>CM044310.1:23250846-24670346 GCA_024291935.2 Okapia johnstoni
CCCCAGAGAAATAGCTTTTCCGTTCTCATGCAGTTTTTTTTATTGAGATATAATTCACATACCATAAAATTCACCCTTTTAAAGTGTCCAATTCAGTGGTTTTTAGTATATTCATAAAGTCACACAGCCGTCACCACTATCTCATTTCAGAACACTTTTAGCCATCTCAGAAGGCACCCCAGACCCCTTAGCTGTCATCCCCCCCGCTCCCCCCAGTGCTCCTCCCCAAGCTCCAGGCAGCCGATAGTCTTTCTGTCCCCATGGATTTGCCTATTCTGGACATCTCATATAAATGAAATCATACTCTATATGGTCCTTTCTGAATACTCTGCAGAATGCATCAGTACTTAATTCTTTTATAGCTGAATAATATATTCCATTTATGGGCATATCACATTTTGCTTGTCCATCCATCAGCTGAAGGACATTTGAGTTGTTTGCACTTACTGGCTACCGTGAATAGGGCTGCTGTGAGTGTTGGCATATCAGAAATAACTTTTTATTTGTTTATTTTTTATCATTTATTTACTTTGGCCACACTGCACAGCACGTGGAATCTTAGTTCCCAAATCAGGGATGGAACCCACGCCCCATGCATTGGAAGCATGGAACCTAAACCACTGGGTCACCGGAAAAATCCCAAGAGAAATAACACTTTAAGCTGGAGTTTAAAACCTGTGGGTTAGCTGGGTGAGGAGGGAGAAAGGTGGGGAACAGCATTTCTGGCCAAGGGACCCGCCTGTGGGGATGCCCTGAGACAGGAAGTAGCTTGTGGAGCTGAGAAATGGAGGCATCTGAAGAGTCAGCAAGGGAGAGCGGCTGGCCTGGCAGTCACTGCCGGGTGAAGGTTCTGGACTGAATGCTAACAGGATTTCAGAGTGAGGGACTGAGGTAGCTGACATGGAACAAAGGGAGGGTATAGGCTGGAAAACGATTTGAAAGGACCTGGGATGATGCAGCAGGGAGAGGTGATGCAAGAGATGTGAAAAATTGAATATTTCCTGCCATATCAGTAAACAAGGACGTCACAGTCATTGGTGATTGTAGCCACCACTGAAGGTGAGCTGGTGAGCCCTGAGGAAACTCAGGAATGAAAGAATACCTGCCATCTATTAATAGCAGACATCAGACTGCAGCCTGAGGAATCTCAGGATGTGAAAACCCATCAGAATACTGGCCCCAGATAGTTGAGGTGCATACCAAAGGAATGATTTCAGCAAGCCCAGACTCTTACATCTTCCCAATACATAGAAAAGTCCTCAATTCCTTAACGTGAGATATCTGGTTTTCTTTTTGTTGTTGTTGCTGTAATTTTTCCTTTTTTAAAACTTTTTATTTTGTATTGGGGTATAGCTGATTAACAAGCAATGTTGTGATCAGTTCAGTTCAGTTCAGTCACTCAGTCGTGTCCGACTCTTTGTGACCCTATGGACTGCAGCATGCCAGGCCTCCCTGTCCATCACCAACTCCCGGAGTTTACCCAAACTTATGTCCATTGAGTCAGTGATGCCATCCAACCATCTCATCCTCTGTCTTCCCCTTCTCCTCCCACCTTCAATCTTTCCCAGCATCAGGGTCTTTTCAAATGAGTCAGTTCTTCGCATCAGGTGGCCAAAGTATTGGAGTTTCAGTTTCATCATCAGTCCTTCCAATGAACACTCAGGACTGATCACCTCTAGGATGGACTGATTGGATCTCATTGCATTCCAGGGGACTCTCAAGAGTCTTCTCCAACACCGCAGTTCACCATCATCAATTCTTTGGTGTTCGGCTTTCTTTATAGTCCAACTCTCACATCCATACATGACTACTGGAAAAACCATAGCCTTGACTGGATGGAAGTTTGTTGGCGAAGTAATGTCTCTGCTTTTTACTATGCTGTCTAGGTTGGTCATAACTTTCCTTCCAAGGAGTAAGCATCTTTTAATTTCATGGCTGCAGTCACCATCTTCAGTGATTTTGGAGCCCCCCAAAATAAAGTCTGACACTGTTTCCACTGTTTCCCCATCTATTTGCCATGAAGTGATGGGGCCGGATGCCATGGTCTTTGTTTTCTGAATGTTGAGCTTTAAGCCAACTTTTTCACTCTCTTCTTTCACTTTCATCAAGAGGCTCTTTAGTTCTTCTTCACTTTCTGCCATAAGGGTGGTGTCATCTGCATATCTGAGGTTATTGATATTTCTCCCGGCAATCTTGATTCCAGCTTGTGCTTCATCCAGCCCAGTGTTTCTCATGATGAACTCTGCATAGAAGTTAAATAAGTAGGGTGACAATAAACAGCCTTGACTACTCCTTTTCCTATTTGGAATGTTGTGATAGTTTCAGGTGAATAGTGAAGGGACTCAGCCATACATATCCATGTATCCGTTCTCCCCTAAACTCCCTTCTCATTCAGGCTGCCACATAACATTGAGCAGGTTCCCTGTGCGATACAATAGGTCCTTGTTGACTATTCATTTAAAATATAACAGTGTATGTAAGTCAATCTCAAACTTTGGAACTATCCTTTCCCTTCATCCATCCCCTTGTCAACCTATAAGTTTGTTCTCTATGTCTGTGAGCAGGACTCTTGCTTTATCATTAAATTGTTCTTTCTTATTTTATTTTATTTTTCTATTTTGGGGAGTTTATTTTTCTTTTAAAATTTTTATTTATTACTTTTTTGTTTTATTTTGAGTAATTGATGGTCGCTTCTACTCTGTTTCTCTGTTCCCTCCCCTCTCTAATTAGTAACTGCTTGAGTCTGCTCTTTGGGACTCAGGGAGAGTCTAGGAAACTAAAGCCTTTTTCTGCAAACAAGAAATGGGGGACAGGGAGGGGCTTTGTGACCCTCTGAGGTCAGAGTACTGTTGCTGTGGAAGGGATGAAGGGCCTTGGGGAAAGATCACCTCTGATTAGGGACCCTGATGGTTTATGAGAAGCTAGACAGGATTTTAGATCAAGAACAAGAAAGGCTCTAATCCGATGGTCTATAATAGTAGCAGAGATTTGCAGCCTCATGTCACTGAAAACCCAACCCTAATCGGCCTGGACAAGGAAGGGATTTAGCTGCTTATCCTATAAAAAGTCTGGAGGTAGGGCAGGCTTCAGACATGATATTACTGTTAAGATGGTATGGATGGGAGTCAGTTGCTCTCTGTCTTGGATCCACTTCCCATTCTTGTCAGGTTTTCTTTACTGGCATCTCCCAACTCTATATCTATTCAGTTCAAGCCCAGCAAGAAACATAAGTCTGAGTGCCTGAAGGTGCAGTCCCAAGTCCCAAAGTGCCTGCCCCCGGCTGGTTGTATGCATAGGTGGCATGCTCTGATTGGATCCTGGAGTTAAGTGCTTCACTCTGAAATGAGTGATGGGGATGTTCAAGGCTGCAGGAAGAGGGGAAGTGGAAATGGATGTTATCGAGGTGTCGACAAAACAGATGTGCAACGTGAGAGTTGTGAGTTAAGTTTTATTTAGGGTAAAATGAGGGCTGCAGCCTGGGAGACAGCACCTCAGATAGCTCTGAGAGACTGCTGCCAAGAGGCAGTGGGAAGAAGGAAGGTCAATAGAGGAGTTCAGTGCAACTGAGCGCTTACTTTACACGAGGTTGTCTGCTAGTCATGAGGAGCTGATGTCACCATGAAGGTATTTAGTGCTTTCCTAAATATGAAGAGATACAAAGTTTGGGATCATGAAATCAGTTCCTGGAAATACCTAACTGTCTAAAGACCTGTCTCACCAGATTCCCTGGAGCACAGAGATCTCAATCCACCCTGGATTCCCTCAGAGGGTATTGAAGATCAACAGCTGCAGCAGCCCAGGGTTCAATCTCCACAGAAGCAGATGGCAAATGCTCTTGGCAAGTGCCAATTTGTAGTTGACAGAGGTGACACATTTCAGAGTGAAAGCTTTACTTAGTAAAGGAAAGAGGAAAAGCAGACCCCTGAACTTTTGAAGTTTTGGTTCAGTTCAGTTGAGTCACTCAGTTGTGTCTGACTCTTTGCATCCCCATGGACTGCAGCAAGTTAGGCTTCTCTGTCCGTCACCACCCCCCGGAGCTTTCTCAAACTCATGTGCATCGAGTCAGTGATGCCGTCCAACCATCTCATCCTCTGTCGTCCCCTTCTCTTCCTGCCTTCAATATTTCCCAGCATCAGGGTCTTTTCCAATGAGTCAGTTCTTCACATAAGGTAGCCAAAGTATTAGAGCTTCAGCTTCCAATGAATATTCAGGACTGATTCCCTTTAGGATTGACTGGTTTGATCTCCTTGTAGTTCAAGAGACTCTCAAGAGTCTTCTCCAACACCACAGTTCAAAAGCATCAATTTTTGAAGGTTTAAGGGAAAAACAAACATTGTTGGTAACAGAGGAGCAAGAAATAACTTGGAGGGGGTGGTTACAATTGGGCACTTTCCCCAGAGAAATTCAAGTACCTGGCTTCTCTTGGTCAATTTGCAGAACTGACTACCGTGAGAACCATGTCTGCATGGTACCCACTGTCTAGAGCTGTTGTTATTGATTTCAACATTGACCATCTGGTGATGTCCACGTGTAGAGTTGTCTCTTGTGTTATTGGAAAAGGATGTTTGCTATGACCAGTATATTCTCTGGACAAAACCCTTTTTAAAACCAGTATATTCTCTGGACAAAGCCTTTTCCCTGCTTCATTTTGTACTCCAAGGCCAAACTTGCCTGATACTGCAGGTATCTCTTGACTTCCTACTTTTGCACTCTTTCCTACTTTTGCACTATCCCCTATGATGCAAAGGACATCTCTTTTTGGTGTTAGTTCTAGAAGGTCTTATAGGTCTTCATAGAATCGATCAACTTCAGCTTTTTCAGCACTCATGATTGGGGCATTGACTTGGATTACTGTGTTGTTGAATGGTTTGCCTTAGAAACGAACGGAGATCATTCTGTCATTTTTGAGATTGCACCCAAGTCCTGTATTTTGGACTCTTTTGTTGACTGAGGGCTACTCCATTTCTTCTAAGGGATTCTTGCCCACAAAAGTAAATATAATGATGATCTGAATTAAATTTGCCCATTCCCATCCATTTTAGTTCACTGATCCTTAAAATGTCGATGTTCACTCTTGCCATCTCCTGCTTGATCATGTCTAGTTTACCTTGATTCATGGACCTAACATTCCAGGTTCCTATGCAGTATTGCTCTTTGTAGCATCAGACTTTACTTTCATCACCAGATGCATCCACAACTGAGTGTTGTTTCCACTTTGGCCCAACCACTTCAATCTTTTTGGAGCTATTCATGATTGCCCTCCACTCTCCCCTAGTAGCATATTGGACACCTTCCAAACTGGGAGGCTCATCTTTTGGTGTCATATCTTTTTGCCTTTTCATACTGTCCATGGGGTTCGCTCAGTAAGAATGCTGGAGTGATTTGCCATTCCCTCATCCAGTGGACCACGTTTTGTCAGAACTCTTCACTGTGACCCATCCACCTTGGTGGCCCTGCATGGCATGGCTCATAGCTTCATTGAGTTATGCAATCCCCTTCTCCACGACAAGGCAGTGATCCATGAAGGGGTCTAGAGCTGAAGAGTGTGTAATCCCATGTGTTTAGACATAAAGGGAGCCATGTGTGTCATTTAGAACATTCTAGTAGTCGCTTTAAACAAAGCGGAAAGAAACAGATCAAATTAATTTTAATAATATGGTCTTATGAACTCAGTATATCCAAATATCATTTCAATACAAAAATTGCAATTGAGCTGTATTTATTTACTTGGTTGCACCAGGTCTTAGTTGCAGCATGCAAGATCTTTAGTTGTGGCATGTGAACTCTCAGTTGTAGCATGTGGGATCTAGTTCCCTGACTCAGGATCGAACCCAGGCCCCCTGCATTGGGAGTGCAGAGTCTTAGCCACTGGACCACCAGGGAAGTCCCTGTATGTATATTTTACACTCAACATGTCTTTGTTCGACTTGCCACATTTCCAACGCTCAGTTGGCTTTATTATTAGACATTGTAGGACTCACCTTGCAGATGGGACCTGTCTCTTCCATTTGGTGTAGGACCCCTCATGTCTTGTCTCCCCTTCCCCCCCAAATTCATTTACTTCATCAGTCTGAGCTCAGCAGTCTTTGGGATTCAGGAGACCTGATCTAGATGCTTTACCTGTTTTGTGACTGTATGTTTGCATTCTTTTAAAAAGAGTGACTTCCTAACAGTAATCTCTCGAGTACAAGAATCTGCTAGAATCACATTAAAAAGTAGATTCACTTTACAGTTTGCAGAACTCACCAAAGGAAATAATATGCAAGGTAACACCATGTCCTGCAAATGTGCTGTTATTATCTCACTGCATTTATGGAGAGGCAAGTGGGGTGGTGTTCTCTCCAGTTTACTTTCCTGAGCTAGGGCTCACGGGTTCATGTGGGCATTGCCTTGACAGGTCTTCATCTTGCTGAGCTTCATCATGGTTTCAAGACCAGCATGGTTTCTTTTAATTTATCAGAACTTCCTTTCTTAAAAAAGTTTTTATTTACTTAATTATTTTTGGCTGCACTGGGTCTTTGTTGCTGTACATGGGCTTTCTCTAGTTGCAGTGAGCAGGGGCTATTCTTCATGGTGGTGCATGGGCTTTTCATTGTGGTGGCTTCTCTTGTTACAGAGCTAGGGGTCTAGAGTGCAGGCTCAGTAGTCATGGTTTGTGGGCTCAGTAGTTGTGGCACACAGGCTTAGTTGCTCTGAGGCATGTGAGATCTTCCCGGACCAGGGATTGAACCCATGTCCCCTGCATTGGCAGGTAGACTGTCAACCATTGGACCACCTGGGAAGTCCCACGTCTCAGAACTTCTTGAAATATTATCAGAGTGTGACATCTTACACTTCAACACAGGTGACTTCACCCCACCAGTGACACGACACTCTTTCCCCCAAGGTGAGCCATAATTGAGCCAGGTTGACATCACGGGACATTAATGTCAACACCAGGTTGACATTAGGTGCAATGTCCTATGAGAATCAGTGGGCCCAGCCAGCTGCTCACACTTAGAGGCCCACAAGGTGAGATGGCCTTAAGGAATATTAGATTCCTGTTTCCTATCTCAGGATCATGCAGGGGCTCATGGCTATGGAATAGAATGCAGTTCGTGTTGCCTGCCCTGCATCAGTTTTTCTTGCTATTTTTTTTAACGGAGACATCGTAGTTTATCAAAATCCACATAAGTTAAACACACAAATGATTAAGCTCTGTTTGTGCACTCAGTTGAATAGGATGGCTTTCAGCCAGGTGGAAGCAGGTAGAGTCCTACCGAATCTTGGAATCCTGAGTCAGGGATGTGCAAGGAGGTTCAGTCAATTTCTAGAACATGCTCAAAGTCTCTTAATTTATTGGACATGCTTTTGTTCTCAAAAAAAGCCTTCGTTAAGCCAAATAAGCCAGAGTTCCTGTGACATAACAGGTGCTCGGGAATTTATTAGTTGGATCAAGTTATCACTCATGGAAAGTGAAAAGTGAAAGTCACTCAGTCATGTCCGACTCTTTGCGACCCCATGGACTACACAGTCCATGGAATTCTCCAGGCCAGAATACTGGAGTGGGTAGCTGTTTCCTTCTCCAGGGGATCTTCCCAACCCAGGGATCGAACCCAGATCTCCCACATTGCAGGTGGATTCTTTACCCACTGAGCCACCAGGGAAACCCAAGAATACTGGAGTGGGTAGCCTATCCCTTCTCCAGTGTATCTTGCCAATGCAGGAATTGAACCGGGGTCTCCTGCATTGCAGATTCTTTACCTTCTGGGCTACTGGGGAAGCCCAAGGATGCTGAAAGGTCAGCCTCTGTGCACTGGTGCCAAATCTGTTGCAGGAAGGGGGACCCCTTCCAGGGCCTGAGAGTGGGCTCTTATCTAACATTCAGTAATAAATTGTTGGAGGAGACACATGTGCTGACAAAGCAAGGGCCTTTTTTGGGAAGGGGGCCTGGATGGAGAGCAGCAGGGTAGGAGAACCCAGGAGAACTGCTCGGCCACATGATTCGCAGTCTCAGGTTTTATGGTAATGAGGTTAGTTTCCAGGTTGTCTCTGCCCGATAATTCTGACTCAGGGTCCTACTTGGTGGCGGCTGCATGGCTCAGCCAAGATAGATTCCAGTGAGAAGGATTCTGGGGGGTTGGTAGGACCTATGTACTGGCGTCTCCTCTTTCCTTTTGACCTTTCCTGAATTCTTCTGGTTGATGCTAACTTGTTAGTTCTACATTCCTTTCGAGGACCTCCTGTTTAACACAACTCATGCAAGTGGTTACTCTGGTGCCTGGCCAGGGTGGGTGGTTTCAGTCAGTGGTTCCCCTAACAAATCAAATCTCAGAGACAGAGTTTTGGGTGAAGTAGTAAAGAATAGCTTTATTACTTTCCCAGGCAAAGGAGAGCCCTTGAAACTGTGTGTCCCAACCCTGAAGAATTTGGTGAGGATTTTTATAGCAATGGTCCAAGGGTAGTGTTGCTGATAGGATTGGTGTGTGTGCATGGCCTGCACTCTGGTAAACTTAAACCAGGACCCTGCCCCAAGGCTGCACTATTGCTTCTTGGCTGTTCCTCTCTTGTCTCTGTATCCCCTTCCTTCTCTGATTAGTAACTCTTTGGACCTGCCTTTTGGAATTCAGTGGAGGTCATGGAGGCTGAACAGAAAGGCTCCTGTGCTCTGGAGCCCCACAGGGTCCTGCTTGGTTTCAGAAAGAACAGGGACAAAGCAATTTAAAGGTGTTATTTCCTTAAGATCTTATGGAAAAACCAGAAAGAACTTTTTGGCCAACCTGATACAAATCAGCAGGAAACAAGGCTCAAGTCTTGGTCCATAGAGAATTAAGATTAAAAAAAAAAAAAGACTATTTTGAAATATTTATGAGATCATAAAGCTAATGTTGAAATGCCACTTGAAAATGTGTTTAATAGATGAAGAACAAGGCATTGTCTGTACCCAGTCACCCAATCCAATGTGCCCTAACCTATAGATTCTGCATCGGCCAGAAATCTCTCAGGTATAAATTTCCTAAGTAGAATTCAAACGGTTTCCTTTCCATTTCCCAACACCTTTGTTTCTGGCTTCTCCTTTTAGAATTTTAAAGATGGAATAACAGTCATTTCACAATTACGCTCTGAAGTTCATTGTGTCCTTACTTTTGCACGATGTGTATTTTTAGGCTGAAGTGAGCAGATAACTAGACAGCCTGCAGGCTTCTTTCCTCTTCTGCTTAGCGGTTGCCATCAACATTTCCAAAGGAGTTGGGGTGGGGGAGTGGCTAGGTGGAAGAGGGGCCAGTGACAGTGGTCAATCAGCATTAACACTGGAAATGATAAGATAAAGATACTCAATATGTTGTAAGAGCAGAACTCAAGTCTCCAGACCTTAGTTTTTCTTTCTTGGCAAGGTGATAGCTGCAGCCTTGTGCATTTAATTTACAGCACAAAAGAGAAAACAAAGAGAGAGAGAAAAAATTTATCATTCATGTAGTAGTGTCGGTGATGATTCTCACCATATTTCCCAGAGTGGATGCGGGCTTGAAGATTTGAATCTAATGTATCTTCTGAAGACATGAGTTCCCCTGAGGCTCCCACTGTGTAAGGAAGCTGGTAATTTTATGATCATTTGGATTGAATGTTCTAGATCCTTGTTCTTCTATGTTTACTCTTATTATTTGATACAATATTGCCCCTAAGTACCACCCAGCTAACTCCTCTGATGTTCAGCTGAAGAATAACCATCTTTATTATCGCTGGAATTAGGGGGAAAATGGCTGTGTTGGGTTTGAACTTTGTACTCCAGTACCTTCTGGATGATTTAAGACTTTTCAAGAGTAATTTTAAGTGTCCTTGATTGCCACCGACGTGCTGATTTTGTGTTTTTCTGTTTGTTGTTTTCCGATTTCGTTTTTGGAGTATAGTTGGTTTACAGTGTTGTGCCCATTTCAGGTGTACAGCAAAGTGATTCAGTCATAGCTATCTATTCTTTTTTCAGATTCTTTTCCCTTACAGATTATTACAAGATATTGAGTATAGAATCCCCAGTGCTACAGTAGGTCCTTATTGGTTTTCAGTTCTGTAATAGGAGCTCTAAGTATGGTGTGACTGCCTTTCTCATATGACTGCAGCCCAGAGGGATGGTGGTAGCGATAGGCTTGGAATACAATGGAAATAGTGAGGGGACGGCTGCATTAGGAGCAGAGGCTGTCAAATTTCACTGAAGGGAGCTGGTGTTGGGGAATGTTGGGGCCATGTCAGGGGCTCAGAAGGCATGATGCATTGGACCTCCTCCAGATGGAAGGGCAGGACTGGAGCTAAGGGTGGCAAGAGTGGGATGCACTTGGCCTTGCAGGGGAAGTGGGATATGAAGGGCACTGTGTGCTAGGCTAGGGCGCTTGGACTTGATCCCAGAGACACATCCTGCCATCACTGCTTGCTTTATTCTGTAAGCAAGACAGATCCATGCCCCATTCTCGCAGAGCTGACAACTGGGCTGGCTACTTTTAGCCATTTGAGGGTTTTAATCAAGGGAGGGGCCAAGTTGGATTGGCTGTACATTCACAGGCTCACACACATACACCTCAAGCAATTACAATAAGTTCCACTTGTGAACATTGCAGATTTTAAAAAATGCAGAATGTACATTCACATGTCTAACCATATAAGTTAGTCCTGTGTCTGGCATACATTGTCACATGTGTGTTTTGTCTACAAGTTGGTTATGCTTTTGTGTACTTTACTGTTCAGTATAGAGGACAGTGGTGCAGTATCTTTATTTCAAGCCCAGGATGTCCGGAAGCAAGTGCAAAAGCAGCAGTCATGTAGCTGTTACTGATATATTTTTCAAGGTTCTGTACTGTAGGGTTAAAAATGGTTTCTTTATTTTTTTGTGTTTGTTTCTTTTCTATGTATTATTTGTGTGAAAAGTATTATAAACCTATTACAGTACAGTAATATACAGCTGATAGTGTTAGCTGGGTACTTAGGCTAACTTTGTTGGACTTACCAATAAACTGGACTTATGAACACGCTCTCAGAATGGAACTCATATGTGTGTTAGGGACTTACTATATTAAAAATAATATATGCACTTGGCCAAAGTATCTAGCCATGCAAAAGGATGTGTGATGAGAAGATAGTCTCTCCCCAGCTCTGGTCCCTGATTCCCTTTAGACAGAATCATTGTTATCTATTTCTTCTATATCTTTCTACAGATATTCTGTGTACACATGCTATATATACACAGGGTTCTTCACTTTGCTGTCTTTTCGTTAACAGTGTGTATTGAGTTCATTCTAAATAACTTCACAGTGATTTGCGTTTTTTTCACAGCATCAGGGCTTGATTGCCTCATATGCACTGTAATAGAACTGGTCCCCTCCTGTTGCACACTGAGGACGCCTTTAAGTTTTTTTTGCCACCTCAGTGCTTACTCTTGGGTGCATGTTTTGCACTCATACCCTAGTGTGCTTTTTGAATCAATTCTGAGAAGAGAAGTCATTTGATCACAGAGTTCGTGCATTTTAAATCTGCTAGTGGTTGCTACTTTGCCAACAGAAGAGCTTGTGCCTGTTGCCCCAGTATAGTAGTGTTTATTTCTTGAAGCCTATGGCAGACTTTCCAAATAGTCTACATTGAAAAGATGATCACATTAAAAGGTTGATCACCATTTTGTGTATTTAAAAGCCCAATTGTATTTTGAAGGGTATGGACTGTAATTTTATACTGATCTTTATTTGGGTTGATGGAACTTCCCTGGTGGCGCAGATAATAAAGAATCAGTCTGCAATGCAGGAGACCTAGGTTTGATCCCTGGGTCGGGAAGATCCCCTGGAGAATGGAATGGCAACACACTCTAGTATTCTTGCCTGGAGAATCCATGGACAGAGGAGCCTAGTGGGTTACAGTCCTTGGGGTCACAAAGAGTCAGACACAACTGAAGTGACGAACATTTACTCTTTCTTTCCTGCTACCCTTGGTCCCAGCCCTGGTCCAAGTCCCAGTTCTGGTATTTGAGGCTGATGGATGAATGTAGTTTAGATGGATTGCTTCTAGAGGACAATTCAGAAGATATGTATTATTAACTTTTGATTTAATGAATCTTTTGATTGATTTAAAGTTTTCACCACAGCAGCAACCTGTTCCATTCTAATTTTTTGTTTTCCTATCTTTTTTCTCGGTTTATTTTTTGATAAAGGGACCATCTAGAAGCTGCAGGTCATGTGTGTATTCTGAAAGATGCCTTTGACTTTGAAAGTCCATCTGAAATCTCAAACTTCATCAAGGCAGAGAACTTGGAGGCAGCTGTGGCTCTGCATCTGTATAGAGGAGGCAGATTTTTGCAAGGTAACCCCCTCTCTTCAGAGGTGAAACGCTAGCAGTCACGAAAACCAGGAGTGCCTATAATTTCAACTTGAAACATAGATGAAACAGTTTATCCCATTTATCCAGCTCCCAAATGGAAGGAACACAATCATCTTTTCGGGTTGTTCTTAACAGAGTGATTTTCTAAAATGATGTAACTACACCGGTTGAGATTGGATGTATATCGAAGCTGTTTTACTACATTATGAATCTTATCGTGAATGTTTTTGATGTGTTTTTCTTCACTCAGAATCTAATGTTCAAAAGTTAAAAATGGGACTATTTCACAAAATGTAGAGGTGAGCACATCGGAGAGAGTTTATTCAAGTGATTTATTAATGAGGCAACTACTAAGATGCTAAAGCCAGTTTAAAGAGCATTTGGGGAACTGAGACTTGAGTGGGCAATTTAGTAAATACTATTAGGATGAGGACTTCCATGGTGGTCCAGTCGTTAAGAATCTGCTTGTCCATGCAGGGGACGCAGGTCCAGTCCCTGATCCAGGAAGGTTCCACACGCCTCGGGGCAACTAAGCCTGTGTCCCACAACTACTGTGCTCGTGTGCTGCAATGACTGGAGCCCATGCACCCTAGAGCCCGTGCTCCACAGCAGGAGAAGCCACTGCTGTGAGAAGCCCGCGCACCCCTACTCTTTGAGTAGGCCCCCGCTTGTGGCAGCTAGAGAAAGCCTGCGCTCGGTAACAGAGACCCAGTGCAGCCCCAAATAAATAAATAATAAAATTTTAAAAAAGGATATTAGGATGGGGTTGACTATAGAACTGGCTAATGTCTAGCAGGGCGATCAGCTGCAAGCTTTGGGGATGAGCTCCCTGTCTATACAGCAGCTTCCCACTAGCTGTCTGTTTTACACGTGGTAGTGTATCTACGTCATTGCTACTCTCCCCATTAGTCCCACGGAGCACTCCCCCCCACCCCGTTACCCCACCCCAGCCCACCTGTCTGTTCTCTATGTCTGCATCTCTATTCCTGCCCTGGAAATAGGTTCATCTGTACCATTTTTCTAGATTCCACATATGTAAATTGATATAGTCACTGTGGAGAATAGTATGAGGGCTCCTAAAAAAACTAAAAATAGAGCTATTATATGACCCAGCAATCCCATTATTGGGCATATACTCTGAGAAAACCATAATTCAAAATGCCATGTACCCCAGTGTCCACGGCAGCTCTATTTACAATAGCCACAACAAGGAAACAACCTAATGTCCAACGACAGATGAAGGCTAAAGTTGTGATAGCTATATACAATGGAATATTAGACATAAAAAGGAATGAAATTGAGTCATTTGTAGTGATGTGGAAGGACCCAGAGTCTGTCATACAAAGTGAAGTAAGTCAGAAAGAGAAAAACAAATATTGCGTATTAATGCATATATGTGGAATCTAGAAAAATAATCCTGATATCTTTCTTGAGTGCTTATTAACTTACAGTGGTCTCCCAAAGTTCTCTAGGTTTCCCTCTGTCTATAATTCCCTACTGGGAACTCTACAACTACCTATGTAACTATCTTAGTCTATTCCTAATTACAACTTCACAGAGTAAGAACTTTTAATTAGTAGTAAATACTGAAGTCACACAACAGTCTTAGAAAACTAATCCACAGGGAACCTTTAAACACTGATTTCTTGGACCTTGAAAGGATGTGCATGCAATCATTCTCTTGGCTTTATCTACAATTTTTGGATATTTCTTCTTTTCCCTTCCAAGTTCGGCTTGACTTTACCGAGAGCCCAGTGGCTACCAAGTCGAGGCAAGACAGATAATTTTGTTGCTGAGCCACAAGTGCCTTTCTCCAAACATGAATTAAATGACATGGCAGTGGCAGCTTTTCAGGAGATAGTATGTCACTTGAGGCCCCACATTATCTATAGTAATCATCATATAAGGGTAACACTTCACTCAGCAAAATGTATAAACTTCTGAAATTTTCAGACATTTCATTGCTAAAGGTGACTTTTTGTTTCCCTGCACTGTATCAAACCTTATTAATCTTCTAGCTCTCTCTCCCACTTCTGCACCATAGGAAGTGGAACCCTCTTTTCCCATATAGGTATCACTCAATGGTGCGGCGGTAAAGAATCTACCTGCCAAAGCAGGAGATGCAGGAGACAAAGGTTCAATCCCTGGTCCGGGAAGGTCTCCTGGAGAAGGAAATGGCAACCCACTCCAGCATTCTTGCCTGGGAAATCCCATGAACAGCAAAGCCTGGCAGGCTACAGTCTGTGGGGTGGCAAAGAGTCAAACACGACTGAGTACGCACACATACATATGGTATATTTAAGCACATAACTTAGTGATCTTTCCAAATCAGTTCTTATGCTGACCATTTGTCACTCCCAATCATCTGCTGAGAAAAAAAGTCTCATAGTTTCCTGAATCTGGCTTCTTAAAGCCACCTGATGTCTGTTCCTTGCTAGATTCAAGCCTAAAACCTATTCTCAACAAGAAACAAAGGGAAAGATTTGTCAAAACATTGATTTCTCCTTCCTGTGTAACATATTCACAGATTCCAGGAATTATGGATGGACATTTTTAGGGGCCATTATTTTAACTGCCACAGACCTTTCTCTGGTCCCCAAAGGTTCATGTCCATCCCATGTGCTAAAATCTGAACTTACCCTGAAGTCTAAGCCCCTGGCAGAAGGTAAATCGTCTCTACATTGTGTGCTTTTCCATGTCTGCTGTATGTATTTTTGGAAAAGGTCACACCTGTCAATAGTAAGAAAGGCAAGCAATATAAAATGTTATAGAGAGAAAAAGTAAGTTTCTCTACCATCCCAGATCTGTGATCTTCTGGGTTCCTTTTTTTTTCTGCCACACTGAGCAGTTTGTGGGATATTAGTTCCCCGACTAGGGATCGAACCCCTGCCCCTGGCAGTGAAAGCATGAGTCCTAATCACTGGACCACCAGGGAAGTACCCTGGGGTTTTTTCCATAGAGGCAATGGCAGCTAGGTTTTTCTGTTTATCTTTGCACAGATATTCTTTTTACAGAGAAATGTATGTTGATCATTTTACTACACACATTGTGTTCATCAAAATGCGCTTGATTTTTTTTTTTTTACTTAAATTCCTTTTTAAAGTTTTCGTTTGAATTTTTTACTTACCACCTTTCTGTACCTCCTGTGTGTTGTCAGAGTGCTTAGTATCTAAAGGCTGTGAAGTGAGAGGCACTTCACCAGAAAGAAAAAAAGATAAAATCTGCTCCTTTTTCATGACAAAAGACTTCTAAGGTAAATACAAGGAAAGATCACTACCTTTTCACTGCAATGTTGAATCTCTGTAGCAATGGTTTGTTTGAGAAACCCCAGTATGAACTCAAATTAGATCTGGTCTGTTTAGTGGTTTGCTTTTGCTCTTTTGAAATTTTTATTGACCTTTGGAAGTCCTTCTGGGAAGCCCTATCTGATGAGCATGTTGTTTAACTTGATCTGTGCATGCTCCATGCCTTTTGAGATTATCAAGGCAGGAAATGTGCCTTCCATCAGCTTAGGGCTCATCATTCAGAATAAATATGCTCCCGGGGGGAGGCGGGTGGAATCTTTTTGCACTTGACATTCACAGCATCTCAGATATTTTTGGTTCCCATACATTTGTGCCCTCCGTGATTTATCATACTGCATGTTCCTGGAAGATACAGTCTATGTCTCTTTCCTTTCCCCCTGGTTCCTCGCCATCATGATGACTGATATCATGAACAGCAGGTCTACATTTGAAGCTTTCTTTTTCCATCATAAACACCAGCAGTTCCAGATTAACCCATTTCCCAGGAATGATACGCTTGGCTTTATTTATTTATTTATTTTAATTTTTATTTTTAATTGAAGGATAATTAGTTTACAATGTTGTGTTAGTTTCTGCTGTACAACAATGTGAATTCGCTGTGTAATATACGTACACATATATCCTCTCCCTGTTGAGCCTCACTCCCTCCCCCATCCCACCCCTCTAGGTCATCACAGAGCACCAAGCTGAGTTCCCTGTGCTGTATAGCAGGTTCCCACTAGCTCTGTTTTACCCCTGACAGTGTACGTATGTCAATGCTACTCTCTCAATTCATCCCACCCTCCCCTTCCTGGCTATGTCCATGTGTTCATTCTCTACGTCTGTGTCTCTGTTCTTGCCTTGCAAATAGATTCATCAGTACCATTTTTCTAGCTTCCAAACATTTGAGTTAATATTGCTGTTGATTAATCACTAAGTCATGTCTGACTCTTTTGTGACCCCATGGATTATAGCCCATCAAACTCCTCTGTCCATGGGATTTCCCAAGCAATAATACTAGAATGGACTACCATTTCCTTCTCCAGGGGTTCTTTGCAATCCAGGGATCAAACCTGCATCTCCTGCATTAGCAAGCAGATTCTTTACCACTGAGCCACCAGGGAAGCCCCGTGCATTAACAGACAATATTTGTTTTTCTTTTTCTGACTGACTTCACTCTGTATGACAGACTCGGAGTTCATCCATATCACTACAATTGACTCAATTTCATTACTTTTTGTGGCTGAGTAACATTCCACTATTATATATATATGTTGGTGATGGACAGAGAGGCCTGGCATGCTGCAGTTCATGGGGTCGCAAAGAGTCGGACACGACTGAGCGACTGAACTGAACTGAACTGATATATATATATATGTATATATACATATATATACATACCTCACAACTTCTTTTTTAAAAAATTAATTTATTTTAATTGGAGGCTAATTACCTTACAATATTGTGGTGGTTTTTGCCATTCACTGACATGAATCAGCCACGGGTATACATGTGTCCCCCCATCCCAAACCCCCCTCCCACCTCCCTCCCCATCCCATCCCTCTGGGTTGTCCCAGGGCACCAGCTTTTGAGGCCCTGTTTCATGCATTGAACTTGGACTGGTCATCTGTTTCACATATGGTAATATACATGTTTCAATGCTATTCTCTCAAATCATCCCACCCTTTCCTTCTCTCAACAGAGTCCAAAAGTCTGTTCTTTATATCTGTTTTTCTCTTTTGCTGTCTTGCACATAGGGTCATCATTACCATCTTTCTAAATTCCACATATATGCGTTAATATACTATATTGGTGTTTTTCTTTCTGACTTACTTCACTCTGTTTAATAGGCTCCAGTTTCATCCACCTCATTAGAACTGACTCAAATGCATTCTTTTTAATAGCTGTGTAATATTCCATTGTGTATATATACCACAACTTTCTTATCCATTCATCTGCTGATGGACATCTAGGTTGCTTCCATGTCCTAGCTATTGTAAACAGTGCTGTGATGAACATTGGGGTACACGTGTCTCTTTCAATTCTGTTTTCCTTGGTGATACCACAACTTCCTTATGAATTCATCTATCAGTGGATATGTAGGTTACTTTCATGTTCTAAGTATTGTAAATAGTGCCACAGTGAACACTGGGGTACACATGTCTTTTTGAATTATGATTATACTTGACTTTGATAGACGGAGACTAACAACGTTTTTCATATGTTAAAATTTAAAGCATGTTGATTTACAATGGCCTTGTCTCACATGATTAACCCCATGTCATGTTCACAATGGTGATACCCATTTTATTCAGGAGAGTTTTAGATGTGATTGAACAAACAACATGACATAGTCCATATGTTTTGGGAACTTTGTTTTTTTATATCAATGCTTGGGGATAATTAGTGAGAGGGTGTTTTAAAAGTAAAACTGCTTGTTAAGTATCCTAATTTTGCAGGTAATGGAATTCCTTTTGGAATCATCTTTGGTGGAACTGATTTAAATGAAGATGTTAACCAGGGAGATAAAAACAAAGTGATGGGAAAAGTCCTTGAAGAAGCCAGGTAATACTTTAGAGAATTTCGCAGGAGTTAAGCGTTTAACCCTTTTGGATAAAATTCATTAACACAAAATGATGGCGTAAACCAGTAATTTGGGAGGTTTATATCTTACCCTAAAAAAACAATTTCTTTCTTTCTTTAGTTTTTTCATCCAGTCAGCACATGTTTATTTTACCAGGAATAGTCATTGTAAACAGGTTACTGGTCTTGGACAATTCTTTGACTTCAGTTAATATTGGATGAATGTTCTTAGAATGTTTGTTGCAGTGGAAGAGATAGAATTATTGCCAAGAGTGAATAAGGGTAAACTCAAGCTTAATTAGCACACAATTTAGGGTCGACTTTGCATCAGGTTTGCCCAAGTAGAATGTTTTCATTTTTCCAGTTTTACTGAGATATAATTGACATGCAGAACTGTATCAGTTTAAGGTGAACAGCTTGGTGATGGTTGTGGTATCTTGCTAAGTCATTGACTCTTGCGACCCCATGGACCTTAACCTGCCAAGCTCTTCTGTCCATGGGATTTCCCAGGCAAGAAAACTAGAGTGTGTTGTCATTTTCTTCTCCCAAGGATCTTCCCAACCCAGGGACTGAACCCAGCTTTCTTGCATTGCAGGCAACTTCTTTACTGACTTAGCCATCAGGAGTGAATGGCATAATGATTTGACTTGAAATGATCATCACAGCAAATTTAGTGAACATCCATCATCTTATATAGCTACAAATTTAAATAAACAGAAAAGAGATTTTTTTTCCTTGAGTGAGAATGCTTAAGATTTACTTTCTTAGTTCCCCAACCAGGGATAGAACCAGTGCCCCTTGCAGTGGGGAGCTTGGAGTCTTAACCACTGGACCACCAGGGGAGTTCCTGAAACTTTGTGCCCTTTGACTAATACCTCCCTGTTCCTCCCTCCCCCACCCTCTTTCATTTTACTCATGCTTCCATGAGTTTGCCTATTTTAGATTCCACATATTGGTGTAATCACCCTGTATTTGTCCTTCAACATCTGGCTTGTTTCTCTGAGCATAGTGTGCCCCAGGTTCATCCATGTTGTTGCAGATGGCCGGATGTCCTCTTTTTTAGAGGCTGAATAGTATTCTAGTGTATGTGCATGCCACATTTTCTTTTCTTTATTATAAAATTTGTTTATTTATTTTTGGCTGCACACAGGCTTTCTCTAGTTGGGACGAGTGGAAGCTACTTTCCATTGCAGTGTGTGGACTCAGTGGTTGGAGCGCAGGGGCTTCGCTGCTCTGTGGCATGTGGGATCTTGCCCCACCAAGGATCCAATCCCTGTCCCCTGCATTGGCAGGTGGATTCTTAACCAGTGGATCACCAGGGAAGTCTCATGCCACGTTTTACGTATCCATTTGTCTGTTGATGTGTTTTTAGGTTGTTTCCATGTCCCCAGTATGTGGCCAGCCTTGGATTTTTCGCGGCTCATCTGTAACCCTTCTGTGGCTGAGGAACTGTGGTTAGGGAATCCTGGCCCCTTTGAGTCTGTATAACTGTACCATTTCTGATCCATACCAAGGACAGAACTCCAGGTTCTATTGTATAGCCTAGTTCAGTTCAGTTCAGTTCAGTTCATTCACTCAGTCGTTTCCGACTCTTTGTGACCCCATGGACTGCAGCACACCAGGCTTCCCTGTCCATCATCAACTCCTGGAGTTTACTCAAACTCATGTTCATTGAGTCGGTGATGCCATTCAACCATCTCATCCTCTGTTGTCCCCTTCTCCTCCTGCATTCAATCTTTCCCAGCATCAGTGTCTTTTCCAATGAGTCAGTTCTTTGCATCAGGTGGCCAAAGTATTGGAGTTTCAGCTTCAAATCAGTCCTTCCAATAAATATTCAGGACTGATTTCCTTTACGATGGATTGGTTGGATCTCCTTGCTGTCCAAGGGACTCTCAAGAGTCTTCTCCAACACCACAGTTCAAAAGCATCAGTACTTCGGCACTCAGCTTTCTTTATAGTCCAACTCTCATATCCATCCATGACTACTGGAAAAACCACAGCTTTGATTAGATGGACCTTTGTTGGCAAAGTAATGTCTCTGCTTTTTAATATGCTGTCTAGGTTGGTCATAACTTTTCTTCCAAGGAGTGAGCGTCTTTTAATTTCATGGCTGCACTCACCACCTGCAGTGATTTTGGAGCTCCCAAAAATAAAGTCTGTCACTGTTTCCACTGTTTCCCCATCTATTTGCCATGTAGTGATAGGACAAGATACCATGATCTTAGTTTTCTGAATATTGAGTTTTAAGCCAACTTTTTCACTCTCCTTTTTCAATCAAGAGGCTCTTTAGTTCTTCTTTGCTTTTTGCCATAAGGGTGGTGTCACCTGCATATCTAAGGTTATTGAAATTTCTCTCGGCAATCTTGATTCCAGCTTGTGCTTCATCCAGCCCAGTGTTTCTCTTGATGTACTTTGCATAGAAGTTAAATAAGCAGGGTGACATATACAGCCTTGACGCACTCCTTTTCCTGTTTGGAACCAGTCTGTTGTTCCATGTCCTGTTCTGACTGTTGCTTCTTGACCTGCATACAGATTTCTCAGGAGGCAGGTCAGGTGGTCTGGTATTTCCATCTCTTTAAGAGTTTTCCACCGTTTGTTGTGATCCACACAGTCAAAGGCTTTGGCATAGTCAATAAAGCAGAAATAAATGTTTTTCTGGAACTCTCTTGCTTTTTTGATGATCCAACAGATGTTGGCGATTTGATTTCTGGTTCCTCTGCCTTTTCTAAAATGAGCTTGAACATCTGGAAGTTCATGGTTCATGTACTGTTGAAACCTGGCACCCCCAATGTCTTTCGGTTAAGATAGGTGTCAGTGTTGCTCCTTAAAACTAGGGTCCCAGTTGGATGTAGTTGCATTGCAGGACCCTACTTCTTCCTGAAGACTTCCTGGAAACAAATGTGGCAATATAACCTTTTTAACATAAGGAGTACCTTCTGTGTATGTGTGTGTGTTTTACAATAAATAAAGGCATGAAAACAGTGCCGGCTCACCTTGAAAGGTGATGTATCATTGTAGGTTTTCTTCTTGTTCTTACACCCTAAAAATTTAATGTCTTTAGATTCCTTCAGTCTGTGATGCATTGTCTTTTAGAAGGAAAATCATTCTTCTTGGGAGAAACAGTATGGAATGAATCATCTTATGATATTATCATTAGCATTTTTCATTGTGTTATTATTAAAACACACATTGATTTTTATTTGGGGGCTATTGATTGAAGTTCATGGGCAGGGAAGTTGCATGAATCATAGATTTTTTGCCTGACATGATACAGCACAGTTTTCTATAAACAAAGTATTGAACTTGTCTAGCTTTATGACAGGTGTTTCATTTGAATACTTATATTTTTCCTATAAGGTATACTTTTCAACTTTTACATTTTATTTATTGATTGGCCTTGCCATGCAACAAGCAAGATCTTAATTGCCAGACCAGGGATCAAACCTGTACCCTCTGCAGTGGAAGCTCGGCATCCTAACCACTGAACCACCAGGAAATTCCCTCAACTTTTTTAGTATTTAAAACTTTTTTTCCTGTATGGTATAGTATGCGAACTTATTTTAGCACCCACTTTTTTGTCTTCTGAACACTGTAATAAGTATTTGGTAGTTATTAATACCAAAATTAAATAAGGAGTGTTTGAAATTTGCGAAAATTGCTTAGTGAAGGCTCATCCAGGTGCCTATTAGAAAAGCTTAACTTTGCCAAGCAAATGACCAGTAATTTGTATGGAATGAATTGCCTCATAAATACTCCACGATTATGAAATCTATAGCACATTAGTAGGTTACACCACATGAAATTACTGTTTTGTAGGTCAAAAATGGTTGAATGTCAGTAATTTCAAATGGCTTTTGAGCTACTTTGTGTTACTAAGGATGTTTTTGACAAACAGAATTCTTTGTCAATGTAAATATGGTTTGAAATGGCAGTATTCAAGCAAAAGTGCAAAAGTGGTAGTTTTTCTATTTTTCCTAAGATATGTGTTTCTGTTTATGGTTACCTCAAATAGTATTTCTTTTATTTTTTACTCAAGTATAGTTGATTTCCTATATTGTGTTAATTTCTGCTGTAAAGCAAAGTGATTCAGTTATACACATATTTATTCTTTTTCAATATTCCTTTCTGTTATAGATTATCACAGGATACTGAATATAGTTCCCTGTGCCATACACTAGGACCTTGTTGTTTATCCATTTTATATATGATAGCTTGTATCTGCTAACCCCAACCTCCCAATCCATCCCTCCCCCTTGGCAACCACAAGTCTGTTCCCCATGTCCCTGAGTCTGCTTCTGTTTCATAGATAAGTTCATTTCTGTCAAATTTTAGATTCCATATAAAAGTGATATTACATATTTGTCTTTCTCTGTCTGACTTGCTTCACTTAGTATGATAATCTCCAGGACTATCCATGCTGTTGTAAATGACATTATTTCGTTCTTTTTTATGGCCAAGTAATATTCCATTGTATATGTATGTACCACATTTTCGTTATCCATTCATCTGTTGATGGACATTTAGGTTGTTTCTATGTCTTGGCTATTGTGAATAGTCAAAATGAGGAAATGGCAACCCACTCCAGTATTCTTGCCTGGAGAATTCTATGGCTAGGGGAGCCTTGCAGGCTACAGTCCATAGAGTTGCACAGAATCAAACATGACTGAAGTGACTTAGCACATGTTATTTTAAATGTTTTTATCTTCTGAGGATCTTTGGGCTAGGAACTCTTTTAAAAGGTCACTTGTTAGGTGAGTGTAAAGCCAGGGCTACTGTTTCTATATAAGGGGCCACAATAAAGACTGTGTTATCTGCAGCTCTGAAATAAATGACATGTCTGACAAGTTAATTCCAGTTCACCCTCATGACTCCTGGAACATTTTCCCATGCACCTTTGATGAAAACCCTCCCAAGAATCTCATCCTTCCCTGTTGTCTTAAATATGCTGTAGCTCCTACTGATGCCTCATCCTGGGTGTTGAATGAGTAGGATGTGATGGTGGGGACCATTACGTAGGTAGGAACAGTTACCGTCAGCCTCCAGGCTATGATGCACACACAGTCCGCTCTGCACACCTGGGACATTTTTTCATTTCTTTTCTCCCTCTCTCCATTCTTTTTTCACCCTTACCTGTTTCCTATTGGAATTTAGGGCAAAACTCTTCCTTCTCTTGCTTATTCATTCATTCAGCCGGCAGGTATTTTTGCCTCCTGGGTGCCAGACGCTCCAAGGGGCTGGGGTGGTGGATGTGAGCAGAGCAGTGTTCCAGCACACGTGTAGCTGACATTCTCACAGGAAGGGAGAGCGCCAGGCTTGCCGAATGAGTGGATTTCCCTCTCCGCAAAAGCCTGAGGACTGCACTTGTGCATTTATTCATAAATGCTGTTATGGGGTACAATGCACAGTCTTAGTGTCACTGATCTCGTTCTCCGTTCAATGGCTCTTCTTGGTTCTTAGGATCTTTTCTTTTTTGACAGTGTGAGGCTGTCACTGGCCACGTGGGGTGCCCTAATGTCTTGCAGATGTTCTGGTAGTTGTGTGAGTACTAGTGGAAAATAACAATAGCAGAAGTGAAATGAACTAGGGACCCAGAACTGTGGCAGGCAATTTACAGGCAAGATGTTCTTTGTTTGATTCTTAAGTTTCTCATGTTTGCAGTTTTCCACCAGCGAAGGTTTCTACACTCCTTGTTACTGCTGTTTGGCTGCTTGTCTCTCCTTTTTATCCTCATCTTTTGGAAATAAGTTGATGGCCTTAGAATACAGTGATTTTATCTTTTCGCCAATGTTTGGGGGGGCACAGAGAGCATCTCACTGGATTCTCCAATCCCTACTGGACTCAGATGCAAGGTTTAATGTGGTCTGGTCCTTGTTGCTCATGTTTAACATACACAAAGGGAAGGATTCCGTATTTCTCCCTTACGTAAGGGGCATACGATCGGCTGTGTCTCGGATTGGTTGCTGGTTGTAAAAGTGGGAGGGGAGAAGGGAAGGCTTGGAGAAGATACAGACAAGGGAATACAAGCTCCCCTTTCTGGGAGCTTTTTTTGTTGACTTTTCTGACTTTTTTTGTTGACTATGATGAGTGTGCAGCTTGCAGGACTTTAGTTTTCCAACCAGGGATTGTATCCGGGTCCTGACCACGGAACTAACCACTCAACTGCCAGGGAATTCCCTATTAATGGTTCCTTGCTGCAACATTTTTTACTGCGCTGTTTGTATAATGATGATTTTCTATTTCTACCACTCCTACATTGGTTAATTGAAACTCTACTACAAGGAAGAGTTGTCTGTTTGACCCTAGTTACCTGTTCAATTATTTATACAGTTACATCAACATGGACACAGGGCTATCTATTTTATTTTATTGGGTTGGCCAAAAAGATCACTTGGGTTTTTTCATGCCATCTTACAGAATGAATTTTTGGCCAACCCAATATTTGACTCTGTAGCTCCTGTTACTTTTTTTGGTGCCCAAATCACCCCAGCCATGGCCATTGGAAATATTTTGAGTTGAGTTCTGCATCCTTTCAACAAGCCCTCTCTGTATTTTTAACTCTCTTACTTTCTGGCTCCATACCTGGTTCATTCCGTGGGTATCCAGTCCTGCTTCTGGAAACGCTCAATTCTCAATGAGTGGGGACATTCACATTCTTTGTCCACAAACATTCAATAAATCTTGAGCACTTCAGCCTAGTCTTCCTTTAGTGAAGCCAGTGAACCACATATCCTGCCCCTGAATATTAAGAAGTTCCTTGCTTCTCTCATGCATCTTGCTTTCTGTCGTTATCTCTGCTTATCTCTCCTTCCATAAAGGAACAAGAAAAATAGGAAGCGCTGAGCTTCATTTGTTTATTTCCTGCCTACACAACTTCTTTTTTTGGATGTGAGTGGAGATGAGACTTAATAGCCAACGACCACAACTAATAAAGATTGATCGCGCTGTAAATTCCGCTTCTCACCTGTCTCTCACCATTTGTTCCGGAGCGCTGTTTCTCAGTTCTGTTAATTAGATTCTGCCCTAATTGTTCATTCTTTTTGTTCGCTTTCCTAGATTTGCTGTCGCTTTCACAGAGTCGATGAAGGAAACGGCACAAAGACAGTGGGTAGGTGTTCCTTTCGTGTTTTGATTTGGGCTGTGCTGGCGAAGTTGCAGGATTGGAGAACAGGAAGGCAGTTTTATTAAAGAGCTGACAAACTTCCTATCGGCACTGCCCGTGGTGGCCATCATGGTGTATTATATTTCTCATATATTGACTTTTTGTTTTTAGTTTATGTAAGTAGTCTTAAACCTTCACTGATTTTTTTCTGACGTTCTTCTTGAAGAGCAAAAATAGCCCAATACCCAGACCTTTTCATGCTTTGCCAGTTCTCCTTTTGTGTGCTCAGATAGGATGGTCTACAAATCACGCTGTAAATGTTTCAGCATCCTCGTACACACTGAGAATATCTGACTGCACAAGCAGTCCCTTAGGTGGCACCTGGAGTGTCCTAGGCTGGACTCTTATTTGAAGAGCATTAACAAGCAGAGGGGTTTGTCACTCTGCAAGTTAATGCCCTTATTGACTTGGAAATGATTATTCTTAGATGGGATTAACTTTTAGATGATGATGAGAAAATGGTGATAAACGCATAGTTCAATTACATTTGGGGCCGACTTTGCAGTCCTGGTGATAATAGCTATCAGTGTCCTATATGAAGTGTCATCTCTTTTTTTTTTTTTGGCTGGCCCCAGGGGCTTGCTGGATCTTAGTTCCCGGATCACCGCAGTGAGCCCTGAGCCACCGCAGTGCAATGAGAGCACAGAGTCCTAACCACTGGACCACCAGGGAATTCCTGGAAGGATCATCTTCCATTTCAAGATTAAGTTGGCCATTTGCCTGTCACCCAGGAGGTCAGTCACACTCTAATCCTGGGTTAGCAGTCTTTGTTTTCAGAGAGATACTTTCCCAAATATAATAACAAGGCATTTGAAGAAAAATGGGAGAAGTCAGCAAAGCTTGTTTGGTTTTGGATGATGATATCAGAGGCAGTATCATAAAAGCTCATAGCAGAAAGGATGAATTTATGTTTATAGTTTAAAGTGGTGGGATTAGTTATTAAATTAGAATGTGAGCCTGTTTTTTTTTTTTAATACGGCTTTTTGGAATTTTTTTGTTTTGGTGGATGATTTTTCAATAAAGTTCAGCTCAATATCTTTATTTGATTAGTTTTTAAAAACAAAAACTACATAGAGATAATATAAAGGTTCACTGTTCAGCCATATTTTTGGAATTCTTTGAGATGGATTTTTGTGGAAAGACTGTTTATAGTTATGTGTTCTGAACAGTGATGCAGTTTTTGAATAATTAAGGTTTGTTCTTCATTATTGAACTACCAGCTTTTGTTTTTAATTCTTTCTTCTTTATTTTGGTGAGCAGGCTTGGCTCAGGTATAAATATAGTTAATCCTTTCTCATTATTATCAGACCAGAATCAAGTTCCAATAATCCCAGATTAGAAAGAAAGATTTACAGCCTTTGCTGCTTACTGCTTTTGTGATTTCATTCGAGTCTGTGTAGATAAATACAGTTTTGAGCATAAAAGCTGGCCTAAAACATATTTTCTCAAGCTTCATTTGTATAAAAACACATACACGCTCTTAAAAATTTTTAATTTTATTAAAAAAAAATCTAATTTTATTAAAAACATTTTTTTGCCTCTGCCATGTAGCATGTGGGATCTTAGTTCCCAGGAATTGAACTTGTGCCCCCTGCATTGGAAGTGTCCTCGCACCACTTAACCACTGCATCACCAGGGAAGTCCCCATAGGCACTCTCTTGATACCAGTACTATACTAGAAGTCCAATGCAATCTACAAAGGTGAGCCACGGATCTCATTTAAAATTTTCTGGTAGCCACATTTAAAAAAGTAAGTGGAAACATGGAAAATCAGTTTTAATGATCTGTTTTACTTAATCCACTTCATGGAGTTAGCTAACCTGTGAAAGATAAGCCAATCTGCAAAGAGTGCCCTCACTTTTGACACCAACTGCAAGTTCAGGGGGTGCCCAGAACCAGCCTCTAGTTTGAGAATTTCCTTGCAAGATTCAGAACACACTGAGTGTTATTATACTCACAGTTATGGTTTATTGCTGGGAAAGGATACAGACTAGAATCAGCCAAAGGTAGAGACACAGGGGCTGATCCTCCATGGCCTTCTCCCTGGTGGAGCCAAGACTCTGTGCCCTCTGGTTACCCACCTGTGGTCATTTTAAAGCAATTTTTATTGGTGTATAGTCGCTTTATGATTTTGTGTCAGTTTCTGCTGTCCAGGAAAGTGAGTCAGCTGTGTATATACATATATCCCTCTTTTTTTTTTGGATTTTCTTCCCATTTAGGTCGCCATAGAGGACAGAGAAGAGTTCCCTGAACTATACAGTAGGTTCTCATTAGTTACCTATTTTATACATAGGAGTATATATACACCAGTCCCAATCTTCCAATTCGTCCCACCCTCCTTCCCCTTCTTGGTGTCCATACATTTATTCTCTACTTCTGTGTCTCTATTTTTGCTTTGCAAGTGGGTTCATCTGTACCATTTTTCTAGATTCCACATATATGGATTAACATACAATATTTCTCTTTCTGACTTCACTCTGTATGACAGACTAAAAATAGAACTACCATATGAGCCAGCAATCCCACTTGCGGGCATATACCTGGAGAAAACCGTAATTCCAAAAGATACACGCACCCCAATGCTTATTGCAGCACTATTTGCAATAGCCAAGACATGGAAGCAACCCAAATATCCATAAACAGAGGAATGGGTAAAGAAGATGTGACACATATATACCATGGAATATTACTCAGCCATGAGAAAAAGAAATTGTGCCATTTGCAGAGACATGAATTAACCTCCAGTTATTGGTCTGAGACAGTGTACACAGAGTTTTGCTAGCCCAGGAAGCTCACTTGAGTTTGGTGTCCAAAGTTTACACTGTGGCTCATTACAAAGACTTGATTGATTGACTACATGGTTGAATCCAGTCTCCCAAGTGGATTGATACTACTTGACCCAAAGTTCCCACCTTCTATCACGTGGTCTTCCTGGCATGCCAGTCCCCATCTAAGACTGATAGCTGTGGCTAGCCCCACCTGAAACAATACATGCCCCTTAGGAATCACATCGATTATTTCCTAGAAGCCTAGGGCATGAGCAGGACCTGTCTTGACCGAGGCCACGTTCTTAATTTTTTTTTTTTAATTTGGTTGCTTCAGATCTTAGTTGTGGTACACAGGCTTAGTTGCCCTATGGCATGTGGGATTTTTAGTTCCCCAGCCAGGCATCAACCAGTGTTCCCTACATTGGAAGGCAGATTCTTTACCACTGGACCACCTGGGAAGTCCCCAAGGCCACGTTCTTAACTTCATGCCTACTAAATCACCTGAGCAATATAAAAATGACCAATGAGACATTTCACATTTTAGGGGGGATACTAAATATTTGAAATTGAGTGTGCATTTAACACTTGAGGGGCACATTTTCATCCAGACCAGCTCTACTTCAAGGACCCAGTGGACTCATGTGCCCAGAGCTGCAGCTTTGGACAGTGCAACATACCACAGACATGCATATGCTGAGCACCTTGTTCAAGATTTCTAAAACATATGCTTCTACAGTATCTGGTAGTGGAAGAAATAATAATAGAAATGAGCAAAGAGAGAGTTTATTTTGCAAACCAGCTAATTTCAGCCCTCTGAGAAAGCTAGGATGTTCCTTTGGAAATGTTATTTTGGGATGTACAGTATAACACAGGGAACTATCTCAATATTTTGTAGTAACCTAAAAGGGAAAAGAATCTGAAAAAATATATATATGTATGTATAACTGAATCACTTTGCAGTATACTTGAAATGAATACAATGCTAATCAGCTATACTTCAATTAAAAAAAAAAGGCAATGAGGAAAAAAAAAGAAACATGATTTTGGATGCTGTGTTTATGATCATCTATCCACCTCTCTCTGACTCTGCACAAATTAGTTGATTGGATTTCGATAAAGTTTTATCTCTTTTAATTGGAATGCCTTTGTTTGGGCTGGTCATTATTTTTTGAATGTTACTTATGTCAGCCTTAATGTGACGTCCTGCCTACTTTGTAAGGGAGCACTGTCCCAGGGGCTTTTTACTAGGTCTGCCTGCTATGTCATTAGTATTTATCACTCAAGTTCAATATTGGTTATGTTTTGGAATAGTACTACTCTGTTGTTTTGTGATATTTTACCTTTGATTTGGTGTGTTTAAGAATTTGATTCACCATGTCTAACTGTGATCTAGGCATTGTACAAATTTAAAACTAGTCTAAAAAGAACTTTGATTTCTTGCCACAGTAACAGATCTTCAGAATGCAAATTTGGGCACTTGTAATTCTAGTCCGTGTTCAGAATGCTTTCTCTAAACTCACCAAACTTTTACCAGAAATTGTAACTATTTCACCAGAATAATTAAAAACAAATTCGGTATAGATATAATCTTAACTGAAGCCTTTTCTCTCTGCAGAAGCAATGAGTGTGGTTTAATTTGTCTCCATTGGGTTCAAAACCCCACAGGCCTGTGTAAAGTTTAACTGCACTGTTCATCTGCCTTTTTTCTAAGTACTCAGCTAAGAGGACTTTTTCTAAATTCAAATATTTATTTGTTAACTATTTTTGCAAAATCGTGAGCTTTAGTCAGTATTGCTTGATGCAAGTATCAGATTCAGAACAACGAACATGTCACATGGGTACTCTTTGCTGAGTTTAGTGCTGAGCTTTCTGGCATTGTTGCTTTTTAGTGGGTTTTTTTTTTTTTAATTTGGAAATTGAGTCATTGTCTCCAGAGCCCTCCTGTATCTACCCTGCCTTGGCACTCCTTAAAGAAAAATAACTTGCTGGAAGCAGTTAGGTGATACTTAAAGAGTAATTTTCCTTTCATTGTGTACCTATACTCATCACAGTTCTTTTGGAGGTTGAAATACAGAAAGCCAGACAGATCTCATTGGCTGTCATATGGCCAGTTCATGGCACAGGTGAGCTCAAAAGGCCAATGTCCATGTTAGTTCTGTTCTAATCTGAATGGGCTGCCTCTTGCCTAATGGTTGAAGTTTGTTGTCCTGAGAATTGCTTATTACTTCTTCTTCCTGCATGGCCCACTGCTTTATATCTGATCATCTTTGAAAAATCACATTGACAGAAGCTACACAGACCACATCTTTTATTAGAGCTTCTACTAGGGGGGAAACTTAGGAAACATTCTCTTCCTTTGTTTCAACTTTGGAAACCCTAGTTTGTAATGCTGGCCTTCCCTGCAAATAGGCTGCAAAGGAAGCTCCAGGGACTGGTCATATCCTAGGGAGCTAATCATTTCTAATAACTTCTATTAAGATTGGCTCCCTCAGAGATTTCTTGGTAGAACTGCAAGTGTTCTTTGCATCCCCGCCCCCCATGTGAGATCCCTGGGAATTGAAAAGTTTTAAAGTTTTTCCAAAGGATGGAAAAACTCATCAATTTCAGAGTATAGATTCTGAGTTAACCTTTCGCATGACCTGGGGCACAAACTTTTGGAATGATCCGAAGCATTGCTTCTAATTCAAAAGATTGCTAAGGCACAGAACGGTAGGGGAAGCTCCTGAATAAAATCAGCAAAGCGTGCGTGAATAAAATCATCTATGCATACATGCTAAGTTGCTTCAGTCGTGTCCAACTCTTTGCGACCCTGTGGACTGTAATCCACCAGGCTCCTCTGTCCATGAGATTCTCCAGGCAAGAATACTGGAGTGGGTTGCCATGCCCTCCTCCAGGGGATCTTCCCAACCCAGGGATGGAACCCCACGTCTCTACTGTCTCCTGCACTGGCAGGCAGATTCTTTACCACTAGCGCCACCTGGGAAGCCCCGGATCACCAGTGATTCCACGTTATTTACTCCATAGATTTAACTGTATTTTTTTTTGATCTTCCTGGGGATTTTCCTGTCTGCATTCCCATTTCCCGAGTTGCTAGACTCCATTACCTATTACACATTCATGCCTTGATTTTGCCCAGGGTTATCTTAGTTTCATTTTTATTGCCTGTTCCAGATTGGATCCCCTGAAATCGGACCCCAATTTAGTTTGCAGATTTCCACCCCCATCTCATTCGTGGTTTTTTTTCCCTTCTCTTGAAAAGTCTTGGCTTAGCTCAGTTGTAGGAATTCCATGAAAAGGTCGTGCCCCTTCCTTTTTATTTTTAACTTTTTTATTTTGTAGCCTTGCCTCTCAGCTTACAGGATCTTAGTTCCACAACCAGGGATTGAACCCAGGGCTCCCTCAGTGAAAGAGCTGAATCCTAACCACTGGACCATCAAGGAATTCCCTGGACATTATTTTCTTTCCTTGCTTAAAAACAATTTCTAGGGGGAAAAATAAAAAGGAGAAGGGACCTGTGTCACCTGAAAAGCGCTCAATTTCTGTGTTTTGTGATATATTTTGAGAGTTTTACACTTATGAGTCATGATTTCTTTGAACTCATCTATAACTACTTTAAGAGGACTTTTAACAAATCCATCATCAGAAGCTGTATTGAAATTAAAAATAAAAATTAATGTTTTTGCCACCTGTAGAGGATGAAACTATGCACAGATTTTTAAAAATAATATTTATCTTGCTTTCCACTTGGCATAAAGTTTAATTTCAGGTCATATTAATCAAAAAGTGGGAAATCTTTTTGTTGTTACCATCTGTCTGGTATTCCATTATAAAAAGGCATACATGAGTATTTAAGTTTGTTACAAAGTCCCATATACTTATAAGCATTTATCCAAAAGGGCCTTGGCTTTTTATATCTAGTAGTGGGTCAAATTAAGTAATGGTTTCTCATAGACATTAAAAATGGAGGAAAAAAATGGAGAATCTTCCTTCTCCACCTTTCCTACACACACACACACACAGATACACAGTTTTCTTTTTCATTTTATGCACCAGTGAGCTCATCTTGCAAAGGAAATGATATATATGTAAGGACTTCAACTCATGTTATTTCAAGGCAAATGAAACAGCAATAAATATTGAGCAGAGAATGCTGATTTGTATTTAGAACATTTTAATACAGAGAATGATTTTCAAAATCAATATAAGCCAATTGGCTTTTGCCAGATCCCTTTTTAGTGATTGAAAATAACTCAGATGCAGATTTCTTTTATACTGTGCCTCTATTTTCTTGATTGGCCTGGGTAAAATCTTCAGATATCATTTATGACATGTTTTAAAAGCCTATGTCAGACTTGAGGGGGTTCAACAGATTCTGGGGAAATAATCCTCATAGACATAGGTAAAGATTAGCAGATAGACCCAGATGTTTCTACATAGAGTCAACTTATTCTATTTATGAGTTGAAATACTCATTTAATTAACTAATCTTTGTTTGTGCCCAAAAGAGCTTTCTTGAGAAGAGCATTTGGGGTTTATTTATTTTTAAAAATCCTGCATATCTTTTTAAAAATAAATGTTTATTTATTTATTTGGCTGTTTTGGGTCTTACCTGTGGTGTGCAGGCTTAGTTGCCCCGCGGCATGTGGGATCTTAGTTCCCTGATCCCTCAGCAGGAATCGAACCCACGTCCCCTCCATAGGAAGGTGGACTCTAATCACTGGAACACCAAAGAAGTCCCCAAAGGGGTTTTATGTATTTCTAATTGCACAGCTCAGTTCTAATGAAAATCGTAGCAAGGCTATAAACTCCATGTTGCCTGACTTTCATGAATCAAATTTATATAGAATTATATTGCATCTGTTTTTGTCAAACATATTGTATTACCTTTAAAGTTAAAATGCCATCTGGGTGTATTTTTGACCATACTTCAATATTCTTCTTATAGACATATTCTAAGCCAATGTTGTAGACTTTAGGGCTGGTTAAAGAAGAGATGCTCTTAAGCCTGTACTGCATTCCAATACAATTTTCTTCAGTTTTATAATGAAATTATAATTAAGCAAAAAGGAATGTTTTAGGGCTCTGAGCTAAATTCTGACAGCAAATGGTTACTATTATCATTTTTTTTTTCCATTTAAGTTTACATCTGTTTTAACTAGTAAAGGTTTTTGAAACTTTTTTTTTTTTGGTTTTTTGGAGGCTTGCTATTTTAAGGGTTTTTTTGTTTTAAAGGATGCCTCTCTGCTCTATGGTGAATTGAGGAGGATACGCAAGACTTTTAGAGGTCTCAGATGCCTCTGATGGTTAAATGTAACATGTCATGCTAAGGTGAAAAGCGAAACAAGACTGGTCTCCCTGTACCAACTTCCGATCAGCCATTGTCCTAGGATGGCTGGAAGGTGTCTCTCCCAGAAATTTCCCATCCAGCAGGGAGACGGCAGGCTAACTTCTACTTCTCCTCATCAATTGTCTCTCTCTTCTTGGGACTGCCTCGCCTTGAATTTGTTTCCTAAAACATAAAACTGATTTGAAGATGAAGGTCAAAGTGGACCAGCAGGTCACATGCAGTACACAGGCTCCAGGTCACCTTAGGGACCACTTGGAGTCCCGCCCCCCACTGCACCCACACATTCAGTTAGAGCTCAAGGTGGGGGACGACTTCTGGGACGGCCACTCTTTACCTAGTTTAGTCATTTCATGCATGGAGCTGATATTTAGGCCTCCTAGCCAAAAAGTGCACCTTTTAAGATTTTTTCACCCAGGTGGCCATACCTTTGGCCACTTAGGAGAAACACCCATTCGGAACCTACCTGACCCTGCCACCCTTTACAAGCAGATTTCTCACTTGGCTCCTGCGACTTCCACCTTGGGGGTCTAACCTTGATTTTAAAAATATTTATGTCACTGTTTCAATATGAGCTCAAGAAATGGATTCTTTTTCTCTCTAGCAGTTTTGTGAAGTTCCACCAGAAAACATCACCAGGAGTAGTGAGTTTATCTCTGGGGACCCATATCTAGGTTATCATGCAAGTATTGCCTTGTCCCTTGATGTCAAAGAGGCTTTTGGGGAGGTGCTTACAGGGTCTTTGAGACCAGTCCACTCACCTCTTGGAAGAATCTGCCCCCTTTCCTCCTGTTTCTCAACATATTTGGTACCCTTCCTCCATCTCTTCCTCCATCTCCATCTTCTCCTCCATCTTTATCTTCTCCTCCATCTTTGTCTTCATCTCCTTCTCACTTCCACCTCCCCCTTCTCCTCTGCCCCTTCCTCCTTTCTTCTCCAGAGGTGGGGAATGTACTCTCTCTTATTCAAGGGCTTGTATCCTCAAACCACATTTCCCAAAACTTTGATCTTCAGCCTCAGCACCTGATGTGCACTTGATGGGCTTTGTCCCTGGCATGTTTTCTGTCTGAGCTTCATAACTTTTCAACTAACATAGCAATTATATTACAGGATTTGTAATATTGCATAATGCTTGATTTAAGGGACATCTTTGTGCTTCTTATCTTAGAAATGCTGCATTTTTAATGGGCGAACCCCCATTAAAAATAGAGGTAACTCTTTGCTCTTATAAAGTAACTTGTCTATGAGCAGCTGTGTAGATAACTCTTTTTGATGTTTTCCAAGAGGATATTTTTATGACCTTCATTTTATTTCTAAGAAACAATGGGAATGGATTATCAAGTTTACTTTTTTTTCCCCTTCCTCCCCTTTTCAAAAGCCGCATGCTAAGGATAAGATCTATGTCCAGAGTCAAGGTAAGAAATTTAAAATATATATATTTGGGGAAAAAAAGTCTTTTATCTTTTAGAGACATGTACTGAAATGGAATAATATGATGTCTGGGATTTGCTTGAAAATAGTAAAATAGGTACATTTTTATTATTTTTATTGTTAAGATAAAAAAAGGAGAACCTTATAAAAGAATAATTTAAAATGCAGATCGCAAATCACTTAACAGAGTACAAATACTCTATCAGTGATATGTTTACAAAAGGAAAAGGATGAGCTTCTCCATTTAGCTTGAGTTGAGATGGGGGCCCCAGAACCCTCTGCCTCCACTCCAACTCTTCCTGCCCTCCCCAGGGTCCTGCCCTGGTTGTGATTTCTAACATCCTTTCCTGAGACCCTCAGGATCTCCTAAACACACCTAGTAAAACACTAACCCACACAACAGAAATCAGGGAATCAATAGTTCCAGGAAGAACACAGCTAAGTCCAAGCTGAGATTAGAACCAATGCTGAGCTCAGGGTCACAAGTTCAATTCCACAATATACACATCACATTGTTGTTATTGTTGTTGTTCATTTGCTAAGTCCTGGCCGACCCTTTGTGACCCCATGGACTGCAGCATGCCAGGCTTCCCTGTCCTTCATCATCTTCCAGAGTTACACATGTCATCGTCACGGTATAAATGCAGTAGTGGTGTCAGGGATAATTTCAGTAGCAGAATCACTCATCAAATACACTTTTTCTTGGAGCCCCCATTTAAAAATGATGCACTGACTCAGTGTGTATAAAAGGAGTGTGTCAATGTCAGGGCAGACCTGGGGTTGAACCTGCTGTTCCTCCTCCATAGCCCCTGGCTTATAGCCACAGAAGACAGTGGTGCAGCAGGAAACACATGGGCTTTGATGTACCACGTGGGTTTGGATGCAGCCTCTAACACCTACACACTGAGTCATTTTGGATCTGATTAACCTCAGTGAACCTTGGTTTCCAGCCATATAAACTGGAGGAATCAGCCTGCTTAACAGGGCTTAAGGGTTTTCATACTCACCCAGATTCTGTGCCAGGGCCAGCATTGGGTGGGTACCCATTAACTAGCTACTGTTTGTTTACTCAGTGTGAATGGCCAACTTAGAGGTGTCTTGGAGAGGTGGTTTGACGATGTAATTTATACTCCATAAATTTTTAAATCTTTTCTACTCTCAAGATAAATTGTTAAATGTTGCCTCTGGATTTTCAAACATTTTAGTGTTCATTTTTTCAGAACATTTTAAACGAAAATCTGTCTGAAGAAGTGACACAGCTAGCAGGCAGTCATGTATGATTTAGAGGGATGAGATGAGGAATTTTAAATATAGATATAATTTCTGTGTAATTTTTTAAAATATAATTTTCTTTATTTATTTTTGGCTGTGCTGGGTCTTCTTTGCTGCGAGGTCTTTTCTCTAGTTGTGGCAAGTGGGGGCTACTCTCTGGTTGCATTGCACGGGGTTCCCATTGTGGTGGCTTCTCTTGTTAGGGAGCACAGGCTCTAGGGCGAGAGGGCTTCAGTAGTTGCAGCTCCCGAGCTCTAGAGCACAGGCTCAATAGTTGTGGCACAGGGGCTTAGTTACTCCATGGTGTGTGGGATCTTCCTGGACCAGGGATTGAACCCATGTCTCTTGCATTGGCAGATGGCTTCTTCACCACTGAGCCACCAGGGAAGCCCTGATAATTTCTTTTAGAGTTTATTTGGTAGTGGTTTGAATACTTGTCACCTAAGTGAATTTTTTTAGGAACTCAAGCTTTCTGTGATCTAGAGACAGTTTGACCCAGGAATGGATGGTGGGGTTGAAAGTGATGTATCTTTTCTCCTTGGGAGCTATGGGCTCATTTTATTTTATTTTTAATTTAATCTTATTTTTTTTTTTTTGCCACACTACACGGCATGCGGGATCTTAGTTCCCCTACCAAGGATCAAACCTGTGCCCCCTGCAGTGGAAGCATGGAGTCCTAGCCACTGGAGCACCAGGGAAGTCCCTCATGGGCTCATTTTAAACCTCAGGGGCTTGGAGAGATTAGTGGGAATTCAGTGAAGCCCTCGGAACTTTAATTCTGTATGAGAGCTGAGTGTGACAGTTTTTAAAATGTGAACACAAAATAACCGGCTATGTTTCAACCATGTGAACTTTCTTCTGTCCTCTTTGCTTTGATCCAGGAATTGCAACAGTGCCAAACACCGCGTTTAACTGGGATGCTTTTCTTCAGCGTTCAGGTAAGAGACGAGATCTTCCAGTAGGACTCTGACAAGTGCATCTTGTCAATGCGTCAGTTTCTTGCTAGGTTCACGTGATTTGGAAGAAGGAGCTGTCAGGGTCAAAGAAACTGGGTGAAACAGTGGGAAGGGGCAAGGCACAATTAGAACAAGCTTTGTTTCTCCCCATCAGTGGTCTCATCCGCATGAACTTGGGGATGCAGATGGAATGCGAGAGGAAGAGTAACAGCAGCCTTTCTGATGCTGCTCTTGGGACAACCCCTCAGATGTTTAGTATCACGTGACAGCTGTTCTTATTAAGGATGCCGATCTCCTGTGTTCATTTGATGTATCTTTATTAGCTACACACATAGTAAGTCACCACGATAAAACATTTTTGAAAAGCATAGCAGATTGAGAAACAAAATTTTAAGCCACTTGAAATCTCAGCACCCAAGAGGAACTGCTATTAGTGTTTTGATTTATCTTTTTTAAAAATTTATATATTTTTCAATTGAAGGATAATTGCTTTGCAGAATTTTGTTATTTTCTGCCAAATATTGATATATCTTTCTCAACAGTTTTATATATATTAATGCTTTTCATAAATTTGTGTATAGTACCAATATTGTGCCCTGTGTGCTGTGTACTAAGCTGCTTCAGCCATGTCCGTCTCTTTGCAACCCTATGAACTGTAGCCCTCCAGGCTCCTTAATCCATGGGATTCTCCAGGCAAGAATACTGGAGTGAGTTGCCATGCCCTCCTCAATATCAGTGTTATCACTGTATTAATGTATTATATATTTTAATACATTAATATATATTAGTGTATTAATATCATCATATATATTATGATGATATTATCAAATATATTAAAATGATATTATCATATATAAATATATAAATATGTGATATTTATTATATATACATAATTATGTGTGATACCTATATTATTTATATTATATCGATAATATATGAATTATATACAATGTAGATATGGTTTTATATTTTAAAGTTTAAATAATACATGTGTACAAATAACCGTATGTATAATGATTTTTAAAGAGAAGAGTGCAGTCAAGCTATATTTAGTGCTCTAACATGCTGTATTCATTATGTTAATAACAATACACTCGAACTTACTCTTCTTTAAAAATTTCTGAACTAAAGTAATATTTACATGGAATGAGATGTAGACTTCTCATGTAGAATTAGATGATTTCTGACAAATGTATACATACCCTAATCCAGACAGATTACCATTCCACGACTCAAGAAAGTTCCCTCTTGTGCTTTCCATATTTAATTCCTATCCTGTAAGGGACTCTATTCCAGTTCCTACCATTCTCAGTTAGTTTTACCTAGTCTTCAACTTCATCTCAGTGGAATCATACAGTAAGTACTGTTCATGTCTGGCATCTTTTTTGCTCAACACGATGTTTTTGAGATTCATCCATCTTGTAGGATGATGTATCTGTAGTTCTTCCTTTTTCATTGTTGCATCATATTCCACTGTTCACTGTATGGATGTGTCACAATTTGTTTCTCCTTTCTCCTATTGATGAACTTCTGGTGGGCTTCCCTGATAGCTCAGTTGGTAAAGAATCTGTGTGCAATGCAGGGGACCCCGGTTTGATTCCTGGGTCAGGAAGATCCCCTGGAGAAGGGATAGGCTACCCATTCCAGTATTCTTGGGCTTCCCTTCTGGCTCAGCTGGTAAAGAATCCACCTGCAATGAATGAGACCTGGGTTTGATCCCTGGGTTGGTAAGACCCCTTGGAGAAGGGAAAGGCTACCCACTCCAGTATGCTGGCCTGGAGAATTAAATTAAATTAAATACTAAATTAAATTCTAGTCCATGGGGTCACTAAGAGTCGGACATGACTGAGTGACTTTCACTTTCTTTCACTTTGGGTTGTTTTCCCATTTTTAGCTGTTATAAATAAAACCACTCTCCACATGTTTGTACAAAAAATCTGGTGACCTTTGTTGGGATTTCTCTTGGATAAAGCCTGGAAGTTCAACAACTTGAGTATAGGGTGGATACATGCTTAACTTTATAAAAGAACAGTCAAACACTTTTTGAAAGTGTTTTATACTTTACACTTTCAAAACTATTTTACACTTCCACAGACACTGGTGAGAGATCTAGTTATGGCACATGGCACATCCTTACCAACAACTGGTGTTTTCAGACTCTTCAGTTGTAGTTATCCTAAGTGATGATGAATTGGTATCTAACTATGGTGTTGGCCATTCATGTGTCTTCTTTGGTGAGATAAGACATTTGCCCAGATTTTTTAGCATGTTGTCTTTTAATTCTTGATCTGCAGATAGTTTTTTAATTTATCTGTTGTTGTTCTGGGTAAAAGCTCAATCTTTCTCTCTTTTTTTTTAATGTTGACAGATTTGTCTTTCTTTCTTTTTGGTTGTGCTGGGTCTTGGTTGCTGGGGCTTTCTCTAGTTGCAGCAAGTGGGGGCCATTCTATTTGCAGTGAGCAGGCTTCTCATTGTGGTGGCTTCTCTTGTTGTGGAGCACAGGCTCTAGGTGTGCAGGCTCAGTAGTTGTGGCTCATGGGCTTAGCTGCTCTGCAGCTTGTAGAATCTTCCCGGACTAGGGGTTGAACCCACGTCCCCTGCACTGACAGGTGATTTCTTAACCATTGGACCACAAGGGAAGCACATGGGTACAAGCTTTCTATCAGTTACATAGATTGTGAATATTTTCTTTATTCTCTGGTTTACCTTTTTGTGTTCTTAACCATGTCTTTCGAAGAGCAGAGGTTTTAAATTCTGTTGAAGTCTAGCTTATCAATTTTTTCTTTAATGGTTAGTCTTTTGGAGTCCTATCTAAGAAATCTGCTTACCCTAAAGTCAAAAAAATATTTTCCTTATTTTCTTCTCCAGAAGTCTTAGCTTTTCCATTAGGATTGTAATCCTTCTGAAATTAATTTTTGTGTTGTGGTAGGAGACAGGCATTGAAATTCATCTTTTTTCTATAAATTCCAATATCACTGAAAATGCTTTTCAACGAATTGCTCTAGTCCCTCTGCTGAGAATCCGTTTACTGTATGTGCTCCTTTTATGTACTATGTGCCCCTTTTATGTACCTGCATGTTGTTGTTAGTCGCTCAGTTGTGTCCGACTCTTTGCGACCCCACGGACTGTAGCCCACCAGACTCTTCTGTCATTGGAATTCTCCAGGCAAAATACTGGAGTGGGTTGCCATTCTCCTCCCCAGCGTATCTGTATATACCCGCTCTTACGTCAGTATCATGCTGTCTTGTTGCTGTAGATTGATGGTACGTCTAGAAAGCAGGTAGTGTTAGGCTATGACTTTGTTTCAGAATTGCTTTAGCTCTTCTAGGTTTTTTGCATACCCATATAAAAATTTTAGAATCATCTTGTCAGTTTCTATAAAATCTTGTTGCACTGAATCTATAGATCATTTTAGAAAGATTTGATAGCTTAGCAATAATTTGTCTTAAAATCTCTGAACATGAAGTATCTTTCCATTTGCTTGGGTCTTATTTATCTTCATAATGGTTTGTACAGATCTTTCATGTCTTTTAAAAATATTTGTAAGGATTTTGTTATTTTTGATGTATTATGAAGATTTTTTTTTTGATTTCCATTTTGAATTTTAGTTGCTGCTAGTATAGAGGTACATTTGGTTTTTGTACATTGGCATTATATCTTGAAATCTTATTATTTCTTGCTTCTAGTTACATCATGCTCTTAATTCCTTTATTGTATTTAAAATACTATAAATGTATCCAAACAGTCCTTTTTGTTGGACATTTAGATTTTTATTATTTATTAAATAATTTTATTTATTGTTTTTATTTTTGGTTTCCCTGGGTCTTTGTTGCTGTGCGAGGGCTTTCTCTAGTTGCAATGAACAGGGGCTACTCTTCACTGTGGTGCATTGCGGCGGTTTCTCTTGGCACAGGCTCTAGGCACATGGGCTTCAGTAGTTTCAGCACTTAGGCTCTAGAGTGTGGGCTCAACAGTTGTGGTGCACGGGCTTTAGCTATTCCATAGCATGTGGAATCTACTCAGACCAGAGATAGAACCCATGTCCCCTGCGTTGGCAGGCAGATTCTTAACTACTGTACCACCAGGGAAGTCCAGGGCATTTAGATTTTTTAAAACCTTTTTGATATGCGGTGGTGAAAGTGCTAGGATTTTAATCTTCATACGTCTGCCCAAATGTTTTCTTAGGAGCAATTCTTAGAGAAAGACTTGCTGGATTAGATTATGCATTTAACCAGAGCTTTCATACATTTTGTGTGATGGTCCCTTGGAGAAATGACATCAGGGTGTGTGTCCATCAGTGAAGCTCTTAGGGTTCCATTTTCCCTAAGTGTGGTGCCATTGTGTTTTCTGTGCATGGTATAATCCAAGCATAATCATGGTGTTTAAGCAAAATTTTATTGTACAGTATCTTTAAGTGTAGAAAGTTGTCCACAGATGAAGCCCAAAGTGTAAGCTGCTTGGGATTATAACTGCCTTACAGGCTGATCAGCCCACTAATTCTGGTGAAGGTGCTAGAATAGGTACAATAATCTCAGCAAGGACTTCCCTGGTGGTCTAATGGTGAAGAATCCAGTTTCCAATGCAGGGGACATGGGTTCAATTCCTGGTCAGGGAACTAAGATCCCACATGGCGCAGGGCAACTAAGCCCACTAAGCCATGTGCCACAACTAGAGAAGCCGGTGTGTTGCAACCAAGACCCGAGGCATCCACAAAATTAAAAAAGACAAAATAGAATTATCTCAGGAAATGCAATTTGAAGCCTAAGGATTCATCTCGTTTAACCTGGAATGCTTCTCCTTAAAGACAACAATGCAAGGGTATCTTTAGAGGGAGCTGAAGTTGCGGGTCCTCCTGTAAATGTCAGAGAAGAGCATGAAAATGCAAAATCAATGCCCTACCTGCAGCAAACAGGAAGACACCCCGAGCCTGTTTTTGCTCCAAAAACTTCAAACAGAACCTCTACCACATACTCCATTCCAGTCCCTTGAATTTCACTCCCTTGAAAAGAGGAAAATTTCAAGCATTTGATGAGAAATAATTTTCCAAGTGTTTTACATCAATCTCGGTTACAATGGCAGAGCTATTGTCAGCATTACAAATGAACCCATGTGGTCCGATTGCTTTATCATGTCAGGAAGTGTAAGCCGTTATTCAGAACCTGGGGGCCTGTTTTAAATTGCCTGCTGTAAGGTTATTCCATCATCTGTATATCACAGGTCACCGTTGCGGGATAACCAAGATTCATAATTTCCAAAAAGAGGGTGATTTGTCATCCAGTTTTGTAGCCTGATGTTTGCTTGTTTCATCAGTCTTACTGTTGAGTGATTAACGGAACAGCCAGGAGATTTTAAATACTCCTTAGACAACATTCCCTCTGGAGACCTGCTTGGCTGCAGTCCATTCTTAACGTGTGCAATTAGAAGCTGTAAATGTATTCAGAATAGATGGGCTTAGGGGAGCTGCGGCTGTGGCTGCAGGAGCTGACTGCTGGATAATGGCTTAAGGATAAGATGGAGAATTCAGCAGCAACTCTGGGCTTTATGATCAGGTGTCTGTTCTCATTTGTATGGTCATTCATCTTTGTCAGTTCTGGAGTTCACACTCCAGAGATGGACCGTCTTTCTCACCCATCTTCTGTCTTAACGCTGTCCTCTGGAGAATTCGAAATCTGTGATTGTGTTTTGTCACTTCTACCCTGAGACAGTGAAAACAGAAGTTACAGTGAGGGACTTCTCTGGCGGTCCAATGATTAGGGTGCTACACTTCTACTGCAGGGGGCAGGGATTCCTGGTCGGGGAGCTAAGATCCCGTATGGGGTGCAGTGCTGCCATTAAAAAAAGGTTGTAATGCATTTGATGAAGACTGTTAGTGATCAGCTACTCGTCTTCTGGATTCCTATGAATTATTAACCTTGAAATCAAGTTGTTGTTTTTTTTAACTCTTTATACTATATGGGAGTGTAGCCGATTAACAATGTTGTGATAGTTTCAGGTGGACACCTGAAGGACTCAGCTGTATATATATATATATATGTATCCACTCTCCCCCAAACTCCCCTCTCATCCGTGCTGACATATAACATTGAGCAGAGTTTCCTGTGCTGTACAGTAGGTCCTTGTTGGTTATCCGTTTTAAATATAGCAGTGTGTATATGTCCATCCCAAACTCTCGATCTCTTCCTCCCATTCTTCCCTGCTGGCAACCACAAGTTTCTTCACGAAGTCCGAAGTCCGTGAGTCTGTTTCTGTTTTGTAAATGAGTTCATTTGTGCCATTTCTTTTCAGATTCCTCACATACAGGGTATCATATTTCTCCTTCTCTGACTTACTTCACTCAGTATGGGTGGGTTGAGAAGGGTCTCAGTGAATACTTGGTATAAACAGGCAGATAGCTGATTAATCCCCAGGGTTTATAGTCACCTTCTTAAACATCTGATGTCAATTTCAGGATGCATTCTCCTTTAAGGTACACCTTAGGTTTGCTGAGAATATTCAGTTATATTTCTAAATCTCCTTAGTTTAAAACATTAGATCAGTTTTATGCCAACCAGATTCCATGTTCAAACAGGTCAACTAGGAACAAATAGAGAATAAAATAGATTAAAGGCACTAAAGAAAGTGAAATGTTAGTTGCCTAGTTCTGTCCAACTCTGCTACCCCCATGGACTGTAGCCCGCCAGGCTCCTCTGTCCATGGGATTCTCCAGGCAAGAATACTGGTGTGGGTTGCCATTCCCTTCTCCAGTGATCTTCCCAACCCAGGGATCGAAACCAGGTCTCCTGAATTACAGTCGGATTCTTTACTGTCTGAGCCACCAGGAAAGCCCCAAAAGGCACTGTGTGGCATTGTTCTAATTTTTCACGTGATAGTCACAATAGCACTTCTGATCCAGAGGTATGTGTTTAGACATCAAGTTAGTTACCTGGTCTTTGAGTTTTCAGATACGTCTTAAATGTTGTTATGGTTCCATCATCCATGATTCTTGCTTTTATTTTTATTATTTGTTTGGCCGCACCGGGTCTTAGATGCTGCATGTGGGATCTTCGATCTAGGTTGCACCATGCGGCTTAGTTGCAGCATGTGGGATCTAGTTCTTTGACTAAGGATCAAACCCAGGCCCCTCTGCATTGGGTGTGCAGTCTTAACCACTGGACCACCGGGGAAGTTCTAATATTTGTTTTCGAATACCAGTAACTAATGCATGTAGAGTAATGGTGCCTCAAAGGCCATCAATCCCGAAACTGTGAAAACTTAAACTTGACCTGGCCACACCTTCTTGGGTTTTAGTCTCACTCTACTTCTATTCTCATTGTTTATTTGATTTTCTCTCTCCTTTAAAACTCAGTATTCCTATATGGATACTCTAATATCCCAACTCAGATGGTCATATTTTCCTTCCTCAGGCTGTCCTGAGGAAAACTCACTTGTTTTTCAGATGGAAAACTCCTGTCATTAGATCTCTTTCTGCATTCACAGCCCCCCAAAACAGATTTTTCAGCTAACATTCACTAAGTCTGATCACTCAGCAGAAGTTCTTGAATTCTTTTCTCCTTATAATAACACATGAAAAAAACAACAGAACAAGAGCTGCTGGGATAGAGAGCAGCAAAGAAGTGACTTCAGGGAGGACTGGGTTTCTATTCTAGAACAAGCTTAGAGGACTTGGAGTGTGGTGCTTTGTCTGTCGCGACCGATGTGGTGTCAGACCATGGAAAGTGGCACATTTTGTTTAGAAGATAAAAATACCATTCTCCAGGAAATGGTAATATCGGAAAGACACATAAATGGGTGTTTAAAGGATGAATTCAAACCTCGGTTCATGTGAATCCTGGATCTTAGAAGAAGAGTCAAGAGAAGAAAAATAAATTTTGGGTTAAATGAGGAGACAAAATCCACTAAAAAAGTTTAGGTGAGTCTGTGCCTGACCTCCAAGCCTCTACAGGCCAGTCTGTTTTGTTCATTTTTAAAATCTGAGCATGAAGATAGTACATTTCCCCAGGAGAGGCTGAAATGGAATTACTCCAGACTGATGCGTTCCCAAGGTGGGCCTGAGACCTTGGTTGTTTGATCAGGATTTTTGAACTTCATTTCCTGAAAATGATATTGACATATCTGAAAAATGCACATAAGCTCTCAAACTCAGGGGCTGTCTCTGCATTTAATTTAAAATTTGTTTTTAAAAATTTCCTAAAAGAAGACAAAGCATTTGGTTCTTTGTTTGATCCTATTCTAATGTCCTTTTCTAAATTCCTGTGACATTTAATCTCCAGCCCAGGAAGAAGTGGGGGAAGAGAGGCAAGGGGACATGGAATTAACTCTGTCTCCTTCTAGAGTCTAGTAGGTCAGGGAGGAGAAGGGCAAGGAGGATCTCAAACTCAGTTTAGTGAGTTGGGCACCAGCACTTAAAAAATGAAGTGAAATGGAATAGAAACTATCAGAGTTCCTGGTATGTATTCTTTGAGGCTGTACTGTGTATGTGTGTATCTGTGTGTCTATGTGTGTAGTTAAATCTCATGTGTGCAGGGTGACAATATACGTCACAAAACGTTCTAAAGATCAATGTTGTTGATTATGAATTATTTTCTTACAAAGTTGGCTTTCCTAGGGACCCTGGGGTACAGATATGTTGAAGATCACTTTTCTCCAAGGGTTTTCCGAACCTGCTTTTCTTAGGAGGTTTAAGGGTTTTCTAAGAGGACATCTGAATGGTAACATTTCGGTAAAGATTTTCTCCAGATCTAGTTATGCATTATTATTATTATTAGCTTTTGTGATTGTGTCAGAGTGCTCTCAATGTATCTTATTACATTTATTCTGATTATGTTACTAAAAAAGCACAGAGGAGGGATTTCCCTGGCAGTCCAGTGGTTAAGACTCTATGCTTCCAATGCAGGGAAACCGAGTTCAATCCCTAGTTGGCTAACTAAGATCCCACATGCTTTGAGGCGTGACCAAAAGATTTAAAAAAAAGAAAAAAGTCACAGAGGAAATGAACTTGTTTCCACTGAGAATTTGATGCATGAGGGGACTTCCCTGGCAGTCTAGTGATTAGGACTCGGTGCTTCCACTGCAGGGGACACAAGTTTAGTCCCTGGTTGGGGAGACTCCAGCCATACCCACATACCCATACCATACCCAACCATACCCACATACCCACATACCGTGCAGTGTGGTCAACAAAACAAAACCAGAAGAATACAACAAAAAAATAACTGGGTGAATGAAATGAAATGTGTGAATGAACACCTTCTCCTTGCATGGTTTTTCTGAAGCGACTTAGCACACGGGCACCGTTTGGACTTGGCTCATCTCTGCTTCCTCTGTGTGTATTGGGCTCACTTGTAAGTTAGGCTGAGGCCTGACAGGTCCTGCATGAGAGGCTGAGTCTCTCTCCATCAAGTATACTCTTAAGGAGGCAGCCCAGCCTGACTATGAGGCAGCAGTGTCCCAATGGGTGGGGGCTTCCCAGGTGGCTCAGTGGGTAAAACATCTGCCTGCAACACAGGAGATGCAGGTTCAATTCTTGGGTCGGGAAGATCCCCTGGAGGAGGGCATGGCAACCCACTCCAGGATTCTTGCCTGGAGAATACCATGGACAAGAGGAGCCTAGCAGGCTATAGTCTCTAGGGTCACATATTTGACACAACTGAAGCAACTTAACATGCATGTGCACATGTCCCAGTGGGTGAGGGCACTGGACACCAGCCTTCAAGACCAAGACTTGGGAATCGCTTTCACTTGCTCTGTTATTTTTTTTTTAATATTATTTCTTTATTTGGCTGCATTGAGTCTTAGTTGTAACATGTGGGATCTAGTTCCCTGACCAGGGATCAAACCCTGGCCCCCTGTACTGGGAGCTCAGAGTCTTAGCCACTGGGCCACTAGGGAAGTCCCTCCTTGCTGTGTAATTAATGCAAGTCACCGGTGAGCCCAGCATCTAGGGGTGGGGAAACGGGTTCCACCTTTTGTTGAAGGGACCACAAAGAATGTTTGTGTTTTACTTGTGTGTGTGTGTGTGTGTGCGTGCTCAGTTATGTTCGACTCTTTGTGGCCCCATGGACTGTAGCCCTAGGAGCCTGGTGGGCTACAGTCCATGGCATTTTCCAGGCAAGAATACTGGAGTGGGTAGCTATTCCCTTCTCCAGGGGATCTTCCTGACCCAGGGATCGAACCCAAGTCTCTTAAGTCTTCTGCATTGGCAGGCCGAGTCTTTATCACTAGCACCACCTGGGAATCCCCAGTCTTACATGATAGCTTTCAAATGGCAAACCAAAACTTTTCTCTATCTATGGGTGTGTATGTGTACTCATATATGAACTTAAGAGGACATTCCTATATAAACCATCTTTCTGGTTTCATAAAGAAGACATTGTTCTTAACTGGAATTTCACTGAAATATTTTCTATGACCGATGCCTGACATTTCAGTAATAACTGAGTCAGTTCTCTGTCGCCCCCTCCCCCTGCATTGCAGTGGGAAGTACATTTATGTTTATTAGGCCAGATTCAGCTCAGGTTGAGCCATCAGAAGAACTGTTAGTTCATTCAGTGAAATGAAAATAAAGGTTTGGTATGGGCACAGCTGGCTGAAAGGTCAGAGCCGAGCAGCCTCTGAGCTCTGTGGGGTCATTGTCATCAGGTCATGGAGCCGTGTCCTCTCCTTTGAATATACCCTGAACTCTTCTGTTTCAGAGATTAACCAAAGTGCTGACAATCTACACGTGTTTCTCCTGATCTGTGGACTCAGACAAGTGAAAGACCCTCTCTATTTGGTGGATGCATTCTCCGGTATGTGTCCTCGGGTGACCCTTCGCCTGTGGGATTCCACGGGGGTTCCCATCTTTGAAGGTCTCTCCTTAGGACTTTGAGATTTCTTGTTTTTTTTTGCCCACCAGCAGAACTGTTTCTAAATTGTTGCTTTGGAAACAACCAGAAAAATAATCGCACTGCGTAGTCATTTCAGTTGTTTCCTACTTTCCTGCGCCCTCAGCTTCTGTTTTGCTGTTGTTGTTTAGTCGCCCAGTCATGTCTGACTCTTTTGCAAAATCCCATGAGTTCCTACAGCCCACCAGGCTCCTCTGTCCATGGGATTTCCCAGTCAAGAATATTGGAGTGGGTAGCCATTTCTTTTCTCCAGGGGATCTTCTCAGCTTCTGAGAAAATCGTAAAAAATAGCCAATAATGATAAGGCTAAAATAATTTTACCTGGAAATAATTTACACGTGCCAATTTGTATGATACATTTGGAGTTTTGTTGCACTGCTTAAGTTAGTCTATAGACTCCAGAGTATACTAAAGTCCGTATTGAGTTACGATGGCATATGCATCCTAACTACCTAATAAATTAGATATCTGAATAATGTGCAATGGTCTAGAAAAAAAGTTTTCCTTAAAACCATCAAATGGCCAATACTTACATTTAAAATACATTTAAAATAATTATAAGTTGACTAATATGAAAGCAAAATGATATGAAAGAATTTACGCTGTAGCACAATTAATACTGAACTGATTTATGTTTTCAGCTGTGACTTAAAACCATTTTAAGAGTCTTTTTTTTCTTTTTTCTCCCCAAGAATGGCATCAAGAAGAGCCCAACGTTTACATGGTTATTGTTGGTCCTGAAGTAAGTTGATTTGCCGTGAGCCTTGAGCCTTGATCTCATCTCTATTTTCCTCCATTCTTTTTAGACATTTTGTAAAATTAGTTACTTTTCTGACCCATATTTTATTTCTTTCATAAGCAAATAAAGCCTGTTTGCCTTTTAAAAAATGAACGCCAGACCAAGGTTAGAGATGATGACGCTTTATAAGTCTTTACAATTAATTTAATGCTACAAAGGGTAAGTAATGGACTCTCTCAGGACTAGAGGCATATAAAGAAAGTTTGTCTAAGTCGGTGTATAAGATAGATGTTACATGTGCTCCAGATGATCTTTGAAACTCATTGGAAGTGCTCAACATACATGGAGCTGTTCACCCAAGCACTGGATTAGGTAATTGACATGCAGTTAGAAGCCAAGTGGGGTGGAGAATAAGTATCTATAAGCACGAGAAATAAAGTCTTCACTGGGGGATGTCCTTGGCTGACCGTGGCCATTGTCCGGGGAACAGAGGTCAGGGGAAGGGCTTGGAGGTGCTGCCTGTCATCTCCCTGGGACTCCGGACACCCCCGCTCACGCTTGGCAGATCTGGAGCAAGCAGGTGATCTGTTCCAGAGTCAATCCTTTTTTTTTTTTTTTCAGTTGTTACCAAGACTGTGTTTTTGTTTTTTGCTGTTGTTTTATTTTATTTTTGGCTATGCTGGGTCTTTGTTGAGCTCTTCTTTTCTGCATGGACTTTCTCTAGTTACTGTGAACAGGGGCTACTCTCTAGTTGCGGTTCGAGGGCTTCTCACTGCAGTGGCTTCCTTTACTGCAGAGCACGGGCTTAGTTGCCTCGTGGCATGTGGGATCTTAGTTCTTGGACCAGGGATCAAACTCATGTCCCCTGTGTTGGCAGGTGTCTTCCCAACCACTGGACCACCAGAGAAGCCCTCCCCGCAGTCAATTCCAAGCACTCAGGACTCAGAGAGTCTGGGTGGCAACACTGGTCATCTCATGAAAGCAAACGCTGATTGGCTCTGTTCAAGCAGTTTAGAAAACAGAACCCTCATCCCGCCAGTTGGGATGTAACCATGCAGTAAGGATGTCTTGTCTTCTCATGGGGTGTCTGTATCAGGGCTGCGTCTTCATGAATTGCGAAAGTGCGCAAATAGCCAGTTTGGGAAACAGTTTTTATGAAGACTCAGTGTGCCTGGGAGGTGCAGGTTCGAACCCTGGGGTCAGGAAGATCCCCTGGAGGAAGAAACGGCAACCCACTCTGGTATTCTTGCCTGAAAAAAATCCCATGGACAGAGGAGCTAGGTGGGCTACAGTCCTTGGGGTTGCAAAGAGTTGGACATGACTGAGTGTGCATGCACACACACACAAACACACACACACACACACACACACACACACACAGTGTATCTGGAGGCAGAAATAACAAAAGAACAATGCTTGGTGGAGAAAATGTTCAGAAACAACTCTGGCCTAATGATGACCTGATTCTGTGTTTGACTTTTTCCGTCACGCTTCCTTTTAAGGAAACCTGGAGAGAGGTGGCAAACTTCAAAGTATAGCACTAAACATGTGCCAGAAACCCTCTTCCAGAAATATAAAGACTGAGGCAGCGTTTTAGCTGGTACTGGAGTCAGAGAAGAGGGAGCGACTAGGGCACATGTTGTTTTCCCGCATCTATTAGCACCTTCCTGTTTAACTCACTTGCCTACAAGTGAGGAACGCTGTTTGTTTCATAAAGATTTCCTAAGTCATGGTCTCTTAGAAGAGACAGTTCTTTTGTTTTTGCTTTCTTGGCTGTGTCAGGTCTTAGCTGTCGGGTCTTTGTTATGGTGCTTAGACTCTCAAGTTGTAGTGCAGGGCTCAGTAGTTGTAGCGAGAGGGCTTAGTTGCTCTGAGGCATGTGGGATCTTAGATCCCCGACCCAGTATCAAACCCACGTGCTCTGCATTGGAAGGCAGATTCCTAACCACTGGACCACCAGGGAAGGCCCAGTTGTTTTGTTTTCTACATAACAGTTAGGAAGGCTTTTCCGTCCCCAGGGGAAAGAAACGTATTTTCCCATTTGTTTTTGAAACATACAAGCTTCCCTCTAACTTTAGTTTGCCTACTTTTGAAAGAACAATGATTGTAAAAAATGTGTTTCCTTCCTTCTAATTTCACTGCAAAGAAATTAGACCCTCGGGCTCTGGGCTGGGAGGCAGTAGGGGAGGGTGGAGACTGTGGCAAACTGTGGCATGACTGCCAGGGAGCATTATTCAGCCGCAGCAAGATTTGCATCCTGAGATGCAGGCTCTCTTGTCGACCTTCCAAGAGAAGCCACAGTCCAGAGGCCTTTTTTCTCTTTTGAAAAAAAATGCGTGTGTGTGTGTGTGTGTGTGTGTGTGTGTGTGAAATTTTTAAGTGCTGGCAACTAGCCAGACAAACATTCATGTGTGTCCATGCTCTGTCTCTCTCTCTTTCTCTCTTTGTTTGCCTTGTCGGTCCTACAAAATGAATCTCTGTAGTTTCTTTCTTTTTTTTTAAAGTTGTGTTTATTTATTTATTTTGACCACATGAGTCTTTGTTGCTTCACACGGGCTTTCTCTAGTTGGAGCAAGCAGAGGCTACTCTCTTGTTGCAGAGCATGGGCCCTAGGCCTGAGGGCTCAGTAGTTGCAGCTTGAGGGCTCAGTAGTTGTGGCCTGGGGGCTCAGTTGCCTTACGGCACAAGGAATCCTTCTGAACCAGGGATGGAGCCCATGTCCCCTGCATTGTCTGGTGGATGCTTAACCACTGGACCACCAGGGAAGTCCCTGTATTTCCTTTTTTGTAACTTCCAGAGTGAGGCAGTGAATTTGACTGATGACTTTGCCTGATGAGAATCAGGAAACAGATGGCGACTTGAGTTTGCTGAGACAAAGCAGGTTTACAGGGACCCTGGGAAAGTCGTGTCTTGGGAAGCTTTAGTGCTTCTACAGTTTCTAGTGGAATTTCTCCTTTCCCCTTTTCTCCTCCCCTTTTCCAAGCTAGTCTAATACATCTCTGACATAACTGAGAACATATTCCTTCCTGGGCCAATGCAGGTCCAGAACAAGTCTCGTAGAATGCCCCACCCCTGAGGCCCCTGGAGGTCCCTTCTGAAGCTGCATCTTCAGCCATTGACTTAGTTTGTGTGGGTGGAGCCAGGAAAGCAAAGCAGCAAGGGAATGAAAGAGAAAGAGGAGTCTGAAAAGGGAGCTCTTGAGTGAAGGGCCGTGAAGGGTAATAATATGAGAGTTACTGGTCCTTAAGTTCATTGCCATGAATTAATAATAATTCTCAAGTACTTCTTCCACAAAGTGCTCCGCTATCTGTAACTAAAAACCCTCTAGGAAACAGAGAAAGGCATCTTGGGTTGCAAATTTACCACTTAGAAAAACCAGTTGTAAGCACCTGGCACTGTGCCAGGGGCACACCCAGTCTGGAGATTTCCTGGAATCTGCTCACTTTACCTCCACGGACCAGAGAGACTGGATCTTCCCGATCTAACTCGCCTGCGGGGATGTGGCTGCCTTCTCAGGCTTGCACAGACCTGAATGCAGAAGCGAGTGCTTGGGATCTGACTCCTGTTTATTTGTCTTGGTCCATCTGGGCAGCTATAACCACGTACCGCAGACGAGGTGGCTAAGAAACAACAGAAATTTATTTCTGACGTTCTGGGGGCTTCGAGTCCAAGGTGAAAGTGCCGGCTGGGTCATTTTCTTCTGAGGATGCTCTTCCTTTATCTTTTTTTTTCTTCAGTTTTTGGCTATGCTGGATCTTCATTGTTGCATACACACTTTCTCTAGTTTCAGCAGGCAGAGGCTACTCTCTAGTTATGGTGCCCAGGCTTCTCATTGCGGTGGCTTTGCTTGTTGCAGAGCACGGGTTCTCAAGCGAGGGCTCAGTAGTTGTGGTGCACAAGCTTAGCCGTTGAGGCATGTGGAATCTTTCTGGACCAGGGATCGAACCCATGTCCCTTGCATTGGCGTGCGGATTCTGTATCACTGGACCACCCAGGAAGTCCAGAATGTTCTTCCTTGCTTGCTGAGTCCTCGGAGCTCTCTGGGATCTTTTATCAGAACGCCAATCCCATTCATGAGGGTTCCTGCATCACTTCCCAAAGACCTACGCTCCCAAATATCATCACCTTGGGGATTAAGATTTCAATGTGTGAATTTTAAGGGAGACACAAACATTCAGCCCCTAGCAATATCCCTGCTTCTAACGGGTCTTTATCAAATCTAAAGAGAATCAGTAGCCACCATCACAAACTCCTTAGTGTTGTCTTAGTAGACAGAATAATTTGAGTTTCTGAAATACTAAGGCAGCACTGAATATGATTAGTCACAAATTCAAACCACTTGTTTCCTTCTTGGCTTCCTCTTCCCTATAAAAGTTTTTTTTTTTTTTTTTTTTTCGGTTACACTGCCCTATTTGTGGGATCTTAGTTCCTCAACCAGGGATTGAACTGAACACCTGGCAATGAAAATGCAGACCACCACTGAGTTCCTCAGAAGATTTAAAACCAATATATTGATATGTAGACACACATTTCATATCCTCCAATAATTCAGATAAACTAGTGTCTCTTATTGGAGAAGGAAATGGCAGCCCACTCCAGTATTCTTGCCTGGAGAATCCTAGGGATGGAGGAGCCTGGTGGGCTGCCGTCTATGGGCTTGCGCAGAGTCGGACACGACTGAAGTGGCTTAGCAGCAGCAGCAGTGTCTCTTAAGTGTTTTATGTTTGTTTGCTTTTTCTCCATAACCAGTGGTATGCTGGTCAGTGTTGAACAGCTGGTTCTGTTGGGATGCGCAAGGTGGTAAACCCAATTTTTTTTTTTAATCTTTTTGATGTGGACCATTTTTAAAGTCTTTATTAAATCTGTTACAGTATTACTTCTGTTTTATGTTCTTTGTTTTTTTTTTTAAGCTCCCTAACCAGGACTAAACCTGCACCCTCTACATTGGAAGGCAAAGTCTTAACCACTGGACCAACAGGGAAATCCCAAGCCCTATTTTCTAAAAGCCCTATATGCCTATTTCTGTAAAAGGGTTTTCCCATGGCCAGTCACATTACCAGACAGCAAGTAAAGCCAACTCCAGCACATTTTATGTGATGACCCAACACACATACACACACACACACACACCAGAAACAAGCTTAATTAAACAATCCTCTTGCTTCATGTATTTCACACACTGCTATTTTTTTAAAAAACTCGTTCCATGCTTCTGCTTTGATATTTCATGTCATTAACAGTGCCTATTTTTATTCCAAGATTGATTTCATGATATGCTTCATGATTCAAAGTTTGGAAAACACTGACTTGGGCCACACTGGATGGTTGTGTGTATGTGTATGTGTGTGTGGCCCCTAAACATACTCCCTCTTGAAAGCCAGTGTGTTGGCTGCTTCCTTAATGAGAATCCCTTCCCAGATCTTGGCCTGGCTTCGATATGCTTCTCTTGACCACTCAACTTAAACAAGCTCTTCCCCATTATCCTTACAAGATTTCTAGGCATCTATCAGTTTTCAGTGTCAAGAATTCAATTTAACACTACTTTTGAATACAGAAGTAGGAGGAGACTAAAAGGATTTTACACTTGACATTGAATCTTTGCTACAATGTTATGGGTTAATACGCTGATCTTTTGGAAATGGATTTGAGAAGTGGGTCAGAGGTCAAATCTTGGGACACATTACAATTCATCTTTTAACCATTATCTCTTAGAGCGGATTAAACACTCCAAGTACTATAATTATTTTTGACATCTGATGTGAATACACTCTTCTTCCATTCATTTTTTTTTTCTTTGTTAACTGCTAAGCTCAATTACTGAATAAACGCTGTAAGTCTAAATTGCACCGTTTTGGAGGACTGTAGCCTTTCCGGGTCATGTGCGGGGCCTCTTAGAACAAAATTGCATTGACTCGGTTAGTGAATATGTCTTGAGAAAGAGCTCGGTCTGTTTTTAGGGTGTGCTCACAGTGCATACAGCAGTGATTCCTGCTCTCTTTGTCCGTGTCTCTGCATGGAGCCTGGTCAGATAGGAGACCCCAGTGAAGAAGCTACACAGCTCAGCCAGTGCCCGTGGGCTGCAGCCTCAGACCAACTTCAGCACAAGGACATGTATTAGGAGATGATAAGAGCTTCTAAAAGAATTGTTGGGGAGGCTGAAGACCAGATTTGACTGCATCCATTTCTTAGTCTCTGGGTCATTCCCTTCAAGGTCCATAGTCTGCCGTGGATTCCCTCTGCCATTTTGTAAGGAGAAGACCAGGCACCCAATTCCACTTCCATCAGACCACACCCAGTGGGCGGAGGTGAGAAGATGCACAGGGGAAGCAGAAGAGGTGAAATGGATGCCAAATATTCAAAGCAGGAAATCGATGATCATAGCATAGGTGAATTACCGATTTGTTTGTATGAACGATCAGACAAGAACCGAGGATACTTTTGTAAGTCACTTAATGGATATCAATGTGGCCATTATGTTTAGTCCCAGAGAATAGAATAGACTTGGCCCCTGCCTGAGTGGAATGAGGTTTGGTTAGGAAGAGAGATGAGGACAGGTAACTCCAGGCTGGAGGTGTGTCTGCCAGGACAGGGGAGCCCAGGGGCTGGGCTCCATACAGCGTTCATGTTTGTTCCTACCATGTTCCATGGTCCAGCTCAGAAGGCAGTTCCCACCCTCCTCTTTGGAATATTATTGCTCTCCTTTTTAATCGACACTTGTCTCTCTACCAACCATTTTTAAAATAGTAAAGAGAATGTTGGGCTTCCCAGGTGGCACTAGTGGTAAAGAACCCACCTGCCAGTGTAGAAGATGTAAGAGATGCAGTTTTGATCCCTGGGTTGGGAAGATCCCCTGGAGTAGGGCATGGCAACCCACTCCAGTATTCTTGCCTGGAGAATCCCATGAACAGAGAAGCCTGGCAGGCTACAGCCCACAGGGTCGCAAAGAGTTGGACACGACTGAAGCGATTTAGCATGCATGCAGAGAGAGTGTTCTTAGATTGCTTTTTAAAAAAAGGTGATGCTGTGTATGTTACACATCTAAAAAAATAAAGTGATCATTCTTAGCAAGAGCATTTCAAAAAATGAGATCCTAGTCCCCTGTGAAATCTACTTAATCCTTCATTACTGCTTCCTGCTGGCAAGTTCGTTAACATCTTTAGAACAAGATTGAATCATCCCTGTCAGGCAAAGGGTAGTTCTGCATGACTGTGTAATAGAGTGATTGCATGCTATCTGGGTACGCTTCACCGCTCTGGGCCTCAGTTTCTCCACCTGTAAAGTGGCATGACTCAGAAAATGCTACATGCCTCATAGTTTCCTATGAGGCCAAAATTAGCGAATACTTGGCCTAGCACCTGGTTCATAGGCAGCATCAGATGGGCGTTTAATTAAAGAACGAAAGAAATTTCTGTGCTGATGTTTCCTTTGTGTGTTGACAGGCTAAGATTCTGTTTTAGCTGCAGGATGGTTTGAGTTAGGCGGTGGTTTTCTATTAAAGCTTCTTTGATCTCTCGATCCAACCATCTCGGCAAAGCATGTGGTTTCTGCTTGCAGGGGCGTATGGAGTGAGTGCATTTTATGGTTCTCTTTGATAAGCAATGTGATAGGAACATTCGGCTCATGCATGACAGCTTAATGACTTTCCACGATAATTTCTTATATCTAAGATGATTTTCCTTCAGCCTGGGAGTTGAGACAATGTATTTTGCTAGAAAGTAAATAAGCTTAGAAGGAGGAAATGAGAATTTTCTTTGCTGCTTGCCATGCTCTCGCTTTTTAAAATTTCATAACATGCGCTTTCATTAAATAAAAATATCTACTCTTCTTTTTTTTTCTCTTTATCTTGTGTTTTGTTCCCCTTGGCTTCACTAAGAGATTTGACAATGAACTGATGTGGAAGGCAAGCCGAGAAAAGTTTAATGCAGTTTGTGCTTTCAACTTGAAAGTTGCTGTTATACCTTCGGCTAAATTTTAAAGGGTTACGTTAGTTGCTCAGTCACGTCCAGCTCTTTGTGACCCCACGGACCGTAGTCTGCCAGTCTCCTCTGTCCATGGAATTCTCTAGGCAAGAATACTGGAATGGGTAGCCATTCTTTTCTCCAGTTAAGTATTTCAGCTGTCTTATAAAATTTTTTTTTGTTGATGAAATCTTTCCCCCTAATCATGAGAGAAGAAACATGTTTAAAAATTAAAAGCAAAAGGAATTTCTGTTTTTTTCAAATAAGGGAAAAACCTTTTGGCCACACCATGGAGCATGTGGGATCTTAGTTTCCCGACCAAGGATCGAACTGGCTCCCCTTGCATTTGAAGCACAGAGTGTTAACCACTGGACCACCAGGGAAGTTCTGAGGAATTTGTAACTAAAAACTATCATAAGTAAAACGTGTATGTCAGAATTCATGGTGGTAGTTGTTTAGTTGCTAAGTCATGTCTGACTCTTAGGACCCCATGGACTGGATAGCCTGCCAGGCTCCTCTGTTTGTGAGATTCCTCAGGCAAGAATACTGGAGAGGGTTGCCATTTCCTCCTCCAAGGAACTGAACCTGGGTCTCCTGCATTGCAGTGAGATTCTTTCTGCTGAGCCACTATGGAAGCCTCGTCAAAATTCATAAATGTTAGTCGCTCAGTCGTCCCCGACTCTTTGCGACCCCGCAGACTGCAGCCCACCAGGCTCCTCTGTCGATGAGATTTTCCAAGCAAGGATACTGGAATGGGTTGCCATTTCCTTCTCCAGGGGATCTTCCCAACCCAGGGATCAAACCTGGGTCTCCTGCACTGCAGGCAGATTCTTTACTGACTGAGCTAGTCAAAATTCATATGTAATGCCAAAAGAAGGCTTTCATTAAATTGTTTATCTTTTCATGATGAGATATTAGGGTTATAATGTAATTGAATGGCTTAGGATAATTCAAGTGAAAAGAATCAAAAGTGAGAAACAGAAGGGTAGAACCAGTTGGAAATCATTCATTTAGCAAATATTATCTAGCACAGAACTAGCATGACCTTGGGAGGAGAATAAAGATGTATAAGGAGAAGAGTTGGACAAATACCCAACAAGTACCAAAAAAAGTAGGTCTATGTTTTGTAGGAGGTGGTAGAAAAGTTTGGGAGGAGACTTTACTGCTTGTTTGGATGATCAGACAAAGTTTCTCAGAGAGGGAACATTTGCCTGTGCAGTGAGGGATGAATGGATTTTAGGGATTAAGGTTGGCCTTCCTGGTGGAGAAAAAGACATGTAATTAGGAGAGAGGTGAGAAGTGGAGAGTAAATGTTACTGAGTCAGAGTTCATAATTCCTGCTGCACGATAGGCCAATAAATCAAGAAACGAGTTGTTGGGGCAAGAAATAGCAACTTTATTTTGGAAGGCCAGCAGACTGAAAAGATGGTGGACTAGTGTCCCAAAGACCCATCTTCCATATGGATTTGCACCTACAGAGCTCAGCTCTCCATGCTTGGCAAGAGACAAGTGAGGCATCTGGTTGTCTTTTTAGAAGACACCAGTCTGTGGGTGGTTCATGCCAAATGTGTCACAGTTATGCCAAAGGACATTCAGCCAGCATGTTGCTTACACCGAGAATATCCCTGAGACCCTACTAGGACAGAAAACATTTCACTCTTTAAAAAAAAAAAATCTTCTTGTTTGATAGTTCTAAATGTTAGATTTTTTCCCCCATGGGGTCAAAAGCTACCTGTGTAATTTTGGGTGGAAAAATAGGGAGCAGAAATCAAGGGTTAACAATTTTTCCATTTCCATTTGCTTGAGAATAGTATTAAAAGCAGAGACATTAACACAGGTCAGAATGTTTCAGCAAGCAAGTTTCAGAAGTTGAATTTTATAACAATAAACCTGTTAAAATATTGCCAGCATTTGGATTTTCTTGAAACAAATGTCTTTTTTAAAAATTTTTATTGATATGGGTGAACCTATGGCTGATTCTTGCTAATGTATGACAGAACGCCACAAAATTCTGTAAAGCCATTATCCTTCAATTAAAAAAATAAAGTGACAAAAAAAATTTATTGAAATATAGCTGAATTACAAAGTTGTATTTTAGGTGTACAGAACAGTGATTCAGTTATATATATATTCTATATATATATTTATATATATATATTCTTTTTTAGGTTCTTTTCCATAATAGATTAAGTGATTCAGGTACACACACACACACACACACACACACACACACATTTCCCTGGTGGTTCAGACACTGCACTGCCTGTAGCACAGGAGACCTGTGTTTGATCCCTGGATCAGGAAGATGCCGTGGAGAATGGAATGGCAACCCACTCCACTATTCTTGCCTGGAGAATTTCATGGACAGAGGAGCCTGGTGGGCTACATTCCATGGGGTTGCAAAGAGTTGGACACAATTGAGCAACTAACACACTCACACAAACACACATTAAATATATATTATTTTTTAAGGTTCTTTTCCATTATAGATTAAGTATTATTAGGTATTAAGTATTCCCTGTGCTATACAGTAAGGCCTATTGTTTATCAATTTTATAATAGCAGTGTTTGTGTGTTGGGCTTCCCAGATAGCTCAGTTGGTAAAGAATCTGCCTGCAATGCAGGAGACCCCGGTTCAATTCCTGGATTGGGAAGATCTGTTGGAGAAGGGAAAGGCTACCCATTTCAGTATTCTGGCCTAGAGAATTCCATAGACTGTATAGTCCATGGGGTTGCAGAGAGTCGGATACGACTGCTCTTAATATATCCCTCTCTCCACACCTTTCCCCTTTGGTAACCATAAGTTTGTTTTTTATCAGTGAGTCTTATTTCTGTTTTGTGAATAATTTCATTTACATCATTTTAAAAATTCCAGATATAAACAGTATCATATGATATTTAAAACAAGTACGTTTATTGTTGATGGCAACCAAATGCTCTTTGAAGTATTTTAATCATATGGTAGGTTCCATCTGTTCAGTACTCTTTTGAGTTGCTTTACATACATGTGTCTAGTGGTGTGTATTTTCTGTACTGTTCCTGCAAGTTTGCTATTAAAGTATATTAAGCTTTTAAAAAATCTGCTATGCATCCATTTTGTTATGCACCCAGATTTACTGTGTCCACCGTCAAAGTGATGTCATGACCTCAGGGAAATGAGTGAGCTTTGCATTACTGGTTCTTTGGGATACATCTTAGGCATATGAATCTTTTAAAGGATCTGGGCTCCACCACACACACACACACACACACACACACACACACACACACACACACACAGCATTTCCTTGCCAGAGGAAACCAAAATGAAGTTTTTGGAAAACACAAAATTATTTCAGTATGACAAACTCTAGGGATATAATCATATTCATTAAGTCGACTTGGTTTGTAATTCCTGATACCTACTGGTGAGGTGTGAATGAGAATAGAAATTGAATCTGCCTTCACTTCTAAACTCATCAGCAGTAACAGGAAGAGCTGGCAGACACTGTATTTGTAAAATGTGCTTACACCCTCATCTACCTCTATCTTTGAAGACATGTTTAGAATTTTGTCTTACACTTGCCTAAGTTTAAGAATATTTTCTCAGTTATTTTAAAATTGTATTCATTGTTAATAAAACCTGGGGAGGGATGCAGGGTAAAACCTGTCTACTGATTGTTTCATGTAATAGTTTGCAGTTGGATGAAACAGATGTGATAAACATGCACTGCAGCTTCATCCTAATAGGCTTGTAGGGACCCTATGACAGGTGGAAAGTTATCCCTAAATATCCTCTTGGTACTTCAGGAAGTAAATCTACCTGAAAAAAGGTCATTGTGCATAAAGAGTACCTTAGTTTGGCTTCTGATGGTCAGGAATAAGGTGTGTTTTCTGGATTCTGTGATGACCTTCAGGTGTGCAGGTGTCTTGCTGAGAAGTATGGCAGTGTCACTGGGAAAGTACACATTTGAGATGAAGTGTATAGATATTTTTGTATTAGTGCTGCAATCTGCAGCTCTCATTCTTATTCATTCTAGCAAGGCTTTGATATTTAAATGTTTTCTTCTACTACTCATATAGTAGTTACTGTGTTTCAGAAAAAGTTGTAAGCACTGAATGTGTTTTAACTATTTGATCCTCCCAACAATCCCACGGTGCTGTTATCATTCTCTTCTTACGCATGAGGAGCTTGAGGCCCAGAGAGATCCATTAATGTGCACATGGCCATGTGGCTAGAGGTTGGTTTGGGAAGGCTTTGACCCAGGTGGTCTGTCTGCAGAGCCCCACTCAATCTGGACATCTACATAAGAGTTTTCTTAAAAATATGTGGAGTCAAAAATGTTGGTATAAGAGACCAGTTTAAGAAACATTGCTATTAATGTTTGCATTAATTCAGCAAACATGTTGACTACCAGGGACACAATGGGACAAAACAGGGTACCTGGGAGCTCCCCTAGTAGTCCAGTGTTTAAGAATCTGACTTGCAATGCAGGAGACACTGGTTCGATCCCTGGTCTGGGCATCCCACATGTCGCAGAGCATCTAAACCCGTGAGCCACAACTACTGAAGCTTGTGTGCCTGGAGCCTGTGCTTCTCAACAAGAGAAGTTGCCTCAATGAGAAGCCCATGCACCACAACTAGAGAGTAGCCCCCGATTTCCACAACTGGAGAAAGCCCACATACAGCAAAGGAGACCCACTACAGCCAATAAATAAATCTCAAAAAAAACCCAACAACAACGTGACACCTGTCTCATGGGACAGATTTCCTCTAGATATGAAATAGGAGTGAAGTGCAGACTTAAGAATATCACATTGTAACTAATTAAAAAGTTGGACTTGGCTTTTTAAAAATGGAAATATAATTTGTATGGCATACAATGCACCATTTTCAAGTATTTAATACAAAGTTTTGCAATCATCACCCCTATCTAGTTTTGGGGCATTTTCCTCATCTCCCCCAAATCCCATACCCATTAGCAGTCACTCCCATTCTCCCCACTTCCTGGTGCCTAGCAACTGATTAGCAACTAATCTACTCTTTCTTTATAGATTTGTCTGTTCTGGACATTTCCTATAAAAAGAGTCACAATTTAGGGCCTTTTGTGTCTGAGTTCTTTCATTTAGCATAATGTTTTCAAGGTTCCTCCACACTGTAGCATAAATCAGTACTTCATTCCTTTTTGTTGGCTGAATAATATTTCATTGTATGGACAAGACCCCAGTTGTTTTCCCATGTATCAGCCCATGGACATGCCTTTGCTTTAAAACTGTGTGTCTGGAAAAGCTCCCTGTTGAAAATAAAATTTTAATTCAATCAGATCTTTTATTTAAGATCTACCAAGGGTTCCAACTCCTTCTGCCTCAAAGGTTTTATGACAAAACCCACCACTGTAATCAACCAGGCAAAACTTTCATTGAAGTATTATGTTTTTGTCAGATTTTCCCTTGACTGGAAATGACTTCTGTTTTAGGACCTTGAGTTGGGTGGATAACTCTTGGCCTCCCGTACCTGGAGCTTCACCAGGCTTTTATCTTATAGAGCAAACAGGAAACAGGAATGCAGTTGGCCCTGTGTATCATCAGGTTCTGTATTATCAGATTCAACCAACCATAGACTGAAAATATTCAGGAAAAGAGATTCCAGAAAGTGTCAAAAAGCAAAACTTCAATTTGCTGTGCATTGGCACCTATTTACATTGCATTTATATTATATTAGTACTGTAAGTAATCCAGAAATGATTTAAAGTATACAGGAGGATGTGTTTAAGTTAGATGTAAATACTATGCCATTTTATATAAAGGACTTGAGCATCCACAGACTGATATCTGAGGGGGTCCTGGAACGGTGGATACTGAAGGACGACTGTATGTGTTTGTGTCTTTAAATTTTCTCTCAAGTCGTTCTTTTCCTTATTACTTTACAGTAGCTGGACTCAGGGGTATTATTTTGTATTTCATTTACTTTTTCCCTTTCTGAGTTGTTACGTCTGGCTCTGTTGCCATGATCTGCAATTCTCTTGAGACTTAGATTCGTTTCTGGCTTTTCCTAAAATTCATCTTTGTCAATTTTCAGGTTGATCCAGTCTTCACAAGGGAAGTAAAAGCCAAAGTAAAGAGGTAAGTATGGGACTTCCCTGGCGGTCCGGTGGTTAAAACTCCAAGCTTCCAATGCAGAGGATTTGGGCTTGATCACTGGTCAGGGAATGGCAAAGAACCTCCCTGCCAATGCAGGTTCGATCCCTGGGTCAGGAAGATCCCCTGGAGAAGGGCATGGCAACCCATTCCAGTATCCTTGCCTGGAGAATCACATAGACAGAGGAGCCTGGTGGGCTACAGTCCATGCGGTCACAAAGAGTCGGACACGACTGAAGCAACAAGGAACTGAGGTCCCACATGCTGAGTGACATGATGAAATACATTAAAAAAAAGAGAGAGAGAGAGATAAGTGTAGGGAGTGAACAGGTGTTTTGCAGGAGTGGAAGCCTAGTGACTGATAACTAATCCCAGTTCCCAGCATTCACCGTGTCCTAGGCTCTGTTCCCAGCACCTCATTAATAATTACTCCTTTAATCTCCTGATGATCCTGTGAGAATCTGGGCGCTATTCGTTTCCCCATTGACAAGCCAGGAAGCTGACATGCTGGGAACATCAGCAGTTCCCTAGGGAGCAGTCGTGTGGATGCATGTGTGAAGATATACAACCTCGCTAGGTCAGGAAATGCCCAGGAAACCCACTTTGAGGTTATAATTGTCCCTGACCTCATGGGTCAAAACCGAAAAAAAACTAAAAAATCTGCTGGTGAGGGTGAAAATTGCAGCCATTCCTCTGGAAAGCAATTTGCCAGGATCTTTGCTATCAATTGCATTTGTCTGCCAGTAACAGAGACCAGGGCTTCCCTGGTGGCTCAGTGGTAAAGAGTCCTCCTACCAGTGCAGGAGATGCAGTTTCAATTCCTGGGCCAGGAAGATCCCCTGGAGAAGGAAATGACAACCCACTCCAGCATTCTTGGCTGGAAAATACCATGGACAAAGGAGCCTGGTGGGCTACAGTCCACGAGGTCACCGAACTGTCGGACATGACTTAGTGACTAAACAACAACAGCAGAGACCCAACAATGCTGGCTTACACACCCAGGGGCTTTAACTGCTCACATCAAGAAATCGGAGGTCATTGGTCTAGGACCGAGTAAAACTTCAGAGACATTGTCTCCAATCTCTTTGTCCCGTGCTCCCTACCTGTGACTTCCATTTCTAAGACGACTGTAGCTGTAGAACTCACACATTACTTTCCGTATTCTAAGTGGGGAGATGGGGAAGGACAAGAGCCAGAAGCATCCTCTCCCATGCGGGTCATCCCCCTTTTATGTGTATTTCCTCGCCCTCCCAGGATCCCAGCTCCTCCTACTGGCCACCCCACCACCCCAGGGTACTGAGAAAAACTGATTTCACCCCCATATGCAATCAGGTGCCTTTCTATTGCTCATAGATACAGAAAGCATGTATGTAAAAGTATAACCAGTTACGTGAAAGGATAACCTCAAAACCGTGAGACTGGAGAGGGTTGGGGGAATGGGGAAGAATGTCTGTACTTTCAAGTGAGAAGAATAAAACAAGGCAAAACCTCTGTGACAAAGTGTTGGGCACAAGGGTATTGGTTGTGTTACACTTTTGGTTCTACTATTTCTATTTCTCTCTGTTTATGATACATCTATGATTATCGCTTTGAGTATCTTTTCTAATGTTTATCTTTATTTATTTATTTGACTGAACTGGGTCTTAGTTGCGGCATGTGGGATCTAGTTCCCTGACCAGGGATTAAACCCAGGCCCCCTGCATTGGGAGCACAGAATCCTAGCCACTGGACCACCAGGGATACTCACCCTCTCTGAGTATCTTTTAAAAAGCATTGCGGAAAAGGCTGCATTATTAGGAAAGTTCTGCTTTCTAAATCATCCAGAGAAAAATGGCAAGAGCCACGTCTCTGATGTCCAGTATCTGAGAATCACGTGTCTCCTTGGTCAGAAGGATTCAGGATGGAAGTAGGTGTGTTCACAGGCTTCCTCCCTCCCTTATCAGGGATGGAAATAGGACTGATTCTCACTCCAGTATGATTTTCTGTACTGAACCCTTTATCAGTCATGCTTCCCTGGTGATCTAAGGTATTGCTCTAAAATTGTCGTCTCTCCTCCCAGCCTCTCCCTGTAAGATTCCCGGCCATAGATGCTCTCTGCTCCCCGTTGTTTCAGGACCCCTGGGGTACGACTGATCAGGGAGATGGCTCAGGAAGACCTCCATGCAGTCATGAAGAATTGCTTCGCGGTGGTGAATAGCTCTGTCTCTGAAGGCATGTCAGCCGCAATTCTGGAGGTAATGATCTAATGAGTCCTGAAAGTGGAAATATGAAATTGTCGATCACCCCTTGTCTTAGTTATGGAGGTGATGCATTTGTCAATAAAGCTGTGTGTTTCTTAAAGCTAACAAGCACAGCGGCGTCTCTTCAGGAGTTGTAAAGTAGTTTTGAAGTTCTAGCTGGGATTTAAAAATACTGTTTTCTTTCTCCTTGCCATTTTTCCTTGCCAGTGACAAAATGAAATAAAACTAGGATAGTGTCTCCTCTCTGACTCACCAAGTAGCTTCAGTGGGAAGGTGACAGAGACTATGAAGGGCTTGGACAGGATGTGGATAAAGGTGTGTTTTGTAGGAAGCCTTCTTTTGTCTTGATTTCTTCTCCCTCTTTTCAGTGTGTGCAATGATCCCAGAATTTAGGGGATAAGAAAGGGACGGGCTTGTGCACAAGACAGGGGGTGGGTGTGGTAACACAGAGAGGAGTGATTACAGATGCCCAGGAGGGCAGGAATGAGGGTGGACCGAATCTCTCCATCTAGTGCTCAGCTCTGAAAAATCACTTCCTGGACTTTCCTGGTTGTCCAGTGGTTAAGACTCCACCTTCCACTGCAGGGGGTGAGGGTTCAACCCCTGGTTGGGGAACTAAGATCGCACATGCTGTGCTGCACAGCCACAAAGAAAAGAGAAGAAAAATTGCGTACTCTACTTGGGCTAAATATGCACATCCCAGCACAACCTTGCAGTCCCTTGCTTGAGTTTTCTGCATTGAAATAAAAAGCCCCTGCTCTTGAAATCCTGGCAGGCTCTAGTTTGACTGTATCAACTCTTGGGTAGAGGACTTAATTCAACCTTGAAGCCCTTTGCAATCTCTTCTTACTGAGAGTTTTCCATAATTGGGTGTTTACCCATGATATCTTTATTTTTTTTTATTTTTGGTATCTTTAAAAAATTTTTTTTGGCTGTGCAGCATGGCATGTGGGATCTTAGTTCTCTGACCACCTGCGTTGATAAAATGGAGTCTTAACCACTGGACTGCCAGGGAAGTCCCAACCTGGATATCTTTTAAAACTTTTTTTTTGGCCGTGTCCTGGAACTTCAGGGATCTTAGTTCCCTGACCAGGGATTAAACCCCGGGAGCACAGTAGTAAAAGTGCGGAGTCCCAACTGCTGGACCATCAGGGAATACCCTTACCCGGATATCTTAACGACTTTGTGCTAGTGACTTGAGGTCATCACCAGTGTGCACTTAATTCAGAAGGGTTTTTCCTTTCTCTTATTTTGCTGTTGGTTCATGGCATGCTGGGTTCCTTTAAGAGTGATATTAGTAAAGAGGAGATGCCATCCATCCTGTCATAACCAGCTTTCAGCACTGAGTTGTCTTCATATCCCTAAATCACAAGCCATCAAATGTATGGAATTTCCTATAGTTCTCTACACATGCCTTGCAGACAATGGATGCTGCAGACGTCCTACGAATTCGCACTTGATAAAACCCCTTGTTCAGTTCAGTTGAGTTCAGTCACTCAGTCGTGTCCAACTCTTTGCAACTCCATGGACTGCAGCACGCCAGGCCTCCCTGTCCATCACCGACTCCCGGAGTTTACTCAAACTCATGTCCATTGAGTCGGTGATGCCATCCAACCATCTTATCCTCTGTTGTCCCCTTCTCCTCCCACCTTCAATCATTCTCAGCATCAGGGTCTTTTCAAATGAGTCAGTTCTTCACATCAGGTGGCCAAAGTATTGGAGCTTCAGCTTTAGCATCAGTCCTTCCAATGAACACCCAGGACTGATCTCCTTTAGGATGGACTGGTTGGATTTCCTTGCTGTCCAAGGGACTCTCAAGAGTCTTCTCCAACACCACAGTTCAAAAGCATCAATTCTTCGGTGCTCAGCTTTTTTTATAGTCCAACTCTCGTATCCATACATGACTACTGGAAAAACCATAGCTTTGACTAGGTGGACTTGTGTTGGCAAAGTAATGTCTCTGCTTTTTAATATGCTGTCTAGGTTGGACATAGCTTTTCTTCCAAGAAGCAAGTGTCTTTTAATTTCATGGCTACAGTCACCATCTGCAGTGATTTTGGAGCCCCCAAAATAAAGTCTGTCACCATTTCCATTGTTTCCCCATCTATTTGCCATGAAGTGATGGGACCAGATGCCATGATCTAGTTTTCTGAATGTTAAGTTTTAAGCCAAATTTTCACTCTCTTCTTTCACTTTCATCAAGAGGCTCTTTACTTCTTCTTCATTTCCTGACATAAGGGTGGTGTCATCTGCATATCTGAGGTTATTGATATTTCTCCTGGCAATCTTGATTCCAGCTTGTGCTTCATCCAGTCCAGCATTTCACATGATGTACTCTGCATCTAAGTTAAATAAGCAGAATGACAATATACAGCCTTGACGTACTCCTTTCCCAATTTGGAACTAGTCTGCTGTTCCATGTCCAGTTCTAACTGTTGCTTCTTGACCTGCATACAGATTTCTCAAGAGGCAGGTCAGGTGGTCTGGTATTGCCATCTCTTTCAGAATTTTCCACAGTTTATTGTGATCCACACAGTCAAAGGCTTTGGTGTAATCAATAAAGCAGACGTAGATGTTTTTCTGGAACTGTCGCTTTTTCGGATGATCCAACGGATGTTAGCAATTTGATCTCTGGTTCCTCTGCCTTTTCTAAATCCAGCTTGAACGTCTAGAAGTTCATGGTTCACGTACAGTTGTAGCCTGGCCTAGAGAATTTTGAGCATTACTTTGCTAGTGTGTGAGATGAGTGCAATTGTGCGGTAGTTTGAGCATTCTTTGGCATTGCTTTTCTCTGGGATTGGAATGAAAACTGACCTTTACCAGTCCTGTGGCCACTGCTGAGTTTTCCAAATTTGCTGACATATTGAGTGAAGCACTTTCACAGCATCATCTTTTAGGATTTGAAATAGCTTAACTGGAATTCCATCACCTCCACTAGCTTTGTTTGTAGTGATGCTTCCTAAGGCACACTTGACTTCGAATTCCAGGATGTCTGGCTCTAGGTGAGTGATGACACCATCGTGGTTATCTGGGTCATGAAGATTCTTTTTGTACAGTTTTCTGTGTATTCTTGCCGCCTCTTCTTAATATCTTCTGCTTCTGTTAGGTCCATACCCTTTCTGTCGTTTATTGTGCCCATCTTTGCATGAAATGTTCCCTTGATTAATTTTCCCTTGATTAAATGTTCCCTTAATTTTCTTGAAGAGATCTCTAGTCTCTCTCATTCTGTTATTTTCCTGTACTTCTTTGCACTGATCATGGAGGAAAGCTTTCTTATCTCTCCTTGCTATTCTTTGGAACTCTGCATTCAAATGAGTATATCTCTCCTTTTCTCCTTTGCCCTTTGCTTCTCTTCTTTTCACAGCTATTCGTAATCCCTCCTCACACAACCATTTGGCCTTTTTGCATTTCTTTTTCTTGGGGATGGTCTTGATCACTGCCTCCTGTACAATGTCACGAACCTCCGTCCATAGTTCTTCAGGCACTCCGTCTGTCAGATCTAATCCCTTAAATCCATTCCCTTTGAATCTGTTTTTACCCCCTGCAAAAAAGGAAATGTTTGGCCATTGGTCCTCTGAGTCTTTGAATCACGTTTTACATCCCCGTTCTCATAACCCTAGTTTTTCACTTCAGGGTCTACTTACTTAGAGCGATGCTATTATTGTATCATAAGTATTTGTAACATCCATTTATTCCTTTGGACACTAGTTGAATTTATTGGCCAAAGGTACAATTTTTGAGTTTTGATGTTTCAGAGGTCACGGTAAATAATTAAAGCAGGAAAAAAAAAATTATGCTGCATAATCTTAATAAATGACTGATGTTGTATGCCTAATATTTTCTTCAAATGTGGCATCATTTAAAAAAGCAAACAAAGAAAACCAAAAATAAAATACCATGGGCTGGGGTAGAAGCTATATACCGATGCCTGTAATTCTCGTGTTCGGAAGCTTTTAGAGCACAGAGCCTGGATTTGTGACATGTTCTTCTTCAGCCAGATGGTGAATGCCTCAATATCTCAATCTGAGCTTAATGATTAGCATTAATCTCCATTGTGGTTTAAAATCAGCTTTCAACTACAGTCACTGGAGCAGTACATTGTACTCTTCATATTAGCTTTAAAAATGTACATTTTTAGAGTACCAGTCCTCAAGCCTTGCTGAATCACGCCTTTGTATGTAAATACACATTTCCTCTCCCCCACCTTGTTAAGAAAAGGTAATGTGGATTTCGGGAATGATTTTGTAGCTAGCACATACAGCATTTCATTGCAGATGAATTGCTGTCAGATCTCATTTACTTCAAAGGAAAGGCAGCTCTGAGTAATTCCGTCTGCTTTCAGATGCCGACACTGTGTTCCTTTTGAAAACTCCAAAATAACCTTTGGGATGAGGGTTTTGAATGAAACTGATTTTGGAGGAGCGGTGGAGGGTGGATTTCATTAGAAGCAATTCAAAGACCCAAAGTGGTTAATCACAGAATAAGTGCATCTCACTTTGGCGGGAGGGGATCTTTTGACCTTTCAGAATTAGCATTGTTTTGTCATGCACTGGTGCATGGTGCATGCTCAGTCGCCTCAGTTGTGTCCCACTGTTTTCGACCTTGTGGACTGTAGGCCGCCAGCCTCCCGTCAGTGGGATTCTTCAGGCAAGAATTCTGGAGTGGGTTGCCGTAATCTCCTCCAGCGATTCTTCCCAATACGAGGATCAAGCCCAGTTCTCTCACATATTCTCCATTAGCTGGTGGGTTCTTTACCGCTAGTGCCACCTGGGAAGCCCTCGTTTGGTCTCAGAGGCATGTACAAATCCCATTTGATAAGACACATTTCTTTTAAACGTGAACTGTCATCCACCAGGCTCTTCAGTCCATGGGATTTCCCAGGCAAGAATACTGGTGAGGGTTGTGTTTCCTCCTCCAGAGGATCTTCCTGACCCAGGAATAGAACCCATGTCTCCTGCCTTGGCAGGCTGATTCTTTACCACTGAGCTACCTGGGAAGCCCAATATAGACACTTACATAAGGCACCCTTCAACAGCTTACTTACTGTGTTGATACAGAGCCCTGGCAGCTGTGTTTCCAAAGACTGTTCTGCAGTGTAAACTGGGGGGTCATGTCTCTGAAAACCCTTATCAGCCCTGCTGAGGATGGTGCACCAGAGACAAAGCTTTTAAATTTATTTCTATTTATTCATTTTATGGTCACAACGCCCAGCATGTAGAATCTTAGTTCCCCAACCGGGGATCAAACCCACACCCCCTGCAGTGGAAGGTGGAGTCTTAACCACTGGACCACCAGGGGAAGCCCCAACAAAGCTTTTTTAAAAGTTCATATGTGAAGCTTCCACCCACTTCCTGGATGCTTGAAGAAATCATGGTGGGCAAGAGTAATCCAGTGACTGCAAACTTGACTAAGTGTTTGGTACCTCTTGAGCTCTGATGTTTCCTGTTCTTAGTCCCCAAATGGGGCCCCAGATACCAGATTTGAGCTGATTTCTGCTCCAAGTGCCCCTCCCCAACACTGCCCCTTTCCCGGATCATGACCTGAAGGGGTTCAGAGGGTAAGCTCGCTCATCTGCAAACACCATCTCCCTAAGACATTCCCAGGCACTGTGCTCATCAGGACCAGCATCACAGCACAGTCGTATTCTGAGACTTTGCCTTTTTGAAGAAGTAACTTTACACCTAAAGAAAGTGACTTGAGAATCAACCAACCTTAATATCACATCTTGGCTGAATGAAAATAGCATTTCCATGTGCTTTTTAAACGACATTTTTTTTTCTTTCTCTTTTATTGAAGTATAGTTGATTTACAATATAATATTAGTTTCGGGTGTACAACAAAGCGATCCTGTTATATGTATGCATCTATATTCTTTTTTTCCAATTCTTTTCTATTATAGGTTATTATAAGATATTGAATACACAGTTGCTTGTGCTATACAGTAAATCCTTGCTGTTTAAGATGAACTTTGTCTCCCCAAAACGATGGTGATGAGCAATGGATTTAAGACCCCCTGTATCAGTCAAGAGCAAAGCTCCCACCAGGGCAAGACCATAGTTTTGTGATTCCTGGCCTGTGATCTTTTCCAAAATGCCAGATCGTGCTCACTGGAGGTCAGAACCCAAGGCCCAAACAGTGGGCTCATAAGGTGGCTGTGACCCTAATGTTGAGATGCAGAGTTACTTTCTGCCTGTGCTGCTGAGTTTTCTTGTTCCCAAGTGTAATGACAGTTGTTGTTGTTCAGTCGCTAAGTCGTGTCCAACTCTTTGTGTCCCCATGTACTGCAGCATGCCAGGTTTCCCTGTCCTTCACTATCTCCTGGAGTTTGCTCAAACTCATGTCTTGAGTCAGTGATGCCATCCAACCATCTCATCCTCTGCTGCCCTCTTTTCCTCCTGCCCTCAATCTTTCCCAGCATCAGGATCTTTTCCAATGAGTTGGCTCTTTGCATCAGGTAGCCAGGGTATTGGAGCTTCAGCATCATTCCTTCCAAGGAATATTCTGGGTTGATTTCCTTTAGGATTGACTGGTTTGATCCCCTTGCAGTCCAAGGGACCTTCAAAAGTCTTCTCCAATACCACAGGTTCAAAAGCATCAATTCTTCAGTGCTCAGCCTTCTTTATGGTCCAACTCTCACATCCATACATGACTACAGGAAAAACCATAGCTTTGACTCTAATGACAGTGGAGGGTCCCAATCTTTACCCTACAAGATGAGACTGGAAATTCATGACTTGGAGACTTTTATCATCATGAGGAGCCCCATGCTGACTGATCCCAGCCCTTTGGGACTGGAAAGGTTGTTTAGTGGGTAATCAGGTGATAAATCTTGTTCCTTCTTACCTCTGTGTCCATGCCAAAGGGATGTGTATGGACCTGGTGGCATGCGTATGGCTGGTGCTAAAAGAAAATTACCCATCAGGGAAAATGAGAATGATGGTAATTAAAAAATGTATATTCCAAGGACTTCCCTGCTGGTCCAGTGGAAAAGTCTCAATACAGGGGGCTGAGGTTCGATCCATGGTCAGGGAACTAGATTCCACATGCCACAGCTAAGAGTTCACATGCCACCACGGAGATCCTGCATGCAGCAACTAAAACCTGGTGCAGCCAAATAAATAGGTAAATATTTTCAAAAAGTGTACTCCAAGCTGCCACTGAAGAAGTGTGAACTGAACATTGGAGAGAGAGAAGGTTTCTTTGTGATGTTGCAGTAAGACAGGCCATTACAGTATATAGTTTCCCAACACTTGCAAATACAGTCAGTCATTAAGATTCAGTGTGTAGTTGGAACATCTGGGGTTTGTGGTTGGGAAACCACTTTGGGCAAAGTTTTGGGGTGATTTTTGTGTGATGCCAGAGCTCCAGTGAAACTAAGGAGTCATTCTGTCACAAATTGGCTCATCTCACCACACAGACTCTGACAGTGATCGCCCACCTGTCTCCTTTGCTCTTTACATCCTTTCAGGCAATGGATTTGGAAGTCCCAGTGTTGGCGAGGAACATCCCTGGAAACGCTGCGGTGGTGAAGCACGAAGTTACAGGATTGCTGTTTTCAGACCCTCAGGTAAAGGAGAGCGATTTCCCTGTGTTCACCTGGTCTAAGTGGTTTTCATCCACCTGTGGTTCAGAGAGTCTATAATTTGCCTCTTTGTGATTAGCTGTCAGTGTTCCCTTTATACAGTAAGTCCCCTACATACAAACAAGCCCCATTCTGAGACTGCATTGTTTGTAAGTCCAACAAAATTAGCTTAGGTACCCAACTAACACTATTGGCTATATAGTACTTGTACTGTGATAGGGGCTATAATACTTTTCATACAAATACTACATAAAAACCAAACAATTAAGAAAACATTTTTAACCTTACAGTACAGGACCTTGAAAAATACAGTACAACAACTGGCATACAGGGGCTGGCATTGCGTGAACAGGTGAGAAGAGTCACTGGAGGAGGGAGAGGAGGTGGGAGAGGGTAGAGCTGAAGGATCGTCAGCAACAGGAGATGGAGGGCAAGCTGCAACTTCGCTCAAGCCTGACATTGATGGCTCAGGTTCCAGTTCCTTGCTGGATTTATTTCTATCAACCCTCTTGAAAAAACAATCCAGTGATGTCTGGGTAGTAGCTCCTTTTTTCTCATCCTAGATGACACAGTAGCACTGGATTGCTTTCTGAACGGCTGCTGCAACCTTCATGTACCAGTCTACACTAGGGTCCTATGCTTCACAACCTACCAGTGCTTCAAGTAAAGAAAATCCCCGGGCCATTTCCTGCATCATAAATCTCTTCAATTCTTCAGTTACTGCTTCTTCCTCTTGTCTCTCTTCAGCCTTTTTCTGCCGCTGCTTTCAGGCTTGTTTCTGGGCATCCTGGGCTTGAAATAAAGATGCTGTACTCCTGTACTCTATACAGTGCTGTGCAGTGAAGTACACAAAAGCACAGCCACTTGTAGAGGATGCACGCACGTGACAATGTGCGCCAGTGGTGGTGGTTTAGTCGCTAAGTCCTGTCTCGCTCTTATGACCCCAGGGACTGTAGCCCACCAGGCTCCTCTGTCCTTGTGGTTTTCCAGGCAAGAATACTGGAGTGGGTGGCCACTTCGTACATGATTGGACTTTTGAATGCGAATTAGCATCTTTGAAAGCTATCAACTTGAAGGTTTACATGTAGGGGACTTACTGTAATCAGTCGAAGAATATTTGAAACACAGGGTCACTTTGTCACATGGGCAGCCTCCTGGACATGTGACTAAAAGAAACTTAGGGACTTTCCAGAAACATGAGACCTGGGTTCTATTTCTGATGCTGCTGATGTTGATTACCGTGACCTTGAGCAAGTCACTTCCCCTCTTAGATGCTTGAATTTCTGGTTTCTTTCTTTAAGTTTATTTTATTGAAGCATAGTTGATTTACAATGTGTTAGTTTCTGCTATATAGCACAGTGATTCAGTGATATATGTATATACATGTATGCATTCTCTTTCATATTCTTTTCCATCATGGTTTATCACAGGATATCTAATATAGTTTCTTGTGTTCTACAGTAGGATCTTGTTGTTTATCCATGCTATATACAGTAGTTTGCATCTACTAACCCCAAACTCCCAAATAGATTTCTGGTTTCTGAAGCAGGTACTTACTCTTCAGGTATAATCCTATGCTTCTGGAATATCCCCTGGTGTTCAGAAGATTGCCATATATCTGATCCCTTGCAGTTCTTCAAAACAGTGTACAGAAGAGGCAGCATAGTTGTGTTCATACATGTATGTGTCTGTTACACGTGTGCATCTGAAATTAAAATAAAGGCCAGCGCAACTGACAGTGGGGACAGATGATGGGCAGTGTCATCCGGGGCACACGTGTGTGCCAAGACCTTCCTGGACGTGCGTGAGGGGGTCCCAGTCCCAAGGTCTGAAGTTCCAAGAATGTGCTTGCCTTTAAACCTCCAGGCCCCAGTGCTGGGCGTGTAGCCTTGACCTGAGTCTCCAAGCTCCGTCTTCTCCTCCGTACAAGTGGAACTAATTATAACAGCAGAAAGAGGTGTGTGGTGGGCTAAAGGGGCTGATGTATAGGGCTGAGCCCTGGGTACAGCACGCAGCCCAGGGCTCTGGGTATGGTTATCAACAAGAGAAGAGCCCTTGATGCCCTACAGCTCGTGTTGTTGCTGTTTAGTCAGTAAGTTGTGTCTGACTCTTTGTGACCCCTTGGACTGTAGTCCGCCAGGCTCCTCTGTCTATGGGATTCTCCAGGGAAGAATACTGGAGTAGGTTGCCATTGCCTTCTCCATTGGCTCATGTTAGATGGCATTTAAAAAAAAAAACAAGAAAAACTCAAGTCTTCAGATTTAAGAATTAGGTTCTACCTAACATCATCTTTATGAAAGCGTATGTTATATGCAGAAATAAAGGCAGAAATAAAGGGATTTATACTTAAAAGTATGGGTCAACTCCAATATTTGAAAATTCAGTCTTTCAACTTTCATACAGCAGGTGTTTAATCTCAGATCGCTTTTCCTTTCCCTTAGAAGAATTACAGGTGACCTGGTTTCACTGCCCACTGACACAGAGTCACACAAACAAGATGGGACCAGCTTCCCTGGGGGAGCGGCAGGGTTGCAGGTAGTCTGGCATCACCAGGTACCATGTGGTTGCAGCTGCTCACCTAGGAAACCACCTGAAAAAGCAATGGTTGGGTCCAGGCCTTATCTGTTATTGTCCAACAAAAGGCACGTCTCAACTATTGCCTTTCCTTTGAATGTTGTTGTTGTTTAGTTGCTCAGTCGTTTCTGATTCTTTGCGACCCCGTGGACTGTAGCCCTCTAGAATCTTCTGTCCATGGGATTCTCCAGGCCACAATACTAGAGTAGATTGCCATTTCCTCCTCCAGCAGACTTCCAGATCCAGGGATCAAACCCACATCTCCTGCGTTGCAGGCGGGTTCTTCATCACTGAGCCACCAGGGAAGCCCTTTCCTTTGAATGTTGTTGTTTGAGAAGGGCATGGCAACCCACTGCAGTATCCTTGCCTGGAAAAATCCCATGGACAGCGGAGCCTTGGTGGGCTACAGTCCATGGGGTCGAAAAGAGTTGGGCACAACTGAAGTGACTTAGCACGCAGTGCGCGTGTTATTGTTTAGTTGCTAAGTCGTGTCTGACTCTTTTGTGACTTCATGGACTATAGCCTGCCAGGCTCCTCTGTCCATGGGGTTCTCTGGGCAAGACTACTGGCGAGGGTTGCCATTTCCTTCTCCAGCAGATCTTCCCGACCCAGGGATCGAAACTGCGTCTCCTGCCTTGCAGGCAGATTCTTTACCGCTGAACCACTGGGGAAGCTGAGCCATTGGGGAAGCCCTTTCCTTTGAATAGTAACCCCTAAAAGCCAAAACAATACCAGGAAATGAAGAGTGTGTAGTGGTTCCCTGCTGATTCTCTAGACAAAAGCCTATTGCTTTTTACCACGTTCTGCATCTCTCCGCATCAGCACCAGCCATGCCGGAGGTCATAGGATATTGTCTCCCCATGGGCAAAGAGATTTTATTTTCATCTTCCCAAACACACTGTCTATTTATTTTATAGCTCAATTTCAAACCACTGCAGTTTTATCAGCAAGTGTCTGAATAGCCATCACTTATAAATGGGTGTATCAAGTCCAATGTTAGAACAAGAGCAGTTTGGCTCTCCTGACTTCATGTTCCTTGTAAGACATTCCTTTTAATATTTGCAAATAACAATCCTGTCATTGACATATCCAAGTTATTTCTGCTGGTTACCGGCTTCCTGTGAGTTATCAGACACAGCCCCAAAGCACTGACAAAGTTAAGGCTTGGGCTTATTTTGATTCCAATCCTTTAATGCTACTTTTACAAAGGATGTTAAAAAAAAAAAATAGAACTGCTCTATGTTCCATACAGGGGGAAGCTGTGTGTTTTTTTTTTTCTTTTTAATATCACATTTTGAAACATGTGCTAGACACGGATATCACACATGGCTTTGTTTCATAGTCGTGATCAGACTCAACCTAGCACGGAGTGGGAACTGTTGCTTTAAAAACAAATGTGCATTTTCCACAAGTCAGTGGCTGTGGTTGCTGTCATCTCAGTTCAGGAGCGCAGATGAAATTAACCACTGATTGGTTGTCAGTGTTTGTGAGATTTATTTCGAATGTGTATTCAAATATGTCCTCAAAGCTCCATCGCACTTATTAAGAAGGAACTTCCATGCAAGGGTGTCAGCCTCATAAAGTTAATGTAGATAGATACATACATAGAAACATAGATAGATACATAGTTACATAGATACATACATACATACACACATGTGCATTTGCTCTGTCCTGTCCAACTCTTTGCAACCCCATGAACTGTAGCCTGCCAGGCTCCTCTGTCCATGGGATTTTCCAGGCAAAAATACTGAAGTGGGCTGCTATTTCCTACTCTAGGGGATCTTCCCGACCCAGGGATCAAACCTGTGTCTCTTGTGTCTCCTGCATTGGCAGGCGAGTAGATTCTTTACCACTGAGCCACCTGGGAAGCCCACATACATATATATAAAATGCAAAAAGTCATATTTTGGATGTTCAACAAAATGATGATTAAAAATATTCAGCTGTGGTAGGAACAAAATAACCTCTGTTTTTATACACCTCAGCCACGGAAAACCTTAATTTACGTGAAGCTTTCCAAACCTACTAAACATTGATTTTTTTTTGTTGTTGTTACAACAATCTCATTCTTTTTCTTTTTAGGAAGAAAAGAGCTGAGCTATTTTATGGCACCATTTTATAGCTTCAGTATTAAAATCCATTTGACATTTAGTAGAAACTGTGAATCCATATTCTTTCTCAAGGACAGACTTTTGAAGTGTGGTCCAAACTAATTTTGCTGGGAGGTTCTGTTTGTTTTTTAGGCAACTGTAAAGAAAATCATAAACTTTTGGAATAATGATGATGACAGCTAACATTTATCGTGTGTATTTTGTTCCAGCCTCTCTTCTTTGTGTTCACCATACACTTTTACTAAGACTGTTTGATTTTAAAACTTTGATAGTCAATCAAAAGTTTCAGGTTTGGAAGAAGTGAGGCATGTCGGAGACATAGCAGACTCCTTCAGAATGAGTTTGAAACTTGAGTTTTCCACTCGAAACATGAGTGATCCTGGACACATTTCTTCTTCCTGGGCTCATTTCTTGATCCGTAAGATGGAGATAATGATGCTGGTCTTTGGGGAAAAGCAGAAAGCACGTGGGGTTGAGTTCCGTCCTTGCTCTCAGAGGAAAGCTGTGTGGATAGAGTTAATCGTATTCATGGTGCTGACCGCTGGGTGACATCATTGGCTGCCCCCGGGAGCTATATAGTCTGCAGAGCTCTTAGACTAAAGCACTGGAATTAGGCTCAATACAGCGAGACGTTCTCCTGTGAGATCTGGCCAGCGTATTGCAAAATATCATTTCTCTTTTTATCCAAAACAAGTTTTTAACTTTTTAATTCTATTTATCTATTTTTGATTGATGATTGCTTTACAATATTGGTTTGATATCTGTCGTACATCAGCATGAATTAGCCATAGGTGTACATATGTCCCCTCCCTCTTGAGCCTCCCTCCCACCTTCCACTATTTCCCACCTCTCCAGGTTGTTACAGAGCCCCGGTTTGAGTTCCCTGAGTCATACAGCAAATTTCCATTGGCTAGCTATTTCTCATATGTTCGTGTATATGCTTCTGTGCTATTCTCTCCATTCATCTCACCCTCTCCTTCCTCTCCCCCACCCTTGTCCACAAGTCTGTTCTCTATGTCTGCATCTCCATTGCTGCCCTGTGAATAGGTTCATTAGTACGATCTTTCTAGATTCCATATATATGCATCAATATATGATATTCGTAAAGCAAATTTTTAACTTTTTAGTCAAACATTTAGGATTCTTCGATATTAAATAAGTGGCGCTGGTGGTAAAGAACCCGCCCGCCAATGTAGGAGACATAAGAGATGTGGGTTCAATCCCTGGGTCGGGAAGATCCCCTGGAGGAAGGCACGGCAACCCACTCCAGCGTTCTCATCTGGAAAAATCCCATGGACAGAGGAGCCTGGAGGGCTAGAGCCCATGGGATTGAAAAGAGTCAGACACGACTGACTCACCTTAGCACGAACACATGATGTATAAGCCCCCAACCAGTACCTTCAAAATGTAAAAGCACAGATGAATGTTCAGTGTTGATCGGATTTCCACTGAAGCCCAAAGGAAACTCAGGGCAAACTCAATTCAGTTCAGTTCAGCTCAGTCACTCAGTCGTGTCCGACTCTTTGTGACCCCGCGGACTGCAGCACGCCAGGTCACCCTGTCCATCGCCAGCTCCAGGAGTTTACTCAAATTCATGTCCACTGAGTCGGTGATGCCATCCAACCATCTCATCCTCTGTTGTCCCCTTCTCCTGCCTTCAGTCTTTCATTAGGGTCTTTTCAAATGAGTCATTTCTTCACATCAGGTGGCCAAAGTATTGGAGTTCCAGCTTCAGCATCAGTCCCATGAATATTCAGGACTGATTTCCTTTAGGATGGATTGGTTGGATCTCCTTGCAGTCCAAGGGACTCTCAAGAGTATTCTCCAGTACCACAGTTCAAAAGCATCAATTCTTTAGTACTCAGCTTTCTTTATAGTCCAACCCTCACATCCATACATGGCTACTGGAAAAGCCATAGCTTTGACAAGATGAACCTTTGTTGGCAAAGTAATGTCTTTGCTTTTTAATATGCTGCTAGGTTGGTCATAGCTTTTCTTCCAAGGAGCAAGTGTCTTAATTTCATGGCTGCAATCACCATCTGCAAGGATTTCGGAGCCCCCCAAAAATAAAGTCTATCACTGTTTCCCCATCTATTTGCCATGGAGTGATGGGACAAGATGCCATGATCTTAGTTTTCTGAATGTTGAGTTTTAAGCCAACTTTTCACTCTCTTTTTTCACTTTCATCAAGAGGCTCTTTAGTTCTTCTTCACTTTCTGCCAGAAGGGTGGTGTCATCTGCATATCTGAGGTTATTGATATTTCTCCCAGCACTCTTGATTCCAGCTTGTGCTTCATCCAGCCCAGAGTTTCTCATAATGTACTCTGCATATAAGTTAAATAAGCAAGGTGACAATATACAGCCTTGATGTACTCCTTTCCTTGTTTGGAACCAGTCTGTTCCATGTCCAGTTCTAACTGTGGCTTCCTGACCTGCATACAGATTTCTCAAGAGGCAGGTCAGGTGTTCTGGTATTCCCATCTCTTTAAAAATTTTCTAGAGTTTGTTGTGGTCCATACAGTCAAAGGCCAGGGCAAACTATGGGCGAAATCGCAAGTCAATACAACATTTATTTACAACATTTATTTACATGGATTTGCCCTTTAGGGTGACCATATTGTTCATTTTGCAAAAACAGGATACCTTTGAGAGTGAAAGTGGGGTTATTATTATTGTGTTTAATTTTTTGGCCACACTTTGCGGCATGTGGGATCTTATTTCCCTGACCATGGATTAAACCCATGTCCCCTGCATTGGAAGTGCAGAGGCTTAATCACTGGACTGCCAGTGAAGTCTCAAAGGGGATGCTATTGGCAGTTATGCTGAGATGACAGCTTTGAACCTGAACCAAATGATGCAGGTAAGGACTGTCTGCTTGAAAATCTGGGATCAGGTGCATGGCTGATATTTGTCCTGGGACCAGGATGAGTCCAACCACGTGTGGGAGTTACAATTTTCTTATAGGCACGTTCAAAGAAAATAAAAAGAAACAGATGAAATTCATACCAATAATACAATGTGTTTTATTTAGCTCCATCTAGCCAAACTTGCATCCTCTCAACATGTAATTGATATAAATTTTTTTTTAAGATTTGTTTATGGTCGCTCTGGTTCTTCGCTGTTGCATCTGGACTTTCTCTAGTTTCAGTGAATAGGGGCTTCTCCTTGTTGCAGTGAGCAGGCTTCTCATTGCAGTGGCTTCTCTTGTTGCAGAGAACTGGCTCCAGGCATGTGGGCTTCACTGGTTGTGGCGCACAGGCTTAGTTGCTCTGCACCATGTGGGATCTTCCTGGACCAGGGATCAAACCCACGTCCCTACATTGACCAGTAGACTCCCAACCACTCAACCACTAGGGAAGCCCAGTAGGAATAATGTTTAATGAGATCTTTACATTCTTTTTTTTTTTTTAAGTCACTGAAATCTTGCATGTATTTTATACAAGAGCTCATCTCCATCTGGAGATTAAATTTGTATTGAACTACTTGGTTTGCATTGAGACTCCATACCATTTGCAACTGGGAAAGTAGATTCATGTATGCAGGCTGTTCCAAATATACTTGAAAAGCTTTGCAATACCTGACTCGAGCACCAGTTTTAAAATTTAAATTTAAGTCCACTCAAGTGAATAATTAAAAATGCAGTTCCTCAGCCGCACTGGCCACACTTCCAGAGCACAGAGTGGGTGGTGGGGCTGCGTGCCTAGTGGGACTGTTCTCAGGAGAGGGAGTGAGTGATGGGGCAGGTGGTCCCCGCCTGACCTCTCCTCTGTGTGCTGGGTGCCCTTGGAGGGACTTTGCCCATTTCTCTTATTATTTCTCACGAGAACCCCATACAGGCATTACCATGATGCACCCAGAGAGGGTAAGTTGTTTGCCTTAGAAGTTCAGCTGGAGGTGGTGGGGCAGGGACTCGAACCTGCAGCCTGATGGCAGAGTCTGCTTGGCCGTTCCTGAGAGCCTTTGCACGGGATTCCTCCTGTGGCCGCCTCTCCTTCTGTCTCTGTCTCTCCTTCTCTGTTTCCATGTCTCTCTTTGTCTTTGACTCCCTCTGTCTCTCCTTTCTCTGTCTCTGTCTCTCCTATCTCTGTATGTCCTTGTCTCTACCTTTGTCTCTGACTCTCCCTCTTCTGTCTGTGTGTCTCTCTCCCTCTTTCTCTGTCTCTGGATCTGTGTCCTGGAGCCCCCTCCTACTCTGTGACTGTGTGGGTCTCTCCTCCTTTCTGTGTCTCTCTGCCTCTCCTTTATCGCTGTCTGTTTTTGACTTTGCCCCTATTTCTCTTTCCCTCTATCTGTGTCTTAGTCTCCCTGCCACACGTCTGTGTCTCTCTTTCAGTCTCTGTCTCCCTCTCCAGCTCTCTCTCACCCTCCCTCCCCTTCTCTCGTTTGGGGAGAGAAGGAACACTTTTCCACAGGACCATCCTCTAAAAGGATTCTGCTCACGATTTTGTCCAAGTCCCTGGGGAGAGCGGACGTCTTTCTAAGTCCTGGTCCTCCTTGGCTTCTCCGCCTGTGGTGGGTCTGCGGGATCAGAAAGACAAAGATGGCAAGGGATGCCCCGGGTGGCCACAGCGCTGAGCGATGCTGCTCTGAGCCAGACTGGGCCAGGTGAAGACGAGCGCAGAGCCACCAGGTGGGGCTCAATGCCCAGGGAAGGCCAGGCCAGGCCAGGCAGCGGATCAGGGATGGAGCGCAGGGCCCCTCCTGGCTCTGGTCCAGGGTCTGGCAACTTCAGGCCAACAGGCAAAGTCTGACATTCCACTAAAATAGGAGGAAGACAGGACAGTTTTTTTTTTTTTTCCAACTGTTGAATCTTCACTCGCCTTTCCAGGGCAGGAGAAAGCATCTTGGACTTGACCTTCCGGCCTGAGCTTTGCCGGTGGCCTGCTTCTCACAGGCTACATGTGGGCTTCTGGGACCTGCCCGCTCTTCAGGTCCACTCTGCTTGTAAACAAGCACATTATAGTTTGGGGGCTTTTCTTTTTTTTTTTGAAAGTGAGAGTTTTTAGTAACTTCATTAAATATTAATATATTCAATTTCAAGGCTTTGACCATCCCTAATCACCATGATGCAGAATATGTGTCCATGTGTAAAAAATACCCATTCAACATGCTTTAAGAGGAATAACTGTTTTGCAATCTATGCAACATGCAATAAAATTTGATTTTTTTTTTAAAAAAACCAAGTAACTGGGGACTTCTCTGGTGGTTCAGTGGCTAAGACTCCATGCTCCCAATGTAGGGGTTCAATCCCTTGTCAGAGAACTAGATTGCACATGCTGCACCTAAGAGTTTGCATGTCAGAACTAAAGATCCAGTGTGCTTCAACCAAGACCTAGCACAGCCAAATAAATAAATATTTTTTTAAAAAGTCATTGAATTAGGGGGCTTGCAATTAGGAGAGTGGCCTTTGTGACCTGGCCTGGCCACACCGAAGGGACCCTCTGTCCCCAGTGAGTTCAGTGAAAGTCGCTCAGTTGTATCCAACTCTTTGTGACCCCATTCCATACAGACCATGGAATTCTCCAGGCCAGAATCCTGGAGTGGGTAGCCTTTCCCTTCTCCAGGGGATCTTCCCAACTCAGAGATCGAACCCAAGTTTTACACATTGCATGCGGATTCTTTACCAGCTGAGCCACAAGGGAAGCCCAAGAATACTGGAGTGGGTAGCCTATCCCTTCTCCAGTGGATCTTCCCCACCGAGGAATCAAATCGGGGTCTCCTGCATTGCAGGAGGATTCTATACCAACTGAGCTATCAGGGAAGCCCATCTGTCCCCAGAGCTGCCAGCCAATTCCCTGCCCATCACTCTGATTTCCTCTTACCAGGGGCCTGGTGGACTCTTCTAGAGACTAGATGTCAGGACAGCAAATGCAGTGCACAGCTTGCTCTAGCAATCAGCCCTGTAGGTGCTTTTGAAGTTGATCCTGGAGTTCAGAGCAAAGAGATGTTGGTGACTGCTTAACACTTGCAGAATTCAGGCAGGTGGCCTGTTTAGGATCTTTGAGGACTGCAGCCACGAGGGGTGATGCTATAGAAGAAGGAAGAGGGACCCTGGCAGCCGACTCAAGCCCCCTTCCTAGGGGCTTCCGCCTTTGTCTGTGGCAAGCGAGGCAGTGATTGCACACCAGGAGCCCCGCACCTCTCTTCTGGGCTCTGTATCTGTGCTGCTTCTGTCTGTCTCTCGAGGACTTTGTCCCCAGAATACTGCTCAACCGGGACTCTTCAGAGGTATTACTGGGTCTTGTCTGGATGGTTATAACAACCTCCACCATTCCACCCATGCACTCTCCTCCTGGGCGCCAAAGGGACCTTTATACAGTGCAGATCTTGGGACTTCCCAGGTGGTCCAGTGGTTAAGAATCTTCCTTCCAGTGCAGGGGACACAGGTTCCATCCCTGGTCTAGGAATATCCTACATGCCACAGAGCAGCTAAGCCCGTGGGCCCCAACTACTGAAGCCAGCATGCCTAGAGTCTGTGCTCCGCAACAAGAGAAGCCACTGCAATGAGAAGCCTGTGTACCACAACTAAAGAGTAGCCCCTGCTCGCTGCAACTAGAGAAAGCCAGTGTGCAGCAACAAAGACCCACCACAGCCAAAACATACAAATAAATCTTTAAAAAAAGAAATTTTTAAGAAACGCAGATCCTGTCCATCCATTCCAATAGAAAAGCCCTGGGTGACTTCCCGTGGTTGCAGAAAAAATGCAGCTCCCGTCTCAGTTCCCAGGGCCTCCATCAGCCCCCTCGCTGCCCTGCTCTGCTCTGATCTCCCTGCCCCATCCTCCCACCCGGTTCCACCCACGTCCAGGCCCCCAGGAGCATCCTTCCCTCTCAACTTCACTGTCTCTTTCTCGAGAGGCTTTTGGTGGCCCCTGATCTGTCACCCCATTCCCCACCCCATATTCTCTATCTCCCATCCTGTGTTTTTCCTCTGTAATGCTCTGCACAGTTCAGACATGTGCACTTGCTTTTATTGTCCACAGCCTCACCCCCACCCCCACCCCAAACTGGGTGCCCCCCAGAGTGGCAGTCATGCTGGTTTATTCATGCAGCCCCCTTGTGGTGGTCCTGGCACAGATGGGTGCTCAGTAACTAATGGGAGATGTACTTAGACCAGGACATTAAAGGGATCATCTTTCTGGTAAACACCTTTGGTTATTTAAGTATGATGTGACTCTACGCCACGTGCTGTCCAGGTGTGATTGAACTGCTGTCTTTCCCTGTTTTCTTTGCAAAGTAGCCAATGACAGCCTTGGCCCCTGAGCTCTGCCTGGACTTCGAGGTGTCCCTCCTTAGATGGTTCTTTCCACGTCCTCGCTGAAGTCAGCAATCCTTGCATGACACTGTCAATGTCATGCTCGTGGCATCTCCCCAAAGCATGACCAGGGTGACTTAATTGCAGATTAACTTGTACATTTCTTCTGGGTTTTGCTCTTTCCCTCTGACATTTGACTGCTGGTAACGTGTCCACCAGAGCCATCTCCCAAGTCCACCTCTTCTCTCCAAAGCCGTTCCTCATTTTCTTCCCTTTCCATCCTGCCATCCTCCTCTCCTCTGCCTCCGGAGCTGCCAGCATAGCAAGAGCATTGTTCTACCAGCTCGTATATTTGAACTGATGCTCTGAGAGGAATCTGGGAAGCAAGAGAGAGAGAGAATGTCCATCATCCCTTGCTTTAACTTCATCAGTAGGTCCCAAGTCCCGTGGATCCGTGTGACAGCTTTGTGGACTTACTCCACCCTGCTGTGAAGCAGCCTTGGCTCTGGGGCTGCACAGTCCGAGTTTAATTCCCGTTTCTGATACTTCCCGCTGCGTCACCTCGGGCAGGTTCCTGGACCTCCCTGTGCCCCCATGGTTCTGTGAAAGGAGTAGGAGTCATAGCACAGAGTTCGAGCCCTTTTCCTGCAATTCCAAAATCCCCTAAACACTTGAAAAAAGAATTTTACTTTTAGTAAATTGGGTGCCAAAACTTCCTTGGCAGCAAACTCGTATCTAAGCTGATGTGAAGTTATTCGTGGCTTTGTTTGTCCTGCTGGGTGGGACTATTCATAGTTTGAGTCAGAAGTTTCATTGTGTTGTTTATGGGGCTCTGTCTTAGACCTGCTGGAGGGTAAATGTTAATAAAAGGATACTTAAGCATCTTATTGTGCTTCACGGATGGCTCAGTAGGTAAAGAAATTGCCTTCAATGCATTAGGCTCAGGAGAGGAGGGTTCAATCCCTGGGCTAGGAAGATCCCCTGGAGGAGGGCACAGCAGCCCACTCCAGTACTCTTGCCTGGAGAATCCCCATGGACAGAGGAGCCTGGCAGGCTACAGTCCATGGAGTCGAAAAGAGTCGGACACAACTGAAGCTACTTAGCACGCACACAGGCTGCAGGTTTATGCTAAGTAATTCCAATACTATTTGTACATTCTTATGAGTGGCCCCCATTTTACTTAATGGCAGGAGTCGAGAGAATAGCTAATATACACAGACAGTTGGGAGTATTACGTGGCCATGGTTACATACCCATCAGTGCAAAATGTGGCATTTACCTAGAGCTTAACTCTAGACCAATGAATGGTGTTGCACATAAGAAAAATAGAAAAATAGACTTTTCTAGATGGATCTTGAAGTGGGATTCTCACTACTGGCAGTTTCCAATAAGATCAATCTATTCTGTGGCCTAATAACTTGTATAAAATAAGGTAGTCACAGTGGTCCATCTTAGGCCAGAATCACCTGGCAGGGGGAGAACTATTAGAAAATACACATGTATTATGGACCAAATGTTTGTGCCTCCACACACTCACCCCCAAATCCACATGTTGAAATTCTAACCTCTCCTGTGATGGTGTTAAGAGGCGGGGCCTCCAGTAGTCCATTAGGACGTGAAGGTGGGGTCCTCATGAATGGAGTTAGAGCCCTAATAAAAAGGACCGTACATGGACTTCCCTGGTGGTCTAGTGGTTAAGAATCTGCCTGTCAGTGCAGGGGACACAGGTTCAATCCCTGCTCTGGGAAGATTCCACATTCCAAGGGGCAGCTGAGCCCATGCGCTGCAACCACTGAGCCCTTGCTCACTGGAGCCCACAGGCTGCGACTACTGAAGCCCTTGTGCCTAGAGCCTTGTTGACAAGAGAAGCCACCACAAGGAGAAGCTCTCACACTGCAGCAAAGAATAGCCCTGCTCGATGCAACTAGAGAAAGCCTGCATGCAGCAATTAAGACCCATCGCAGCCAAAAATTAACCAATTTTTTAAAAAGAACCCAACAAAGACCTCTGATTCCTTCTGCCACATGAGATTATAATGAGAAAACGAATATCTATGGATCAAGAAGCAGATCCTTTCAGCCTCCAGAACTGAGCGAAGTAAATGTTTGCTGTTTACGAGCTGCGCCCCCCCAGCCTCTGGTATTCTATTGTTGTTGTTCAGTCATGTCCCACTCTTTGCGACCCCATGGACTGCAGCACACCAGGCTTCCCTGTCCTTCACTGTCTCCCAGAGTTTGCTCAAACTCATGTTCACTGAGTCAATGATGCCATCCAATCATCTCATCCTCTGTTGTCCCCTTCCCCTGCCCTCAGTCTTTCCCAGCATCAGGTTCTCTGCCAGTGAGTCAACTCTTTGCATCAGGTGGCCAAAGTATTGGAGCTTTAACTTCAGCATAAGTCCTTTCAACAAATATTCAAGGTTCATTTCCTCTAGTTTGATCTCCTTGCTGTCCAAGGGACTCTCAAGAGTCTTCTTGAGCACCACAGTTCAAAAGCATCAATTCTTTGGTGCTCAGCCTTCTTTATGGTCCAACTCTCATATCCATACATGAGTACCAGAAAAACTATAGCTTTGACTAGATGGACCTTTGTCGGCAAAGTGATGTCTCTGCTCAAACAGACTAAGACAACACTCCTGGACCCCAACCCCAGCCTATCCAATCAGAATCTTATGGCAAAGTTGAGAACCAGAGGTACAGACAAAACCTTAATTAACTGCAGGATTCCATGCAAGAAAGCCCCGGGGAAAACCACGATCTTAATGACAGCACATCTGTCAGTCTTCAGAAAGCTCCTTGTCATTTTCTCCCATCAGTGAGTTGTTGTATTCAAAGCATCTGCAGAATCAGCTTTGGGGCTGTTTAATTGAACATACACCCAGAACCTGAAATGCAGAGTTTTTATGTGATTGACTTTTGCTCTTGCAGTAAGAAGAAGTATGTATCACTCACAGAAGGTTGCCGGAATGCAGTGTTCTTTAAAACCATCCCATGTTCAGTCTGCCAGCTCTTGTGTTCTCTCCACGTGGGTCATTTGTTTCCTGTTGAGGGGTTTCCCTCTGCCCTGTGGCTTTCAGCTGACATAGTTACGTGAAGGCTCCCAACAGAGGTCTAACTATCCATCCTGTGAAATGGACAGCTTCTCATGCCCTGGATCTGGTTGTTGCCTCAGGGCAACAAGGCAGGTCGAAAGGATTCAGTGAGAAAAAAAAAAATTTAATTGAAATACAGTTGACTTACAATATTACATTAGTCTCAAGTGTACAATGTAGTGATTCATTATTTTTACACATTATATTCTATTTAAAATTACTATAAAATATTGGCTGTATTTCCCGTGCTGCACAATATATCCTTGTAGCTTGTTTATTTTGTAACAGCTTGTTCCTGTTAATCCCATACCCCTATCTCACCTCTCCCCACTTACCTCTCCCCTCTGGTAACCACTGGTTTGGTCTCTGTATTTGTGTCTGTTTTGTTATATTCATTCCTTCGTTTAATTTTTTTAGATTCCACTTGTAACTTTTAACATGCAGTATTTATTGTCCTCTCTCTGACTTATTTCTCAGTGAGAAGTTTTTCCACGAGTTTTTCCACCACTCAGAAAGGAAGAAAACTCTGAAAATGGTCAACACCTAATTGAGTAATCACGAAAGCAAAACTCTACTCATTTGCATGATTTTTTTAAAAAACTTTTGAAACCTATAACCTATGCCAGCATTTGCACACTGCTGGTCCTGGGGTGGATCTAGTCTGCAAACATGTTTTGTTTAGTTTTACTGTATACTTAAGATTTTGAATTAGCTGTTGATATTTAACATGGAGTGCTTTTACATAAATATTCAGAATTTCGACTTCTCTTGAAGATCATAGGCAATGTGGAGACAAGCAGAGGCCTCTATTCGCCAAGGCAGCTGGGGTTTGACTTCCCTGCCACAGCCTAGGAGGCAGGCACCTGAGTTTCCAACTCTGATTTTAAGATGTGGGATCCTAATACTTGGTTTCTATTTTCTTTTACTTGTTTTAGTGTTACAGTTATAGTTCAGTTGCTCAATTGTGTCCGACTCTTTGTGACCCCAAGGAGTTCAGCACACAAGGCTTCCCTGTCCATCACCAACTCCCGAAGCTTGCCCAAACTCATGTCCATCGAGTTGGTGATGCCATCCAACCATTTCGTCCTCTGTTATCCCCTTCTCCTCTTGCCTCAGTCCTTCCCAGCATCAGGGTCTTTTCCAATGAGTCAGTTCTTTGAATCAGGTGGCCAAAGTATTGGAGTTTCAGCTTTAGCATCAGTCCTTCCAATGAATACCCAGGATTGATCTCCTTTAGGATGGACTGGTTTGGTCTCCTTGAAGTCCAAGGGACTCTCAAGAGTCTTCTCCAACACCACAGGTCAAAAGCATCAGTTCTTCAGTACTCAGCTTTCTTTATAGTTCAACTCTCACATCCATCCATGGCTACTGGAAAAGCCATAGCTTTGACAAGATGAACCTTTGTTGGCAAAGTAATGTCTCTGCTTTTTAATATGCTGTCTAAGTTGGTCATAGCTTTTCTTCCAAGGAGTAAGCATCTTTTAATTTCATGGCTGCAGTCACCATGTGCAGTGATTTTGGAGCCCAGGAAAATAAAGTCTGTCACTTTTCATTGTTTCCCCATCTATTTGCCATGAAGTGATGGGACCAGATGCCATGATCTTAATTTTTTGAATGTTGAGTTTTAAGCCAGCGTTTTCACTCTCCTCTTTCACTTTCATCAAGAGGCTCTTTAGTTCTTCTTCGCTATGCATCTTTTAATGCCTCATAACTTATTATCATGAATAATTTTCAAGAATAGATCATTACATGAGTGATGAACACTCCCCTTCCTAACCAGGATTTGGCAGTCAGATGGTGAGTGTTCTGGCGAGTTCTGCAGGTGACAGGTATATAGAAGCTGTGGGGCTTTGGTTGGGATGATGATAAGTTGGCATTTATACTTGTTTCCTGGAATTTTTTGAAAAACTTTTATTTATTTATTTTTGGCTGCACTAAGTCTTTCTCTAGTTGTGGCCAACAAGGTCTACTGTCTAGTTATGGTGCACAGGCTTCTCATTCGTGATGGCTTCTCGTATTGCGAGGCACAGGCTCTAGCCATGAGGGCTCAGTAGTTGTGGCGCACAGGCTTAGTTCCTCCACTGCACGTGGGATCCTCCCGTACCAGGGATCGAACCTGTGGCCCCTGCATTGTCAGGCAGACTCCTAACCCCTGGACCACCAGGGAAGACCCTGGAAGTTTTGCCTCAGCTCTTATAGCATGGTTCTTTGGTCCACTGGATGAGTGTCTGGTTGTGATGCAGGTGGTAGCCAGGCATCTCTGTTGAAGTGGTCTTTCGTCTTCAGGAGACTATCTCAGGCTTCTTTGTGGGGTGACCTCGGGGCCCCATGATGGCAAAGATGGGAGCTGTAAGGCCTTTTGAAGCTTTGCTTGGAAGTCAGACAACATTACTTCTGACCTGGTCTGTTAGTCAAAGCAAATTCCAGGACCAGCCTAGATTCAGGAGATGGAGAAATAGACCTCCTACCCACTTTATGGGAGGAGCGGGCAGGTCCTATTGCAAAGAAACGTTCATGAAAGGGATGGAAGCGCTGCAGCCGCCATCTTGCACAGAGTGAATGACAGAGTGTATCAATGTACTTTTCTCCTTGTCCGCATGAGTGTTTTCAGAATATTGCCTTAGTTGTCATGGGGGAGCTGTTTCAGCCCAGAAGAAAATAATTTCAGGGCCTCAGAGAGTGACTCTCAACATTCCAGAGTGCGATTTTCTTCTTTCTTTTCTTTCCTCCAGCGTCCAGGGTTCTATGCCAGCAGCGAAGACGTTTCTCACTCCTCACCCGACTCTCTCTTGCTTTATTTCAGTCTGTGTTTTTTTTTGTTCAGTCTCAAATGCAGAGAGGAATAAACAGTGTGCTTTATCACATCCTATTCCTAGAAACTCTATCATTCGGGACTCTGTTGTAAAACGGTCATAGATTCTATAGAAATCATAAGCAGGGTGGTTGAGTTTTAGCCAAAGTCTCTGTATCAGGTAAATCAAAGATATGACCAGCATCTTAAAATAATGTACCAAAGCTATAAGCCTCTAGAATAACTTTAATAAGGATGTTGTTATCATATGAGATGAGAATAAATATGTTATATTTTTATTATAAAAAGAACACCAATTTACCATAAAGTGTATGCATACTGCTTAAAAATATAATTCTACTCTATTGTAAATATTGCTATTTATATTGCTAGCTATAAAAATCATCCAACGTTTAATTAACAATAATTTTGAGAGTACATGGATGTTCATTGCAAACAGCAAAGCATTGTATATTAATCTCTGTTGTTTTATTGGAATTTACACAAGTTGGTGAATCATAATAATAATGATAGCTAAGTCTGGGCTAGGCTCTGCCCTGAATTCTTTGTATTAACTCATTAAATCCTCTCAACACACTACAAAGCAGGTACTGTTTGTTTTAGTTGTTTAGTTGCTAAGTCGTTTCCAACTTTTTGCCATCCCATGGATCGTAGCCCTGCCAGGCTCCTCTGTCAATGGGATCCTCCAGGCAAGAATTCTGGAGTCATTCCATTCTCCAGGGGATCTTCCGGACCCAGGGATCGAACCCACATCTCCTGAATTGGCAGGCAGATTCTTTACCACTGAACCCCCTGGGAAGCCCTAGGTACTGTTATTATTCCTATTTTAAAGATGAAGGAACTGAGGCTCAGGTTACAAAATGCATCCAACATCACTTCTGTGATTTTTTTTCATTAATTTTTATTGGAGTACAGTTGCTTTGCAATGTTGTGTTAGTTTCTACTCTACAGCAAAGGGAATCAGCTATAGGTATACATATATCCCCTCTTTTTTTGGATTTCCTTCCCATTTAGGTCACCACAGAGCACTAAACAGAGTTCCCTAGGCTATACAGTAGGCTCTCATTAGTTACCTATTTTAACCACATATGGTATATATGTCAATCCCAATCTTCTAATTCATCCTACCCCTCTTCCCCCATTTAGTATCCATACATTTGTCCTGAACATCTGTGACTCTATTCCTGCTTTGCAGATATGTTCATCTGTATAATTTTTCTAGATTCCACATATACATTATATTATATGATATTTGTTTTTCTCTTTCTGACTTACTTCAGTCTGTATGATAACCTCTGGGTCCATCCACATCTCTGCAATGGCACAATTTTGTTCCTTTTTAGGGCTGAGTAATATTCCATTATATATATGTACCACATCTTCTTTATCCATCTCCTCTTGGACATAAATCACAGCAAGATATTTTTTTGACCCACCTCCTGGAGTAACGAAAATTAAAAAAAAAAAATGGGACCAAATTAAACTTAAAGACTTTTGCACAGCAAAGGAAACCATAAGATGAAAAGACAACTCTCTGAATGGGAGAAAATATTTGCAAACAAGTTAACTGATGGCTCAGACAGTAAAGTGTCTGTCTACAATGAGGGAGACCCAGGTTTAATCCCTGGGTCGGGAAGATCTCCTGGAGAAGGAAATGGCAACCCGCTCCAGTATTCTTGCCTGGAAAATCCCATGGATGGAGGAACCTGGTAGGTTACAGTCCATGGGGTTGCAAAGAGTCGGTTTCACTTTCACTTTCTTTAACTGACAAGGGATTATTCTCCAAAATATACAAATAGCTCATGCATCTCAGTATCAAAAAAACAACCAACCCAACCAGAAAATGGTAGGGTGTGAATTTAAATGCAGGCCTCCTGGCTTATGAGCACTGCTTTGACTTATGTGCAAGCATAATAAATAATGCATGTTCCCTTTCTCTCTCTGAATACTCTTGATCAATCAAAACAATTCTAATTCTTTCCAATTATGAAGGGTTTTAATTAAATTCTTAACCCTTAAACCCTTTAAACCCTTATTAAAAAGTGGCCACTTTGGAATTTCTCTGGCAGTCTTACTTTATTTTGGGCTTCCTTGGTCGCTCAGATAGTAAAGAATCTGCCTGCAAGGCAGAAGACCTGGGTTCAATCTATGGGTTGGGAAGATCCCCTGGAGAAGGAAATGGCAACCCACTTCAGTATTTTTGCCTGGACATGGACAGAGGAGCCTGGTGGGCCACAGTCCATGGGGTTGCAAAGAGTCGCACACAACTGAGCAACTAAGCATGCACTTGGGGACTTCTCTGGCAGTCCGCTGGTGAAGACTCTGCACTTCAAATCCAGGGAGTGCAGGCTTGATCCCTGGTCAGGGAACTGAGATTCCACCCGCTCACAGTGAACTCCAAACAAAAAAATTATTTTTAATTAGTAAAAGAGGTGGCCACTTTTTCATTGCATCAGTGTCTACAAAAAGTATGGATAAACACAGAGCAATGTAGACTTCCTCGCTCTGAAGCTGAGCACCAGAAGCAAAGTCTAGAAAGTTGAGGCTGGTTAAATCCCTCTCCCCTATGGAGTCAGGGGCAGGGCAGGGCTTATCTGTCAAGTGCCCAGTGCCCCTTGGGAGATGATCAGTGTGGGGCTCAGAGAGGTTAACCAGTTTGCCGAAAGCTGCACAGCTATGTTACATATTTCAAAGAGGATTTGCACCCAGATCTGGGCCAGTAGAAGCCTGACCTTTTCCACTCCGTCAGATGATGTCCATGATTTGAAGACATGCTCTGTGCACAGGAAAGATAAAGGAATATAATGAAAAAAAGAAAAAACAACTGGGCAGAGGTACTATTGTCTACAATATAGGAGCTCAGATCCTGGAGTAAGACCTGACTTCATCTCCCAGCTGAGTACAAAGGAGGGAAGAAATTGTGGATCTAAGAGTCACTGTTACTGTAAGAAACAGCAGGTTTGGGCAATCTAGGGAAGAAAGGTGGAGGAAGCATAATTGATGGCTTCAGTATTTTTCCACGATGTTCACCCTAGCATGTGTGTGTGTATGGTTTGTATGTGTAATTTCTTACTCAGTCCCAATGTTTGCACTAACTTGCATCCCACTGAAAGGCTATTTTTTTTTTCCAGAATAAGGGAGGTGGGCAAAAGAGGAACCAGGAGCAAAGGCTGACCTGGGCTTTCAGATGTGTTTGCATCCCCCATTTCACCAATTATTTACCTCTCTTTCTCCTCCACCTCCTTCTTTGCAGGAGTTTGTTCAGCTGGCAAAGAGACTGGTGAGCGATCCGGCATTAGAAAAAAAAATCATGGCCAATGGAAGGGAGTATGTGAGAAAGTATCATTCATGGCAGGAGGAGAGAAAGACCTACAGACATTTGGTCAGGACTCTGGAGAGAAGCACTGAGGACTAAGAGGGCCTGCCTGGTGCTGTGAGACGCTCAGCTGTGGGCGGATACCCTTGGACAGAGTTCTGGGCAGGGGGCCTGGCCAGTGCAAACCAAGCCTAGTTCACTGGAATCGTAGACCTATCAATCATAAGACAATTCATCCAAAACCTCTCTATGCTTCCAAGTAACATCCCAGATGTGCTTCCAGAGCATACCTCATGGAGGTGCAGTCCTCACTGGGGTGGGGGCGGGGTCACTGGTTTTAAGGGGAGTCAGGGAGAGAGTTGGATTAGCTGCTTTAGGACGTTCCTAGGGACAACAAGGACTTATTTTGTAAGCCCTCACAGGGTAGACACCACTCTCCTGTCTTCTGATGACCTGTAGCCCATCACCGCCTGCTTAAGGAGCAAAAGCAAATATCAGACACGTCGGCTGAGAGGGGTCCTGGCAGCGATTTTTGACATGGTACAGACCCTGAAGCAAATCTGGGGCTGACAGATGTCTGGCTGTGCCCCCGGGCTCTGCAGGTTTGCTTCTCTGAACACCGGAAGCAGGGCTATGTGTAATCAGTCGTGTAACTGTAAGATAGCCCGGGCCTCTTTAGATAAGCAGGCAGCACCACCCCCACCCCCCCACCCTGTAGGCTCCACCTACCTCCGGTCAAACTGGGGTTGAAAATCAGTTGGCGTTAAGGCTGCGTCATCCATGGCCTGGAAGACACTGAAACTCTTTGGGTTCAGCATCAGGGACCCAGCCTCAGAGACCCAGCAATGAGTGGAGATCAGGTCACCACTCATTGGGCCTTCAGCCCATCTCAGGACCGCCACGTGGGTCCCTGTGACCTTATCCAACACGGGGCGAGTTTAACCAAGTGTCACCATCACTGTAAGGACACCCTGACCACACCAGTGGGGCACCCCCCAAACTCTGGGCTTGTTTTCCTTGGTGGCGGCGTTTGCCTCTGTTGGATCCTGAAACCCCCACTTTCCAGTGGACATTCCGTGATGACTGGGGGTGACATGCTCCGTTTCTTGTGTCAAGTTGGAAACCACAGGATCCAAAGGAGGAGATGAAGCCAGCTCTGAGTCCATCCGAGGAAGTGTTTCCTTAGGGTTTGTTCTGATGCCCACAGACCCTGGAGGGGGCAGGAAGACCCATGCTGTCTTTGCTTCAAACTTCACAACATCTTGGGGTTTTTTCTTTCCAACCACCCTGTTTTTATAACCAGCCAAACCTAAAAGAGGAAGGCTCTGACCGAACACCTTAAACTCTGGTGCTGATGACGTGGAGATGAGAACAGAGTATTTATAGATTCTGTCCCGTGTCATTTCCAGTTTAATTCTACACCTCAATTTCACAACAGAGTACCTTCCCAAAGGCAATTATCTGGTAAACCTGGTCCTCATGCCCTGGATTCTCTAACAATACCCATCACCATCTTCCTCCTCCTTTTTTTTTTTTTGGTGGCATCTGAGGGTCACGAGAGTTGGGGTTCCCCTGTGGCCATAGAGAAAGAAAGGAAGGGAGAGACAGAGTCCAAACCCCTAGTGGACAGATCCATCTGAGTCTGGAATCAGTGATGCCAACCTAAGAAAAAGCCAGATGTTGTCCTGGGTACTGACCAGTGATGCTGCTGTTGATAAAATACTGGTCTGGGAGTCTCTGCTCTCATCATGGTTGAATGATATTGTATGTGCTTGGCTCCACTGAACCTCAGCGTTGTTTATCCATATCTTTATAGAATCATACACACATGCCTCATGCCCTTTGGGGAAGGGCATGTTTTTAAATGAATAAAGTGTCACCGTCCGCTGTACAGCAAGAGTCCCTGTGTGTTCCTTTTGTGAGCCTGGTTCAGCAAGAACCAGACCCTCTCCACCCTCCAGTTCCCGCACTTTAAAAGCAGATATTAGTACACTGACGCATCTCATTAAGAGGGGTTTAAAATGCAATTGCTATTTTAATACCAAAGTATAGACGTAAAAAGAATGCTTTTCTGTAAATGTTCTTGATGCTCTCAGTTTCATACTCCGTTAACTTTATGTTTAAACATTTTGTGTATAGTTTCCAATTTGCTGATGTACAGGTTTGGATGACTCAACGAGTCAATTTCCAGATAGAACTAAGATACTATAACCTTCACATGAGGAGGGAAATTGCATTTAACGCAGCACGGTGTTCTCTAGCAAAGAGGTACTGCTCGTACCTGACTTGCAATTAGTGTGATGGGATGGCTGGTGCTCACCGCTTCTGCCAGAAGAGCCCTCCGCACCCCTTCCCCACACTTTTGCAATGAAGTTAAATAGGATAGCTGTGTTTTGATCTGAAAGGTTCATCAGGTACCTTCAGGTTTCCAAAAGCAGACTGTGCAGGCTCTCCATGCAGATGGGAATGGGTGGTCCACACGGTGCCTTGAGCACCCCGCAGACTGGAATGTGCCCCTAGCTGGTCTCCGTTCTGATGGCTTCCCTCACTGTGGCTCAGATGCTAAAGAGACCTCCTGCAATGCAGGAGACCCGGGTTCGATCCCTGGGCCGGGAAGATCTCCTGAGAAGGCAATGACCACTAACTCCAGTATTCTTGCCTGGAGAATCCCGTGGACAGAGGAGCACGACAGAGTGACTAACACACTCACACACACTATCAGTTAGGGATGGGATTTGGAAATCCTTTGTACTCTCAGGCGGCAGGTGGCTTCAAGTGTTCGTTACATTTCTGTGTCATCTTCAGTAGCAATACTTGGCACAGCTGCATGAACTCTTCCCTAGAAGCTTCCTGGTGCTTGACCTTGCAGTTTGTTAATTGCAGCCGCTTAGGAGATGGGGAGAGCCAGCTCTTGTCTTCTTCCTCCTCCCACCTCTCTCTCCTCCCCTTTTCATATGCATTTCCCAACACCCCACCCTCCCATCTCCCTTCCCCTTTCTGACCCAGCCTCCTCTTGGAGTCAGGAGTCTGATGTGGGAATGACACACAGGAAGTCCTCCCCAGCCAAAGCCAGCCCTCACCAGGGAGGTCAGGTAGTAAAAGCAGCAGTTTCCCAGCCTAAGCTTTTATTTTTAATTTTATCTGATTTTTAAAAATAATTTCATTCATTTATTTATTTTTGGATGTTGCTGCATGGGCTTTTCTCTTGTTGCAGAGAGTGGGCTGCTCTAATTGCCGTGTGTGGGCTTCTCATTGTGCTGGCTTCTCTCATCACAGAGCACAGGCTCTAGGCAGTGCGGACTTCAGTAGCTGTGGCTCCCAGGCTCTAGAGCACAGACTCAATAGTTGCAGTGCACGGGCTTAGTTTCCCCAAAGCATGTGGAATCTTTCTGGGCCAGGGATTGAACCTGTGTCCCCTGCATTGGCAGGCAAACTCTTAACCACTGGACCACCAGAGAAGTCCCCCCTTTCACTTTTAAAACTCCTGATGCTTGGGCTGCATCTCAGACTGATTACATCAGAGTCTTGGAGGCGGAGGCACCCAGCCCCAGAGTTTCCCTGATCCAATGTGCAGCCACGAGGGACAAGGACTGACTGAAAAATACGCACTTGAATACGGACCAGAATTTCAGGGAAACAAGGACCATCGAAGTAAAGATTGGTTGTGACTTTGTATTCAAAACTGAATCCCAACATTAAGAGCATAGAGTACATTCGTCTAATGTTTACTAAGATTTATTTCTGCAGATAGATTTGAAATTCTCAGCACAGTGCCAAGAAATATTTCATATAAACAAATAAACAAAACCCATCCACTGGGACTTCATCAATATTCCTCAGAGCTGCTTTTCTTCCTTTGATATTGTGGTTTTCTTTTGCAGTGTCTGCCCTGTCATCATCCTTAAGTCACTCATTACCTGGTTCCATCCTGCCAGAGCCTCCTTTGCCTGGGTTTTAGGTAATTTTCCAGCATCTGTTTCATCCATTTCAGGAAAATCCTGCATCTTCTGCAAGGTTTGTTATTTCACTTTTTAGCTTACTTACATTATGTTGACATTTAAACATGTTGAATGTGGAACCATCATTAAGAGGGGCCAACTCTACCCTGGGTATGGGGAGTGGAAAGGTATTATTTAGAATTAACATTTGGGTATGACTGACAGAAAATCCAAAATAATAGTGGCTTAAGCAGAAGAGAAATATATTTTTATCTATCAAGTAAAGAGAGTAATTCAGCTCAGGTTGTGCTTCCCAGGGTCAGAGACTCAGATCCCTCCATCCTCAGTAGGTGTTCATCTCTACCTCCATGGTGTAAAGTGGTTGCCCAAGCACTACCATCATGCCTGAATTCCAGGCTGCAGGAAGATGCAAAGTGGGAGCAAAGATTTATCTCTTCCCTTTCAGGAAAATTCCTGTTTCTAGTTACATACTGTGCTCACATCCCATTGTAAGGGAAGCTTAGGATTGCAGGCTTTTCTCCCAGCAGCCGTGTGCCCAGTTAAAAACCAAGGGTCTATTATTGAGACTTCCCTGGTGGTCCAATGACTAAGACTCTGTGCTCCCAATGTAGGGGGTTCAGGTTCGATCCCTGGTTTGGGAACTAGATCCCACATGCCGCAACTAAGACCCAGGGCAGCCAAATAAATAAAGTTTAAAAAAACAAAACAAAACAATGATCTACAATCAAAAGAGAAGGGGATAAACTACCAGAGTAGACTATCCTAGAGCTATGGGACAGTTTCAAAAAGTATAACATGCATAATGAGACTGCCAGAAGGAAAAGAAAGAGAGAAAGAAACAGAAGAAATATTTGAAACAATAACTCTGATAGTTCTCCAAGATCAAGATTCAGTAAACTCAGAAATCATCAAGAAAGGTAAATGCCAGAAAAATATACATGTAAGCTTAACACATTCAAACTACAGAAGGTCAAAAATAAAGAAAAAAAAATACCTTGAAAGAAGTCACAAGGGAAAAAAAACCCCACTTACATAAAGAGGAAAAAATTTATAAGAATTATATCTGACTCCTATGGAACCATGCAAACAAGATGAGAGTGGAGTGAAATATTTAAAGTATTTTTAAAAAGAGAAAGGGACTTTTCTGGTGGTCCAGTGGTTAAGAATCCTCCTATGTAGAAAGACGGTACTGATTAACTTATTTGAAGGGCAGCAAATAGGCGTCCCAAGTGATGCAAGTGGTAAAGAACCCAACTGCCAATGCAGGACACATAAGAGACACAGGTTTGTTCCCTGGCTCTGGAAGATTCCCCTGGAGGAGGGCATGGCAACCCACTACAGTATTCTTGCCTAGAGAATCCCATGGACAGAGGAGCCTGGCAGGCTGCAGTCCATGGGGTCGCACAGAGTCGGACACGACTAAATCGACTTAGCACAACAGAGGTGCAGAGAGAGAACAGACCTGTGGACGGGAGTTTGGGGGAGGAAGGAGAGGGTGGGATGAAAGAAGACTAACATGGACACATATACACTACCATATTTAAAATAGATAGCCAATGGGAATTTGCTGTGTGACTCAGGGAGCTCAAACCAGTGCTCTGTGACAACTTAGAGGGGTGGGATGGGGTGAGAAGAGGGAGGTAAGTTTACGAGTGAGGGGTCATATGAATCAGTATGGCTGATTCATACTGATGTATGGCAGAAACCAACACAATATTGTAAAGCAGTTATCCTTCAATTAAAAATAAATAATTTAAAAAAAAATCCGTCTTCCAATGTAGGGGCACAAGTTCGATCCCTGGTGGAGGAACAAAGATCCCACATGCCAGTGGGCAAAAGCTCATGCACTGCAACTACTGAACCTGTGCACCATATTTACAGAGAAACACACAGGCTGCAATGAAAGATACTGCATTTTGCATTGAAGATCCTGTGTGCCATAACTGAGACTCAACACAGCCAAATAAATAAATATTTAAAAACAAATAAATAGAGAGAAGGGAAAATGCCTATTTGGAACAGGTTGCAGTACGGTAGCCACTGTGGAAAACTGGTTTTAAATTCTGTACAACCTCTTATTAATCACTGAAGACCTTTTAATGCCAAGAAAAGTGTTTCCCACAAGGTTTTGATTAAGCTTTGAAGGCCATCCCAATACAGTTCACCTTTTCTTCCCAAGATCTCATTTGTGTACAAGGGTTTCCATTTGAATCTCCTACAATGTTTCTTTGTGAGAGGTGAGACACAGTCCTGGAAGACATAATAAAATGAAATGTATTGACTCTATATGTAATCCCAGTCTTTCCACTGGTTGTTCTCCTGGTTCCCCTAAATGAGTAAGCATGGCATGCTCATGTTGGAAGGTCTTGGGAAAGAGAAATAGTTTCTGAAATAATCCATGAGTCAGTTTGACTGACACAAAACAAAAATTTGGACTAAAAATAAGATTCTGGGCTCAGTGGAAAAGAATTCACCTGCCAATGCATGAGACACGGGCTTGATTCCTGGTCCAGGAGGATTCCACATGCCTCAGAGCAGCTAAGCCGGTGTGCCACAGCTACTGAGTCTGTGCTCTAGGGTCCAAGAGCCACAACTACTGAAGTCCGTGTGCCCTATAGCCTATGCTCCACAATGAGAGAAGCCACTGCAGTGAGAAGCTTAGGCATCACAAATAGAAAGTAGCTCCCACTCACCATAAAGAAAGCCCTGCATAGCAATGAAGACCCAGCACAGCCAAAAAGAAACAAATAAAATTGAAAAAAAAACAGATTCCATGGAGTTCCAATGTGCATAGTGTTTAAGTTCTAAAAATAGTGTTTAGAACAAAAGTCTTGCGTGATCAAAATTGTCTGTTAAGACTTCCCGCAAGTATGGTATATCTGATTGTGTGTTTACAGCCCTACTCACTCAAGTCATAGACAAGTCACGTGCTCAGACAAGTGTTTAAACCAGCAAACATCAGCCTCTGAATGTCTGGATATTAGATGGTTCTGATTTTATTGACTCCCTTGCAGGAAGCAGAGACATATGCCCTCTTTCTCAGTGGGGTTTGTTTCATTCTATTTTCATATCATCTATGTAACCATTCATCTAGCCAGTATTTCTTTTTTAAAATTGAAGAACAGTTGATACACAATATCATATAAGCTGTGTGTGCTATGTGCTAAGTCGCTTCAGTCGTGCCTGACCCTTTGCCACCCTATGGACTGTAGCCTGCCAGGCTCATCTGTCCATGGGATTCTTCAGGTAAGAATACTGGAGTGGGTTGTTGTGCCCTCCTCCAAGGGATCTTCCCAACCCAGGTACTGGGCCTGCATGTCTTACATTTCCTGCATTGGCAAGCAGGTTCTTTACCACATGTGTACAATATAGTGATTTACCTTTTTTTTTTTTTTTTTTTTTTTTGCCATGCTACACAGCATGCGGGATCTTGGTTCTCTGACCAGGGATTGAACCCACGCCTCCTGTAAGGGAAGCACAGAGTCCCAACCAGTGGAATCACCAGGGAATTCCCAGTGATTCACAATTTTTAAAGGTTATACTCCATTTAAAGTTATTATAAAATATTGGCTGTATTCCCTGTGCTGCACAATACATCCTTATAGCTTACTTCACACCTAATAGTTTGTACCTCTATATCTGACCCCTACATTGCCCCCACCCCTTTCCTCTCCACTGGTAACCACTCATTTTTTCTCTGTATCTGTGAGTCTGTTTCTCTTTTGACATATTCACTAGTTTGTTGCATTTCTTAGATTCCACCTATAAGTGATATCATGCAGTATTTGTCTTTCTCTGACTTATTTTGCTTAGCCCAATGCCCTCCAAGTCCAGCCATGTTGTTGCCAATAGCGACATCTCACTCTTTTAGAGAGTAGTGGTCCATTGTATCAGAGAAGGCACTGGCGACCCACTCCAGTACTCTTGCCTGGAAATTTCCGTGGACGGAGGAGCCTGGTAGGCTGCAGTCCATGGGGTCACTAAGAGTCGGACACGACTGAGCGACTTCACTTTCATGCATTGGAGAAGGAAATGGCAACCCACTCCAGTGTTCTTGTGTGGAGAATCCCAGGGATAGAGGAGCCTGGTGGGCTGCAGTCTATGGGGTCACACAGAGTTGGACACGACTGAAGCGACTTAGCAGCAGCAGCAGCAGCAGGTCCGTTGTATATATGTATCACATCTTTATCCATTTGTCTGTAGATGGACACTCGGTGGTTTCCATATCTTTGGTCAGTATTTCTTTCTTTTTTAAATTTAAAAAAAAAAATTTCTTTGGCCATGTCACGTGGCATGTGGGATCTCAGTTACTGGACCAGGAATCAAAACCATATCCTCTGCATTGGAAGCATGGAGTCTTAACCACTGGACTGCCAGGGAAATCCCCTCAGCCAGTATTTCTTATAGCAGTTGAGACAAGACACTGCTCTCTGGTGTGGATATCATAATGAACACTCCTTGCCCTTATTGGACGGGTCACTTCCTAGCGGGCTCAACCATTCACACAGACATGGATGGATGATTATAAGCAGTCAGTGAGCATGCAGCCAACGCTCAGGAAGGGATCAGATCAAAAGTCCATGAGAATATGATCCATAGGGCTGTTATGCTTCCAAAGTTAGAGTGAAAACTCCAGCTAAGGCACTACAGGTCATTTCCAAGAGAATTGTATTAGACTCTAAAAGAACTTCTGGTGAAAATGAACACAAAAAAAAGTCTGTGTGAGGGGAGTGTGTCAACTTGAAAAAATAAGAATGACTTCATCTTTATCTGTGGCCACAATCTATTTTAAAGATGTTATTTTACAATCTACTTCTTTCTTCAAACTCATTAATAGTCCTTAAAAATCCAGGCTGAAAGAAATATCTTCCCTCCAAATTACACAATTCTGCTAAATTACAAAATCTTTCTTAGGAAAAAAAAAAAACAAAACTTCATGATGCCATTATCAGTAGAAGCCTTCGAACTCTTTCTACAATCTTTAGAAAGCCCCAGCTATTAGGAGAGTCATGCTTCATTTAAAGTGGATTTTCTTCTTTGGCATCTAATATAAAAATATGCTAAGTATTTCCTCCAAATCAGAAAGGTTAATAACCAGGCATTTGCAAGAAGGCAGAGAATGAGGAACCAAGTAATACTAGGAGACTAGCTTTCTGACTTAGTATTTGGTGCAAATTCCCCCATTTTAGAAACAGCTGGAAAAACAACTCACAGGGTCTAAAGATCTTCAGATTTCTGCTTGCTAAGAAGGGTTGCCTCTCTGTATTACAGAGTCTAGGCTCATATTGCTCATATTGACGTGTACAACAGATCAATATATCAAGAGAGGAGATGTTGGGGCAAAGGAAAGCAACTTCATTTAAAAAGCCAGCAGATTGAGAAGATGGTGGACAAGTGTCCCAAAAAACCATCTTCCCGAAGTTAGAATTCAGACTCCTTTGATACTAGAAGGGGAGAGGGTGTGGCTGGTTGTTGCAAACTTCTTGGTGCGGGAATCCTTTGTTCTTGCAGTTGTCCATGTAGGTCAGGTCACCATGTTCCTCTAAAAGTCTAACAAGACAAATATTATTCTCTGTTCTGAAACATTTTATCTCTGTATGGATGGAAAAGTGTTATACCTTTAAAGATCAGAGCCTTGAGAAGGGCTCTCCTGTATATTTCGGGCTATAGGGAGCGTTCTTTTACAAAAGGTGCAGGGCCAGCGTGACTCAGCCCAGGCCAAAGAGCACAAGAGTTAGAGCTAAAGGAATAGATCCAACATGGAGTCAGATTTGCTCTTCTCTGTTGCATTGTTCCTTTCCTATCCTGTCTCTCCCAGTGTCTAATAGACACTGCTGCTGCTAAGTCGCTTCAGTCGTGTCCAACTCTGTGCGACCCCATAGACGGCAGCCCACCAGGCTTCCCCGTCCCTGGGATTCTCCAGGCAAGAACACTGGAGTGAGTTGCCATTTCCTTATCCAATGCATGAAAGCGAAAAGTGAAAGTGAAGTCGCTCAGTCATGTCCGACTCCTAGCGACCCCATGGACTGCAGCCTACCAGGCTCCTCCAGCCATGGTATTTTCCAGGCAAGAGTACTGGAGTGGGGTGCCATTGCCTTCTCCACTAATAGACACTATCCAGTGTCTAAATGAGTTTAGAGGCTCAGTGAGCATATAAAAAATGATAATATACAAGGTGATTGAAAAAACATCTGTGTTTATGACTTAAAATAGTGTCATTACTCCAGTTTTGTCAGTAATCACAAACATTAATTGGACACTCTGTGCCGGGCAGGATGCTCAATGCTGATGACCTTGAACTTCACCGGAGCTCTGTGTTCCTGGAAAACAGCAAAGGTTAAGAAATGCACTCCCCACGTTTATGTTCAGGGAAATGGTTTACTGAAAAGGACTTCCCTTCCCCACGTGGCTTACATTGACTCACAATTTGCCTACTCCCCCCACTTCCCATGCACCTCTGCTTTCTCAGGTTTTGGTCCAGCCTTAGTCAGAGGCAGCAGAGAGCTCATCCATCACAGCCCCCCATCCCCACCCCCAACAGGCTAGTCTCAGGACACAGACATCTCCCACACATCCCATTTCCCCACACTGGGCGGCCTCTTTTGAAGCCTTGTTTCCTTTTCCTAGATTTAATAAAAAATCCACTTTGCAAAACGCAGGAGATGCTTGCAAATCTTATTGTCAGAGAGTCCTCTTTATTGCAAGAAATCCTCACAAAACCACTCCAATAAAATCTCTCTTTGCTAACTCAGGATTTGCTTCTTTTTTGACAGTGTCTTATGTGCGATGTCTCGATCCTCACACCAACCCCATGACTTAACAGATGAGGAAACCGAGGCTCTGAAACTGGTCCTGAGTCACAGGGGTGGAAAGAGATGGAGCTAGAAAGCAGACTCAGGGCTGCTTAGAATGTTTTCTCATCTCTCTCATTCCCCCCACCCCAACATTCTCTCTCTCTGTGTCTCATATTCTCTCTCTCATTCTCTCCTTGTCCATCTCTCTCCAACACTATGTGTGGTTGTCTCCTTATCCCATGCACTTAGTTGTCAGCTAGACTCTAAGGAGTTTAGTTTGCACATGAACTAGAAAACTGTTCAACCCAAGTCAAAAGGAACCGAAAAGGATCAGTGTGTGACACCCAAATATGCCTCTTGGTCATACAGATTATTTTGAACTGAAGTCGGTGCCAAGATAAGTGACTGAAAGTGTCACAGTTGTGTCTGACTCTGTAACCCCATCGGCTACAGCCTGCCAGGCTCCTTGGTCCATGGGATTTTTCTAGGCAAGAATACTGGAGTGGATTGCCATTTCCTTCTCCAGGGGATCTTCCCAACCCAGGAATCAAAACCAGGTCTCCTATCTTGCAGGCAGTTTCTTTACCATCTGAGCCATCAGACAAACAAACTTTACTAAATAACATTCATCTTCCATTAGTTTCCCTATCTGTTTATCTTCCCAAAACTGATTGCCCCTAGAATCTCAAATCCCTTTTCCATTTGAGGCAGGAGATAGATGCCTGCCTGCCATTCCAGGGTAAAGCAATTGTAGATTCATTCCTTGTGGACTGAAACTTCAAGACAAGAACACCAGAATAATTAAGAAAAGGCTAGACCCTGCCCAGACTACATGCTTCTCATTCAGTCAGGAGACCTCCCTGACCATATGTGTGCAGAAAGACTCCTTGGAGGTCAAAGGGTGCCGGGAGCCAGCTCACGGGATCCCACCCATGACCGAGTCATGAGGTAGAGGGCTGATTGAGCACGGCTTCTCAGCCCTCAGCGATTCTCCGGAAGGCTGCCCCAGTGCTCACCTTAAAGATGATATCTGTCTTTCTGATGTTTGATACAATAAACCTCTTCTTATTTTCTGTGACTTAGAAAAAAGGTTTTTCCTGATTCTCTTCTAAAATAGATCAATCTGAAATCTCAATCGACAAGGCCCCTGAACGGTAGCACCCTAAATAAAATTATCTGGGATATAAAGTGTGCTGATCTAAATTCCTTTTGCTAACATATTGGTTTGATAAATAAATGTACCTGTGCCTTTGGAACTAATGTGCTTGACTGCCCCTTAACAACAGAACAGCATTGAGAGCCTCCACACAGAAAGCCCCAATGGGCACAGAGCCCTTTGTAGGAAAGAAAGGCTTGTTAGAAAATATAAGAAATGTTGCTTTATAAAACTGTAACTTAGTCTATACTTACTCATTATGCTTTTTTACTCTTAACGTATTTAGCCTATATAATGAAAGTATAATAGTTAAAAGATTTATATAAATAGAAGTTTAGCTTTAATACAAATAATAAGACAATTGTTGATTTAACTGATGATTCTTACTTAGAGCTGACCTTCAGCTTGCTGTTCTATGATTTTATGGGACCACATTCTTTTCTGTTAAGCTCAAGGCGTAGAGTAATTACCGAAAACAGGTTTTACCTTGAAACTTTCTATTGATGAATTCTTTCCTGCTGTGCCTGATACAAAAGCGTTCTGACTGATCAACCCTTATCAATGGAGAGTCACAAGATGTTAGCAGGCCCCCAGGCCAGAAGGTGATGTAAACAAAATGAGCTAAGATATGCAAATGGTGTCGGTGAGGGTCAACACTGCTGACCCATTAAACTGATCTGGCATGACTCTATACTTTACATTTGTTTCTATGCACCACTAAAAATATAAAAGCTGTCTTAAAAACAATAAAGTCAGAAGACACTTGGAAACACCACAACTCGCTGTGTCTTCTCATTCGTATCGCCGACGCCGTCCATCCTGAGGGAACCCTGACCAGCTGGGGCAGGACTCCGGCAAAAGGGGAATGAGGCTAACTAATGTCAGGCTACCCATAGGCGTTTGCAGTAGAATCCATCTTGGCTAAGAGATGCATGCACATACATGGGAGGATCCTGAGAGATACCAAAAATGAACTGTGAATCAGGCAAATCAAAATGATTGGCCAAATGAAGCTAGAAGAATTGCCCTGTATAAGTGATTTAAACATGACTCAGGGATTCTCCCTCTGTGTCTAATGTGTCCTATACTCTTTTCCTCCTAGTGAATACTTGCTTTACTACTTTCTGTCCTTGTGGAAATCCTCTACAGAGCTGAAAGGCCAGGGCCCTTGTCACTGACCACTGGTCTAGTGGCTAGGTTCTGGTGCTCTCGCCATGTGACCTGGCCTCAGTCTCTGGCTGGGAACCCGAGCCCTGCTTCAAGTCACTGCAGGCCGAGGCCACCAGAGATCACTTTGTCTTTTCACATCTCCACATATATCATGCCCTTTGTAGAAACTGTATACAAGTCTCTGCCTCTGTAGGATTTTCACTTCTGTGAGGCTTCATATGCATATGAATAAACCTGTTCCTCCTATTCATCTGTCTTTTGTCAGATTTGCAGGATTCTGGCCACTGAACCAACAGGGTAGAGGAAAGAGACATTTTCCCTCATGTAAGTTTTAATATCAATATGTTTATTTTGAATGAATTGCATAGTTAGGAGTATTGTTCTTTGTTGATCAGTAGAACCAAGATAGAATTTTGATCAATAGGTCTTAAATATGTGTGCAAGCATGCTAAGTCCCTTCAGTCATGTCTGCCTCTTTGCAACCCTATGGACTGTTGCCCGTCAGGCTCCTCTGTCCTTGGGATTCTCCAGGCAAGACTACTGGAGTGGGTTGCCACACCCTCCTCCAGGGGATCTTTCCGACCCAGGGATCGAACCCACATCTCTTATGTCTCCTGCATTGGCAGGCAGGTTCTTTACCACTAATGCCATCTAGGAAGCCCAGGTCTTAAATATAATAAGACTTTATCGTTTTTAAGATGTTTTTAGCAGCCTGAAAACAGCTGTTCTTGAGATAACCTCATAAACTACGATATTGCCATTATTCAAAATTTTTTCTATTTTGTGGTGGCAGAATACTACACCAATATATTAACTAAGCACATATTTTTTTTGTGTGCACACATACAGGTACACACTTACATTAATTCTTTGTGAAAATTAGACCATTTTGAGCTTATTGCATATGGGACTGGAGGCAGGCATTGCCAGACCAGATTCAGATACAAAAGAGTCAAATTCTTGGCTTTGAGTTGCTAGGAAGCCTTTGGAACTTCCAGAGAGAGAAAACAAGAGTCTGGAAAACCAAGGCTTTTGAATTGCAAAGCAGAGGTTTTTGAGAGAGAAAGAAAGGTTCTGTTAGTTCAAAACGGAAGGTCTAGACAGTTATCAGAAGCAAAGTCCTGAAGGACTCAAGGCATAATGTCTGTGCTTTAATGATCAGATTGGAAAGAAAACAGATGAGAACTCGGGTCACCTGGGCCTTGAAAATTTGAGGTGTAGCAAGGCAACAAATCAGTTGCCATTCAAAAACACTGACTCACTGTTGCCAGGAGGAGGGGGTACATTGTGCCTTGAGGACCACACAGGAAGCACCACGGTCCATCAGGAGGCAGAGGAAGCTGGTGAAGGGGATATGTGCATTAAGCCCACATTTTGCCCAGTCACGAGGAGCAGAAGCCTCCGTTAATGATTTTTTTTTAATTGGACAATAGTTTTTGGTTTTTTTAAAAATATTTATTTTAATTATTTATTTGGCTGCTGCGGGTCTTAGTTGCAGCACACAGACTCTTTTGTTTCGACATGTGGGATGTCTCAACCACTGGACCACCAGGGAAGCCCTGGAACACAGTTGATTTACAATGTGGTGTTAGTTTCAGATGTACAGCAAAGTGATTCAGTGATACATGTATATATTCTTTTTCAGATTCATTTCCCTTATAGGTTTTTACAAAATATTGAGTATAGTTCCCTGGGCTATACAGTGGGTCCTTGTTGGTTATCTATTTTATATTTAGTAGTGTGTTTATGTACATCCCAAGCTCCCAATTTATCCCTCCCTACTTTCTATTAATGATTTTGGTACTTTTCTAGGTATGAGAAAATGTAAAAAACTGAGCTTATAAAATCTTCTCCTGAAAAGGTCTAATTATCCGAAGGCATGTTCTGCCAGTATCTTTCAGAGCACAGAGGGCCTCCTTCCTGACTTCCACTCTGAATTCCTTTCAGGGTGTGTTGAAGATCAGTGGCTGCAGTGGCCAGTGACTTTGTAGAATCAGACGGTGAGTGACAGCTTTCAGCCATTAGATCTAGGACTTGGAACTCAGGACTACTTCCAGTTCAGTGTCTATTCTCCAAACTAAGGTAGTCCTATGCCCCATTTTGACAGGAAGTTATCACAGGTATAGTTGCCTAGTTCCCTAAATTAAAACTGAGCAGGTCTCTGTGGGGCTCTCGAGTACAGGTCTGTTCTGTGTTCTGCATTTCTTGTCTGTTTGATATAGGCTTCATTCAGCCTCCTTGACTTTCCCTGAGTTCCAAAGGGTGGATTCAAACAATTGCTAATCAGGGAAGGGAGGGGATACAAAAACAGAGGAGAAACAATCAAATGGTGGTAGAGCCTTGAGACAGCGTCCTGGTTCCTATTTAAAAAATATGCATAACAATATCTTTGAGTTCTTTTACAGAACTGGGGCCCCCACCCAGGTGGAGGATGGTAACTTCAGGCTGAGCACAAGATTCCTGGAGCACAGCTCTGTTGCCTCACCACCAACCAATCAAAGTCACAAACTCTGCAGCCCTCACTCCAAATGTTGCTTTCTATTTCTGGGGACCAGTGATGACCATCCTGTTAGGTCTCCTGTTTGGCCCCTATCTATTTCATCTCTGAGAGGAGCCAACAGTTTTAAACTAAATCACTGTTATTGCAAGGGTGAATGCTGGTTTCAGACAAAAAAATACCTTGACTTAGATCAGGTAGAGAGAGACTTCTGCTCTACTAGGCAGGCCTACGCCCATGCACAGCAGGAAGAAGTTAGAGAAAAAAGAGACCTCCGCCTCAATTCCCAAGAAGTATCTTGAGTATGAAGTCTCCAGGGGGGAGTTGTTAGGGGAAGCACACTGACTGAAACCGCCCACCCTGGCCGGGCACCGTAGTAACCATTTGCATGAGTTGTTTTACGACAGGAGGTCCTGGTAAGGAACAGAGAACTAATAAGCTACCACCAACCGGAAGAGTTTGGGAAAGGTCGAAAGGAGACACCACATGTCCAACCACCTCCCAGAATCCTTCTTTCTGGCATCCATCTTGGCTGAACAAGGTGTGCACCACCATGAAGGACTCTGAATCAAAATGATTTGCTAAAGACAACCTGGAAACTAATCCCATCACCATAAAACCAGAGATTGTGAGCCACAGAGCTGTACTCCTGGGTTCCCTTACCTTACTGCTCTCCACCCGGGTGCCCTTTCCCAATAAAATCTCCTGCTTTGTCAGCACATGTGTCTCCTTGTACAATTCATTTCCGAGTGTTAGACAAGAGCCCAGTTTCAGGCCCTGGAAGGGGGTCCCCCTTCCTGCAAAATTTCATATTTAGTAGTGTATATATATTCATCCCAAGCCCCCAATTTGTCTCTCCCTACTCTCTATTAATGATGTTGGTGCTTTTCTAAACGCGAGAAGATGTAAAAAACTGGGCTTATAAAATCTTCTCCTGAAAAGGTTTAATTATCCGAAGCCGTGTTCTGCCAGTATCTTCCAGAGCACAGAGGGCCTCCTTCCTGACTTCCACTCTGAATTCCTTTCAGGGTGTGTTGAAGATCAGTGGCTGCAGTGGCCAGTGACTTTGTAGAATCAGAGGGTGAGTGACAGCTTTCAGCCATCAGAGTAAAGTCAGGTCCCTGCCACTGGGCCCACCTGTGCAGGTAATGAGAAAGAATTCCCCAGGTGTCACCTCATATCTTTTTTTTTTTGCATCTTTTAAAAAATTATTTATTTCTCTTTGGATGTGTTGGGTCTCCACTGTTGCATGTGGCCTTTCTCTAGTTGAGGCAAGTCGGAGCTACTCCCTACTTGCAGTGCTTTGATTTCTCACTATGATGCCTTCTCTTGTTGTGAAGCATGAGCTCTAGGATGCGAGGGCTCAGTAGCTGTGGCGCAAGGGCTTAGTTGCTCTGCAGCATGTGGGATCTTCCCGGACGAGGGATCGAACCCATGTTCCCTGCACTGGCAGGCAAACTCTTAACACTGGACTACCAGGGAAGTCCCACCCCATCTCTTTAACTCTCTCTGTTGGGGTTTCCTTTCTTACATTTACTTATGACAACCCAACACATGCAGGTGAATTTGTACTGAGATGTGTGTTTTGCAGTTACCCACTTTCCATCTTTACAACTCTCTAATAATTGTCCTACTTTTGCAACCTCCAATCCACGGGCATGGGTAATATCACAAATAGAATTTTCAAGGTGTTAAAAACATAATTCTATGAATGAGACTATGTCAGGTTTCATTTAACACATTAGTGAGGGAACCAGTGGGAAATCAAAACCAGTTTAAAGGACATGAGGAACTGATGTCTGTGCATCAATAAAATTCTAAAAATTATAAAATAGGATCATGTCAAATGGTAGATATAGTGGTTGGCTTCTCTAAATCATTTGCATTGCATTTGACAAAAATTATTTTTAATATCTAAATATTGAAACTTGTAACATGTCTGACTCCTAATCTATTACACACACACACACACACACACACACACACACACACACACACACACAGTGTCTCTCTTCCTCAGAACTCTTAATGCTGGCTACGATTAGCTGGTCCAGGAATGAACATTCCATCCAAGATAGCCAATCAATCTTTCTCTGAAAATTTTGAGCTGGAAAGAGAGAAAACTGCAACAAATGTTACAGAAAGGAGCAGAATGTGAAATGAGAGAGAGAAAGAGAGTTTTAAAGAATTCAATTACCAGAATTTGGTTGTTCAGGCTGTATTTCTTGTCCTTTGTTTTAAAGGGACACCTCTTATCTTTAAAATAAATTCTCTGTTTTGCTTACATTAGTTTGGGTTGAATGGAAATGGGATTCTTGTAACTACCTGAGTGCTGTTGCTGAAGGAGGCTGCTTGGATGGCTGCAGAGTCATTAGTACAGGGCACCAAAAGGTCAAACTGAAAAGCTCTAAGCTGGGTCCAGCCTTTGCGGCTCCTGGCACTCCTTGGCTTTTAGCAGCGTCACTTCAATCTCTGCCTCTTTCTTCACAGGACACCCTCTGTTTGTCTGGATGTTATGAACTGAAATGTATCAAATGTATCAAATTCTTCAACAAGCCCCAACTCTGAATGTGACTGTATTCAAGGATAAGGCTTTTGTGTGTGTGCTCAGTTGCTTCAATTGCATCCAACTCTCTGCAACCGCATGGACTGCAGCCTGCCAGGCTCCTCTCTCCATGGGATTCTCCAGACAAGAATACTGGAGTGGGTTGCCGTTTCCTCCTCCAGGGCATCTTCCTGACCCAGGGATTGAACCTGAGTCTCTTGTGCCTCCTGCATTGGCAGGTGGGTTCTTTATGGCTCAGCCACAGGGGAAGTCCTTTCATAGATAAGGCCTCTAGGGAGAGAGTTAAGAATGAATAGAATCATTAGAATGGGTCCCTACTTCAGTAGGACCGGTGTGGAAGATGAAGGAGGAGGGAACACAGTAGAAGCAGAAGCCAGAGGAAATATCAGACATCTCTTTTGCTCCCACATGCTCAGAGGAAAGGCCATCTGAGGACACAGCAAGGAAACCGTGTGTAAGCCAGAAGATGGGTCTCACTAGAGACCACCACTGGTGGCTCCTTCATCTTGGACTCCCAGGCTCTAGAACCTTGAAAATAAAGGTCCATTGTGTAAGCCACCCCATCTTGTATTTTACCATGGCACTTGAACTGATACTCTATGTCTTCTTTTCTCTCTTCTAAAAGGAAACTCATTCTTGGATTCCCCCCTCACCTTTATCCAGGGTGGTCTCATCTTGAGATCCTCTTCTTATTTACATTTGCAGAAATGCTTGGTCCAACAGAATCATGTTCCTAGGTTCTAGGTGAACATACCTCCTGGGAGCCTGATTCAACCTGCTTCACCAGCACATAACATTTTTTAGCCAATTTAAGACCACTTATGTATAATCCAAGGCAGGGCCTCAGTGTTTACAGAATGTAATGTGCCTGGCACACTTCTGCATTTACGCAGGGCAGCAGCCTCCCTCACAGACACAGGCAGCCACTGTGAATGTGGGTTATTTAGGTAGCACGCCACAGCGTGGCTAGGAGGGCAGCTCTGGGAAAGGGTAGAGAGTGGGGCTATTTGACATCAAATCCCGTGAGATCAATCAGAGCGCTTGTTAGCTGCCTCATGGAATTAGGAGGCGGGTGCCGCAGAAGAAAGGAGAACATCAAGGCTCTGGGTAAAGATGTGAGCGCTTTAAAAATCATCCAATTCTTGAATGCTTATCCTGGAAGTGTAATGGGTGCAAACTTTCTTTAGGACTCTTTGGTTTTATGTATGTGTGTAAAAATACTGGAGTGGGTTGCCATGCTCTCCTCCAGGGGATCTTTCTGACCCAGGGATCAAACCCATGTCTCATGTGTCTCCTGAATTGGTAGGCAGATTCTTTATCACTGTGCCACCTGGGAAGCTCCATATACAAATATATGTACATAAATATATGCACATATAGTGCAGCATAGAGCATGGAGAATGTTTCACTGAAATAATACTCTAATGATTTCATCCTGCAGCTAGTACTAAGTCTATATGTAGTTTGAATATATGTATATTTAAATATTTACCTAAATCCATATGTGAATATATATTTAATGAATTTGTTTCAATTTATAAATTATTTTCTAAATTTCTAATTATTTATAAAATTATAAATATGTATTTATGAATGCATAAAGAAAATAATAATAATTAAAATGGACTACAACTAAAAATAAAATTAACTTAGTTTTATTGATTATAATTTACAATGACTTATATTAAAGATAAAATAGTATCTATAATTATTTATATATAACCAAATACACAAAAATAATTTTTATGTAGTTTATTGATTGTAATAAAAATTGTTTATAGTTAAGAATAAAATTATCTATGTAAAAGTGAAAGTTTCTCAGTCATGTCCGACTCTTTGTGACCCCATGAACTATACAGTCCATGGAATTCTCCAGGCCAAAATACTGGAGTGGGTAGCCTTTCCCTTCTCTAGGGGAATCTTCCCAATCCAGGGATAGAACCGAGGTCTCCTGCATTGCAGGTAGATTCTTTACCAGCTGAGCCGCAAGGGAAGCCCAAAATTATCTATAATTATACATAAAATATTGGATTGGTTAAAAAGTTCTTTCAAGTTTTCCCATAAGATGTTATGGAAAAATTGGAATGAACCATTGGACCAACCAAATATATCTTGTTTATAAAATACATGATTATATATATATATATAACACACATATAACACATATGTAACATATTATATAACATATGTGTGCTTGTGTTATATATATATCTATAAAACCAAATTATACATATAACCTTTGACCTAGAAATTTCACTTTAAGAGATTTATCCCAAAGACACAATCAGGGATGATTAAAAGTTTATATGAAAGGTAAATACATCACAGTGTTAATTATAATGACCAACAATTCCAATAATGCAAATATCCAGAAATAGCAAATTGGTTGTTGCTGTATAGTTTTAACATGGAATAATGTGCAGCTTTTAGAATTTGAAATATAAATGATATGACTGGACAAGGAAACATAGGCCGCCTAGTATGTAACGTATGATCTCAGTTTTATTGAAACTTACACCTCTATGTGCATAAATCAGAACTTGTAATGGTTCACAGGTGTGTATTTGGGTGATGAGGTTCTGGGTAACATTTATTTACTTGTATGTTTTTTCTGTGGCCTTTAAGCTTCCCAAAGTGAACATATTTTATTTTTGTAGGTTAAAAATGATATTTTAAAAATTATTATGAAACAATAATAATGATTATAGAATAATAAGATGGAAAAATAATCACAAAGCCCAGGAATCTCCATCTGTTAGTGACTAATCTCGAGTTCCATTAAATCAAAATGCTGATATGAAAAGCTAACACATGTTTTCTGGAACAGACTAGCTGATGCCACTACATAAAATGGAGGATATCATTCCCTCTTATTCCTAAATGTCTCACTGGAGCTGTCTCTTCAAAAAAGAGTCTTAAATATCTTCATCGAGAACAAAAACCATGCTTTGTTTAACCATTTCATTGGCTTCTGGCTTAAGGCTGTATTTTGTTTGACTTGAAAGTGGTTAATAAAACTGTAGTGAAGCAGAAGTTGGATGTAGACATAGGGCACATTCCAGGTACACTGCTATAGGCTTGAAAGTAGAAGTGCATATTTCATCCCCAGACTAGCACCTGACTTTTATCTGAGAGGGTTTAGGGGGAGATTTGGAGTCTCTTTCTAGTAAACTATGGCATGGTGGGTAAAGGATCCATATGACCAGTATTGAAATTAACCTAATTGAAAGTAATGGTTCTGTGACTGTGGGTGTTGGGCGTGTCAAGTCCACATAGACCCTACCTGGTGAAATCCTGGCATTTGTGCCAAGTGCACTCTGTGGATTCATCGCAGGCATTTGGGATGCTAGCTTCAATTCAAAGACAGCTCTGAGTGCCCTCAAAGGAAAACTCTGCCAGTTGCTAAGCCTGCTTTGGTTTAGTAGCCACTATATATTTTTTCATGTGTTAATAACCAAGATAAATTAGAACATGGCCATTTTGTTAAACTTAGACTGCAGTTTCGAATTTTTGGTTAAAGGTTTTGGCTGATGTAGAAATGTTACTTTAAATATATTTTGAATTATAAGAACAGAAACTTTTTTATAGTTTTTTTCCCCATTTAATTGGAATGATTTCCAAGTTTCTGCAAATAAGGTAATTGTAAATTTAAAGAATTAAGCATTTATTGGTGAATGATGTATATCTTCTCATTTTGAGAAATATAAGTGGGTCAAGTCAAAATAAATCCTTTAAAGTTTACTATGCTGCCAGTAGTTTCACAGCCATTCTCTTGTATTTATTTTTCAGTTAAGTCAAATAAAAATGATTTAAGACTGAAAGAAAAGTGGTAGCCAGAGTCACCTAAGATTTAAGGGCCAGTCCAGGAGTGCTGAATTAACCAAATGTGGATGATTTCTGAGTTCTCAGAACTCATCTCTCATTACCTCATAACCTCAGTTATTCGAATTTGAAAATCTCCAAAGAAGAGGCTTTATCTTTCCTGGTGGAAGGCAGGAGTGGTGAACTACACTGGAAGAGAAGAAATGAGCCCTTTTTCTATATGAGCAATTTGTAACGCAAGTCCCCTCAAAAAAAAAAAAAAAACCCACAGGATTAATACTTCATTATCACTGGATGGGAAAGTGTCATCTATCTCTGGGCTTTCTGGTCCTGCCTCTGGCTGAGTCTTGACTGGTGAGCAGTGAAGCTCAGACAACAAGGCTGCAGCTGGGGAAAAACTTTTTGGTTAATCTTTCTCATCCATAACATTTCCATGAAAAAATAAAGAAACAGTGTGTCAAGAGCTTGTCACAAGCCATGGAGGCTTCCAAGTGGAAACCAACCATTTAATGCCTCAGTAGCAGCCGAGAATTTTTCATTAAGTTGTCCAGTATAATTTCATCATTCTGGGAAGTATTTCGCTTTCTTCTGTTCCTTTGTGTTGGAGAGAAGCCAGTCGTTGGAAAGTCGACAGCTCTATCTAGGTGCACGGTCAGGGTGAAATCCCTGAAGCATGCTCTTAAAATCCATTATTTACCACTTTGCTCTTAATTGATATGTGAGTATATCTTTTCATAATTTGTTCTTTCATGATAGACACTTGGTTATTATCTCCGTGTCTCCAGTGACAATCCATTCTGATCTCTTCCAGCTTTGCTTCAAACGGGGTTCACCCATTTACCCATTATCTGTTCACTCCACAAGCAATCTTTGATCATTTGTTATGGATCAGATATTGGTGTAGACATTGGGGAAGTTGGCTGCGAACCAAGGAGGGCAAGACTCCTACCGTCACAGTGGGGTATATTCTAGAGTAGGGGTCCCCAACTTCCAAGATCTAATGCCTGATGATTTGAGGTGGAGTTGATGCAATAATAATAGAAATAAAGCGCACAATAAATATAATGCACTTTAATCATCCTGAAACCATCTCCCCCCAGTCCATGGAAAAATTATCTCCCTTGAAACTGGTCCCTGGTGGCAAAAAAGTTTGGGGACCACTGTAGAGGTCTGCACTCCTCCCACTCCTGGGCATAAGGACCTATTTCTCGAAGTATCAAGGCTTTAGGGAGATGCAAACCAATGTCACATCTATCTCTTTACATGACACAGCTTTGATTTGTGTAATTACCCTTCTACATAAAGGTTATTTATAGTCTAAGCTTAATTGAATCAAGCATTAGCAGATATCTGATGGGATCTGAACAATTTTCAGAGATTACTTGTACTGCAGAATGGCCCAGGTTATTACTGGGGCCCTGGGGAAATGAAATGAGAAGTGGTAACTTTAACATAAGTGATCCATCAACATTACATGTGCAAACGGGCCCATACATGCACACACACTTCTAAGAATTTCCTACAGAAACATTGCCGATAGCTTCTTCTATAAAGAAGCTGTTGTTTCTTCCCCTGTCTTTGGATTCAATATGAAACGGAAATATGTGGACACCAGCTACTATGGCTTTTACTTTTTAATATATTTTTAAAAATATTTTTTATTTATTTGGCTGTGTTGGGTCTTAGTTGCAGCATTCAGGATCTTTATTTGTGGCATGTGGAACCTAGTCCCCTGATCAGGGATCAAACCCAAGCCCCTTGCATTGGGAGCTCAGAGTCTCAGCCACTGGACCACCAGGGAAGTCTCTACTATGTCTTTTAAATGTATGTCTTTAAAACATATGTTTAAAGATTCCTAGGAATCAAGGCTTTTTGTTTAAATTTTTAACACTTTAATGAGGCAACACTGTTTATAACACTCTATGTTCCCCATGTCCTGACTTCTGTATACACTGCAGAGCACTCACCACCTAAAGTTTAGGTTCCTGGAGTTTCCTGGTGGTCCAGGGTTTAGGACTCTGCACTTTCACTGCAGTGGCCAGAATTCAATCCCCGGTAGGGGAGCTAAAATCCCATAAGAGAGAAACTGAGGAGTTATCCAATAGACCAACAGTTTTTAGTTGTCATCTGTCACAAGACAGTTGAGCTCCTGTACCCATTTCACTGCCCTCAGCCCCTTCCTCTCTGATAACTACCACTCTGTTCTCTGTATCTGTGTATTTGCTTTTGTTCGGCTTGTTCCTTTTCTTTCCTTTTTATGTCTCCGTATAAGTGAAATCCTATGGTATTTGTATCCTTCATCTGGCTTATCTCACTTAGCATAATACTCTCAAGGTCCACGCTGTTCCAAGAGGTAAGATTTCATCTTTTAGTATTCTATTGTGTGTGTGTGTGTGAGCATGTATCTCACATCTTCTTTATCTATTCATCTATTAATAGACGCTTAGGTTTCTTGCATGGGATTCCCTGGTAGCTCAGCTGGTAAAGAGTCTGCCTGCAATGCAGGAGACCTGGGTTTCATCCCTGGATTGGGAAGATCCCCTGGAGAAGGAAATGGCAACCCACTCCAGTATTCTTGCCTGGAGAATCCCATGGACAGAGGAGCCTGGCAGGCTACAGTTCATGAGGTCACAAAGACTTGGACACGACTGAGCGACTAAGCACAGCACAGCACAGGTTGCTTGCATATCTTGGCTGTTGTAAATATTGTTGTAATAAACATGGGGGCTGTGCATACAGCATGGGGGCTCACGACCCCTTCCTCCATCCTAAAGTTCAGTTCAGTTCAGTTGCTCAGTTGTGTCCGACTCTTTGTGGCCCCATGGACTGCAGCACACCAGGCCTCCCTGTCAAAATCAACTCTCCGAGTTTACTCAAACTCATGTGCATTGAGTCGGTGATGTCATCCAACCATCTCATTCTCTGTTGTCCTCTTCTTCTCCTGCCTTCAATCGTTCCCAGCATCAGGGTCTTTTCAAATGAATCAGCTCTATGCATCAGGTGGCCAAAGTATTGGAGTTTCAGCTTCAACATCAGTCCTTCCAATGAACACCCAGGACTGATCTCCTTTAGGATGGACTGGTTGGATCTCCTTGCATACCAAGGGACTCTCAAGAGTCTTCTCCAACACCATAGTTCAAAAGCATCAATTCTTTGGTGCTCAGCTTTCTTCACCGTCCAACTCTCACATCCATATATGACCACTGGAAAAACCATAGCCTTGACTAGATGGACCTTTGTTGGCAAAGTAATGTCTATGCTTTTAAATATGCTATCTAGGTTGGTCATAACCTTCCTTCCAAGGAGTAAGCGTCTTTTACTTTCATGGCTGCAATCACCATCAGCAGTGATTTTGGAGCCCCCCAAAATAAAGTCTGACACTGTTTCCACTGTTTCCCCATCTATTTCCCATGAAGTGATGGGACTGGATGCCATGATCTTAGTTTTCTGAACGTTGAGCTTTAAGCCAACTTTTTCACTCTCTTCCTTCACTTTCATCAAGAGGCTCTTTAGTTCTTCGTCACTTTCTGCCATAAGGGTGGTGTCATCTGCATATCTAAGGTTATTGATATTTCTCCCAGCAATCTTGATTCCAGCTTGTGCTTCATCCAGCCTAGCATTTCTCATGATGTACTCTGCATATAAGTTAAATAAGCAGGGTGACAATATACCGCCTTGAAGTACTCCTTTTCCTATTTGGAACCAGTCTGTTGATCCATGTCCAGTTCTAACTGTTGCTTCCTGACCTGCATACAGGTTTCTCAAGAGGCAGGTCAGGTGTTCTGGAATTCCCATCTCTTTCAGAATTTTCCACAGTTTGTTGTGATCCACACAGTCAAAGGCTTTGGCATAGTCAATAAAACAGAAATAGATGTTTTTCTGGAAATCTCTTCCCTTTTCGATGATCCAGCAGATGTTGGCAATGTGATCTCTGGTTCCTCTGCCTTTTCTAAAACAGCTTGAACATCTGGAAGTTCATGATTCACATATTGCTGAAGCCTGGCTTGGAGAATTTTGAGCATTACTTTGCTAGTATGTGAGATGAGTGCAATTGTATAGTAGTTTGAGCTTTCTTTGGCATTGCCTTTCTTTGGGATTGGAGTGAAAACTGACCTTTTCTAGTCCTGTGGCCACTGCTGAGTTTTCCAGATTTGCTGACATATTGAGTGCAGCACTTTCACAGCATCATCTTTGAGGATTTGAAATAGCTCAATTGGAATTCCATCACCTCCACTAGCTTTGTTTGTAGTGATGCTTCCTAAGGCCCACTTGACTTCGCATTCCAGGATGTCTGTCTCTAGGTGAGTGATCACACCATTGTGATTATCTGGGTTGTGAAGATCTTTTTTGTGTAGTTCTTCTGTGTATTCTTGCCACCTCTTCTTAATATCTTCTGCTTCTGTTATGTCCATACCATTTCTGTCCTTTATTGAGCCCATCTTTCCATGAAATGTTCCATTGATATCTTTAATTTTCTTGACGAGATCTCTAGTCTTTCCCATTCTACTGTTTTCCTCTATTTCTTTGCACTGATCACTGAGGAAGGCTTTCTTATCTCTCCTTGCTATTCTTTGGAACTCTGCATTCAGATGGGAATATCTTTCCTTTTCTCCTTTGCTGTTCACTTCTCTTCTTTCTACAGCTATTTGTAAGGCCTCCTCAGACAGCCATTGTGGTTTTTTGCATTTCTTTTTCTTGGGGATGGTCTTGCTCCCTGTCTCCTGTACAATGTCATGAACCTCCATCCATAGTTCATCAGGCACTCTGTCTATCAGATCTAGTCCCTTAAATCTATTTCTCACTTCCACTGTATAATCGTTAGGGGTTTGATTTAGGTCATACCTGAATGGTTAGTTATTTTCCCTATTTTCTTCAATTTAAGTCTGAATTTGGCAATAAGGAGTCAATGATCTGAGCCACAGTCAGCTCCTGGTCTTGTTTTTGCTGACTGTATAGAGCTTCTCTGTCTTTGGCTGCAAAGAATATAATCAATCTGATTTCGGGGTTGACCATCTGGTGATGTCCATGTGTAGTGTCTTCTCTTGTGTTGTTGGAAGAGGGTGTTTGCTATGACCAGTGCATTGTCTTGGTAGAACTCTATTAGCCTCTGCCCTGCTTCATTCTGTACTCCAAGGTCAAATTTGCCTGTTACTCCAGGTGTTTCTTGATTTCCTATTTTTGCATTCCAGTCACCTATAATGAAAAGGACATCTTTTTGGGGTGTTAACTACAGAAGGTCTTGTAGGTCTTCATAGAATTGTTCAACTTCAGCTTCTTCAGCCTTACTGGTCATGGCACAGACTTGGGTTACTGTGATATTGAATGGTTTACCTTGGAAACAGAGATCATTCTGTCGTTTTTGATTGAATCCAAGTACTGCATTTCGGACTTTTTTGTTGACTATGATGGCTACTCCATTTCTCCCAAGGGATTCTTGCCCACGGTCGTAGATATAACGGTTATCTGAGTTAAATTCACCCATTCCAGTCCATTTTAGTTCGCTGATTCCTAAAATGTCGACATTCACTCTTGCCATCTCCTGTTTGATCACTTCCAATTTGGCTTGATTCATGGATGTAACGTTCCAGGTTCCTACGAAATATTGCTCTTTACAGCATCGGACCTTGCTTCCATCACATCCACAGCTGGGTATTGTTTTTGCTTTGGCTCCATCTCTTCATTCTTTTTGTCCATCCTCAAAGCTCACAGCATATCTTCAAATCTTGCTCTCTGCCCTCTGCTTCTGTCTTCACATCTCTTGCTATGACCCTCTGTTTTATCCCTCTGATAAGAATTTTTGATGACACTGAGCCTACCTGAATGATCCAGGAGCATGTCCTCATATTAGGATCCTTCACTGAATCACACCTGCAAAGAGTCCTTTGCTGTAAAAGGTAACATATCCACAAGGTCCATGGATTAAGATATTGGCATCTTTTTAGGGGAGGTCGTATTCTATTAACCACAATGTCTAAATCAAGAGTTAGGAGGGCAGAAACACAGGACTAATTTGATTAACCCACATTCCTGGCTTCTGCAAATCCATTTATCCTAGGTCCATCCTAAGAATATGTCATTTAGAAAACTGAATGGTAACGTGATCAGCTAATTTCTACTCAATGTTGTGTCGTTGTTTTTCAGTTGCTAAGTTGTGTCTGACTCTTTGCAACCCCATGGACTGCAGCACTCCCGGCTTCCCTGTCCTTCACTATCGCCTGGAGTTTGCTCAAACTCATGTCCAATGAACATTTATTAAATCTTACTGATACCTACCAGAGTTCTTGATCTTGTCCAATCAATAGAAACTGATACAAGGCCAGACAAGAAATTCAGGCAAAGTTTTATTGGGGCTCCTGCTACAACAGAGAGGAGTGAGAACAAATAACAGGTTCCTTTGTTCTTTCGCTCCCTGAATGGGTGGCAAGCTTGTGCCTTATATGGGGTGTGTCCAGAAGTCGGATTGGAGAGGTGGCTTTGGTGGTTTGCCCACTTCTCTGGTGGCGTTGAGTGTAGGGGGCATGCGCCGTACCCTGTTTTTGCTCCCTTCTCTTCAGAAGTGGCAGTTGCATTTTTGGTCCTTTCGTATCTTTTGTCCAGAATTTGTCCCAACTATAGGTACATGCAGTTATTTTTAGTCCCTTAGGCTTTCTATTTTGTTGCTCAAGGGGACATTTGTCCAGGTTCAAGCACCGCAGCAAAGGGTCCCAGGTCCCAGCCTGTCCCACTACAATGCACATTTGTGACATCTTTCACTAAGTAGATTCTTAGTAAGATTTTTGCGGAATTATGAGTAATAATAGTGGTAGCTTGCACTCACAGAGTTCTTCCTTTGTTTCAGGCCCTGTTCTATTCCATTAATATATACCTGCTCGTTCTAGGCAGAAGGTAGTAAAAGCTCTCTCTGGAAGGTTACAGTGCTAATATATTACTGACCTTTTATTTTAGCTAAGCCTATTCACTTTTTCTATTATTTTCGGAGAGTGCAATCTATAGAATTAACTCCCAGTGGTGTTGGTCTTCTAATTGCAGCTTCCTTAGGTGACTATTTCCCTGGGAAAGGGAGCAAAGATTAAAATTGGGCCGGGAGAGTGGGAATTTATCAGATGGCAATGAACCATTTTACTTAATAGTTCTTCTGAAAGCCTACTTGTTGTTTTTCCACACTTTGTCTTTCGTTAAAACAATCAGTAATGATTTGAGGGAGGAGCCCGGGAAGAGGAGGTGGGAGGGCTACAAAAATGACTCTAGTGTCTTGTCAGTACATTCATCTGTAGTCTTATTTTCTGGACTTCTGTGATGGTCCAGTGGTTAAGAATCTGCCTGCCAATGCAGGGGACACAGGTTTGATCCCTGGTCTGGGACGATCCCACATGCCACGGGGCAACAAAGCCCGTGAGCTGCAACCACTGAGCCTCCGCACCCTGGAGCCTGTGCTCCGAAACAAGAGAAGCCACCTGAATGAGAAGCCCATGTACAGTAACTAAAGAAAGCCTGCACACAGTAACAAAGACTCAGCCCAGTCAAAAAAACAAGTCTGTTTTCCTACTCCTGGGTGAGAAACAGCCTGGCCTTTTGACCTGCCTTAGAGAAAAGAATGTAACAGAACCAGTGTCTTAGGAGTCCGGAGTCTGGACCCAAGAAGTGTTACATGCTCTTGATCATTTTCTTAGAAACCTGCAGAACCAGTATGTAAATAAGCCCAGGCTAGCTGGCTGGAAGATGAGAGCCTTGGTGGGGCATAGAGAAGTCATTCGAGCTGAGGCCTCCTTACACCATCCAGACCACAGCTGACCAGACACCCGACCACAGAAACATGGGCGATCCCAGCCACAGTCAGCCATCGTGGCTTAGATCAGTAGGACCACAGATTCCTGAGCAATAATCATAATAACTAACGAATCATTACACGCTTAGTCACTCAGTCATGTCTGACTCTTTGCGACCCCATGGACTGTAGCCCACCAGGCTTTTCTGTCCATGGGGATTTTCCAGGCAAGAATACTGGAGTGAGTTGCCATGCCCTTCTCTAGGGGATCTTCCCAACCCAGGGATTGAACCCAGGTAAATCATTATAATACATTATAATTCATAAACCGTATCATATTACAGTTAATAATAACAAAATATGATAATGAAAAATAGGCTATCCATTTTCATTCTAGGTCACTGACATTTGGTGTGTGTGTGTGTTTTATGCAATGATAAACAACACAGAGTTAACTTGGGTGGGATCTTCAAGCTGGATCTGAAAGAATCACAGAGCCGCCCCTAACAGTCCAGTGGTTAGGATGCTTCACTTCCACTGAGGGGGCCCAGGTTCAATCCCTGGTTGGGGAACTAGCATCCTGCATGCCACACAGCCAAAATACTAAGAATAAAAAATATAAAAGAATCACAAATATGCTGGTCATGTTTGGGTTAACCATTTCAAGTATCATATTGTCGTAGCAAGTTCTAACTCAGAAGTTGTAATGTGATCTGTACAGTTATTAAAAAACAAACTGAGTCAATATTTTAGCATTTAGATATTTTATAAAGAAATCCTAATTTTGGTCTCTTTCCAGAAAACAAAACATCTGTCAATGCTGAGTGTGCCTTCCCCAAAGGCAACAACTAACTCTCGACCATCACTTCTGGGGGATGCAAGCTTGCATCCTCACCACCTGGTTCTGACTCCTGTTCTCAGTTGTAGTGTTGAAAACCAAACTGGATTGTGTTGAGATGTCAGGATTCCAGCCCCTGATTGATTTCATGCATGTAAGGTCATACCTTCTGCAGACAGACTGCTCTGTACTGAGCCCTACACCAGCTGTTTTCTAGCTGTGATAGCAGGTACACTATTCAAGCCCTTTCTGCCTCGGTTTCCTCATCTGTAAAATGGGACTATAAAGGTAATCTACTTTCTGGGTTTGTTTTGAGAATCCAATAACTTATAATGTGCAACGTGATTGTCCAGTCCCTGGCACCTTGACAGCACTATGCAAGTGTTTACTGTTCTTATCATTATGATCTTTATTAATTTCTGTTCCCTGTTATGCCCTGTAGGTATGTGAGGGTTTTTGAAAGTATTTATTTATTTATTTGGCTACACTGGGTCTTAGCTGTGGCACTCAAGATCTCCGATCTTCGTTGCAGTATGCAGGATCTTTAGCTGCAGCGTGGGGGATCTAGCTCCTGACTAGCAACTGAACTCAGTCCCCAGGCATTGGAAGCATGGAGTCTTAGTCACTGGACCACCAGGGAAGTCCCACTATGTGAGTTCTAAAACTTCTGCTCGAATTCCCTTTCGCTGCTTTACTTCCTACCCTGCTTCTGTGCTGTTAATCTACAAAAGTGAAAAGAAAGGACAGCAGTCTAGAATACAGATTTGGGATATTGTAAGATTCCGAGGATATAGATTTTCAATTCTGTGTAAAGTTTTTCCATCGACTCCATGGTAGGAAACCTCCTTAAGGCTATGTGGCTTTTAAGAAAACTGCATGAGCATAGCCACTTTGAAGGACAGTCTGGCAGCAAATATTAAAAGTAAAGATGTGTTGCCTTGTGACTAGGAGATTCCTCTTCTTAAAGGCCATTCCAGCTCCCCTCCCATGGTGCATGGGTAGTCAGGATAGCAACTGTGCAAGAGGAATAAAGTTTCAAATTAATTTAATTAAAAATTAGCAAACAATAAAATCAGCTTTCTTTGTGTATAGAATTCCATGAATTTCAGATGTATGGATTCACGGAATTAACACCAGGATCAGGATACAGAAAATTCTTTGTGCCTTCCTTTATTTTTACAAGTCAAATAAATAGTTTTTATTTCTAAATTGAATTTCTTTTCTAGATCTTTGCCTCCTTTATTTTTAATAGATTTTTTTATTGGAGTGTAGTAGATTTACAATGTGTGTTAGTTTCAGGTGTATAGTAAAGTGAGTCAGTTCTATATGTACATATATCCACTCTTTTTTAGATTTTATTCCCATATTGGTCATTACAGAGTGTTGAGTAGAGTTTCCTGTGCTATACAGTAGGTTTTCATCAGTTACCTATCCTATATATAACAGTGTGTATGTGTCAATCCCAATCTTTCAATTAATCCTTCCCCCCTTCTCCCCCTTGTACCTCCCTTTATAATTTCACCCTTTCTCCCCCACCCCTTACCTCTGATGACCACAGTATCTTCTCCATAGGTGCAGCTTTCTTGAGGCTATCACAGAAATGGAATCGTACATACATCATGTAAGCTTTTGAGATCTGGCTATCAATGTCTATAATAGTGCAAAACTGAAACTCACCTAAAAGTATACCAATAGGGGAATGATTTAATAAACTGCACATATATCCTATGAAATACCGTGCAGCAGTTAAAAAAAAATTAGGTAACTCTATATATGCCAACAAGGATAGAATTCCATGACATATACTATTGGGTAAAAAATTGCCAGTGGATATATTTGACATATTATCCATTTATGCTCATTTCCTCCCTCATATATAGGTTCTACATAAATGCACAGAGAGGGGCCTCCCTGGTGGTCCAGTGGTCCAGACTCCATGCTCTCAAAGCAGGGCCACGGATTTGATCCCTGGTTGGGGAACTAAAATCCTGCATGCCTCACAGCTCGACCTTAAAAAAAAATGCATAGACAAAGGACTAAAAGGAAGAACACCAAGTAGATAACAGTGGGTATCTTTTCTTTTTTAACCTCCCCAGATGATGTTGACGTCCATCCAGTATTAAGAATCATTGCACTAGTTCAGTAGTTCGTCACCTTCACTGTATATTAGCATCATCTGGGGGGCTTTTATTTCTTTATTATTATTTCTTGGGGGCATGCTGCAGGGCATGCAGGATCTTAGTTCTCTGACCAGAGAGCCAACCCGCAGCCCCTACGTTGGAAGCATGGAGTCTCAACCACTGAACCACCCGGAAAGTACCAATAGTGGGTATCTTATAAGACTGAAATTCCTTACCTGTTTCCCATCCGTGTCTGTCTCCCCCGCCCCCATCTGTCCTCACATCCATCCCCTAGCCCTGGGGCTGTGCTGAATATTTCCAGTTCTGTTACGAATGTTGTGACAACAGTTTCCAACATGGTGTCCAGTGATCCCTGCCACTTCCATCTCTATATAATTCCCTCCCACGTAGACTAAACCTGACCTGTGTAACCGTCTCAAGCCTCCAGTTGGGAAAGAGGGAGATGCTTCTAAGCCCACCCACGTGGCTGGTGATCATCCTCACTGCTCTGCCACATGGACTTCCCGTGGGGCTGCCACCAGAGCCGGCAACCCAAGAGAGAGTCTTTATTTCTCTTTCTCTTTAAAGAGAGTCTCTTTGAAGACTGTAGCTTTCCGTTCTTCTGACAGGGAAGCTACAGCCTTTTTATAACCTTTTCATAATCCATCTCTTCGGCCACATTGTATTAGTTAGAATTGGGTTGATAAGTCCAGATCACATATAATGGGAGAGGATGGCCCAGGGTGTGAACATCAGAAGCCTAGGGTCACGGATTGGGGCGAGGGAAGCTTTAGAGACTGGCTACAACATCTGTAGACACCAACATAAATGACACAAAGCAACTTTCTGAAGACATTTCACTTCCATCTTTTAGAAACATTCAAACTATACTGGGATTTGGAAAACAGTATTTTAGTTTCGTTTTTAAAATCTAACCCCTTAGGTACTTCCATGGCGGTCCAGTGGTTAAGACTGTGCTTCCACTTCAGGGGACACAGATTTAATCTCTGGTCAAGGAACTACGATCCCACATGCTGTGTGGCATGCCCGCTCCTCCCCAAATCTAACCCCTTAAATAAGCAACACATTTAAATGGTTCAAAAATAATATCCCCATTGCCCTTCCTCCTTTTACCCCCAACAGGTCATTATTTTAATTATTTGCGTTTTATTACAGAGTATCTTCATGCAAGCAGAAGCAAATACCAAATACATTCATGTTTCCCCCATTTTTTATATAACCAGTTGTAGTGCTATGCATACTATTATGTGACCTTATTTTTCTCCCTTGCTGAAATGTGTCTCTGTCTTCATCAGTACACATTTACTTCTTTCCTTTTCTTGTTCAGATGCATTCTTTTCGATTATATATTCTGTTGGATGTAATGCAATTTATCCAACCAGTTCCTTGATGATGGACATATGGGTTGTTCTCAATCTTCTGCTCTCACCACATAAATGCAGCAGTGAATACTCTTATGGACATGTATTCCTGCATTTCAAATATATGGGTGGGATATATTCACAGCAGAAGAGTAGATAGGTCAAAGGTACGTGTATTTCTAATTTGATGAACACTGCCAAATTAATCCATATGGAGCTTGTATCAGCTTACGTTTCCACCATCTACGTAGGAGCGTCTGCTCTCCCTCAGCTTTACCAGCACAGCGTGTTGCCAGGCTTTGGGATCTGTGCCAACCTGCTAGGTTAAAAACATAATATTTCAATCTGCTTCTAGTCTATACTTGTGATACTATGGAGTCAAGTTGAACCTTTTCCCATATGTTTGAGAGTAATTTTTTTTCCATGTCTGTTCACAAATGGCATTTTCAAGTCTCTGTATTTTCCCATACCAAATTTTTAAATTAGCATACCTTTGCCTTCCTACAGCTGGGGAGTTCCTTAAACCCACCCTTGAGTTCTCGACTCATTAGAACTCCCAGAGCTCAGCAAAGCTATTATACTCATATTGTTGTTGTTCAGTCGCTAAATTGTGTCGGACTCTTTGCAACCCCATGGACTGCAGCACACCAGGCTCCTCTGTCCTTCACTATCTCAGGTTTGCTTGAACTCATGTCCATCCTGTTGGTGATGCTATCTAACCATCTCATTCTCTGCCTCCCCCTTCTCCTCCTGCCCTCAGTCTTTCCCAGCATCAGGGTCTTTTCCAATGAGTCGGCACTTCGCCTCAGGTGGCCAAAGTATTGGAGCTCAAGCTTCAGCATCACCCCTTCCAGTGAATATTCAGGGTTGATTTCCTTTAGGATTGACTGGTTTGATCTTCTTGCTGTCCAAGGGACATACTCATGATTATGTTTTATTACAGCAAAAGGATACAGGATAGAATTAGCAGGTAGAAAACATATATAAGGACGATAATGGGTGAAGAAGTACATTTCGGGTAGCTAGCTCAGCTTAGAGGGTAATATTCCAACATGGGCTCTTCCAGGGATTCCTGGAAGGCCCAGTTGAATTTGGGAATAGAGTCGGACACGACTTAGCAACTGAACAACAAAATTTGAGTACGAGGAACACTGGGTCAGGAATTTTGTATTAGTCAGGATGGGTTATCTGACATAAACAGTGGCTAACAGAGTTTGTTCCTTGTTCATTTAACAGTTTGGGGCATGTGTATAGTAGGCATCTTCCACATGGTAACTCAGAAACCCAGATTCTTTCCATCTTGTGGCTCTGCGCTCCTCTATGGCTTCACCATCCAGCTGGTAGTTGGGGGAAAGACAGAGATCATGCCCACAGGCTTTCTTTGCTCCATGCTTTAATTGGCAGATATCATTTTCTCCCATATTTCTATTGACCACGCCTCAGGCATTTGCTTTCTTCCACCACAAGGAACCCTGAGAAATTTAGTTTAGCTGTGTTCGCAAGTGGAAAGGAAATTGGAGTTTGGTGAACCCTTAGCAGCATCTGCCAGAGTCCCTGAACTAAACAGCTTTATCTCCTTGCTTTCCCCTCACTGTTGGGTAGGATGGAGTTCACCTGAGCTCGCTAGTGTCAGAAGCAGGAGTGTGAGGTCAAGGAGGAGGATGATGAAGGAGGGATGAAAGCACTTCCGACGGGGAGGCAACCAGGCAGCCAGGAGGGTTCCCTGATGAACCAGCAAAAGCCGGCTCCAGAGTCTTCGCTGGATCACCTGTAAGGGCCTTCCTTGCCATGCAAACCATTGCTAAGTATTTTTAGCAAGGCCAAAAGTTACCTTAAGCACCGTAATTATCTCTGTTGGAGATGTCAGGAGAGTTTACTGTTAAAGCAGAAGTTGGCTTTCCGCCAGCATGATAAGAATATACGCTTTGTGCTGTGTTTATAGCTTTGGGACAGAGCGCTCCTGCAGAGATATTACATACGGACTGGGGACTCACTTGTCCTTTGGGGGAACCAAAGAGGCATCATTTGTCTTCAGTGGAGTAGGGTAGGGTACGTTATTCTGACCCGCACCGCTCCTACCTCGGGAGGGAAGAAAATCAGTAAACACTCTGTGCAAAAGCTTCCCTCGTTAGACGCGGCTCTGATGAGAACCCCTGGGGGTCTTGCTGATCTGAAGGCCGCACCCAGGCTGGATTCCACAGGAAAAAAAAAAAATAGCCTGAGGTTATGGAAAAGAGCTTTCTCAGAAACTGGGGACTGTGTAAAGAGAAATAGAACGTGAGTGTTTCACCAGGAGAGAAATCATCTGTTGAAATAAATGGGCTGAGAGAGAGGAGGTTGATTGTGAGGATCAAGAAAGTATGTCCGGGGGAGACAAACCCCTAGATCTGAGGTCAGGCTCCACCAATGACCAGCTCTGTGACAGTGGGCAGGTCCTCTGTTACCTCATACATATAAATGGGAGCCTGTAAGGTAAGTCCATGACTGGCCCGCTGAGGCTGATTATTTTCCAGTAACAAATGACCCCAGATCCAGAGACCTGCAACCACTGAGATTCATTTCAGGCTCATATAGGTCTACCATGACAGAATGGCTCCTATTCACAATGCTTCCAATCTAGTGGTGGAAGAAAAAGAAGAAGAGTGAGGATCAGTCAGTGATGCTCTGCCTGGGAAACAGTGAAAGCCACGTCTATTCACATCCCATTGCCTAAAGCAAGTCAGTGGTGATGCCTGACCACGTGGTTCTCCCATAGAAACTGGACCTTAGGAGAGGAGCTGGAGTGACTGTTTTAAACAACAACCCATGGCGCACGGGGCTTAGTTGCCCAGCAGCATCTGGAATCTTAGTTCCTAGACCAGGGATTGAACTCGTGTTCCCTGCATTGGCAGGTGGATTCTTAATCACTGGACCATCAGGGAAGTCCCCCTCTAGTAAACTTTTTTCTTTAATTTATTTTTGATTAGAGGATAATTGCTTTACAATATTGTGTTGGCTTCTGCTGCACAGCAACGTGAATCAGCCATAAGTATACATACGTCCCCTCCCTCTTAAACCTCCCCCATCACCCCTTACCCCATCCCTTCCCTCTAGGTGGTCACAGAATACTGCACTGTGCTCCCTTTGTTATACATATGTTGGTTTTATTCCTAGTTTTTAAGGAATCTCTGCAGTGGCTGTATCAATGTATTCTACTTTCTGTCTCTGTGAATTTGAATTCCAGGTACCTTGTATAAGTGGAATGATGCAGTGTTTGTCCTTCATATCATTTATTCTACCAAGCACAGTGTTTTCAAGGTCCACCCATGTTGTAGCATGATATCAAATTTTCATTACTTTTAATGGCTGAATAACGTTCCGCTGTAGATAGACATCACATTTTGCTTAACCACTCATCTCTAGAAGGACATTTGGATTGTCTCTACCTGTTAAATATTGTGAATAATGCTTCCAGGAATGTGGTATACAAATAACCTGGAGTCTCCACTTTTAATTCTTCAAAATTATTCTTTTTTTAAAAAAAAAAATTTTATTTGGCTGTGCTGGGTCTTAGTTGCCACTTGAGGGATCTTCAATCTTTGTTGTGGCATGTGGATTCTTTAGTTGCAGCATACAAACTCTTAGTTGCAGCATGTGGGATCTTGTTTCCTGATTAGGGATTGAACCCTGGCCCCCTGCATTGGAAGCACAGAGTCTTAGCCACTGGACCATCAGGGAAGTCCTCTTCAAAATTATTCTTACTGATTCATTACCATGCTAGAAAACTTCATAACACACTCTCTCTCAGAAAACCAACACACACATCTTCGTATTTCTCTTACTGAACAAGTGTTAATGAATCTACTCAATTTAACCATCTCTACTTTACTTTGGGGTTCTTCTGAATCATTAGTTTTCAGCAAATCTCTGTCATTTCCAGAAATTTATATGCTCATCTGTAATTGGGGACCTCAACAAAGCCGTTCTCTTCCTGATATTTTCCCCCATCTTCACTAAAAACTTTCCAGTCCGGTGTGCCACCTCGCCAAGACTTGCTAAATAATGACAGCCAGTTTTACTGAATCGTGTCAAAAATAATGGATAAAAATCACTCCTCGCTGGGAACACATTTGCATCTGCCTAGGATCTAAAGCATCTTAACTTAGGGCAATGTTGAATGCAGGGAGTTTTGGCATCCAGATACCATGATGGAGGGAAGGATAATTGGAGTTTGAGGACTTTTCTAGGTTAGGAAGCCCCTTCATCACAATTGATCATCAATCAGTCTGTCAGCTTTACACCAAGAAAGATGTGCAGTCAGTCCCAAAGTCTGCCCCTGCCCCCAGCCTTAGCTCACTGCTTGCATCTGCTTTGCCAGGGAACCCTGTGGATTCTGAGAGAGAAGCTGGTTTTCATGGCCCCTCTCTCCCACTAAGAGCCAGGAAATCCACTCAAAGGTCAGTTCTGTTTTTGAGAGATGTGACATTTTTTCAGTCAGTTAATGACAAACTGGGGAATTGAAGTGTGTTGGTCCGTGATGTTCAGATCAGGGGAAGACAGATGGCTCATATTTGAACTTCAGACTTTGGGTGAAAGAGTAGGAATCTGCTTCTGCGCGCGCGCGCGCGCACACACACACACACACACACACACACACACACACACACACACACACACACACACACACACACACAGAGTCTCCCCAGCTGGCCTCCATGAGTCACAGCTGGTGACACACAAGTGCTGGCTGGTCCTCTCAGTGAGTGCTTTGCCTTCCTCTAGAGGTTTAAGTTCTCTTTGTACCTTTCATGGAGACCAGCGCATTCCAGAAGCACTGCTTACATTCCTCATCTGTAAGGGGGTGGAGAGGTGAAATGGTAAATGCCTCTTTATCTTAGTGGGTCCATCCTGACTCACCCTTCTCCAGCCCATGCTGCACACGGCACTCAGAGGCATCTTGTATTAATACAAGTTGCAAACAAGGTGATGGCCCAGCTAAGAGCTTCTCATTGCATTGAGAAGAAAAATCTTACCTCCCATCACAGCCACAGAAAGTAAAAAAGTGTCAGTTGCTCAGTCATGTCCAACTCTTTATGACCCCATGGAGTGTAGCCCACCAGGCTGCCCTGCCCATGGGATTCTTCAGGCAAAATACTGGAATGGGCAGTCATTCCCTTCTCCAGGAGATCTTCCTTACTCAGGGATCAAACTCAGGTCTCCCTCACTGTGTGCAGATTCTTTATTGACTGAGCCATCAGGGAAGCCGCTAGGATGGCCCTGCCCCTCCTGTCCCTCGGGGACGCTGCCCCTTGACCCCTGCCATCCTTTCTCCTGTGGTGACTCCTTCCACCATGCTCAGACGGCTGACTCGATTGTCACATCCTGTGCAGAGACCTCGTTGTTCACTTTCTCCAAAGAGCTGTCTGCTTAGGACTTCACTGTATCACCCAGTTTTGTTTATTGTTTTTAAATTTTATTTATCTACTGTTTTTGTCTGTGCTAAGTCATTGTTGCTGTGCGGGCTCTTCTCTAGTTGCATTGAGCAAGGGCTGCTCTTTTTCTGCGAGTATCACCCAGTTTTATCTTCTGTATGGCACCTGTCAGTGTCTGACATGACCTTGTCCATTGATGGCTTTCTTTGCTAACCGTTTGCCCCACCTCTGCCCGCTGTGCCGGACCCCACGCTGATAACGCTACCCGCCAGCAGGGGCGCTCCAGAGAGACGAGAAAAATGAATGAATCCTTCAATTGAGTTCAGTCGCTCAGTCGTGTCCAACTCTTTGCGACCCCATGGACTGCAGAACGCCAGGCCTCCCTGTCCATGGCCAACTCCCGGTGTTTACCCAAACTCATGTCCATTGAGTCTATTGATGGCCATCCAGCCATCTCATCCTCTGTCATCCCCTTCTCCTCGTACCTTCAATCTTTCCCAGCATCAGGTTCTTTTCAAATGAGTCACTTCTTCGAATCAGGTGGCCAAAGTATTGTAGCTTCAACTTCAGCATCAGTCCTTCCAATGAATATTCAGGACTGATTTCCTTTAGGATGGACTGGTTTGATCTCCTTGCAGTCCAAGGGACTCTCAAGAGTCTTCTCCAACACCACAGTTCAAAAGCATCAGTACTTCGGCACTCAGCTTCCTTTCTAGTCCAACTCTCACATTCAATGACTACTGGAAAAACCACAGCTTTGACTAGGCAGACCTTTGTTGGCAAAGTAATGTCTCTGCTTTTTAATATGCTGTCTAGGTTGGTCATAACTTTTCTTCCAAGGAGTAAACCTCTTTTAATTTCATGGCTGCAGTCAACATCTCCAGTGATTTTGGAACCCCCCAAAATAAAGTCTGTCACTGTTTCCACTGTTTCCCCATCTATTTGCCCTGAAGTGATGGGACCAGATGCCATGATCTTAGTTTTCTGAATGTTGAGTTTTAAGCCAACTTTTTCATTCTCCTCTTTCACTTTCATCAAGAGGCTCTTTAGTTCTTCACTTTCTGCCACAATATAAAATAAAAATTAAATTAATAAAAATAAAAAAGATAATAATAGATTCATTTAAAATAGGAAATCAGGCTGAAACCTAGACTTAAAATGGACAGGAAAGGACCAAGGGATCAGAACAGCAGGATAATGCAGAAGCTGAGGGCACCTGGGTGGACATCCTCTGAATGGAGGAGGCCCAGGCAACTTGACTGACAGCTTCATCCGACTGAATCCAATCGGGTTCAACCGGTAAAGAGTCTGCATGCAATGCGGGAGACCCAGTATCCATCCCTGGGTTGGAAGATTCCTTGAAGAAGGCAATGGCTACCCACTCCAGTATTCTTGTCTGGAGAATTACATGGAAAGAGGAGCCTGGCAGGTCACAGCCCATGAGGTCGCAAGGAATCAGACGTGACTGAGTGACTAAACTTTCACTTTCAGATTCCTCAAAGCAAATTTGAGATGCTGTCACCAGAGAAAGAGTGATACTAAAGCTGCAAAACAACATGTGACAGTGATGTCCTGTTTTATCATGTTTTTTTACTTTGTAATTTTTTGGATGTAATGCAATACCTTTCAAAAGGCAATTTTTAAACTTAATATTAATAATGCCAAGTTTTGCTATCTAAAACTTACTGTTGCAAGTTGATACACTTCATGCAGGCATTCCCAATTTAGAAAAATGTGTTTTGCAAGCTTCATAGAAAAACATTTGAGCACATTAAATATCACTGCAGCAATGAACAGAGATCTCATATTCCTTTGATTTCCTCCTTTTCTGATTTCCACATCTTTTATTTATCTATTTATTTGGCTGTGTTGAGTAGTTGTGGCGTGCAGTATCTTTTGCTGCAAGTGCATGGACTCTCTAGCTGTGGCATGTAGGCTAAGTAGTTGCGAGTGGCCTTGGTTGTTCCGAGGCATGTGGGGTCTTAGCTTCCCAACCAGAAATCAAATCCACATCCCCTGCATTGCAAGGCAGATTTTAAACCACTGGACCACCAGGGAAGTCCCTCTACATCTATTATATTATGAGCAGACATTGCCAAAGAAAAAGCAATAAATTACTATAAAAGACAACATTGATCTTTAGGGAGAAAGGATAGCAAAAATCAGTTCTTTTATGTGACCAAAGAATCTCTTTATTTAGTGTTCTTATTAATGTGAACTGAACCTAAAAATGTGAACATCTATATATATATATATATATTGCTTAATTCCAGTTTTACCTGCATTAGATAAACTGCCTATAACTTCTTTTCTTAAGGAATAATTGTGTATGTTTCTTTTCCTCAATTTCTCACTGAACTTCAAATCATTTTGGCGTAAATAGTACAGTAAGGTATTATATAAATATGAGAAAGTTTAATACTACATAAGACATTGTAAGATGCCTTCTTTTACATTTATTTTTTTATCGAAGTATAGTTGATTTCCAATGTTGTATTAATTTCTGCTGTACAGCAAAGTGACTCAGCTACAAACCTATATTATACATTCTTTTTTAAATAATATCCTCTCCTATTATGGTTTATCCCAGGAGATTGGATATAGTTCCCTGTACTATACAGTAGGACCTTGCTGTTTATCCATTCTATATATAATAGTTTGCATCTACTAACCTTAAACTCCCAGTCCATCCTTCTCCCTCCCTGCCCCTTGGCAACTACAAGTCTGTTCTCTATGTCCATGATTCTATTTCATAGATAAGTTCATTTGTGCCATATTTTAGATTCCACGTATAAGTGAAATATGGTATTTGTCTTTCTCTGACCTAATTCACTTAGTGTGATCATCTCTAGTTGCATCCATGTTGCTGCAAATGGCATTATTTCATTCATTTTTAGTATTCCAGTATTTACATGTAACACATCTTTATTCATTCACCTGCTGATGGACATTTAGGTTGTTTCCGTGTCTTGGCTATTGTGAATAGTGCTGCTGTAAACATTGGGAGTACGTGTATATTTTTGAATTATGGTCATGTTTGGGTATATGTCCAGGAGTGGAATTGCTGGATTCTATGGTAATTTTATTTTTAGTTTTTTAAGGAGCCTCCATACTGTTCTCCATAGTGGCTGCACCAACTTATATTCCCACCAACAGTGTAGGAGGGTTTCCTTTTTCCTACACCCTCTCCACATTGGTAATTTGTAGACATTTTGGTGATGACCATTCTGACCACTGAGAGATGATACCTCACTGTGGTTTTGATTTACATTTCTCTAGTAATTGGCGATATTGAGCATCTTTTCACTATGCCTTCCTTTTTAAACTGATCCTCTTGATAGATGCAGTGACTGTATTCAAAATATTTAATGAGTAGTGCGAACCCTGACCAATCAAAGTGGATGTAGGATAGCCCTGCAGTGGTGCAGCAGTGAACACCAGCCCCACTGCAGGTACACAATTATATTCTTATAGAAGTTTTTCCCTCTCCTGAAAGCTGGAGAAGTAAAAATAAACACACACTGGTTTCTTGTTTGTATCATCTTCCTTTTCTGTATATTCACCTCTGGATAATTTTGGAGCCAGTGTGCCTAACAGGATGAGCACTGGGTTAGGAATTCTGACATTCTGTCATTTCGACTCATCTTCTTAAATCAGTCTTGTTGTTTTACCAAGGGTCTCAGGGTTCCCACTGTGAAACTGGGGCAAGGGACCTTTAAATCCAATTGACCTCAACAAGTTTCTTAAGATCCTGTTCACCTAGCATCTCTTAGCAACAGTTGACAGGCATTAATTGCAGAAAAGCAACAATTTCTGAATGAGTTGGCCACTCGAATTCTGTTTCTTTAGGCTGATCAGTAAGAGAGCCTAGAACTTGAAGATTTCTGTCTCTCACATGGATAAAAGTTAAAACTACACACACACTACTGCCTGTTTAGCATCTCTGCTGTCAGAGTTAGCTTCACCTGGAGAAACCTTCCCTTCCAAAAAAAAAAAAGACAAAACAATGCCGAAACAGGGTCTCTCTTCATCTTGAAGAACAACAGCTTAATTGGCTCAGCCATTTAGAAGCCAAATCACCGATATGTACACTAATGAAATGTTTCATGCTCTTTGGAGCCTTTGAGGGGAAAAAAGAAAAACGTTCATGCTGATCTATAAATCACATTAAATAATTTCTATTCCCTCCCAAGGAAACTTTTTTCACTCCTCGTATGTTATATTATCTGCGTGAAACAGACACTGGCAGAGGGAAGAATGACAGGACACTCTAAGCAAATTTAATGAAGTAGCTCCAAGTATTGTATCAAAATAAATGAAGTGAATAATACAAGAGCTCATTCCTGGGTCTCTTTTCACAACAATAACCACTGTGCAAAACACACACAAGAGGGGATTCAGATGGATGGCTGAGTCTGAAGGCGTCACTGTGATGTATTACATACCAGGACACAATAGGCAGCTTCAATTGCTACATTTAATTTCAGTAATTCTTTGAGCCTGGTAACAGGGAAGAAGTAGGAAGGGAGGGGAAAATGAGAATGACAGCCCTTTCGAGCTGTCTACAAGCAGTGTTTGCTTTGGTTTCCATCAAAAAACCTAGATGGGTTCTTGATTTTTTTTTTATTATTTTTAATTCTATTGAAGTATAGTTGATTATAATGATGTACAACAAAGTGACTCCATTATACATTTGTTACTAGTGGTGGTGTTTAATCGCTAGTCATGTCCAACTTTTTTGCAGCACCATGAACTGTAGCCCACAAGGCTCCTCTGTCCATGGGATTTGCCAGGCAAGAATTCTGGAGCAGGTTACTGATTCCTTTTCTAGGGGATCTTCCCAATCCAGGGATCAAACAGGCACCTCCTGCTTGGCAGGCGGATTCTTTACCACTGAGCCACCTAGGAAGCCCCCAGTATACATATATGTGTTCTTTTTCATATTCTTTTCAATTCTGACTTATCAGTTCAGTTCAGTCGCTCAGTCGTGTCCGACTCTTTGCGAGCCCATGAACTGCAGCACTCCAGGCCTCCCTGTCCATCACCAGCTCCCGGAGTCCACCCAAACCTGTGTCCATTGAGTCAGTGATGCCATACAACCATCTCATCCTCTGTCATCCCCTTCTCCTCCTGCCCCCAATCTTTCCCAGCATCAGGATCTTTTCAAATGAGTCAGCTCTTCACATCAAGCAGCCAGAGTATTGGAGTTTCAGCTTCAACATCAGTCCTTCCAATGAACACCCAGGACTGATCTCCTTTAGGACAGACTGGTTGGATCTCCTTGCAGTCCAAGGGATTCTCAAGAGTCTTCTCCAACACCACAGGTCAAAACCATCATTCTTCAGTGCTCAGCTTTCTTTATAGTCTAACTCTTACATCCATACATGACCACTGGGAAAACCATGGCCTTGACTTGACGGACCTTTGTTGATGAAGTAATGTCTCTGCTTTTTAATATGCTGTCTAGGTTGGTCATAACTTTCCTTCCAAGGAGTAAACGTCTTTTAATTTCATGGCTGCAGTCACCATGTGCAGTGATTTTGGAGCCCAGAAAAATAAAGTCAGCCACTGTTTCCACTGTTTCCCCATCTATTTGCCATGAAATGATGGGACCGGATGCCATGATCTTAGTGTTCTGAATGCTGAGCTTTAAGCCAACATTTTCACTCTCCTCTTTCACTTTCATCAAGAGTCTCTTTAGTTCTTCTTCGCTTTCTGCCATAAGGGTGGTGTCATCTGCATATCTGAGGTTATTGATATTTCTCCTGGTAATCTTGATTCCAACTGGTGCTTCCTCCAGCCCAGCATTTCTCATGATGTACTCTGAATATAAGTTAAATAAGCAATATACAATATACAATATACAATATACAATGACAATATACAGCCTTGAGGTACTCCTTTTCCTATTTGGAACCAGTCTGTTGTTCCATGTCCAGTTCTAACTGTTGCTTCCTGACCTGCATACAGGTTTCTCAAGAGGCAGGTCAGGTGGTCTGATATTCCCATCTCTTTCAGAATTTTCCATTTTATTGTGATCCACACAGTCAAAGGCTTTGGCATAGTCAATAAAGCAGAAATAGATGTTTTTCTGGAACTCTCTTGCCTTTTCAATGATCCAGCGGATGATGGCAATTTGATCTCTGGTTCCTCTGCCTTTTCTAAAACCAGCTTGAACATCTGGAAGTTCACGGTTCACGTATTGCTGAAGCCTGGCTTGGAGAATTCTAAGCATTAATTTACTGGTGTGTGAGATGAGTGCAATTGTGCGGTAGTTTGAGCATTCTTTGGCATTGCCTTTGTTTGGGACTGGGATGAAAACTGATGTTAAATATAGTTCCCTGTGCTGTGCAGTAGGAACTTGTTGTTTATTCATCCTATACATGCTAGTTTGCATCTGCTAACTCCCAAACTCCCAATCCTTCCTTCTCCTCCCAACTTTTGGCAACCACAAGTCTATCCTCTCTGTCTGTGACTCTGTTTTTGTTCTGTAGGTAAGTTCATCTGTGTTGTATTTTAGATTCCACATATAAATTGTATCATATGGTATTTGTCTTTCTCTGACTTAACTTGACTTAGTATGATAATCTCTAGGTCTATCCACGTTGGTGCATGGGTTCTTCAGTTTTTTTTAAAGAGGTTTACTTAAATTTCTTTTATCTATTTTTTGACTGCACCATTCAGCATGTGGCATCTTAATTCCCCAACCAGGGATCAAACCCCTGTGCCAGCAATGGAAGTGCATATTCTTAACCACTGGACTGCCAGGGTTTTGACTCTCTGGATCTCTTGGGACTCCCTCTGTTGTCTGAGGGAGCATTGCTTAGAAATTAGTGGCTCCCACTAGGGTGGACCTTTATCATCCTTTGGTTGTCCAACACTGGTGATTCCCTTAGGGAAGCCCTCAGTGTGAAAGAGTGAGATTCCATCTCTGACAGTGAGAGGGGAACACATGGCCTGGATTTGGCCAACCTCATTCTTTTCCCCAAAATTCTGATTCTTGAATAACAGGTGCAGGGAGTCTGAGAATACAGAAGGTCACACAATATTGTGACATATAGAGGTCACATATAGAGGTGATCACTATATGTCCCATAGCTGGGACATAAGTGGCTTTTGTCACCTTTTCTGTGGTCCCCGATAGTTGGTTCTCTTGGTTCCTGTTCATTTCTCGGGTTTTTAACCCCTGCCTCTGATATCCTTCTAATAACGGGTCACTTTCTGTTGCTTGCAACCAAGAAAACCAACTCTCTTCAACAAGCCTCTTGGAAGAACATGCCCTTTGTTTTTTTGCCTTGGGGGAAAAAGAGGTGTGAGGTATTTTGAAAATATCCTGAGGCTGAAGATAAGAAGATAACATGCCGAAAATTCATTAAACTTGTGCTATGTTTCAGAAGTGGTTCTAAGCAGTTTGTATCTATGAACTCAATCCTCACTATTCTATTTTAAAGAAATTTATTATTCTTCCCATTTTAAAGATTACACAATGAAGGCAGAGAGATGATAAATAAATCATTTATGTGGGTCAAAGTAAAAAGTAGAAGGGCCAGAAATTGAACTCAGGGAGTCTGGATCTAGCTTTTGTTTTTTAAGGATATTCTGTTGCCTCTCTCAAATGATAACACTGTCCAACTTTTTCCAAGATGGATTCAAGCCCAGAGGCCTCTGGGATCACATATTAGCATCACATATTATGGGTTGGTGCCCTCTCCCTTTTGACCCCCACAGACCCTTTCTGCACATGTGCAGTGTCTCCCTTGCCCCAAGGATGGGAAATATGGGACCTCCTGATCCTTTACTCAGACAAAGCTTAGCCCATCTCTGTTCCTGCCATGACCATTATCTTACAGTGTCCACAGGAGGCAAAGCCTGGCTGTTTACCCTGTTTCAGTTGGTACTTCCATTCTAGAGAGCAAATAGCAAGCTGATTATAAATGCCTAACCTTGAGCCTGTCTATCTCTTGCTTCACTACCATTTAGATAGCACAGTAGACTAGAAATATTATACTTTGGACATAATGGAGTTAGTTTTTGCTGCTTTTAGCAATTATCTGGCAGCTGTGTGCCCTCTGTTTAGGTCTTGGCTAAATTTGCTATACCTGGTCCTTCTCAAACCTTGTAGAATTAAGATTCTTCTATCCAAGGACATCATTATGCAGTTCCATCACAGTCTCGCATGTGTTACCTTGTTGTTTTTATACTATTAATGGACAACATAGCACAAGGCCTAAAATTTTACTCAAAATGGCATGTGAGATTTAGGAGCTGTGGCTCATTCAAAGCTGTCTTTGAGGGAACTTCCCTGGCAGTCCAGTGGTTAAGACTATATACTCCCACTGCAGAGGGTATGGGTTTGATCCTCAGGGAACTATTATCCCACAAGCTGTATGCTGCAGACAAATAAAGTATCAAGCAAGTTTTTTTTTTTTTTTTTTTTTTTTGTCTTTGAAATCAGGGAAGATGTTTTAGGGTAGTTTCAGAGTAGCACAGCTGGGGATGTAAGAGGCTTGAAAACCTTTCCTTGGGGTTTTCTGCAATGCTGGACTGACAGAATGGCACTGCCACCGTTTTCCTTGGGGAAAGAGAAGGCTTTATTGATTATCACCTCTCCCAGGCCTCTGGAATCCATTAATAAAGATTTATCCTTTGCATTGACCGCAGAAGTTGTAGCTTGTGTAGGATTTATGCATCAAATTACTCCTTCCCCCTTGTACCCCAGGCTTCTGCTTCTGTTCTTCATGGGATTACTTAAGCTTTACCTGGGGGCTTCCCAGGTGGTACTAGTGGTAAAGAGTCCACTTGCAATGCAGGAAACCTGGGTTTGATCCCTGCGTCAGGAAGATCCCCTGGAGGAGGAAATGGCAACCCACTCCAGCATTATTGCCTGAAAAATCCCATGGACAGAGGAACCTGATGGGCTACAGTCCATAGGGCTGCACAGAGTCGGACACGACTGAAGTGACTTAGCAAGCATGCAAACTTTACCTAGCTACTTTTCCTCCAGGTATAGCTTTTCTGGCTTGGCCAGTCTCCCTCTAGTCTTGCAGATTTGGAAATACAATCCGATTACTCTCAATTTCTCCCAACTACTGTCTAGGTCTTGCATCTGTAAGCACGTATTTTTATTCTTTTTTATTTTCCACTAAGTTGACAAGCACCATGGACAGGTCTACTCATCTACTTCTGTTATACCTTGTGGTAATGATCAAGCCGAGTGAGTTTTGGGCTCAGCCTTGGTATCATAAGTGCATTATCACCAACCTAATCTTGTTAACAGATTGAGAAGCTATAATTAATACGATAACTTTTCACATAGGACATTTCATCTACAGAAATAAATCGCAAGAAACATGCATTGCTTTCAGTTAAGGTGAACTCAACTGAATTACTGAGAAGTTATGGCCTCATTGGGAGAGCTGAATGCCTTGAAAACAAAAATAGGAAATGAATTAAAGTTAGTCTTAAGGAGATATACACAGATGTAAGTTGGGATGGTCACCTTGAGTTGCTGTGTGTGTGTGTATCTACATGCCACATGTATCTATAGAACAGGGATTAAGAATACGGGCTTTGGAGGCAGCCTGTCTAGTTTCATATTGTGGGCCTGCTAATTATGAGCTGTATGATCTGGGACATGCACCAGTGAACTCAGAAATTGAGCCCAGGCTTTCTGGCTCCAAGTCCATCCCTTAAGCTACCATGCTCTACTGCTTCTCCAGCATGATAATAAATAATAAGTCAAGAAGACAAGCCAGTGTCCTTCCCACATCCCCTCTGGTCTTCTGATTCTCTTCAAACAAACTTACTAGTTTCTTATTTTTTTTAATTTATTATTGCTTTTAATTTTTTAATTGAAATGTTTCAGGTGTGCTGTGCTATGATTTGATATTTGCATAATTATGAAATGATCACCATGATAAGTCTAGTAACCATCTGTCCTCATACAAAGTTATTACAATATTGTTGACCATATTCTTTATGCTGTATATTCCCATGACTTATTTAATGTATGAATGGAGGTTCGTGCCTCTTAATCCCCTTCACCTATTTTGCTCCCTACTCTCTCTTCTCTGGCAACCCTCTATTTGTTCTCTGTTTCTGTGCATCTGATTTTTGTTTGATTTGTTTTTAAGATTCTACATATAAGGGAGACTGTGGTATTTGTCTTTCTCTGACTTATTTCGTTCAGAACAATATACTCTAGATTCATCCACGTTGTGACAGATGGAAAGATTTTATTCTTTTTTTATGGCTGAGTAATATTTCAGTGTGTGTGTGTGTGTGTGTATGTGCTGTGTTGTGCTCAGACGCTCAGTCATGTCCAACTCTTTGCAACCCCATGGACTGTAGCCTGCCAGGCTCCTCTGTCCATGGAGATTCTCCAGGCAAGAATACTGGAGTGGGTTGCCATGCCATGCTCCAGGAAATCTTCCCAACCCAAGGATTGAACCCAGGTCTCCCACACTGCAGGTGGATTATTTCCCACCTGGACCACCAGAGAAGCCCATGTATAAGTATATATATCATCTAAGTCAAAACATTTTGTGTTTATTTTTGTATATGGTGTGAGAAATTAGTCCAATTTTATTCTTTTGCATATAGCAGTCCATTTTTCCCAGCACCATTTATTAAAGAGGTTGTCCTTTTTCCATTGTATATTCTTTCTCCTTTTGACAGGTTAATTGACAGTATAAGTATGGGTTGAGTTACTGGTTTCTTATGTACTGCTCCAGTAATATAGATTTTAATTAAGTGTGACCTAGTCCTCATATCTACATGTTTGGCTTAACAACAGAACATAGAGTGTTCATGTTATGTAAAGACATCCTTCATTCCTTCTAGTATGCTTTATTTAAACTCCACTGAATAGAGCTGGCCCTGATGTGAGATAGGGTGTGGGCACTCCTGCTAGAGTGACATCATGCTTGTGAACAGAGGGTGAGCAGCTCAGCCAACACCCAGGTTGACTTTTCCAAAGCCACTCACAATGACAAGACCCCCCATATGGCTGTGGTCCTGTGGCCAACATTTTCCTCAGAGACATCTATTTAACTGATGATAGAAAGGAGTTCCTGGGAGCCTGTGATGTCTTCATATGTCCAGGGGGACCTTATGGACCCTCTATTACCATGAAACCTATAGGTTCTATGCGGCAAGAGGAAGCTACACTGACTCTACAAATTAAGGAATCATCATGGTCTTACCAAGATGTATCGGTCAGCTATTACTGTGTAACATGCAAGCACAAAAAATCCTATTGCTTAAATTAACAAACGTTCTTTAGCTTCTGAGTCTGTGCATTGGCTGGACATTTCTTCTGGTCTTGGCTGGGTTTACTGATATTCCTATGTCAGTTGGTGAGTCAACAGTTAGATTGATTTTGCTGATTTTGGCTGGGCTCTCGGGTGTTTGGAGTTTTGACAGGACAACTGCATTTCCTCTCTTGCTATATATGACTCATTCTTCAGCAGGCTAGCCCCGGATCATTGATGTAGAAGCAGAAAGTTCCAAGGAGTGAACAGGAGGAGGGCGCTTGAGACCTAGGTGTGGAAAGGGCAAAATGTCACTTCCACTATACTTTGTGGGCTAAGGCAAGTAAAAAGACTAGCTCAAATTTGAAGGGTGAGGAAATATACTGGGAATATACTCTACCTCTTTTTTATCTTTTTAAAATCCTAACTGTTTACCTTAATTTCCCCACAAGCTCAGTTCTTCCTTTTTTAAAAAAACATTATTTATTTATTTATTTTTGACTGTGCTGGGTCTTGATTGCTGCACAGACTTTTCTCTAGTTGAGTTCAGCAGAGGTTACTCTCTAATTGTGATATGGAGGCTTCTTCTTCTTGTTGCAATGGCTTCTCTTGTTGTGGAGCAGGGGCTCTAGGGTGTGTGTGGGCTTGAGCAGTTGCGGCATAAGGGCTCAGTAGTTGCAGTGCCCAATAGTTGTGGCATATGGGCCCAATTGCTCTGCAGCATGTGGGATTCACCTGGATCAGGGGACCCATGTCCCTTGCACTGGCAGGCAGACTCTCCACCACTGAGCCACCAAGGAAGCCCTCTACCTCTTAATAGAGGGAGCTTCAAAGTTACATTGAAAATGGTGTACTCCTGGGGAAAAGAATTGGAGCCCCTTTTTGCAATCAATGCATCACACAACTAGAATATACTGTCTCAGAAGCTTGGAGACACTCACAGGTTGAAAAAAGACCTCTACTGACTGTTAGCAGAAGTTCATGTGCCTGACACACAATGAGGCCAAGCAAACTGAAATGTCAGAGTTTGGAGCAGAGAAATGTTTACTGTAGGACCACGCAAGGAGACGGGTGACTCATGCCCTAAAAAATCCTGAGCTCCCGAAGGGTTTTGACAAAGCGCTTTAAAAATCTAAGCTAGGGGGTGGGTGGGGGTGTCACAGGATATATAATCAGCTTGTGCACAATTCTCTGGTAAAGCAGCAAGGTAGTATCACAGGGGTTGACATTATCAGTCCTTAGGCTCCAGGAGGGCTGAGGCTATGAGCTCATGAATGTCAGTTAGTTAACATCTTCCATTTGGTGAGAGGTTTTCACATCTGCAAAACAATTCAGGAAATGTGCATCAAATACTGTTATCTAGGTACTTTGGAGAGGAGCTAAAGCAGAGGATATGGAGGAGGGCCAGTCTCCCCACCCTCAGGAAGGCCCCAAGGGGTCCTTCTTGGTTACATGACCACTTGGGGCCTGAGAAGCTAGTTATAACCCAGAGAGCCAGAGGTGCCTCTTGGACTCTGCAGCCAGTTCCCTTTTGATTGTTCCCAGTATTTTGTCACTCCAAAGAGCTGAGCGAGAAATATCCTGTCTCCATCTGTCTTTGTGCAAAAGTTCAGGTCCAGCTGTAGGATAACTCCCATGGACAGAGGAGCCTGGTGGGCTACAGTCCATGGGGCTACAAAAGAGTCAAATATGACTTAGCGACTGAACAAAAAAAGGGGGCCCTTGAAGAGATCTTTCTTTTTGGGGAAGGAATGTTTGGTAAGGTATCTAAATAACTCCATGCAGGCAGGGGCTTCCTAGATGGCTCAAGAATCTGCTTGCCAATGCAGGAGGCACAGGTTCAGTCTCTGGGGTTGGGAAGATCCCCTGGAGGAGGAAATGGCAACCGGTTCCAATATTCTTGCCTGAAAAATCCCACGGACAAAGGAGCCTGTTGCGTTCCTCTGTCCATGGGGGTCACAAAGAGTCGGACACAACTGAGTGACTGAGCATGTACACACTGGCTCCATGCAAAACAGTTCTCCTTGAAACCTGTTCCTAGAGGCTGATTCATCATCAGAGGCACCAGTGTCTAGGAGCAGTGGTCATTCTCTGCGTCCAACCTCTGCTATCCCTCCCCGCCAGCATTCAGTATCAGTCTTCCAGGCAATGTTCCATGGAGTGCCTCTCCCCTCTGCCGGGCACACAGAACCAAGGACTGCATTAAACCAGATCTCAGTTGAATGGCTCAGTATTGCAGGGCATCCTGATTCCAGCCCTGAAGTCCAGTGCTATTGTTTAAAGAGAGGATTCTTTGCCCATCTCTGACCTTGGGAACTCACCCAAGGCTTGCAGGTGAATGCTAAGTGCTAAGAGGAATGCTATTGATCAGGACTAGAAGGAGGAAAGAAAGCTGGTCATAAATGCTTATTAATGGCTAGAAAAGGGACTGACGCTGGGATTTTTGGCATGAAGATAAAAGGGCAGAGAGCGAAGTTAAAGAATTGGAATTAAAAATCTCTGCCTTGGAGTAGCCAGTACTCAGACCAGGTTTACAACAGAATTAATTGGGGAAGCTTTTAAAAATACAAGTTCCCAGCCTGGACCCAGCCTTATCAACTCAAAACTTCTTGAGGGAGAGGGCATAGATTTTTTCAAGTCATATTTTGTAAAAGTTCTCCAAATGGATTTTAGGAACTGCTGACATGGTCCAATGCTGTGATCTACTCCTCATCACCCTTGAGGGATGAACCCAGTGATATTTACAATCATGGTAAGTCCTGTTTGTGAGGCTGACTGTGGCCAGTCAAAGTGCATTATTTCATCATGTTTCCTGCCAAAGCTATCTATCTGTGTGTTGTTTAGTTGCTAAGTTGTGTCCAGCTCTTTGCAGCTACATGGACTGTGTAGCCCGTCAGGCTCCTCTTTTCCATGGAATCTCTGTCAGGGATTCTCCAGGCAAGAATAGTGGAGTGGGTTGTCATTTTCTTCTCCGGGGGATCTTCCTGACCCAGGAATCAAACCCACATCTCTTGCATTGGCAGGTAGATTCTTAACCACTGAGCCACCAGGGAAGCCCCAGTCCTATATAATGAACAATATAATCATTATTCCCATTTTCCACGTAAAATAATTGAGGATTAGAGGGATGGAGTAAACAAAGGTACACAGAAGGGGAGTGGCAGAAAGTGAAAGTGTTAGTTGCTCAGTCGTATCCCACTCTTTGCGACCCCATAGACTGTAGCCCACCAAAGAGTATATATACATATTGGGATAACCAAAAAGTTCATTAGAGTTTTCTGCAAGACTTTTTTTTTTAATTGTTTATTCATCTATGGCTTTGCTGGATCTCTGTTGCTGTGTGCGTGCTTTCTCTGGATGCCGCTAGCGGGAATTACTCTTCATTGCAGTGCATGGGCTTCTCGTTGCAGTGGCGTCTCTTGTTGTGAATCATGGGCTCTAGGCGTGCTGGCTTCAGTAGTTGTAGTTGCAGTATCCAGGCTTAGTTGCCCCTTGGCATGTGGGATTCTCCCAGACCAGGGATCGAGACTGGGTTGATCCTCTGGGTTGGCAGGTGGACTTTTAACCACTGGACCACCAGGGAAGTCCTTTTCCATAAGATCTTACGAGAAAAAAACAAATGAGCTTTATGGCTAACCCTACATATAGTATTTATATGTATTTATGCTTATATATACTGAAACTGAAGCTGAAGCTCCAATACTTCGACCATCTCATGAGAAGAGTCAACTTATTGGAAAAGACCCTGATGCTGGGAAAGATAGAAGGCAAGAGGAGAAGGGGACAACAGAGGGTGAGATGATTGGATGGCATCACCAACTCAGTGGACATGAGTTTGAGCAAGCTTCAGGAGTTGGTGATGGACAGGGAAGCATGGCATGCTGCTGTCCATGGGGGTCACAAAGAGTCGGACATGACTGAACAACTGAACAACAAAATGCATATATATAAAGTGTGTGTATATGTATACACACAATTGTGTATACAAATGTGTGTATATATGTATTATGTGCATAAACATTTCTGCATCTGTATGTGGATATGTATGCATGTATAAATGTTTGTATCAATGTTCATAAAGGTATATGTGTTTATATATGTATAAATGTACATATATGTGTATATGTCTCTATATCATCTCCACACATACCTAGCCAAGGAAACTGGAATCTGTGTGCATTCTCTGTATCACGTCTGGGAGATCCCGTGAGACGGCCTTTCAGGGCCTGGGGCAGAGCTTACCCATTGTCCCCAGAATCCAGTCTTCCTATACCCCCTTTCGAGAAAGGATCCCCCTCCTTTGAGCCAGGCATAGGGCAGTTCAGGTGGTGACATTTCCTGGCATCCCTTGCAGCCCTGGGTGGACCTGAGACAAGTTCAGGCCAGAGGGATGTGAGTGGAAGAGAGGTGAGCACAGTCAGGGTCATGTCCTTCCGAAAGGAGGTTACTCACTCTACTGCTTTTCGTTTCTCCCTTCCCTCCCCGAAGGCTGGAATGAGAACCCCATGGTGCTGACACAGCACTGAGTGGTTCTCGTCCAGAAGCAATTTTGCCTGGAGACACATTCTCCTATCACACGACAGAGGGGGTTGCTGCTGACATCTCATGGGTAGAGATGCTGTAAAATATCCTGTGATATACAGGAACCCCCCTCTCCCAAATAAAAAATTGTTGTTGTTGTCTAGTTGCTCAGTCGGGTGTGACTCAGTCACATCCGACTCTTTGCGACCCCAAGGACTGTAGCCTGCCAGGCTCCTCTGTCCATGGGATTCTCCAGGCAAGAATACTGGAGTGGGCTGCCATGCCCACTTCCAGGGGATCGTCCTGACCCAGGGATTGAACTCGCATCTCCTGCATTGGCAGGTAGATTCTTTACCACTGAACCACCAGTCCAAATAAAGAATCATCCAGCATTAAAACGTCAACTGTGTGTAAGTTGAGAAAAGTTGTAATAAATGTCTCTAAATAAATATTTCCTTTTTCCTACAAGCTTAGCTTGTACCACCATATGGGACTTTATTAAAGCATAGGGCATCAGACATCCCCAAATGATTGTGGTCCAGATGTCATTCTGGGAGAACAGAGAAGCCCTTTTATTATCAGGAAGAATAACAGGAAGACCAGTTTTTAAAGATAAGATGTCTGATGGAAGGCAGGAAACTGACGTGCTCATTAATACAAGCAAAATATAATTTCCTGGAAGGTGACTGAGAACTGTCAGAATCACTGGGGAGACTGGAAATAGGCAGGGAGCAGGAAAGCTTTGGAGACTGGGAGGTAGAAACTACAAAAATGTTCCCAAGGAACAAACTGGATGAGTGGGTCCAGACTGGATGGATGCAATTTCATCTGCTTCTTCTGTCCTTGGGTCACTTGTTGGAGAGTTAATGTCTCTAGTTAGCATCTACCTGGTTCAGTACAGTTCAGTTCAGTCGCTCAGTCATGTCCAACTCTTTGCAACCCCATGGACTGCAGCACGCCAGGCCTCCCTGTCCATCACCAACTCCTGGAGTTTACTCAAACTCACGTCCATTGAGTCGGTGATGTCATCCAACCATCTCATCCTCTGTCGTCCCCTTCTCCTCCTGCCCCCAATCTTTCCTAGCATTAGGGTCTTTTCAAATGAGTCAGCTTTTTGCATCAGGTGGCCAAAGTATTGGAGTTTCAGCTTCAGCATCAGTCCTTCCAATGAACACCCAGGACTGATCTCCTTTAGGATGGACTGGTTGGATCTCCTTGCAGTCCAAGGGACTCTCAAGAGTCTTCTTCTTCAACACCATAGTTCAAAAGCATCAATTTTTCGGTGCTCAACTTTCTTTATAGTCCAACTCTCATATCCATACATGACTACTGGGAAAACCACAGCCTTGACTAGACGGACCTTTGCTGGCAAAGTAATGTCTCTGCTTTTTAATATGCTGTCTAGGTTGGTCATAACTTTCTTTCCAAGGAGTAAGCATCTTTTAATTTCATGGCTGCAGTCACCATCTGCAGTGATTTTGGAGCCCAAAAGAATAAAGTCTGACACTGTTTCCATTGTTTCCCCATCTATTTGCCATGAAGTGATGGGACCAGATGCCATGATCTTAGTTTTCTGAATGTTGAGCTTTAAACCAACTTTTTCACTCTCCTCTTTCACTTTCATCAAGAGGCTCTTTAGTTCTTCTTCACTATCTGCCATAAGGGTGGTGTCATCTGCATGTCTGAGGTTATTGATATTTCTCCCAGCAATTTTGATTCCAGCTTGTGCGTCAATGCTTGTAGCCCAGCATTTCTCATGATGTACTCTGCATATAAATTAAATAAGCAGGGTGACAATATATAGCCTTGACGTACTCTTTTTCCTATTTAGAACGTCTGTTGTTCCATGTCTAGTTCTAACTGTTGCTTCCTAACCTGCATACAGGTTTCTCAGGAGACAGGTCAGGTGGTCTGGTATCCCCATCTCTTTCAGAATTTTCCACAATTTATTGTGATCCATACAGTCAAAGGCTTTGGCATAGTCAATAAAGCAGAAATAGACATTTTTCTGGAACTCTCTTGCTTTTTCGATGATCCAGCAGATGTTGGTAATTTGATCTCCGATTCCTCTGCTTTTTCTACCTGATTAACCAAGCTTAGACTCTGAGCCCACCTGCTGGCTGGGTGCCCAGTAGATATAGGAGGGCGGTCACTCAAGAACTCTCCACGTGACCTCTGACCTCTGTGGCAGAAGATCCGCCACCTCCCCATACTGTCTGACCAAGAATGCATACAATGGGACATCCCTGGTGGTTCAAGGATTACGAATCTGCCTTACAATGCAGGGGACATGGGTTTGATTCCTGGTCAGGGACCTAAGATCACGCATGCTGCCAGGCAGCTAAGCCCTTACGCCACAACTAGAGAGTCTATGTGTTGCAATGAAAGATCCACACAATGCAGTGTAGATCCTGTATGCCACAATTGAGACCTGATGCATCCAAGTAAGAAAACTAAAAAAAATAATAATAAAATGAAACTAAAAACAGTATTAAAGAAAGAATGCCCATAATGGAGTAAGATAATAGCAAAGGAATTTGGAGTCACAGTGAGAAATGGGATTGAATGCTATTGTAGCCCTAATCAATGATTCATGTTAGGAAGTCAAGAGAGGAGATTCAACCACTGGCTTTGCCACTTCCTAGCCATGTGACTCCAAGAAAATTCCTTTGATTTTTGGGGGGCCTGATGATCAAGACTAGAATCTCAAACGATCCACATCCTCCAACTTGAAATATCTCAGATCCACTCAAGCAAGTGCAAAAGATGATTAATAGCTGCTGGTAATAGATTACCCTGCTTGCCAAGATCTATATATTGACACCTACAGCTCAGGCTATTTGTCTGGCCAATTACACATCCAAAAAAAGGGAACATTTTAATTGCACATATTGATTTTGTCTCAGGGATTTGAGGGGCATGGAGACGGACTAGGAATTTTCTTCAAAGCCTTCATGTACTTGAAAGCATCTCAGAAGTTGGGAAGAAGCAGAACAAGGTCTCCTGTGCTGTGAATAAGCCATCTAGCCATAGAGAGGCAGTGAGGAAGTCTCATCATCCCAATCTTGTGCTTAGAGACTTCCCTCGCAGCTCAGTTGGTAAAGAATCTGCCTGCAATATAGGACATCTGGGTTCAATCCTTGGGTCAGAAAGATTCCCTGGAGAAGGAAATGGAAACCCATTCCAGTAGTCTTGCCTGGGGAATCCCATGGACAGAGGAGCCTGGAAGGTTACAGTCCATGGGGTCACAAAGAGTCGGACATGTTTATCCTACTCTAAATCTCCTGAGTTTGAACCACAGATGCTCATTATCACCCTGGGCTGTGTCTAATCACACAGCCCCGAGAAATGTGGACTTTCTAATGCTTCTTGATGACACAGTTCTTCCAAACGAGGTTGTCTAAGATGAATCTTGGCCCATCCAGTTCTCATTAAAACCCTTTCTTCTTGGCATGGTGATTTGGTTTCTGTTTCCATGGAGGTGGCAGTCAAGCCAGAGATCATTATTTAATGCATGCTCGCTCGCTCTCTCCGTCTCTCTCCCAACCACAGTTATTTTCAAACACCTTTTTTGAGAACACTGAGTTTTGCATATTCCTTAAGGCTTTTTTAAACTGGGAGGATTGAGATTTTGTTTACTTATCCATGGAGAAAAGTACAATTTGGGAAATCTTCTCATTTGTCGGTGCCTGAGCTCTGCCCCAGGGGCCCCTCCAGGCTCGGTGTAGAGCTCTTCTCCATGTGGCAAATCATAGGTGACAGTCATATGTGGGAGAACAGCTCTTGGTACAGATTCATACCGAGAGTGGCAAGAACTGCCTGTAGGGTCAGAGGCAGCCATGAGTGCCAGAGCAAGTGATGGCAGGAGACCAGCCAAGGATGACCAGGCAGTTACCCCCTTCAGAATAGAGGGGGCCCAGAATCATCCCCAATAGTGGAAATGAGTGGTTCCATTCAGAGCAATGAAGATTTTGAAAACTTTGAAATATCAGTGGGATAGTAAGCTTAACCTGGTGACTTGATAGATATTCTTGGGTCTATGTTTTCCTAAGATGGTGGGGGAAAAAGATAGGGCTAAAAGAAAAGCAAGGATCTCATCTTCTAGGACTTCCATCAATCTACTGGGAAGTTACCAAACTCCCCTTCCACCAGGGTCTAGGCCTCGTGGGCTGCAGCACTCTCTCATTGTTCTAAGGCTGAAAAAACCCATATCTGTTTTGGTAGATGGATACAAGATTCAAATAGGTGGTTGGTTCGAGACCATGACCTTCTATAACTTCAGCTCCTGAAATATCTGGGGCTAGAGTGGTCAAAGGACGAAAGAATTGGTGCCAAGCTCATGGTCAGTCAAAGAGGATGCTACCTTGCAGGGTTCCCAAGGATACTCCGTGCCTCGTTCAAGACACTCACCTTTATCAAGGGCTATTGATGTCCTTGTTTTAACAGCTCTTTCTGCATCCACGTCATGAAGAGCTTGATACTTGGCAAAGATGTCATGGATAACCTTACAAGGCCACCCCAGTCACCTTAATGGGGCAGCTGTGGTCTTTTCATGACAGCCTTGCCTGTTACAGCAAAGCTTTGCGTCATGGAGCAGGAAGCACAGGAGAGGGAGTGGAGAAAAAGGAAGCCTCCCACACTGTTGATGGGAGTGGAAATTGGTGCAGCCACTATGGAGAACAGTATGGAGTTTCCTTAAAAAGCTAAAAAATAGAGTTACCATATGATGCAGCATTCCCACTCCAAGGCATGTAACTGGAGAAAATACTAATTGGAAAAGATATGTCCACCCCTATGTTCCTAGTAGCACTATTTACAATAGCCAAGATATGGGAAAAACCTAAATGTCCATTGACAGATGAATGGATGAAGATGCGGTACATATATACAATGGAATATTACTCAGCCATAAAAAAGAATGAAATGCTACCATTTGTAGCTACATGGATGAACCTAGAGATGATCATACTAAATGAAATCAGAAAAAGCCAAGTATCATATGATATTGCTTATATGTGGAATCTAAGAAAATGATTACAAATGAACATATTTGTAAAATGGAAATGGCTTCCCTGGTGGCTCAGTGGTAAAGAAACCACCTGCAATGTGGGAGACAGGAGTTCAGTTTCTGGGTTGGGAAGATCCCCTGGAGAAGGAAATGGCAACCCACTCCAGTATTTTTGCCTGGGAAATCCCATGGACAGAGGAGCCTGGCGGGCTACCGTCCATGGGGTCGCTAGAGTTGAACACAACTTAGAGACTAAACCACCAACCACCATAAAACAGATATAGACTCACAGACATAGAAAACAAACATGGTTACCAAAGGGGAAAGTGGGGAGAGAGGGATAAATAAGGAGTTTGGGATTAACGGATACACACTGTATGCATGTGTGTGCTTAGTTGCTCAGTCATGATTGACTCTTTGCAACCCTATGGAATAAATTAGATAACCAACAAGAACATACTGTACAGCACAAGATACTCAATACCTTGTAATAACATAATGAGGAAGAATCTAAAAAGGAACATATATATATATATTATATTCACATATTCATATACACATTGTGTGTTGGGCTTAGTTGTTCAATCATGTCTGATTCTTTGTAACCACATGGACTATAGCCCACTGGGCTCGTCTGTCCAAGAAGATTCTCCAGGCAAGAATGCTGGAGTGGGTTGTCATGCCCTCCTCCAGGGGATCTTCCCAACCCAGGGATTGAACCCAGGTCACCTGCATAAGAAGGCAGATTCTTTACCATCTGAGCCACGTGGGCAGCCCGTATATACATACACATATATGTAAAAAAACAAATCCTAATTTTAAAAAATACAATTAAAAAAATTTAAAAAAAAATGAATCACTTTGTTGTCCACCTGAAACTTTATAAATCAACTATATTTCAATAAAAATTTTTTAAAAATAAAAAATTACTAAAAATAAGCAGAAACCATAGGTTTCAATCAACTAAATGGGGTCAGCTGAGGTCAGTAGGCAGGAAGTGAGAGTTTCTGTGGTTCAGTTATGAAAAGGGTGGTCCCTCAGAGAGCAGCAGTGGCCACTAAGCAAAGCACAGGAGTGGGGTCCACAGAGATTCTTCCAGGCAGGACCACTGCTATATTGTCAAAGATACAGTGGTGCAGGCAAAGAAGTGTCACTCGGCCAGGTGACAGTCTCTCCATATTTCAGGTGATGCGTTTGAGGCTGGCTTGTGTTGGTTCCCGGCTACCTTACAGAATCTGATCTTAGCAGCATGAAACGCTTCAAACAGCAGCAAGAGGGAGCTTCCCTGGTGGTCCAGCAAAGACTCTGCGCTCCCAATGTAGGGGGCCTGGGTTCCATCCCTGGTCAAGGAACTAGATCCTACATGGGGCAAATAAGAGTTCACATAACATACCTAAAGATCCTGCGTGCTGCAACTAAGACCCGGCACAGACAAATACATTTAAACAGACAAACAAACATCCACACGGAAACACAGACGATTTCAGGCAACCTCAGCTTTCCTTCCAGCATCTGGGGCCACATGGACATCCAAGTCTGAACGTCTGCCCACATCCGCTGCTCATAGGAGTGGGAATTTGACCCAAGCTGTCTCCTGCTGTTTCCTGACCTTAAGCAGCTTGGTGGGTCTGGGAAGCTGGGACAGGAGCTGGGAGGCACGGCTGAGCGGAACTCGCCTCCTTAGAACTGTAGTACCCACATCCCCATGTATCATCGATACTTGTGCTTCAAAGAGGAGCTTGGGAGCAGGGCCACCAGTGGAGCTGGGACAATCAACCAGTATAGAGGCCTTTGGGGATGATCGGGCTGCTGAGTGACGTTGTCACAGACAGAGCAAAGCAGATTCACTCCTTTCTCAGCCGCCTAATTAGTTCACACCAGCCACGAGACACCGGCAAGAAAGTCCCTGGTCGTTTCCCTCAAGTTGGTAATAAGAAGCCCAATTAGGCCTCGAGAGACTGCGTCCCTCTCAAGATGCTATGCTTGTGCCGCTCCTTCAGGCCAAGCCGGCATGAGCATCCAAGTCACGCGGATCCTCAAAGGGGGAAAAAGAACCTGGTTTGGCATGAATCCGGTCCCCCTCCACCTGCACTCCCATCTTTACAGGAAGGTCAGCTCCCCAGAATCCAGCCGCTCAATAAGCCAAGAAGCTTCTACTGAACCGCTAGTGTGTTAATCAGGCAGGAGTAGGCACTGCTACAAATAAACCAAAACAGCGGTCAGTGAAACCTAATAAAGGACTGTTTCTTGTCAAGAAGGGTCTGGGAGGGTCTGATCCTCTCTAAGGCCATGAACCTCCCACATGTCCCTGGGTCCTTGGGGACCTGGGCTCCCTCCAACCGGTGGCGTGACATATCGGCCTGTGTCCTCCCCAAATACCATAGGATACCACTTATATGTGGAATCTAAAATATGACAAACGAACCTACCTAGGAAACAAACAGAACAGACTGGTGGTTGCCAAGGGGTGGGGATGTAGAGGGAAGGATTGGGAGTTTGGAAGGATATAGGATGGATAAACAATAAGGTCCTACTGTAGAGCACAGGGAACTATATTCAATATCCTGTGATAAATCACCATGGAAAAGCATATGAAAAAGAATGTACATACATATATATATCTGAATCACTTTGGTGTATAGCAGAAATTAACATCATAAGTCAACTATATTTTAATAAAGAAAAAGCCCCAAAACATGTGTCTTCCCAGTCACTGAGGCAGGATAAGAGACAGCATGCACAGGTCACTCACCCTGGCTCCTGACCGCCCCTGCTGGGAGTGACCTGTCATCCCTGTTCACAGTAGTTGCCAGAACTACTAGTCATGCAGACCCAACTAAACTGCAAGGCTGATTGGGAAATGTATTGAGCAGGTGTCCAAGCGTGCCCCAAGGATGTGGGGGCTCCAGACAAGGAAGAGAACCCCCTTCCTTTCCTGGGGGATGTGAAAAAGCCAGAGAGATGTCTATTTGTTTTTTCAGTAGACTCTGGAAATTCTGATTGAATGGAGCATGACTGACAAGATTTCGACTCAAGTGAAGACCTCCACACAATGAGGTTGACCTGAGAAGAGGGGGGGATGTTTAATTCTTACCATGCTTCACTCGCAGAGGGCTAGGCCTTGATGGCAAGCCGGCAAGGTCTGTACAGAAACAAAGGACAAGAGGCATTGCCTTCTATGCCCCTCTTGAGGGCAGGAGTTGCATCTAACTATTTTTGTTGCCCCTAGAGTGACCAAATCTAGAGACTCAGGGGAAGATGTTGGTGTTACATCCAAGTGGAAGCACACCTACACTGTATTAAAAAAGCCTCTGGCAGCAGTTTAGTTCCTGGTTCCCACTAGGTGCCTAGCTTAATTTATCAGACTGTGCTTTTGTCATCCATGCTCTGCAAACCATTCATTGTCTGTTTTCCCATCCATCCATTCATTCAAACATCCATCCATACACCCAAACATCGGTCTATCCTTTCAAGTATCTAATCATCCATCTATTCATGTGTTTATTCATCCAAACATCCAATCATTCAACCAACCATCAATCCATCCATCCATTCACTCACCCATCCAAATATTCACCCATCCACCCAAACATTCATCAGTCCATCCAAGAATCTAATCATTCATCTATCCACCCATCCATCCAAACATTTGTCCATCTATTCAAACCTATAATCATCCATCTATCCAACTGTCCATCCATTCAAACATCCACGCGCTCAACCACCCATCAATCCATTCACCCATTCACTCATCATCCAAACATCCACCCATTCTTCCAAAGATCCATCCATCCAAGTATTCATCCATCTATCCAAACATTCATCTATCCATTCAAGCATCTAATCATCCACCCGTCCATCCATCTGTCCAAGCAAATGTTTCCTGATTGCTGACTCTTGCTAGGCATGGCTCGAGTCATGGGGTATATAGCAGAAGACAGGTAGGACTAGATCCTTACTCTTCTGGAACTTATCTTCTACGAGGGAACACGCATAGCAACAAGGAAGCAAATACTTGGAAAGGACAATGCCGGAGTCATCTAGGAGATACAGAGACTGTAAGATGGGATGATGACTGGAGGTGAGGGGGGAGGGCAGGGACTTAAATGGAGGGGCGTGAAGCTGCTCCCAGGTGGCTAGAGAAAGCCTCACTGAAGAAGCGACCTGTGAGCTAAGACCTGAATGGTGATGAGAAGTCCAGCCTGTGACGGTACGGGAGAATAGAGTTCCGGAAAGAAGAGGGAAAAAAGGCATAACCTCTGAGGTGGGGATGAGCTTGTTTTACCAGAAAAATAGACAAAAGGGAACCAGTGGGACTAGAGTTAGTGACCAAGTGTGGCTGTGGTGGGAATTGAAGGTGGGGTGATGGGCAGCGCTGGTAACAAAGTCTGGATTTCATTCTAGGATTTATGAGCATCTGTTGGAGGGTTTTAAGCTGGGGAGTGACACGATGTGAATTATGTTTTTAAAAGGTCACTCTGTTAATTTTCATTTAGCAAACATTGACTATCTGCTTAGTAGATTCATTTCAGAGGCATGAAATGTTCTGGAGGTAGGGGAAGCAGAGGAGAGCAAGACAGAAGCTTTTAAAGTTATAAAACAAACACTGGCCGTCGTGTTTTGAGTCCATTAGCATCACTGGTGGACTTGATTGAACATCAGGCGAAAATGGTCATGAGACGTTCAAAGTCTGAATGTCCTGGACAGAGGAGGTGACCCAGAGCCTGATGCCCCCAGGACTCTCTACTGGACACCCAGCTAAGAGTGACAGATGGGTTTCCATGGTGGACCCACAGTTTGCTTGTAAAGGGTGTTTGCTCTCTCCTCTTCAGCTTGGACCTCAATCTTCTGGGGTCCTGTACATGCGGTTCCAGAGTCTTCCTCAATGTCCAGAAAGCAAAGCTCATGGGAATGGAATTGGGGGTGGGGAAGCCAGGAAAAGGCAGTGAAAGGGGGGAGGAGAGCCATTGCTTTGCAGGACAAACCTCCATTTTATTGCAAAAATATCTTGATATTCCCTTGGAAGTTAGTACTTTCTCACTTTACTTTTTTTTTAACCAAGATTTAACATACATTTATTCTGTTTATTTAAAGCTGAATTTTATTTGTTTATTTATTTTTAAATTTTGGTTGTGCTGGGTCTTCGTTGTGGCATGCGAGGTTCTCTAGGTGCGACACTCGGGCTTAGTTGCCCTGAGACAGCTGGGATCTTAGTTCCTTGACCAAGGGTGGAACCTGCTTCCCCTGCATTGAAAGGCAGATTCTTAACTCCTGGACCACCAAGGAAGTCCCTAGTACATTTACTCTCAGTGTGTGGGACATATAGTATAAAGGTTTCATACTGAATAAAAGATATTCTTTAAGCCAAAAAGGGAGGAATTCACATCAAGTTTTAGTTACCTTGTTTGCAATACAAATATGCAGATTTATCACTGAAAGAAATCTCACTTGTGTTTCTTCATCAGAAACTTCAACTGAACCTAGAACTTTTTAACACCTTGATCAGAAACAAAATAAAACAAAAATATAGGAAATAAAAAAATGTAGGTTGATTGACTGCTGAGACAGCAAGGTACTAATCTCTCCCCCAGGCTCTAGGGTTGGAGGGAGATGCCTGTGATGGAGGCCTGGACATTGCATCTTGCAGGTGACAGATTTGACTTCTGTTCAGCTTGTGACTCCAGCCGGCCAATAGGGATCAATTGAAGGACTTCATCTGAAAGTGTCAGGACACTTACTGTCTTTAACTCGAAATTTCTTTCATGAGAAATTACCAAGGCTAGAGTTTCCGGAGGCCACGGCATGCAAGAGCTTTGCCTGAGCCTGAAGTCAAATAAGCAAAGACTGGGCCAAGAGTAGGAGAGGGGAAGAGATAAAAGCCTGGGTCCAACCATTCCTGAAGCCAGATTCACCTCTGCTTGTCCAGTCCTATGATGTGTGTGCTTAGTCACGTACAATTCTTTGAGGCCTCATGGACTGTATGTAGCCTTCCGGGCTTCTCTGCCCAGGGAACTTTCCAGGCGAGATCACTGGAATGGGGTGATATTTCTTTCTCCAGCAGATCTTCCTGACCTAGGGATCAAACCTGTGTCTCCTGCACTGGCAGGCGGACTCATTACCAGTAGTTCCACTTGGGAAGCCCGTTGTCCAGTCCTAGGGAGCAATAAATTCTGTCTGCCGCCCCTTTTATTCTTCCTGAAGTTTGGTTTAAAAATAATGTTTAAAATCACTTGCTGTATAGATTTTCTCCAAAGCAAACATCAAAACAGTACTTCTTCTCTCCTAAGGGGACTATTTCCTCCCTGGAGTGGGTAGAATTGTCTTCCTGAAAAGATATGCTGACAATCCTAACCCTCATAACCTGGGACTGCAGCCTTATCTGGAAAGACCATCTCTGGAAAGAGCTAAAGGATTCTACAGATTGCTAGTGACCAGCAAAACCCAGGGAAGAAGCATGAGACAGATTCTCTCTTTCACAGCCAGGAACCAATTTGATTAACACCTTGATTCTGGGCTCCAGAATGGGGAGTAAATACATTCCTGTTGTCTTAAATCCCTAGATTGTGATACTTTATGATGGTCACTCCAGGAAAAAAAGTACACCTCCCAGAGGACATGTAGCCTTAGTCCTTTCAATTCTCTTATCTATGGGAGGCTAGATACGCAGCTCAGCACTTTCCCCCACATGTCTTGTGATAGACACATCAACTGGGGCCAGGTGTAGGCAAAGTGTACCATAGAGAACTTAAGAGGAAGGCCTTTGGGGGCCAAGCAGGGGTCAAACTTGCATCTGGACCTCTGGCCACAGCATGCTCTTCGCTCCAAATCCCCTGCCCATCACCCCTCAAGTCATCAATGACGGCTGGATTTGAGGAGCTGGTCCACCCTCTCAGGACATCCTTGCTTCACCCACATTTCTGCCAGAATCTCCATGGCTGCAGCCACAGCAAAGAGGGGGAGCGGTCCCCAGTGAGGAGCTAATGACTGCTAATGACTGTGTCTGGGGAAGCGACACATGGGGTAATTAATTCACAGTTCTAAGCTTCCCCAGAGGGAAACAGATAAACTCTTCCCTTCCCTTGCTCTCCCAGGGTGTCCTTGCACAGCCTCATTTGTAAAGTGGGTGTGAAATTGAGGACGAGGTGAGGCTTTTCAAAATAAGACAGTTTCCTGGAAGCCCAGTGCCCTGGTTGGTCCATGGAGCAGTCAAATGCTCTCATTCTGCTCATGAGTTTAGCTGCCTTAGACCTCTGGCCAGAGGCCAGGGTTATGACTTTGTTTGTGCCCCTCATATTAATGGATTGAAGTCCTAACAGCCCAGTAACTAGATGTGACCTTGTTTGGAAAGAGGGTCTTTGTGGATGTAGTTAGTTAACACGAATCTTCCTGGAGCAGGGTGGGCTCAACTCCAACTTGCTTGGTGTTCATCTATAAAGGGGAAATTTGGGGACCTCCCTGGCAGTCTAGTGGTTAAAACTCTGCACTTCCAGTGTAGCAGGCACAAGTTTGATTCCTGGTTAGGGAACTAAAGGGGTTTCCCTGGTGTCTCAGATGGTAAAGAATCTGCTTGTGATGCAGGAGACATGGGTTTGATCTCTGGGTTGGGAAGATCCCCAGGAGGAGGGCCTGCAACCCACTCCAGTATTCTTGCCTGGAGAATCCCATGGACAGAGGAGCCTGGGGGGCTACAGCCCATAGTGTGGCAAAGAATAGGACAGGACTGAGCAACTAACACTTTTACTTTCAGGGAACTAAGATCCCACGTGCCTCGGGGCCAAAACAAAAAAACCTGATGACCAAAGAACCCGCATAGCAGCTCTGAATGCAGACCTTCAGTCCTCTTCCTTATAAGAGAGAAATAAAATACAAATAAAAAATAAAATGAGGAAATGTGGACACACCCACACCCACATCATGTGGAAAACGCCATGTGACCACGGAGGGAGAGATGGGGTGAAGCCGCTGCCGGACAAGAGCCACCACCAGGAGGCAGAGAGGGGCTGGATCAGAGCCCCGTAGAGCCTCAGAAGGAACCGACCCTGTGGACACCTGATCTTGGACTTCCGGCCTCAAGACTGTGAGCACATTTCTGTTGTTCAGGTCGCAGAGTGTGTGGAACTCTGTTAAGGGAATGGATTGCTCAACTCTGGGGCACTAAACGCTGCAGGAAGCCATGGCGTCCACCAGGGGGCGCTGATGATCCTGGTTTTTGTGGGCTTGTTGTATTAAGTCTGCTGCTGCTGCTAAGTCGCGTCAGTCGTGCCTGACTCTGTGCGATCCCATAGACGGCAGCCTACCAGGCTCCTCCATCCCTGGGATTCTCTAGGCGAGAACACTGGAGTGGGTTGCCATTTCCTTCTCCAATGCATGAAAGTGAAAACTGAAAGTGAAGTCGCTCAGTCGTGTCCAACTCTTCGAGACCCCATGGACTGCAGCCTACCAGGCTCCTCCGTCCATGGGATTTTCCAGGCAAGAGCACTGGAGTGGGTCGCCACTGCCTTCTCCGTCTCAAGTCTACTGGGTCGGAACTCACCACTTGGCGGGGTGGGGGGCCCACGAGGGGTGGCAATGAGCAAGCAGGTCAGGCCGGGAGAAACTGTGCAGCATCCCTTACTTTATTCGCACCCCACAGCACCCTGTTGAAAAGTCAGTTCGTTAAGATGTTCATATCATTTCTTTCTCCGACTCTGGCTACACAGATCACATTATGAGCTGTGTGAGCTGCGTTTTTTAAACCAGCGGTCCCCAGCCTTTTTGGCACTAGGGACTGGATTCGAGGAAAACAATTTTTCCATGGAAGGGGTGGGGATGGTTTGGGGATGAGTCAAGCATATTAACATTTACTGTGCACTTTTCTATTATTATGTCAGCCCCATTTTAGATCATCAGGCATTAGACTGAGACTGGGGATCCCTTTAGACAACAATCTCTATTTTCCTAGGAGACACGAGGGTACTCTAACATAACAATATACTTCTCCTAATTTTGTCTAGAGTACACACAGCTCCCTCCATTTATTTTTGTTTTCAGCACTTTTGGGTAGAGACACAGCTGGGGAGAAATATTTCCTTTTTAGAAGAAAAATGGTGAAACAGATGGCAAATGAAATTTGCCCTCTGGGTCAGGGAGACAATCTGGGTGTGGAGGGACCTGCAGGGGCGTGGGGGCGTCCTGCCTGGAGGTGACAGCAGTAAATTCAGGATCCAATTAGGGCCAAGGTGAATTCTAATACCCACCTCGCCAGAGTCTGAATTTTCATGAGAAGACAGAAATTCAGATTTTTTTAGGTGCAATGGCCAAAGTCTTAAGCATTGATCCTGTCTTTTTCTATACCATAACCTACTTTATTATCCTTCATACAATGAATCTGAAAATTACATTGTTTGTTGTTAATCTCCTCCATCCCACACTAGAGGTCTTTGAGAGTAGACATGAGTCTATTTACCACTCATCATTGGCCTGCAAGGAGATCAAACCAGTCAGTCCTAAAGGAAAACCACCCTGACTATTCATTGGAAGCACTGATGCTGAAGGCGAAGCTCCAATACTTTGGCCACTTGATGCGAAGAGCTGATTCATTGGAAAAGACCCTGATGCTGGGAAAGACTGAGGGCAGGAGGAGAAGGGGGGTGACAGAGGATGAGATGGTTGCATGGCATCACCGACTCAATGGACATGAGTTTGAGAGAGCTCTGGGAGATGGTGAAGGACAGGGAAGCCTGGTGTGCTGCAGTCCATGGGATCGCAAAGAGCTGGACGTGACTGAGTGAGTGAACACCAACAACTAGCATATAGTAGGTGCTCAATAGATACCAGCTGAATGAAAGAATGATACATCACTTGATATTGCCTGCATGAAGACAAAGATTTCATGCAACTTCTTTGTCCGTGGACTCATTTTGGGACTGCAGCTGATTATTAGAGGAATCTGAAAATCAACCTTAAAAAAAATTATTTGGCTACATTAGGTCTTAGTTGTAGCACATGGGATCTTCGCTCTGGCAGGCACACTTCTCTCTAGTTGAGGTGCAAGAGTTCAGTAGTTGTGGCATGCAGGCTTAGTGGCCCTGCAACATGTGGGATCTTGGTTCCCCGAGCAGTTACTGACCCCACGTCCCCTGCACTGGAAGGCGGATTCCTAACCACTGGGCCACCAGGAAATTCCCTGAAAAATCAACCTTATAAAAAAAAAACCCAGCCCACAGTCACCGTGGGCACATACATCCTTCAGGAAAGTGACCTCTGAACGTACATGAGCGATCCAAAGAGAGGACAGAGCCCATTCGTTCCCTCGCTCCAGCCCAAAGGGAGGCTGGGATACACACTTGCCTGCAGTGGTTCTCACTTACCGCCATCAGTCAGCAGGCTTTTAGCAGAGAATTGCATGTGTGATTGATTTGCAAATCCTTTCAGGTCCTGAAGGAGAGATACTTAGTACACAACGTACTTTGTCATCGTGTGTCAACATCGCCTCAATGCGGAGAGCGGCATTACACGATGTAAGCGTGTAATTGGATTGTTGCTGGGATCTTTCCATCTGCATTTTCATTTACCCAGAGCCGCAGCTTTGGAGGGTCATTTGCTGAGGATGCCAGCCACTGACGCAGGGGATGGGGTGGTGTGAGTGCGTAGAAAGACAAAGGACAGCCATAGCCGCAGAAGGCAAACTTTATATTTACAGTCGGTAAGTTTATAAATATATATTACATTCTTATAATCTACAATACATTCTGCACGCAGACGGATTGGAGAGGGGGGATCGACTGCGGTATGAAAACAAGGGAAAGGCTGGAAGGAACAGGAGTGGGTTACTGAAAGCAAAGGATTATCACTGAAGAGGGGTGACCGTTTAGTCACCCAGCTAGACAACGTAAGTCAACTTGGGGACAGAAGCAGGTGGCTGATGGCTCCTGGACTCTCAGTCTTAGGGCAAATGGACAGCACCTTAGTCTGAGACAGAGTGCTGAGGTTGAGAGAATGAACTGGTGGAATTACACACTTGATCTCAGGAGAATTCAATTATATGCACACAGAGAGAGAGGAAGCAGAGAGACACAGAGACAGAGAGACACACGGAGAGAGAGAAATTGACCTTAGAACCCAATGCTTGAATAACCCAGCTCTCTGCCCCATAGGCGGGTACCATGGGCCCCTCTATCCCTTGAAGGTGAAGAAGCAGCAGCCTCATGTTCCTTCTGCATGTGAGTGGGGCCAGATTTCCTGCCCGACCCTCCTCGTCACACACACTGAATCTCACCCTGTACCCCGCTATGGGCATGCCCAGATTTATCTCAGCAGCCTTGGGCAGCAGACCAGATGGGACTGTTGAAAGACCCATCACAGACCATCACTCCCTTCTTTCCAGAAAAGCCAGGAGAATCCTCGGGTGTCGAATTCCTTGTGAGCACTGCTGACCCCCAAAGACTAGCCTTTTCAAAGCAACACACGTGTGAAGTTGGCCCCATGGGGCTTCAGTGTAGACTGTCACCTGGTGATTGACACAGAGGCCACAGTGGAAGAGACTCAGCAAACAGTGACATGGCTCCCCACTGCCCACGAGTGATCAATGACTTTTGGAAAGGTGGCGATGCAAGGAAGGGTACAAATGTGAACAGAGTAAATTTGCTAAAAAAAAAAAAAAAAAAAAAAGCCTGGTTCTTTGAACCTGACTGAAACTCTATGCCCAGGATCCCTAGTTTACCAATAAAGGGATGCTCTGAATGGTTCAGGGGGTTTTGTTGCCTGGGTGTTTGTTCTTGACATCTAGTTACAAAGGTATTGGTGACCTGTTTGCCCTCTTTTTTCCTTTCAACCTCTTGTCAACGATTGCCTTGGTTTGTCAATAACCCGGGATTTACCCTGACCCAGCCTTTGGGAGAAAACTGGAAATCATGCTTCCCAAGAGCTGACTCTAGGCGGCGCTAGACTCCGCTTCTGCTCAGGCTCACAGCCTGGTGAGTTTCCATGACGCACTTCCTCCCATCCATCCCGCTCAACCTGAGTCTCCTTTTTCTCCTGTGGTCTGCAACATTGAATATTGCAGCCGTGTGGCTTTGGCAATATCCAAATTGCTTCGATTAAAGAAAGTGAGATGGCAAGAGAGGGACAGTTCTTTCCTGGAGGCTGTTGGAAGCTCAGTGACTCAGAACTCATTTTTCTTCCAAGTTGAAAAAAATCTCGCCATGCGTGCTAAACCTCTTCATCGACTGAGACATCGGACCCTGGAAAGTGGACATCGATTCCAACTCAGGGCCTCGCTGGGGGAGCCAGGGTCGTTTTCTGGGGCTCTGAGGATAGTGTCAGCCTGATCGTGTCCTTTTTTTTTTTGCCACGCCTGGGGGAGTGGGGGACCTTAGTTCCCTTACCAGGGATCAAACCCACGCCCCCTACAGTGGAAGCGTTGAGTCCTAACCACTGGACAGCCAGGGAAGTCCCCCCTGTCTTTTCATTCCCCCCACCGCGGGTCCCCATTGCCCCGAATCCCCAAGTTAAAGGCCAAAAGGTGAGTGAGAACCAATGTCTGCGAATGCCCAGCTTACACATCTTCACGTAATCCTTCCCTGTAGCCACGTGACTCTTGGCCTCCCCCAGGGTCCAGATCCTGGCCGACCCAGTTCACGGTATCCTCGCTGCCCGCCGCTAGGGAGTTCACGGTTGGGCATCCATCCTCCGGAGAGAGGGTGGCGAAAGTGGTGAATTTGACTCTTTTCCTTTTTGAGGTAGGGGACGTTGGGGGCTCGCTTTTCTGATCTTTCCCGTCTGTGAGGGTGGGTCCTGAAGATCTGAACAGCTGTCCATTGATGCTCTTTTGGGAGTCTGTGCAGAGCAGATACTTACTCTCTTCGAAGTCCATGCCCCTGTCGATGGCGGTGATCTGCTCCTCTTGAGAGGAGGCAAAGTGGAGCTGGTTCTCCAGCAGTTCGGTCCGGTGGCTCAGGCCGACCCAGTCGTGGGAGTGAGTCATCCCTTCCTGTTCTTCAAAGGGGACCTGTTTGTGCCTGTACTTTAATGCAAAGGTCACGCAGTTGATGAGGAAGACCAAAATGGCCAGGCAGAAGACCCCCAGCAGGGCATACATTCCGATCTCCAGGTCGCTCAGCCCTTTGGAGGACTGGGGGTCGTTCTCCTCTGTTTCCCCGTGGCTTCTGGGCAGGTCCACCTGGGCTGGGAAGCTGGTAAGGTCGATGGAGATGGTCTGCAAATGGCTGCCATCATCCAGAAGGCTTTCCTGGCCCCTGTTCTTCTGGAAGGTGGACCTCTCCGTTGTGGAGCCCCTGCCTTCCATGAGGCCCATGGAGGAACTGCCGTAGTACTCTCCCTTCTGACTCCCCCATTCCTGCAAGGGCTTTTTGGGTCTTCTGTCACCGATGTTATTATCCAGGGGACCTCCTGCCCCCGTGTGTCTGCTGTCACTGGTGTTGGGGGTGGCGTCGTTTTGGCCAAACTTCACTTTGATGTTGGCTGTTCCCACCGCCAGCACGCTCTTCCGCTTGGATTTCTGGCACGATTCACAAATGACCATTTCGATCTTCACCAGGGCCCCCTGTCCTTCAGCTTCAGCGGTAATTATAGGCCACTTGAATTTGGGGTCTTGGTGGATGGAGACCACCTTCTCATCCAGGGATGTGGCCATCAGGGAGAAGTCTTTTGCATCATAAATATCCAAGGGGGTGACGGAGCCATCACTGAATTGGACCCAGCAACTGATGGCTGCTTCCTGTTGAAAAGAATAAGTAAGTTCATCAAAGATGGACAAGGAGGGGGAAGGGGAGGGTGGAACAAACTGGAAGAGTAGCATTGACACATACACACGACCACGTGTAAGATAGAGAGCTGGTGGGAAGCTGCTGTATAGCACAGGGAGCTCAGCTCTGTGCTCTGTGATGACCTAGAGGGTGGATGGAGTGGGTGGGGGGGGAGGTCCCAGAGGGAGGGGATATATGTATACTTGTAGCTGATTCACATAGTTGTACAGCAGAAACTAACACAACAGTAACACTGTAAAGCAATTATACTCCAATTAAAAAATAAGTTTAAAAAAATGGGTCCCATAGCTCATTGCGCACAAAGACACTCTGTAGCAAAGAGAATGCAACAAGAACAAAGGGAAACCTGTTACACAGTATAGAAGTAAGAAGCACAAAGGGTATAAAATGGAATGAATTCTTGTAAAGACAAGAGAACCTAAAGAAAAACCACAGCAGTAAAATGACAACCAGGAAACACTACCAGGAATAAACACTTCCTAATAAGATTTGCTTTCTTTCCCGAGGTGTTGAAAGAAAGATTTTTTTTTTTTCCTTCACTGCAAGATCTACTTCTGCACAATAATAGATTGCATGTCAAAGGAGATTTACTGGCTAGTGGGTCATTCACTAGTACTACACGTTTAAATGAAACATATTTATTACATTACTTTTGAGTTGCTTTAATAGCCAGTCTCTGAACACTATCCACAACACAGATGAAAGCCCCTGATCTAGACTAGGGCACCTCAGAGGTGCTGCCAGCTTTAGGCTTTAGTTGTGTTGGGTCCTGCCATATATGCCTCTAAGGATAGGCTTGTATTGGCTTGTGGACACAGTCCTGGCTTGGAGGTGAGGGGTAACGCCGTCCAGGCAGAGAGAGGGGTTGGGGTGAAGATTAAGGTTAAGAAGCTCTCTATTGGGAGAATCTTTGTCCCCCATCCATCCTCCAACCCACCCGTTGGGGGAAATTGGGAGACCAAAGAGTAGCCAGGGCCAAGGTTTGTGTATATATCAATTTCTTTTCTTTTTACTTTGTTGCTTTGGATCTGATTTCCTTGGGACTAGTCTGACCAGGGAGATCATAAGAGATGAGATAATCTCATCTCAGCCCCAAGAGGCTTATGCCCCTGCCCACCTGGCCATAGCTGACCTAACCCAGAGGATGGCTGCTGTCAGAGCCATTCATCTCAGCAGCTCTGAGCCCGCTGGCATCTCCCCCTCCAGTTTGAAATAAGAAAGACAGTACTGAAGCACTTAGTTGTGGACAGATGAGTGGGAGCTCTTATGAAACTGGGGAACGAAGCCTCACTTTGGAGCAACTACAATGGATCAAGTACAAGCACATGTCTGGGCTCAGCATTTATCTAATGAGATAATGCATGTGAGAGAGACTTGAACCCATTTTACCAAGTTCTTATAGCTGGGCTTCCCTGCTGGCTCAGATCGTGGGGGATAGGTCTGCAATGAGAGGGACCTGGGTTCAATCCCTGGGTCAGGAGGATCCCCTGGAGAAGGGAATGGCAACTCACTCCTGGAGTAAGCCAAGTGTTCTTGTCTGGAGAATTCCATGGACAGAGGAGCCTGGCAGATTATACAGTTCATGGAGTTGCAAAGAATCAGACACGACTGAGCGACTAACACTTTCACAAAAGCCTTGCTAACCTTGTAATAAACCCAGTGTTATTTAAACTTGCTTGAGTGGATTTCTCTTTCTTGAAACCAAGGCACCCCCAACCGCAACAGAGAAAGTTTTCCTGGTGGTTTCTGGTCTTTGGAAGTGAGAAGGAAGCTTCTCACATGAGACTGGTGGCTTTTGCTCCTTCTTCGGCTCAGTTGGTGAATCCAGACCTTGTTAGACATTGGCTTGGACTGGCTGCTAGGTGGAAAACACCACCGAGAGACAGTGCAAAAGCCACTGGGCATAATTCTGGTTTAGAGGGTCTTTTTTTTTTTTTTTTTTAAAGCTGTGCCAGGTCTTAGCTGGGGCCTGTGAACTTCTTAGTTGCAGCATGTGGGTTCTAGTTCCCTGTCCAGAGGTCAAACCCTGGCCCCCTGCATTGGGAGCACAAAATCCTAGCCACTGGATCACTAGGGAAGTCCTCTACTAGGGTCTTCCGATTGGCCATGAAATCACAGCAGGTAATGCAAATGCACACTGGATTTCTTGAAACTGAAATGTTAGAGCCAAGTTGCAGGCTGAGGCCACGCTCCATCCAAACCAAGCACAGAGCAAACCTCAGGGTCACATGGTTTGCTCTGCATGTGGGGAATGGATCACCTCTGTGGTCTTATTCTAACTACCTTATCGCTTCCTTAACTCCTCACTGGCCATCGTCTGATTGGAACGCCCTAGGAAGACAGGAAGAAGCCTCAGATTATTTCTTCTTTGCTACTTGGAACTTGCATCCTGGCTGGCATTGTGCCCTGAGAACAGGGAGGTTTGCCTTCGGCAAGAATTCGTATCCGTTACTGAGATCACCCACTTTCAGGTGCTTTGTAGTCCAAAGTCTTGCGCACAGAGACCACAGTGAAAGGGCAACTGATTAGCTAACCCCGGATGGAGGAGCATTCAGTGATAGATACGGGCTGGGGAAACCGCAAGACTCTGCATCCAGGGGAAGGTCCGGCTTAGTCACGGCCTCAGCGGGTGCACAAGGGGCCCAAGTCGTAACGCACCTGCTGAGCATAGAGCTGCCGGGAAAAGGGCTCTTGACTGACAAGGGGAATTGCCTGAAAACCCCCGAAAGGACTGGAGGCCTTCCAGCATCCCCTCGGGAGGACAGTCTGTTTCACGGGGCACAAAGAATCAGCAGCCTGAGACCACTGTCCTTGGGTGTTTGGTAAACAAGGCTCCCCAGAATCACAATCCAGGTTCTTTCTAAGAAATAATGTTTCTCCACCTCTGATGAGGGAGGAGATCAGATGACATTTCCAAGTGCCCTGTTTGTTTGGAAACCGTGGTATCAACACACAAACATGCACCGCACGTTACAACATGTACACAACACACAGGACACACAAAACACACAGTACAAACGTACACATACACAAAACACATACACACACAGCACACACACACATTCTATTAGCACATGCTCTTTTCCAATAAAGAGAAAGAACACCATGTACAACATAACCACCAGTTTGTTACTTCTGCTCAGAGCTAAACAGTAAATGTAGAAGCAACTCCTCCAATCTCCTTCTGACCCCCCAGACGTGTGACCCCATCATAGAGGGGCAGGGACCTAACAGAAGGCTGGACACCTCCTGCCCTTGCCTTCACCTCACCGCTCGGGGAGGTCAGCACGGTGAAGAGCCAGGACCATGGTGATGGTGGAGAAATACCACATGTAATGTCCAATGGGATGTGAAGCCTGCATTGAGCCCCTCTGGCTCCGGGTGCCTAGAATCCATCACTTATGGCAACCTTGTTGTTCAGCATCTCCATTTAGGAGGGTAGGAAGCCTGAGGCTGAGCAGTCACTCCTTCACAAACCCTTTTCAAGACTAACAAGGACCTACTGTATAGCACAAGGAACTCTACTCAGCACTCAGTAATGACCTATAAGGGGAAAGAATCCAAACTAAAGAAAGAGTAGATATACGTGTATGCATAGCTGATTGACTCTTCTGTACACCTGAAACTAACACAACATTGCAAATCAACTATAGTCCAATAAAATGAAATAAAAATAGACTGAGGAACACCCGGTGTGCAAGCCGACTCTTTTGTGGGAACCCCCCGCAAACTGGTGACTCCACCAGACGGGCAACCTCACCTGCTACGTGACCTCAGCTGGTGTGCGACCTCACTTGATGTGTGTGTGAGACCTGCTCAGGGCAGGACCCCACTCAGTGAATAAACCCACTGATGTGTAACCCAACCCCACCATGTGGCTCCAAGACGCGTAGGATTCCCCCCTGGTGTGTGACCCTCCCAGCCCCGTGACCTACCCATTCCCACCCCCACACCTGTTTGGGCCTTTGCAGCAGTTCTTGGGCCACGGCAGTGGCGAAGATGGCTCTGTTGCTCCCTGGGCTGAGCTGCAGGGAGAGGGACAGTCCCGTCACCAGCTGCACCCCGAGGTCCGTGATCGTCACCTTCTCGTCCAGCACGGTGACCGTCTTCTCGGCCAAGATGGCATCTGACAGAGGCGACAGGATCTGAAAGGCAATGATATAGCTCTCTGGTTTCAGCAAGCCCCTCTTTGGTGTAAAGGATGCTCGTGTGGGGGAGGGGAAGAGGCAGACAGATGAGTGGGTCAGCTGCAGGAAGTTAGATCTTATGAGCAAAAGTCGGCTGTGAAGATTGCAAGCGCTTGTCTATGGGGCAGGTATGTTTTGTTTGACGCAGTACTTTAAAACGGGATGAATGGCCATCTTTAAAAAAGAGAGGATTTCATATTAAGGATTCTAGCTTTGCTGGAAAACTGGCAATCTCTCTCCACGCTGGGCTCCCATTTCCGCTTTGGCAGCTTTTGGAGAGGAATAGCAGCCTCTTCTTTATCACACTTCTCACCACTCCCTATTGTGCTCCTCACACTTAGGTTCCAAATCCGTCATCATCTTTCATCTGACACCCATCCTGCTTTTCTCACTGACAGCTCCTTCTCAGCTTTTAGAGAGCATTGGAACATGTGACTCCTGGGTCCCAGTCCAAAGCCATCTATTTTCCTCCTTGATAAAATGATCTCTTTTATTTTCAATTTTTTTTCCAGTGGCAAAAGTACTTTATTAAATTATGTCATTTGCAAGTGGTTTCATAAGAATATCTAAAGGGAAAGTTGTAAAACATTCTCAAAAAAAGTATAGGGTTAACAGCAAAATTACATTTTCTTGATCATATAAATAAAAACATTTTGTTTCAATAGGCTGTCTGCATATTTTATAACACATGTCCCAAATGACAGCTGCAATAAATCCATTTTAATGAGAAGTCCCACGGTTAATTAAGTCATTTGTTAATAACGGGTTCAAAAATGATCTCTTTTAAATTCGAGCCCATTTCCCAGAGTGATTTAAATTTTCCACAATCTTTGCTATGCACAAACATTAGAAACCTCACTTGTTGCTTAAGAGGACGATCGCCTCTCCTACAAATGGGGCAGCCACCGAGGAACAATATTTGGTCTCAGACAGGAGGAAAACGACTAAACCCTAGTGGCCCTCCTGGAACCCTGTCTTGTGAAAGTGTTTGTGTCAAAACTCCCATGTTGCACACTGGTCTACCCCATCCATTCCCAGCAGGACGTGCTCACAAGCCTGGTGGAGTCATAATAACTTTGCTACTTTCTTCAGCACATTTCTAGAATGTGTGGGAGGCTGTAGCCTGGTGAATGCAGCTGAGCATCACGGCAGGATGCAGAGCTTCCAGGTGACAAGGCTCAGTGAGGTAGAGCGGCAGAGCGAGAGGCTGCTGGCCACGCCCCAGATATGGATGAGGTTAGTCCATCTCTAGAGCTCTTGAAATATTTTTAATTTAAAAAATTTTTAATTTTTATTTTGTATTGGGGTACAGTTGATTTGCAATGTCGTGTTAGTTTCAGGTGTACAACAAAGTGATTCAGTTATACATACCCACGTATCTGTCCTTTTTCAGATTCTTTTCCCGCATAGGTTCTTACAGAGTATCGAGTAGAGGTCCCTGTGCTATACAGTAGGTGCTTGCTGATTATCTATTTTATATATGCAGAGTGCATATTTTAATCTCAGGTTCCTAATTTATTCCTCCATCTACCTTTCCCTCTTAATAACCATAAGTTTGTTTTCTATGTCGGTGAGGCTGTTTCTGTTTTGTGAGTAAGTTCATTTGTATCATTTTTTAGATGGTACAAATGAAATCAATCTCATATGATATTTGTCTTTCTCTGACTGGCTTACTCCGTTTAGTATGATAATCTCTAGGTCCATCCATGCTGTTGCAACTGGCATGACTTTGTTCTTTTTAATGTCTGAGTAACATTCCATTATATATGTGTGTGTGTGTGTGTGTGTGTGTGTGTGTGTTTATACATACACACCACATCTTCTTTATTCATTCACCCGTATGGACACTTAAGTTGCTTCCATATCTTGGCTATTGTAAATAGAGCCACTGTGAACACTGAGATGCACGTGTCTTTTCCAGATATATGCCCAGAAGTACAACTGCTGAATCATGTATATAGTGGCTCTATTTCTAGAGCTTTTGTTCCAAGATGGTAACATCCACCATGTCTTAGAGACAAGTAATGTCTTGAAGTTTCAGACATGATTCAACCCAAGAAGTCAGTCCAGTGTTGCTCAAATAAAAGGCATATGTAAGGGATTTAAAGGCTCTTGTCACATTATCATACCATTTATGCTATTTACTTGACAGTTCTTTTCAACCTGCTCACTCTGAAAATGGGCACTGTCAAATAGAGTTACCACATGATCCAGGGATAGCATTCCTGGGCAAACATCTAGAGAAAACTCTAATTTGAAAAAATAAATATACCTCTGTGCTGATTGCTGCACTATTTGCAGTAGCCAGGGCATGGGAACAGCCTAACTGTCCACTGACAAATGCATGAATGAGGAGATGTGGTACATATATTCAATGGAATACTACTTAGTCATAAAAAGAATGAAATAGTGCCATTTGCAGCATCATGGACAACCTAGACATTATCACACTAAGAGAAGTAAGCCAGATAGAGAAAGACAAATACATTTTATCATTCATATGTGGAATTTAAAATATGACACATACATATATACATACTACTACACACTACTATATATGAAATTGATAAACAACAAGGACCTACTGTGCAGCACAGGGGACTGTATTCAATATCTTATAACAATCTATAAGGGAAAAGAATCTCAAAGAGAACAGACACATATGCATGTATAACTGAATCACTTTGTTGCACACCTGAAACTAACACAATATTGTAAATCAACTGTACTTTAATTAAGACCGGATATTTTTCTAAGAGACAAATAACAGAGTTCTCATCTGAGATGTCTTACCTGAATGGTGGTCATCCCCAGTTCCTGGCCAATCAGGACTTGTCCCCCTTGCAGCTTGGCGATCCGGGGCTCCTCCACCTGCATGAAGTCATTTACCAGCTCCGTGATGTCCACTTGCCAATCGGAGCCCAGCAGGTGGGCCAGCGGCCCCCCGGGCTCAGCCGCTTCCGCCACAAACTGAGTCAAGACCCGCACCATGGCATGCTGGTACTGGAGCGTGCAGCCCCTGTTCCTCTTCTCGTCTTCATCCTCCTCCTCGCTGTCCTGAGCTGGCCTGTCAAAGGGGCGGTTCGGTTTAACAGATGCTGATTTGTTGGGTCAAAGGTTGGGGGGCTGGGTGTGAAACATCACAGGGGCTGCAATGGTGAGTGGGCGTTAAGTCCTGCCGTCATGGAGTTCATAGCCTGGGGTGGGCTTCGACAGATGTGCATGCTGATGCTCAGAATATTTGACCACTGCTGTGGCCTGAGGACGGGCTTCCCCAGTGGCTCAGGGGTAAAGAATTCACCTGCAATGCAGGAGATGCAGGAGACTCGGGTTTGATCTCTGGGTCGGTATGATTCCCTGGAGGAGGGCATGGCAACCTGTTCCAGTATTCTTGCCTGGAGAATCCCATGGACAGAGGAGGCTCGTGGGCTACAGTCCATGGGGTCACAAAGAGACATGACTGAGCACCCACCCACACACTTATGGCCTGAGTACACGCCTCCCTAGTGGCTCGGCTGTAAAGAACCCACCTGCCAATGCAGGAGACAGAGATTTGATCCCGGGGTGGGGAAGATCCCCTGGAGAAGGAAATGGCAACACATTCCAGTATTCTTGCCTAGGAAATCCCATGGACAGAGGAGCCTCACATGGCTACAGTTATGGGTCACTAAGAGTTGGATAACACTTAGCAATTAAACAACAACAACATGGCCCGAGTACTGACCAGTCAGAATGGACTTGTGTGGCCAGCAGAGGTCTAAAGTGTCCCTAACCCCCCCCTCACCTCCTAGTATTCATTTTGTGGAATCCCCTTCTCTTTGAGTGTGGGCTGGGCCTAATAAATTTCTTCCGAAGTAAGATAACAGCAAAAGTTACATGGTGTCACTTTCAAGATCAGATTGTAAGATAATTTCTTGTTTGGCTCTCTTTCCTTGGTTCTTCTCTCTTGCTTGCCCTGAAGAAGCCAGCTGCCATGCTGTGGGCAGCCCAATGAGGACATCCCACAGCTAGAAACTGAGCAGCCTCTGGCCAACATCCAGTGAGGAACTGTGGCCCTCAGCTCAGTAGCCTGTGAGGAGCTGAGACCAGCCAGCAACCACGTGAGCTTAGTTGCAGGTCCATCCCCACCGAGCATTGTGATGAGACCACAGCTCTGGCTGTGGATGGCAGCCTGAGAGAGACACAAGCCTTGCCTCGGCTCCTGAAGCAGAAGAACTGTGAGATGCCAGGTTTTTCCTTTAAGCCACTTGGTTTTGGGATAAGCCATTATATCATGTTGTGGTAGTCATTACAGTAAGGCTCTGGATGACCAGTGTAGCCCTATAAACAATAAATATTGAAAGAACAAGGATGGTGGCCAGGAAGCAGATGTTAGCTGTTCCCTCAACATCTGATACTTATGCACTCTCAGACCTTCCCAGCACCATCATGATCTCCATCAGGTCAGCTGTTGATTCCTTGAAGTAGTTCTGTAGCTATATCTGAGCTTGAAAGTTGTGACATCATCTGGACTGTCCATAATGAGACTTGGCCAGTTCTTTCTTTTTCTTTTTTTTCAGCCAAACGGCATGTGGGATCTTAGTTCCCCAACCAGAGACTGAACCTGCACCCCTGCATTGGAAACGTGGCATCTTAATCACTGGATCACTAGGGAAGTCCTCAATTCTTTGGTGAGTCTCCCTGCAACTGCCTGCCCTCAGGAGCATCAGTAACCATGCTGAATTCCACTCTCCCAACTCAACATTAGAAACCCCTGTGGTTAAGAAAAAGATCATGGCTGAAACCAACTTCCAATTGCACATGGAACCCAAACCTCCATTCCTGAAGTCACGCCCTCTCCCAGGGGCCACAAGAACTCAAAGGGGTGGACTTCCAAGGGCAAGAATGTAAAAGCTATCCCTCACATAAGTACCAATTCTCTCCTCTCTGTTGAATACCCAGACTCCAGGAATATTTCCTTGTCTAATTCTGCACATGCTCACTTTTGACTTTCTACAAAGTCACTTGTATATGATTCTTTAAGCATGGGTCTCTCTGAGATGACAAAGTTCTCTGAACAAAATTCTCTTTTTATCTGATGCCCGCTTATTTGCCTCATATGGATAGTGCAGACTTGTCATTCCATCAAACACCATCAGAGTGATGCACCAGGCACACAGGTGACAAGCTTTGGACTTCATCTCCCCAAGGGAAAGCAATCTCAGAGTTTCCGGGCTGGGGGCACAAAGAGACTGCCCAGGTCAGGCAGCATCTGTTAAGACAGGTCTCTAGTGAACCTCTGTGGCTTGGGTCCTCCCAGATCTTCTTCTGATATTGATCCCTTGGTTTAGGCAGGGTTGACCTTCTTTCTTTAGCTCCTCTGGCTCCAGCCAGCAGAACGTGGCTGCAGCCTAGCTGGCCAATCAGTGTATTCTATCTCCCCTGCTTCTCCTCCTCTTCTTCTACAGTGATTAGATCAGGCATGGACACACAACCCAAGTAAGAATAACACTTAACTCCAAGTCTCTAGTAGGAATTATTGGGGAAGAGAGGCTGTACTTTTTGCAGAGTCACAAAGAAGGTAGACTAGAAGTCTGGAACCTCAGGAGCAAAACTTGATAGGGAATGAAGCTGATATAAAGCAAGCTGGAGCTGAGAAGGGGAGAGAGACACACACCCTTAGGCTACCCCTACACCCCTGGAATGAGACATGCCTGAAGTTAGCTATCTTGTAAATTTCCACCTTTAGCCTAAGCGTACTTGACTTGGGTTTCTGCTGTGGAGCCTCATCAGCACACCCACCTCTTGTTGGAGACGATGGGGACTCTCCAGCCCTTGATCTGGTTGAGCTCAGTGTCCGAGATCTCGATCTGCAGGGGCAACCGGGGCACCCATACCGTCATCTCCAGAGGAGTGTTCAGGTGCTGGAAGGTGAAGTTCACCACCACGCCCACCTTGCCCTTCATTTCCTTCCCATTGACAAAGATGTAGTCACATCTGTCAGAAACCTGGAAGAAGAGAGAGAGTGGTGAGGGACCCATGAGTGAGGTTTTACCACACTCCCAAGTGGTGGAGAAGACTCTTGAGAGTCCCTTGGACGGCAAGGGGATCAAACCAGTCAATCCTCAGGGAAATCAGCCCCGAATATTCATTGGAAGGACTGATGCTGAAGCTGAAGCTCCAATACTTTGGCCACCTGAAGTGAAGAGCTGACTGACTGGAAAAGACTCTGATGCTGGGAAAGATTGAGGGCAAGAGAAGTGGGCAACAGAGGATGAGATGGTTGGATGGCATCACTGACTTAATGGACATGAGTTTGAGCAAACTCAGGGAGATAGTGAAGGAAAGGGAAGCCTGGCGTGCTGCAGTCAGTGGAGTCACAGAGTCAGACATGACTTAGTGACTGAACAACAACATAGGAACAGCAAGAGAAGGCAGAGGAGAAAACTGAAGTGTCGCAGCTCTTTTGGGTCACGATCATGAGAAGTAAGTGGACACTGCTCTTTTTTTTTTGGCCACACCACATGGCTTGTGGGATCTTAGTTCCAGACCAGGGATCAAACCCACGCCCTTGGCAGTGAAGGTGCAGAGTCCGAACCACTGGGCTGCCATGGAGTTCCCTGGATACTGGTTTTTGCTTTCTGATACAGCAGAGGCTACAGTGACAGATACCATGCCCCCCCCCCCACCCCCACCCCGCGCCAAACCTCTCCTTGGAGCTCTTTGACTAGTTGAGGTCACTCATCCACACCGGCTGCAGGTGTTCTGCTGATAACTTATGCTGCACCTCCTCTGGGAGACTGCCCTTAGGTGATGGAGCTGTACCTGCAGAGTTACTTGTGTGTTACATACCACCTATCCCATCCCACCCCATCCCATCCCATCTCTTTGCCCAGTGATGACTTCCTGGTTTGTCTGAAGGAGGAACAAACTGTGTGTTAACACATCCAGGCACATGTTAGCTCATTTCATCCTGAGAACAACTCCGAGACAGGTGTTAGTCCCATCTTCCAGATGAGGAAACTGAGAATGGAGGAGTTTGACTACAGTCCCCTGCTGAGCAGGAGCAGCCATGAATCAGCCCTGGGGTCTGGTTTTGGAATCCACTTTCTCACCTTGTGCTCACGTATGGGACGGCTCCTCTCCGTCAACATTTGAGAAAAGAGGCAAGTTCAGAGCACCTTGTCCCCTCATCTTTGTGTCCCAGCTCTGCAGGGGAGCCCATGCTCGTCCTAAACAAGACTTGGGGCAAAGCTTTGGAGTCATGCAGTAGGATGAATGATGGCCCTCAAAGATACCAAATCCTAACTTCCGGAACTGTACATTAGTTTATTTGGCAAAAATGACTTTGCGGGTGTGATGAAGTTAAGGGTCTTGAGATGAGCAGATAGTAGTAGATTATCCAGGTGGTCCCTAAATGTAATCTGAGTGTCCTTACAGGAAAGAAACAGAGGGACATTTGAGAACCTTGGGCAGAGGAAGGCTGTGTGTTGCCAAAGCAAGATGCTACACGGCCAGCTTTGCGGATGAAGGAAAGGGCCAAGGAGCCCAAAGAAAGCATCTCCATGAGCTTGGGGAGTCAGGGAAGTGTTCTCTCCTCTAGAGTCTCGGGGTTGAGGGGGAGTGCAGCCCTGCTGACACCTTGTGAAGTTGATGAAGGGTTTCTTCTCTCAGAACGTGTGGAATACATGTGTGTGGTTTTCAAGAAACTTTTTATTTTTTGACTTGCGAGATCTTAGTCCCCTAACCAGGGATTGAACCCACGCCCCCTACAGGGGAAGTGCAGAATCTTAACCGCTGAACCACCAGGGAAGTTCCTATACATGGCTTTTTTCCCCCAAGATTTTTTGATGTGGACTACTTAATAAATCTTTACTGAATTTGTTGCAATATTGCTTCTGTTTTTACCCCTCTGGCCACCAGGCATATGGCATCCAGCTCCCTGACCAGGGATTGAAGCTGCATGCCCTACATTGGAAGGTGAAGTCTTAACCCCTGGACCACCAGGGAAGTCTCATATGTATGGTTTTAAGTCACCAGATTTGTGGTCATTTGTCCCAGAAGCCACAAGAGATGGATACTGAGGGAGAGGAGGACAGAACTAGAGGCCATGAGGGTGTCTTCCCTGCTCGGGGCTTGGCTGGTTGAGCTTGGGGCGGGATATGAACAGGAGTGAAGCTCTTGGTTTACTGAGCACCTATACGTGCCCAGCCCAGCAGGTGACACCTCCCATGTATGGTCCCAGTTACCAGTCAGCCACAAGAACCCAGGAGGCGGGACCATTACTGTCATTTCACAGGTCCAAGAATTAAGTACCATTTCCTAAGGACACTTCTCAGGTGGCCTAGTTGTAAAGAATTCGTCTGCTAATGCAGGAGATGCAAGAGACGCAGTTTTGATCCCTGGGTTGAGAAGATCCCCTGGAGTAGGAAATGTCAATCCACTCCAGTATTCTTGCCTGGGAAATCCCATGGAGAGAAGAGCCTGGTGGGCCACGGTCCATGGGGTCACAAAGAGACATGACTGAGCACACACACACACTACACACACACACACACACACACAGGACGCAGGGCTGGAAAGTGGAAAAGACCAGATTCAACCCAAGTCACCTTCCAGCTGCCTCCTGCTTCGGTACAAGCATCACTCTTGCCTGGATGCTCTGTTGTGGTCTGTTTTTTTTTTTTTAAAGGATGCAAACCTCCCTCCAGCACTCAGAGGGGCATGAAGAAAGCAATGCAGAAATGACTAGGTTGTTCAAACATCTTAGAAAGGATTGCTGATGATGGCTCCTTGATCTTCCCGGTGCGGCAACAAGGGGGCCAGGGAGGCTCGGCATCCAGGGGATGGTCAGTGACTTGGAGGGAAACGTGGGCCCGGGTCCATTTCTGAGTGGAGCTGGTTGTCCTCCTGAATGTCTCGCCAATGGTGGGAGTACTGAAATCTGATTGGAAAGTGGAATGGAACCAGCCCAGGTAGTTTTATTGTAATTTGTCTTGATCACTGACATTTCATCTTCAGGGCTGCCAAGTCTTGAATCTTAGGCGTTTTCTTTTGTTAAATATTTTATTCTTTTTGATGCTTTTGTAAGTGGAAATATTTTCTTTTTAAATTTTATTTTGGGTATACTGGATCTTTGTCATGGTGCTCGGGCTTAGTTGCCCTGAGGCAGGCGGAATCTTCACAGAGCAGGGATCAAACCTGTGTGCCTTGCAATGTAAGGTGGATTCTTAACTGTAGACCATCTGGGAAGTCCTAGCTTTTCGTTTTTAAGCCTTTCAATTCTGAATCAGGCTGAACTGCCAGAGGTAAGCCAAGAAACAGAGAGAGAGACAGAGAGACAGAGGGAGCAAGAAAATACTGAGAAGACTTGCTTTCAGAAAAACAAGCTGGGACTTCCCTGGTGGTCCAGTGGTTAAGGATCTGCCTGCCAATGCAGGAGACACAGGTTCGATCCCTGATCCAGGAAGATCCCATATGCACTGGAGCAACTAAGCCTGTGTGCCACAACTATTGAGCCTGTGCTCTAAAGTCTTGGCACTGCAACTACTGAGCTTATGTGCCACAACTAGAGAAAAGCCCGTGCAGCAACAAAGACCTAGCACAGCCAGAAATAAAAAAAAAACTTTAAACAGGCATTAAAAAAAAACAAAGAAAAAGAAGCTGTTTCATGACTTTAATTTTAAGGGCCCTTTTGTCAAACCAGAGGTTCTAAGAAAAGGTGCATGAAGCTCATTGTGGGCAAAAAGCCCTATATCCTCCTGTGGATGAGAGATGCTTGGTGTGTTAGCCAAAGCTGTGAGCACAAAAAATGAAGTCTATGTGTTTTGGTTTTTTTGTTAAACTCAGTGTTTCCCCCCTGAAGCAATGAGGAAAAGTGGGAGTTAGACTTTGATACAAAGGACAAGGAAGGTGAGCGGAGGGAGAGCAGGATTTGACACCTAGAAGGTCACTCTTAGCAGAGATGAGTGGAGGCAACTGATGCTCGGAACATGAACAGGAGTGCTAGGTAAGCCAGGCTGAGCACTGAGATAGAGACGGGGTGTGTGTGTGTGTGTTTGCATCAACTAATAAGGACAGCATCTGCATTTGATAAGAGGTTTTCTGGCTTTCCATCCCCAATGTGTTCAGCACTTTGCTTCACCACATCCCTCTCTGTGTCAGAAATTCCAGATTTCCCCTTAAATGAATGGTGTCCAGTGTCTTGGGTTCTTGTCAGCTCTGCCCCAATGCCTTGTTTGCTTCAGAGCTCGGTTCCTCAGCCTGGCCTCATTGGGTACAACTCTTCATTGAGACTTTTGAAGCCAGAAGATCTAGCACTGATATGTTCTGCTGCTGCTAAGTCGCTTCAGTCGTGTCCGACTCTGTGCGACCCCATAGACGGCAGCCCACCGGGCTCCACCGTCCCTGGGATTCTCCAGGCAAGAATACTGGAGTGAGTTGCCATTTCCTTCTCCAATGCATGAAAGTGAAAAGTGAAAGTGAAGTCGCTCAGTCGTGTCGGACTCCTAGCGACCCCATAGACTGCAGCCTACTAGGCTCCTCCGTCTGTGGGATTTTCCAGGCAAGAGTACTGGAGTGGGTTTCCATTGCCTTCTCTGGATTGATATGCATTAACCACCTTACATACATTCACTTACATCTGATGGTAATCTTCTACGTAAACAGAGGGGCAGAAAGGGAGGCCTCATTGCTGAAGAGTTGCAAATTAAGAATATAAAATTTCTACAAACTTATGGTTACCAAAGGGAAAAGGGAGGGGAACAGATAAATTTGGAGCTTGAGGTTAACATATACACACCAGGCCTCCCCTGGTGGCTCAGATGGTAAAGAATCCGCCTGTAATGCAGGAGACCTGGATTTGATCCCTGGGTTGGGAAGATCCCCTGGAGAAGGGAATGGCTACTCACTCCAGTATTCTGGCCTGGAGAATCCCATGGACAGAGGAGCCTGGCGTGCTTCAGTCCACAGGATCGCCAAGAGTTGGACACGACTGAGTCACTAACACTGAACTTTCAATATACACACTACTATATATAAAATAGATAACCAACAAGGACCTATTGTATAGCACAAGGAACTATACTCAATATCTTATAATAACCTACTATGGGAAAGAATCTGAACAGAATATACACACACATACAAACACACACACACATAAATAAAACTGGATCACTTTGTTGTATGCCTGAAACTAATATAAGATCATAAATCAACTACACTTCCGTAAAAATTAAAATGAAAAGAATACAAAATTTCTACAATCTGTGCTGGGTCTTGGAAGAGAGTCTGGGTAAGGGAGGGGCCGTCAAGCTTAAGCTGCATTAGCTTCATGGTAGATCTGCCTCTGGGTAAGAATGATTATTATCCCCAGTTTACAGATGAGGAAACTGAGGCATGGATTGTTTATTTGCCTTGAAAATATTTATGTAAGCTAGAAAATGACAGAGTCAGAACTCTGTCCCTAGAAGACTAATAAGCTGTCAACACTGAGTCACAGCCCCTCTAGGCAGTCGTCTTCTAAACAGTGTTTGTCCCCAGGCAATGGTGTGATGGTAAGTGTAACAACCAGCTCTCTGTGAAATAAAGACAAGCCTTATTTATAGCATGTGATTTCCATGGTATAAATGCTCCTGATGCTAGGCTATCAATCTAAAGTCACTGGATGCAGACTTGAGAAGAGATGAGCAAGGATGAGTCGTGCTAGATTTACAAGCCAACTCCCATGCACCTCCATCCCAGCACTCTCCAGTTCATGGGGTCCCACAATCCCCTATTGTCTTGCCACCAGCATTGGATTGGCAATCCCTAAAAGAGGGGGCATCACAAGAGGGAGAGAATCAGCAATGCTACCAGACTCCAAACTCAGTTTTCCAGATGAGAGAACTGTCCGAAAGAGGAAGCCTTCAGGGCCATGAAGAATCACATACATTTCCCAGTGTTACTCAGCCATTAAATTGTAGATACGAGATATGACCCAAAGGTTTCCCTGGCCCTGGTGTCCTTGCTCATTTCATCATCTCATGCTGTTTTCCCCCTTAGCCCTATCAGTTCAGTCCTTCCATCCATTTATCAGGAAAGAGCTATTCCAGAGAGAACAGCATTTGTACTGATAGTGAGAAATCGGAGGAGAAATGCTGACGGCAACCCAGATCCTTTGGCAACTTTCTGGTTATAAATGAGAACCCATAAATACAAACAATGGTTATAAAAACACAGAGAAAGAGCTGGTCTTCGGGGCATGTCATCATAAACCCCATGCAACCTCATGCTGTGCAGGTGATGAAGCCTGTGCATCAATGTTGCTGCCTTCATTCCCCACAGAATGGAATGGAGATGGGAACAAGCCAGCTTCAGGGCAGTGGAGGCCTTGGACATGAGACTAAGAAGGTGACAGAAGCAGCTCTTGTCCGACTGATGAAGCTCTTGACTCCATCCTCATCACCAAGGAACACAGGAAAGTAAACTGACGATGTATTTGTGAGTCAAACCAGTGAAATGTCAAGAGCCACACTTACAGAAAGACTCTGACCCATCTCTTTCTTGGGCATGTACAGAAACACGTTCATCATTAATCATACACACAGAGATGAAAATATAGATAAAGAGGGGAAATTGGAAATCTCAAATCTCTAAATGGACGAATGCTTCTTTTGCTACCAGCTGTTGAGTTTTGTTTCCCTCCCTTGCTAAACCTTTCTTTAAATACCTTTTTAAAAAAATTATTCATGTATTTGACTTTGATGGATCTTAGCTGTGGCACTCGGGCTCCGGAGCACGTGGGCTCAGTAGTTGCAGTGCGGGCTTAGTTGCTCTGCAGCATGTGGGATTTTAGTCCCCTGACCAAGGATTGAACCCACGTCCCCTGCACTGCAAGGCAGATTCTTAACCACTGGACCCCCAGGGAAGTTCCTAAATACCTTTTAATACCTTGAGAACAAACACTGCAGCTCACTTCTGGAAACCACCGCTCCTTTCTCTTTTGGATCACAAAACGTCCTCGACGTTGAAGGAGCAGCACAAGTGAACAGAGAGTTGATGGATGTTTTGTGTTTGGTCCAAGGGTCCGTTTTCTATTTATGGTCTCTGGAACTCTTACGGAACCAAAGCCAGGTCTTGGGAGGGCAGAGCCTGTGTCTCACAGCACATTCAGTAATCACAAGAGAGAACACGGAGCACGGGAGAGACCAGCAGGTGCTGAGTTCTGTTTTGTGAAAACGAGATACAGGAGATTGTGAGGATCAGCGCATTGAGAAATGAAATGTTGTGGAAGGTGGTGATTGTCACTGAGCTCAAGCTTGCCCTGCCATGTCCTGTTCCGGGACTCTGTAAAGTCAGCTGTGCTCTTTCGTAGGTTTAGCCAATAAGATGATGAGAAGGCAACTTCCAGGATGGTGGAGGAAGAGCTGGCTCCTTCCTATTTTCTTCTCAGGAGCTTGTCCTGTCACCTGCTGGACCTGTGAGCATCACCGTGGCAATGCCTCAGGCCACAACAGCTGTGCCTCCTGTGGGCCAGCAGCCCATCCAGCCCACAGCTCCTCTGACAGTCCCAGAACCAGCCTCATCTCACCTCTTCAAAGACAAGAGCATCAGCCAGCCAGCACGCCCTCCTCTGAGCTCTGGATTTACAAATGAACTTATTTGCAAAACAGAAATAGACAGACAGACGTAGAGAACACGCTTATGGTTACCAAAAGGGAAAGAGAGGCAGGCATAAATCAGGAGTATGGGTTTAACAGATACACACTACTGTACAGACTGTAGCCTGCCAGGCGCCTCTGTCCATGGAATTTTCCAGGCAAGAATATTGGAATGGGTTGCCATACCCTCCTCCAGGGGATCTTCCTGACCCATGGATCAAACTCGCATCTCTTATGTCTCCTACATTGGCAGGCAGGTTCTTTACCACTAGCAGGGAAGTGGAAAGGCCACTATATATAAAATAGATAGAAGTGGGAAGCTATTTTACACATAAAATTGATAATTGATAAGGACCTACTGTATAGCACAGGGGCGTCTGCTTAGTAGTCTGTAATGACCTATATGGTAAAAGAATCTAAAAAAGAGTGAATATATCTATATGGGCTTCCCTTGTGGCTCAGCTGGTAAAGAATCTACCTGCAATGTGGCAGACCTGGGTTCGATCCCTGGGTTGGGAAGATCCCTTGGAGACGGGAAAAGCTACCTACTCCACTATTCTGGCCTGGAGAATTCCATGGACTGTATAGTCCATGGGGTGGCAAAGAGTCGGACACAACTGAACAACTTTTACTTCACTTCATAACTGATGCACTTTGCTGCACACCTGAAACTACCACAACACTGTAAAGTAACTATACCCCAAAAAAAAAAAAAAAAACATAGCATCTAAAAAGAGTTATAAGGAGTAGACAAGGCTGTACACAGTCAGGGATGGCTACGTCTCTGACCTCCTATCTGGATATTTAACTAAAAGCTTTCACGGCTGAGTAAAATTTTTGAAGATGGTTTTTGGGGACACTGAGTCCACTATCTCCCCGGATTGCTGGCTTTCTGATTAAAAGCATCTTTCCTTTCTACCAAAATTTGTTTCCCTTGAGTATTGAATTTTGAGCAGCATGCAGCCAGACCTGAGTTTGGTAATACAGGTAGAGACCTTGTTTCTAATTCTCATTTCTCTTTTCATTCCTGACACTCCCCACCTCCTTGAATTAAGCACGGCTGTGAGATTTACTTTGGCCAATAAGGCAGAAATGTGTCTCACTTCTGATCAGAAGCATTAAGGAACCAGAGTATGTTCTTTGAGTCCTTTTCCCCGTCTGGGAGTCCCAAGACGCAAGTGCCCCCAATGCAAGAGGTCTGGGAGGCTGTGCTGTTACTCCATGAAGGATACTTCCCCTGGGGAGCTGCCAACTGCTGTCTCTGTGAGCGAGAGGAAAAGTCAACAGTGGGAACCTGCCGAGGTTCTGGTGCTATTTGTTATCTCAGCATCTTCTAACCTATTCTGACTAATTGCCTGTTCATCCATTGTATCCACCGTGCCCAGAATTGGACCTGGCATACAATAGGTACACAAGACAGAAATGTTGAATGAATAAATAAAAGAGAACCACTTTGCAAGAAAGTCTTAACTGCAGCTAAGATGAAGCACACACTTCCTAACACCGTGGTTTTCAACCTTATCAGACATAATACCTCCATTGTTCAATGCATATTTTATAATGCCTTCAAAATTCTGAAGTGGAATTCACAGATAATGTAATCCATCTGCAAGATCTTTTTATTAAGATAAATATAATGCCCTAAATGGATACCAAGTAAAATAAAAATGAATTTATAATAGAATGATACATATTTCAACAAGTACCTTCTTAAGTATAATTCATTAGGATACGTAGTAAAGGCAGATTCTCCCTCTTCTCCCCCACTCAATAGAGCCATCATAAATGCTACAGCTATGAGGGTGCTGGTACAGAAGGTGGAGTGGTTGGTGGGGAGATTTTCTCCTGTGGGCACACTGTTGGTAAAGTTACAAACAAACACAAAATATTCTTTTTTAAAAACATTCATTCATTTATTTTTGGCACTGCTGGGTCTTATTACCACATGCAGGGCTTTTGCTAGTTGCAGCGAGCAGGGGTTACTCTCTAGTTCTGGTGCTTCTCACTGCAGTGGCTTCTCTTGTTGCACAGCATGGGCTCTAGACAGTATGTGGGCTTCAGTAGTTGTGGTGTACGAGCTCAGTTGCCCCTTGGCATGTGGGATCTTCCCAGACCAGGGACTGAACCCGTGTCCCCTTATTGGCAGGTGGATTCTTTACCACTGTACCACTAGGGAAGTCCAAGTATTCTTTTGATTTACCCTGAGTTCGCATTACGAGAAATTCTCAGTTGTGTGTATTAAGCTACTATACAGATAATCACAGTTTCCCCCCCGCCTAGTTTGGAGGGACATCTAAAAGTCAAGAAGGTATGGAATAATTTTCTATAAGTGTGGAGCTGTCCTGGACATTACAGGACATTAGTACCTCTGATGTTTGCTGATTAGTACCTCTGATTAACTGCTGGTAATCCCTTATCCTTATGAACAACAACAAACTACTCTCACAAATGTGCCAAACACCCCTGGATCTCTATCACAATCTGGGGCTTCAGACTGAGTATTTTAATCTTAGTCCATGCCCAGTCACTGCCCCCTGCTGGGTCCATGTCAGGCACTCCATGACCATGATAGATGTGGCTACTTCTACTGTCCGGGTCCCAGCGACCAAAAGGAAGATGTAAGCGGATGTAAGGGGAAGAGGACCATCTCTTTTGGGTGTGTGGGCAAAGGAGTTAACAACAGTGCATTTTCATTCACAAGTTCCGGGGGTGTGGAGAGATGGGTCAGGTGGAACACTCCATGTGCCTTATGTTTGGGTGGCAGGAAAAGAAAGAAAAAGAAGCTTCTGGGGACTGCAGAGAAAAATCACAGCTCTCTTCCATGCAAACAGGAATAAGGCAAAGCTTTCCTATTAATGGCCATCCTCTCTCCATCACTCTCATCTTGACCTCCTCCTTTGCGATGTGATTGGCACAAAGCAACCACGAAATGGTCTCTTTACATTCAAGAAGCCAGCTCGGTCCCCTTCTCTGGATATCAGGAAGCGGCTGCTTCTGGCCCCTCTATTGGCAGAGGGTGCCCAGGTGTGACCCAGGTCACTGCTCTGAGTTTTTCTTCAGGAAGGAGGAGGGGGTGCTCTTCAAACCAAGGCATCCATGTGAAAGATACCCACCCAGAGTTCTGCAGTGCACAACCTATTCAAACATACACTGCAATTCCAGAAGGCAGTTCTTGACTTTATAACACTGGAAAACGATATTAAGTCATTCCATCACTGGTCCTTTTGCCAAATGCATCATGGACACTTCTTGGTCAATTTCTTTCCCGGTGATGAGTCCTCCCACGCTAAATGTGCTGGGCATCCCCTGCAGTCATCCTGGCAGCTGCAAAGCACAGGGTTTCTGGGGCTTCTGTGTAGGATGTGTTTTGGTTAATATTTACAAGCAAATAGAACCACCCACTCTTGTTCCTGAAACCATACAGACTTTTTTTTTTTTTAAATCAGTCAACCTTTATGAAATAATGTCATTTGTAGCAACATGGATGGACCTAGAGATTGTCATACTGAGTGAAATCTAAAAAGAAATGATACAAGTCAACTTATTTACAAAACAGAAATAGACTCACAGACTTTAGAGAACAAATTTATGGTTGGCAGGAGGGGTAAGAGTGATGGGAGGGGATAGTTAGGGAGTTTGGGATGGACGTGTGCACACTGCTGTATAGCAGTGTGCTGTATAGCACAGGGGACTCTGCTCACCGTTATGTAGCAGCCTGGATGGGAGGGGAGTTTGGGGGGAGAATGGCTACATGTATATGTATGGCTGAGTCCCTTTGCTGTCCACCTGAAACTATCACTACATTGTTAACTGGCTATACTCCAATATAAAATAAAAGTTTCTTTTTTAAAAGAAAAAAACCTTCCTTTGATGTTTAAAAGAGGTGTGGGTGCAGAGCATAAGAGACGCTGAGGGGCGCGGCTCCAGAAGTGAGGGAGTAATCAATACAAACCAGACAGTTTATACCCTTGAAGCAGGGGACTCTCTACCAGTCACCGAACAGGAAGACTTGCTTAGTTTTCCGGATGACTTTTCAGACTTTTAGGGGGAGAAATCCCACTAACATCCCAAAGAGAGCAGCAGTGCAGAGAGGCAGAGTGGGGGCTCTGCACCCGTTCACAGACCTGGCATCACAAGTAAGTGCCCTCCCTTCTCTGCTCCTCCTCTGAGCTGGTATTCACTTCACAGGGATGGAGAGTCACATGGTGCCCTTATGGCACTTAGAGCAGGTCCAGAACACGGTGAAGAGCATACATCATTTATTAATACTTAAAACTATGAAAACTCAGGCTGATCACCTACAAATCCAGAAGCCTCTGGCATCCCGTATGTCTTTACCCCAGGTAAGGCAGCTTTTTCTGAAGTTGAAAGTCTAGCCTGAATCCATGTTGCTGCAGAATGTATTGATACCTACCTCCCATGTTTGGCCCTCACGTACCATCTGTGTTGTGCTTAGTAACTCAGTCGTGTCTGACTCTTTACGACCCCATGGTCTGTAGCCACCAGGCTCCTCTGTCCATGGGGATTCTCCAGGCAAGAATACTGGAATCGGTTGTCATGCCCTCCTCCAGGGGATCTTCCCAATGCAGGGATCACACCTGGATCTCCTGCATTGCAGGCAGATTCTTTACCGTCTGAGCCACCAGGGAAGCCCCACGTATCGTCTCTCACACAAAAATGCCACAAGCTCTCCGGGGGTCCTTCCTGAGACCCTGCGTTTGCCTTAGACTGTGTGGCTTCTAGGAAACTTCCTGTGAGTTCATTTTGGCTCTGATTTTGGCAGGTGGGTGTGACTCAGGCTGCTTGTCCCACATCCTGATCTGGTTTTTGGCACCATTACTGGGTTTGGGAAGATGGGTCAGATCTCAAAGCCTTGGATGGCTTGTTTGGGTGGCAGCTGTGAAGTCTGCAGGAAGAGGGGAGACCACACTGGTCAGATTAATGCCCCCTCTTCCCCCTGAAGCTGAAGCTCCCCCGCCTTTAGTCAGGTCCAAGGAAAGCCTGAGCTGCTTGGTTTATGCAGACTTTTCTGTCTCCTCTAGCATTTGGGGGAGGACCTCTCTAGCCATCACTCACAGCTGTACTATTTTCCAAACTCCAGCAATGCTCAATCCACCCACAGAATGACTACCAATCACACATCACCTACAGTTTAGGATTTTGATTAAAGCGTTGACCTCCTGTTTTCAACCATTTGTTATGACAAATTTTAAACAAAGAAGAATGAAATCATACAGCAAACACTCATACACCCACCACCAAGCTTCTATCATCAACGCAATCTGGATGGGCTTTATCACACATCTATCCACTTTTTAGCCTGCACTCCATCTCCTTTTATGATTTATTTCAAAAGAAGTTGCAAACAATCAGTTTTCCCTAAATGCTTCAACCTGCCTGTTAATAACTAAAGTTCAAGAATCAATTTTTTTCACTTATAAACTTTGTACTATTGTCAGAGATGGAAAACTATCATCAGAATGCATAAATAGAATTAATTCCTCTTAAATAAGAATAATGAAAACACTGCAGGGCTAGAAGAAACAAGAATTTGTTCAGAACTTTTACATGATGGAAAGGTCTGTGTGAGTTTTTCCTTCTGGGTAAATCCCAAGGCAGTCTAATATAACTAGGTTCTGGATCCAGATGTTCCAGGCATTTTACATTATACCAGCTCCTTCATTCACTGGCTGTGTGACCTCGGACAAATCACTTAACCTCTCTATGCCTTGGTTTCCTCACCTGTGAAATGGAAGTGGTGAAGGGTTCAAGCTTCATGCACAGTTTGAAGAATAAATGAGTTAATATACATGCAGTTCGGAGGCTTCTGCATGCACACAGCAAACAATAAAAACTATTGACCACTGTTTGCTTTAGGGTCTACTCTGATGAGGGTGGCAGAATAGATGCTCAGCAGTGGTGAGGAGTGCCATTCAGATTTCCCTTCAGCGGGAGTCCACCATCAGGAGTGTCATTTGCTGACTCCATCTGCCTGCAGGGCCCCCAACATCTGCCAGCCAGTGTTCAAACACGGTGATGGAACAAGGATGACCATTTTGACCTAGCATCAGTTTTCCAGGTCATCTGCTTAATGGCCTGAGAATTAGTCCATGGGGTAGCAAAGAGTCAGACATAACTGTGCTTGGACGCATGCATCCTCAATGGTGTAATAACAATGCTCTTCCGTTCAGTCTTATCAGAGGTGTCTACGTAAGAGGAGAAGTGGGGGGAAATGCTGACAGAGGAATAGGAGGACCAAGGATGTGCTCTGCCTGCTTCCTGACTCTGCTCAGTATCTCCCTGTTGGCACAGGTAACATGAGGGCCACGCTGCTCAAGTGGACCTGTGACCTATGTGAATCACAGAGGTGCTAGCTGGACATACACCCTGTGGGCTATGGACACAACACTGGTAGGGCAAAGGGGCAGACTGGTCCTCTGCCCACTGAAATCAAGGGATCCAGGATACATCCCGAAATGAGAAAAGCCAGTGCCCACACAGAGGCCATCCTGGCTGATAGATCATTGAAAATCTCAACTGGATTCTAGGGCATCGCTGTCCTCAGTCTCCAGGTCACCCTTGCCACTCCCGGGATTCCTGGGGCCTCTCCACCGCAGAGCAAGGAAGGGGTTTCTCTGTCTTGAAGGAGTCTTGGGGGTGGGATAAATTGGGAGATTAGGTCTGACACATATACACTATTGATACTATGTATAAAATTGGTAACTAATGAGAATCCAATGTGTAGCACAGGGAACTCTACAATGTTCTGTGCAGACCTGAATGGGAAGGAAATCCAAAAAAGAGAAGATATATGTATATATATATAGCTGATTCACTTTGCTGTACAGCAGAAACTGAAACAACATTGTAAAGCAACTATATTCCAACAAAAAAAGTTTTAAATGGCCAAACTGGGTGGTTTACAAACAGCAGACATCTATTTCTGACAGCTCTGGGGATGGAAGTCCAAGATCATGGCTCCATCAGATTTTGTGCCCGCTACCTGCTGCGTAGATGAATGTCTTCTCTGTGTCTTCATGTGGTGGAATAGGCCAGGGCACTCTCTGGGTCTCTTTCATAAGGGCACTAATCCCAAAGTAAGGGCCCCATCCACCTGACCTAATCACCACCCAAAGGCCCCACCTCCTGCCACCATTACATTGGGCACCAGGTTTCAACATATGAATTTTGGGGAGGACACAGACCCTCAGTCTAGAGTACCACCTATGATAAGAGCTTATTTTAAAAAATATTATTTATTTGTTTATTTATTTTTGGCTGCCCTGAGTCTTCATTGCTGGGTGTAGGCCTTCTCTAGTTTCAGAGAGCAGGGGCTTTTCTCTAGTTGTGGTGCATGGGCTTTTCATTGCAGGGGCTTCTCTTGTTGTGAAGCACATGTTCTAGGTTCATGGGCTTCAGTAGTTGTAGCATGCAGGCTCAGTAGTTGACCTGTGTCCCCTTCACTGGCAGGCAGATTCTTATCCACTGCACCACCAGGCAAGTCCCAATAAGAGTTTCTTGGTGTGTCTTTTCCTCCAGGAAACCCTTGATTTGTCTTGCTTTAGTGGAGAAGAGTTCATATTGGCAGGTTCCTCACCTCAAATGGTCACAGACCAAGGTCATGGTTCTGATGGCTGAGTTTCCACTAACAGGGTGCTACATAAGATGAGGATTGTCTGAATTTCACTGTTATTTGAAGTCATGTGGACATATACCCAAAAAAAAAAAAATATATATATATAACAAATACAAATCCCTAGGATCTTTTGCAGATCTATGGTAATGGATTGAATCCTCCCAAGTTCCTGTCTACCCAGCAATTCAGATTGTGACCTTATTTAGAAATAGCGTCCTTGCAGATGGAATTAGTTAAAATGCAGTCAGACTGGATTAGGGTGGATTCTAAATCCAAGGAGAGTGTCCGTGTAAGAGACAAAAAAGGAGACACAGAGACTCAGGAAACCAGGCCACATGAGGATGGAGGCAGAGACTGGAGGGATGTGGCCGCATGTCAGAGAATGTCCGGGGACACCGGGGGCTGGAAGAGGCAGGAAGGATCCTTCTCTGGACCCTCTGAAGGAGCACAGCCTTGCCCACACCTTGATTTTGGAATTCAGACCTCCAGAATTGTGACAGAGGGAATGAACTGATCCAGTTAGTGGCGACTTATTACAGTAGCCTCAGAAAATGAGCAGACTTCCTAGGCGAGCCCTCCCAGTTAAGCCAGTGAATCTGCATTTTGACAGATGGTGTGGCTGATTCTCATTTAGCTGACAGTTGAGAGCTACTGATGGGAGGGTGTCCTGCGCCCAGAGCAGGGGCAGTGATTTTACCCTCTTGCTCCACAAAGAATGGGCTAATACTAGTAACTTCTTACACAGATGAAATCCACCCATCTGTTCTGAAATGCTTGGGCTTTGATTACAACTTCTATGGTGAATAAGAACTGATGATGAAAACCTCCTTTCCTCTCAATCTCTCAACAAAAGCTCAGTTTCCCTGGCTGCTTTGAGCTGGAAGATTCTCTGCTTAATATCTTATGATGTTGGACAATAATCCTTACAGGGCTAACATGAATGCCATCTAAAACATGCAATGCAAATGCAGCCTGACGATGCCTGTGTCAGCTCAGTGTTATCTACTTAATGTGTTTACTCACTGCCTCTGTAAGTGATGTTACTGGTGGTACGGGGGCCCTGGACCAGCAGTTCGTGGGGTGTCCCTAAAGCACCTTTTGTAGGTGGAGATGGTGGTGTGGCAGTGCTATGACTAGAAATGTCTGCTACATCTCTGACATTCATCCATTCTTCCCTTGATCCATCCGTCCACCCCTCTATCCCTCCCTCCATCCATCCATCTCTCCTTCCATCTAATCATCTCTCCATCCCTCCCTTCCTCCATCCCTCCCTCCATCCATTCATCCTTTCCTCCATCCATTTATCTCTCATTCCATCTATTAATCTCTCCAACCTCCTCCCTCTCTTCCTCCCTTAATCCCTCCATCTCTCCCTCCATCCATCCATCTCTCCTTCCATCTAATCATCTCTCCATCCCTCCCTCCAACTCCCTCCCTCAACCTACCCATTCATCCACCCATCCTTGCTTCCTTCCCCACCCCCCTCCTTCCTTCCTCCCTTTATTATTTAAAAAATCTTAGGACCTCCCTGGTGGTCCAGTGGTGAAGGCTCACACTCCCAATGCAGAGGGCCTGGGTCTGATCCTTGGTCAGCAAACTAGATCCCACATGCCATGACTAAGAGCCCACATACCACAATTAAGACCCAGCACAGCCAAAGAAATCAATTAAAAAAAATCTTTTTAGGAGCTCATTTTCTGTTGAACTCTATTATCTACAGATAAGCATACACACCATGACTGTCCACTCAGTGACATTTCACAGTGAACAAACTCATAACCCGAACCTGGCTCAAGAGCCAGAGCACTATGGATCACACTGGAAGCCCCTCGTACCCTTCTAGTCCCGCTCCACCCCCACCACTGGAGTAAAGGCGAACCTCTTTACTGATATCATAGCTTAGTCTTCCTTGTTTTTAGTTAGGAATAACGAGTCAGCACTGGGTGGACGCCAGGAGCCTGTAGGCACACCGACCTGGCAGGAAGGATGAGCACTGCCCGCAGGCTTGTGGAAGCCAGAGCCCAGGACAGTCAATGTCACAAGCGCCAAGGTGGCACATGAGAGCTACCTGGATGAGTTCCTGCTACTTCCTGGCAGGACTGGCTGCAGGCTTTGGTGCAGGGGGCCCTGCACATGGCAGGTGAGGGCAGCCACACCTCCTTTTGGCTGGACACACTTTTTTTTTTTTCTACTTTTTATTTTCTATTGGAGTATAGCCGATTAATGGGCTTCCCATGTGGCGCCAGTGGTAAAGAGCCTGCCTGCCAATGCAGCAGACTTTAGAGACGCAGGTTTAATCCCTGTGTCAGGAAGATCTCCTGGAGGAAGGCATGGCAACCTACTCCAGTGTTCTTGCCTGGAGAATCCCCATAGACAGAGGAGCCTGGAGGGCTACAATCCATAGTGTCGCAAAGAGTCGGACACGACTAAAGAGACTTAGCACAGCACAGCACAGGACACAGTCGATTAACAATGTGTGATAGTTTCAGGTGAACAGCAAAAGGACTCAGCCATACATATCCCTGTATCCATTCTCCCCCAAATTTCCCTCCCATCCAGGCTGCCACATAACATCAGGCAGATTTCCCTGTGTTATATAGTAGGTCTTTGTTGCTTATCCATTTTAAATTTAGCAGTATGGACATGCTCATCCTGAGCTCTCTAACAGCAAAAACCAACCCTTGTCATTTATTAGTGAGAAAAGCATCAGAACACTGCAAATCTAAATTTGCATGACTGATGGGAGAATAACAGTAATAACAGTTAATGTTTTGACAAACGACAGGCTGAGAGAAAATTTTTGCATGCACCTGATAAAGGCTGGCATCCAAAATATACAAAGGATTCTTAAAACTTAACAATAAGAAAAAAAATTTAAATCAGTGAAAGATCTGAACAGATACCTCGCCCAAGAAGGTATCCAGATGGCAAACAAGAATATGCAAAGATGCTCCATATGTCATCAGGGAATTGCGAATGGAAACAACAATGAGATGCCGCCACACACCCATTAGAATGGCTAAAATCCAAAACGGTAACAACACCAAATGCTGGCGAGGATGCAGAGCAAAGGAGACTCTCCTTCACTGCTGGTGGGAATACAAAACGGTACTCAGCCACTTGGAAGGCCGTTTGGCAGTGTCTTACAAAGCTGAGCACATTCTTACAATATGATCCAGCAATTGTGCTCCTTGGTATTTACCCAAGCGAGCTGAACAACATATGTCTACATGAAAACCTGAGCACAAATGTTTGTAGCAGTTTTATTCATCATTGCCAAAATCTGGAAGCAACTAAGATGTCCTTCATAGCAGGTGAATGGATGAATACACTATGGTCCATCCAGACAAAGGAGTATTTAGTGCTCAAAAGAAATGAGCTACCAAGTCATGCAAAGACATGGAGGAGACTTAAATGCATATTGCTAAGTGAAAGAAGCCAAACTGAAAAGGTTAGGTACTGTATGATTCCAACTCCGTGACACTCTGGGAAAAGCCAAACTGCAGATGATAAAAGGGTGAAGGGTGAGGAGGGAGGGAGGAATAAGTAGGCAGAGGACTTTTAGGGCTGTGAAATTATTCTGTATGACACTGTGAAGGCAGATACATGTCATATTGTTGTTGTTTAGTTGCTAAGTCATGTCCAACTCCTTGTGAACCCATGGACTGTAGCCCACCAGGCTCCTGTGTCCATGAGACCTCACAGGCAAGAATACTAGAGTGGGTTACCATTTCCTTTTCCAAGAGATCTTCCCAAACCCAAGGATCAAACTAGAGTCTCCTGCATTGGCAGGCAGATTCTTTACCACTGAGCCATCAGGGAAGCCCACACATGTCATGTACCTCAGTCAAAATCCACAGAAGCCACAATGTAGACGTTTCACCGAAAATGAAGGCAAGAGAATGAAATAATGTGATATGCTGCCACATGGATGGAACTGGAGACTATCATCCTAAGGGAAGTAAATCAGATAGAGAAAGACAAATATCAGATGAGATCACTTAAATGTGGAATCTAAAATATGATACAAATGAACTATGAAACACAAACAGACTCACAAGCAGAGAAAACAAACATGTTTATTAAGGGGATGGAGGAAGGATAAATTAGGAGTTCAGGATTAGATATACACACTACTATATAGAAAATAAATAGACAACAAGGTCCTACTGTACAGCACAGGAAGCTATTCACATATTCAATATCCTGTAATAAACTATAATGGAAAAGAATCTGAAAAAATGTGTATAAGTATATATAACTTCGCTGTATACCAGAAACTAACACAATGCTATAAATCAACTGTACTTCAATAAAAAAAGAGTAGAAACTATGGACTTCGGTTATTAATAAAGTATCAAGATTGGTTCAAAAAGCCCCCTAATGTTTATTATAGTATTTTCTATATTGCAGGCACTGTTTTAAGTGCTTTCCATGTTTTACTGAATCTTCATAACAACTCAGTGAGGTAAGTATTTTTATCATGATTTTTTTTTTCATGATTATTTTTTTGAGAGAGGAAACTAAAGCACTGAATGGCCCAAGTCACAGCTGGCAAGAACCTAAGCACTCTTGTTTCCTGGGGCTGCACTGTTAGGCTCTCTCCTGTAACAGCCTTGGAACACACCAGTCAGTTCCCAAAGGACAGTCTGAGCTCAGACTCCATAGCCATGCAAAGAAACACTTCTATCCATGAGTACAGGATTCCCTGCAATGATTTTTTAAAATTCATAAAACTTTGTCATATATTCTAAACATTTCAGATTGGCTTTTCAAGTCTGAATACCTCATTGGAGATTCTCAACTATTAATTATTTTTCAGTATAAAAATGGAAAGTTGATACAGGTTCATGGTTTAAAGTCAAATAGAACAGGAAGAAACATTTGCAGTGAAACAAGCATAAATCCCTCCACCTCCCAGCTGGAGCTCCCCCTGCTTCCCACTCTGAAAGGAACCATAGTCAGTAATCTCTTGAGCCTCCTTCCATCTACGAAACTTATCTACGAAACAGCAGCAGAATCATGGACAAAGAGAATGGACTTGTGGTTGTCAAGGAGGAGTGGGTAGGGAAGGGATGGACTGGGAGTTTGGGTTAGCAGATGCAAACTATGCATATAGAATGGATAAACAACAAGGTCCTACCTACTGTATAGCACAGAGAACTACATTGAGTGTCCTGATAAACCATAAAAGAAAAGAACATTTAAAAAAAGAATGTATATATTAATATATGTATAACTGAGCCACTTTGCTGTACAGCAGATATTAACACATTGAAGACTAATTATATTCCCATCAAAGGCCATCAAAATCATACTTTTGAAGATGATGGTTAAATGTAATATGGACACCAACTTTATTTTAAACATAGGGGATGGACACGGAAAAGGTGTCGTGAATTATGAAGCATATGGTACAATTGGAACACAAGGCAGCTGCAGAGTGGCTTCCCCAGAAACTCTGTGGTGTGTGCTCTCAGTCAGCCAGGAATACCCATGGTGAGCCCCCTAGCCATCTCACTCCCCTGGGGGAGGGCACTGCACCCCTTTCATCATCTGCCCCTCCTGTAGCACTGGTTCCCAGTACCCTGACTGCTCTGGTTTCCAGGGATGCAGAGACCCAGGAATGTCAGGCTGCCCAATGGCCCATTGGAATGGTGTGTGTTCTCTAACACCTTCTTTCTTATTTTTAATTGGAGTATAATCACTTTACTATGTTGTGTTAGTTTCTGCTGTATAACAATGTGAATCAGCTATAAGTACACATATATCCCCTACTTCTTGAGCCTTCCCTCCTCCCATCCCAGCCCTCTAGGTCATCACAGAGCACCGAGCTGAGTTCCCTGTGTTATACAGCAGTTTCTCTGATAACTTCTGCATACAATGATCAACCCCAGGTCCTTAGAGAGGACATGAAATTAAACAGTGCTGCTTGCAATGAACGTCAAAGCAGAGTGGACTTGGGTGCTGCTGTTTGGAGATCAAAAAAGATCTTTGGTGAGATTGTTCTGGAATGAGACAGGCCATGGAGTATACTCAATGATGTCCTGGCAACTCCAGGCAAGGGTCCACGTCTCACTAGCGTCTCTCCTCTGCAGTGAGAGCTCTGATGAGGTATATACCACAGCTCACACACAAGGGCGCCGCAGAGAAAGGGACTCAGGGAGAGCAGCATCTCTGCTGCTCAGAGGCTCATAAAAGATCCACTTCTCTTTCCTTCTGTCTGCAGAGGCAGCCTCACTGCTCTGACAAATGAGCTGTCCTAAAAGCAGGCTTCCTGAACTAACACTGTCTCCAGAGAAAAAGAATGCAAACCACGTCATCCTTGCTTTTTTTTTTTTAACTTTTAATTAATTTTTATTGGAGTACGGTTGATTGGCAGTGTTGTGTTAGTTTCAGGTATACAGCAAAGTGAATCAGTTATACATATATTGCTTCTTTCTTAGATTCTTTTCCCATATAGGTCATTATTTCCTGGTGGCTCAGAGGGGTAAAGAGTAACTGAGGGGATTTTGATGGGGGCCACAGGAGAGGATGAACTCAAGCAGTTGGTAAAATTCCAACTTGGGAAGACAAGGCCTAAAAATGCTGTCTCTTGACCGGATTTTACAGGAAGGCATTATGTTACCAAGCCTGGAGGTGCTAGAATTAGGGGTCCCTTGGAGTCTGAAAAAGGTTGCTTGAATCAATGAAATGAAGTACTCCTTGATCTGATGTTGGCTAGAGCTATTAGCAGGGCACATAGGATTAAAGGAATTCATTAATCCAATCCATGTTTTATGAGCACCTTATAGGAGCCAGGTACTGTCCTCAACGCCAAAGATAAAGCAGTGAATGATAAGTCAGACAGAGAAAGACAAATATCATATGATATCACTTGTACATAGAATCTAAAAGAAATACAAATGGATTTATTGGCAAAACAGAAATAGACGCACAGAGAAAACAAATTTTATGGTATATATATATATAACACTGAATTCACTTCGCCATAAACTGGAAACTAACACAACATTGTATGTTAACTATACTTCAAAAAAGCAGTGGATGGTAGAGATTAAGTGTTTGATTTCAAGAAGCTTATAGTGGACTGCCCTGGTGGTCCAGTTGTTAAGAATCCACCAGCCAATGCAGGGGACACGGGTTTGATCCCTAGTCTGGGAAGATTGCATATGCTGCAGGGCTACTAAGCCTGTGTACCACAATTACTGAGCCCATACTCTAGAGCCCGGGAGCCCCAGTTATTGAAGCTTTCGTGCCCTTGAGCCTGTGCTCCACAGTTAGAGAAGCCCCTGCAATTAGAGTAGCCACTGCTTGCTGCAACTAGAGAAAGCCCACACGTAGCAACGAAGACCCAGCACAGTCAAACATAAATAAATAAATAAATAATAAGAAAAGAAGAAACATATGGTATCACTGAGGGCAAAGACACGCATTCAGATCACGGTGGGATTTGAGAAAATGAAATAGAACCCCACACTGGGCCACAGAAGAGTGAGGAAGGTAATAGAGACAGGGAAGGAGGTGATATTTTAACTGAGATCTGAATCCTAAGTCATGGGTCAACCATGAGAGGACCTGAGCAGAGGGTATTTAGGAAGAGGGAAAAGCAAGTGTAAAAGTCAGACAATAGAAATGAGCATGAAATCTTGGAGAAATAAACCAAATGCAGAACAGGATAACTGAAGTAGAAGGGAGAGAGGCAATGTGGGTGAAAGGAATTTGGCAAGGCCAGATCATACAAGGTCTGAAAGGTTAAAGTGAGGAGGTTAGATTTTTAGTAACAGCACTGCAAAAGGCCATTAGGATGCTTTCTGCATGGGAGCAATACAGCTGACTTACATGTTTAAAAGCCACTTTGACTACTTGGTGAGGTGTGGATTGTGGGGAGGAAGGGCAAAGGCAACATCCCTGGGTGACATTAACATCAGTGGGTGAACATCTAAGGAGAAAGGATATATTTGCATGGCATCAGGATACCACCCTGAGATTAACTGCAAAGGGAAAGAAGTAACTTCTCAGTGGAGAAACCTGGCTGACACTACCTTAGCCACATAATCAAAGTGAACATCGCCGGGAAGACAGCATGTTGATATCACATCACCTCATTTCTGTGCTGTGTTTGCCAGAAAGGCATAACCTCTAATCAGGAGAAAATATCAGACAGACCCGTATCGGGAAACACTCTACAATATTTCTGACCGGCACTTTACAAAAATGCCAAGATCGTGAAAAACAAAGGATGGACAGATTGTCCATAGTGCCCACTTGGCCCCAGGAGGATCAGTTTCACCCACATCTTACTACCTGAACGTGCACACATCTTACTTGTACAACTCGGTGGACACCTGCATGTGTACACACCTATACAGCCCTCCCAACTTCAGATCACCCGCAGCCCTCTCGAAGTCTCCCTCCTCCTTCTCTTCTTCACTCCCCGAACCGTTCATGATTAGTTTGGCTTTTCTTCCCAGCGATTAGTTTTGCGTTTTCTAGAACTCCCCAGAGAAGAAACGATGCCGCGTCGCCCCTCTTCTTTCCAGCTTCGTTAGCTCATCTTTAAGCTTGTGGGCTGTGTCCATGCTCACTGTTCTCTTTGAGCAGCGTGTTGTTATACGAACCCACAGCCGTGTGTTTATCTATCCTCCTAAAGATGGGCGTTTGGCTCGTTTCCAGCTTTGGGCGATCACACATGATGCTGCTGCGAACATTCTCATACACAACTTCTTTTTTCATCTCTTTTTTAATTAAAATTTTTTTTTTTATTGAAGTGTAGCTTATTTACAAAGCTGTGTTAGTTTCAGGTGTACAGCAAAGCGATTCAGATTCTTTTCCTATATGAGTTACTACAAAATATTACACCATACAGCAGGACCTTGTCATTTATCCATTTTACATATAGTAGTGTGTATGATACTTTTGAACCAGGGTGCTGAAGAAGACTCTTAAATCCCTTGGATAGCAAGGAAATCTAACCAGTCAATCCTAAAGGAAATCAACCCTGAATATTCATTGGACGGACTGATGCTGAAGCTCCAATGCTTTGGCTACCTGCTGCAAAGAGCCAAGTCATTGGAAAAGACCCTGATGCTGGGAAAGACTGATGGCAGGAGTGGAAGGGGGTGACAGAGGATGAGATGACTGGATGGCACCATCAACTCATTGGACATGAGTCTGAGCAAACTCCGAGAGATAGTGAAGGACAGGGAAGCCTGGTGTGCTGCAGTCCATGGGGTTCCAAACAGTTGGACACAACTTGGTGACTGAACAACAACAACAATGTGTATCTGTTGAACCCAAACTCCTAATTTATCCCTCCCCACAGCCCTTCCCCTTTGGCAGCCATAAGCTTGCTTTCTTTTCTTTGTTAGAGTTTATTTATTATTTTTTATGGCTGTGCCAGATCTTCACTTCAGTGCATGGGCTTCTCATTGTAGTGGCCGCTCTTGTTGCTGAGCACAGGCTCCAGAGCACGGGCTCAGTACTTGTGGCACATGGGCTTAGTTGCTCTGTGGCATGTGGGATCTTCCCAGATCAGGGATCAAACCCGTGTCTCCTGCATTGGCAGGCAGATTCTTTTTTTTTTTTTTTTTATTTTTACTACACCAAAAGAATTTTATTTTATTTTATTTTATTTTATTTTTTTTTATTTTTTATTTTAGTTGGGGGCTAATTACTTTACAATATTGTAGTAGTTTTTGCCATACATCGACATGAATCAGCCATGGATTCACATGTGCTCCCCCTCCCAAACCCTCCTCCCACCTCCCTCCCCCTCCCATCCCTCAGTGTCATCCCAACGCTCCATCCCCGAGCATCCGTCCCATGCATAGAACATGGAATGGTGTTCTGCTTCACATATGACAATATACATGTTTCAATGTTATTGTCCCAGAACGTCCAACCCTCACCCTCTCCCTCAGAGTCCACAGGACTGTTCTATGCATCTGTGTCTCTTATTCTGTCTCACATATAGGGTTACCATTACCATATTTCAAATTCCATATACATGCATTAACTTCACTCTGTATAATGGGCTCCAGTTTCATCCATCTCAATAGAACGGATTCAAATGTATTCTTTTTAATGGCTGAGTAATATTCCATTGTGTATATGTACCACAGCTTCCTTATCCATTCGTCTGCCGATGGACATCTAGGTTGCTTCCATGTCCTGGCTATTGTAAACAGTGCTGCGATGAACATTGGGGTACACGCGTCTCTTTCAATTCTGGTTTCCTCGGTGTATATGCCTAGCAGTGGGATTGCTGGGTCATATGGCAGTTCTATTCCCAGTTTTTTAAGGAATCTCCACACTGTTCTCCATAGTGGCTGTACTAGTTTGCATTCCCACCAACAGTGTAAGAGGGTTCCCTTTTCTCCACACCCTCTCCAGCATTTATTGCTTGTAGACTTTTGGATAGCGGCCATTCTGACTGGTGTGTAATGGTACCTCATTGTGGTTTTGATTTGCATTTCTCTAATAATGAGTGATGTTGAGCATCTTTTCATGTGTTTGTTAGCCATCTGTATGTCTTCTTTGGAGAAATGTCTGTTTAGTTCTTTGGCCCATTTTTTGATTGGGTCGTTTATTTTTCTGGAATTCAGCTGCAGGAGTTGCTTGTATATTTTTGAGATTAATTGTTTGTCTGTTGCTTCGTTTGCTATTATTTTCTCCCATTCTGAAGGCTGTCTTTTCACCTTGCTTATAGTTTCCTTTGTTGTGCAAAAGCTTTTAATTTTGATTAGGTCCCATTTGTTTATTTTTGCTTTTATTTCCAATATTCTGGGTGGTGGGTCATGGAGGATCCTGCTGTGATTTATGTCGGAGAGTGTTTTGCCTATGTTTTCCTCTAGGAGTTTTATAGTTTCTGGTCTTACATTTAGATCTTTAATCCATTTTGAGTTTATTTTTGTGTATGGTGTTAGGAAGTGTTCTAGTTTCATTCTTTTACAAGTGGTTGACCAGTTTTCCCAGCACCACTTGTTAAAGAGATTGTCTTTTCTCCATTGTATACTCTTGCCTCCTTTGTCGAAGATAAGGTGCCCATAGGTGTGTGGGTTTATCTCTGGGCTTTCTATTTTGTTCCATTGATCTATATTTCTATCCTTGTGGCAGGCAGATTCTTAACCACTTTTGGGACACTGGGGAAGTCCTGTAAGTTTGTTTTCTAGGTCTGTGAGTCTGCGTCTGTTTTGTAGAGTTCCTTTGTACCGCTTTCTTTTAGATTCCGCATTTAAGTGATATCATATGCTATTTGTCCTTTGCGGTCCGACTTACTCAGCTATAAAAATGAATGAAATAATGCCATTTGCAGCACGATGGATGGGCCTAGAGACGATCACACTAAGTGAAATGAGTGGTGTACAACTTTTGATGACACACGCATGCCCTCATTTTTCTTGGGCGCATTTGCTCGGTTCTGGACAGATCTATGTTTCATTCCCCAAACACTTCCCCTTCTCCCTCGGCCGATAAACTCAGTTTCTGCTCTGAGAGGAAGTCTTGTGCCCACTATTAATGTAATGACATTTCCCCATCTCGTTACAATGAAGTGGCTGCCGCTATAGCTAATCCCAGGAGGAAGACGAGAGGAGACTGGACCGTCTGCCTTCAGAATGAAGCACATCCCGACAAGCCTGGGAGCGACAGGGAGATTCCTGATGTTTATTAACGATGTTTCATGCTCTCCTGTCGGTTCCCAAAGAGCGATAATGCGACCCAGCTCAGAAATAATGGGATGTGTTCCTGGAAGTGTGCTCATTTCTAGAGGGATTACGTATGCTGATATTAGAAAAATCTAGACCCACCATTAAGCACTCTTCTGGGACATGATCTCCCAGTAGAAATTCTACCAGAGAAGTTGAGAGCCACATCCCGTAAACTCGTCCCTAAAGTTTAGCAAGAAACCAGCTCAGTGGGTCTGAGTTGTGTCAATTCAGTTCTTTCGGCTCAGGGCTCCTTCATCTCTGTGTAATAAAGACAGTTGATTTTTTTTCTTTGATTTCCAATCTAGCACAGACTAACATTTTTGTAAAACACAATGAAAATGTATTTGGAATCTAAAAAGAAATGATACAAACGATCTTACTTACCAAACAGAAACAGACTCACAGATTTAGAGAAGGAATTTATGATTGCTGTGCAGAAGGCTGGGGGGAAGGGATAGGGAGGGAGTTTGGGATGGACCTGTACACACTGCTATATTTAAAATGGACAACCAACAAGGACCTGTGTATAGCACAGGAAACTCTGCTCAATGTCATGTAGCACCTTGTATGGGACGGGAGTTTGGGGGAGAATGGATACATGTATATGTATGGCTGAGACTCTCTGCTGTGGATCGGAAACTATCCCAACGCTGTTAACCAGCTATACTCCAACATAAAACAAAAAGTTTTAAAGAATGTGTTTGGAGGATGTGATGATGCTGAGTTGCTAAAGCCTTACTGAGACAAGAGATGTGATGATGTCTTCCCCTTGGCCAGATAGTTCCTATCAAAGCATCATTGACACGGTGTTCCTTGCCCTTCCCAATCTTTTGCTAATTTACACAGTGTCCAGGGCAGGTGACCTCCTGGAGGACATGCCCTGTCTGCCCAGCTGTGCCCGACCCAAGCACACCCCTCTGTGAGGTAACAGGAGCTTGGAGCATTGAGTGCATCTTAATTTTCCTTTTCTTTTGCTCAATGAGAAGCAAGAAGTACATGGGCTTTAAAGTTATCCCAGGCCAGACACACAGACAGAATATTGAAGTGCACTGATATTAATATCTATAATTGCTCTCTCTACATTTATATCTATATACTCTTATTCATGGACTTCCCAGGTGGCACTAGTGGTAAAGAACCTGCCTGCCGATGCAGGAGACTAAGAGACTAAGTTCGATCCCTGGGTTGGGAAGATCCCTTGGAGGAGAGCATGGCAACCCACTCCAGTATTCTTGCTTGGAGAACCCCAGGGACAGAGGAGCCTGGTGGCCTACAAAGGGTTGCAAAGAGTCGGACACAATTGAAGTGACTTAGCACGCATATTCATATTCATGTAAATATCTGTGGTATCTATTTCAGTGGCATTCCAGAGCCAATTAAAAACCTTTGCATTCAGTCATAAAAAAGAACTAGAGAATGCCACTTGCAGCAACATGGATGGACATATGGACGGTCATACTAAGTGAAGTAAATCAGACAGAGAAAGACCAATACCATATGATATCACTTACATGTGGAATCTTAAAAATGATGCAAATGAACTTATATACAAAACAGACATAGAATCACAGACAGAGAAAACAAATTCATGGTTACCAAAGTAGAGAGGTTGGCGGGGGGTAGGGGGAATGGAATAAATTAAAGAGTTTGAGATTAACAGATACAAGCCACTATATATAAAATAGATAAACAACAAATAAGGTCCCACTATATAGCACAGAGAAACATAATAACCTATAATGGAAAAGAACATGAAAAAGAAGATATATCTATATCTGAATCACTTCGCTGTACACCTGAAGTTAACACAATGTAAATCAACTCTGTGCTAAGTCGCTTCAGTCGTCTCTGACTCTTTGTGACCCCCTGGACTGTAGCTCGCCAGGCTCCTCTGTCCATGGGGTTCTCCCTCCCCCATTGAAAGAATACTGGAGTGGGGGGCCATGCTCTCCTCCAGGATCTTCTCCATCCAAGGGTCAAATCCATGTCTGTTGCACCTCCTACATTGGCAGGCAGGTTCTTTATCATTAACGCCACCTGGGAAGCCCCAACTATGCTCCAATAAAAAAAAAAATCTTTAGGTGGTTCTGAGACCTTGGGGCCATGGCTTTCTCTCTGTTGTCTCTACTTTTGTCTTTTCCAGCAAGATCTTTTTTGCAGTTTCTGGCCCCCAGGCCTCTCCTCCAGCAGAAACATTTGAATAAGGAAGGGATAGACCTCAGAAGCAGCAAGAAACTCTCCGGTGGATTTCTTCTATCTTAGTTTAATTAGCGTAGATAACATCTTGTGTACAGGAACCCACTCAACGCTGCAAGCCTCTCCTCTGTAGCTAAGGGATCTGGCTAATTGAAGAACAAAAATATGCCAGCGCTATCAGGCTGGTGGGTGAATGGTATGGGAATAACTACATCACAATATGTATGCATGTGGCAGGAATTTATATTAGGAGTGAATTAGCATTCCTTGAATTAACTCAGGGTTCTAGTTTAATACATTTTTCAAGACTCTGATAAAATGAGCTAGAACAGAGAGTTTTTCCTCTTAACAGCACTACATTTTTAAATTTAAGAAAGAGCTTTTCTCTTCCTTATTAGCATCAGGCAGTTACAAGAGAGGACCAAGCTCTACAAGAAAAGATGTGTCATTAGGGCTAACAGATCTGTCACTGGGATGCTGAGATGCCAAGTGTCATGAGAAAGATGTTGCATCTGATTCTGGGGTGTGGGATGCCCTGTAGTTGCAGATGACATTGGAGGGAGGCAGTCTGAACTAACCTGATGGCCTCAGAGAAATATTCAGAGGAAAAACATTTGGTGCCGAGGAATGACAGACCTGTCCATCCATCATGGAGCCAAGAGGGAGAGGGACTCACAAAATGAATGACATTTGCATTGTATCCTATCAAACCCCCAAAAGGTACTGGAGCGTGTGTGTCCTTAATGAAGCTTTTCATAATTCCAATCACTTGCATGCCAAAAGCACTTGTTCTCCACAACTTAGGATTTTTTTTTTAAAAGAAAGACTAGCTCATGGTGTGAAGCAGTGCACAAATGTCTCCTGCCTCCTTGTGCCAAATGCCTCACTAGTCCCAAATCCAAACAGCCCTGGAGCATCTGAGGCTAATTTCATTATAGCGGCTGAGATTCAACAATTGTCAGATGTGGGGAGACTTGGCCCGTGCTGGTGGATTCCAGCAGGTCCGGAAGGTTTCCCAGGAGCCAAATTTTGGTCCTTATGCATACATAGATGAAAGCAAATAAGCCAAATGCCCAAGAAAATTGGCCGTTCAAGAGTATGTAAACAGCCCACACTCCAGGCATCTGCTAAATACTGGGGCTTTTGAAAATGCTTCTATTTTACCCTAGGTGCTTGGCCAGGTTGAAAGCAGAAAGCCACAGAAATGGTCCTTGAGCCAAGAAAGAAACAGCTAATTCAAACACAGCAAAAGAGATTTTTGCCTAATTGGTGCATCTAAGTTTAAAGGTTCATACAGTCAAAGCTATGGCTTTTTTCAGTCATGTATGGATGTGAGATTTGGGCCATAAAGAAAGCTGAGTGCCAAAGAATTGATGCTTTCAAACTGTAGTGCTAGGGAAGACTCTTGAGAGTCCCTTGGACAGCAAGGAGATCAAACCAGTCAATCCTAAATGAAATCAACCCTGCATATTCATTTGAAGGACTGATACTGAAGCTGATATTTCAATACTTTGGACTCCTGATGGGAAGAGCTGACTCATTGGAAAAGACCCTGGTGCTGGGAAAGATAGAAGGCAGGAGGAGAAGGGGATGACAGAAGATGAGATGGTTGGATGGCATCACTGACTCAAGGGACATGAGTTTGAGCATACTCTGGGAGACGGTGACAGACAGGGAAACCTGGTGTGCCGCAGTCCATAGGGTTGCAAAGATTCAGACACGACTTAATGACTGAACAAAAACAACAACATATTTCTAAATGAAGATCAAGAGGAAGGGTAAGAATGGCTGGTGTTTTGTACTGGACACCTCCTGCGTCCTGTCTCATATGCTCTTGCCTGCAGTTTAACCTCGGTGGTTGCTGCTGGAAACAGCATTCTGCAGGACTAGCCCAAAGGCTGTCTTTGGTTGCCACCTGGTGCCTGGAGGAATCGTCTGGGTTGCCCAGGATGGAAGATTTTCCTGGGATGTGAGACCTTCAGCGCTCAAACTGGGGCAGTCTTGGGCAAATCAGAACAGCTGGTCACCTCCTTTTGGCCTCAGGAAGGCACATGTATACCTGAAGTGCAAGGGCGCTAACGTCCCTGGTGGGCCCTGGGCCAGTGGGGAAGGAAGCTGGTAGGGAATTACTCCCCTTCCTGGGGTCATGGACACATGATTCTCTGATGTCTTCTGCATGCCTCCTCTGAGGGTTCTGAGTAGGACGGAGCCCTGTGGCCCACAGCTTGATGTGTTGTTTTAGTTATTAAGTTGTGTCTGACTCGTTGCAACCCCATGGACTGTAGCCCGCCAGGCTCCTATGTCCATGGAATCTCCCAGGCAAGAATACTGGAGTGGGCTGTCATCTCCTCCTCCAGGGGATCTTCCTGACCCGGGGACTGAACCCATGTCTCCTGCTCATATGAATAAATACATCCTTCACTCTCCCCAGTCCTCCAAACCTGCTCCTTGGGTTAACTCTCCAAGATGAAGTTCGTAAGCTTGAAAATCAAAGGTCTGTTTTGGGGTATGGGGAAGCAGAAAGTTCCTTTCTGAAGTAGTTTTGAGCACTGTGATGCTTGCTGTGATGTGCCCGGCCCCCCAACCCCAGACTCTCATCTCCAGGAAGGAAGGAAGGGTGAGTTTACTTAGCTGCCAGTGGTGCGGCTAGAAGATGATCCTTCACTGTCACCCCTCAGGGGATGGCTTCAGCCGAAGAAAACCAAGTCCCCCAGGGTGGCTTTCCTTCCAGGGATGCCCGTATATCTGGTGACTGATCAGTGTGGGGGCACAGAGGTCCAGCCATCTCGCTTTAACTCCCAGCCCCAGGTCCTCCTGGGGGCCCCTCGCTGAGCCCTCCTGGGGGCTGCAATGCACCCAGCTTCTCCCTCCTCCCCACTGTGCTTCTGTCCCCTCTCTTTCACAGGTGTGGATCCCCAAGGAATATTATGCAGGCTTACCTCCATCTCGGGGTCTTCTCAGGGGAGCCCAACCTGCTAAAGCACTTTCTAGAATGTTCTAGACACTTGAGACATAATAGCTAAAAAGTCCTGTCTTCGTGGAACTTTATTCTAGGAAGGGATGTGGGCAATAATCAGAGACAGACAGATTTAGGGGCTTTCCTGGTGGTCCAGTGGCTAAGACTTTGCACACCCAATGCAGGGAGCCTGGGTTCGATCCTGGTCAGGGAACTATCTTGCGTGCCATAACTAAGACGTGGTGCTGCCAAGTAAAGTGAAAGTGAAAAGTGAAAGTGAAGTCACTCAGTCGTGTCCGACTCTTTGCGACCCCATGGACTGCAGCCTACCAGGTTTCTCTGTCCATGGGATTTTCCCGGCAAGGGTACTGGAGTGGGGTGCCATTTCCTTCTCCAGGGGATCTTCCCAACCCAGGAATTGAACCCAGGTCTTCAACATTGCAGGCAGATGCTTTACCCTCTGAGCCACCAGGGAAGCCCCTGCCAAGTAAAGAAATAAATATTTTTTTTAGAGAAAGGAAACAGATTCAGAGCACAGTGTCAGAGAATGAGAGGCTCTGTGAAGTTCAGTAAAGCCTGGTAGGGTGTGGAGAGTGAGGGATGTTCTAGGCAAGGTGATTAGGAGGATGTTCTGGGGGAGGGGTATGCTTTAAAGAATCAGTTAACCAATATCTGCTACAGAAATTAGCAAGAACCTCACACCTGCCGGTTATCCTGGATGTGTACTTAGACTCTGACTAAGACTAAAATGTTGAGGCTAAGCCCAGAGTGTGTTTTTCCATACATTAGGATCATCTGGATAGCTTTAAGAAGGCCAATTCCTGGGCTTCCCCAGTGGTCCAGTCATTAAGACTCTTTGCTTCCCCTTGCAGGGAATTCGGGTTCAATCCGTACTGGGGAACTAAGATCACACATGCTGTCCAGAGCAGCCAAAAAAAAAAAAAAAAGCCAGTTCCCAAGGTCCATGCCAAGAGGCTCTGATTCAACTGGACAAGAGTAGGGCCCAGGCATGAGCATTGTAAAGCCCCCGAGGTGTTTTATGTGCATTGGGGTTGATACTAATCACCTAAACACTTGTTCAGTTGATCTACCTGAAGGAGTGTGACATACAGATAACAAAAATTACTAATGAGAAACTGAAACACAAATTGTGTCTTTCCATGCAATTACATTATATTTATAGTCATATCCATCACATGTGTGCGTGCTCAAGTTGCTTCGGTCATGTCCAACTCTTTGTGACCCCATGGGCTGTAGCCCATCAGGCTCCTCTGTCCATGGATTCTCCAGGCAAGAATACTGGAGTGGGTTGTCATTCCCTTCTCCAGGGGATCTTTCTGACCCAGGGATCAAACCCATGTCTCCCGTATTGCAGGCGGATTCTTTATCATCTGAGCCACTGGGGAAACCCATGTGTCACATCAGTTCAGTTCAGTCGCTCAGTCGTGTCCAACTCTGTGCGATCCCATGAACCGCAGCACGCCAGGCCTCCCTGTCCATCACCAACTCCCAGAGTCCATCCAAACCCATGTCCATCGAGTCGGCGATGCCATCCGGCCATCTCATCCTCTGCCGTCCCCTTCTCCTCCTGCCCTCAATCCTTCCCACCATCAGGGTCTTTTCCAATGAGTCAGCTCTTCGCATCAGGTGGCCAAAGTATTGTAGTTTCAGCTTCAACATCAGTCCTTCCAATGAACACCCAGGACTGATCTCTAGGATGGACTGGTTGGATCTCCTTGCAATCCAAGGGACTCTCAAGAGTCTTCTCCAACACCACAGTTCAAAAGCATCAATACATACATGACTGCAAAAGTGTGTATGAACTCAGAACACATTGGCGAGGTATTCCCGATTCCAGAGCATTTTCCTGCTTTTGGGGTCCAGAGATGCCCCCTTTGAGAAGAAACTGGCACCCACATGTTAGAGATTCTCCTAAAAATTGCAGGTGGTGAGCAGGTATCAGAATCCAGCACACTCAAAATATGTTTAATGAAAAAGTCATGAAAAAGAAATCACCAAGCGACGCTGACAACTTTATGCTTAAAAAACAACCAACTCTGTTTTCCTGAATTTTCATGGCGTCCATTAGACCCCAATAACTTGCTCTAACAATTAAATTCCTACTAAGAGCACATAATCTTTGCTCTTGGACACTTTCAATGAACTAACCCAAATTAAAAGCAAATATTTTCTTAATATTTTCAAACTTTTGCAGGAGGACAAACACTGAATTTTTAGCTAGGCTTCACTTGAATGCTTTCTCATTTAGCCACCCCAAATTGTTTAAATCAAGACTGCAAAGATTCATGGGTGTAAAGCAATTATGCTCTGTGTACAAAAGAGTTGAATTCTAAGTTTTATCCTATCTTCACTCTCGTTTTTACTTGCAATGAGTAATTTAAAAAGGATTTTTAAGGGAAAGAAAAGCTGGTATAATTCTATTTCTCTTATAGAAATGCTTTCCTTTAAATATGTTTGCCAGGAATCTGTTTGCAAAATAGTAGAACACACACACACACACACATATATATTACTCATATATATATATGTATATATATATTACTATGTGTGTGTTAGCCGCTCAGTTATTTCCAACTCTTTGCTACCCCATGGACTGTAGCCCGTCAGGCTTCTCTGTCCATGGAATTCTCCAGGCAAGAATACTGGAGTGGAGTATTCCCTTCTCCAGAGGATCTTTCTGACCCAGGGATCAAATTCTGGTTTCCTGCATCGCAGGCAGGTTCTTTACCATTTGAGTTACAGGGAGATCTCTCTCTATGTTACTGTATACATGTACATATAAAATGCATAACATATCATATACACATAATATACATAAAATAAAATACATATAATTAAATATAAACTATATACTGTGTAATAATAATAATATAATAATATTTCTCTATATGATAAATTTATATTATACATATCTTAAGTTCCTAAATTTATAGCAGTTAGTCTTAAGGAAACAGGAATGCAGCTCTCATACTTAGAATTTTAAAATAGTTAAATTATGAGCAATTGTTTCTCTGGTCAATTAAAAGCAACAATTTTCATTTTCAGTGATATTTAATAAACAGACAGAGAGAGATTTGTCCCAAGCAAATGGTGAAGGACAGTGTGACCTGGTGTGCTGAAGTCCATGGTGTCACAAAGAGTCAGCCACAACTAAGCTACTGAAAAACAGACCTTGAATCCAAGTCTCAGTGACTGCATGTCCCATATTATATTCACCCCTCTTCAAGTCTGGTGTTCACCCCTTTCTGCCCCGACAGTGTTCAGTGCGGCAGAACGTCTTTCTACCTTTCTACCTTTCCTTGAAGATGCCAGTGGCTATGTGATACCTTTTGGACAATAAGAAGCAGGCTGTTAGGTTCTGGAAATGTTTTGCTTCCCTGATAAAGCCTGTGCCCCTTCCTGCTTCATTCTTTTTCCTACTTAGAATGTAGACTTGTGGCCGGAGGTGTGGCAACCATCTTGTGACCATGAGGCAACAGATCTGAGCAACAAAACCATCACGCTAAAGACAGTGCTGCAAAAAAGGAGAAAGAGACGGCTCCCTGTTATCATTGCTAAACAGCTGCAACAACTCTGGACTCCAACCTCTGGACTCCTTGTCACAAGTCCAATCCTAAAAATAGTATTTTGGTTCTTCTGCATGTTGCTATTGTCAGATCCTTGTTATTTTAAGCCACGTGTGACCCTAATCTGATCCCCAAATACAAATACAGTTTCCTTCTGTTTTAGGAATGCTGGTTTCTAAAATTTTCCCTAAAAGTTTTAATTGAATTCGGGGTCCAATAACTACAGAGGGTATATACATAATATAAATAATACATAATATAAATAGACAAGTTAAGTGTAAACTAAAAAGCTCTCTCCCGGGCAGAAGAAGGATAGCTATTAAGATTATCTGACTGTTGCCCTGTTAAAAAAAAAAAGGGGTCACTGCTGCCAGCTATTTCATTTTCTAAAAAAAGCTATAAATCCCATTTTAAATGTAACTTTTAATATAACAACCCAAGATTTCAAAATTTTGGCCAATATTAAAAAATTTTAAGGCCAAACACAAAATGTGTATTGGCTGCACATAACCCAAGGACCTCAAACTGGCAACCTCTGACTTAGAATATAAAGCTGGCATCATGACGTTTATTTAGTATAGGATATTGGAGAAGAAAAGAGCCATAAGAAAGCAGGCTGGGACTCTGTGATCTTTGAGCCAAACATAAAAACCAACAGCAGAAACATGTTGACAAATAGAATCTTCTCACATTGCCATTGTTCATCACCATCAACACCGAGACTGGGAAGCATGAAATATTGCGACGGGAAGCCCCATCTTCAGCTTCTGCTGTGTCTCTAATCGTAGTATCCACACCAATGACCCCGCCTTCACTCTGATGACAAATGGGTGCCCCCAGACTTACACTTGGATACTGATTTCTAGTGCTGTAAACAGCAGCCTTGACTATTTTAGTAAGAGCACATTAAAATCCTCCCCTTGCCCAAACACTGACATTTTTTTTCAATATCAGTTGAAGCTTGCAGGAAGCAGGAAAGATGAGTCCCAGTTCAGTTAGGAAAAGAGAGAGAGGGGAAAAAAATACATCAATTTTCCAAGGTCCTGCAGGAGGGAGTCTGATGCTGCCTGGACTTGGTTGTGTAACTTTTAAATATATATAAATTTTTAAAATTTATTTAAATGGTAATTAATTTTTGTTGGAGTATAGTTGACTTACAATGTTGTGTTAGTTTCTGCTGTAGAGCAAAGTGGATCACTTATACATATCCACTCTTCTTTAGATTCTATTCCCATATAGATCATTAAAGAGTACTCAACAGAGTTCCCTCTGCTATAGAGTAGGTCCTTATTAGTTATTTTATATATAGTAGTGTGCATATGTCACTCGCAGTCTCCCAATTTATCCCCTCCCCTTTCCTTAGTAAGAGAGTCCCTTGGACAGCAAAGAGAACAAACCAGTCAGTCCTAAAGGAAATCAACCCTGAATACTCATTGGAAGGACTGATGCTGAAGCTGAAGCTCCAATACTTTGGCCACTTGATGCGAAGAGCCCACTCATTGGAAAAGACTCTGAAACTGGGAAAGATTGAGGGCAGGAGGAGAAGGGAGTGGCAGAGGATGAGATGGTTAGATAGCATCACTGACTCAATGGACATGAGTTTGAGCAAACTCATGGAGAGAGTGAAAGACAGGGAAGCTTGGCAGGCTGCTGTTCATGGGGTCAAAAAGGGTCGGACATGACGGCGACTTATCAACAACTATAAGTTTGTTTTCTACTTCTGTGACTCTATTTCTGTTTTGTAGATGGGTTCATTTGTACCATTTTTATTTTCAGGTTCCACAATAAGTGATATCATGATATTTGTCTTTCTCTGTCTGACTTACTTCACTTAGGATGATAATTATGACCTCGCCCACTTTTTCACTCTCAGAGGAAATTCTCTGGACATTTAATTTGGAGCTGTCTTGTGACAGCTGAGCGGCACCCCATTCATTATTTAGCTTTTCTGTTGTTGGACCCTTATCTACTCCAAGAGCTGATAAGTGGCCTGAGGGCTAAGATGGTATCTTCTTACCTTGCTTGGTACCCTCTCCTACGCCTAGCATCAAGGTTTCCTTGCAGAATCTCAATTAATGAAGAAGAGAAGTGGGGAGAAAGGAAAACAGGGATGCACTAGGGTGAAGGACAAGCCTTAAAACTCTAGAACAAGCAGAGCATGGAAAAGACACACCAGGAATTACATACTAGGCACTCTCTAGTAGAGGTTGTGCTAATGGCCCCTAATCATTCCTGCCCCCCGGTGGCCAGATCCTTGGGGTTAGGGTCACTTTCCATATTGACTCTAGACTTCATGTCAAAATGATGATTTTCCAACTTGCTCTGGCCAAAGTAGCATCGGCAAGCACAACACAGAGGCTTGCTAGGTGCCTGGAGAGAAAGCCCTAGTTGGCCAAGCGGAGAAGCCTGGTGTAGGAGAACCAAGGCCACCAGCTGACAGTCTGGCTGATGCTCAGACCTGTGAGGGGGCGTTTGGGACCACCCAGCCCTGGTTGGGCTGATGGATGACTCTAGCTACCTGTGTGTTCACAGCAGAGGTAAGTCCAATTTGCAGTTATACTTATATTTATACAACTTAGAGACTGAACAACAACAACAACAACAACATATATTTACATATAAATGATTTGTTATTTAAAAACACGCTGGCTTTTCATGCAGTAATAGATAATTGATGCACATTCCATTTGCAAACTCCATTTGCAATGATCTAAGGCAGTGTGTGTGTGTGTGTGTTTATATATCTGTATATATAAATACAGGGCTTTGCTGGTGGCTCAGAGGGTAAAGAATCTGTCCACAATGCAGGAGACCTGGCTTCGATCTTTCTGTGTCAGAAGATCCCCTGGAGAAGGAAATGGCAACCCACTCCAGTATTCTTGCCTGGAGAATTCGGGGCCTGGTAGGTAACAGTCATAGGGTTGCAAAGAGCTGGACATGACTGAGCAACTAACACACACACATATAAACAAATATAGGAATTTATATGCATGCATTATTTTATACACACATAGACGGAAACACAAGTGTTCATATATAAGCACTTATAACCAAAACGAAAGTTGTAAAATAAGACTTGCTTCTGTTACATGCATGACAGTATTTTCTCTGCCTTTCCTTTCCTTTATTCCCTTCTTTCATTCTTTCTCTTTTTTTCTCTGATTCTGCTCAAAACCCCACTGAATCGATTTCATAACCCACTAATGGCTCATTACTCACAGCTGGAGTCCCTGATCTCTAGAAGAGCTTTTTAACTTGGACAAGGCGGGAGGGACTTCAGGGATGACCTTCCAGGGTCATTCCTTAAATTTACATGAATATTTTTTTAGTGCAAGTGGGCTTCCAGGAGAGAATCCCAGATTTCATCAGATTAAAAGAACCCACCACTGATCCTGAGAGTCACCCTACCTGGTGATGTCATACACAACAGCATTGTCACCAAGGTGACGGTGATAACTCTGACTCTCTGTCTCTGACCCTGAGCTCTGGGCTCCAGCCAACAGCCCACTGGACATTTCCATCTGATGTCCTTAGGGAACCCCAAATGCATTAAGTTTCCCAAATTTTTCAACTTTTTTATTGTGCAAATTTTGAAAAGAATTTAATACAGTCAATGCTTTTTCTTCCATTTATGCTATCATCCACTATAAAGTATTGTCCACTTCACAACATAAAACCATTTCTAGATACTTGTTGACTGTATCAAGAAGTAGGTAAGCTAAAACCAACAAATCTGTATAGTTGGGAAGAATGATAATAGCTGGGACCCAGCAGAAGCATTTTGAACCCTCCCGCTTCCACACTGTGGGCCGATGGAGTACATCTACAGCCTTTAGGATTTTTCAGGATGACAACTGCACATCTTCTGCCCCAAACCAGCTCCTCCTGCCATTTACCAAGCTAGAAGCCTGGAGAGGCATTCATTAAAAACAAATCACTGACATATAGTTGATTTCTCACATCATGAGAAATGCCAGGCTGGATGAGTTACAAGCTGGAATCAAGATAGGCAGGAGAAATATCAACAACCTCACATATGTGGACGACACCACTCTAATGGCAGAAAATGAAGAGGAACTAAAGAATCTCTTGATGAGGGTGAAGGAGGAGAGTGTAAGAGCTGGCTTAAAACTAAATATTAAAAAAAAACTAAGATCCATTACTTCCAGCCCCATTACTTCATGGCGTATAGAAGGGGAAAAGGTGGAAGTAGTGACAGATTTTCTCTTCTTGGGCTCTAAAATAACTGTGGATGGTGACTGCAGCCATGAAATCAGGAAATAATTGCTTCTTGGCAGGTAAGTTATGATAAACCTAGACAGTGTGTTGAAAAGCAGAGACATTGCTCTGTCGACAAAGGTCCGTATAGTCAAGGCTATGGTCTTCTCAGTGGTCACATATGGTTATGAGACCTGAACCATAAAGAAGGCAGAAAGCCAAAGAATTGATGCCTTCAAACTGTCGTGCTGGAGAAGACTCCTGAAAGTCCCTTGGACAGCAAGAAAATCAAATCAGTCTATTTTAAGGGAGATCAACCCTGAATATTCACTGGAAGGACTGATGCTGAGGCTGAAGCTCCAGTATTTGGTCATCTGATATGAACAGCCGACTCACTGGAAAAGTCCCTGATGCTGGGAAAGATTGAGGGCCGAAGGAGAAGAGGGCATCAGAGGATGAGATGGCTGGATGGCATCACCGATGCAATGGACATGAACTTGGGCAAACTTTGGCAGATGGTGAGGGACAGAGAGGCCTGGCATGCTGCAGTCCATGGGGTCACAGAGCAGGACATGATCTGATGACTAAACAGCAACAACAATAGCTGCTTTACAATGTTGTGTTCATTTGAGGTGTTCAGTTGTGTATACATCATTCTTTTCATATTCTTCTCCATTCTCATTTATCACAGAATATTGAATGCAGTTCCCTGTGCTATACAGTAGGATCTGTTTATTCATCCTATACATACTAGTTTGCATCTGCTAATCCTAAATTCTCAATCCTTCCTTACCCTTTGACAACCACAAATCTGTTTTCTATGTCTGTGAGTCTGTCAGTTTCATACATAAGTTCAATTGTGTCGTCACATTTTAGATTCATCTTATAAGTGATATTCTATGATATTTGTCTTTCTCTTTCTGACTGACTTCACTTAGCACGATAATCTCTAGATCCATTTGCTTTGCTGCAAATGCCATTGTTTTGTTCTTTTTAATGGCCGAGTAATATTCCATTGTGTATATGTACCAGATTTTCTTTATCCATTCATCTGTTGATGGACATTTAGGTTGTTTCCATGTCTTGGCTATTGTGAATAGTGCTGCTATGAACACAAGCTTGCATATATCTTTTTGAGTTACAGTTTTGTCTGGATATATGCCCAGGAGTGGGATGGCTGGATCATATGGTGACTCTATTTTTAGGTTTTTGAGGACCTCTGTACTGTTTTCTACAGTGGCTGTAGCAACCAACATTTCCACAAACAGCACAAGAGGGTTGGGCAGGCATTCTTGATGTTTCCTCATCACCCACCAGATCACGTCACTCAAACTGTGCAGATTCTACCGACTGTATCTACTAGACATCTCCAAATCCTTTCCTCCCATTTGGGCTTCCTGCAATTTCCCTGGTTCCAGTTTTCATTATCTGTTCCATGAATGGTCACCATCCCTAAGACTTGCTGTCACGTTATTTCAATTGGTCAGATCCATTTTCTACGATGACCGCCAGGGTGGTCTTTGAGAATTACAAATATTATGCCATCTCTCACCTGTGTGGACCTACATTAATCACTCAAACACCAACCACACTACAGAACAACTAATAACCTTCCTTTGTGTGGGTGAAAGGCACTTCATCATCTGGCCACTCCTCACCTGTCCAACTTATGCCACATCCCACTCTCACTAATTTTCAGCAACATTTCCTACAAATCGGCAGTGCTCTTATCATACATAGCCAGCTGGCAAACTTTTACGCAGCCTCCAGATCTCAGCTAAATGATATCTTTCCTGGCGATAATAACACAGGCAGTTCTGCTGAGCCCAGAATCCTCTTCCAGGGGCTTCATATGAGTTAGTTCATCTGAGCCACACATAGTCCAACCAGGGAGGTGCTGTTGGAATCCTTATTTTACAGATGGGTAAACTGAGTCTCAGGAGAATCACAAAATGTGCTGAAGTTAACAGAGACAACGAGAGGGTTCAGCTGAGACTCAATCCCAGGCAAGTCTGGCGTCTGAGCTCACACTGTGTTCATTAAAAATTGCTTTTCATTTGAAAATAATGTCAAGCTTATAGGAAAGCTGCAACATTAATACAAAGGGGGCTTCCCTAGTGGCTCAGTGGTAAAGAATTCACCTGCCAATGCAGGAGACACCGGTTTGATCCCTGGTCCAGGAAGATCCCACATGCTGCAGAGCACCTAAGGCCCTGCACCACAACTACTGAGCCTGTGCTCTAGAGTCTGTACTCTGGCAACAAGAGAAGCCACCCCAACTAGAGAGTAGCCACCGCTCTCTGCAACTAAAGAAAAGCCTGAGCAGCAGTGAAGACCCAGCATAGCCAAAACTAAATAAATAAAATTAAACAACAGTAATACAAAGAGTTTTCTTGACCTACATTCATCTACTGTCAGTATTTCACCCATTTGCCATAATGTGTTCTAACCACGAATCGACTATTATCAATTTATCAATCATCTTCTATCCATCTATCTATAATCTAACATCTGTCCACAATTTGTTTTTGAACAATATGAGAGTGAGTTACATACATCATGGCCCATTGCTCTTAGATACTCAAGCATGAATTTGTCAAGAGTGAGGATACTCTTCTTGAGAAATTCATACTTGAGTATTTAAGAGCAATGGGCCAGGATAACCGCAGTATAGTTATCAAATTCAAGAAACAACCTTTCAGTTAAATTCATCTGATCTTCCATTCATATCCCAGGAATGTTTTCATAATTATTTTTTCTCTCCAGGACAAGAGCCTGGAGTCTTAGATGGGGCATTGCATTAGGTGTCATAGTTTTTCATTAATTTGGAACATTTCATCATATGATAGCACTTAAGTGTGTGTGTCTGTGTGTGTGTGTGGTGTGTATGTGTGCGTACTCAGTCATATTTGAGATCCGATGGACTGTAGCCTGCCAGGCTCCTCTGTCCCTGGGACTTTCCAGGCTAGAATACTGGAGCGGGTTGCCATTCAGAATTGAAAAAATGATACAAATGAACTTATTTAGAAAACCGACTCAGAAAATGAATTTATGGTTACAGGGAGGGAGAGATGGTGGTCGGGAGGGAGTATGGGTGGACAATGTACACACTGCTATGTTTAAAATAGATAACCAACAAGGATCCACTGTATAGCACAGGGAACTCTGCTCAATATTCTGTAATAACCTAAATGAGAAGTGAATTTGAAAAAGAATAGATCGAAGAACTTGGAACATTTCCTTGACCTTTTGTTCTCTTTCACAATATTGACATTTTTGAGGAATTTGCCAATTTTTAAAAATAGGATGTTCCCCATCTGGGGCCAATCTAACAGTTTCCTCATGATTAGATAACTCTACGCCTTCCCAGCTGGGATGCTGCCTAGGGGATGCTGTATCCTTCTTGGGGGAATTCCATCCACAGGCATGGGATGTCCATCTGCCCTTCATTAGTGGTGTTAATTTTGATCACTCCTGGTCAAGGTGTGGTTTGATTTCTTCACCCCAGACTTCCTACTTTTTCTTCTTCTTGTAACTTATAAGGATGGCGAGACACCTAAGACCGTGAGAGTATCCCACTCCATTCAACACCCTCCTACCACCCCAGATTTAGCATGACTGACAATTGTTGTCAGAACTAACTTGAGTGTGATCATTCTGAAATCATGACTTTCCATTTCTAGCACTGTCTCCACGTTTCCTGGCCCGCACCTGCACAGATGCCATGATCCCCTTCATTCTTCCAGACTTAGGCATCCCATGCCTACATCCCCAGCTACTATGACCGTAATTGACCGCTTTGTGACTGCTTTGTTGACCTAGCTTTTTCTCTATTAAACCTCTGAGCTGACTGAAGGCAAACACCCCACCTTTTCCTCTTTGCATCTGCAGTGCTTTTAAAGGGCTTGTCCTAAAATAAGCACTCAGAATTTGCTTTTTTAAAAACTATTTATTTTTATTTATTTAGCTGTGCTGGGTCTTAGTTGTGGCACATGGGATCTAGTTCCCCGTCCAGGGATCGAACCTGGAGGAGCCCCTGCATGGGGAGGGCGGAGTCTTAGCCGCTGGACCACCAGGGAAGTTTCAGCATTTGCTTTTGAATGAGATAAAATCTGTAGCCTACTAGGGTGGACAGACTAATGCCTCCCCTCCACCCCACAAGATGTCCACACCCTAAGCCCTGGAACCAGAGAATATATTGCTTGCACAGGAATGGGAACTTTACAAATGTGATTCAACTAAGGATCCCGAGATGGACAGATTATCTGCTTGGCTACCCCAGACCCCTTCCTGGGACCCTCCCTCTAGACATGCCCAATATACAGCAACTAAAGGTCCATCCCAAAGGAAATCAGTCTTGAATATTCATTGGAAGGACTGATGCTAAAGCTGAAACTCCAATACTTTGGCCACTTAATGTGAAGAACTGACTCATTGGAAAAAACCCTGATGCTGGGAAAGATTGAAGGCGGGAGGAGAACGGGAAGACAGAGGATGAGATGGTTGAAAGGCATCACTGACTCGATGGACATGAGTTTGAGTAAGCTCCAGGAGTTGGTGATGGACAGGGAAGCCTGGCGTGCTGCAGTCCATGGGGTCGCAAAGAGTCGGACACGACTGAGCGACTGAACTGAACTGAACTGAACTGAAAGGGAAGGTCAGGCTTCTGGCGCTGAAACTGCTGTCTGCCTGTGCTTGGTTAACAAAGGCACCTTTGTAACATATCTGTATATCATTGTTCCAAATCCATATGCTTTTAATTTTATTATTTAGTTAGCCTGTGCCTTTTATAAATTCCAGCTTTATTGAGGTATAATATTATAAGATATTAAAAGTGCACATGGTGGTGATTTGATATGTATACACATTGTGAAAGGATTCTGCAATCTAGTTAATTAACACATCCATCACCTCACATATTTATCTTTGTTTATTTTTTATGACCATTTAAGTTCTACTCTTTTAGAAAATTTCACTGATACAATACAGTGTTATCACCTGTAGTCACACAGTACCTTCAATCCTCACACCTCATTCATCCTATGTACCTTTGAATCAAATTACTTTTGAAGTCAATGTACTTTATGAATTATATTAAATATTTAAATTGCTAGTTTTCAAAAAAATTTTTTAAATATCTTTTTTTAGCTGTGCCCCTGGCTTGTGAGATCTTATTTCTCTGATCAGGGATCTGATCTGTGCCCCTTGCAGTGGAAGCACCGAGTGTTAATCACTGGACCCCCAGGGAATTTCCTTAATCAATTTACTTTAAAGGAAACAAGCAGTGCACTCTGGGTTTCTGTAGATGGGCTGGGACTTCTGTGAGGTCTTCCAGTCTCTCTGTTACTGGGTGACAGGGTGCTGAAATAGAGCGTTTTCCCATATTCCTGCCAACTTGAAAATACCATCAGCCGAGGTGGTAATGCAGAGCCTCCAACCCATCTCATCGTCAATCTGCCTTTTGATCAGTGTCAAGGGAGGGGAAGCAGGGGCACTTGGGTTGTTAACTCTGCAGTCCTCTTAACCTTCTGCCCAGTAAGGCAGGAGCACCGAGAATATGCTCGAAAATCCCCCAGGTGGGATCTGAGATAGGTCTGGGCTCCAGTGGGAAGGCATTGCAATCGCCAGCACTTTGTCTTGGAATGGCTGCCCTTGTGAGAATCTCCAACCATTGCTGCAAGGGCATTTTCTAGCCAGGAGGTGAAAGAGGTCTCCCAGCCAGAGGGGTTCTGGAGCATCCAAGGGGAGAATCAGGATTCTGGGAGGAAGGCTCTCTCTCTCTCTTGTGTAAGGTAGACGCGGTATCCTGGGTGCCTGGAGTTTCCTCCTGTGAATTTCACTCCCCTGCTACCCCCACCAGCACTGCTCTGAATCACAGGTCTTTGCAAACCATTCCCAGGCTTCATGGTCAGCTGGCTTCCAAGTATGTTCTGCCAAGTGGAGGCACTGGTGGGGGTGGAAAGGGGTGGGGATACTGGGGGAGATCCAATAATATGATACAGGGTTATCACCTATAGTTACATTGTACCTCAAATCCTTACACTCATTCTCTCTGTGTTCAGGACAGCATCTCTGGTAGGGGCTGGGTGACTATGTGGTTCTGGAGAAATCACCTCATCCATTCATCCTTCCAGACCCACTACTTATGGTGCTTGCTGCCCGCTGCTGCTAATCTCTCAATTCTTTCACGATCTCTCCTTGGCCCGTTCAGCTACTTGACGCCAGTCCCACACCTTAAATGCCCTCTGTGGAGGCTTTTGCCTTGGTTTCTGGTGTCCTGATTGCATGTGGCTTAATGCATCGACTTTGTATCCAGCCTGGTGCCCAGCATGGGGAGAGAAGGATTCAGACACGATGATGTATCATAGGTGCAGGCCAGAGAGATGGTTGTACAACATCTTTGGGAGAGTTGATGATCGCCGATCACAGACTGTAAATGTGATGCTGCCTGTAGTATACAGAGTCTGAATATGATGGAATCAGGGATTTCTGCCTACATACATGGAAACAGATGTTCTGAAGCTTTTCTGTCTCCCTCTCTGAAGCTGGATCTCAGCGTTCAGGTCCCAGTGAAATGCCACAACCTCCTAGGTTCTGATGGCAAGACTGGAAGGACAGCTGTGTATACTAATTATTTATTTCTACCTTTGATTTTTCTGCGCTTTCCTTAGTGATTCTCAGAAGCTGACTTGGTGAGGAATTTTCACACTTGTAAACAGATATAATAAAGACTGCATCTGAAAAACTAATACATGCTTTTCAAAACTGCCAAATCAGAAAGAAGGAAGGTGACTTTTCAAAGAACCCCAGGCTTGGCTGTTGGTGACCACCACTGCCAGCCAAGACCAGGAGTTCCTGGGAACCCCATAATTTTAGTTGAGAATCAGTGACAGAGATAGAGGTATCAGGGGGAGTTTATTGGGATGACTCTGGGGGCAGGGATGGTGGTCCTGCATCTTCTTCTGTGTGCCCAGGATGATGTTGGCTCTTATTTCAGTTGGGAGTCATTTCACAGACTGGAAAGTGACACAGGAAATGTATTTTGCAGGAGTGGAGCCCATTAAAAGTCAGAAGACGATACATCACAGCTGCCCATTCTAGGCAAGACTTATTCGGAACATTGACTAAGTTTCTGGTGATTCTCTCATTGTCACAGTTTTCTCTGAAAATCATAATTCATCTTATATTTAAAATGCATGACATCTGGGCTTCCTTGGTGCTCCAGCGGTTAAGAATCCATCTTGCAATGCAAGGGACACTGTTTTGACACCTGGTCCTGGAAGATCCCACATGTTGCAGAGCAATGGAGCCTGAGCATCACAGCTACTAACCCCGTGCTCTAGAGCCCTCGAGCCACAATGACTGAGCCCATGTGCTGCAACTACTGATGTCTGAGAGCCTTCAGTAGAGCTCGTGCTCCGCAACAAGAGAAGCATCTGCAATGAGAAGCCTGCACACTGCAATGAAGAGCAACCCCTGCTCGCTGCAACTAGAGAAAGTCCCTGCACAGCAACAAAGACCCAGCACGACCAAAAATATATAAATAAATACATCTAAAAAAATGCACGACATCGTCACATGCCATTGCCTCCTTCTCGACAAATGGGGACAGTGTGATAGATTGCTGGGGGGTCCACAGACGGCAGTTTGAGACGTTCTGGGGATGCGGTGAGAGACAGTGAGCGAGAGACAGTGCTCCGGTGGGATTACCGTGTAGTAGGAGAGTAGAGAGACAGGCTGGAACCTGTATCCAGAGGACCACATGTATCATTCCCATCTGAGTACTGCCTTCCTTCCCGTTTTTTAGAAATCGCGGAAAATGTGCTTAAGTTTCCCCAATTTTGCAATGTACATTAAAGAGCTAGGATGAGATGATACAGATTGATTCATTAGTTCCACAAATATTGACTCTTTAGCACTGATGATGATTCAAGATGCACAGAGTTGCATAAAGGGTGGATTTTGTTTTTGGGTACTGTGTCTTCAACATTTGGCATCCTCAGATCATTTAATCAGTGTTTGGATGCAGAGCACACATTTATAAATAAGACATAACCTTTTGAGATTTAATAATAATGATACTAATATTACTAAGAATGATCATAGTTCTGATGATTACACCTCTGAGTCAATGACAGGTAGCTTACACCCTAAGCTTGCTCTCTTTTTCTCTTTCTTTCTTCCCTTTTTTCTTTCCTCCCTCCTTCCTTCCTTCCTTCTTTCCTCCCTTCCTTCCATTCTTTCTTTCTCCTGGCTCATCAGAGACAGCAGGTAGAATGAATTGGTTCTAATACTTCTGGATGTCTGAAGTGACCACAGACTCAGAGCGTTTGCTGTGGCTTTTAATTGCCAACTGCTTCCTGAGAGTTATGTAATTCCTGCCCCTTTTGCTGCACACCCCTTGAATGCACACATTCCCATTCCATCTTTGATCATATCTACACTTCTCTGACATTACAGAGTCAAGATCAGGTAGCATATTGTCGACCACAAAATAATGAACAGAATATGAAGTATCTAACATTTCTTTCTCACACACACGAGAAACAGCACACACACTGAGAACTGTTTTGTATGAAACAGGCATTTGTAAAATAAAATATTTGCGAGAACACACTGATACGAGTAATTGCTTTTCTGCAGAGAAAGTTGTCTGATAAAGGAACTGACCAATACTGTACTGCACTCTCTTCAGGCATATCTGGTATTCAATTTGCAGCTGACTTTGAAGGCTTCTTAGAACTAGTGTGCAAGGTACCCGTTTTATGCTACAAGGAAGACATACATCTTTGATGGTGATTATGTAATTTTGATTACTTTACCTTTAACCATGATGCTAGTTTGGTATAAAAAGCATTATGTTGCTTTTGCTATAAAAGGATTATTAGAGAAGTACTTCTTTTTTGAAATGTCACAAACATTTCCATGGCTTCCTGTCAGTTAAGTAAAATCCAATTTTCAGGGAGTCATTATTATTGTTACTAGTTACTCTTTTCTTCTTCATGAAAGCTCATCATATTTTCAGATTTACTGCCTCAGTACATTCAGATCTACATTTGGGATTTGCCCACTCTTTATGTTCATATCATCATTCTAGATAAAATACTAATATTACTAATCTAATCACTAAGTTTGATACTTAGTTAACCTGTGTGGAGTCACTGACCTATTTTTATGGATTTGGAGTATAATGACAACACGATAGAAACGATCCACCTTGCAAACTTAACAAATGCCAGCGAAAGCCACAAATTATATAAAAATACATTAGCTGATATTAATTCCACCCCAATCACTGAACATTCAGGGGATGCAGGTTCTATCCCTGGTCGGGGGACTAAGATCCCACATGCCACAGAGCAACTGAGCCTGCACGTTGCAACTACTGAGCCTGTGCACTCTGGAGCCCACTTCACAACTGTAGAGTCTGTATGTCATAGCAGAGAGTCCATGCACCACAAAGGAAACAGCCCATGTGCTGCAACTAGGACCCAATGCAGCCAAACAGATACATAAATAAAAGGAGGGAAGAAGGCATCTCGAAGATATATTAAGGAAGATAAGCCTCAGATCAGTGGTTGACTCCCAGTGAACAAGCACATGTATGTTTTGCAGGTAGGAGGAGACAACTGAAGAAGGAGGAGGAATCAGAAATGACTCTCCTTCTGAAGCAGAAAATGCAGCTGGATGAGGAGGTTGGGGGTGGGGGGTAGTGCGCTTTTGATTCTGGACATTTTGCATTCAAGAGGTCCATGTGGCAAGTGAGCAGGTATGTGGCAGAGACACTGGAGTTCAAGACAAACAACTGGGTCGGGATTCATACTTGAGGATCACCAGTTGATGTATGACCACGGAAATGGGTGGGAACTCTCAGAGTGAGTGACACCATGAGAAATAAAGAGACAGAGGACGGGACATCAGTCTTTAAGTTGCCAACTGAAGAATGTTGCCTGGCCACCGGCCCTAAGGGTTGAGTCATTTGTCACTGCGGTCGCTGATTTTCAACATACACTGGAAGGAGTTCAGGGTGGAGATCAGGATTAGGGTCCTCTGTGCTCTGGGAAAACTGGCAGAACAGACCTTCTGATAGATATTTTCAGGAGAAATTTTTTGTAAACCTGGATTCTTGCATCTTTCCATACATTGAAAAGCATCAAAACCATTAACTAAGACTTCTGTTCCTTATGACTAGCAGAAACCTTCTATTGAGATGTATGATTGGTTTTAAGTATCCCCTTCAGCAAAATCACATATACATTGATCTCCCCCCTTATCTCTTCAGATCAGTTTCTCAGAGGTACCTGAGAGGCTGTCTCCGTGGCTATAGTCCTCAGTTTGATGCTGAATAAACCTGACTCACAGCTTTTGCATCATGTATTTTTTTTTTAAGTTGACAAAGTCTTGGCCAGGAGAATAAGAGCCAAATAAAGGGACAGGAGAAAAACTGGAAGAATGTATCATGGAATTTCAGGGAAGATGGTTTTTCAAGGAAGAGAGAGTGGTCAGTTTTATTAAATGTTGTTGGGAGTTCAAGCAGGATGTGGATGGAAAGTGTGTCTTTTTTTAACAGCAACTATTTGGTTCTGCGACCCTGGCAGGAGCATTTTTAACCCAGTGACATGACATATGACAGTGGGTTGGGGGTTGAGATTGAATAGGGTATAATAGAGGACCTCGTGGGTGCAGATGATGCCTACAAGATTCTAAGCTGTGAAAAAGCCCCAAACTGGCCACTAGCTGGAGGACACCCTATGTAGAAGGTCACTCTTTTTCCCCCCTTTTAACATGGAAGAAGCTTAAACATGTTGATGTCTGGGGAAGGGGGACAGATGAGAAAAAAATATCACATGATACTACCTATAAAAAAAAGATACAAATGAACTTATTTAAAAAACAGAAATAGAACCACAAACATAGAAGACAAACTGATGGTTACCAGAGGGAAAAAGGGTAAAGTATAAACTAGGAGTTTGAGATTAACAGATACACACTATCATTATAAAGTAGATAAACAATAAGGCCCTACTGTATAGCACAGGGAACTAAACTAAATATTTTGTAATAACCTATAAGGGAAAGGTCTTCCCAGGTGGTGCTAGTGGTAAAGAACCCACCTGCCAAGGCAGGAGATATGAGAATCCAGTTTCATCTCTGGGTCAGGATGATCCCGTGGAGAAGGGCATGAGAACCTATTTAAGTATTCTTGCCTGGAGAATCCCATGGACAGAGGAGCTTGGTGGGCTACAGTCCATGGGGTTGGACATTCCTGAAGTGACTTAGTGCACATGCATAAGGGAAAAGAATCTGAAGATTTCATATATATATACGTGCTGTACACTTGAAACTAACACAACATTGCAAATCAGCTATACTTCAATGAAAGACGCAAGAGACGCAGGTTCAATCCCTGGGTCAGGAGGAGCAAATGGCAACCCACTCTAGTATTTTTGCCTGAGAAATCCCATCGGCAGAGGAGCCTGGTGAGCTATAGTCGATAGGGTCTCAAAAAGCTGGACATGACTTAGTGACTAAACCACCACCACCACCACCACACACACACACACACACACACACACACACACACACACACACACACACACACACAGGCTACATGTGATATGCAGAATAGAAAAGGAGAATGAAAAAGACAAGGATAGTTGGGATTCAGAGAGAAACAGGTTCAGCTATGACTCTAAGCAGAGGATGGCCACATCATCCCTGTGACAAGAGGGAAGGAGGGTGGAATGACTGTAGATGCAGGTGGGTGTTTTGATCTGACTGTTTCTGGTTTCTCTGTAGACTAAGTACTGAGCTGTTGCCTGAGAGGGATGAAGTGGGAGAATCAGAATAGAAAAGTGTGGATCACGTGTAAAATGTCCACAGTTGTACATGAGGTGAACCGTCATCAATTAAAGAGTATATCACAGCTGACTGTTTCTGAAGGAATCTACACTTCGCTAGAGCATCAGTTCCTGGTGGACATTTGTTGGGCATCTGTTGTTTCATTCTGTACCAGCCCACTGCATCCTCTCTTAGATACAGAATTCCTATTTTCCTTGGGGAATCACCTTTCTCCTTCTCTCAGGTCAGGTGGTTCAAATGGCTCACTTCAAAAGCAGCACGCACCCATGTCTTGCCAGTCAATCAATCCCATTCTATCTGGTCACATGGATTGGCTCAGAGATGGGCAAATAGTTCAGAATGCATTAATCAGACTCAGTTCTAGGGTAAAAATTATTGGAGAAAAGAATGTCTCTTTCAGTTGTACTGCTGACTGTGTGGATCATGTAACTCAACCTGCTGATATCCATTTTATTTGAGAATGAAGCCAACTTGTGGGCAACCAGAGTTGAGAGGTGGGTAGAGACTCGTATTGATGAGAGTGTTTGAAGTCCTAGTTCAAGCCGTATCTGAAAGAAGCACCCCTGGATTTTCAGTTACACAGGTTAACAATTCCATTGGGATTAAGTTTTCTGATCTTCCAAAGGAAGGGTCCTGATTACTACACAAGGACATGACCTGACAGATTTGGGCACAGAATGGAAAGTTATCCAAGGTAACTAAAAAGAAGGAAGCAACAGGACTTGACGACCGACTGAATATGAGAGATGGCAAAATGAGAGTTTTCCAGTGCGAGCGCCTGAGAGAACAGAGAGATGCTATTTACAGCAATGCAGATCACGAGTTGAGGGAGATAACAGATTTGGCTTTAGATGAGCTGCTCTGAGATGTGGTCGGATCACTGTAGGCAGACAAGTCCATGCCAACACGACTTGGAGAATTCAGAGGATGCAGTGTTTAGTGGGAAAATTTGGTTCATTTCTCTTAGAAATGAGAAGTGAAGCTGCAGGAATGGATCAGTAACTTGAAGAAGAGAAAGAGAGAAGGAATAAGGCTGAAGACAGGACTTTGCGAGGTGTCCAAGTTGCAGGATCAATGGATGGATGCAGTCATAGAGGCAACTGAGAAATCACGGGTCCTGGGAAGTGGAAGGATGTGAATGTAGGTAGATATTATGAGAAGAATAAACAATTTACCAACATCACCCAGAAAGACGGGAGAAGATAGGTGACTGGGATGGTTTGAGGTGGGGACACAGCAAAGAAAAGATTTTATTTGATGGTCAAGACAGCAATTGGCTGAAGGAAAAGAGTAGGCTGAACTGCTGAGCGGAGGGGTGTGTTCTGGGATCAGAGAGGCATGTGTGAAGTTAAGGAGCTGAAAAGTGGCACAGACTAAGCAATAAATTCAATACGTATAGAGGTCCTCTGCTGTTTCTTTTATTCCACCAGCTTCATTGAGATTTAATTGACTCGCAACACGGCAGAAGTTTAAAGTGTAGAATGTGATGATCCAATAGGTGGTTATGTTGCAGAATGATGACCACAATAAGATGAGTTAACATTTCCATCACCTCATACAGTTGTCATTTCTTTTGGTAGTGAGAACTTTCAAGAACTACGCTCTTGGCAACTTACAAGATTATGATACATTATTGCAACTACAGACACTATGCCATACATTAGCTCCCAGGACTTAATCTTCTTGTAACTAGAAGCCTGTACCCTTGTTCCCACATCTTCCCATCCTTCCTTTGCCCCATAACTCCCGTCAAATACCATTCTACTCTCTGTTTCTATGAGCTTTTTTTTTTTTTAAACAAAGAGTTTACATGTAAGTGATTTCATGCAGAATTTGCTTTTATCTGATTTATTTCACTTGCGGTAATGCCCTCAAGAGTAATTGATGTTGCCTCAAATGGTGGACTTTGTATGACTGAATAATATTCCCTTGGATATACATACTACATTTCTTTATCTGTGCATCCATCTATGGGCACTTAGGTTATTTCCACACCTTGGCTATTGTGAATAGTCAACAAGGGGGTGCAGCTGGGTCTTCAAGACAGTGTTTTCCTTTCCTGAACACATGATGAAATGCACATTTATTTCTTATGCTTACAATAATCCTGAAAAAAAATCAGAGTGGAGGCATTTAACTGAGCACCTTAGGCTTTTGGAACAGGCTTCCAGATATAAAAATCCAGAACTTTCTGGTGAGCAAAACTTTCTGTGGACATTTAGCATGATAACTGATTTATCTTAAGGCACTATTTCAGAGGGCTGAGAAAAATTATAATAGATTCTTTTTATGTTAACAAAATGAAGCATATAATATCTCACTTCTAAACCAATCCTTTATGCATGTCCAGTAATTTTGCAATCTCTTATGTAACTGCTCATGTGTAAGAAGTTACATCATAATTCTACTCTTCTCTTTCAGCTTCTGGTAAAGCATTACTTCCTAAGAACTTGCTGGTTTTCTGTTGAACTGCTAAGTTCTTCCTATATTTACCTTATTGCTTGGACAATTTCACTTTTTCCCTGACTTTTTATTTTCCACAGCACCAGCAATACCAAGATTTTTGTTAGGATTTTGTTTAAAAGCTAAAGCTTTGAGCAGATTCTGAGAAGAAACATTCTTCTAGTTGAACATTCTTCAAGTAGTTCCTTTTTGTGGGGGGAAATGAGTTTAATGTGTTACCTTTACCTTTTTAAAAAATTTTTATTTATTTTTAATTGAACGATAATTGCTCTACAATACTGCAATGGTTTCTGCCATACATCAACATGAATTAGTCATACAATGAATCCCATCTTGTTGTCACATCCTAAAGCCCCGTGTCACAAATTTCTTTTTGCTTCTCTCTACAACCTGGATTGATTCTGACCTGGTGGGTACGTTAACATGCTGGTTGGCTTCTGTTCCAGTTGTTTGGTTTGCTGTTGTTTAGTTGATGAGTTGTGCTTGACTCCTTGTGAACTCATGGACTGTAGCCTGCCAGGCTCCTCTGTCTATGGGTTTTCCCAGGCAAGAATACTGGAGTGGGTTACCATTTCCTTCTCCAGGAGATCTTCCTGATCCAGGGATCGAACCCATGTCTCCTGCTTGGCGGTGAATTCTTTACTGCTGACCCATCTTGGTACCTTGGCCATTTGGAGTCAGACATGCTACCTTTGCATGGTGAGGTCCTGGTACATCTGGCCATTCTGGACCATGAACTGCTTGAAATACCAGCTCTTCCACATAGGAACCAGCTAATCAATCCCCTGAATCCTCTGTCCTCTTCTCTCTCCTCAGGTCCTGGAATGAAAAACTTATACTCTCCTTTTGAAAATAGTTGTAATAGACAGGAAACATCTAAACACCCCTCATTAAGACACTGATTAAATAAATCATGATGTATCCATGCCACAGAATACTACAGAGCAGTTACAGCAGAATGAGCCAACTCTATGCATGTTGGTATTGTGAGTTATAAGAAATCGCATTAGAAATATACATTTGGTCTTCTCCATGGTTCCTGGCTCATAGCCCCCCAGACCTTTGAGATTTCCTCAGTTATAAAAACAATGAGAGCATCTTTTGCTATAACATTTGGCCTCTTGTCCTCAGTTCCTGAAAAACTGCTTCAGAACCATGAGGATAAAATGAGTGTCTTATTATTCATAACAAGCCCCTCTCAACCTCAACAGGGTTCATGCTAATGAGGCAACTTTTGGAAATCCTTTAAAGATGGGGAAGCTGGTTGCCAGGGGAACCAACCTTGAATAGAAGGTTAGAACTTTCAGTCCCATCCTCTGATTTTCTGGAGAAAATGGGAGAGGGGCTGGAGTCTGAATCAATCGCCAATGGTCATTGATTTCGTCAATATTGCCTGTGTAATGAGGCTTCCATAAAACCCCAAAAGGATGGGGTTCAGAGACCTTTCAGGTTGGGGTATCAGAACATGTTTTTGTGCCTTCTGTTGGGGCTCAGACTCCCCTAGGACAGAAGCTCCTTTGTTTGGGACTCCACCTTAAATATCTCTTCCTCTGCCTGTTGATTTGTATCTTTTAATACCCTTTGTAATAAGCCAGTAATCTAGTGAATAAACTGATTCCCTGAGTTATGGTCTAGCAGACTAGTTGAACCCAAGGAGTAGATGCAGGAACCTCTGACTTACAGACAGTTGATCAAAAGCACAGGTGAAGACTATGGACTTGCAATTGGTGTCAGAAGTGGGATGGGGGTGTCTTGTAAGATTGAGCCCTTAACCTGTAGGATCTGATGTCCCCAGGTAGAGTGCATCAGAAGTGAGTTGAAATGTAGGACACCCAACTTTGGAGAATTGCTTGCTGGTGGGGAATTCCACCCCACTCCCCCAACACACAGACACATTTGAATTGATTCCAGAACTTTTAGTATGCTAATCTGGTGTGATTACTGAGTTTTAGGGTTGAGTGGAGAAAGCAAGGTACAGGACCCTAGAAGTAGTGTGATACAGTTTTGTATCAAAAAGGAGAGGGCTAGATATACAGAGGTCTAGAAGCTCACTGAGCATTTGAACTGGATGCTAAGTAGAATGGGTATCTCAGGTGGATGAGCTGGACACCTGGGTTCAGGTGTGTCTTTACATCATTTCACTCATGAGAGGGCATTAAAGTCCTACATATGAGTTGATGTTAACACATGAGTCCTATAAACAGATAGCCTGGGAACCAATCCTAGCCTCTCCACTTACCATGAGTCACAGCACACAAGTTATTTAACCTCATTGAGGCTCAGTTTTTCTATCTCTATAGTAGAGATAATAATAATAATTACTTTATATGGTTGTCACAAAGATTATATGAATTAATGCATGATTTTTTAATTGGCTCATATTAAGTGCTATATGAGTGTTAATTATTATATGATCCCTTGTTGGAATGCTTTATCATAGACATATAAAGCCTTTGTTAAATTAGAGGAAAATGTGTGAAAATAGATGAAGGCAAAAAAGTAAAACATTTCACATACAGACATTGATTGGACTCAAAAGCACCTCTTGTCAAGCCCAGGAAATAAGTGATCTTTTCTCTTCACTGCCTGCCACCTCAGCTCCCAGCTTCACCAAAGATGAAAGCAGAGAGAAGCAAGGCTGCCCAGAGAAAAAGACAGCACTTTGGAAAAGGACTGAATAACTGTGTCCAGATGCAGTAAATGCCAAAGGAGATGGAACCCAGAGGTTCTCAAGCCAGGGGGCTCCAGTTGAAAGTTGACTTAAAAATTCAAATAAACTGTTTGGAGCCTCCATCCCGTCTTCTATGGTGAGACCTTCCTGGCCTGAGAAACAAAAAATATCAAGGTCTTCACACTTTTCTGGTCAGTTCAGTTCTGAGCCCTTTTCCTCTTTACCAAGGCCCTGTGGTTCTTTTGTACATCCTATCACCCCTGCAGAACAATGCCAAATTCCCTTCCTCCTCCTCCAGAACACCTCCACGAGGTAGCAAACACACCAGACTTTTATTGATCTTTTGGAGGAAGAGTGAGGTCTACTGGGCAGAGGACAGACATTTACCCTTGCATCCTGGACATTGGTGGAGAAGGAAATGGCAGTCCACTCCAGTATTCTTGCCTGGAGAATCCTGTGGATAGAGGAGCCTGGTAGGCTGCTGTCCATAGGGTCGCACAGAGTCGGGCATGACTGAGGCGACTTAGCATGCACGCATGCATTGAAGAAGGAAATGGCAATCCACTCCAGTGTTCTTGCCTGGAGAATCCCAGGACAGAGTAGCCTGGTGGGCTGCCGTCTATGGGGTCGCACGGAGTCGGACACGACTGAAGCGACTTAGCAGCAGCAGCAGCAGCAGCAGCAGCAGCAGCCTGGACCCTGGACCAGCACATGTAGTTCTAAGTCCAGCCACTGGGGGGCGGTGACTGGCCGCCGAGCTCTATTGTTTCTTTCTAGTCCTTTTACTTCCCCGCCTTCCAAATACCAGTCTCCAACCTCCACTCGATGGCTTCCATGCTTACAGCACTCACTTCATATTCGTCCCCTCCTTATAGATCATACCTTGTCCTTAGGGTTAAAGATGGTGGCAGGGAAAACAGTGCAGGGTGGAGGGGGGCACTGGCTTATTTTCTGCCCTCTAACAGCTATTAAAGTGGTTTCTTAAATCTGTGAACAATTTGCTGAACACATCTTCTCTGACACAGCTTTGCCTCTTTCTCCATCCCTCTAACAGGCAGAGATGTAGTTGGAGGACCATTGAAATGGTCATGGTCCAAATGGTCCAAATGAAGTGATCCAAATTAGGTCAGCCTGTCCTATGCAATGAGTAGTAGCCACAGGCTCCCTTGAGGACGACCTACTTTGCTGAATCAGAATCTCATCATTCTGAAAATGAAGCGGTATGAAGCATCTATTGTCCTGGAGAAAACAGATAGTAAAAATTCTTGTGGGCTTCTAAAGCAGAACCCTCCTAACACTCCTTTGGTGCTAGGAAGGAGGCAGATTTTTAAAATCAAGTGAGGGTATTGAATGATCCAAAGAGGGATGTTAATCAGTAAGGATAGTCTGACTTGGTGACTCAGGATTAGGACAAAACCTAATGGTTTGGGGACTTCCTTGGTGGTCCAGTGGTTAAGAATCTTCCTTGCAATGCAGGGGACCCGGGTTCGATCTCTGGTTGGGGAACTAAGATCCTACATGTCACAGGACAACTGAGCCTGTGTGACTCAACTAGAGAGAAGCCTGACACAGCCAAATAAATAAATGAAACATTTTTAGAAGCCTAATGATTTTGTTGCAGAGTATGTAGTCTCACCCTCTGAAGTGTCATGCTTGAGGATGAACAATTTTACCTTTAGACTAAATTGTATGTTTTCCCCACCTTCAGTTCCTATGTCGAAGCCCCAATTCCCAATGTATTTGGAGACAACAAGTCTCCCCGCCCCACCCCTTTCCTGAATGCACAGAGGGAAAGCCATGTGAAGACACAGTAAAAAGGTAGCCCTTTGCAATCCAGGAAGAGAGATACAGGAAACCAGCACTGATAGCACCTTTATCTTGGATGTTCGGCCTTCAGAACAATGAGAAAATAAATTTCCTCTGCCCAGTCTGGGGTATTTTGTAACAACAGCTCAAGTAGGGTAAAGGAGTGAACATGTGAAGTAAGTGAGTATTGATCTTGGAGTCTGCGCAGCCTTGTCTCAGTCCTGGGTTAACAAGGTCTCCACCCCAACATCAATCACCACGCGGCTGACTCTGCAGACGCACTACTCAGCAGTGCCGCCAAGTGGCCGCAGGATGCAACGGCAGCCGTGAACCCATCGCGCGGAAACCTCCCCCATGCTCCCCCTCGCCCACCCTCCTTGTTCTCTGCAAGCCCCTGTAGTTCTTGGACAATGCGTGAGTGGGTGGCCATTGAAAGGAAGATTCTAAACATCCTGATAATAAGACAGGTGTGTGCTTAAGAAATTAGTTTGCAACAATACAAGAGGTAATTAATTGTATTTGTGTCCCAATTGGTGAAGCGTTTCATGAGATAACAATGCTAAAGCAGCTGCAGCAGTTATTGTTTTAAATAGCATTTTAATTTCTTCTTCCTACATTGAAGTAACAGCTTCTATGATTTCAATGAGCTTTGGGATTGTACTTTTTTTTTTTTTTTACTCTCTACCTCTCCTGATATATTCTCTGCCCTTCCCTTCCCTTGCCCTCCCCCAGGAAGTCGACTTCCATGAATCAGATCAATAGATTTCCTTTTTTTTCCCCCAAACAATATAATTTTATTTATATATTTATTTTTGGCTTTGCTGGGTCTTTGTTGCTGAGTGGGTTTTTCTCTAGTTGCAGTGAATGGGGGCTACCCTCTAGTCCTGGTACATGGGCTTCTCATTGCGGTGGCGCATGAGCTCGTGTTGTGGCGCATGGGCTCTAGGCCATGTGGGCTTCAGTAGTTGCAGCTCCTGGGCTCTAGAGCACAGAATCAGTAGTTGTGGTGCACAGGCTTAGTTCCTCCACGGCATGTGGGATCCTCCGAGATCAGAGACTGAACCCCTGTCTCCTCAATTGGCAGGTGGATTCTTTATCACTGAACCACCAGGGAAGTCCCATCAGATATCCTTTTTCCACTAGATTCTGGGCTGGGTTTGACCAAAGGAAGACACTGACAGGAAGTCTGACTAGCAGCAGAGAAAGGTTAGGATATTTATTCTCCCACCTCCTCCCTGCCAGGCTGCTGATTGGTCCCTGGTGCCTTGCTTCCTGTGTCCATGTGCATAGCTGCTCCTGAGCAGTGTCTCTCCTGGTCTGACTTTGTCTGGAGTTCAGCACCGGCAACCTTTCCCTGTCCCTTTCCCCCAGGAGTTAACAGCTTCTCATTGTTACTATTTCCCGGGTTCTGCATCATGTTTGCCCACGCCTGTGAAAATGGCCTTCATTCAATTCTGTTTAGTTACCTCTGCAAGTTTCTTGCTAACCCTGAATGTTGTTGTTCAGTCATTCAGTCATATCTGACCCATTGAGACTCCATGGACTGCAGCACACCAGGCCTCCCTGTCCTTCACCATCTCCTGGAGCTTGCTCAAACTCATGTCCACTGCGTCGGTGATGCCATCCAACCATCTTGTTCTCTGTCATCCCCTTCTCCTCCTGCCCTCAGTCTTTCCCAGCATCAGGGCCTTTTCTAATGAGTCGGCTCTTTGTGCATCAGGTGGCCAAAGTACTGGAGCTTCAGCTTCAGCATCAGTCCTTCCAATGAATATTCAGGACTGATTTCCTTTAGGAATGATGGATTTGATCTCCTTGCAGTCCAAGGACCCTCAAGAGTCTTCTCCAGCACCACAATTCAAAAGCATCAATTCTTCAGGGCTCAACCTTCTTTATGGTCCAACTCTCACATCCATACATGACTACCGGAAAAACCATAGCTTTGACTATATGGACCTTGTTGGTAAAGTAATGTCTCTGCTTTTTAATATGCTGTTTAAGTTTGTCATAGCTTTTCTTCCAAGGAGCAAGCATCTTTTAATTTCATGGCTGCAGTTACCACCTGCAGTGATTTTGGAGTCCGAGAAAATAAAGTCTGAAAATAAACCCTGAATGGTACAGGATAATTGACTCCTTATTCTACTCTAGTTCAACCATCTTTACTCCTTAATTCTCTTCACCCAAAATTACAGTCTACTCTGCGGGAAAGAGAAACATTTAGGTGAATCAACTGGATGGAAAATGATGCCAAATGATTGTCCATCCATTCTTTGTCCAAGCATGTGGTTTCTGTGACACTGCATGGCCTCCTGTGTGACCAAGGGCCCCCAATACTGCAATCTTCTCTGGCAAGTTTCCCCATGGCACCTGGATTGATATGCAAAGTCAACCAATTGTGGGGGAAACCCATGATGCATGCCTAGGGTTTGGAAGCTGGTGGGGCATCATTTCAGCTTCCAGCTTTGTGTCCCCAAGAAACACGTTCCCCGGTCAGCTGGTGGTAAGAACTGGATCTGACGCTTTTGTTCTGAAGCAAGTCGGACATTGTTGTCCCTGGTACCCACAGCTCTGCACTGTTCTGGTAGCTCCTTCACCACAATGCGATCTGACAGCACCCACTGGAGTGGCTGCAATTAAAAGGGCTAAGAGCATCATTTAAATATTGCTTGAATGTTGGCAAGAATATGTAGCAACTTGAACTCAGACTTGGTGGGTGGGGAGTTTGGTTCTTTCTAATTGTAGGGCTTATGACCCAGATATTTCACTCATATTTACAGGAAAGCAATGAAAATCATGTCCACATAAAGATTTCCATATGGGGCTTCCCTGATGACTTAGCGGTAAACAATCCACCTGCCAATGCAGGAGACACAGGTTCCATCTCTGGTTTGGGAATCCCACATGCCTCTGAGCAAATAAGCCCGTGCATCACAACTATTGAGTGCTTTGTCGAGAGCCCAGGAACCACAATTACTGAAGCCCGAACTCCCTAGAGTCCATTTCCACAACAAGAGAAGCCACAGCAATGAGAAGCCCATGAACCACAGCTAAAGAGTAGCTCCTGCTTGTCGCTACTAGAGAAATATCCATGTAGCAATTAAGACCCAGCATAGCCAAATAAAATTCTTTTTAAAAGGATTTACATATGAATGTCCCTCTGTCCATGGGGATTTTCCAGGCAAGAATAGTGGAGTGTGTTGCCACGCCCTTCTCCAGAGGATCTTCCCAACTGAGAGACTGAACCCAAGTCTTTCACATTGCAGGCAGATTCTTTACTGTCTGAGCCACCAGGGAAGCCCCTAAATTATTTTATTTTATTTTATTTTTTTTCCAAAATTATTTTAAAAACGATTTACATATGAATGTCCATACCAGTACTCATATGAGCTAAAAACTGGAATCACACAAAGAGTGGGCTATTCAGAGAAGAGAATGGAAAACTATCCAGCCATCAGAAGGAAAGAATTATTGATCTACATGATAATACGAATAAGCCTCAACAATATTGCACTAAATGAAAGAAGTGTTCCAGACACGATTTCATTTATGTGAAATTTTGAGACAAGGAAACTAATATATTGAGAAAAATCTCAGAATAGTGGTTGCCTCTGAAGAAGGCTAGGGTTGACTGGAAAGAGGGATAAAGGAACTTTCTTTTTTTCTTAATTTTACTTTCATTGGAGTATAGTTGATTTCTAATGCTGTGTTAGTTTTAAGTGTACAGCAAAGTGACTCAGTTGTACCTATAAAGATATTCATTCTTTTTTAGATTCTTTCCTCACATAGGTTATTCCAGAACATCGAGTAGAGTTCCTGGTGCTATACAGTAGGTGAACGAACTTTCTCAAACAGTGGGAATGTTCTGTCTTGACAAATGTTTTGGGTGCAAAGGTATATGCTTTTGTCAAAACCCATCACTTAAGGGGACTTTCCTGGTGCTTCAGTGGTTAAGAATATGCCTACCAATGCAGGGCACATTGGGTTCAATTGCTGGTCCAGGAAGATCCCACATGCCACGGGACAGCTAAGCCCATGAGCCACAACCATTGAGCCTGCACTCCAGAGCCCAGGAGCCGTAACTACTGAGCCCGCATGCTGCAACTACTGAAGCCTGCATGCCTAAAGCTTTGCAACAAGAGAAGCCACCACAGTTAGAGGTCCAAGCACTGTGGTGAAGAGTAGTCCCCACTTCCTGCAACTTGAGAAAGCCGACATACAGCAATGAAGACCCAGTGCAGCCAAAAAAAGTAAAAATAAAATAAAAGGACTGTTTCCTTTAAAAAAATCACTCGGTACTGTTAAGGTCAGTGCATTTCATGCCATAAATTTCATGGAAATAAATTGAAACAAATACTGAACTCCGGTTGATGATAGACATACTTAAGTGTTCAGAGGTGAAATGGACTGATATCTGCAACTAACCTTGAAACATACAAATAAATAGGTCAGTGGTAGTAAGTATGAATAGATAATTAAAAGTAAAATAAAGTATGTATAGCAAAATATTAATTGCAAAAATTAGACCTTTCCTAACATGGTTTCTCAAACATTATTCTCTAAATGTACTCTGTGCTGTGTGCTGAGTTGTTCGAGTTGTGTCCAACTCTGGCTGACCCCATGGACTATAGCCCTCCAGGCTCTTCTGTCCATGGGACTCTTCAGGCAAGAACACTGGAGTAGGTTGCCATTTCCTTCTCCAGGGGATCTTCCCGACCCAGGGATCAAACCCAGGTCTTACAAATTGCAGGCAGATTCTTTACCATCTGAGCCAAAATTACTAACTGATGAAATGTACTCCTACCACCCCCCAAGTGGAAACAGACTGGCATCACAAATGTAGATCTGGCCATGGGCAGGGCAGTGTCACAGCTTTCTACCCCCGCTCTTTTTTGAAATTTTTTTTGACTGCAGAAGACATGCATGCTAAAAACAAAGCATTAGAGAAAGTTAAATAATGACACCAAGGATGCCATCCCAGAGAGCCTTGAATTCTTCTGGCTAGATGTTCCCTAGGTTGTTTCTGTTGGTGTGTAAGTACAGGAAAAAAAAAATCATAGAACTGATGCCTGTATGATCACTGGCAGAGGCAGGCACTGCCATGGGATGCATAATTTATGACTTTTTCCTTTAGAAGAATCATCCTACAGGGTCCTGGTAACTTGACAACAGCTAATGTTGCAGAGAGAAGTCAATTCTGATTTCATGTCAAAACTGTTTTTTTGACTTGCTTTCCGTTGCTTTTGTTATTATAATCACACATAAAGGCCCACCTCAGAGAATCCTGCCCCTCTGCCAGATACTGTTAAGCTAAAGTGCCTTTGTCATAACCCTGTCTACCTGTAGATGGCAGGAAGGAAGAAATCAACACATCCCCCTGCCTGAGGCTTGCCATTCTAGGAGATATTTGCAAGATTGATGGCCTTTTTAGTTTTGTTTTCTCCCCTCCCATCCCCCATCTCTGATCCATAAAAGAACCTGGAATCCAGACCCCAACAAGATGGTTATTTTGAGACTTTAGTCTGCCATCTTTCCGGTCAGTCAACTCTCCAACTAAAATTGTATTCCTCGCCCAACACCTCATCTCCCAGACTCATCAGCCCATCAGGCGGCAAGCAGAACTTGGACTCAGCAACACTAAGACCAATATCTAGAGCCAAATGATGATGTCCTTTATTAAGGACTGAACATTTACATCCTCCCAAAATTCGTATGTTGGAGCCTTATCCCTTAACGTGTTGATATTAGGAGGTGGAGGCTTTAAAAGGTTTAGATGCGGTCATGATCGTAGGGCCTCCGTGATGGGATTGGTGGCTTTACAAGTAGAGGAAGTGATCAGAGCTTGCTGTCTCTCTCCCCCTAGTGAGGACACAGTATGAAGATCATCTGCTAGCCAGGTAGTGGGCTCTCAACAGGAACTGAACCTCCCAGGCTTTGATCTTGGACTTGCCAGCCTGGAGAACCTTGAGAAATAAATGTCTGTTGTTTATGCCGCCAGTGTATACTATTTCATCACAGTAGACAGAACCAACTAAGACATTCATGACATTATTAATAGCGACCATTCATTTTATAGCTTACTTTGGGCCAGGCACTGATTTATCTTATTTACATGTATTCTTTTTAATTCTCACAGCCCTCATTTGAAAGTACAGCTAGTATGAACATCATTTTAGGCATGATCAAAACTAGGTTCAGTGAGGTTATGTAAGTAGCTTCGTCACACAGTGAATCATTCAGGGACTGGGACTTGACAACTAGTCTTTAGGATTTAAAACCAGGTGTCAGAAACTCAAATGCCTGCAGGGCTCAAGCAGGAAAAGAGAAGCAATGGGCTTTGTGCAAAGGGGAATGCCTGACGGGGCCAGTTCGCTTTCACTTGATTCAGTGTTGGGGTTGAACAGGGGTTGGTGGGGACTGCAGCAAACCAGACACCCCATGCTCTGCTTCTGTTTAAAGGGCCAGATTGATTTCAGCTCCAGCTGATGTCTGATGAGCATGTATGTGGACTGGGTGTTGCAGGCTTTTTGGTATCTCAGCTGATGCCAAATCTATATTCTGACCCAAAATACCTAAATACTTAAATATCAGAAATGAATTCAATATTAAAGTGCTGTAAATTAGCCAGTGTTACATTAACCTTAAAATACACTATTAAAATGTAGACATGTACATGCGTGCATGTTAAGTAGCTTCAGTCGTGTCCGATTGTTTGTGACCCTATGGACTGTAGCCTGGCACACTACTCTGTCCATGGGATTCTCCAGGCAAGAATACTGGAGTGCGTAGCCATTTCCTCTCCCAGGGGATCTTCCTGACCCAGGAATCGAACTCCCATCTCTTACATCTCCTGCATTGGCCAGCGGGTTCTTTACCACTAGCGCCATCTGGGAAGCCCAAAATATAAAAGTAAACAATAACAAAAAAACTAAAACTTATTTCTGAGCATAACAGGGAACTTCTGTTGTAAGACTCTGGATGTAGCTACTACATCAATTGCCAGGCATTTCTGGCCCTATGCAAAGGACCACCTTATGGTGGGTAGCGGTGGTCAATGGCAGAGACAGGCAGAGACATGAGATACAGTGATGTTGCCTGGGATTGCTGGGCAACCACGCTGATGCTGAGATGTGTAGCAAGCAGAATATTTCTTAAGTGACCTCAGGAACTCCATATGTTCCTTGGCTAGCAGACTCACTGGGGCCAGTGGTTCTGGCCATTGCACAGTGGGAGGCACGCAGTCAACTCAACATCTTCTGAGATCAAGGGCTCGTGCCCCCCGCCAGGAGAGGTGGCAGAGTCACTACCTACTAGGCAGCTAGCTTCCCTGACAAGTCCTATAAATAACTGACATCTAAAACCAGACTGCTGCTCTCTAGGTTGTCTGCTGCTCTACCAGCTGACAAGGTTGCCTCACACCTGCCAGGTAAAAAGCAACTGTGGCAGCAGGAGTCAGGGCCCCTCTGCAGGTTCCCCACAGCCCTTGGTCTCAGCACATCTCTCCATGGAATGAGGAAAGATCGGGGAAACTTGCCTTCTCTAGCTGCTGCTTCTTTTCTTTTTTTTTAATTCTATTTATTTATTTTTGGCTGTGCTGGGTCTTCATTGCTGTGTGTGGGCTTTCTCAAGTTGTGGGGAGAGGGGCCACTCTCCAGCTGCGGTGCATGGGGCTTTTCACTGTGGTGGTTTCTCTTGTTATGGAGCACGGGCTCCAGAGGGCGTAGGCTTCAGCAGTTGTGGCGCATGGGGTTAGTTGCCCAGCAGCATGTGGGACCTTCCCGGACCAGCAATTGAACCCTCGTCCCCTGCACTGACAGGCAGATTCTTATCCACTGTGCCCCCAGGGAAGTCCCTCTCTCGCTGCTCCTTGATTCATGACTTTCCCCACGAAAGCCCACCTCTGAAATACACAATGTGGAATTTTCACATTGACATTGTGGAATTCACCTTAACCTATTTTGCACCAGAGTAGCCAAAACAAAGGTCTACAGGATAATGCGAGCATTTATGTAATATTTAAATAATCGAATTTTGAATTCAGACTGCAGTTGGTCAAACTGGGAGCCAGCCCAAGTACAGCATTTGGAGTTTCTAAGATGTGCAAGCTTGGGGAAGAATTACCTTGACCCCAAATACTAGGGAGGCTGCAATGAACACAAAGGGCTCCTGCACTTCTAGCTGCTTAAGGAATGCGTGAGGATGGGTGGAACAAGAACGCTGTAGAAAATAGTCTTTTTCATAGTGATTATCAAAACAATCAAGCTTTTTGCAAAAGGTAAAAGTGATAGTCATAGTCACAGAGATAAGATGACATATTCAGAGCTAATAGAAGGAAAAGTATCCAGTCATGATGATTCTTGGAAAAATGTATTCTCTTTTGAAAAAAGCTAAGGCATTAGCAGCAGGAAAATTGCAGCTTTTTCTGAGATAGCACCGTGGTTTCTCAAGAGAAAGAAAAGTCTTCAGCATGGGAAATGGTTTCACTAAAGAGTCTTTGGTTTAGGCTTTACAATTTATCCCCCCATCTTTTTCCCCCCAAGAACAGCTTTATTAAGATATTGTTTCCATACCATGAAAATAATCCTTTTACGTGCACAATTAAGTAGTTTCAACCATATTCACAGAATTGTGTAACCATCACCACTTCCAGTTTTCATCACCCCAAACAGGAAACCCCCAGACCCATTAGCAGTCAATATTCTTTACCCTTCCTGCCAACTTTGGGCAACAAATAATCTACTTTCTTAAGGATTTGCCTCTTCTAGATCTTTCATATAAATGGAATCCTGAAACATGTGGCCTTTTGTGTCTGGCGCCCTTCGCTTAACAGAAAGTTTTCAAGGTTCAACTGTGTCGTGACATCCCTAGAGCCATTCCAGGGTTTCCCAGCCTTGGCACTATTGACATTTGGGGCTGGATAATTCTTTCACGATGCTATCCTTTGTACTGTAGGCTGTTTAGCATCATTCCTGTCTTCCACCCCCTTTGATGCTAGTAGCATCTCCTCTTATTTTGATGGCAATCAAAAACATCCCCAGATACTGCCAAAGGTCCCATGGTGAGGGGAACTGCTCCTGGTTGAAAATAACTGATCTGATCAAACCTCTTCTCAAAACTCCCCTCTCCCTCGCACTCCTTTTACCATTTAAATAAATGAAACCTGGGAAGTTAACTCAATTCCTCTAACCACACAGTTAGCTAGTGACCAAGAAAGGGACCAGAACCCTAGCACTTGATAACCTACTTTATGTCTTGTTAGCATCTACCTTTCAAATTTAACTTGACTAAAATCAGGCTGCTTTTTATCCAGACAGTATTTTTCTAAGGAAGTGGTTTTTAAACTTCATAATGCAACCAAGTCATCTGAAGGGCTTGCTAAAATATAGATGACTGGTCACCACCCTCAGAGTTCTAGATTTGGTTGGTCTGGGGTAGGATCCAAGAATTTGCATCTCTATGCAATTTCCAGATGAGGTTGATACTGCGAGTCTGGGCATCCTACTCTGATAATCAATGGTGGACAGTAAACTCATCCTCTCCTTTATTATGGACTAAGACTCTCAATCACAAATATCTTCTGTGGCCAGGCAGGAAACACAACTATGGGACATGGTGGTGTGAGGATGTTGTGGCTGGAGCTGTGGCAGCCATTATGTGACAGTGAATAAAAAACCAAGAGAATCACTAGAAGCCAGGTTGAGTCAGGGGCTGCTGACACAGCTGCATCTGGAACTGACAACCTCTGAACACGTTGTCTTGCAGAATGGATTATCAGTTCAGTTCAGTTGCTCAGTCACGTCTGACTCTGAGACCCCATGGACTGCAGCACACCAGGCCTCCCTGTCCATCACTAACTCCCAGAGTTTACTCAAACTCATATCCATCGAGTCGGTGATGCCATCCAACCATCTCATTCTCTGTTGTTCCCTTCTCCTCCCGCCTTCAATCTTTCCCAGCATCAGGGTCTTTTCCAATGAGTCAGTTCTTCGCATCAGGTGGCCACAGTATTGGAGTTTCAGCTTCAGCATCAGTCAGTCCTTCCAATGAATATTCAGGACTGATTTCCTTTAGGATTGACTGGTTACTCCTATTATCAACCACTTTTAGTCTGTTATTCTGTTATTTTTATCTAATAATATCCTGAAAGATACATTCCCACTTTAGGATGTAAATACCATGATGGAAGTTACTTCATCTATTTTTTGATTATCTCTGTATTTCCACTATCTAGAGGAAGGTCTGACATTCAGAGGGTATTCAAGATGTACTTACTTACTGAATGAATGAACTTACTGCTTACCCTTGTCAAGCTTCAGTCATCCATGTATACCATTTTTACTTTTGCCACATACCTAAGCATCATTTCTATTATTACCATTTTTTTTTTCTATTTTTTGGCTGCACCCTAGGGCTTCTGGGATCTTAATTCCCTGACCACGGATCAATCCAGATCCCTCTGCAGTGAAAGCATGGTGTCTTAACCACTAGAGCACTGGGGAAGTCCCTACTACTATTTTTTTTTTTTACCCTAACCTTCTTCCAAGTAAAATATTTGAAATCCCAGTTTTGATATGTTATTACAGTTTCTAAGAGATTAAATGAAACACACAAATATTGTGTTTCAAAAGCATCCATCTATGTACCACCTAGAATTCTTACACTGGCTATGAGTTGAATCATGTCCACACTTAGGGATACCCTGCTGGACCGCAGCCAGTCCTTAATTGGGTCCAGGGCGGTCTGACTTTTTCATGAATAATCAGGAAGTCTCCAAATCCCTTTCTCCCTAGAGCTGCTCCTTCTAGGTCAGGGGTGAAGCAGTGAGAGGGGACTGTTTCTCGAATGCTCTTAGCGTACGCAAACCGTGAATAAATAAAAGATGATGACATCTGAGCCTGGCAGAGAAGATCCTCGAGGCAGTAACTAATCACCAACAGATGTGAGGTATGAATTACAGTGAAGAGAGCAAGCAAATATGCCCAGGATTTATTGCTATAAAGATGAATAAACCTTGCCTCCTCCAAAACTCTCTAAAATGGACTGTGTTTTAAGAAAAACTACTTGTGAGATGAAGGGCACGATACTTTGTGTCCCTGGACATTTCTCTTACATTGTACCTAAAAAATTGTAAAAAAGGATGTTCGCTAATGAGACATTATTTCTCAGGCCAGCTCAAGCAGCCTGTTTCTAGCTGCCTCCTTTTGGTCCAAACCCTGTTTATTTCTCACCAAAGATTCCCAGCCTGGAGGACTCTTCATCCTGTGAGTATATGATCTTTTCAACACCAGCAAGGGCAGTTTCTGATCCTCACATTGCATTAATGCAATCTTCTTTTGTGATTTATATTTATGTCAATGCTCAATTCTTCCACTTTCTCCTTCCCACAGCCTCAATTTCCTCTCCAATTCTTTTCATCCTGATAATATCATTTTTGTAGCTAAGTCATAGGCTGTCACTTTGCATGTGTGAATGGAGACAGAGATGTGTGTGATTATTTTTCTGAATGTCCGTAATGACTAATGCATTGATTGAATCCCGAGGGAGGAGCTTTAACTTCTACCTAATGGATTGTCTCCTCCCTCCACGAAATGCTCAGCTTTTTAACAATATGCCTGTGCAGAACAGGTGATGAAAATCTGTCATTCTTTTTCAGGGTTTTCAGAGATTGTGAAGAAAGGCAAGCCTATCTTCCAATTGCTTGAATTTCAGAATCATTTTAAGTTGTGGTTCAAAAGAAGAGGGAAATGCACTTCTATTTTAATAAGAATTGGACCAGAATGAGCTTAGCCTGGCTATATAAACACTCCTTCTAAGTCATAATTAGGCCATCTGAAAAAACAATGATCTATTTTTCAAGGGAAATGCAAGGTCGTGGGCTGAGATGACCCCAGAGCATGATATCCAGAGCTAGGTTTCTGTCACCTCTGACTTGCCCATCAGATATCAAGAATGTCATTTAACATCACGTGTTTTCACTTCCTCATTTGTCTTACAAGTTTCTGTAAATGAGGACATTATAAGAAATCATTCAGAAACCTATAAAGTGCTATATAAATGAAATCATCCTGATAAAGCAAAACAGCTTAACAAAATTGATTATTGTTGCAAATGCAATGACACTTTGTCTACCCAACATCCTGGAATTAGTATCCTTAGGCTTCCAAATTTGTTTTTTTAAAAGAAATAATTTTATTTATTTATTTGTGGCTGTGGTGGGTCTTTGCTGCTGCTTGAGCTTTCTTCTAATTGCAGAGAGTGGGGGCTACTTTCTAGTTGTGGTTCGAGGGCTTCTCACTGTGATGACTTCTGTGGTTGTGGAGCATGGGGTCTAGGGCGAGAGGGCTTCAGTAGGTGCGGCTCCTGGGCTTGAGAGCACAGGCTCAGTAGTTGTGGTGCATGGGCTTAGTGATCCACCACATGCGGGATCTTCCTGGACCAGGAATTGAACCCACGTCTCCTGTGTCGGCAGGCAGATTCTTTATCACTGAGCCACCAGGGAAGGCCCCAAGTTTGTTTTTGTCACGCCCAAGAACCTTCTAGTTTTAGCAGAATGAAATCTCCTATGGGGTGAGGATGTAAGGCAAAATATTTTGCAGAACTTACATCTCCACACCTCTCACTGCAAACTCCTTTGATAAGCATTGCATTGGACCCAGAGACTGTCTCAGTAATTCCAACACGGTCCGGCACCCTCCCAACTCTAGAATTGGTCATCATTTTTCGGTTGCTTGCTGGATCCAATGAGGGGGCTTGGGTCAGGGACCATGCTGTGTGAAACTAGGCATTTTCAGAAGCTCCTGCAGGGAGATGCTCACATCCTGAGAACTGTCTGGGGAAGGAGATCATCGGGGAAGAGTAGATTCTGGCTTCCTTCTCCCCATTGCCCCCAGGAAGCTCCTCTGCATGTGGAAGGTGTGAAATCTCCTTATTATTTGATTAAGACTTCGCTTTTAAGGGACTTCCCTGGTGGTTCATGATTAAGACACTAATGCAGGGGGCACAGGTTCGATCCCTGGTCTTAGAACTAAGATCCCACAGGTCTCATGGCATGGCAAAAAAAAAAAAAAATTCTCTCTCTAAGCTCATGTGTGTACTTGAATTTCCATGACAAATTCACACATGATATGGTTCTACTGGGCTCAGATGCAGCTGCCATTTATAACTATAACTCCTGAATATTCATTGGCAGGACAGATGCTGAAGCTGAAGCTCCAATACTTTGGCCACCTGATGCGAAGAACTGACTCATTAGAAAAGACCCTGAGGCTGGGAAAGATTGAAGGCAGGAGGAAAAGGGGGCGGGAGAGATGAGATGGTTAGATAACATCACTGACTCAACCGACATGAGTTTGAGCAAACTCTGGGAGATAGCGAAGGACACGGAAGCCTGGTATGCTACAGTTCATGGGGTCAGAGAGTCAAACATGACTTAGCGGTTGAACAACTTGAACTTCAGAAAATCTTCCCACCACATGGCAAAAGCCGTAGAAGAAAGCAGGTCTCCAAGAGAAGTCTAAATATCAATTTAATTTTTAAAAGAAACTTATTACTTTTTGGCCACACCAAAAGGCATGCACAATCTTCACTCCCCAACCACGGATTGTACCTCTGCCCACTGCAGTGGAATCATGGAGTCTTAACCACTGGGCTGCCAGGGAAGTCCCGAGATATCTAAATATCAGAAACATCACTTTTTTGTTCTCTGTGCTAGAACCAGGCAAATCCTGGTCTTCTGGAACTCTCCAACCCCTATTCACTTTGCTTGGATGACTCTTTCTACAGCCCTACAGAGAATACATTTCTTTTCATTACAGGCATTAAAATCCATTTTGAGGCTTCTGCTGGGGCCTCTCAGAAAATGTGAAGATCTCACTGTCAGTAATTAGCTTTGCTGAAGGGCAGCCAGTGATGGCAGCCTGGCCCTGCTAGTCACAGGTGTGAGGACCAAGTTCAGCAATTAGTGTCTGAGAAATACAGCTACTTCCTCGACATGCATCTTGGGCATTGCCCAGTCCCAGCTGTGACCAAGCAAAGTGCCAGGCACGGAGGTGTATTCAGGCCGAGAACAAAAGCTGCCATTTGGGAAACAGTCTGTCAAATACATTGGAAGGGAAATATGCCAATAAAGCCAAGGGTTGCCTTCAATGGCTTTGCTCAAACGCCATAGCTTTCTCTCTTTCTTTTAATATGTGTTTATTTATTTGGCTGCATTGGGTCTTAGCTGTGGCATGCAGGGTCTTTCCCTGTGGTGCGCAGGCTCAGCAGTTGCAGACAAATAAGTACACTACTGACATTCCAGGCATCCAGAAGATGCTGTAAAGCCAAGGAAGTCAGGTCTTTGCTTTCATGGATATCACAGAGAAACTTTTGGATAGCATGGCAAATAGATGGGGAAACAATGGAAACAGTGAGAGACTTTATTTTGGGGGGCTCCAAAATCACGGCAGATGGTGACTGCAGCCATGAAATTAAAAGACGCTTGCTCCTTGGAAGAAAAGCTATGACCAACCTACACAGCATATTAAAAAGCAGAGACATTACTTTACCACAAAGGTCCGTCTAGTCAAAGCTATGGTTTTTCTAGTAGTCATGTGTGGGTGTGAGAGTTGGACTATAAAGAAAGCTGAGCGCCAAAGAATTGATGCTTTTGAACTATGGTGTTGGAGAGGACTCGTGAGAGTCCCTTGGACTGCAAGGAGATCCAACCAGTCAATCTTAAAGCAAATCAGTCCTGAACATTCATTGGGAGGACTGATCCTGAAGCTGAAACTCCTGTACTTTGGGCACCTGATGCGAAGAACTGACTCATTGGAAGAGACCCTGATGCTGGGAAAGATTGAAGGCAGGAGAAGAAGGGGATGACAGAGGATGAGATGGCTGGATGGCATCACTGATGTGATGGACATGAGTTTGAGTAGGCTCTGGGAGTTGGTGATGGACAGGGAAGCCTGGCATGCGGCAATCCATGGCGCTGCAAAGAGTCAGACACGACTGAGCGACTGAACTGAAACTGAACCGAATGTCTGTGAAGGAAATGATGGGAAAGATTAAGTAGAGCAATGGGACTGCTTAAGATGGGGGTGGTCAGGAAAGGTCTTTGAGAAAGTGACATTTGAGAGTCTTACCCCAGATGTGGGGTAAGAGCAGACAGGAAGCAGAAAGGGCAGAGAGCATAAGCCCCTACTGTTCTCTCCTGGCTCATCAAGCACTGCCCTCCAAGAGAAAAGGAAAGCAGACCAGGGTAGTCATAATCCGGTAAGGGGAACATGGTAAGAGTTAGGGTCAGATGACATCGAGCCTTATAAACCATGGCAAGGAGTTTAGATTTTTTTTTCCCCTGGGGGAATGATAAGATACTGGAGGGCTTCAGCAGAGAGAGAACACAATTTGATGGACTTTATGGGATCATGGAAGGAAATATGGAGACCCATAAGAAGGATGTTGCAATTATCCAGGTGAAGGATGATGGGCTGGACTCAGGTCGTAATAGTTTGGATGGGATATGTGAGCAGACACAGGAAATGCTTCAGGCAACGCATACTCATTATAAACAAACTAAGTTCATTTCTCTGCAAATTTGTTTCTTCCCTTGCTTAGAGGTCAGGTGCTACTTTCCATCCAGTTTTGTGGAAGCCGCCTGAAATTCCTCCTCCTCCTTCATTTCCAATACCCGATCAGTCATCCAAGCTGGCAGACTCCATCTAAAATAAACCCTCTAAAATACGTCCTCTTCTCTGTATCCCTACTTTATCATGTCTCGCCCAGACTATTACAATGACCTCCAGATTGATCTCTTGGCCTCTGATTCCTCACCCTGCTTTGACTGATTCTGCAACATGAGGGAGAGTTTTCTGAAATGGAAATCTGAAGATGCCATTGCATTTCTGAAATCTACGCAATGGCTCCCACCCCTGCAGGATAAAGCCCAAACCTTAGCATGGCTCATATATTGCTTTCTAGATGATCCCTTCCCACCTCTCCTGCCTGATTTCCCAGCGAGGTCCTCGCTCTAACTCTAGGTTAACCTGCCAGATGTAGGACCCAGGCTGTTTTCCCCTCTGCCTTGTGAAAAGCCATTTCCTTTGCCTACGATGCATCTCTTCTAAATCACACACTGGATGAGACTCTGTTTAATCTCAGCTGATCCAGCTTCAGAGTCCTCTTTTGATCACCCTCTTCCTCTGTGCAGCTGTGACTGTTCCCTCCTGTGCGGACCTGTTACGTTCCATTCATTTTTCTATCATCTCCCATGTAATACTTTAGTGCACTGATTTGAAAAGCTGTTTTTCTTTTGGTGCAGACAGATTCCTCTGTTTCTTACTGCCACCATGTGTTTTATTCATCTCAGTGTCCCTAGCACCTAGCAAAGCTTCTGACACACATCAAACACAGAACATAGGTGGGGGCAGGCATGAGCGAAGGTATGAAGGATTTCTCTGCCACCATATGAATGAAATGTGGAGCGAAAGCAACTGACCTTTCTGTTGAATGGTGGGTGTATCCTGCAACCACAAAATGAGCAAAACCAAAACCACCCACACTTGCCTTGGTGGGAAGGTGTATCAGTCAGTGTTCTCTAGAGAAACAAAACTAGTGGGGTGTATGAGTGTGTCTGTGCATGTGTGTCTCTGTGTGTTTGTACACATACATTCATATCTACTTCTATAGATATGAGTGGATATCTATATCAGCTATCTATACCTTGTGTGACTGCTCAGTCCTGTCTGATTCTTTGCCACCCGATGGACTATAGCCTTCCAGGCTCCTCTGTCCATGGGATTCTCTAGGCAGGAACGCTGGAGTGGGTTGCCATTTCCTTCTCCTGGGGATCTTTCCGACCAGGGATCAAACCCATGTCTCCTGCTTGGCAGGTGGATTCTTGAGCACTGAGCCACGAGAGAAGCCCACCAATAAAGCTGTTACCCCCCGAGCGAGAGAGAGATTTTACCCAAGAACCTAGATTTCTAATTTCTCTTGAAGATTTACTAGCTCTGGCAGCACTGGGCCAGCGTCTGGTCACAGGGATGATTATTTGGGGCTGGGTGGTGAGAGAGTCAGTTCCTAGGCAGGTTGATAAAAAGTCTGGGGATCCCCGACGAGAGAGGGGTCTGGGGTTCTCGAGGAGGAGATAGGGGTCTGGAATTCTCCAGGAGGAAAGGACAAACTTTTTTTTTCTTTACATTCCTTAGCCTTCTCACATAAAACAGTTTTTTTCTTTAAGCCCGAAACTGATGATTACACAACAAACAACTCAGTTTAAACTCTGTACTAAGGATCATATAACAACAATATATCCTGCTTGCGGACAGTTTCTCCTTCCTGAAAACCTTCTGACTAATCCTGATATCTTAGAATGTGTATTATGGGAGTGGGTCTGGTAGGATATTTCTATTGTTAAGTTCTAGCAGGTCAGGAAGCAACAGTTAGAACTGGACATGGAACAACAGATTGGTTCCAAATAGGAAAAGGAGTACATCAAGGCTGGATATTGTCACCCTGCTTATTTAACTTATATGCAAAGTACATCATGAGAAATGCTGGGCTGGAAGAAGCACAAGCTGGAATCAAGATTGCCGGGAGAAATATCAATAACCTCAGATATGCAGATGATACCACACTTATGGCAGAAAGTGAAGAGGAACTAAAAAGCCTCTTGATGAAAGTGAAAGAGGAGAGTGAACAGGTTGGCTTAAAGCTCAACATTCAGAAAACAAAGATCATGGCATCCAGACCCATCACTTCATGGGAAACGGATGGGGAAACAGTGGAAACAGTGTCAGACTTTATTTTTCTGGGCTCCAGAATCACTGCAGATGGTGACTGCAGCCATGAAATTAATAGACGCTTACTCCTTGGAAGGAAAGTTATGACCAACCTAGATAGCATATTAAAAAGCAGAGACATTACTTTGTCAACAAAGGTCCATTTAGTCAAGGCTATGGTTTTTTCAGTAGTCAAGTATGGATGTGAGAGTTGTACTATAAAGAAAGCTGATCGCTGAAGAATTGATGCTTTTGAACTGTGGTGTTGGAGAAGACTCTTGAGAGTCCCTTGGACTGCAAGGAGATCCAACCAGTCCATCCTAAAGGAGATCAGTCCTGGGTGTTCATTGGAAGGACTGATGTTGAAGCTGAAACTCCAATACTTTGGCCACCTCATGAGAAGAGTTGACTCATTTGAAAAGACCCTGATGCTGGGAAGGATTGGGGGCAGGAGGAGAAGGGGACAACAGAGGATGAGATGGCTGGATGGCATCACCGACTCGATGGACATGAGTTTGGGTGGACTCCGGGAGTTGGTGATGGACAGGGAAGCCTGGCGTGCTGCAATTCATGGGGTTGCAAAGAGTCGGATACAACTGAGTGACTGAACTGAACTGAACTGAATCCTGTTATCCTAAAATGTAAATTGTGGGAGTGGGTCTGGTAAAATTTTTTACAACCTGAGACATTCTTTTGGTTTATTGTAATAACTAAATAAAAAAGTATGTAATTCCCTTCCTTGCTAACTCTAGCAAGGGGGGCGTTCTCCGTCCCCCTTCTGAGGTCTACGTCAGAAGCTTTCTCTGCCCCTTTTCACTGTAATAAAACTTCTGCCACATAAGAGCCCTGAGTGGTCAAGCCTGGTCTCTGGTCTCAAAGCTAAATCTTTGGAGACCACAAATCGGACATCGTTCACTGTAAGCTATCAGGAGTGGCTGCCCCCCTTTGGTGGGGACCTTCTTCCCAGTTTTACAGAAAGCCCTCCATGTTTTCCCTCTGAAAAGAAGTTACATGCTGGTTGCCATTTATTGTTGAGCTAATGTTGATGTGTATTTTTTTTTTCCACAGAGGTAAGTTTCCCTGTGGCCATGGTTTTATTACAAGAGAGACAACAAAAGCTGCCTTGGGGGAACAATGTGCACATACATGCCCTCCACATCCCCCTCCCCAATCACTCATGTCACCATGCTCCCTGCCACCACTGAGTCCCTCTGCAGGCTGCACTGTTACTGCCTCCCCGCCTCTCCCTTCTGTCTCCTCCTTCATCACAAGTTGTCTTCATCTGTGATGATCATCCTGGTGAAGCCTGGAGCCAGACAGCCTGAGTCCCAGCTTGGGCACACGCCCCCGGTTTCTCATCTATAACACAGGACCTTCCTTATGGGGACACTAGGAAGGCGAAGTAAGTGACGGGTATAAGTGATCAGGACAGTGCTGGGACCAGCAAGACCATGAAGGGTTAATGTGTACTCACCATTATTTGCTGAACTGTAATAGCAACTGCAAATTCATTGCAAAAGGACAACTTTATTGCTTCACAATTGATTTTGCATGATATTAGTATCATTTTTGGGGGTGGGGGGGTTTCACTGTGCAGCATGTGGGATCTTTGTTTTTAGACCAGGGATCAAACCTACATCCCTTGCATTGGAAGTGTGGAACCTTAACCACTGGATGGCCATGGAAGTCTTAGTATAATATTAGTATCTTATGAAGGTTCAGAATTTATTAAAATAATGTTTATTCATAGCAGCACTATTTACAATGGCCAAGACATGGAAGCAACCTAAATGTCCATCAACAGTTGTATGGATAAAGAAGACGTGGTATGTATACACAATGGAATATTGGTGGTTTAGTCACCAAGTAGTGTTTGACTCTGTGCAACTCCACGGACTATAGCCCACCAGGCTCGTCTGTCCGTAGGATTTTCTGGAGAAGAATACTGGAGTGTGTTGCCATTTCCTTCTCCATAATGGAGTATTACTTAGCCATAAAAAGGAATAAAATAATGCCATTTGAAGCAACATGGGGGACCTGAAGATTATTATACTAAGTGAAGTAAGCCAGACAGAGAACGACAAATATATGATGTCACTTATATGTGAAATCTAAAATATCATACAAATGAACTTATTTACAAAACAGAAATGGACTCACAGACATTGAAAACAAACAGGGCCACCAAAGTGAGGGTGGGGGATAAATTAGGAGTACAGGATTAACATATACACACTGCTATATAGAAAACAGATAATCAACAAGGTCTTGCTGTATAGCACAGGGAACTATATTCATTATCTTGTAATAAACTAAAATGGAAAAGAATCGGAAAAAAACATAAACACACACACACATATGTATATACATGAATAAAAGAATCACTTCACCATACCCCTGAAACAATTTAAATTTTTTTTAAAGTGAATATTTAGTACATTTTAGATATCATATTTTTATGTGTGATAAAAATCTGGTAAATCATACCTTTCTAACATGACACACGTGTCAATTTAATATAAATAATTAGCTGCCTACAGGCTCTCCTACTTCTTGAGACCTGAGTCCCCTCCTCCCCGAGAACTTCTTCGTCGGTACACACCTAGCCTCCCTTGCACTTAGGTAAGACCATGTGACTGAGTTCCAGCCAATGACCGGGGAGCAGAGGCACGTCGCGCTCAGCCCAGCCGTCGACCACTGTGCGTGATTCGCCACGCTCTCCGCAGCTCCACCAGATGGCGCTAGAGGAGCCCCAGGGGATGGAGAAGCCGTGAGCTAGAAGGAGCTCCGATCCCTTAACCACCACGTGGAGGATGACAACCAATGCCAAGATTGTAGAAAGGAAAGTAAACTTTGTGTTAGGCTGTGTAAATATGGAGCTTTATTTGTTACAGCAGCAAGCCTTACCGTAACAGACACAGATGGAGAAGGGGAGATGGAAGAATACTGTTAATAAGTGAGTAGCATCAAGGTTCAAGCTTCAAGCTGCAAGGAGATCAAGCCAGCCCATCCTAAAGGAAATCAGTCCTGAATATTCATTGGAAGGAGTGATGCTGAAGCTGAAACTCCAATACTTTGGCCACCTGATGCGAAGAACTGACTCCTTGGAAAAGACCCTGATGCTGGGTAAGATTGAAGGTGGGAGGAGAAGGGGATGACAGAGGATGAGACGGTTGGATGGCATCACCGACTGGATGGACATGAATTTGAGCAAGCTCCGGGAGTTGGTGATGGACAGGGAAGCCTGGCATGCTGCAGTCATGGGGTCGCAAAGAGTCGGACATGACTGAGCGACTGAACTGAACTGAGCTTCACGGTCTTAGAAAATGGGGCTGGAGGGATTTAGGCAAGGGTGTCAGGGATGTGATGGTGGTGATGGAAGGGTGAGCAGAGAGAAACTGGAGTGAAAGTCTCAAATTGTATTACTTAAAAGGTATTTTAAATTTAGCTTAGGTTATAAACCTCTATCATAATCATGAAACCAGAACTTTTAATTTAAATATGTAAATATATATATATATATTTATTTGGCTGCTTTGTGTCTTAGTTGTGGCACACGAAATCTTCAGTCTTTGAGGCAGCAAACAGGATCTTTAGCTGCGGCATGTGGGATCTAGTTCCCTGACCAGGGATTGAACCTGGGCCCCCTGCATTTGGGAGTGTGGTCTTAGCCACTGGACCACCAGGGAAGTCCCCAGAACCTTTATTTTTTAAAAATACTAATAAAATCAGCTATACAAAGTGGGAGTTTGTTTTTCGTACCACTGCATCCTCACAGTTAGAATGATGACCTATAGTTCTGGCCTTCTAGGAAGTGACGATGAATCATTGTATGACACTGGAGCCTTACCCGTGTCTTCTCCTACAGAGTTATGCTCTTAATGAGTACACAACAGAGCCATCTCCTGTTTCCATGAAGAGGGTTACCCACACTTATTGAAGAAGGTAACAATTTCTCCACTTTAACGCAATCTATGTCAAAGCAGCATCGTTTGATCCCTTGTGTACCACCTTCACTGTTTGTTATTCTTCCCACGTACCACCCGTGTTATCGCTTACTAATATGTTTCTTTATATCTTCTTTATACTAACAACTTTTTAAATTTAGTCTGGTCCCAAGGAAGAATATCCATAAAATCACAGTTGGATGTCCCAGACATATGTTAGCCTAGTAAACATTAAAATAAATAGAAACCGCTAATATAGAAAGTGTTCTTCTCACTCTCTAGAAAAATGTTGTATATTCTACCTTAGAAAACACTGCATGAAAGGATCCAGGACGTGAATTTTCCTTAAACTGAACAGCTCAGTGTGTGAACCCCAGAGGCCTTCCAGAATCACGATCGTGTTCCTTCCAAGTCTAACCTCAGGGGTGACTTTTCCTTTGGAAATGGCATTCAATTATAGATTGCTATTCAGTGAGAGACTGCTTTCTGGCTCTGAGCCACAGAACACACATCAGTGCTCACGGTTCAGTTTCTCTGAGCTCAGAATTCTTGCCCTAAATATCAGATGCACCCCATCCAGTGAAGCAAGCACAGCCCCTTGGCTCCTATTTGGGGTCACTGCACACCCTGGCTTGCCCAGGACAAGTCAGCTTTACATCTTTCATCATGGATACCATCTCCCTAAATCCTCAAACGTGGCCCAATGTGAGAAATATACCAAATTACAGTCTACCTGTTAGCTGTCCTGATTACATTATTCCTTCAGCATCTGAAATATCAAACACTGTGTGGCTATACTGTTTGAACTTCACATCTCCTCTTGTCCCCACGAACTTGCTTCTTCAGTATTTCGGTGAATGGAAACACTGTCCCCCAATACGCTCAAGTCAGCCGTGGCTGGTCAATGAGGGGACTGGGACTGCAGAATAAGGGGTTGTTTTATTGTGGGAGGATAGTGTTTCTGAGAGGAAAATCTCCCTGGTCCTCAGTCCCCCAGGAGAGAGGAAAGTCCTTGAGAGGTTACTGTCCATCGAACCATCAGCAGGAAGCCCCCCAAACACCTATAGCATTTGGAGGCATCCAAACTATCCCCCTTCATAATGTCAGAGGCTGGTGACCCATCCTCTGAAAGTGTGGGAGCTCTTGAACCAATAGAGCATCTGATACTGCTTGGAGATAATGAAAGTGAGACTAAAAGGGTGGTTTGAGGTGAAAATTCTCAAGTCTCCAACTGCTGAGAAGTAAGGGAGAGGGTTCCTGCTCAGGCTTTGGAATTAAAGCCAAGAGATTGGGTGATGGTAGGGGTGAGCTTGCAAGAGGCAAGAAGGACATGCAAAGGAATATGGCACATGGCTACCACCCACTCCTGCAAAGTGTAGCTGGATATGAAGGGCTGGGCTGGGCTGACCCAGTCCCCCCTACTGATGGATAAAACGTGTGATGTTCAATCTGGAGGAAGGTGTGCATGGCCATCGCAAGCCATGGGAGACCACGTTTGGTTTTTCTCTCTCCTGTTGTGTCCCCTCTAAGCCAGAGATGTTCGTCAGGAGAAAAGGGTGTATGTGACACTTTGTTGTCTAAATATCAAGAGAAGCACATCAGGTTGGCTGAGATGTCGGCAAGGTAGCCTGTGGTGGGCAGGACAATGTGCCCCCAAGGATGTCAACATCCTGCTTCCTGGAAACTGTGCATGGATTGGGTTGCACGACAGAGGTTGTAGATGGAATCAAGTCTGTGATCAGCCGACTGGGAGACACAAAGACCATCCTGGGTGATTCAGGAGGGCCCAGTGTAGCCAGGGGCCCCTTGGAAGTGGAGGACAGAGGCAGAAAAAGGGAATCAGAGCGAGCACAGAGATGCAACTCTGCTGACTTTGCAGATGGAGGGAGGAAGGGGCCACAGACAAGGAGATGAGGGTGGTCTTTAGCTACTTTCTTAAAGGCAGATTTTCAATTTTAAGTGGGAACACCTTTGAAGTGTTAGCCAATATGCCCCCTACTTTGAGCATTTAGACACACCTTCCCTAAGGATACTGAAAAGTAAAACCAACAAAAAGAACCCTTTAAAAAATCTAGCATTTGCCTAAAGTAGACTTTACAAGCCTAGTAGGATTCTGTCCCTAAAAAAAGGACTGAATTTCATCTGTCCTTAGACTGTTCTTGCCTTCTCTCTGTAACATCACCGAAACCAGGACACGCTTCACAATCAACAGTGTCAGCCTTGGGTCACGTTTTACCTCCAATATTTTTCTTTCTTAGTGGTATTTGAAATCAGTGTGAAAATCAATGATGGATTAAGTCAGATGAAATATGAAAATTGATTTATTCTTCCATTTTTATCAGCATCATGAAGGCTTATTTCAGTTTATTGTATTTTATTACTTTGTTATTACAGCTATTGTAATCCTTCCTATTTTTATGCATTTTGTTTTCACAGAGACAAAAAACCAGAATCACCCCTGATTTCAATATTAGACCTGTTTTCTGCTTGCTTTCCCCTCCTTGCTTTAATGAGATGTTCTCAACATGTAACATTGTGTAAGTTTAAGGCATACAACCATGATGATTTGACACGTGATCCCACATGCCACAACTAAGACCCTGACTTAGCCAAAAATTAAAATTAATTGATTAAAAAAGATGAAATTTTCTACAGGATGTAGATAGATTATATAGAATATATATATAAATATGCAATATGCATCTGTAAATAAGCAATATGCAAACAGGATATTTACATATATATTCTAGTTTTCACCTCCATGGAGAAAACTATATATATGACAGTATATATATAGGATATATATCCGCCTATACATAGGTGTGTGCTAAGTGGCTTCAGTCATGTGACTTTTGTGACCCTATGAATTGTAGCCCACCAGGTTCCTGTTCATGGAATTCTCCAGGCAAGAATACTGGAATGGGTTGCCATGCCCTCCTCCATGGGATCTTCCTGACTCAGGGATCGAACCTGTGTCTCTTATGTCTCCTGCATTGGCAGGTGGGCTGTTTACTACCAGTGCCCCCTGGGAAGCCCATATCTGCTTATATATGAAACTATATATTATAGGTTGTATCAGATATAACATTTACAAGAAAATATCTCCTACTTTACTCCTCTGTAAAGTATATGAAATTATATTTGTTAAGAAATTTGTATAAGATATAGGAGATATAGTATATATATGTGAAAATGGGATTTTCTTTTTTCCTCTTGTAATCATGAGGGCAGGACTTTGTTTGGCTCACTACTGAATCTACAGCACCTGAAAACCATGCCTTCTGTGCATCAAAAACTCAGTAATTATTTGTGGAATGATTTATGTTTATAATTAAGCTCTTCATTAGACTAGTTATAAGCTTTTCAGTGCAGTTTTAATTTGGAATACCATATGGTAGCCTCCACAATATTTTCTGAACTTTGGGCCTCTAGAGTCTTAATCTGACTCTGGAAAAAAAAAGATATTTCCATGGAGAGTGGTGGCCTGAATGCTCACCTCTGGTTTTCATCAATACCTGAGCATTACCTGGGCTGGCCTCTTCTCTTTCTTATGGCCTGAGTTGTGCCCAGACTGGAGAGGTCTGGGACCTGGGATGGATCTCTGAACCCTCCAGCCAGTTCATTGTTGCTCAGAGACTTGAGGGTCCAAAGAGGGTCTGCATGAAGGATCTGAAACCACACTGATTCTTCTCCTTGACTGTGACCACTGCCTCCAAACTGAGAAATCTGACTCACTAGTTTACTTGCAAGGGCCCCAAGCTGGGTTTTTGTCTCAGTCACAAACACTCATTATGCTCCTGGCATTTTCTCTCCTCTTCTTGGATCAAAGATCATTCCCTCGGGGAAAAGCCAGCAGAAGCTTCTGTAACTCACCCTAAAATTAAAGTCAAGGCTCTGTGTCAAGTTCTTATAAGGCAGAAACCCTCAGTGCCAGGCCTGGAAAGACAAATAATGAAAAAAAAAAACTCCACAACTTTTGGCTAAGTATAATATCAAATGTCAGATTTTGTAAGTACATTTTTGCCATCATTTCCCTCCCTCTATTAATTTTAACTCTGTAGAAGCAGAAGGTAAAGATGTATTGATGGGTTGGTACTTATTATCTCCTGCTGTCTTCATTGATGAGAGTTTCTGATGTGAGTTGGGGTTTGAATCACAGCAGTGTGTTCTACACTCACATACATTTTAAATGTGATGTGTGAGTTGCTAGCTGCATGCCTCATTTTACTACCAGTGGAGGTCTGACTCCTAAATCATCATGCAAAAACACCATCGTTCTTATGTTGGGTTTCAAAAGGAGAGTGCAGTGGCTCTGTGCCAACGACATGGACCCTATGCAGGACAGCGTTTAAATGTCTGAGCATTGACTCAGAGGATTTAAAAGGACTTAGGCCTATAACTCATGCCTTAATGCACCTGTTGTCAATATGTTTTCCTTCTTCATGTAACAACGTACTTGTTGTCACAAAATTGTAAGTCAAAGTAATAATTTCTATCACAGAAATGGAGGGAGGTTGAGCCAAGATGGCAGAGAGGGAAGACACAGGGTCAGTGTCTTCCCACAACCAGGATACTCGCCAGATGCTGGTGGGGGACGTCTGACAACTAGGTGGACAGAAGGAACCCCTGAGTGACCAGCACTGTTTACAATATCCAGGGCATGGAAACAGCCTAGATGTCCATTGACAGATGAATGAATAAAGAAGATGTCATATATGTATACAATGGAATATACTCAGTCATAAAGAGGAATGAAATTGAGTCAGTTGAAGTGATGTGGATGAATCTAGAGCTTGTCATACAGAGTTAAGTCAAAAAGAGAAAAACAAATATCGTATATTATTGCATATATATGGAATCTAGAAAAATGGTACTAATGAACCTAATTGCAGGGCAGGAGTAGAGGCACAGACATAGAGAATGGACTTGTGGACATGGTGAGGGGGAAGAAATAGGGTGGTGAATTGAAAAAGTAGCATTCACATATACACACTATCATGAGTAAAACAGATAGCACGTGGGGAGCTGCTGTATAGCACACAGGGAGCTCATCTCAATGCTCTGTGATGACCTAGAGGGGAGGGGTGGGAGCATGGAAGGGAGGCTCAAGAGCGAGCGGATATGTGTATACATATGGCTGATTCACGATGTTGTATGACACAAGCTGACACAACGTTGTAGAGCAATCATATTACAATTAAAAATAGAAAGAAATGGAGGGGAATTAGTTAGTCTCATCCTTATAGGCATTTTAGAATCCTGGAAGGTACTATGTCTGCAATTTGGGCTTCTGCCACCAGGTAGTGCTCATCAAGCAACCTTTAGCTCATAATGAATAAGAGTCCTTTCCTAGGCAGGTTGATAAGAAGTCTAGGGGTCCCCAAGGAGAGAGGGTCTGGAATTCTCAAGTAGGAAGAAAGGACAAACTTTTTCTTTTCTCTCTACATTCCTTAGGATTATATAACAATGATGTATCCCGCCTGAGGACAGTCTCTGGATTAAACTTTCTGGCTAATTCTGTTATCTTAAAATGTAAATTATGGGAGTAGGTCTGTGTTTACAGGATTATAACAATAATGTATCCAGCCTGAAGGACAGTCTCTGGATTAAACCTCTGGCTAATCCTGTTATCTTAGAGTATACAACTCCACTGCTAACACTAGCAAGGGGGTACTCTTTCTGCCCTCTTCTGATGCCTATGTCAGAAGCTTCCTCTATCCCCTTTATACTTTAATAAACTCTATTGCACAAGAGCTCTGAGCGATCAAGCCTCCTCTCTTGCCCCGGATTGAATTCCTCTCCTCTGGAGGCCAAGGATCCCGGCCGTCTTCGTGATTCAGCAACAACCTTTCAATGAACATCTGGCTCCAGGTGTAGGTAGATGATGCCTCTTGGCACCCAGCAAACAATACATCCCAAATCCAAATTTCATAAAGCATGTGTGTTAACAAAAAGACAGTGTAACAGAAAATGCTATGGCAAGGGGATGGAGAGGATCTGATACTTTGTGCCTCACTGGATGTTTATCAATGCTCAATACAAATCTGGGTTTATTCTACCATGGTTCATTCCACAAACATTTATTTATTAAGAAGCTGCTACACGCCAGACTCTCAGTTAAGTCCAGGAAGACAGAAATAAGTCAGAAAAGTCCCTGATCTAGAATGTCTCCAAACCTAACATGCAAATAGCTGAGGATAACCACACTCCACACAGAGTCACATCTTACCTACGAGTTAAAGCCTAAAGAAAGGTGCATCCACCTAAAGTGAAAATTACTCTTGAAAATCTTTTAAATTGGGGGTTTTTTTGGACCACAAATGTATTGCTTGACTTGTAACATCTGACTTCTGTCATTTTGATCTTTAGCGTCTTGGAAGTAACAGTGTACAGTTCTCCTGCACAGTCTAATTGCCTACCCAGTGTCTGAGAAAGAACGCTCAGCCCCTGGCATCTTGTTACCATTTAAGCTGCCAAAGCATCCTAATTAGCTGTCACAGTTCCTCCTTCATGTAGAAAACTGAAAATACGGAGGAGTAGCAGTGGAGCTGGATCCCTTCCTTTCTGACCTTGCCTTTACAGCCAAGGTATTATTATTTCTATAGCCACCCTCATCATATCTTCAGTGTTTCCTGAGTCAAACTAACAGAGCCATTTAAATACAATTCTGAAAGTTGTCCATCAACTCAATATCCATCATCAATTGGAACTCCTGCATGTATTCTCTTGGTCCTGGAGAAAATTCCCACCCGCCATCCTTTAAATGATCTTGCTTTTTCATATAAAGGTTTGGAGAAATTCTGCTGCACAATGAATATATAGGCATCTCCTCACTTTAAAGAGGAGAATGCTGACCTGGGTTATTCGCTGATTTTTTTCCTACTGCAGGGGAGTTTCCCTTGGATATCAGAATCTTCCATGTCACATCCAAGAGAGATGGAACTCTTCTCCTTCATCCACTTTGTGACTTCATAGATTAGACCCTTCCTTTCAACAATTATTGACAAAGCAGCAGGCATTGTTCTAGGCATTGGAAAATTATCAATGGTCAAACCAAAAAGGTCTTGGCCTCATAAAGGTGGACAGTGAACAGATGAACAAGGTTATGATGATTACGTTCCAGGAAGAAAAATAAACCAGGGAAGCGGGGTGGGGAGTTGGGGAGTGATAGAGCTGGCATATTGCCATGTGAACTGGAGACTCTGGACGCTAAGACCTGAAGGAAGTGAAGGGGTGAGCTGTGTGTGGATCTGGTAGAAGAGGCAGCAGATGTTTGAAGGTCTTAGGCGGGAGCATGCCTGCGAGGTCTCTGCAATCTTCAGAAGGCAGTTTGGCTAAAGGGAGAGTCAGGAAATGAGGTCAGGTGGTGAAGATCCAGGGGGGAGGATGGGGAGATCGGATGGTGTTAGCGGCAATTGTAAGGCATTTTAGCTTTTATTTTGAGAAAATGGAGAAGCCACAGGACAATTCTGAGTGGAGGAGTGATGGGATGTGTCTCACATTTCTAAAGAAATACTTTCGCTGATGAGTTGAGAGTAGTTTTGGGGGTGGAGGACAAAATCAAGAGCAGTAACATGCTTGAGGAAGCTGTGGAAAGTTCATTTTACCTTCTAACCCTGACCCCACTTATTAAGTTCTAAATGAAACTTGAAAAGATTTTGTGCAGATACTCCTGAAGTTAAGACTGTAGCTCAGAGGCAAATTCCTGCTTATAAAACAAATATACAAGTGATCAAAGTGGCTCTAATAGATTGCTCTCCCAACACAGTGCAGGATCAAATTTGTCATAAGAATGTTATATCCATTTTACAACTGAAGAAACTGAGGAAAAGGAATTTTAAATATCCAGACTCGATCTCATTTATAAATATCAAGAGCTAGGATTTAAATCCAGGCAATCTGACATGAGAGCCCAAACTCTTAAGCACCACGTGTACTCTTTTTGTATAGCAATAATCACATAGGATGTGGCATTGGCTGCACCTTTAGACAGGATATATGCTGCTCAGTTTGCTGCAGTCTCTACTATTTCCTATCTCCTTTACACATTTAAGCTATTGTGTGGATCCTGTTTTCTCGGGTGATGATCCTTGGTCTAAATGTTTTCCAAGATCCTTTATGTAAATTCTAGGTCAGAGATGATGAAGAGGTTTCATTTCTTAAACCTATGATTGATGGTGTTGAGAAGAGTTCCCAGGAATGTGTGAACATAATAGAAAGATGTGTTATATTTGACTGGTGATGCTGAGTATTTTGTATGAGGTATGTTTGCTGATGCTGCTCTTGGCTAACCCAGGATGGAAGGCAAGGTTGGTTTGCCCTCTCTGACTCAATCTATCCCATTTCCCCAAAAGGCAGAATCTCTGCTTATCCTGATTTTGACTACCAAAGAGCAAAGTTGATCTAAGCAAGTTCATTCTGACAAAATTTTCAGGAAGGGATATATATGCAGTCTCTTCCAGAAGTATGTTCAGTTTGACAAAAGAGTGCAGGGAGAATGAGTGGTTAGTGCAATAGTATGTCTTGTTGGAGGGATTGCAAGCATCCATGTGTGGAGAAGTTATTTTTGGCTGGGAGTGTGGGCTTTCCATGTGCCATGGTTAATGATCACCCACAGAAGGAAAGCCTGGTTAGAGTCCTTGAACAGAGGCAGGAAAATATTTTCTGTAAAGAAATGGATGGTAAGCATTTTTGGCTTTGTGGACTGTGCGATTGCTCTCACAGCTACTTAAGTCTGCCACAGCAGTGCTAAAGCAGCACTGATAAATGGATGGATATTCCCAACTTGTTACCATGGCAGCCATAGTTTGCCAACCCCTATCCTGAATGATGGGTGATGGAAGCAAAAGCCAAACAGGCCTTGGAAATGGGTAACATGGGTCTTGGTTTCTGACGATGTGTTAAAACTCTATGCATTCATTTTCCAAGAGAACTTTGCAGGGAGAAATCTTGCCCTAGCCCACTCCTGACAAAATCCATTTAGAAATACAAAAATCTAACCAGATTTAATCCAATCTTAGAAAATCCTGAGCATGTACAACTTTAAACATGTGGTTTCTTTAGAGAATATCTCAGGGTAGCACTAAGTACTTTTAGTTTCCTAGATACCTTTAATCTGTCTGCAAAGGGAAGCCAATATTCAATAATTAATGCTTTAGTATCTTATTTCATTTGGAAATGATCAATCCATTAAACCCCCCCAACCTCCCCCCAAAACAAACAAAAAAACCTGTGTTCACAGTAGCCAATTGACAAAAGGTTGAAGCAACCCAAGTTCCCACTGATGGATGAATGGATAAATGGTCTATCCATACAATGGAATATGACTTAGCCTTGAAAAGGAAGGAAATTCTGAGCCATGCAAAAACATGCATGAACCTTGAGGATGTTACAGTCAGTGAAATAAGCCAGACACAGAGGACAAATACTGTTCAGTTCAGTTCAGTTCAGTTCAATTGCTCAGTCGTGTCCGACTCATTGTGACTCCATGGACTACAGCACGCCAGGCTTCCCTGTCCATCACCAACTCCTGGAGTTTACTCAAACTCATGTCCATTGAGTCAGTGATGCCATCCAACCATCTCATCCTCTGTTGTCCCCTTCTCCTCCTGCCTTCAATCTTTCCCAGCATCAGGGTCTTTTCAAATGAGTCAGCTCTTCCCATCAGGTGGCCAAAGTATTGGAGTTTCAGCTTCAACATCAGTCCTTCCAAAGAACACCCAGGACTGATTTCCTCTAGGATGGACTGGTTGGATCTCCTTGCAGTCCAAGGGACTTTCAAGAGTCTTCTCCAACACCACAGTTCAAAAGCACCAATTCTTTGGCACTCAGCTTTCTTTATAGTCCAACTCTCACATCCATACCTGACTACTGGAAAAACCATAGCCTTGACTGGATGGACGTTTGTTGGCAAAGTAATGGCTTTGCTTTTTAATATGCTGTCTAGGTTGGTCATAACAAATACTGTATGATTCCACTAATATGCGGTACCTAGAGTGGTCAAATTCACAAAGACAGAAAGTGGAGTCGAGGCTACCAGGGCAGAGGGAATTAGTGCTTAACTGGGACTTAGTGTTTAAATGGGTCCCGAATTTCAGCTTTGCAAGAAGAAAAGAGTTCTGGAGATGGATGGTGGTGATGGTTGCTCAACAATGTGAATGTACATGACAATACTGCCCTGTACACTTTGAAATTGCTAAGATGGTAATCTTATATGTATTTTGTCAGTTTAAACAAAAGACCTCTGGGTGCCTCAATGTTCTTATTTGAAATATACAATAAAAATAACACTATTTCTTGGGGTCGTTGTGAGGATCAAAGAAACGCTACCTGCTGTGTAATGAACACCCAGGAATGCCTGAAAACATTGCTATTTCTATTATTATTATAATACTTCTCATGTTTAACCTAGGTCAGGAGTCAAGACCTACTGACAACTCTGAAATGATGCTTTATGTATTAGAAACTGACAAGTGGATAGAAAGGAAGAGAATCAGGTCTAAAAGCTGGGTCTAGGTTTGAGGAAGAGAAACATTGTTTTCTCTAAACTGCAACATTTATTCTCAATCAAGCACTAAAAAGGTTCTGATACTAGTAAGTCAACTTCAGGGAAGGAACACCGTTATTTGGTGTCCAAATAGGATGCTGCCACATGAAGAGAGATGGCAGTAGATGTACAAGCAGAGGTGATTGCAGCCTATACTGATGTGCAGCCTATAGGTTCTTTTTCTGCCTCTGCTGCTTCATTTGCATCCAGGAGTGTCTCTACTGATGGTGGAAGGACGAATATAAGTCCAGACTCTGCATCCAGCAGGTGGCTTCACCCCACTCTGTAGCTACAGATTCAATTCCTATATGAGAGGTTTATTTTAAAAATAACCACAAATACAATCTAAATGTTCATTGACAGATAAGTGGATAAAGGTGTGGGATATCTATACAATGGAATATTACTCAGCCATAAAAAGAATGAAATAATGCTATCTGCAGCAACATACATGGACCTAGAGATTATCCTACTAAGTGAAGAAAGCCAGGCAGAGAAAGACAAATATCATATGATATCACTTAGAGGTGGAAGCTTAAGAAAACAGATACAAATGAATTTATACACAAAATAGACCCACAGACATAGAAAACAAACTTATGGTTATCAAAGGGAGAAGGAATGGGGGAGGAGGGATGAATTTGGAATTTGTGATTAACAGATGTGTGTGCTCAGTCACTCAGCTGTATCCAACTCTTTGGGACCCCATGGACTGCAGCCCGCCAGGCTCCTCTGTCCATGGGCTTTTACAGGCAGGAATACTGGAGTGGGTCGCCATTTCCTTCTCCAGGGGATCTTCCTGACCCAGGGACTGAACCCATGTCTCCCATGTCTTCTGCATTGACAGGTGGATTCTTTACCTCTGAGCCACCTGGGAATCCCAGTTAACAGATACACACTCCTATATATAAACTAGATAACCAAGAAGGACCTACTGTTTAGCACAGGGAACTATACTCAATATTTTGTAAATATCTGCAAGCGAAAAGAATGCGATATATATATACACACACATATATGTATACGTATAATTGAATCAGTTTGCTGTACACCTGAAACTAACACAATATAGTAAATCACTTATACTTCAATAAAGATGAAATTAAAAAAGAACAAATGCTAAAAAATGATATTGAGGAAACAGCAGCAACAAATAGCTACCCAGTGCACGCAAGATGGATTGAAGAAGGGGAATACTGAGAGGTTATTCTAATCTAACAGGCTTGCTCAATAAAGGGACTCAAGGGATATGTCTTCACCAAATGAAAAGTGTGTTGCCTATATCAGTGCCTGAAAAGCATCACGCTCCTTCTTGGAGGATGCCATGTCCTACAGCCAAACCGCTTCCCCGGAGCTCTTCCCCTGCAAGTAACACAGGGAGAGTCTGAAGAGGAGGCAGCAGGGCTGATCGAACAGGCATAACCCATACAATTTCCCGATTCCTTGGCTGGTATTTAAGGAACTACCTGGGGGACTTTCCTGGTAGTCCAGTGGTTAAGAATCCACCTTGCAATGCAGGGGACGTGAGTTTGATCCCTGGTCAGGAGATAAAATCGCACGTGCCATGGAGCAACTAAGCCCACACACAACTAGAGAGAATCTTTACGCCACAATGAAAGAGCCTGCATAATGCAACAAAGATCCCACGTGCTGCAACTAAGACCCAAAAGAGCCAAGTAAGTAAATAAACAAAACTGAAAACAAAGCAGCCACTTCTCTCTGGGAGGGGACAAAAATGATGAGCCCCAGTAAAGGATCAGCAGACTGAGACAAAAAAAGGAAGGGACTCAAGAGGATGCTCTCTCTGTGGCTGATCAGGTGACGGGAAGTTCAGCTGGGGTCCCGAAAGCGGGCTGCATGGTGGGCAGGGCCCCCCCCACCTCCTCCTCCTCCGGAGCAAGGCCACCGCCAGGACAAGCCATAGCCTGCAGCCCACAGCACGGCGCCCCGGTGGGGAGGCGATCCCTGCCACTCCTCTCCTCTCTCGGGGCTGTGAAGTGTCTCATTCCAGGCCTGAAATCACCCTCTTTCCCCTGGCGGCGGCCGTCTGCTCCTGCAGCAGGAGCACTTCTGCCTGGATCCGCCTTGGGAGAACACGTCAGGCTTGATTAAGCCCAGTTTCCAACCCTTGTGAGTTTCTGCTGGAAAGCGGGGTAGGTCAGAGTATTAGAAGATGCTGAAGCAGGCTCCCTGAATCCAGCTGCGATGAGCAGGGGCTGACCTCCCTTCACTGGTAACAGAGGACTTTTCTGCCATTTGGGGAAGATACTTGTCTGTTCAGGAGCAGTTAATGAACACTTTAAAAACAACTCAGCAAAAAAAGGAAACCTCCTACACTATTGGTTGGAATGTAAATTGGTGCAGCCACTATGGAGAACAGTATGGCGGTTCCTTAAAAAACTAAAAATAGAGCTACCGTATGATCCAGCAATCCCACTCTTGGGCATATATCCAGAGAAAAATCTAATCTGAAAAGATATGTGCACCCAAATGTTCACAGCAACATTACTTACAACAGCCAAGATGTGGAAGCAACTCAGTGTCTACCAACAGGTGAATGGACAAAGAAGTTGTGGTATATATACACTGAAGTGAAGTGTTAGTCACTCAGTCCTGTCTGACTCTGTGACCCCATGGAGTGTAGCCCACCATGTTCCTCCATCCATGGAATTCTCCAGGCAAGAATACTGGAGTGGGTTGCTATTTCCTTCTCCAGGGGATCTTCCCAACCCAAGGATCGAACCTGGGTCTTCTGCATTGCAGGCAGATTGTTTACCTTCTGAGCCACTGGGGAAGCCCATATATACACTGAAAAATATTAAAAAAAGAAAAAAATAATGCCATCTGTAGCAACATGGACGGACCAAGAGATTATCATACTAAGTAAAGACAGACACAGAAAGACAAATGTCACATGACATCACTTCTATGTGAAATCTAATTTTTGAACTTATTTGCAAAACAGAAACAGACTCACAGATAGAGAAAACTAATTTATGATTACCAAAGGGAACATGTGGGGTAGGGGAGGGATGAGTTAGGAGTTTGGGATTAGAGATGCACACTGCTGCTGCTGCTGCTGCTAAGTCGCTTCAGTCGTGTCTGACTCTTAGTGACACCACAGACTGCAGCCTACCAGGCTCCTCCATCCATGGGATTTTCCAGGCAAGAGTACTGGAGTGGGTTGCCATTGCCTTCTCCGGAGATACACACTACTATATATAAAACACATAAACAATGAGATCCTACTGTATAGCATAAAGAACTATATTTAATATCTTATAATAACATATAATGGAAAAAATGAAAAAGAATCTCTCTATATACATCTATAAAAATATGAATCTCTCTATATTCTATTACCATATATCTGAATACCTTTGCTGTACAATAGAAACTAATCAACATTGTAAATCAACTGTTGTTCAATCATTAAGTCATGTCTGAGTCTCTGAGACCCCATGGACTGCAGTATGCCAGGCTTCCCTATTCTTCACTATCTTCGGGATTTTGCTCAAACTCATGTCCGTTGAGCTGGTGATGCTATCCAACAATCTCATCCTCTGTTGTCCCCTTCTCCTCCTGTCTTCAGTCTTTCCCAGCATTAGGGCCTTTTCCAATGAGTTAGCTCTTTGCGCATCAGGTGGGGTCAAACTATTAGAGCTTCAGCTTCAGCATCAGTTCTTACAATGAATATTCAGGGCTGAATTCCTTTAGGATTGACTAGCTGGATCTCCTTGCTGTCCAAGGGACTCTCAAGGGTCTTCTCTAGCACCACAATTCAAAAGCATCAATTCTTCGGCATTCAGCCTTATTTATAGTCCAACTCTCATGTCCGTATTTCAATTAAAATAAAAAAACAACTCAGCAAGCATTTCAGGAGTGACTCTTGAGCCCAAATCAGACTTCTTTGCTATGTGTAAAAGTGTAGTTTGGCTTTCCAGTACAGCCACTTCCCACAGGGCAACTCTGGGGCTCTTAAAGGTCCTGACCTCCATAGCTCTGCCAGTCCTAAGTGGCTGTATGCGGTATATGCTGTTTCTGTTTCTCAGAAGCCCCCACCATATTCTGTGGTAAAGGTACACGGAATTCCTGGGGCGGGGGGGCCTGCCCCTCTCCCCACAACCCCGCCTTTTTTAGTTCATGTCCTTTGGAGTGATGTAGGCTTTGGACAATCAGTGTCTTAGGGTGTCTGAGCTTCAAGGATAAGGAGGTGACCTAAACAGGTCCCATGAGAGCATATTCCAGGACTTACACTGGACTGGCCTGGAGGACGTAGGTTCTTTCCTGTTGGATTTGAACCAGTTCTGAGGCATCCATTTTGCTCCCACAAGGGCAGCCTCTGTCAGAATGAAACTCACCCACAAGAAAGTGTGGCTATATGTGAGGGGGTGGGAAAGAGAGAGAAAATGTTCCTGTGGATCTGAACAAAACTCTCAGAAACTAGTCCTGACTGAACTCTCCAATGACGTCAGCCACACTTTTTTCCTATTTAAACTTAAGCCAGTGTGGGTGGAATTTCCTGTTATTTCCAACTCCTAAGAATCACAATAGATATTCTCATCAATATCTGAAATGCATCCATGAGGGACCCGCTGCCTTCTTAAAAACCCAGCAGCCTTGGGAGACACAAGCTAACCTGCCTTCATGTAATTTATGATTCAGGCCAAATGAGTTTTCCAGTGGATCTCCTGAGAGGTGGTTTTGTATGGAGGGAGGAGAATGCAAGAGCTTATTGGGCTTCTGGCTAGGGAAAGAAGAGAAAGCAAACGAAAATAAAAAGATGTGGGGTGGGGGAGATGGGCTTTAAAGACAGACCTGCTGCTCAGAGATTTCCCAGGAGCCTCTGAGCAGGTTTTGAGATGCTTCTCCAAGGATTCCTTGGCTTTCTTTCTCAAGGGTCTCCAAATGGCACCAAAACATTATCTACACCAAGTGATTCTCTTTCAACACCCGTGATTCACAGAGCAGCACGGTGACAGCTGTGCAGGCTGTGGGGTTTGATTTTCAAGTTGTTCACCAGGTGGTGAGGCCTGTGGATGGACGTGAAACTGAAGACGGGAAGGTTTCCCACTTTTCTTGAGTCTCCGCATTTCTGACAATGATTTCATGGACTCCCGAGATGACCCAAGTCATTCTGTACTCTTTAGGGCACAAATATAAACACGGACTTCTTTGGTGACTGGTATTATAAGACAAACAGAAATTGCTTTACATAAAAAGGGCTCCGATGGTTTATGTTTAGGCAGTAGTGCGGTGGGATTCGAGGTCTTGAGCAGTATCATAAGTTCCTGATTTTTCTGCACAGTGGTTCTGACTTCCTCTATTGTTTCTAATTCCCTGGCAGGTTCCTTTCTCAAGATGGAATCTGGACATTCCTGGTGGTACAGTGGATTAGAATCTGCCTGCCAATGCAGGGGACAAGGGTTTGATCCCTGGTCCAGGAAGATTCCACATGCTGTGGAGCAACAAAGCCTGTGCATCACAACTTCTAAGCCCACAAGCTGCAACTACTGAGCTCATGTGCTGCAACTATTGAAGCCTGTGTGCCTAGAGGCCATGCTCCACAACACGAGAAGCCACTGCAATGAGAAGCCTATGCACTGCAGTGAAGAGTAGCTTCCAGTTGCAGCAACTAGAGAAAGCCTGAACACAGCAACAGAGACTCAGGGCAACCTAAAATTAAAAAAAAAAAAAAGGAACTTAATAACTCTGGCATATCCTCTCAAGGATAAAGAGTAAGGACAAAAGGAGAGAAAATGTTCTCTTGCAGGAGTTTCTGCCAAAGTCTCAGGATTGCATCCCATTGATTGGGATTGGATACTGTGTCTTCCCCTGAGCCAACGAAAGTCTCTAGAGGGATGCAGTGCTTTGATTGGTCACCGTGGGTCACATGACCACTGGAAGCTGGGTTGGACACCATACTATTTAAATTGCCTAGATTTAAAATAAATGAGGCATGGTTATGAAATACACAGCATGGGAATACAGTCAATAACTATGTAATATCTTTGTGTGATGACATAGTGACTAGACTTAAACCATGGTGATCATTTTGAAATATATAGAAATCTCAAATTACTCCGCTGCATAACACAAACTAACATGGTGTTGCAGGTCAATTATACTCCAAAAAACAAACAAACAGAGACACAAAAGAGATCAGATTTGTGGTTATCAGAGGCGTGGGGTGAGGTGAGAGGGAATTGGATGAAGGCAACCAAAGATACAGACTCCTATCTATAAGAAAAATAGGTGTTAGAGATGTAATGTGAAGTGAAGTGAAGTGAAAGTTGCTCAGTCATGTCTGACTTTTTGCAACCCCATGGACTATAGAGTCCATGGAATTCTCCAGGCCAGAATACTGGAGTGGGTAGCCTTTCCCTTCTCCAGGGGATCTTCCCAACCCAGAGATGTAATGTACAACATGATAAATAGAAGTAACACTGCTGTATGTTACATATGAAAGTTGTTATGAGAGAAAATCCTAAGAGTGAGGATCACAAGAAAAAAAATTTTTTTTTCTATTTATTTATTTATGTATCCCCCTGGAGTGAGAAGCAACTCACTTCAATACTGCCTGGAGAATCTCATGGACAGGGGAACCTGGCGGGTTCAGACCGACTGAGCACACAATTATGTATGCATGTGAAGTGATGGATATTCACTAAACTTATTATGATCATCATTTCGTGACGTACGTAAGTTAAAATCATTATGCTGGACACCTTAAACCTATACAGTGCTGTATATCAATGATATCCCAATCGAACTGGAAGAAAAATTTTAAATAAATTTTAAAAATTAAACAAAATCGAGACTCTCATATAGTGAAGTGAAGTCACAAAGAGGAAAACAAATACTGTATATCACTTATAGGAGGAGTCTAGAAAAATGGTACAGATGAACTTACTTGCAAAGCAGAAATAGAAACGCAGATGTAGAGAACGAAAGTATGGATACCAAAAGGGCGGGTAGGATAAATTGGGAGACTGAGGTTGGCATATACACACTACTGTGTATAAAACAGGTAACTAATGAGAACCTACTGAATCGCACAGGGGACTCTATGCAGTGCTCTGTGGTGACCAAAACGGGATGGAAATCTAAAAAGAGCAGGTGTAGGTATACATATGACTGATTCACTGTGCTGTACAGCAGAGACTAACACAGCATTGTAAAGCAACTATACTCCAATACAAATTTAAAAAAATAAAGAATTTGGGGGGAAAAAAGGAAAAAACTTGTATGAATTCGGTGGAGGGATTTTTAGAGAATATCAGGTTATTATCAGAAGAACGGCAAATGGAGGCTGCAGGACAAGGCTTCCTGTCCACTGTAGGAATCAGTAGTACTTCCTAAAAGTGGCACAAACAGGAAGAAACTCACAGTGGATGATTTACCTAATTCATAATAAATAAGCAACAAAGACTGTCTGGAATATAAAATGCCACCCACAACGTTGCAAACTGGAAGCTGGTACAAGTTTAAGCAACAGACCTCCCCAAGGGTATTTACGGTTTCCGTGATCTTTCCCTTCTGTAGGTTCGATATGTATGTATATATATAACTTGCTCAGGAAAGAGTTTAGCAAGAAGATAAAGGGGGTGAGCATGCCGGGCAACCGTCAAGGGGAAGAGAGTTAGGAGCTGGCAGAGCAGAAGGGTGTCTGAACTGTTAGAGGAAAAGCGAAGTCTGCAGGGCACTTGAAACAGAGATGGCGAGAGGGAGCATGACCAGAGTGAGGTCAGAGTTGAGGCAGGCACAGTAGGCTGGGCTGTACTTCCCCTGTCCTGGTAAATCCTTTGGCTTTACCTTTGAGGTGGGAGGAGGCCAGTGGATGGTTCTGAGCTAAGGAATGACATCACTAGGCTTCCATGTGAATCATCCCAGCTGCCGCAGGCGGCCACTGGGAAGCCAACAAGGTCACTGCTTTGACCCAGAAGAGTTATGGTGGCTTGGGCTGGAGTGTTGGCTGTGGGGACTGCTTGGCTTTTGGGTGTGTTTAGAAAGCACAGCCAACGGGATTTGCTGAAGGACTGGATGTGAGGAGAGAGAGAGAACAAGTAATATGGGATGTGCCAAGACACTGGTTTAAAGGATGTGCCAAGATACTGGTCTGAGCCACTGGAAAGATGAATGTGCCATGTACTGATGTGCAGGGAATTCTGGGTGGGATGTGTTGTATAATGTGTCACACGGCTCCGTCATCTTCTCACAGCACTGCCTTCTCTCTGAGACGCCAAGGACAGGGCTGTGCCTCTAACTCGTGGTCCCAACATCTGAAACTGGACTCTGCGCTCAGCGATGAATCAATCGGCATTTGTCCACTGCCTTCTCATGGGTGGAAACGCTCCCCGGGGTTCAGTGGGGTCAAAGAGGCCCTTCAGTCCCTAAGCAGAACAGGCAGGAAGGCTGGTGGGCTCTGACGAGTCCTGGGACCACAAGGATGGGAGTCCCCCACACTCCCCACCGCATCCCTCCCAGCCTGGGGCGTTTGCTGGGAGGCTGGCTCAGAGGAGGTGCCAGGAAGCCTCTGTCTGCACAGTGGGTGGCAGCAGTGTGACAAACCCCTCTCCCCAACCCCTCTCCCCTGCCGACTGGCATCACACTACAAGCTGCTTGGCAGAGCAAACTAGGCGCCCCCTCCACCCCCAGGCAACGCATCCCCCAAAGGGCCTTTGTTTGGATCACTTTTGCATTCAATTTAAAAGGTGAAAGAAGCAGCCAGAGAGAAGGAAGGAGTCTTCAGCATTTAAACTAAGGACAGGGAGAGCTGGTCACCCTATCCCTAAGTCATGGAGAATCCTGCTGGTTAGCCAGGGGAGTGGAGCCTAGTTGTGAATCCTCACTGATCCTCCAAAAATGCCTTGTGCTATGAAATCATCCTAGAGCTTGGCCGCATACTCGTCAACATAGTTTCTGATGCTGCCTTCTCTCCCCTTCCCAGCCGGTGCGATCAGCAGCAGGGATAGTAAGTTCTATTTGGATGGTGGTCCCTCATCCCTCGGCCAACCTCCCTAGGGGCGCGGAAGAGGTCACAGCATTTGGAAACGCAGACGATGATCAGGAGCATCACTGACCAGGACTAACATTCCCCAACACTACCGGCCCCCCTCACCCGGAGCACCATTCCTTCTCATCCTGATTTAATCTCGGGCAGGGAATGGAAGCAGCAGGATAACCAGAGTGGGATGGGGGATGGGGGGTCTCGGGGGACCCCGTGGTCTCAGCCGGTCGATGAGCACTGATGCTGACCCGACAGCGGATTTCTGCAGGGACCAGCGGGTGACAACTTGCCTTAATGACATCTTCATCAGACGATCGGCACTCCACAGACTTGAGATCTGTCACCGTGCCGTCCTCCTCCACAGAGACCACCTTCACGGGCACGGCCACCGTCTTCCCGGTGAGGATGGCTGTGTTCAGGATTTCCGCCTCCTGGAAGAGGAAACGTATCCCGCCATCACATCCTGACGCGCGTGCACACCGCCTTCCCCCCAGGTTCCCTGCGGAGAACCCGCCCCTACTCAGGCTCAGGAAGCCTGGCATTCAGCCCCAGGCGAGGGGCCACAGCGGCCCAGATAACGTTCCTCCATCACCCAGACTTTTGAGGGGTTGAATATGATGGAGAGGGGGTATGGGATGCAGAGGGCAGGGGAGCAAATTCATCATGAATATTGTATTTGCAAACTTCACCATGCACCAAGAGCTGTCCTAGCGCTGTATAAGTATGGACCTGTGACGTCTCACAGAATCATTTAACGTGCATCAGATGTGCTCTACTATGTGGCTGGCACAGAGAGATTTTGTTACTTGACACAGCTAAGAAATGGCGAAGGTGGGATTAGAACCTAGGATGTTCAACCCCTGAGTCCACGTGTTCACGTTCCAGTTGGTCTAAATTCACACAAAAGGATTCCATTGTAAGCAGCCAACTGTTGGCCAGGGAACAAGATTCCTAATGTGGGGGACACAAGGAGACTGAGAGACTGTTACTCTGTATGCTGTGGCTCATGCTTTCTTTCACTTCCTGTCAATTTTCCAAGGTTATCCTGGCCTCTTTGTGTGTCTGGAATGCTATGATGACCCCAGTGACACTCCCAGAGCCCCATCAATGTGACATATGCACGCACAACACTCACACACACACACACTCACCCAAACGTGCATTTTCCCTGCTAAACACCTCCTCCAGAGCTCAGCACAACATGTGTCCTTTGGGACCTCCCTGTTTGCCTTTGTTATTTGCTTTCAGAGCCAAGAACATGATAGTCCCTCAGAGCCCAGGAAAGAAAGGCATGGGCTCTCCTCTGGGGCATCTGATACCACTGCAGTTTTGCTATTCCTTATAGTTGTTCAATCCTTTCATTCTTCTTCTAGACAGTAAGCTCTGTGGGGCTGCCTCTGCTTCCTGCTCAATAGGAGCTCACCCAGAGCCTGTGGAAAGCATGGAGAAGGACCCAGCAAGGAAGGAACTGGAATCCACACTAGCATCTTCATCTCCTTGTTCTGTATGTTAGTCCTCTGTGCATAAGTCCCTTCTTTTTCATTTTTATTTTCTTACTGACATAGTTGCTTTACAATGTTATGTTATTTCTGGTACATGGCAAGGTGATTCAGATATGTGTGTGTGTGTATATATATATATATATATATATATATATATATATATATATATTATTTTTCAGATTCTTTTCCATTATAGGTTATTCCAAGATACTGAATATAGTTCCCTGCGCTATATGATAGGTCCTTGTTGTTTATCTCTTTTATATATAGTAGTGCGGAAAAGGAAATGGCAACCCACTCCAGTATTCTTGCCTGGAGAATCCCATGGACAGAAGAGCCTGGAGGGCTACAGTCCATGGGGTCACAAAGAGTCGGACACGACTGAGTGACTAACAAACACACACACATATAGTAGTGTGTACCTGTTAATCCTAAACTCCTGGTTTATCCTTCCCCTGCCTTCCTTTTTGGTAACCACAGTTTGTTTTCTATGCCTGTGAGTTTATTTCCGTTTTTGTAGGTAAGTTCATTTGAATCATTTTTTTTAGATTTCACATATCAGTGATATCATATGACATTTGTCTGCATGAGTTCTCTCTTCTTGGCAATGGGTACCTTTTCTTTGTGTCGAGAAGATCTCCTGGAGAAGGAAAGAGCAATCCACTCCAGTATTCTTGCCTGGGAAATCCCATGGACAGAGGAGCCTGGCAGAGTACAGTCCATGGGGTCGCAAAGAGTCGGATACAACTCAGCGACTGAGCACACACGCACCTTTTCCTGGACACTGAGCAAGAATCCTCTCTGCACTTCTGTCTCCAACAAGCCCGTGACTTCTAGGGTTACTCTCACACTCTTGCGGTCTGTGAACTGGCGCAGTCCTATGAGATCCTGTGAGCCTGTTTCTCAGGTGGGGAACACTGGGCCCCAAGCAACAGGAATCTCATTCCTCTCTGCAAGGACCGGCTCCTCTAACCACGTGAAGATCAAAATTCCCATATAAGCCTCAATCTCTGTACAACAAGACATTCGAGTTCTAGCCCTCGACATTCTCAGTTCAATCCCCGTTCATCACATGTCAGTCATGCTCCTAAGAGATCTTATGTCAGCATGCACACTGAGTTTCTTCTATTCATCTGAACCCGACCAGCTGAGCCTTGGTACAGCAGCAACATGTCTGGACGGGCCTTAGGAGCTAGTGAGGGAGCCTCTTACATCTTTTAGAGACAGGCTTGCAGAGATTCTTGTTAATTTGGTTTTCATGTGAAATCAAAATCGCCCATTTAGCCGTATGCCAGAAGAAGGCGTAGAAGTTTATCAGCTTAAAATTACATAACCGTTTTCCTTATGTTAACTTTCTATTTCTTATGTAAGATTTTACTTTTCCTTTATAGGAGTCAGTTCATTTATAATTAGTTCATTTGGCTTAGCCTTTGGATATGATAATATATATATACACACATACATGGATATATATGTGTATATATATACACATATATATTCTGTTTCTTTAATTCTAAAAGACAAGACTACAGTTTGTAATGTTCCTGAATTTCAAAGACTATGCCTCAAACTGTCTGAATATGCATAGGCCTCCAAATGCCCCATTGCTTATGCACCTTTTTTCCCTCCCCTGTGGGTTCTCAGTGGATTTTTATTTTATTTTGGGTACAAACATAATAAAAGAATGGAGGAGCCCAATCGGTGTGGTGTTGCTACTTCCCACTGCCTCTGGGGAGGAAAAAGGCCAGGCATATTTTTTCACTCTAAAGGGTAGAGATCAAAAGGAACTGTTCACACTTCAAGAAGTGGAAAAATGCAATTTAACTCTTGGGCCCAAACTGGCTCATCTCTAAGGGAAAAAGCAAACTAGAGAAACAGCATTAGAACATCAGCTTCAGGGAAAACAATTTTGCACACCAGTGGTAGAAAAGTAAAGAGCACCTCTGCTCCAACAATAAAACTCAAAAGGCCTGTAATGCATTTGCAGCCAGGTCAGCATTGTGGGAAATGACCCTGGGACAACCACTGAGCCGCTATGAGCCCACAGGTCTAGGGTGTTTTCTTATCCTCTAAACAGAATGCATCAGTCCGTCTGCAAGATCTCAGTGGGGATTAGGGACCAAGCTTTCAAGCCTGGCATTTTCCTGCCTCCTCTGTGTGATTCTTTGATATCAAGCAACTTCTCTTCACTCTGCTTAATATTCAGCAACAATCTAAATGAGAAAAAGGATTTGAAAAAGAATAGACACATGCGTATGTATCACTGAATCACTTTGCTGTACACCTGAAACTAACACAGCATTGTTAACCAACTATGTGTATGTGCTCAGTTGCTCAATCACGGCCGATCCTTTGTGACCCCATGGACTTTAGCTCACCAAGCTCCTCTGTCCACAGAGTTTAACAGGCAAGAATTCTGGAGTGGGTTTCCATTTCCTGTTCCAGGTTATCTTCCCGACCCAGGGATCGAACCTGTGTCTCCTGCATCGGTAGGCAAATTCTTTACTGCTGAGCTACCTGGGAAGCCAATTTCAATATAAAATAGAAATTAAAAAAGAAACCTAGACCTAATCCACGCAATAATTCATGACTTCATGGTTATACAATGCAATATATTCCCTACTGCTTTTTTTTTTTTAAAAAAAACATTATAGCTGTGTTTTTTTGGAATTAGTTAAGTTTGGTTCTTTCGCTTGCATTAGTAAGGCTCTGAGGGACTTCCCTGGTGGTCTAATGGTTGAGAACCTACTTTCCAGTGCAGGGGACAAGGGTTCGATCTCTGGTCCGGGAAGATCCCATGTGCCATGGGGGCAATGAAGCCTGTGTGCCACAACTACTGAGCCCCGGCTCTAGAGCCCGTGCTCCGCAGCAAGAGAAGCCTGAGTCCCACAGCAAAGACCCAGCATAGACAAGAAACAAAGAAGGAAACATAAAGAAGTTCTGAGTAGTGCAAAAAGTAAAATAAAGATGAAAAGAGAAGAGAGCCTTCTCTTGTGCATCGCTGACTTTCTCCAGGAGGTGACTGGTGTGTGGATGGCTCACAAAAGTCTCTGGACAAGAAGATGGTGGTGAATGTGCCTGCAGAGGTCTGGCATGGGTTGAGATGTGATCCCATAAAACCCTTGAAGGCTCAGTTGTCTTATTGCCCTGAGTTCCCCTTATCACAGCCCCTGAGCCTTGGAAACAAAGGCAGGCATGTCTTGAGAAAGCCCTGTCTCAGTTCTTACTGGTAGCTCCATGCTTGTCTTCTGCCATCTGGACACTGTGTTCTTGCCAGTAAGTCCTTTCTGGGAATTGGACCACACGGCTGCAGAACTTCAGGGTCACCAGAGGCTAGGAGAGGGCAAGAGGGGGAAGAGACGCTGACTGGGGCACCAGGAAGAAGGACGACCTCGTGAGTGAGGGTACAGATCCTTTCTTGAAATGTAACTCATTATCCTCTATTGTCAGGCGACAATGACTGTCCTCGTCTTACTTGAGAAACGATGATCCGCATCTTAGTTTGGAAAGGGCCCAGAAACAGATGCTGGAATGAGGATTCAAGAGCCGTTTTCTTCAGAGACTCAGGAAACCTCAAGAAGGAAGTGGAGAAGTGATACAGGGAAAAAGAGGCAGCCAACAAGGATGTATGTCCTGCCAACGACCAGAGTTGGGAGCTGGAGCTTAATCCTGCACGGGTTGATCCCTATGATGAAACATATCGGGTACGTTACATATTTTAATATGTTGAAATCTTTTATCATATATTTTCCTGTGGGGGAAGCTATCTAAAAGACACAGCTGAGGGGCTCCCCTGGTGGTCCAGGGGTTAATGCTCCCAATGGAAAGGGGCCCAGGTTCAATTGCTGGTCAGGGAACTAGATCCCACATGCCCCAAACTAAGAACACTAGTGGTGCAGCCAAATAAATTAAAAAAAAAAACCACCAAAATAATTACAAAACACGAAAAAAACAAAACAGCTAAAAATGATTACACGGAAGGGAGAGGGAGCTAGAGTTTTATCCATCAGCTCCTGCGAGCTGACAATCCCCTGGCTCGTCCAGCCTGCGGTGTGTGCAGACAGACAATCTCAACAAAAGATCCTGGCAGACGGTGATGCTAGGAATTGGTCTGGAGCACTCTGGCAGGGTGTAAGGGAAATGCACACAGCCCTGACAGTCTGCTGTGACTTAAGTGTGAAATACTTTGTCATATGGAGGTCTGACGGATTGTAATCAACCTTAGGGTTTTTTTTTTTTTTTTTTTAATTTCCTCTTGTTTCTAGGGTTCTGATTTTATGTATGAACACAGTCATTTCTTCATGTGCACTCTTGAAAATTATTTTTAAAACAGAGGAGAGGAAGATAATGGATACAGGAAAACACTATTTTTGAAGGAGGACCCTCTAAAACACGTGAAAAACAGAAATAGACTCACAGGCATAGAAAACAAACTTATGGTTACCAAAGGGGAAAGGGCGGGAGGAATAAATTAGGAGTCTGGGATTAACAGATACACATCACTATTTGTAAAGTAGATAGTCAACAAGGTCCTACTGTATAGCACAGGGAACTATATTCAATATTTTGTAATAACCTATAATGAAAAAAGATTCTAAAAGAATATATATGTATGATTTAATAACTTTGCTGTATGCCTGAAACTAACACAACGTTGTAAACTAATTCTATTTCAATAAAAATCAAAAAAGAAAAACACATCAAAAGATGGATCTGTGTGTTATAGGTGGTTTGTAACTCATCCAGTGCATATCCTGCCTTCCTGCTTACCTAACAAAATGCCAATTTCCTTTAAGGCTGTAAAATGCCCAGCTAAAATTATTACATCTTTTTGGCTGCCCTTAATCTGTGATATGGTTTTGGTCCATGAGATATAAATGGCAGTCTCTGGGTGAAGTTGCCAGGGAAGTCTGTTTTAAAAAAGCAGATTCTGAAGGTTTGTTTTGCATTTTCCTTTTCTTCCAGCCCACCATGCACAGATGATGCTGGAGTTGGGGCTGTCTCTTGCACCCCGAAAGGTGGAGATTGCTGTTAAGATCTACATGGTTCAGTGTAGTACAAAGGTTAAGAGCAGGGAGACTCTTGTAGGACCACTGGGTTCAAATCTCATTTTTGACATGACCCACTGGGTGACCTCAGGCAACCTACATAACTTTTTTTTTTTAATCTCTTATTAAGTATACTATTTTTTTTTTAACTTTTTGGCTGCGTTTCACAGCATATGGGATCTTAGTTCTCTGAACCCACACCACCTAAATTGGAAGCTCAGAGTCTTAACCACGGGACTGTCAGGGAAGTGTAACTAACTTAACTCTTGGTGCCTAAATTTTCTCAACTATAAAATGAGGATAATAGTGCCCACCTCTTGCTTTTGACCTGGGTTTCAGTGGGTTAAGAACTGCCCGGTGCCTAAGAAGTTCAAGTTGCAAACTTTCAAAGGTGCTAATGTGCATTCCATCAATGTCAGGTGAGAGTGAAATTGCAGCTTGCCCTCCATCTCCTGTTGCTGACGATCTGCAGCTCTGCTATCTCCCACCTTCTCTCCCTCCTCCAGCCAGTGGCTCTTCTTGCCCATTCACCTGATGCCAGCGCTTGTATGCTAGCTGTTGTATTCTACTACTGTACTTTTCAAGGTCCTGTCCTGTAAGATTAAAAATGTTTTATTTTTTTGTATTTTTTAACATATTATTTGTGTGAAAAGTATTACAAACCTATTATAGTATAGTACTATATAGCCGATGCTGTTGGTTGGGCACCTAGCTGACTTTGTAGGACTCAGGAACAAATTGGACTTAGCAATGTGCTCTCAGAACCGAAGTCATTCATATGTGGAGAACTGACTATACCCAAAGGTGCATGGTGACTGTGATGGAGTGAACAGTGTTCCCCAGAGTTCCTTTCTACCCAGAACCTCAGGACATGATTTTATTTGAACAGAGAGTCTTTGCAGATATAATTAGTTAAAATGAGGCCATGTTGGGTTTGAGTGGGCCCTAATCCAACAACCAGTGTCCTCATAGGAAGGGAAAACACAGTCAAGAGGCACAGGGAAGATGGTCCTGTGGGGACAGAAGTGGAGACGGGATGGATGCAGCTACCAGCTGAGGAATATCAAAGACGCTGGCAATGCCAGAAAGTGGAGGAAGCAGGAAACGTCCTCCTGAAGAACAATCAGAAGGAGCGTGGCCCTGTCGACACTTGAATTTTGGGATTATTGAACTGTGAGAGAATAAATTTCTGTTTTTTTTTTTAATTGAAGTATAGTTGACTTATAACATTGTGTTAATTTCTACTGTATGGCACAGTGATTCAATTATACATATTCATACATCCTTTTTCATATTCTTTTCCATGATGGTTTATCATAGGATACTGAATATAGCTCCCTGTGCTATACAGTAGGACCTTGTTGTTTATCCATTCTCTATATAGTAGTTTGCATCTGCTAATTCAAAACTCTCAATCCTTCTTTTCCCTCTGCCCTTGGCAACCACAAGTCGGTTCTTTACGTCTGTGAGTCTGTTTTTGTTTCATAGGTAAGTTCATTTGTGTCATAGTCTAGATTTCACATATAAGTGATATCATGATATTCATCTTTCTCTTTTGGACTTACTTCACTCAGTATGATCATCTCCAGTCGCCTCCACGTTGCTGCAAATGGCAAGATTTCATTCTTTTTTATGGCTGAGTAATATTCCATTATATATATGTACCACATCTTCTTTATCCATTCATCTGTCGATAGACATTTAGATTGTTTCCATGTAAATTTCTGTTGTTTGAAGCCACCACATTTGAGGTACTTTGTTATAGCAGCCCCAGGAAACTAGTTCCATGGCTGAGTCTCAAAGAGAAGCAGCCTGATGGTAGATGCCTCACAGCACAAAGCTTGGACTGCTTCCTCTGAACACATCTGGAGAGAAGACTAAAGTCCTGCCTCTTCATCCTTTTGTGTGTGCATGTGTGTGTCCCTGTCACTCATAGATAATCACAGTCCTATCTGACACACCTTGGAAGGAAGAAATATTCATCAGTTTTCACAGGTCTTGGGCTAAAAGAAGTAAGTTAAATTGCCTATTGTTTCTAATGAGAAGAAAATGATTTAGGAACTTCAGCATTACTGTGGCTTTGGGAAATCATTTTAATATGTGGTTTTGAATGATCCCACAAATGTTAAACTCAAAGAACGAGGTTGGAATAGAATAAATGTGGTGTTAGCTGGGTTCACTGCTTCTTCTCTAAACGGAAGCATCACAGACAGAGCTTCGAGTGCCCCATTGGAGGAGGGCAGAGAAGGGCAAACATCCTATAAAACAAACAGGATGAAGCATAAGTGGAAGCCTGGCTCTCAGCTGTGATGTGGGAAGCCTGGCTTAGGGTCAGCATTTGCAAAATCAGAGGCTTGTCTGAGCAGAGTGCACACGATCCCATCCCCTTACCTCCAAGCAGGGCATTTCACATCTTTTTAACTCAGTGTGAGAGAAATTTGAAAGATGGGCGTTATGAGGAGGTGGCAATAAAAGTGAACTGGCACACTCAGCTTGATTTTACTTAGATTTGCACAAAGATAGCATTTCCTCTGGGGGCTCATGAGGACAGAAGAAGAGCATGCAAGCTCTCCAACAAATGGGGCTTGAGTGAAATATCAAAGTCAATTTCCTTATATTGACAAAAAATTCGTTTGGATTTTTCTGTAACATCTTTTGGAAAAAGCCAAATGAACATTTTAGTCAATGCAGTAATATTTTTAAAGAAATATAATGAGTTTCTGCGATGGACAGCTTTGATTTTCACCTGCCCCAAGTCCTTCCGGATAACAGGACTTCAGTTTTCTTTTGGAAGCGAGACTGGCTGAAACCATCTGTTTTTTTAGGACTGAAAATCAGCATAACCCTCTGCCCCCAGTGATCTCTGAAGGTCTGACAATCAAGCCCTCTAACCCTGGGATCTGAATTTCATTCAAGGAGACCAAGGCAAGAGACCAGAATGTTTGGATTCTATTTGTTGTGTTGGGGGCACCTGGAAAAATCTGTCATTTGTCCTGTTACCTGTATTTCCACTAAGGTCCTGGTTCCTGCCTTCTAAACTGTTTTATCCATTCTCCAATAGAGCCTGTATTCGTTAGGTAATTACCTTTTTAGAGGGTAGTGAAACTGAAAGCAAAAGTGTTAGTTGTTCAGTCGTGTCCAGCTCTTTGCGACACCATGCACTGTAGCCCAACAGGCTCCTCTGTCCATGGGATTCTCCAGGCAAGAATACTGGAGTGGATTGCCATGTCCTTCTCCAGGGGATTTTCCCGACTCAGGGATCAAATCTCTTGCATTGCAGGCGGATTCTTTACCATCTGAACCACCAGAGGGTACAGCATGTGTTAAATGTTCTCACCACATACATGAGTAATAATATGATGCTAATAAAGGGGGAGGGAGGAAACACTGAGAGGTGTTGGCGCCGTCCATGATCTTAGTGGTGTCGATGGCTTCACAGGTATATGCGTGCGTGCTGTTTCTTCAGTTCCTGACTGACCCTTTGCAACCCTATGAACTGTAGCCTGCCAGGCTCCTATGTCCATGGAATTTTCCAAGCAAGAATACTGGAGTGTGTTGCCACACCCTCCTCCAGGGGATCTTCCTGATCCAGGGATCGAACCCATGTCTCTTTTGTCTCCTGCATTGGCAGGCTGATTCTTTACTATTAGTGCCACTTGGGAAGCCCTCACAGGTATATGTGATGTGCTGTCCTTAGTTGCTCAGTCATGTCCAGCTCTTTGTGACCCTATGGACTGTAGCCTACTAGGCTCCTCTGTCCTTGGGGATTCTCCAGGCAAGAATACTGGAGTGGGTTGCCATGCCCTCCTCCAGAAAATCTTTCCAACCCAGGCATTGTACCCAGGTCTCCCGCATTGCAGGCAGATTCTTTACTGTCTGAGTCACCAGGGAAGACCAAGAATACTGGAGTGGGTAGTCTATCCTTTATCCAGGGAAACTTCCTGACCCAGGAATCAAACTGGGGTCTCCTGCATCGCAGGTGTATTCTTTACCAACTGAGCCACCAAGGAAGCCCAAAAGTACTGGAGTGGAATGCCTATACCTTCTGCAGGGGATCTTCCTGGCCAAGGAGTCCAACCAGGGTCTGTCGAATTGCAGGACCATCAAAGGTATATCAGTTCAGTTCAGCTCAGTCACTCAGCCATGTCCGACTCTTTGTGACCCCATGGACTGCAGCACACCAGGCCTCCCTGTCCATCACCAACTCCTGGAGTTTACCCAAACTCATGTCCATTGAGTCGGTGATGCCATCCAACCATGTCATCCTCTGTCAACCCCTTCTCCTCCTGCCTTCAATCTTACCCAGCATCAGGGTCTTTTCTAGTGAGTTAGTTCTTCGCATCAGGTGGCCAAAGTATTGGAGTTTCAGCTTCAGCATCAGTCCTTCCAATGAATATTCAGGACTGATTTCCTTTAGGATGGACTGGTTGGATCTCCTTGCAGTCCAAGGGACTCTCAAGAGTCTTCTCCAACACCACAGTTCAAAAGCATCAATTCTTTGGTGCTCAGCTTTCTTTATAGTCCAACTCTATACAACAACATCCATACATGACTACTGGAAAAACCATAGCCTTGACTAGATGGACCTTTGTTGGCAAAGTAATGTCTCTGCTTTTTAACATGCTGTCTAGATATATACTTATCCCCAAACTCATTGAGTTGTATCCATTAAATATGTACAGCTTTTTACATGTCAATCATACCCCAAGTGTGGTTAAAAAAGAAAAATTAACCAGCATCATTTTCTTTTGGTTACAAAGAATCCCAATCAATAAAGTTGACCAGGAAGGTAGTTAGATGAAAGCACGTTGGTTTATGAAGTTTCCTTCTACTTCTTATTGAGATGCAGACTTGGTGATTCTTTAACCATTATCAAGCTCACTTTGCCAATGTGCAAATTGGATATTGCATTAGTCTGAGTTTTCCCCAAAGCAGAGCCTGAGTCAAGGCTCTGGATGAAGTTGATTTATTTGCAGGGGGCAGGCGTCCCTATGGGTCATCAGGAGATGAAGAATTCACACACCTTGAATTAAGGATCCACCCTGGGAGCCTTGGCATCATCTGAGGAGTGGACATGGCTCCTTTTGGAGCACAGTTTAGATCTACCTACAATTTGCAACACTCTTACTCTCCTCCTGATACTTCTGCAACTTCCTATATTGCTAATAGATTTTCCAAATAGGTACTTGATGTCTTACAATATTTACCCTTTCTTCAAAGTATCTTGGAAATGATGTTCAGTTTTGAGAAACACTTTGTAAGTCAGGGATCTTAGTTGCACACAACAGAATCCAATATAGCTCAATTCAGCTGAAAGGGAATTGTTGAGTGTGGACAGAGTCCTGCACTGACAGGACTGAAGGAACAGACTCCAGCCCCACCTCCAAAGCTCAATGTCTGGAAACACAAAGTTGGCCCACTTGCTGCTTCTGCCTTGATTAGGAAGCTGACAAATCAGGGAGATTGTTCTAGATTCTCACTCCCTCTTGCAAAATCTCAGGCACACATCCTTTCTCATCGCAGCATTGGAAACAAAGCATCACAAGTGCATCCAACTGGCAGAGACCAAATCATGATCCTAAATCATGATTTAGGATCACACTTTGAGTGCACACGCTCTCTCTGTCTCTTTCAAGGGAGGCTGCATGAAGCAGGTTTTAGGAGTTTACCTAGAGAAGATGAGATTTACACTGTAGGGTACAAAGAGGGTACTTTGGGGAAACTACAAATGATAGTTTTCCACACTACGTGCACTGGTATTTTCCTGATGTTAAAATACAAAGACTATTCTATTAAGTCTGTTAACACTCTTAAATTAACATTCTATAAAGGTATGATTCACCCTCTGCTCTTGATGACACCTCGAACAACACAAACAAACAGTATCTTATGATTCTGTCTAGAGCAGACTGAATTCTAGGGCCTCCAATGTCAAAAGGATATAAGGAGTGAGAATTTAGGTTTCACACTAAACTAAGCACACTGTTGAGTTAAAGATGGATGTCCAAATCAGGTATAGAAATGATTTTCCCCTTCTGCCAAAACATATCATATTCAAAAGTGACAATTAGAATATGGACAGGGGCAGGGGTTCCCAACCTCTGGGATCTAATGCCCTGATGATCTGAGGTGGACCTGATGTAATAATAATAGTAATGAAGTGCACAGTAAATGTAATAAACTTGAATCATCCTGAAACCACCCCCTCCAACTCCAGTCCATGGAAAATTTGTCTTCCATGAAACCAGTCCCTGGTGCCAAGCAGATTGGGGATCACTGGGTGGAGAGACCCTAAAACACTGGTATGGCATGGGTACCAATTAATCAGAAGGGATGCCTGGCCAGTTAGGCTGGATGTTGGTGAGTATGCTATGCAAGTGAGTTCCAGTTTATGCCAGAAAAGGAAGGCTCAGCCAATATGTCATTTGCTCCTTTATATTTTCCTTACTTTCTACCCTTGCAGATAGAGGCATGCAAACACTTATAGCCACTAAAATGTGAGAGTCAATGTTATTTGCTACTTCTGGGTTGAGGCACTAAAGCTTTCATGAACAATTATCTGTTCTTTCTCATTCCCTGCCCTGATGACTGAAAAGGCTATGCTTCCCAGTTGATTCAGCTCCAAGACGGTAGAGCATGTTAGATCCAAGTCAGCGTATGGAGAAGAGCTTACTAGTGCCCCATGTAAGACATGATGCAGGAGTAATAAAAATGCTTTCCTTGTCTTAAGGCAACAAGATGGTGGAGCTACTTGTCACTGCAATATAACTCAATCCACTCTAATACACAACACTTCCCAACTTCAGTTTCAAAAAACATATATTCATTGAGTTCTGGACTGTGCCCCAGGCCAAAGTATTTTAATAGACAGCTCAGGTATGAAAACTCAACATTGCTGGGTGGTTGGCTCTTCATCTCCTGGTTGACTGTCCTGATTTTTGTTGAAATGACTGGGGCAGACACAGAACAGGAACCTAACATCATCAATGCCATGCTTTTCCTCAATGTGATTCCTTCACTGTAGCTAATTTCTTAAATCTTTTCAATTCACTTCCTAACAAAGATCAACAACCTAATAAACAGAATAGTGACTCATCATCTTGTTGATCTCTTGCTTGTTTGGACAAGGTCTGTTATTCCAGCTCCCCCATCTGCACCACTAATGAATACCAAACAGGCCAGTTCATACCACATTAAACAGAAGAGCCATTAGATGACCATGGAAACACTCTATCTCATTAGTGATAATGCTGCATCATGATAAATAACCTCTGTGCTTCTTTTAACAAGTGGGAGCATCAGTCAATTTGGCACCTGCTTTGCAAGCAAATTTATAAACCACTCCGTTTTTGAAGGTACATCAGCCCTCGGGTTTAATAGTGTGATATGGAGAATTATTTCAGCAGCCATACAGGCTGCTAAGAAAATAAAAATTTTCTCCCTTACATGGGGAAGCAGAGAAATGTCATACCACAGAGCCCACAGGAGACTGGCGATCTGCTCATGCCTTTCATGGTTAGGCTGTCTTTCAAATGACATTAAGACGCAAACCCAATGCATGGTGTGTTTACTTCTTTATGTGAATTAAAAAAATCTTATCAAGGTTGCATAACCTCATTGTTAAAATTTTACATTTGTGAAAAGGTTTACCATAAAATACCACAAAAAGTCATCTCATCAGTCCTACTTTCAACTCTTCCACTATGTTAGGAAGGCTTTTCCCCCGTATATCTAAATAACATGCTCTATTATAGTTTCTTGACATAGTATGCTCAAGTATTATCTACTGATTTTCTGGGATGTCATGGATGAAATCTTTCTCCCTCTGCAATTTCTCCTGTCCCAGTTCACACAATTAAGTTCCTGGTTTGATTCTTCTATTAGCTGTCTTTTTTTTTCCTTTTAAGAACAGAACCTTGCTGTATAGCAATGTTAACTTTAAAAAAATATATATTTATTTATTTGATGGTGCCAGGTCTTAGTTGCAGCATGTGGGGTCTTTGGTATGGCATGTGGGATCTAGTTCCCTGACCAGGGATTGAACTCAGGCCCCCAGCATTGAGGATGCAAAGTCTTAGCCATTGGGCCACCAGGGAAGTCCCTTGATAAGCTTTTTTTTTTTTTTCATTTTAAGCGAAACATACCTCTCATCAAGAGACAATGTGTTGAGTCCCAAGTGGTTTAAAAGTCTGCCTGTCCAGTTTTTGACTCTGCCTACGCAGAAGTGGAGTCTAGGGAGCCTCCCCTGCAGTACAGCCTGGACTTAGTGACTCACATTCTGAAGCTGAGAATGCAAATAAAGTGATATGTGTTTTCTGAGAGTCAGTCATCCAGAGCATTATAACTTCTAGTTTTCTCCCTGGGGATCCTTGTTCTTGGAACTCAACCGCCATGCTGTGAGGGAACCCAGGCCACACGGAGAGGCCACTGGCATGTAGGTGGCTGAGTTAGCAGCAAAAATCCAGCACTGACACACCAGATCCATCAATGAGGAAGCCTTTGAGGGTACTCCCCCAGCCAAGTAGGAGCGAGATAGCTGAGTCCTGCCAACTCCCAGAACCAGGACAGAAACAATATAAATCACAATCACCATGTTATGCCACAATATAATGCTGTTCTTTCTAATGCAGAGAGAGGTAACTGAGACCCCACACACTTTATAAGATGAGAATATTAGCGCGGCTTAAAGCCCCTTCAGCTTGTAATACCACATTGATCTCCCAAATTTTTTTATTTCTAACTGTTCCTTGTATCCTCTTCAGGTTGATAACATCTCCTCTGAAATATAATAAAGCCTCCTTTGCTTGGCACAATGGTTGAATCTAAAAGTTGAAAACTGGTAATGGATCTATTACGCTCATACAAATATTGTTCACTGAAAGTGAAAGTGAAGTCGCTCAGTCGTGTCCGACTCTTTGTGACCCCATGGACTGTAGCCTGCACCAGGTTTCTCAATCCATGGGATTTTCCAGGCAAGAGTACTGGAGTGGGTTGCCATTTCCTTCTCCAGGGGATCTTCCTGAACCAGGGATCGAACCCAGGTCTTCTACTTTGTAGGCAGACGCTTTACCCTCTGAGCCATCAGGGAAGCTTGTTCACTGGGGAGCAGAAATTCTCCATCTAGACTATTGATGTTTGGGGCTAGAAAAGTCTTTGCTCTCAGGCTATTCTGTGCACTTCATATATTTAGCAACATCCCTGGGCTCAGCACACAGTGTCATTCTCCTGTCGTGATGACCAAAAATGTCTCCAGACTTCTGATGTCACGTCAGTTGAGAACTGTGGTACGGCAAAAGATTGCACTGTTTCATTGCTTTCCATGCTATTGATAATACTGGGTTGGCCAAAAAGTTTGTTTGGGTTTTATATAAGATGGGATGGAAAACTCGAATGAACTTTTGGGCCAAGCCAATATTCACAGATGTGGGTGTCTCTGAGTGCCTATTTCTTCTCTTGCCTTTCACAATTCTCTTTATCATAGCCTTAATTGTTGTCAAGCTCTTCACTGACTTCTCCATTCTCCTGGGAGTGTTCCCAGGAGAACTTTCCATGCTTCTGTTCCTGCTAACACATCCTCCAAGCCTACCACATAGATTTAACTTGGGGATTTTCCTTTCCTAGATTTAGGCTTTAATAAATACATGCACCAAAGGATAGAAAAAAGTTTATTGTTAAAGTAGGAGGGATGGAAATCCTTGATTTTCTTCATGTCAGCAACAATTACAATAGCACTGGTTATCTGTAGGAGATGTGCCTTTGAAAACTGAATATAAACAAATTTGAAAAACCATACTTTTTGTGCCAGTGGAGCTCACTGTTAAAAATGATCCTAAAATGTTAAGATCAAGGTCCAGCTCAAATGGGACATCTTTCTTAATCTCTCTGGGTAGAAACAATCAGTGTGCTATTGTGTAAAGTTTATTTACAGATATTATAGAAAATAAATTATATATGAGGACAGTAGATCAAAAAGTGAAGAATACTGGCTCTGAAGCCAGACAGGCTGACTTTGAACTCCACTTTCTGTCCCTACTAGCTCTGTGGCTCTAGACAAACTAGTGCCTGCCCTGTGCCTCAGTTTCTCATCTGTACAATGGGAGTTGCAAATATTTCCATATTATTGATTTGCTGTGAGGATTGTATGCATGAAAAGTACTTAGATCTGTGACTGGCTTGTGGCCAGCAAAAATGCATGCTAGCTATGTCTAAACACAACTCTAATTCAAAAAGATACATGCCCCTCTATATTCATAAGCAGCACTACTTAAAATAGCCAAGACATGAAAACAACCTAAATATTCATTGAGAGATGAATGGATAAAGGAGATGTGGTACATAATGGAATATTACTCAGCCATAAAAAGAACAAAACAATGCCATTTGCAGCAATGTGGACAGACCTAGAGATAATCATACTAATTAAAGTCAGTCAGAGAAAGACAAATATCATATGATATCATGTCTATGTGGAATCTAAGATATGACATAAATGAACTAATTTACAAGACAGAAATAGACTCACAGACATAGAGAACAGACTTTTGGTTGCTAGGGTGGAAGGGGTGGGGGAGGGATGGATTGGAAATTTGGGATTAGTGGATACAAACTATTATATGGAGAATGGATAAACAATAAGGTCTTATTGTATAGCACAGGGAACTATGTTCAATATTCTGTGATAAAACATAATGGAAAAGAATATGTGTGTGCTTAGTTGCTCAGTTGTGTCCAACTCTGTGCAACCCCATGGACTGTAACCCACCAGGCTCCTCAGCCCGTGGAAGTTTCCAGGCAGGAATATTGGAGCAGGGTGCCGTTTCCTGCTCCAGGGGATCTTCCTGACCCAGGGATCGAACCTGCGTCTTTTGCATCTCCTGCACTGGCAGGTGGATTCTTTACCATTGTGAAACCTGGGAAGCCTATATCTATCATTTATCTATATCTGAATCGTTTTGATGTCCAGCAGAAATCAACACAACACTGTAAATCAACTACACTTCAATGCAATTTTAAAAAATAAAACAAAATCAGGAATTTATGCCCATGTTTATTTTTCATGCAAATCCACATCAGGTTTATTTCTGGAGAAAACATCTGGGCAGGACTGCAGGACCACGTGCTCAGACCTGGAATATTTTTATTCATGTCCATGTTTCCTATTGAGATTTTCATGGCAGATCTGATTTTTTACCAGTGGTGAAAACCACTGGGAAGCCCAAACAAAACACATTTACCAGTTATGTTGACCCATGGGCTCCAGTTTGTGACTTCTGTCCTAGTAGATAATAATCATTCCTAACAGAGAAGTCCCTTTGGGATAAAAAGGGGGAAGTTCAAACTCTACTTGTCCGCACTCCCCAGCAGGGTAAGCATTTTCTCAGGACCCCAGTTCATCTCTCTGGTTCACCCCATGACCCCTACTGGCTGGGAATAAGGTCCCCTTTATTCTGGGCCATGAGAACAATCCCCTGGTATCACAAAAGCACTGCTTATTTTTGCATCACTAATTTCAAATCTCATTTAGCATCAAGTTTCAGAATTAAGAAACTAAGTGACAGCTGTTTAATTAACTCCTTAAGCTGATTAGACAGCTTTACTGAAATCCCCTCAAGGAGGAATGTATAACTGTAGGGAGAACCCAGGACCACGCTGCCGCCACCGTTTACATTTTGAAAGATGCTAAAATTGGCCAAGCGTTCTTGACATTCCCAAGGATGTGGTCAAACAGAGATTCTTATTTATTACATTAAGTGCTACAGAACACTCCAAGTGATAACACTAACATGAACTTATTACACCTGCTAAGCAAACGTGTCCTTCATGTGAAAAAGAAAAGGAAAAGGAATGAATTGGGGGTTTTCAAAAAGCACTTTAAGACGCACAGAAATCCCAAGTGTTTCGTTGTGTTGTTTAGAAGGATTTGGATTAACCCTTGGTCCTCACATAATGGGCTGTATATCCTCCTCCTGATTTATACGACAAAAGCATATTAATGAATTTAAGACTTTAAGCCAATTTTGTCCTTAAGATTTCTGTTTCTAAAGTGAAATTTCCAAGGAAGAGAAGAAATTGTCATTTTTGCCTGATTTTACATGTGAGTCTGAGGTTGGCTGGACATCCTAGCCCTGGAGAAAGGGTGCAAAACAATGGATTCACCCCACCCCCCATTTTCTATTCCCTATTTGGGCAACATTGAACAGATGACAATAAACCATGGAGTGAAGAGAATGTCAAACATCTTGCAGACAGAGAGTCTAGCAGAATAAACTCTCATTTGCCTAAACTTTTCAGAAATAGAAGATAAGTTTAACTTCAATTTTTAAACTTTTTTCATTTAAGTATAGCTGATTGACAACGTTGTGTTAGTTTCCGATGTACAGTGATTCAGTCATACATGTATGCATGCAGGCTCAGGCGCTTCAGTCTGACTCTTTGTGATCCTCTGGACTGTAGCCTGCCAGGCTCCTCTGTCCATGGGATTCTCCATGCAAGAATACTGACATGGGTTGCCATGCCCTCCTCCAGGGGATCTTCCTAACCCAGGGATTGAACCCACGTCCCCTGTGGCTCCTACGTTGCAGGCACATGTTTTACCACTGAGCCACCAGGGAAGCTTTCTACACGTATTCTTTTAAAAATTCTTTTCCATTATGGTTTTTCACAGGATACTGGATATAGTTCCCTGTGCTCTCCGGTAGGACCTTGTCTTGTTTATCCATTCCATATAGAATGGTTTTTATCTGTTGTAAGTTTAACTTCTGAATTGAGTTTTAGAAGGATGTTTCCAAGAGGTTGAGGACACACGGTATGGTGCAGATATGGTAGGCTGGTTTTGTATGGTGAAAATTTCAGTTCCTTGCTCAAGGCATAGAGGTTTTTGCTGTCATTTATTTTCTAGATGGGTTTCTCTCGTAGCTCAGTGGTAAAGAATCTACCTGTCAATGCAGGAGATGTGGGTTCGATCCCTGGGTCGGGAAGATCCCCTGGAGGAAGGCATGGCAATGCACTCCAGTATTCTTGCCTGGGAGATCCCATGGACAGAGGAGCCTGGTGAGCACACAGGGCTGCAGTCAGACAGGACTTAGCGACCAAACAACAACAACAATTTTTCAGACAGCTTCATGGAGATGTAATTCACATAATATACAGTTCACTCATTCAAAGTGTACTATCCTTTAGTTTCTAATATATTCACAGCTATGTGCAACCATTACCATTTCAGTCAATTTCAGAACATTTTTTCACCTCAAAAAGAAGCCCTGTATCCTGTAGCTTTCTTCCCTTACCTCCTCCAATCACCATTTTCACTCTGACCCTAAGCAATTACCAACCTACCTGCTGTTCCTATGGATTTTCCTGTTCTGAATATTTCATAGGAATTGAATTATGCAATGTGTGATCTTTTGTTTCTGCTTTTTTTTACTTGAACTTTATCCTTTTTAATTTTTAAGAATTGATGTACAATATTACATAAGTTACAGGTGTAAAATATGGTAATTCATAATTTTTAAAGGTTATACTTCATTTTAGTTATTATAAAATATTGGCTATATTCCTCGTACTGACTCATTGAAGAACTGACTCATTGGAAAAGACTCTGATGCTGGGAAAGACTGAAGGCAGGAGAAGGGGATGACAGAGGATGAGATGGTTGGATGGCATCACCGACTCAATGGACATGAGTTTGAGCAAGCTTTGGGAGTTGGTGATGGACAGGGAAGCCTGGCGTGCTACATTCCATGGGGTCGCAAAGAATCAGACATGACTGAGCGACTGAACTGAACTGAATATTCCTCGTAGTGTACAATATATCCTGGTAGCTTATTTTATACCTAATAGGTTGTATTTCTTAATCCCTCACCCCTGTCCTACCCCTTCCCCCTTCCCTCACCCCACTGGTAACCACTAGTTTGTTCTTTATATCTGTGAACCTGCTTCTTTTTTGTTACATTTACTAGTTTGTTGTATTTTTCAGATTCTATACATAAGTGATACCATATGGTATTTGCCTTTCTCTGCCTGACTTATTTAATTAAGCATAATATTCTCTAGGTCCATCCCCATTGCTGCAAATGGTAGAATTTCATTCTTTTTTTTATGGCTGAGTAGTATTTCATTGTGTTTATGTATCACGTCTTCTTTTTCTATTCATTTGTCAGTGGACACTCAGGGTGCTTCCATATCTTGGCTATTGTGAATAATGCTGCTATGAACATTAGGGTGCACGTATCTTTTTGAACTAGTGCTTTTATTTCTGCTTTTGTTTTGGATAAGTACCCAGGAGTGAGTGGAGTTGCTGAATCATACAGAAACTCTATTTTTAGTTTTCTGAGGACGCTTCATACTCTTTTCCACAGTGGTTGCACCATTTTACATTCTTACTGACAATGTATGCTGCTGCTGCTGCTGCTGCTGCTAAGTCGCTTCAGTCGTGTCTGACTCTGTGCGACCCCATAGACGGCAGCCCACCAGGCTCTTCCGTCCCTGGGATTCTGCAGGCAAGAATACTGGAGTGGGTTGCCATTGCCTTCTCCAGTGCGTGAAAGTGAAAAGTGAAAGTGAAGTCACTCAGTCGTGTCTGACTCTTAGTGACCTCATGGACTGCAGCCTACCAGGCTCCTCCGTCCATGGGATTTTCCAGGCAAGAGTACTGGAGTGGGGTGCCATTGCCTTCTCTGGACAATGTATGAGGGCTCCCTTTTCTCTACATCCTTGCCAACATTTGTTATTTGTGTTCCTTTTGATGACAGTCATTTTGACTGGCTTCTTTTACAATGCGTAATGCCATCAAAGTTCATCTGTGGTGTAGCATGTATCAGCACTTTATTCCTTTCATGGCTGAATAATACTCCTCAAGGCATGGAGTTTTACTGTCTTCCATTTTGTAAAAGACAATTCTAATGCTGTTCAAATTAGAGTTTGTAAATTTGGGCTCTGCCCACAGATATACTTTGCTTGATTGTACAGATTTAATTCTTTTTAATAGATCACAACATCTAAAAATTGGGACATATGCAGAAATCTGAATTTCTGACTTGTCTTGAAAAATGAGACATGCAGGCAATTGTGGGGCATCCTTCAGTGGGCATGAAGTAGTACCTCTTTCCATTTCACCAAGGTCCACTTATCCTTCGTACAACATAGCTGGCTGCAGTAGGCTTTGAAGCTGGGGTCACTTGTTTAGATGTTTGGAGACTGGTAACATGTGTATAATGCAGGATACAAATATTGCCCAATCCCAACAACTAAAGCTAAAGTGTATAGGGAAGTATGAAAGGCACAAGATTTCCTTTATAACACTTTTTTTGGAAAGCAAATTATAAATCCAGTGATTCATTGCCCTCTCTGGTAAGAAAAGTCTGACATATGACAAAAATACTACTGAGTGCACTTAGCATTTGTCAAAGATTGACAACTCTGGATGTTGGTGAGGGTTATTCTAAGAAACTTAAACTTCATTTACTTCATTTATAGCCTCCAAACAGCAATTCCATGAAACATGGCGTGAATATTTAATTTATGTCTGTTGATAGAATCCTCTTGATATCATAAAGTATTGGCTTTTTTATCTTTCAGTCTTTTCTCAGTATGTAAGCCTCGGATTCTATGATTCCTGGGTGTGGCTGCCCTCAGATCAGAAAGACAGATGAGGATCACAGGAGCTAGATGCGAATGAAGATGCTTACAGACCCTATTTCACAATAAAGCTCTATGATCAAGCTCATGGACACTGATCTTACTCTCAACCTGTTTGAAAATACAGAGAAATGTGTGATCCTTTGTGGGCCACATTGCCACGGAAGACAGCACCCTGGAAGGTGATGTCATCCAATCCCAGGATATTGAAACCAAGCAGGACCTTGTGGGTCTCCTGATTGCAAAAGCCCTTCTCTGTTCCCTTCCCTAAGTTCCAAAGGGTAGTTGTTAACCAGGAAAGAAAGGGCATATAGAGATAAGGGAAGAGCAGTCAAGAAACAACAGTGCTGCGTTGGGGCAGGATCCTGGTTCCACCTTAGAGGATACACAGAACAATATCTTCAAGCTCTTTTGTAGAAATAAAACCTCCGAGTGGGGTTAAGATGTTAACTTCTTGATGAAGCATTCTTCAAGCCAGAAAAGGTCACAATTTGAACATCACCACCTGATCCCCAATGATCTCTAGATTTATCAGCAACCCTGCCCCTGGACTGTAAGACTCCAGACAACCACCTCTCCACCCTAGGTGGGAACACACAGTTTTGAGGGCATTAACCCACCATGACTGCCTTTGTTTGGCAAAGCAATAAAGCAATTCTTTTGTATTTCACTGAAACTCTATCTCCAAGATTCAATTTGGTACCAGTGTACAAAGGCTTGATTTTTGGCTACAATATTCACATTCTGTTCATTTCCAGATTATGTCTCCAGCACTGACCTCTCCCACGAGCTCCAGACTCAGATGTTCCCTGACTATTCGACCTTTCTTCTTGAGGGTGTCTCAAACTCTCTGTGTTGTAGAAGACAGGCCCCTTCCTGAGCCCAAGAGTGGGCTCTTGTGAACACTCGGAAATGAATTGTCTGAGGAGACACACACGCTGACAAAGCAAGAGACTTCATCGGGAAGGGGCGCCCAGGCAGAGGGCAGGAGGGTAAGGGAACCCAGGAGGACTGCTCTGCCACGTGGCTCACAGTCTCATGTTTTATGGTAATTCGGTTAGTTTCTGGGTTGTCTCTGGCCAATCACTCTGACTCAGGGTCCTTCCTGCTGGCACAGGCATCACTCAGCCAGGAGGATTCTGGGAGGTTAGTAGGACATTGAACTGGCATCTCCTCTCTCCTTTTGATATTTCCTGAATTCTCTTGGTTGGTATTAACTTATTAGTTTGGCATTTCTTACCAGGACCTCCTCTTGTAAGATAACTCATGCAGATGGTTACTATGGTGCCTGGCCAGGGTAGACGGTTTTGGTCGGTGTTTCTCCTAATATCTGGGTCCAAGATAGAACTCATGAGAGCCTCCCTCAAACCTGCTCCTTTTTCACTCTTCTGAATGGCAAACTGTGCCACTGGGCACCTGGGTGCTCCAGCCAGAAACCTCAGGAGTCATCCTTCACTTTCTTCTTTAGCTCATTCCCATGCCTCATCCATCCATGAGGTCCTGGCCATGGAAATGGTCCTGTGAGCACTGTCCCAACATGTTCTCTCAGCCCAGCCACTTCCTTCCACCTCCACTGCCATCACCTTAAATTAACCACCATGATGTGAATCCAAGGTTATGACAAAGTCTTTGAAACCACTCATCTTGTTTATTTTACTCCATTTAAGAGAGTATTTGTCCCTCTCAGAAATCATTTTTTCCCCTATGAATTTATTGCCTATTTGACCAGATCAGCATGTAAGCTCCAGAAGGGCAGGGCTTTTGTGTGGCTCCACACGCAATCCAGGGCTGACCCCAGGACGCAAGTGGGACTCACATGTCAAACTTTGAAGTGTCACATGCTTAACACGGGACTCATCAGTATGCCTGCAGTCAGCATCTGAAGTCCTTCCCACAGTACATCTTCAGCAGATACTCTGTATTACAGTCAGGTTTTCTGTCCCCCTCTCTTTTGTTTTTTAAATGATGGGTATTTTAAAATTTATTTTCTTATTTATTTTTGGCTGCCCTGGATATTCATGGCTGCACGCCAGCTTTTCCGAGTTGTGGTGCATGGACTTGTCCTTGCAGTGGCTTCTCTTGTTGTGGAGCGCAGGCTGAGGATACACGGGCTTCAGCAGTTGCGGCACGTGGACTTTAGAGCGTGCAGTGTGGTGCGCAGGCTTAGTTGCTCCATGGCATATGGAATCTTCCTGGACCAGGGATCAAACGCATGTCCCCTGCATTGGCAGGCAGATTCTTTACCACCGGACCACCAGGGAAGTCCAGTCAGATTCTCTGGGATATTTTGTTCCACAGTGAAAGCTAAATACATCCTTGGTGGACTCTTGTAGAAACATCTCTAGCTTGCCACATTTCCTGGCTGGACTTGGGAAATCTTGTCACCTCCAAACACTTTAAAGTGAAAAATGAGTCACATATTTAAAGTGACCAGACTTCAACAGACTTTGTCCAATTCAGAGCAAGAACGTAAGGCAGGGTTACCTCATTCGCTGGAATTGCCTCGCTCTTACCAGTGTGTGTCATCATTATGATCATTATTTTTTACTTAACTGAGCTGGACTTTGGCACAAGTCTTCCAATTGATGGGCAGCCAAGGAAGCATCTGTCGTTGATGAGTTCAGCTGGTCAGAGCACGGTGTTAATGAGTCCAAAGCCACGGGTCCATTCCCACCTGGCTGTAGGTTTGCTCAAAATCAGCCAGCTGAGATGATAACAGAAACTCTGGCCAACAGCTTAACGCATAGAAGAGGAAGCATGGACACACACTCCCACCCAATCTGGTCCAGAGATTCCAAGATGCATCCTTGGGAGGCAAGATGTCAGGGGCGAGGCACTGCTTCCTTCCTCCAGCCCTTAATTCACGTTTTCATTCAAATACCATTGCCTCAGAGGGGCTTCTCAAACTCATCGACTGTTAGTCGCCCTCCGCTTCCAGCTCACAACCACTGCCCCTCCATGAGGATGCCTCCTTTTTCATTTTACCTTGAAAATGATCTTACTTTTACACATATTTAGTTTTAAAATGTAATTCATTAAATTAAATATTATTAAAGGTCCGTCTAGTCAAGGCTATGGTTTTTCCAGTATGGTTTTTCATGTATGAAGATGAGAGTTGGACTATAAAGAAAGCTGAGCGCCAAAGAATTGATGCTTTTGAACATCAATTGGTGTTGGAGAAGACTCTTGAGAATCCCTTGGACTGCAAGGAGATCCAACCAGTCCATCCTAAAGGAAATCAGTCCTGGGTGTTCACTGGAAGGACTGATGTTGAAGCTGAAACTCCAATACTTTGGCCATCTGATGCGAAGAGTTGACTCATCTGAAAAGACCCTGATGCTGAGAAAGATTGAGGGCAGGAGGAGAAGGGGACGACAGAGGATGAGATGGTTGGATGCCATCACCGACTCAATGGACATGAGTTTGGGTAGGCTCCTGGAGTTGGTGATGGACAGGGAGGCCTGGCATGCTGCAGTTCATGGGGTTGCAAAGAGTCGGACATGACTGAGCGACTGAACTGAACTGAACTGAAGTGACTGAAACACAAAAGTAATTAAAATGATCAAATAATTCATTAAGATGAATTATTTGAACTTTGAAAGTTGTCTGCCTCCTATACTAGACTTTAAAATGTGTGAGCACAAGGATGGTGTGTGTTTTGCTCACTGCTCTGATCCCACACAGGATGTAGTGACACCCAGTGCTGGCTTTCAATCATCCTTGTATGAATGGATGGATGAGTGTTCCCACCGTTTTTGGAAAAAAAGATTCTTTTCCTCCCTAGGCTTATGCTTCTTTTTCACACTCAGATCCCCAAAACAGTAATTTATCTTTTAAAAATGATGTCCTGTTTTAGTGGTTTTGAAAGCTCTTATATCCGGTGTCATTATAGGATATATTTTTGGTGAGAGCAGGATTTATTCCATGAAATATGCTTCCTAGTATACTGGAGAAACTGAAGCAAACAAGGTGATATGGATACCAATGTACCTTGGGAGGAACTTTAGGAGTTTGAGGGTTGAGATGAATTTCTAAAAGTGATTTTAGAAGAAAATTAAACCCACTCCATATCATCTCTATTGCCATGCAGGAAGGTTGCTCAGAAATTAAAGAATGGAAATTAAAATAAGGGAAAATTATGGAGATCATGCTGCTGGTTATTTGCAAATCTAGGGAGGTTTGGAAATGGGGAATTGAAGAAGCCATTATGAAGAGACAGAATCTGTCTTGCAATAACATTCTTAGAAAGTCCTGCAAGTAAAGGCTTGCAAGCCTTTCTCACTGTAGGCTCTGCAGCAACAGTTAACCAGCTCATCTTTTCCGACTGCTTCCAAGAGAATTTATGTTAATGCTCACTATGTGCTCAAGAAAATAAATCTGAGCTTGACTTTGGCTTTCAAGCCCATGCCTTGAAAAATCTACATTTCTCCAAAATCTGATTTCTAATGACCTGTAATCTTGTTCTCACCTGCCCCGAACACAAAACCAGTATTTCTTTTCTGCTCTTTTACCAGAATGAAGTACATTTTGTGAAATATCCTACTTTATCTAAATCTCTTTAAAATACCATACACCAGAATCACAAATCCATAAAGAGAGCCAATAGTAATGACTTCTTGTGTTAACTGGATAGGTTTTTAATAACTGATAGAAATAGAAGTACTATTATTATGGGTGAATATAATGATTTTTATTCACAAAGGCAATCTATGTGAGTGAAATCCATTAACTTATAAGTATTTTGATAAGGATAAATCTATGGAGAAAGGGCTATGTATCTTGCCTGCAATTGTTAAACTCCATTAAACATGCTTAATAATTAGTTGGCCGAAGAATCTCATTAGATGTACATTAAATGTGTATTTAAGGCATATTTGAGACACTCCATTAAGAGTGACATGGTAAGCTTTACTGCAAGACTTTAATAAAAATTCTAGTCAAATTAAAACTTGAATTTATGGTCAGTCTTACTATAGCTTTGAAAACAGAATACTGCCTTGAATTCTTTTTTTTTTTTCTCCACAAGGACCAGTCCTGGCCACTATACGTATTTCAAAACTGCTGCATTTAGATATAATTTACATATGATAAGGGCTTCCCTGGTGGCTCAGATGGTAAAGAATCTGTCTGCAATGCAGGAGACCCAGGTTCAATCTCTGGGTTGGGAAGATCCCCTGGAGAAGGAAATGGCAACCCACTCCAGTAATCTTGCCTGGAGAATTCCATGGACAGAGGAGCCTGAAGAGCTATAGTACTTGAGGTCACAAAGAGTCAGACACAACTGAGCGACCAACACTTTCACTACATACAATAAAGTCAATGACTTTAAAGAATTTGATGTTTTAGTAAAAGTATACAATTTTGCAACAATCACCATAATCCATTTCCCCAACCCTAAAAAGTTCCTTCAGATCCCTTCGTAGTCAATCCTGACTCCCAACCCACAACTCTGATTTTTTTCACTAGCTTTGCATTTTCTGGAAATTTCTTATATGTGTCTCCATACAATATATCGCCTTTTGTGACTAGTTTTATCTTAGTGTAATATCTTCATGTAATCTGTGTAATGTAACTTTTGTTGCTGTGTATGTCTGAACGTCATTTCTTTTTCATTGCAGAGTAACATTTCATTATGAGGCTATATCACAATTGGTTCATACATCTGTCAGTTAATAAACATTCTGGCTGCCTCCTTTGGCTATGATAACTTTTTGTGGGGGGAGGGGGCCTGCACCATGCAGCATGTGGGATCATAGCTCCTGACCAGGGATGGAACCCATACCCTCTTCAGTGGAAGTTTGGAGTCTTGACTGCTGGATTGCCAGGGAAGTCCCTCATTTGGCTATGATGAATAATACCTATTTGAATATTCACATACAAGTCTCTGTGTGGACATATGCTTTCATTTTCTTTCTTTTTTTTTTTTTTTTTTTGGTTGGGTGGAAATGCTGGATCTTATGGAAGTTTATGTAACTTTAAAATTCCGCTAACTGTTTTCCAACAAGACTGTACCGTTTACATTCCCACCAGCAAAGATGTGGATTCTAGTTTTTCCACAGCCTTTCCAACACTTGATATTGTCGATCTTTCAAATTTTACCCATTTTAGCAAGTGTGTAGTTGCATCTCATTGTGGTTTTACTGTGCATTTACCTAACAACTGATGATGTGGAATATATTTTTACATACTTATTGGTCACTTGTATATCTACTCTCATGAAGTGTTTATTCAAAAAGTTTGGCTATTTCTATAGGATTCTTTGTCCTGTATTCTGATTTATAGGATTGACGATGAAAAGTGTTTTTTAACACACACTGGATACAAGTTCTCAAAAAGATGTCATTTTCTGAGTCCCTTTGGTGTCTGAGTGTGGCTACAGTATTAGTACAATCCTGGCCTTATAAAATAAAGTGGAAAATTATTTTTAATCTTTGTAAGGATCACAGATTGGTATTAATTTCTTTAATTAAACACCTTTCATGGGGTATATGTGTCATGTTCCTGTGTGCTAAGTCACTTCAGTTGTATATGACTCTTTGCAATCCCATGCAACCCCATGTAGCCCACCAGGATCCTCTGTCCATGGGATTCTTCAGGCAAGAATACTGGAGAGGGTTGCCATGCCGTCCACCAGGGGATCTTCCCAACCTAGGGATTGGACTTGCATCTCTTATGTCTCCTGTGTTGGCAGGTGGGTTCTTTACCACTAGCACCACCTGGGGAGCCCATATATGTCATGAAATCAACCACATATATTTAAAGTCCACTGTTAAGTGTTATATGTATACACCAGTGAAGCCATCTCTACAAGCAATCAATACAATGAACATATCCATCAGCCTCAAAATTTCCTCGTAACTTTTGGTCATTCTTAACTGACACCTCTCTGCTACCACCTCTCTTCCCCACCCCATCTCTGGGTGGGGAATATGTAACTTTACACCCCAAGTATACATATTCACCCCAAGTATATCTGTCCCTATAGATTAGTGTGAATTTTCTCAAGTTTTATATACGTGGAATCAAGTAGTATTATTGTACCATGCAACTAAGTTTGAGAACACCCCCCAAAAGATATGTTCCAATCCTCATCCTCCGTTATCTATGAAGCTTATTTGGAAATGAGGTTGTTTTTTATGGAATTAAGGTGAGTTCCAGTTGAATGAGAAAAAGTGAGAACTGTTAGTCGCACAATTGTGTCCGACTCTTTGCAATCCCATGGACTGCAGCCTGCCAGGATCCTCTGTCCATGGGATTCCCCAGGCAAGAATTCTGGAGTGGGTTGCCATGCCCTTCTCCAGGGGATCTTCCCAATCCAGGGATCGAACCTGGGTCTCCCTCATTGCAGGCAGATTCTTTACTGTCTGAGCTACAAGGGAAGCCCTACTGAATAAGGGTGGACCTTAATCCAATGACTGGTGCCCTTGTGATGAAAGGGAAATTTGGACACTGACACAGAAAAGGGGGAATGCCACACGACAGCTTGGGCAGAGACTGGAGTGATTCATCTACAAGTTAAGGAATGCCAAAGATTGCAACCACCAGGGTTAGAGTTAGGATTCGAGGGGAAAGGAAAGATTCTTCCCTAGAATCTTCAGGGAGAAAGCATGGCCCCACTGAATTCAGATTTCTATCTCTAGAACTTTCTGTTGCTTTAAGCCACCCAGATATTCAGGAATTCGCTAAGGCAGCCTTGTGTGTGTGCGTGTGTATGTTCAGTCACGTGCAACTCTTTGCAACTCCAGGGACTGTAGCCCTCCAGTCTCCTCTGCTCCATCCAGGGATGATTTTTTAAAAAAAGGCTTTGTGATCTGTGAGTGCTGAATTCACCTGTGTCTAATTATATTTTTATCGATATTTTCTCCCCTAGACTGAACTCTTCAAGGTTAAGGCAGTGAGCCTTGTTTACAATATTTACATGGATGCCCAAACTCTAAGGTCCCTACATCAGATTCAATATATGCATACCTGTGAACTTCCCCCATAAACTTAGTACACTTGAATTTTTCTCATCTTTGAGAAGGACATTACCTTCTCTCCAGGTGTTCAGGCTATCAGCCTAGGAAGTTCAAAGACATCTCTTCACCTCCCTGTCCATCCATCACTGTGTCCTGTCTCCATTCAACCTTCTGAATCTCCCCCTATCCCATCCCCTTCTCTCAATACCCACCTTATCCATCCCAACCCATAAACTCCCGTCATCCAACCCTCATGTTTTCCTGCCTGGATTTGGGCAATAGAACGGACTCAGTCGTTGGCCCACCCACCTCTAAACATACTCTAGCCAGAAAACTCCTTCTCATCTCCTGGTTGTCTGTTCCCTGCCCTTCTGCACCTCCAGCCCCAAACCAATGTCAATACGTTCCATTGCTCCTGGAACAGAAAATTTTCCTTGATCTGACTGACCCACAAGGTTCTGTTTATGACACTCTCCCTGTTCTCTGTTCTCCAGTCTCAGTCCTGCTTCCAGCAACCCTGTAAGATGCTCCCTCCTGCCTCAGGTTCTCTGCATATGGTATTTCCTCACCCTGGAACATGGTACCCTCCCCTGGGACCCTGGTTCCTTCACATCCACCCTTCAGATCTCTAAGCATCACTTCCTTGGAGAAAGCTCCTCCAACTTCTCTTAACAAGTCAACCTCAGTACTGTACCTCTTCTAGCACATTCTATCTCCTGCAAAGCACTTGTCAGAGATAAATTTTGCTATTTCTTTGTGTAATTATTTGATTAGGATCTATCTTGCTCACAGAATTCTGTGGTCCCCGGGGGCAGAGACTGAGCATGTTCTGTTTTCCATTCTATCTTTGGCGTGTAACGATGTGTTTGGAAAAGGGCAGATAACCAAAAATATTTCCTGATTAGATGTTGCATGTGCTCAGTTGTGTCTGACTCTTTGCAATCCCGTGGACTATAGCCCGCTAGGCTCCTCAGTCCATGGGATTGCCCAAGCAAGAGTACTGGAGTGGGTTGTCATTTCCTTCTCCAGGGGCTCTTCCTGACCTAGGGACTGAAACTGCATCTCTTGTATCTCCTGCATTGGCAGACAGATCCTTTAGCATTGTGCCACCTGGGAAGCCCCCATACAGATGATGCCTAGAAGGTGCCAATAATATTAAGAAGAATGCATGAAGAGAGAAAGCCAAACTTATTTAAGGAAAGAAAAAAATGCATTATCCCCTTCGACTTAACTATTCTGAGTGTGTGAGAGAGACAGACAGACAGAATAAGGGAGAGAGGCCTTGAAGATTGATCCACTGATCCTGAGCTGTGCTCTGTGACAATCATTCCTAGTGTTCAAATGGGTCTCAACTGGGACACTAGGGTCTTTCAATCAGAATGTCATTGAAAAATGGCTGTCAGCTCAATTCTTTTCTTTTTTATTAATTTTTATTGCAGTATAGTTAATTTACAATTTGTGGTAGTTTCAGGTGTACAGCAAAGTGAGTCAATTATACACACACACACACACACACACACTCACTCACTCTTTTTTAGATTCTTTCCCCATATAGGCTATTACAGAGTATTGAGTAGAGTTCCCTGTGCTATTCAGGGTCCTTATTACTTATTTTATATATAGTAGTGTGTATACGTGGGAGGAGGGCATGGTAACCCACTCCAGTACTCTTGCCTGGAGAATCCCATGGACAGAGGAGCCTGGTCACAAAGAGCTGAACACAACTGAAGTGATTTAGCAGGCAGGCAGGCAGGCAGTGTGTGTATGTCAAGTCCACACTTCCAATTTATTGTTCAGCTGGTAAAGAATCCGCCTGTAATGAGGGAGACCTGGGTTGGAAAGATCCCCTGGAGAAGGGAATGACTTCCAACTCCAGTATTCTGGCCTGGAGAATTCCATGGACCGTATAGTCCATGGGGTCACAAAGAGTCGGACATGACTGAGCGACTTTAATTTTTCACTTTCACTTTTCCCTTTGGTAACCAGAAGTTTGTTTTCTACATCTGTGATTCTATTTCTATTTTGTAAATAAGTTCATTTGTACCATATTTTTTTTAAAGATTCCACATTTAAGCGATATAAGCCCATCTTTGGACAGTGGGGTTTTATAGCTTATCCTATTGACTTGTTCTAGAGTTTAACCCTCCTCCACTTCAGGAAGGTTTCCTTATGTCCAATAAATTTGCTTTTCATCCCAGGAGAGGAGTAAGGTTTCAGAAGCCTATTATTTTTGATGAAATATATGTGAATGCAGAAAGGGTATAGAATGCATATATGTGGGTACATAGATGGATAGATAGATATGTCTACTTATACTTTTCGCTGCAAAATTTATTCACTTAATAGTTATATAGCCACACTAATTTTATTTTAACTAAGATTTGCTTTGTATATAATTTTCCAACCATTTACTTTCAATCTTTCTTTGTGTGTATATGTTGAATGTGTGTGTTCAGTAAAAACATATAACTGGAGTATTATATTTTTAAGTAGTCTTATAATTGTGGTGTTTAATTGCAGAGTTTAATTCATTTTTATTGGTTATCATTATCTATATATTTGAATTCATTTATTTCATGCTTTGGGCTTCCCAGGTGGTGCTGGTAGTAAAGAATCCACCTCCCAATACAGAAGACACAAGAGATGCGGGTTTGATCCTTGGGTTGGGAAGATCCCCTGGAATAGGTAATGGCAACCTGGTCCAGTATTCTTGCCTGGAAAATTGCATGGGCAGAGGAGCCTGGCGGGCTACAGTGCATGAGACACAAAAGTTGGATACAACTGATCATAGCACTTTTGTGCTTTATATATTTTGTGTTTTCTATTTGCCTAGGCTTTTAAAATGTATGTGATTTCTTATTTTTCCTCTTCTTGCTCCTTGTTTGGTTTCTGTTTTTCTTTGGTTGTTATTTTCTCCCTTCTTTCAATTTTTTTCCCTCTATTTTCTGTACCCTAATTTCCCCTCATTCCAATTTTCAGTAGTTACTCCAGAGATTTTATTTTGAATGGTCCATTGATTTGTTCTTTAATCATTTAATTGTTACTGAACTGTGACGAAATGCCAGACCCTGGAAATGTGAAAATATATTTAGCATCCTTGAGGACACTATCATTCAGTGAGAGAGGCAACAGTTTTAAATTAGGGTCTACAAGGATGGCCTGGAGGCTGGCTTTCCCAAAGCTTGTGTATAGAAACACTATTTTTAACTTTTTATTTATTTTAAGGCCACACCATCAGGCATGCAAAATCTTAGCTCCCAGACCAGGAATGGAACCTATGCCCCCTGCAGTGGAGGTGCATATTTTAATCACTGGACAACCAGGGAAAGTCCTTGGAAAACACTGTTAATGGGATGCAAAATCTAGACTTCCCTTCATGATTCTCTTAAAAATCAGTGGTTGGATTTAGCCCTTCAGCACAGTCTGGAGAAGCTAAGCAAGCACACGGATGCACCTATTCACACATTTACACGCATACTTTTGTCACCTTTGGTCAGAATGGATAAACCATAGTACAAATCACTAGATGCTTTTTCAAATATGATATAAGAATATGGAGCCTTATAGTTGTAGTTAAAAGCCCTTTTACTTGCTCACAGCTTTTCCCCAAGGTAATTTTTTTCATTTTCTATCTTTTTTCTTTAACTTCATTTTTGGCTATGTGGGGCCTTCTTTGCTTCCCATGGGCTTTTCTCCAGTTGTGGTGACTGGGGGCTACTCAGTTGCAGCTTGTAGACTTCTCATGGTGGTGGCTTCTCTTATTGTGGAGCACAGGTCCTAGTCATGCAGGCTCAGCAGTTGCAATGTGCAGGCTTAGTTGCCCTACAGCAGATGGGATCTTAGCTCCCCTGTGTTGGAAGACAGATCCTGTTTCACAGTGGTTTCTGATTCCATTTTACAGATGAGGACTTGCGAGTTTAGCAGTCAGAAGAGATGAATCTAAGATTTATGAACAACATGGCCCTCTTTCTATTATACTGCAGTTGTTGGATAAGCATAATTTGCATAAAGACATATTTAGATGATATTTGCCTTATTGTGTGTAGGCTGTAAAAGTATATATTGGTTAGAAGCCCCTAGGGTGGGAGGGTTGCAAATCCAGCTCAGTGGAGTCCTACTCTTTGCATACATGTGCAACTGCTGAAGCCATATGATTTTGCACCCTAGATTAGAATAGCTGGAAAGAGTATGACCATTGGCTGATTTCTTTGTCAACACAGGGCTTTATCTCCAGGTATTTTGTGAGTCGCATTCTTGTCATCAGGTGAGATTTGATTTTTATTCTTGTAAAGGTGACTCTAATGCAAAGTAAATTAGATTCTGTAATGGGATTTTCTTTAGCATGAATGAGAAATAGAAAAATGTCAATATCAAATAGCAAATTATTCTTGATTAATTTTTTAATGGGTTTAGCTAACAACCGATTGAATACATCTTAGATAATTACTTCTATGACTCCCATAACTTGGAATTTTAATTAACTGTTGAAATGCTCTCTTTTTGATGGATTTCGTTTTTTTTTTTTTTTTTCCTTGGGTAAATGAAGCAAGTACCTGGCTTAGTTTTACATCTGGAATCTTAATACCCCTCAGGGAGGGAGTACTAGAGACTCCTATGTTCACAGTCACTGTTCCCCCAAGGACAAGGGCATTGGTGAAGAGTGAGGGGGGTGGTCACAGGAAGTGACCACCACTGACCACAAAAACAAGGACAAATATTTCACTGTCTGCATGCATTTTGAATCTACCATGCAGAAATTAGAAAAGGGCAGGAAATGAATTAGAAACTAGGAAAAATGAAGAGGGTGAGCTTAGAAAGATTGACTTACTGTGCCAGAAAATAAAAATCTTAGGAGCAACTTAATATTATAACTCTCTCTTAAAGCACTGAATAGTATTCCATTGTCTGGATGTGCCTCAGTTTGACTTATTCACCTGCTGAAGAATATCTCGATTGCTTTCAATTAGGGGTCAATTATGAATAAAACTACTATAAACATTTGTATGCAGCTCACTTCTTATTATATTAGAACATATGTCTGGATAAAGAGAGTTTTTGCCCTCGGTCAATTTCTGATGTCAACTGACATATTAATAACTTACACTTCCCATATTTTGGGGGGGTGGCAGTTTGTTTTCAAAGGACAATGACAGTAGGCGAAGTGGGAGACAGGGTATTGCCATGGCTACAAAGCCAGCAGAAGGCAAAGTGGCAGAGACAGACGTAACTGACATGATATAAAACAGAATGTGAGAACCGGCAGCCCAGAAGGCAGACCCGGCCCACAGATGGGTTCTGTTTAGCCTGCCTGTTTTTTTTTTTTTTTAAGAGAGTTACTTGCCAGCTTATAAAAATCAGGAAGTTTCACATAAAAATAGAAAATTGGGACTTTTATTGAAAAAAACTGGAGAATCTGTCAGCTTGAGGTACTCTTCTGGCAGGACATCAGCTGACCGATTTGAGAGGCAGCTGTCCCCTGTTAGCTACAACATGTACTGGTGGACTTGTCATCTTTCCTGCCTGACCCTTTTCATAGCACCCACTGACTTCTACAGGCATTTAAGTTTTTCATTTCACAAAGCAGTTACCATGTTCATAGACAACCTGAAGCAACTCTAAGTCCTTTTAGAGGGAAGATCACTAGAAGAGAAAGAATGGTGTAATCACAGCAAGACAGCACCAAGCAGAATCATCGAGGCTGCTTTTCCTTTTCAATATACAAACCTGAGCTGGTAGAAAAAGAGACATGGAAACCTATGGAAAGAGACCAGGTAACAGCTCAACAAGGTCACAACTGAGGGACTTCCTGGTGGTCCCGTGGCTGAGTCTCTGTGCTTCCAATGCAAGGGGTGCAAGGTTTCATCCCTGGTGGGGAAACTAAGATCCCACATGTTGCATGGCCAAGAAAGGAAAAAAAAAAAGAAATAGGATAAAAAGATGCTCTACACCCAAAGACAAAGAAGAAGCTGTCTTCACTGTGGCTTCTTTTTTGTCTTTGAATGTAGGGTATCTAAAAAAAAGTCACAGATGAGACTGTACATAATAGGATCAAAAGTTGTCATGCCCAAGACGTGCCAAATACATTATTAGTGACAGGCCAGTTCTGTTCATTTACTGGAGGGTCTTTTATGGTCTAGAATAAATTATATATTTAGCCAACCATTTTTTTCATTAAGTTGGTATCGAAGGTGTGAAAACTGTAACCGCTATAATATGGATTCCCTTTGTTTACAACCCTTGTTCCTTAATCAAAAAGATGCTTCAAAAGCCTTCTAAGTAGCTCATTTTACTTTCTCGAAAAATGTTTATTAGCAAAACGCTAAAGCTAAAAATCTGGAGGTCAAGGTAGATTTTCTTTGGGAAGTGGACATATTGTTATCAATTTATATTTCTCTAATTCTTCAGATATGGACTTAGTCATACAGGTTTTTCTGCATTTCAGGCCAGACATAAACGGGCAGACCTCACATGTGCAGAGGGCAAGGATTGGGGTCAACATGTAAAATAATGACATTTATAAGAGATATACAGACCAGATTGCCAGTTTCTCCCTCTCTGGCTTTCAGAATCACAACATATATTTAGCTATCAGCCTCCTAAAGTATTATTGAAATAGGTCATGCTCTGGATTTGGCAACTAAATGACCTTTTCTGGTATTCAGATGACCACAAAAACCAAATCCTGAACTACTGCTTTCTCTCCTGTGATATTTTTCTGTACTTCTCATTCTTTTTCACAGACAGGGAACAACATTTGAGTGTAAATTGTCCTGATAAGATTCATAAGAATGTGGAACAAAGATAGACACAATACTATTGAAAACAACTACACACAGTTCTATCTAGAATAATGGTACATAATATTGTCTAGAATAATGAGGCAGAATATTATCTAGAATCACTGAAATAGTCACTAGCTCTCAGGAAAATTTCCTCATTGTGGATGAGATGTTTCAAGTCAAGGTATGGGGTTGGCTAATGTGCAAACTGAAAATGGTTCTGCCTGGTTAGAAAGGTGTCACTGAAATTGGAGGCTTCCAGCCTCAAGGAGCAGTTTTTCATGATACAACCTGAAGAACAGGAAACTTGTGCTTTGAAGCAACAAAGTTCCAAGCTAGCAATGACATCTTAATAGATAAATAAGATTGCATTGATTATTTACATACCTATAACATACAATTCAAGCCAAACCTTTAATTATTCTCTATCTTGATATCATGGACAACTTCTGCAAGTCTCTTTGCAAAGAAGGGAAAAATGTCTTCATATCAAATTCAAATACCTAATAATTTGAATCACGTTTGACTTGTGATTTTGAGACAAAGGATGATCACTGAGGAATCTACCTGTGTTGAAATGTTTGCGGAAAGAAATAGCGTTTGTTCACTTAATGCTGAAACTGTGTCACAGGTGGTTGATTTCCCCATCAACTTTGTGCCAGAACTCAATATAATCCTCTGATCTCACACTAATTAACTCAGCTAGCACGAAAGGCTGCTGCAGATACTCTTAATATTATAAAATAATGAAGATGTTCTGCCTTGCAAAATCCATTCTGCAAGTGAAATGAAGACAACTCTAATGGATTCATTTAAAAATCGAATTCAGAATCCTCATTGTGGTATAGCATAGAAATCACTGAAAGTGCTAAATGAGTACCAAATAAATGGCTATTTACTGCCACACAAAGGACTTAGAAACTAATGAGAAGAGAGGGTTTTTTTTTTATTAAAATGTCTGTTTTAAATTTCTTTTCAGACAAGATCAGTATTATAGAAGCTATCTCATCTCTAAAATCCCATGACACTATAAGACAGCTCATTAAGCATAATAAAATCACCTTACGATCATGGAGGTACTTTGTCATGTTTTAGAATACTGAATTAAATTGAAAAATCATGTTTATAATCAGTGCTTCCTGGGGAAGCCCTAAAATGCTTTCCAAATCTTTGATTATCTAAAGTACCCTGTCACATGCAGGCATCATACAGTTGCTTAAAGGTCTTCTTAGCATTGAGAACTACTTGCAATTAATATGTTCATTTATAAGCTTACTCATTGTCCTGCCCCTCGAAGGAGGCATCAACAAGAAGCGGCTGGAGAGCACACTTGTTTGTGAAGGGTGGAAGCAGCTATTGTCCTCATGAGGTCACTGTGGGACAGAGGTGTGGCTGTGGTCCTGGCTGCCAAGCCCCTTCTAGCTGCCTCCACTGGCCTTCTCCCATGTCCCCTTCCAGATGGAATCTCCCTTCTTCTGGCCTTGCTTGGTGACCTGGGTGGTGACTTGTATGGAGTCCCTTTGCTCTACTGGCTTCTGGTTTGGTTCCTGGGTGGGTTCGGCCCATGGGAAGCACCAGAGAAGATCTGACGGAAGGAAATTAGCGCCTGGTCCTCCTCCTTGAAAGGTGTCTCTGTTGGCTCCATCCCTTTTACGGAAGGTCTCAGTAGTTCTAAGTCAGCCTTGACCACACAACCTTCTCTGTCTTCCAATCCTGGTAGTTATTTTCTCTTCTCATCCACTCAAGTCTCAGGCGTCTGTGAACATCTTTGCTAAATTCTTTGTTAAACTTGCCTCAGATCCTCCTAATGTGAGTGAGCCAACTGTTTTCTACTGGGTCTGTGAATAACCCACTGTCCAATTTCTAAATGTGGTTCTAAGTTTTCCCTCTGTGATTCTTTGAGCCATTCAGTATCTTTTAACTTAAACTCCTTTTCTGGCTCTCTCAGCCAGGGGGAATATCTGTTATTGCAACTGAGAGCCCTGACGGACATAGAGATTGGTCACTCTACATGGGCAAGACCCTGGCCCATATTACCTGCACCTGTTGTGGGGACTGCCACATGGAAGGAACTCAGTATGGATTTGTTGCATGACTGAATGAGTGTGGCCAATGAAAAAAGACTGATGGTTCAACATATGTCACAATTACATGCAATGCATTCTGGGACCTTCAAAGTTGTTCTTTTGGAAGGTCATCTGTTTTGTTCATTGCTTAAAGTATTCTTGGAATACGATGTGACTGACAAGGATTTAATTCCCAGAATATACAAACAGCTCATTCAGCTCATACAAACAGCTCATTCGGCTCAATAATGAAAAACCAAACAAGCCAATCAAACAATGGGAAGAAGATCTAAACAGAAATTTCTACAAAGAAAACAGATAGATGGCCAGTAAGCACATGAAATGCAAGCCAAAACTACATTGAGGTATTAGCTTATGCTGGTCAGAATGGCCATCATTAAAAAGTCTACAAATAACAAATGCTGGAGAGGGTGGGGAGAAAAGAGAACCTTCTGACACTGTTGGTGAGAAGGTAAATTGGTGCAGTCACTATGGAAAACAGTATGCAGGGTCCTCAGAAAACTAAAAATAGAGTTGCCATGTGATCCAGCAATCCCACTCTCAGGCATAGATCTTTTCTCAGGAAAAGATTAAAACTCTAATTCAAAAAGACACATGCATCTCAATGTCCATAACAGTTCTAGTCACAATACCCAAGACACGGTAGCAACCTAAATGTCCACTGACAGATGAATGGATAAAGAAGATGTGACACATATACACAGTGGAATATTACACAGCCATGAAAAAATGAAATAATGCCATTTACAGCAACATGGATGGATCTAGAGATTATCATACTAAGTGAAGTAAGTCAGACAGAGAAAGACAAATATCACTGTCTTGATATTATTTGTATGTGGAGTCTAGAAAACAATACAAATGAACTTGCTTACAAAATAGAAACAAACTCAAGAAATAGAAAATAAACTTACACCAAAGGTGAAAGAGGTACAGGGAGGGATAAATTAGGAGTTTGGGATTAATAGATACAAACTACTATACATAAAATAGATAAACAGTGAAGTCCTACTATATACCACAGGGAACTGTATTCAGTATCTTTTAGCCAACTATAATGGAAAAGAATCTAAAAAATAATATATAGGTGAGCATATATTCACATATATTATATATATATATGTGAATCAGTTTGCTGTGCACCAAAAATTAACACAACATTGTAAATTAACTATACTTAAATTTAAAAATTCTTGGAAATTCTTCCTTTTAGAATTACCTTTAGAGTAAAACAGTTCATCATTTGTGTAAGTTGCATGGAGGGAAACACTTATTTCAATTTGCTCAACAGCATAAACCCTACTCTACTCCAGTCTTCCTGGACTTCTGACAAGGGTCCGGGGCAGACAGAGTACTTCTGCACAGACTAAATAAAAAGAGGCATGACAGCCCCAAGCTGCTCTTAGACCAGTGGCCCCTCTTAGACCAAATGTCTACTTATGTAGAAAATGAGTGATCCATTCATTCTCTCCTTGGGGTGGTTGAAAACAATTTAGTGACAGAGATGCCCAAGTCTTCCAGGAGTATCCCCCGACATGCATGGGCTGCTGGTGGTGGCTGGCCCTGGGGAGAATGACCAGATTCTCCAAAGACAAGAATTCAAGCCTAACTGGAATCAGGCTCTGGTCCATTGGGGGAAGGTCATGCACCCCACGTTCACGAGTGGGAAGAGAGTGTGAGAGGCTAACTCATGGATTTCCAACCCCAGATTTCCTCGTGCAGAGGAGTTATATTTTACATAAGAGGTAGTTTATGTCAGCAAGTGCATAAGGTAAAGCTGTGTGTAATCAAAAGAAGTTTAGAAAATCAGCTTAGTTGCCCATAAATTTCAACTTCCAAGGTTTAATGTGTGCAACCCCGCACAAACAATTCTCATGCATGCTGAAGTTTGGAAGCACTGAACAAGACAAAAGGAAGGAGTGGAAAGGTAGCTCTGATGTGGTCATTGAAATTCCTGTGCCCTGAAGTTAACTATCAAATCCCTTGCATGGATGAAAGATGTACAAATATTTCTTAAATGTTCTGCTTGTCAGCAGGAAGTCCTTCATTTTACCTTATTGTGAGCCTCTAACTTTCACCTATTCACATTTTTCTTGAAGACTCAGTGAGATGGAGGAACTGAATATGGTGTTAGAGTGTTAAGGTCAGTGTTTTTGGCACAGACTCTAACCACCTACCTTCACTCTCCCCTTTTTTCTAGGACACAAGGCTGGACTACATTTCCCAGCTTCCCTTGCTGCTGGGTGTGGTCATGTGACTTAGAATCACCAAAGAATGAGTTGAGATAGAATAATGAATGCTCTTTGGAGCATCTCCTTTAAGAGAGCAAGGGTGCCTATTCCATGTTCCTTATTGGCCTTTGTGCCTTAACCCCGGATGTGATGACTCCAGGGACATGGCAGAGACCCAAGATAGAAGGAACCCAGGCCCCTAAATCACTACTGGGATGAGAGCTCCTTGGTAACCAGAAGTGTCCACCTGTCCACCCTCTACCTTTATGCAAGTGAGAAATACTTCTATCATGGCTGGGTCGTTGCATTTGGGGGCTCATTTGTTACAGCAGCTTAGTTTCCCTCACTAATACAAGGTAGTCAAATCATCCACCTATTTAATAAATGTTTCTGTGTCTACATCCATATGATGAGTAGCACAGAACCTCCCTGACTCCTATATTTCAAATTTACAAAATCTTAGAAAATGAGGGGGTTGTTTAGAAAATAAAAGGAGAGACATAGGCCTAAGATCTCAGGTGAATAAAGAAGGAGAAGAACCAGAATATGAATCGAGTGTTTTGTCCAGAAGTCGAGGACTGGGTGTGGGGTCTGCTTGTGCCCGAGATGGAGGGCTGTTTTCCTGGGTATGTATCTTTGGCTGTATCTTTGGATGAGGTGGCAGGAGGCAGGAGAATGGGGCACCAAGAGAGAAGGTGATTTCTGATTTCAGGCTTCTTGCTGACACTGCTGCGGAAGCAGCAGGAATCCATAGACGCGGCTGATGGTGAAGCCAGGCAGAAGACCACAGATTGCCCCCTAGAAGGATTCCAGGTTCCCAAGCAAGGCCTGGAATCCTCAGAGAACCCCCAGTTCAAGCTGCCAAGATGACCGAGGCAATGGCCTCCCAGCAGTGCCCTCACAGGGAGGGTGATCTGAGGACATTATGGGCCCACCCCACCCAAAGTCCCAGTACTCTCTGAGTTCACTCACCACACGTTTCAGTGACCTCAGAAACAACCCCAAAGACACCAGGGTTAATTTTTCTGCCAAACCATAAATAATGGGGTCTAGGAAAAGTAATTAAGTTGAGTTACAGAAAAACAAAGAAATAAATATTTCTTGATGACTTGAGCCTGTCCACTGAGATTTATACCCACTGGAGTCGGGCTTTGGGTGTTGAGCAAAAGGAAGACCTCAGATCTACCAGCCAGGAGCGAGTTTTCTGTTGCGCATCTCAACTGAACTCAGCCTGTTGCAAACGGCAGGTGTCACAAAGCAGGGATGCGTTGAAAGGAAGTGCAGATTTAGCTGACTTCTTTCTGGAGCCTTCTGAGGACTACCTCCTTTGTTTTCACTTCTCTTTCTGGGAGGGTGGGGGGACCGACTTTCCTGAAAACTCAAAGACTCCTAGCTGAGCATCTGTGCTTCCAGGTGAGGTGGAATCTGGTGATTCTTCCCACGGTAATAATTAGGAGGAGAAATAAAGGCGCAGTTGTGAAAAATTAATTTCTTACTGAAGCCATTTGAATCAAAAAGGCTCTTTGAAAAGAGGTGGGAGTCAGTGGGCAATATAAAAGCTCCAAACAAAACCCAGCATCATAGACTCTCTTAGAAGTGATCAGACTTAGGGATGTTGGCTTTCCTGTCAGAAGTGGAGGAACCGATGTCGCAGTGAGGCCAATTATTATTGTACTGTGGGAGGTCTGGTGCCCAAAAGACCTGCAGGCACAAATCCTTCAGCCAGGGCATCCTCATCCTGTGGGAAGTTGTGGGAAACTCCCCAAATGAGAAAGTTGCATAATGAACCTATACTCAAAACTGAGGAGGGTTTCTTTTTTTAATTATGTTTTCATTATTGTGGTACAAGTCATATAATATTAAAAATACTATTTTAACCATATTTAACTGTACATTTCAGTGGCACTAAGTACATTCAAGTTGTTGTGCAACTGTTACCATCATCCAGCCTTCAAATTTTTCCCCTTCCTAAACTGAAACTCTGTCCCTATTAAAGACTAACTCCCCATCTCCATCCCCCCATCTCACCCCCAGCCCCTGATATCTACCAATGTACTTTCTGACTCTATGAATTTGACTATTCTAGGTACCTTTTTTTTTTTTTTAATTTTTACAATGTTGTGTTGGTTTATGCCATACAACAACGTGAATCAGCCATAATCATACATATATTCCCTTTCTCCAGAGCCTCTCTCCCCTCCCCCCTCCTATGCCTCCAGATCATCACAGAGTGCCAGACTGGGTTCCCTGTGCTATACAGGAGGGTTTTTTTTAAAATGGTGCCAATGCTTCATAGCATCCCTTAGAAGAATGGAAAATTAAAGGAGGAGCGTGGGGTTAGGTGGTCTGGTTCAATCCCACTCTGCCACTTCTTGTATCTGGGACTTAGCAAATTAATCTTTGATTAATCTGTTAGATCCCTCAGTAATCAAATGGCAATAAATAAGAGTATCTAAATTGTAGAGCTGCAGGGAGGATTCAATGAGATCATGTCTGTAAGGAGCTTACTGCAGTCCTTGGAGCATTCAAAGGCTCAGTGAATATTATGGAGCTTTGTTTTTCCTCAGAGGGCACGCCTGTCAAGGACAAGGCTCTTCTGACCACTTCTGGGATGGGTCCTACTCAGGGACACTTCTGTGAATCTCTTTTCTCATTCTCCCCCACCATCTGCCTCCCCTTCCAGTTTATACATATCTTTATGTTGTTGTGTGTGTTTAGTCGCTGTACATTATTTGAACATACTTTTCCTAAAAAAATAACTTTTTATCTGAAATTTAGTAAATTTTACCTGCTAACTCTTGCAACCTTATAAAGCTGATACTTGGAGATAGAGAGGAATCAGGTCCCTACAGGGGGACAGTTTGAGCCCCTGGATCAAGTCTTGCCTGAACACATCCATTACAAAAACAAAAAATTCCCTTTCAGTTTAAGCTTGAGTTGGGTTTCCTGTGGCTTGCAACCAGAGACCTGACTATTTTCCACTATTTTCCATGGTGTAGAGGGAAAGGTGAGACTTGTAGGCTAGAATGACTGGATTGCAACCTGGTTAAGCTCAGTGGTGAAGAACACATCTGCCAATGCAGGAGACATGGGTACGGTCTCTGGTTCAGGAAGATCCCCTGGAAGAGGAAATGGCAACCCACTCCAGTATTCTTGCCTGGGAAATTCCATGGACAGAAGAGCTTGGTGGACTACAGTCCATGGGGTCTTAAAGAGTCTGACATGACTGAGTCAACACACACACATGTGTATAGAAAATATGCAAATACTACACTAATACTGCATAGGCAATACTATAGATGGATATGTGACCCAGACAGAGATATCGAAGTATAACAATTTCGATTTTCTAAGAGACGATTTTCTGGAGTTTCTAAGAGATGCCACCGGAAATGAATCTAGGAGGATTGAACTTGAACTACTGTGGGCATCCCAACACTACATAGCTATGTATGGAGCTATCTGAGAACGGAGCTGACTCAAGGGATGGAGAGAAAGCAGATCCTAGTGACCTTGTTTGAGCTCCTGGATCAAGCCTTACCTGAAGTCAGTGCCCCTGACGGTCCTATTACATGCTATTTACACAAGCTGTACAGTTACGTGAGCCTTTTTGAAGCCATTTTGGGTTAGGTTATCAATCTCTTGCAGTGAAAAAAGTCCTAACTGTTACAACAATTAAGACAGGGTGCACAGCCTTCTCACACCCCACTGTTTAAATAGAACACATTTTTTTTTCCCATAAATCTAGACACATGCATTTGAATTCTATTCCAGTCCCTTCTGGACGGCTCATCGTGGCCAAGTCATTTAAACTCTCTGAGCTTCAGTAGTCTCACTTACAAAGCTGGGCTAGATCCCACTTAATTTACAGGGTTGTTTTGAAGATTAAATGAAGTCATCTATGTAAATCAGATAGTACATATATGAGCCACTGTCAGAACACTCTATCAAGGGTAATTATTATTATCAATGTCATTATTAATAGTGATTGGAATATCATACATACATGTAGGTAGGGTGACTATTCTGGATCTTTTCTGCAAAAACGGCACATTCCATGCCTACAAGCTGCTTATTCTCAAATTAAGGAATAAATCATTCGTAATATATATTGGCTTATAGACAGCCATTAGGAGAAATAATTTCTGAATGGGAAGTTATGTGATGGTCCTAAATGAATTCTGACTGACATCTGCAAGGGGAAGGATAATGACCCTAGCCATGTGTTCACTTTTTGCCTTGGTGCCAGAAGCCAATCAATTTACTAGTCAGTCACGGAAGACAGGCTGTCTGCTTTGCATGGACTCATCTGTTCAATTTTTCATTTTCTCATGTAATATTTCTGGGCACCCATTATCCAACCAGCACTGCTCTGGGCTTGAATGGCATTGGACGTGGATCTCCTCCTTTCACAGAACTTACAGTGAGAGAAAAGAACAGGAAATAAGCAAACAAATAAATCAACTGCATAAATTCAGAAAATGATCAGTGATTCCCAGTGGCTCCGCTGATAAAGAATCTGCCTGTCAGCGCAGGAGATGCAAGAGCGTCAGGTTTGATTCCTGAGCTGGGAAGATCCCCTGGAGAAGGAAATGGCAACTCACTCTAGTATTCTTGTCTGGAGAATTCCATGGACAGAGGATCCTGGTGGGCTATAGTCCATGGGGTCACAAAGAGTTGGACACAACTGAGTGCACATGCTTGCACACATGCATGAAGTAAATAAATAGGATAATGGGACAATGTGTGTCTTGGGTTCAGTTTCCAGAAGCAGAGTTAGAGATAAGGTATGTGACTTATCAAGGGTGTGATCTTCTAGAAATGCCGAAAAGTAATGAGGGACACAGGTGAGCAAGAATGTGTCTCATGTAGAGAATGGACTTGTGGACACAGAGAGGGAAGGAGAGGGTGGGACGAATTGAGAAAGTAGCACTGACATATATACACTACCATGTGTAAAATAGATGGCTAGTGGGAAGGCACTGTATAGCACAGGGAGCTCAGCTCGGGGCTCTGTGGTGACCTAGATGGGTGGGAGGGAGGTCGAAGAGGGAGATGATATATGCATACTTATAGCTGATTCATGTTGTTGTACAGCAGAAACTAACACAACATCGTAAAGCAATTATCCTTCAATTTTTTAAAAAAAGAATGTGTCTCAGGTGGAGTCTAGGATTGGAAGACCCTCATGGGCTCCTGGGGCATCAACCATACAGCCTGAGTGTCCACAACTTAGATCCAGACATCAGCCAACCATTGGCTCTGAGCCACCCTCAGGAGGACCACTGCCTCCCAGGTTAGGTGAGACCAGATTGGGAGGGGTGGGGATCAAGAGTTTCATCTAGCCATGCTGAGTCTGAAATGCATCCAACATCCTCTAGGAACTATCGAGTAGGTAGCTGGATGCAAGGGTATGAATATCTGTGGAGAAGTCAGGCTTAGAGATTAGATTTGAAATTTCCAGCTTAGCAATGAAAGAAGAGAGCTGTGGATGGATGCCTGAGGCACTCTAAATTGGGGAGCTGAGCAAAGCTACCCAAGGAGACTGAGAAGGAGTGGTCTTGAAGGTGGGAGGAGAAAAAGCAGGAAAGGCTGAGGATAAAGATGCTGAGACGACAACAAGTGTCTGGATGCTGGTGGAGGCACCCACCGTCTTAATTCCACTGAGAGGCGGGGTGAGATGAGAACAGAGGGCCACCACTCGACCAGGCACACTGGAGTTCCTTGGTGGCTGCGAGAAGAGTGGTTTAAGTCAAGCCATTGGGGTCACAGCTGACTCAGACCACATAGAAGAAAGTAAGAAGTGAACAAGGGACGGGACTTCGCTGGTGATCCAGTGGTTAAGACTTTGCCTTCTAATGCAGGGCGTGTGTGTTTGATCCCTGGTTGGGGAAGTAAGATCCCCACACACCTTGAGGCCAAAAAACCCAAGGTTTGAAACAGAAGCAATATTGTAACAAATTTAATAAAGACTTTAAAAATGGCCCACCTCCAAAAACCTTGAAAAAAAAAGAAGTGAGCAAAGGATTCAGATATTCATTTAAAAATGTTTCCAGGATGGTGGCTTGTAGCTTGAGGAAGAGAGGAGGTCTAAGGGAGGGTGTTTTTAAATTGAAGTCTAGTTGCGTTACCATATTATATATTTCAGGTGTACTATATATTGACTATATATTGTACTATTTATTTATTATTGTACTATTTATTGTACTATTACTTATGCCAAAGCCTTTGACTGTGTGGATCACAACAAACTCTGGAAAATTCTTCAAGAGATGGGAATACTAGACCACCTCACCTGCCTCCTGAGAAATCAGTATGCAGGTCAAGAAGCAACAGTTAGAACTGGACATGGAACAACAGACTGGCTCCAAATAGGGAAGGAGTATGCCAAGGCTGAATATTGTTACCCTGCTTATTTAATTTCTATGCAGAGTACATCATGCAAAATGCTGGGCTGGATGAAGCACGAGCTGGAATCAAGATCGCCGGGAGAAATATCATTAATCTTCGATATGCAGATGACACCACCCTTATGGTGGAAAGTGAAGAAGAACTAAAGAGCCTCTTGATGAAAGTGAAAGAGGAGAGTGAAAAAGTTGACTTAAAGCTAAACATTCAGAAAACTAAGATCATGGCATCTGATCCCATCACTTCATTGCAAATAGATGGGGAAACAATGGAAACAGTGAGAGACTTTATTTTGGGGGCTCCAAAATCACTGCAGCCATGAAATTAAAAGATGCTTGTTCCTGGGAAGAAAAGCTATGACCAACCTAGACAGCATATTAAAAAGCAGAGACATTACTTTGACAACAAAGGTCTGTCTAGTCAAAGCTATGGTTTTTCCAGTAGTCATGTATGGATGTGAGAGTTGGACTATAAAGAAAGCTGAGGGCCGAAGAATTGATGCTTTTGAACTGTGGTATTGCAGAAGACTCTTGAGAGTCCCTTGGACTGCTAGAGATCAAATCAGTCCATCCTAAAGGAAATCAGTCCTGAATATTCATTGGAAGGACTGATGCTGAAGCTGAGGCTCCAATACTTTGGCTACCTGGTGTGAAGAACTGACTCATTGGAAAAGACCTTGATGCTGGGAAAGATTGAAGGCAGGAGGTGAACAGGACGACAGAATATGAGATGGTTGGATGGCATCACTGAATCGATGGACGAGTTTGAGCAAGCTCTGGGAGTTGATGGACAGGGAAGCCTGGCGTACTTCAGTCCCTGGGGTTCCAAAGAGTTGGACACAACTGAGCGACTGAACGGATACAGTGATTTACAGTTTTTAAAGGCTATAGTTCATTTATAACTTCATTTATAGTTATAAGATATTGGCTGTATTCCCCATGTTGTACAATATATCCTTTTGGCTTATTTTATACATAATAGTTTATACCTCTTACTCCCCTACCCCTATCTTGCCCCTTTCCCAACCTATCCCCCCTGGTAACTGGTGGTTTGTTCTCTAAATCTGAGTCCTCTTCTTTCTGTTGCATTCACCACAGTGCTGTATTTTTTTAGATTCCACATATAAGTGATATCATACAGTATTTGTCTTCCTCTGTCTGACTTATTTCACCTAGTATAATGCTCTCCAAGTCTGCCCATCTTGCTACAAGTGGCAAAATTTCATTCTTTTTTATGACTGAGGAGTATTCAATTGTATATGCACCACATCTTCTTTATCCATTCATCTGAGCTGGGACATTTAGGTTGCTTCCATATCTTGGTTGTTATAAATAATGCTGCTGTGAACAATGCTGGGGTGCATGGATCTTTTTGAATTAGCGTTTTCCTTTTGTTCAGATATGTACCCATGTTTGGAACTGCTGGGTCCTATGGTAGCTCTATTTTTAGTTTTTAGAGGACCTTCCATTCAGTTTCCCACAGTGGCTGCACCATTTTATACTCTGTATAAAATGTACAGTGTATGATGGCTCACAGGAGGGGTTTGTAATAGTCTGTATCAGTGAAGCTTGGCTTCAACAACAGAAATGTATGTTCTCACAATTCTGGAGGCTAGAAGTCTACGGCCAGGGTGTCAGCAGGGTTGGTTTCTCTTGAGGCCTCTCTCTTTGGTGTGTAGACAGCCGTCTTCTCCCTGTGTCTTATCCCTCTATGTGTGCCTGTGTCCTTAACTCCTCTTCGCGTAGGGATACAGTCATTAGGATGGATCATCAACTTAATCACCTCTTTAAAGACCCTGTCTCCGGTTACATCACCTTCTGTAGTGCTAGAGTTAGGATTTCAACATATAAATTTGAGAAGATACACTTCATTTCATTACAAGATACTAGAGCATATTCTCTTGAAGATATAAATGGGAGAAATGGATGATGCAACAGAGAGGAAGATATCTCAGGTGGCCACGTCCGTAGGTGGGTCAGAGGGGATGCATCCAGGGGCACCAGCACAAGGGCTGGTCTTTTCCCAGAACCCATTTCCTCCAAAGCCTATGCTTGTATATCACTGCCTGTCATGGCTGCTCATGTACTATTTGTTAAAAGGATTCACCAATAATGCAGAGTTTCAGCTAATTTCTTATGGTACTATGCGTGATCAAGGCAAACGACCTTAATTGAATAAGCAATTAGCTTTGAAAATATTAGTGCGCATAAAGGCATAACAAATGAGTTTTCTAATTATTCTTTCCTGCCAGAAGCATCAGCTGTTTTGGTCTTTGACAGGAAGCTTCTAATCCTTGTAGGTAAGATATTAGCTTCTAGGTAGCTATTGAGTTCTGAGCATGATAAAGGTATAAGGCAGATGTCCCAGACTCATGTGTCTGCTGGGTGGGGAAGGTAGTGATGGGGTGAATGAGCACAGAGAGTAAGAGCTATGAGATTCGAGAAAGTACACACTGCAGTTAAAGAAATAATTGTGGAAGAATGTGGTGTGGGCTCAGGGCGACCTGTTGCATCTTTCACAAAAAAAGGCAGCAGGACCCAGGAAAACCATGAATGTATTCTCACTGATATGACCCGAGAGGCTCCAGTGTACCACCTCTATTCTGGGGTACCACTACCCCTTTCAGAGGTTCATGGTCCAGATGGAGAAAGTTGGGGTGGTTAGCAAAATCCATGCACAAGGTGTTCTGAGCACAGGTTAGGACAGGACCAAAGAGTAACAATAACTCAAACTCATGTTCTATGTACCTCATCCTCCAGATTAGTCCTACCCTTCCCCACCATGCTCAGTGACCTGGAGGCTGACCACTATGGGCTATCCATGGCTCCTTGACCTTGGGTTTCCAGTTGGTTAGTCCAGTGGAGAGCTCCAGCAGCAGACCAGACACAAGGGAAAAAGTAAATCTGAAGATTCATTCCCCATTCCCCTGAGCACCTATTCTCTGCAGGGTCACCTGGGCTGGCTCTGTCCTTTGTCTGAGGCCACTGCTCCTGCCCAGTGACCCTCTCCACATAGTGTCTTTCTGGGTTTGAGTAACGGCATCCTCTACTCATTTCTTGAGATCTATGTATGGAAATGGTTCCTTGTTGTCACAAATCCTGATACATCACACAGCGCTTTGTTGTTTCTCCACATCCCTTTATTATACTCTTCTCAAATGCCCCGATTTGGTTATTCTTTCTTTTTTTTCTGATGGTGTCTTAGAAAACACCGGCAACACGGTTGACAATGTTCTAACTGGTTGGAACTCACTTCATCAAACGTTATATCATTCCTATATTGCAGATGTTAAGCCTGAGGTGTAGATTTGCCCAGCGTCACACAAATGGTAAGTGATGGAGCTGGAGTTTAAACCCAGGCGGTCCATCTCTGGATTCTGTGCTCTTGACTGATATACAGAAGGGAGTCACTTACACCAAGATAGCAGGAGGTCACAATGATCTGGATAATCTTAAAGATCAACTATTTGAACAATGTCTAGAAGGATGGACATATAGGCAGAGAGGGAGTGAGGGAGAAGGAAGGAAGGACACACCAGACATACAACTGCTGTGAGCAGAAAAGGGGATTCTGTAGATGTGTCAAGGTGCTGATGAAGCAACTCTCTTTACCCAAGAGTAAAATACCAATACTCGAAGAGAGGAAAATGAAGCAGAAGGACAGGACATGTAGGGTTCTTCAGGACAAAAAAGAAGGGTCTGAATATAAGACAGGGAGTGTATATAGTCACCACTGTATCAGATTCAAGTGACAGGAAGTCAGTTGACAACAGATTAAGAAAAAGGAACTTGTGGACTCATGTGACTGGAAGTCCAAGAGGAGGCTCAGCTTTGGGGTGTGGGAGTCAGGATCTGTTTGAGAAATATGCTTTTGCTCTGCATGTGATGTGTAGAGCTCTACACACGACCAATAATCTACAATGTTGCCTAAAACATCAGTATGCCCTTTCTCACCTTACTTGCTCCCCATCTCCCTTGGAGTCACACCCAGTGATGTTCCTATGACCTGCATAGCTAAACACGATGGGTCATGCTCCTTCTGCATTTTCACTGCTTCCATGACTCCATCTCTGCTCTCCTCCCCTTGGTTCCTAAACTCCAGCCACTGTGGCCTCCTCTGTGAGTCTACATCACTCTTCTGCTGCAGGTGTTTGTACTCAATACCCTCTCTGCTTGCAGAGCTCTTCTCCAAGAAACCCAGATGCCCAATTCCCACCTTCTGTCAAATGCCACATTCTTAGTGAGGTCTCCTCAGACCACCCTAACCAAAAATTTTAACCCCTCCCCTAGCTCCTTGGAAGAAAGGCTATGACAAACCTAGACGGCATATTAAAAAGCAAAGATATCACTTTGCCAACAAAGCTCCATACAGTCAAAGCTATGGTTTTTCTAGTAGTCATGTACAGATATGAGAGTTGGACCATAAAGAAGGCTGAGCACTGAAGAATTGATGCTTTCGAATTGTGGTGCTGGAGAAGACTCTTGAGAGCCCCTTGGACAGCAAGGAGATTAAACCAGTCAATCTTAAAGGAACTCAACTTTGAAGATTCATTGGAAGGACTGATGCTGAAGCTGAAGCTGCAGTACTTTGGCTGCCTGATGTGAAGAGCTGATTCATTGGAAAAGAACCTGATGCTGGGAAAGATTGAAGGCAGGAGGAGAAGGGAGTGACAGAGGATGAGATGGTTGAATGGCATCACCGACTCAAAGGACATGAGTTTGAGCAAACTCAGGGAGATAGTGAAGGACAGGGAAGCCTGGCGTGCTGCAGTTCATGGGATCTCAAAGAGTCAGACATGACTTAGCAACTCAACAACAACAACAACCCCTCCCAGACACTGCTGTCCCACTTACATGCTTTATATTATTATTCTCTTTAACGACCATCATTAATAGAGCATTCATCTTACTCATTTATTATAGTTATTATGTCTTTCCAATAATGATGTAAAACAAAGATGTTTTGTTTGTTTTGTCCATTGCCTAACTTGGTATGCTCAGTCGTGTCCGACTCTTTGTGACCCTATAGACTGTGGCCCACCAGGCTCCTCTGTCCATTGAATTTCCCAGGCAAGAATACTGGAGTGGGTCCATTTCCTTCTCCAGGGGATCTTCCCAACCCAGGGATCAAACCTGCATCTCCTGCACTGACAGGCAGGTTCTTTACCACTGAGCCTATAGGGAAGCCCCACATCAATTCTTTACTTGGTATCATAATGAACTTTAAATAGCTACCCCTCCCTCGTTTAAAAACCTCCAGTGGCTTCTGATCACACTCTATAATCAAATGCAACTTCTCACAAGTCCTGAGATAGGGACCCTCCGAACTCTCTGGGATGTCCTGTTTCATTCTCTGGATCATCACACTCCAGTCACAAGGGCCTTCCTTCTCTTTTCAAACAGGCCTGATTCCTGTTTGGGTTTTTCCATTAGCTGTGTCCCCTTCTAATTACACTTTTTTCCTTATCTTTGCATAACCGGCTCTTTCATCTTACTCAGATCTCAGACTACGTCAAAGGGAAACGTCCCGATCCCCCAGTCAAAAGGCATCTTTCGTATTTCCTTAGTTTACGTCCTTTCCTGAACAGTACTTATTGTAACATTCTCTACCCACTCCTTTTTTCCCTCCCTCCCCTCCTTCCTTCCTGATGTCGGTTCCACTGGATTGTCAGTTACATGAAAGCAGGGACTTTGCCAACCTTGGACTCTGTTCCATTTTCCCAACCCTGAAAAGGTACTTCATAAGTCAGACATATTAATAAGCATTTGTTGAATGAATGGATGAGTGTATGAATTCCTTAGGTGTTCATGAACAACATGGCAGACAGAATGGGGAGGTGGGTTATCAGCCCAGGATGACGGCAAAGGGAGAGGAGATGAGTCTGGCAACTCTGTACTTAACAGAATCCTCAGGGATCCATGTTCTCGGATCTACTTCAGCTCCTTCCCCCTCCATCCCACTGGCAGTCTGGTCCTTTGTGTCTCATTATTGGGTCAGAGTTGGAGCAGGCTTCCTCTGAGCAGTGACTTGATCTAGTTTTCATGCTGTATGCAGAACCCAGCATCTTGTTCACGAAAGTGCCAGAACAACAGGGCTTCAGCTAGTGCCACTTAGTGATGGATGGGATGTGACCAAGCTCCTCCAAAAGGGAAGGTGTAGGCGTGAACTCAGGGGGGTACCATCTGGTCAATGAATGACACTGACAGCTGGGTCAGATTGGGACAATCCAGCAAGCCAGTCGGGGAAAGCTGAGGAAGAGGAGAGGCTCTCACAGGAATCTGACATGCTCTGGCTTTTCAGAATCGTCAATTGTTAAGTCTTGATTTCTGTTCTCGGTGCTGGTGTCCTGTATGCAGACAAGGTCATGCTGGTTCTGCGTCTGCTCTGTTTTCTCATTTTTCTTCCAGCAATGATTTATCATCTGCGTCTCTGCCAGAAAGGTAAGTGATGTCAAGAGCAGGTCCTGTAACCAAAGCTGAACAGCAGCATCATCAGGACTAGAAACCCGGCCCTCGCCTATCTGGCCTTGTTCCCATAGAAACCGCCTAGAACATAGGGTACCACCTGAGTTTAAATTCTCAGACTTGAAGAGACACGGATGACTTCCGGAAAATGAAAGTATTTAGACAAGCTATTCAAGAACTGTCTGCATCATTAAGCAAGGTGGTGCTAGCCGACACATGCCATCTTATATTTCCTGTGAAAACAAAGCTTTGCGACAGACCCCACTTAAACGCCATTGGAATCCAGTCTAGACAAATCTCTATCAAGTGACAGAATATGAAATGCAATTGCATATTTAAAGGGTTTCCCTTTGATCTTTTGAAATGCCTTACATCCTTGATGGTCAAAATCCCACGTGGTTGGCGTGAGTGTGAGAGTGTGTGTCGAGGGAATAGGTGTACAGCCAAATGGCGCAAGTTGCAAAAATACATTCTTTTTGTTTTGCTAGGCAAGTGAGAGTCTGAAGTGTTCAGCTAACAAAAGGCTGCGATGTTTTCAAATTAGTCCTCATCCTCCAATTTGGTCACATGTCAAAATATTAGCATCCCTTCAGAATTCATCACAGATAATTATGGGCATGACAAGGTTTAATGTGCATTTTAAAACTGGCTGTTGTTGAGTATCTTGCTGGAGCATCTGTGGGCCTGGCTTTCTCATAGGCAGGGATATTTTTGACCTACATGGTAGTTCCCCATGACAGCTGCCTCAAAGGCTTCATTGTTGAGAGCAAATAAAGGACTAGCACTCATATTTTATAATATCACAGAGGTGCATAAAGGGTTTTTTTTTTGTTGTTGTTGTTGCTTTTTGGTGGGTTTTGCTGTTTTTGGAGTGTATTTTCCTTAAAGCTGTAGCTTTTGAGTTGTGTTTGTAAAGCTGATTTAAAAAAAAAAAAGACCAAGCCATGTTTTGCTGATACTGAGTGATGCTGTCAGGGAAAACAAGACAAAAAAATACAGACAGCCTACTCTCTCAAAATTGGGAGCTTCTTTAAGTGGGCATTCAAGAGGACTGTGATTCTTAGCTTTGTAACATCACAGCTAAAAGCAGGGTTAGAGAGCTTTCTTGCAATAATCTGACTCAAAACATTATACCTCTTCTGTGGCAAAGAGAGATCTCAGGAAGATTTTCCTTCTCCAAAGTTGGGATAGTCGAATGCCAGGTACTACAACATCTCAGGAGTGATAGGACCAGAAAGCAAAAGACACCTCAAGTCATGTAGTAGTTGGCTCTTCCAAGGAAAGTCCTTAGGGCACCAGAGATAACACCGTCTGGGAGTTTGCCAGCAATGCAAAGTCCCAGGTTCATTCAAGACCAACTCCACCAGTCTTCAGTGTAACCAGATTGCCAGGGAATGTCTGCACATCACATCTGGGAAGCACTACTTTAGTGAGTCAGGGGGTCTAGTCATCAATAATCCTTGGTTTTAACGCCAGAGGATCAACTGCCACCTTCATTAGATGAATTTATTGGAAACATGATTCGTGATTAAATCTGTAATAGAAATCCCACAAATCTTAACGTTGGAGTCCCATGAGGCTCTTCACAATTGGATATTTCTTTACTATTGAGACACAGCCTTGTCCTTAAGCATGTTTGCATCTGACTTCTAATACAGGACTGACTGTGTCTTTATTCTGCCAGTTATGGAGACATGAAAAGCACACCTAATTTAGACACATCCTGTACTCGCCACGTTTAAGAAGATACATTCTCTTTGCTGTGCATCCCATTACTGTGGACTAGAGGGTGGACTTTAAATGATCAGTTTGCACCATAAAACTGGGAGCTGGGCATGAATGTTAGAAGGAATGGGGCCTTGCCTGTCCACCCCATGGGAATAATTTTACTCAAAACTGTGGGCTCTTCAAGCTTATAGAAACTGGACAGAAAACTACCATGAGATACTGCCTCACACCAGTCAGAACGGCCATCAACAAAATCGCTACTAACAATAAATACTGGAAAGGGTGTAGAGAACAGGAACCCTCCCACACTGTTGGCAGAAAAGTAAATTAATTGGTGGAGCCAGGATGGAGAACAGTACAGAGATTCCTTAGAAAACCAAAATTAGAGCTACTGTATGATCCAGCAATTGGGCATCTATGCTGAGAAAATCTTGCTTTGAAAGGATACCTACACCCCAGTGTTCATTGCAGCAATATCTGTGACAGCCAAGACGTGGAATCAACCTAAATACCCATCAACAGATGAACGGATAAGATGTGGTACGTATATACAATGGAATATTATGCAGCCATTAGAAAGAATGAAGGAACTCCATTTGCAGCAACATGGATGGACCTGTAGACCTTCACACTAAATGAAGTTAGTCAGACAAAAATAAATATATGATATAACTTGATATATGATTTTTTTTCAGAACCTAAAACAAATGAAACAAATGAACTTATTTACGAAACAGAAATAGACTCACAAACTTAGAAAACAAACTAATGGTTACCAACGGGAAGACGAGGTGGGCAGGATAAATTGGGAGTTTGGGATTCACATATATACTAAACTATGCATAAAATAAACAAAAAGGACCTACTGTTTAGCACAGGGAACTTTGCTCAATATTCTGTAATGACCTAAAAGGGAAAATAATTTGAAAAAGAATAGATAACACAGTGTATGTATAACTGAATCACTTTGTTGTATACCTGAAACTAACAGAACATGATTAATCAACTCTAGGCTAATATAAAATAAATGTTGATAAAAAAGGACAGAGTCTGCTTCTGCAACAGATGTTCCAGCAGCAGAATTCTTGGGTCTAGAGTTTCTCAGATGGTGGCACTCGGCCAGGTTTCAGCATGCACGGATGGCAGGAAAAAAACACAAAGAGATGTTGTAGGGTCCCCTCTTCAACCACCGTGCCCAGTGGTTCTGGGGACATTACAGAGTTTGATGCTGGTGTGACCATCCTTCAAACACTGCCAACTCCTTCCCCACATTTTTTTTTTCCTTTAACAAAGAGTAAGACACCTTTTCCTGGCAAGGAGATGCACTGGGATTGTTTGCTTCATAATAGCATTATTTTTACAGTTACCTTATTGCAAGCAATCAGAGCAATAAAAGCAATACAAAATATCTTTAAAAACATTTATTAAATGAAGAGTTAAGTCTGCTTGCAGAAGAGCACAAACCTGTTAGCAGAAGTAGGAATACAGAACCACCCGAAATCATGCAGGTTGAACTTGTGGTAACTGAAATTGGAGCAAGGCTGTTGTGATTTAAGCAATAACGGGTTTATTCATTATTTAGTATCCGTTTATTTCAGTGCCACTTGCCAGATTTGAAAAGAAGCTAAAAACGCAAACCACATGCTCAGAAAACTCAAACCCCACAAAGAGTGGAGCTTCCAAAATAAATCATTCAAGAGGGACACAGAGCAGCTGAAACACTGCCCCCCAGGGGATGGGAGGACACGGTGGTAGAGGGCAGAGGGATTTGTGTTCCATCTTTGTTCATTCTACAGCTGCTATCAGACTCCTCCCAAGTCCCAGTGAAATGGAGCAGAGGACTAGGGTTCTTCACAGCCCCGCCCCCACCAAGTCCTCCACCTGCCTTCTGTCTTCAAAAAACTTTAGGCAAAGAATAAATTTAATCAGAGAACTGAGAACATGCAGAAACAATGGAAAATAGTCCAACAAGACTAAATAATAATTTAGTCCATAAGCAAAGTCAAGGACCTCTAGTTCCTTCTCAAGGGCTAAAGATAATATTCTGAGCCATCTCCTGTAAGCTGTCTTATAGATACTGAAACCCCCATCCAGGGAGAAGTTAACTACATGATGACCAGACTGTAGCCATGACATAAGCTGCCACAATTCCAAGAATTGGCCTCAAGAATGGGAGCAAACTGAAGATTAACTGTACTTAATCAAGATGATGCTGGTCGGATCACAGATGATCAATTTCAAGATGACTGTCAGAGCTGACTATGCTGTTTCTGCACGTGGCCCCTTCCCTCTGTCTATAAAAGCTCCCGTTCACTGACTGCTCAGGGGTGGGAGATGGCTTTTGGACAGGAGTCTGCCCTCCCCACAGGTTGCCAGCATACAAAATAAAACAAACTTTTCTGTCTACTAACTTGCCCCCTTTAATAGCTTTTGAGGGGCGAGCAGCCAGACCCCACTTTCAGGTATACCAGGTCCCTTGTAAGTCACTAAAACCATTCTTGAGATCAGGGACCTTTCCTGACCCAGAGGAGTAGCATCTACAAGAGTATGAGCCTAACCATTGAATGCCTTTTTTAGACTCTGTCCATTTAGGAATATAATAGCTACATAGCTCCCTGATCACTCTTTCATGCAAACTTTCTCTCTGAATTGTTACCCAAAGATAAAATGTTTGCTACCCAAGGCACCATTTTATTGAATAGCATCTTTTATCAGGAACTGAGTAATTGGCAACTCTGAAAACTATACTGTTAATCTGTGGGGAGCATGCAAAATTTTTTTTTTTTTAGAGATAGCTTTCAAGGACACTGATGATAAATCTATGAAAAGAGCTCTTACAAGCCAGGGATTTATGGAATTTGCCGGTTATTTGTGTCTTTGCTTTTGTCAATAACACTACGATCTGCTGTTGGTGTGGAATTATCCACTGACCCAAATCCTAGCAAGCTATCAAACTCTGTTTCTCAGACAAAGTCATGCAGTGGGGAGATACATTTATCAGCGCCAGGCAGGCGGCCACTCCACAGAGGGGGCTATTTGTGACTCCTTTCAGTGCCGGTCGAAACAGAGAATTAGGGATAAATCACAACCCACTTACACAAATAGTTTTCAACCATTACTACGCATTCATTGTTTAAAAAGTACCATCACAGAAAGGCTGTCTCTTGGTTTCCTGTGAACTTTTAAAGGATAATGACACTCAATTTGTTTATCTAATGCACAGCCCTGAGAATTACTGACACGGCCAACATGATGTATTGTTCTCACCTTATGCAAAGTACTCTGGGGAGATCATGGCTCATTATGCAAATTGAAAACCATTGCTGTTCACTTCAGTGAGTCTCAATGCGTCACTGCCAGGCGCCCTATTTGACTGACAACCGTGTTTGTCAGCGACCTGGTGCCTAAGAGTTCAAGGCAAGACCGAAATGCCAACTATAGAGTCTTATGTAGGGAGATGCCAAGTTGGACCAACATCTGGTTCAAATAATGAAATGCAGCACACAGGTGCTCAATAATGAAAAGGTGAACCTCAGGGTCTTAGAACACAAATTGGAGAGAAAACGGTGGCCGCGTTTTACACAAAAACTTGAGGAAAAAGGCTGGCTTTCTCCCTTTATTTTTCCAGCTAGAGGGAAGTGGACTGTGTGCTTCTGAGTCTCTTTTTTTTAAAAGATATTTATTTATAGTTGCGCTGGGTCTTCATTGTGGCGTGAGGGCTTCTCATTATGATGGTTTCTCTTGTTTCACAGCACAGGCTCTAGGCACGTGGGCTGCAGTAGTTGTGGCTCATGGGCTAGTTGCTCCATGGCATGTGGGATATTCCTGGACCAAGGATTGAACCCGTGTCCCCTGCATTGGCAGACGGATTCCTAACCACTGTACTACCAGGGAAGTCCCTAGGAGTCTTATTAAAAAAAAACTTATTCTTCTCAACTACCAGACCCAAGTCTTAGTGGTATCTATGTCAGATTAGAGCTTCATCGTTACTTTGAAATAGTTATTATAAAATAGTTCTATTAGTTTAGAGATCTACTCAGATTATCACAAGAGATTTCAGCATTCAATTTGTTACGAGAAAAAGACACAGTTTCAACTGATGGAAATTTTTGAATGTTTGTAAAAATGATTAAATGTATTTTATTACCTATTTATCAATGCTGACTATCAAGAATTTGAAAGGCTCATTAAAAAAGGATTTGATGTGACCATTTCAAGAATGAAACCAGATAGTTAAAAGTTATGCACAGGCATGCCAGCTAAAGTTTCTCATTAACAAATTTAAAAGGTTGTTATTTGGAAGTTATAAACAAATTTAGCATCCAACTTTTTAAATTGCTTGTATTGTGTTTTTTTTTAATCATAATCGGATCATTGTAAGAAACACACCACTTTTTCAGGAGCCCTCATATATTCTCTGAAGACCCTCTCAATCTCCCAGAGCTGCTCAAAAATTTGTGTGGATGATAAAGTTTGGGATATGCTGACCCCAAGAATGATTCCATAGGTGTAAGAACTCTCCTTGTATTATCTTTGAAAACTCCATCTCTATGTAGAGAGAAATGTGCAGACCTTAGTTGAATATCAGCTTTCTGGTCAACCCTCTGCCATTTGCAATGAGGAATCCAAACCGGAGTGAGAGATCAGAGAATTCAAGAACAAGTGGGGCCAACAGGTAAGAACTCAGATACAGGGTAGGGTCAACAACTGGTCCTCCTCAAGACAGATCTGGTTTTAGACCGGCTTGAGTCTTCTTCTTTTAATTTTATTGGTTTACAGTTGATTTACAATGCTGTGTTAGTTTCAGGTGTACAGAAAAGTGATTCAGTTATATATCCATTCTTTTTCATGTATGCATATATCCATACATATATCCATTCTTTTTCAGATTCTTTTCTCCTATAGATTATCACAGAATATTGAGTAGAGTTACATGTGCTATACAGTAGGTCCTTATTGGTTACATATCTTATATACAGTAGTGTGTGTATGTTCATCCCAAGCTTCTGATTTATAACCCCTCCCAAATTTCCCCTTTGGTAACTGTAAGTTTGTTTTCAATATCTGTAAGTTTGTTTTGTCAATGCTGCTGCTGCTAAGTCACTTCAGTCGTGTCCGACTCTGTGTGACCCCATAGACGGCAGCCCACCAGGCTCTCCCGTCCCTGGGATTCTCCAGGCAAGAACACTGGAGTGGGTTGCCATTTCCTTCTCCAATGCATGAAAGTGAAAAGTGAAAGTGAAGTCGCACAGTTATGTCTGACTCTTCGCAACCCCATGGACTGCAGCCTACCAGGCTCCTCTGTCCATGGGATTTTCCAGGCAAGAGTATTGGAGCGGGTTGCCATGTTTTGTCAATAAGTTAATTTGTATCACTTTTTAAAAACTTAAATCCCATATATGAATGATACCATATGATATTTGTCTTTGATGTGAATGTAAATTGGTAAAACCATAAAGAGAACAGTAGGGAGGTTCCTTAAAAACTAAAAATAGAACTATCTTAAGACTCAGCAATCCCACCACTGGGCATATATCCAGAGAAAACCACAACTAGAAAAGACATATGCATCCCAATGTTCATTGCAGGACTATTTACAATAGCCAAGACATGAAAGCAACTTAAATGTCTATGGACAGAAGAATGGATAAGGAAGATGTAGTACATATTAATAGATACAATGGAATATTACTCGGCCATAAAAATGAATGAAATAATGCCATTTGCAGCGACGTGTATGAACCTAGAGATTATCATACCAAGTGGCATAAGCCAGCTTGAGTCTTAACTCTTCTCTCCTTTACATTCCACCCCCGCTCCTCCCAAGCCCTCAACTGTAATGCAGTCTAGCAGCACATTTCCTTGAGATCCCTATTGCCTCTGTGAGTTCAACACAGCGGCAAACTTTGTATCACAGAGATGGATGTCAAATGAGTAATGAACTCAGAGCTGGGGGAGGGGGATTCAGGGACTGTCATTCCTGGGAATGACCCAATGACAGCAGCTGGACACACACAGACCCCTGGGTCATGCTGCTATGTTACTGCTAGGAGAAGGTCAATGAAAAATTGGGGGAGGAATTTTTCAAAGAAGGGAAGGGATTAGTTCAGAAGGGAGCAGTAATGATTTCATTCCAAACCAAGCACTCCAGGGCTCCATTTTAACCCCAATCTTTCATCTGGGTCCCAGCCGTGCTTGGCTTCTAGAGGAGAGAGCAACTCTGCCAACTTTCCAGGGTCAAGTGGCCATTTGACTGTGTTTGGATTCCTCTTTAGGAAACTAGATAACCATTGCTGTTTGAAAAAGGCACCTGTGGTGCAAAGGCTTCTATGGATTTTGGCTCTGGGAGGAATAAAGACAACTTGGTTTTAGAAAGAATCGTGCTTTCCTTCCTTCAAAGAAATCTATTATGTGGTCATAATGGCCAGCCCTGAATGGTAGATAAATAAGCAGGAGACATGATGAATGTTGTGTACATGAACAACTTGCTCAATCTGGGACAATATTTATTTAGACATCATTTTGCTATTGTTGCTGTTTAGATCAGAGGTCTCCCACAAACGGGGCCAAAATGGAGTGGATTGGGTGGGTCCTGAGGTCAACTGGAAAATGCAGTTGTGAATTGGAGAAGCTTCAGCAGGCTGTGACCAAGCAGGGTTCTCACCTGCCTGTCAGCTTCTAGTTTTACAAGACAACTCAGAAATTCAGAATTGACATAAGTTTGCTGATCTTAAACCTAGCAATAAAATTTATACATTTTTCTTTTAGAAAAAAATCTCTGTGAGTAATCAAGATACCCTTCAGTAGGTGAATGAATCAATAAGCTGTGGTCATTGTAGATTTTTTGATGATGGCTGTTCTGACCAGTGTGAGGTGATATCTCATGGTAATTTTGATTTGCATTTCTCTAATAATTAGTGATATTCAGCATCTTTTCATGTGCTTTTTGATCATGTGTATGTCTTTGTTGGAGAAATGTCTATTTATATCTACTGCCCATTTTTGGACTGGGTTGTGGTTAATAATGGAATATTGCTTGTGTGTGCTAAGTCGCTTCAGTCATGTCTGATTCTTTGAGACCCTATGGACTGTAGGCCGCCAGGCTCCTCTGTCCATGGGATTCTCCAGGCAAGAATAATGGAGTGGGTTGCCATGTTCTCCTCCGGGGCATCTTCCCGACCCGGGATTGAATCCATGTCTCCTGCATTGGAAGAGGATTCTTTACCGTTGAACCACCAGGGAAGCCCATGAAATATTATTCAGGAATTCAAAAAAAAAAAAAGGCTATCAAGCCATGACAAGACATGGAGTAACCTTAAATCTACATTACTAGGTGAAAAGGCTACATACAGCACGATTCCAACTATATGCTATGAAAAAGGCAAAACGGTGGAGAAAATAGCTCAGTGGTTTCCAGGGGTGGGATGGCGGGGAGGATGACTAGGGAGCATAGAGGATGTTTAGGGCAGTGGAAATACTCCATGAGACCGTAATAATGGATATATTTCATTATACATTTATCCAAATCCATAAAATGTAAATTACAGACTTCAGGTAATAACGGATGTCAGTGTAGGCTCATCAGTTCTAACAAACGTCCACTTTGGCAGGGAATGTTGACAATGGAGGTGTGCTTATGTGGGAGCTGGGGTGAATGGGAAATTTCCCCTCAAGTTTGCTCTGAACCTAAAATTGCTCAAAAAAGTGAAGTCAAAAAAAGGTCCTGTGTAGCCCAAGCACGACATATCTGACTGAGAGGACACCAATTTGCAATTTTTGATTCAAAAGGAGCAGTTAGTACCATCTATTTGGGGGCTTCTAAGGTGGTGCTGGGACTTCCCTTATAGCTCAGCTGGTAAAGGATCTGAGTGCAATGCAGGAGACCCAGGTTCAATTCCTGGGTTGGGGAGATCTGCTGGAGAAGGGAACGGCAACCCACTCCAGTGTTCTTGCCTGGAGAATCCCATGGACAGAGGAGCCTGGCAGGCTAGTCTACGGGGTCGCGGCTCAGACGGTAAAGCGTCTGCCTACAGTGAGGGAGACCTGGGTTCGATCCCTCGGTCGGGAAGATCCCTTGGAGGAGAGCATGGCAACCCACTCCAGTATTCTTGCCTGGAGAATCCCACGGATGGAGGAGCCTGGTGGGTTACAGTCCATGGGGTCACAAAGAATTGGACACGACTGAGAGACTTCACTTTCTGACTTTCTTTCTTCAGAGCCGGAAACAACTGAGTTGACGAAGCACGTGTGCGCAGTGTGGTGGTAGTGGTAAAGAAACCACCAGTGCAGGCAGACATAGAAAACACGGATTCGATCCTTAGGTTGGGAAGATCCCCTGGAGGAGGGCATGGCAACCCACTCCAGTATTCTTGCCTGGAGAATCCTATGGACGGAGGAGCCTGGTGGGCTGCAGTCCATAAGTTCGCACAGTCGGACAAGACTGAAGCGACTTACCACGCATGCATGCAAGCCCTACCATCTAATTAGTATGTAATTAAGACACTTATGGAAATACGATTTTTTCTCGCAGAATAATGGTCACTACCTAAAACTTGGTGAACCAAGAGCATATTAAGGAAGTATAACCCTAGTGGACCTTGGCAAAATAATAAATGTTGTGGCAAAGTGGCAGATGTTTTTTCCACTTCCTCTGCTTCCTAAAGAAATTTTTAGGAATGAGGACTTTGTACTCATTTAGGAATTACTGGAGAGCTCTGGAAATTTGTGAAACATCATCTTAAAACTGCAAACCTGGAATAGAAATCCTAACCACACTTTGCACTGTTTGAAAAAAAAGGTGTGAAAATTCCCTAATGGCTGCAGTCTTTAATATTTGGGTTTATTTTTTTTTACCTTGAATATTTTTGGTAGAAAAGCCCCAAACCTAGAAAACCTTTTACCAAGAGTTTAAATAATTAATTAGAGCCAATCCTTTAAGGGCACTAAGTCACTGGGAATCCTACCATTTCTTAAAATGTGGAACTCTTGGTCTCATGAGTGAAAACTGAGAAATCGTGAAAAAAGAAATGTTCTGTCCACCCTTCTTCATGGCTCTGTCACACGACTAGGAAAATCAGTAACAGTACAAGCATCCAATGATGATCTCATTTTTTTTTATGGAGCTGCGTCAATTCACTGCTAAATGATGGCACTTCATAAAGGACACAGTCAGATAATGCCATTGTATCTGAAGTCGGGTACGTTAATGTAGCCTGAATTAATGTCCTTGGTGTTAAAGTGCAAACTGGGCTAATAAAAGTGACACATTGACTTTTCCAGAGAATAACGTGCAGCTTATGAGGAATGGCAGCATAAATGAAAATTAGCCTCGAGACAATGTTAGTTATTCTCTACCCATTAGCAGGAGGGGAACTGAATGACTCATTTTACAGCAAAGAAAACCCTGCTGGCTCCGTAAAGGGAAACTATAGTATTTAATGTTCTAATTAAGGCTAACAATGTGGCTGTATAGAGAGAAGAAAGGGTGAAATACAGTACATTCAAGATACAAGCTATGAGTGCTATCTTGTTGAGTTCTTTTTAACACTCTCATCTTCCCTCTGATTTCTAAGAAACTGCTTTATAAAAAGCATTCAAGAGAGGTACTGCGGACTCCCCTGGTGGTTCGGTGGTTAAGAATCTGCCTGCCGATGCCAGGGACACAGGTTCCATCCCTGGTCCGGGAAGATCCCACATGCTACATGGCAACTAAGCCCATGTACCACAGCTGCTGAGCCCGAGCTCTAGAGTCTGGCAGCAGCCAGTACAGAAGTCCTCACACCTAGAGCTTGTGCTCCACAATAAGAGAAGCCACCGTAATGGGAAGACCACGCACCACAAATAGAGAGCAGCCCCCTCAGGGCAATGAAGACCTAACACAGCCAAAAATAAATCAATAATCCTTTAAAACATTTTAAAAAAGAGAGGTACTGTGATGACAATCATTTCCATGACACACAGGGACCCTGGGAACACAAAGCTAGTATATTATTGCAGATACAATTGAAACCAATATAATTGCATTTACAGTGTATACATAATACATTATTTGTTTTTTTCCAGAAAAATATGAAATGATTGATTTTTATAAAAAACAGACAGACACCTCCTTAGTTTTTTTTTTTTTTTATAAGCAGGAGGTTCACTTTTAATTGTTAATTGTTGTCCAACATTTTAGAAAATAGAATACAAAGAGACAAAATTTCAGAAAGTACTCCATAGCTCTAAGGGGTAGAATAAGAAGCAAATAGTTAAAAATTTGGAGATCTTACTGTAAGTATGATAATTTTAAGCTTTTTCTGTAAAAGTCAATTACTGCATGCATGCCAGTGAAGTTTAAAAAGAGAGAGAAAAGTTTAAGCAGTAAATGCTGTGAACATTTAAATAAATATCACATGTATGTACATATACAGCTTTCTAGTAGGTATATATCATTTCTGCCTGGTAATTTTCTCCCTCCCCTCTGTGTCTTCCACTTCAGCACAATACAATATGACACAAACAACAGCAATGCGGAAAAAAATAAAACCTAAAAATACAACTATCATATGACTGAGCCGTCCCACTGGGTTTTCCTTAGGTCTTTTACCAAAAAGTGAAAGTGAAAGTGAAAGTCATTTAGTCGTGTCCAATTCTCTGTGACCCCATGAACTACACAGTCCATGGAATTCTCCAGGCCAGAATACTGGGGTGGGTAGCTGTTCCCTTCTGCAGGGGATCTTCCCAACCCAGGTCTCCCACATTGCAGGCAGATTCTTTACCAGCTGAGCCATCATGTCTTCTACCAACTCCCTACTTTGCTGTAGAACTTCGGGAGCTGGCTTAGATGGGTTCATGCCAAAGCTGCTGATGGATACATACAGATTTCCCACCAGCTTGAGCCTGAATCTTGTGGATGGAGAGGCATTTGTTTTACAAAATTTGAAATCATGTGGCTAAACTAGATTTTGTTAACTCACTGAATATGGAAAGAAAATTTTTTTTTTTATTTTTCCCTGTATTTTTTATTTTATTTTTGGAGTATGTTTGCCAAATTCCCCCTTCCAGGCCACCCCAACATTGAAAGAGTTGTGAGTAGTGGGTTTCAGTAGTGTGACAGTCCATCCCAAAACTCCCTAATTATCCCATCCCCTTGTTCATCTGACAACACCTTCAGGTAAAATGATGGCTCAGATGGTAAAGAATCCGCCTGCAACACAGGAAACTCAAGTTCAATCCTTGGCTCAAGAAGATATCTTGGAGAACCAAATGGCTACCCACTCCAGTATTCTTGCCTGGAGAATCCCATGAACAGAAGAGCCTGGTGGGCTACAGTCCACAGAGTTGCAAAGAGTCGGACATGACGGAGAGATTAGTATATTACTATATTCAGGTCAAGTTGGGAGTAGGAGAGCAGAGGGAAGAGAGCCATCCGCCTAGTTTTGCCCCACAGCATATACTGGGAACTGACATGGTTACCTTCTGAAGACAGCAGCTGAAGTATTAAACAAAATCTGTATGAACAGACGTACAGACTTAGGAAATGAACTTATGGTTACCAAAGGGAAAAGGTGGGGGAAAGAATAAATTTAGAGTTTGGGATTGACACACTGCTATATTTAAAATAGATAACCAACAAGGACCTACTGTATGACGCAGGGTACTCTGCCCAATATTCTGTAAGTCATCTAAATGGGAAAAGAATCTGAATAAGAAAGGGGACTTCCCTGGTGGTCCAGTGGTTGAGAGTCCACCTTCCAACAAAGAGGATGTGAGCTGGATCCCTGGTCGGTTGGAGAACTAAGAACCCACATGTTGTGGGGAAACCAATCCTGAGCATTACAACTACTGAGCCGGAATGCCAAAACTAGAGAGTCTGCGCGCCATAACTAGAGAGTCCGCGCGCCCAAACTAGAGAGTCTGCGCGCCATAACTAGAGTCTGTGCACCATAACTAGAGAGTTCGCGTGCCAAAACTAGAGAGTCTGTGTGCTGTGACAAAAGATCCCACGTGCTACAACCAAGACCTGATGCAGCCAAATAAATGAACAAATATTTTTTAAAAAGAAAGAAAAAGAATAGATACATGTATAACTGAATTAGTTTGCTGTACATCTGCAAGTAACACAACATTGTTAAACTATACTTCAATATAAAACAAAAATTAAAAAAATAATCTGAGTGTAATTAAGGTTTGAGACAGCTTGGGAGCATGCTACATCTCCCAGCGGTAAGGGAGTAGAAGGGACATGGGCATGGCTCAGAACCATGGCATCTCTATAGACAGCAGTGGTTCAGACGAAGACCAGTAACATCTGGGTTGATTCACAACCCCAGGAGGAAAGAAGGATTGACACAGAGGTTTGAGGACCTCCCCTTGAACCCAAGAATGACTTGGCAAATAAGAAAGTCCCTGGAATTTCTGTCGGATCCTGGAGAAAGAGAGAGTTGAAACTTTGGATCACCTGAGGTATAGGAGGAATGCAGGAGAAAATGAAAAACAAGGGGAGAATTATAGAATAATAGATACATTTCTTGCATGAGTAAGGTACTGAGATGATGGTCACACCTGAAAAAGAAGTGAAAAGTGAAAGTGTAACTGAAAAGGACTCATTCTCATAGACATTACATTCTAGAGGAGAAGAAAGACAATTCATAAATAAATACCAATATAATTTTAGATAGTGATAAGTGCTCCAAAAATGATAAAAAAAAAAAAAGTGCTCTATTTCCTATGCACCAGAACCTCTCATGAGTGTTTTATGGGGTTCACTCACTTAATCATAATAAAAACCCCTCACAAGATGCATGAAATTGTTGTCCTAGCCACTCCAGGATTCTTGACTGGATGATCCCATGGACAGAGGAGCCTGGCACTCTACAGTCAAGGAGGTTGCAAAGAGTCAGACAGGACTTGAGCACACACGCATGCACATACGTAATTTGATAGAAGTATAAATGGAGGGACAGAGGAATAAGAGATACGCTTAAGATCAAGGCTAGGAAATGGTGGAATGTAGTTTGCCGACTAGATGGTTCAATTTCAGTGTCCATATGACTGTGGTTGGCTGTTGCCAGCCTGGCATCATACTACAGCCACAATATAATGTGAGTCTATAGACCCCGCCTCACAGCATTGTGACTGCAACTGAAAGATCCACTTAAATGGTTACTTTTACATTATTTGACTCCACCTCAATAAATTATATTTAAAGGCAATTATATTACCTTCATGTCTAAAACAGTGTCCTTCCACAGTGACATGGTCTTCTGTACAGTAAAGACTGATAACAGTCTCAGACTGGGACCATGATTCAGGAACAGATCAACAGTAACCAGATGAAAGGCACCATTCTGATTCTAAGAACTGGGAAACCATCCCCAGGTCACGACTACTGATCTATGATATAACCAGAGAAAGCTATGTCATCGTAAAAGTGAAATGCCTGAAAAACTTACTTTCACTTTTATTTTCTCAAATAAGTTTCTATTTTGATGTGTTGTAGCCAATTATATTTAAAACGAGTTGCCTAGAATATAGGTGTGAAAAGTACCTTTTTTTCTCCTTCCATCATTATAATTCAGTCTACCTCACTCTTCCCTTCCTACACCAGCAGTATTCTCCCTTCCGCTTCTCCAGTTAGCCTCTCAAAATCTTCTCCTCTAATCTAGATTTTTCTTTAGCCATAGTGTGTTGTAGAAACAATATAACTTTACTAACCACATCTCACAGTTTCATGTTTCTATTTATCCAGATCAGACGCTTAAAAAAAAAAACATGTTATGAAGGCCTCTCATTTTCTTATTGGTAACAAGAGAGTTTTATTTTAAATGAACAGTTTATAGAAGGCTGTGGCCACCAACCCCTGAGTCCAATTATGGAGGGAAGGTTTCTGGAGTTTGGGGTTCATTAGGAAGAAAGTCGAACAAAAAATAAAATAACTAGAACCTGAGTTTCAGACATGCCAGCTTGCCACAATCCACTTTAGATTGTTTTACAGGGAAAACAGCTGATGACAAACCCCAAAAGAGTGCAGAACCCAAAATACATGTGGGCCATGGTGTTTCACTTTTGGTGGTGAATAAAATTCAGAAAACATCACCATGGCCAGATTTGAAGCTGTCCTGATCTCCTTATAGATCAGCTGAGATATTTTTTAGTGACAAGGGACATGGATAATCTACTGGGAATGTGACCAAGGAGACAGGCTTGAAGGATTACATTGCAGGGTTATTTTTAAGATGAAAAGTTGGAAGCCTAGGACATGGGTAAATAAAGAGGGCTCAGCATATTCAGGGCTACTGTAATGGCAACAGTGCTGCATGCTCATCACATTGCATCCTTTTCTGGGTGTTGAAAACATAAGATTTCTCTGTCTCCCTGATCTTAGGTTGGGAGTGTGTGACTGAGAGCCAGCAATTGGGAATGAGAGCAGGGAATGAAGCACTGTGTCTGTTCCAAGACAGCGCAAGCCCCTAGAATGCAGATCTTGGAGCCAAAATAACGTCTTCAATAAAAGGAACCAGGGATCCTTGGAGAAATGGCAGATGCCAGTCTGCAACATGACAAGTACGAGATGAGCCTGGACCTCTTCTGAAAGTGAAAGTGTTAGACGCTCAGTCATGTCCGACTCTTTGCAAACCCATGCACTGTAACCTGCCAGGCTTCTCTGTCCATGGAATTCTCCTGGGTTGCCATTCCCTTCTACAGGGGATCTTCCCAACCTAGGAATCAAACCTGGGTCTCCAGCACTGCAGGCAGATTCTTTACCATCTGAGCTACAAGGGAAGCCCGCGACTCTCACGGTGGCGGGCACGTTTAAAAGTGCTCAAAAAAAAAAAAAAACCAAAAAACCAGGATAATGGCATCCTGAAAGGGCACAAGGACCAACTGAAGGAGTTTTAAATGGACAAATCTGGGATAACTTGAGCAAGAAACTAAATCATGAAAAGGATAGATTGTATTCCACAGAATAAAACAAATATCCATGGGTCCTTAGCTGATATACACACATAGTGGAATACATAAATGAACTGCAATTAATAAACATAGAAGGAAGGATGGAAATAGAAAATCAGCAGAGGTAAACACTATAGCAATGATTGTTTCGGAGTTGAATCAAAGGATGCCACAATTTGTAGGCAAAGTACGACAATTAATAGGATATTTACATAGTCTCAAAGTATCTCTACAGTTATTTAATACACAGGGGAAAACAGAAAGGTCACAGTGTATAAGTCTGGAAGATGCTACCTTAACCAAATACTGCAAAGCCTCCCCTGTAACAGGATATCAGGACGTCATCCACCTGTCAATACAACTCACCAAGAAGGGCACAGCATAATTTCCATGGTATTCATGCCAAAAAAGGACATCCTGAATTTAATCACAAGGAAACATTAGCCAAACCCAAACTGAGGCACATCCTACAAGATAATTGACCCATACTCATTGAAGGCAAAAGGAGAAGGGGGTGGCAGAGGATGACATGGTTAGACAGCATCACCAACTCAATGGATGTGAATTTGAGCAAACTTTGGGACATAGTGGAGGACAGAGGCGTCTGGCATGCTGCAGTCCATGGGGTCACAAAGAGTTGGACACAACTTAGTGACTGAACAACAACAACTCATTAAAAATGGCAAGGTCATGAAAAATTAAGACAGTATAAGGAATTATCCCAGAGTAAGAGTGTGTGACTGATGCCAGAAAAAGGCATTAACGGGACAATGGTGGAATCCAAATAGGTCTGTATTGATTCACATTCCCAAATCAATGTTTACTTCCTGGTTTTGATCAACTGCACTGTGGTTATATAACATGTTGACATTTAGGGAATTCCAGTGAAGGGCCTATGGGAATTCTATTATTTTTGCAACATATTTTTAAGCCTAAATTATTTCAAAATGAAAATGGAACAAGTAAGGCCCATGTGTTTCCTCCACCCCTCTCTTTCCTTTCCATATTATTCTTGGAAATGATGCACTGAGGTGGGAGCATCACTAAATTGAAAAAGCCTGGATCCCCGAGTCAGCGGATAAAAAAGCTCCTTGCCAACCTGATGGTAACTCTACATGAGTGAGAAATACATTTTTGTTGTGCTAAGACCCTGAGATTTCCAGGAACACTGGTTACTGTACTATAACCTACATTATTCTGGTTAACATAACTATGTGTCAGCTAATGGGAATAACTGGTTCTATGTGCAGAGACATGGGCAGGTCGCTAGAAATGTTACTGGTGAAGAAACAAGGAAGTTGCAAGGCAATAACTTCAGAATGACAGCTTTGATGTGGAAATAAATCTCCAATGTTCACTACAGATTTCACATGTGCATGAATGTGTATGTGTATGCGATGTGGACTAATGTGTATGATATGTGTATATTCTACATGTGCATGAATAGGCATATAAAAGCCTAGAACAAGGTTGAAAAGAACACATGGTTAAAACAGTGGTCATGTCTGACTGAGGGGAGGGGTAGAAGACAGTAAGATGGGAAACTTCTATGCAATACTTCAAAGGTGATAATATATTCAGCGATCATTCTTACAATTAAAATTCACAATAAAAGCAGGCCATTAAGCTGTTGATCTCAACCAAGTGATGTGTCAACCTATGGCAAAGATGTATTTTCATAGCAGACATCATTAGTCTGGTAGGGTCAGACTCTATTTATTGTATATGAAGTTGCATTTCCCTAGAGGATTAAGCCTCAGAGTCAGAGCAAGACAGAAGCGGCATCAAGTTAATTACTCTTAAAATTTTCCTTAATTGTCCATAAAGTATGGTGTAGGTGGTTTCATGTGTCCAATCAACACAGTGATCTTTACAGACTTGAATGTTGAAGAATCATTGGGATGGGACTTCCCTGGTGGTCCAGTGGGTAAGAATCTGCCTGCCAATGCAGAGGACATGGGTTTGATCCCTGCTCCGAGAAGATTCTACATGCCTTGGGGTAACTAAGCCCATATGCCACAACTATCAAGCCTCTGCACCCTGGAGTCCATGCTCCACAACAAGAGAAGCCACCACAATGAGAAGCCTGCGCACCACAGCTACAGAGTAACTCGAGCACAGCAACCAAGACCCAGTGCAGTCAAAAAGAGATAAATCAATAAGTAAAATTTTTGAAAAATCATCGCGCTAAAGAGAGAAACCAGACCAAATTCCAGGTGCAGACATCTAGGATAATGCCCTCCAATGTTAAGTACACAATCCCTATGAGCCAGTGGCTGGAGAAACATCTGTATATGATTTCTTCTACTCTAATATTTTGTGTCTCAAGTGTAAAGCATGCTAAAAGATATGTCCAGCATTGCAGAATTAAGTAAAATAGCGAAGTTTCATCTTCCTGGGGTTCATTTCCAAAGATAGTTCTTAAATTAATTACAGCCCAATTTCATTTTACGAGGCTTTCTTTCATTTTTTAAAAATTTTTTTTTATTGGAGCAGAGTTGATTTACAATGTTGTGTTAGTTTCAGGTGTACAGCAAAGTGACTCAGTTATACACATACATATATCCACTCTTTTTTAGATTCTTTCCTCATACGGGTCATTAGAGTTTTGAGCAGAGTTCCCTGTGCTATACAGTAGGTCCTTATTAGTTATCTATTTTATATATAGTAGTGTGTATATATATCAATCCCAACCTCCCAGTTTATCCCTTAGTAACCAGAAGGCTTTTTCAACAGAGACTACATCTTCTCTGTAATCTTTCCATTTGGCTCTTCCTCACAATGATCTGGAATAATTACAATTCTCTTGCGTTCTTCTAGACTTTTTGTCTTAACCTGAACTACCGAACCTAGTCTGCCATCTCTCGCTGCCTCCTCTACCTGGAGGGACCTATTTTTAAGAAATATATTCATTACTTTTATACCAGCAGGTAGGCAAAAGAAGAAGATGCTCAGTAAAACTTGGGGGCACAGGCTATGAAGTTGGAACTCAAGATCTTTGCAGGGTTGGTTTTGACTTGACTATTAAGATAGTCTGGGCTTCCCAGGTGGCTCAGTGGTGAAAGAATCTGCCTGCTGATTCAAGAGAAGAAAGGGATGCAGATTTGATCCCTGGATCAGGAAGATTCTCTGGAGGAGGAAATGGCAACCTACTCCAGTATTCTTGCCTGGGGAATCCCGTGGGCAGAGGAGTCTGATGGGCTACAGTTCATAGGGTCACAAAAAGTCAGATGCGACTGAGCATGCAAGCATGATTAAGAGAGCCCACAGGCTGCAGAGTCCCTTGTAGTGGCTCTGGGGTCTTGTATCACTGGGAAGTGGGAGTTGGAGGGGCGAGAAGATCTTTGGGAGAAGGGCTCAGGGATGGCTATGAGGTTATGGTAGAGTAATGATTCGTGGCCTGAGAAGTGGCTGGGAGGCTGGGGAAGGTCAAAGTAAGCATCACATCCGAGGGAGAAGGTGGAAGAGTTTGCTGCAGGGAATCAGAAAGACAGACTGAATGGGTTTGGAGAAGCCCTGGTAAGAAAACCAGAAGGTTAGGGGAGATGGGGGAAGAAACTCTTTAATATGATTCCACAGCACAGCCTGTGGTGGGGAGGAACAAATGCAGCTGAGATGATTAGAGCATGCCTGTCACACAGGATGCGGTTTATAATTAGGATTGACTTATATACACTACCATGCATAAAATAGCTAGCTGTTGAGGATGTATATCATAGGGAGCTCAGCTCAGTGCCCACTGGGAACCCAGCAGGGTGGGATGGTGGGGTGGGGGTGGGGTGGGAGAGAGATCCAAGAGGGAGGAGATATATGTATACATATAGCTGATTCACTTTGTTGTATAGCAGAAACTAATACAACATTGTAAAGCAGTTATACTTCAAAAAAGAAATGAATGTATGTCTAACTGAGTCACAATATTGTAAATCAACCATGTGCATGCTCAGTCGCTCAGTCATGTCTGACTCTTTGCGACCCCATGGACTGTAGCCCACCAAGCTCCTCTGTCCATGAGCTTTCCCAGGCAAGATTACTAGAGTGGGTTGGCCATTTCCTCCTCCAGGGGATCTTCCCGGCCCGAGGATCAAATCCATGTCTCCTGCATCTCCTGCATTAGTAGGTAGATTCTTTACCACTCCATCACCTTGGGAGCCCCCAAATCAACTATACTTCAATAAAATTTTATAAAGAGACATGGGAGAACATTAATAAAGGGCAAACTTATTTCTACTGGTGCTATTCACAATCTTTGTATGACTCAGCAAACAAACTCATTCTCATCAGTGAGAGGAGAAATGATGCTCCTCTCCCACTTCCCAAACGTAGCCCTAATGTGGTCAGCAGAGCAAACAACGGAAGAAATCCATCATCATCTTCCCCCCTCCTGAGCAAAGCAAATAATGATGCCTGGGCAGACAAAGCTCCTCATAAAAAGAGGGAGCTGCCCACATACGCCTCTTATTGCCAGTCAAATCACACCCATGCAAGTGAATGAGGGTGATCCATCCTTTAAAGAGAGTCTTTAACTAGAGAAAGACAGGGTTAATTACCAAAGGAAAAGGACCAGCAAGCACACTTCAGCCTTATTGAGCATCTCAGTTCCAGACTCAGATTTACAAACTTTACTTCTGGTTCCTTATATCCTGGCACCACTTGTCCTTGGTATAGACGAGCACAGAAAAATGCAAGTTGAAACTATCAGAGAGTTCAGCTGGTATTACTGAGGATTATAAAGACATTATTTTTTAATAATGTATAATTATGAATAATAGAGATACACATGGACTTCCTAGGTGGCTCTAGTGGTAAAGAACCCACTCGCCAATGCAGGAGATAGATATGGGTTTGATCTCTGAGTCAGGAAGATCCATTGGAGGAGGGCATGGCAACCCACTCCAGTATTCTTGCCCAGAGAACCCATGGACAGAGGAACCTGGTAGGCTACAGAGTCTGCCATAACTGAAGCAACTTAGCACTTACACAGGCATGCACAGACATACACACGATTAATTATGGCATTGTGTGGAAGAGATGTGCAAATTAAATGTAGAGAAGAAAGCAAAATAAAGGGAGAAATTTTTTTCCTGGCTTCTGATTTCCAAAAATCTACACTGGAATAGAAAAAAAATACAGCCAATGTTAAGGTTTGAAGGAATACTCAGTGAGTAATTACTCAGTGAGTAATGGCAAGTGTCCTTTAATTTCCTGAATTTGCTTCCTCTAGCCAATAAGAGGGGAAGACAGTCAGTGAAGAAGTGGGGTGGGATTCACACAGAGTCCTGGACTTCAAACTTAGGAGAGATGAGTATGAGAGCAGCGAAGTGGCTCCATTTCTTGCTTCCTGAGGCAAGTTCCCAGGGATGTGAAGAGTCTCCAAAGATAAGATTTTCTTGAGATTTCACTAGGCTGACAGAGTATCTTGGACATGTGCCATGGGTTGTAGAGAAGCAGCAGAAATATTCTTGTCTGCCCAGGAGTGGCTTGGAAGTAGCCAAGGGAGCTTCTGGACCAGAAAAGATGCTTCACTATATAGATGAGGGTTAAAAGCTTTTCCTAGTGGATTGTTTGCATGGAGACTTTCATGGACCAACGTGTAAAAGCCAGATGGGTAAGTTGGCATCTCAGAAGATGCTTGCAAGAACACATTCTATGCATTCAGATGTCCCCATCTCCAGACACTTTAAAATATATATTCTGGGACTGGAATATATATTCTGGGACTTCTCGGTACGTAAACAACCCAAGAAGAAAAGGGGAAGTGGATAAGATTAGATTTCTGATAACTAGACTAGCAGAAACTTGGAAACGAAAAAAAATTGACTTATTGAAAAGCAATAAAAAATAGTGATCTTGCATCTTGACGTTTATGGCTCAGGACACTATTTCCATGGATGGATCATTAACATCTATGTAATCAGAATACAGTGAGTGATACGGACCCAAATTCAATGCTTCTACTATGATTTAGAATACACTGTAAGATTTTAAACATCTTGAATACAAATTATGTATATGGGGAAATCAACAGCTGGCAGATCTTTATGTCTATTTCCTAATCTGTAAAACAAAGTCATTAGAGGAAATATTTTACGAAGCGAAACAATGCAATCAAGCTTATCATAAAATTCATCAATTGCCTGCCGTGTGTTAGGGATTTAGGGCTCAAACAATGAAGGCATCATGGGGAGGCATAGGGCCAGAGTTTTTGTCACTAACTGTCCAGACAGCCAACCCTCATTCTGACCATGGGGGCTTGGTGGACTGCTGACATGAGCAAGGACTACAGGAGGGACTCTGGGAGAGCTGAGCATTTCTTACACAGAAAACACATCGAAACTCTGTTCTCAGCACCACCTCACACTGATTTCTGAGATGCCTGGAACATCCAAGTCCTGAGCAATTTTATTCACTCTCTCTCTCCACCCTGCCTCTCTCTCTTAATCAACATATCCCCCCCACCCTTCTGCAGGTGGTTGGCTACCTCTGGTCTGCTAATTCAATTACCCGGACAGTCCTCTTTCCACTTTTCAACATTTTGTTGCAATTTCTCATATGACTGTTGACCTTTTTCTTCAGTCGGATGGGTTTTTTGAGACACACACACAAAAAAAACAAAACACTTCACTGTTGTGATAGTTAATTTTATGGATCAGCTTGACTGGGCTTTGGGATCCCCAGATAGTTGGTTAAACATTATCCTGAGTGTTTCTGTGAGAATATTTTTGGATGAGATTGACGATGAAAGCAGACTGCTCTCCATAACATGGCGGGCCTCATCCAATCAGTCGAACGCCTGAATAGAACAAAAAGAGTGGCATCTACTGAGCAAGAGAGAATTCTCTTGCACGCTGCCTTCAGACTTCATTTCCAACAACAGCTCTTCCTGGCTCAGCAGAAGACAGCCTCTAGACTCAAACTGGAACACTGGTGGCTTGTATCCTCAGTCTGCTAGTCTACCCTGTGGATTTCAGACTTAACAGACTCCATAATTATTCTTTATAATAAGTCTCTTCGTATATATGTGTATATATACATATATAAGTCTGTGTGTGTATATATACACATATGCATATATGTATAAAAGTAAAAAGTATATGCAGGCACACCTCATTTCATTCTGCTTTGCTTTATTGTGTTTTCAGATACTGTGTTTTTTTGTTTTGTTTTTGTGTGTGTGGTTTTCTCTCTCTCTCTCTTTTTTTTTTTTTACAAATTCAAGGTTTGTGGCAACCTTGTATTGAGCAAGTCTGTCAATGCCCCCTTTTTCCAATAGCATTTGCTCATTTTGTGTCACTGGGTCCCATTTTGGTTAATCTCGCAATATTTCAAACTTCTGCAGTATTATTATATTTGTTACATTTATTTGTGGTCAGTGACCTTTGATGCTATAACTATGACTTGCTGAAGACCCAGATGACCGTTAACATTTTTAGAATTTTATTTATTTTTGGCCGTGCTGGGTCTTCATCGCTGTACGGGCTTTTCCCTAATGCAGTGAGCGTGGGCTATTTTGTACTTTCAGTGCACAATATTCTCATCGCTGTGGTTTTTCTTGTTGCAGAGCACTGGCCTCCAGGGTGTGTGGGCTTCAATAGTTGCCACTCCCCAGCTTTAGAGCACAGGCGCAATAGCTGTGGCGCATGCGCTTAGTTGCTCTGCGGCATTCGGGATCTTCCCAGACCGGGGCCTGAACCCATGTCTTCTGCATTGGCGCGTGGATTCTTTACCACTGAGCCACCAGGGAAGCCCCAGAATTTTTATTAATAAATTATTTTTGAATTAAGGTATGTTCAGTATTATTTTAGACATAATGCTGTTGTACACAGTAGACTACAGTATGGTATAAATATAACTTATGTAAGCACTGGGAAACTAAAAAATTCATGTGACTCACTTTATTGTGATATTTGCTTTATTGCAGTGGTCTGGAACCAAACCCACAATATCTCTGAGGTGTGCCTATATATATACTATTGGTTCTGTTTTGCTGGATCACCTTGACTAATACAATAGTAAATGTAAGTAAACAACCCGCCATAGAAGTCTAGATTTGATAACAATAAAGCCTTTGAATTGCATTGTATGTGTTGGGAGAATCTGAATACATTGTCCCATTTAAACCTCTCAATGGTGTTGTAGAGAGATGCTTAGATTGGATAACTGGTTTGCCAAAGGGAAAAGGGCAGTACAGGTATTTCTTATATTAAAAATGTTTTCAGTTGTATTGAAGTATAACTGACAAATAAATTGTAGTATATTTAAAGTGCAGAATATGATGATTTAATGTATATATAATTGTGAAATGATTACCACAGTCAAGCTAACACATCTCTCATCTCACACAACTACCTTTTCGAAAAAAGGATACTTTAGATCTATTCTTAGTATATTTCAAGTGCATAATGCATAATTATTAACTATAATCACCACACTGTCCCCATAACTTGTTCACTTAATAACTAGAAGTTTGGACCCTTGGGCCAACATCTTCCCATCCCCCACCCCCAGACACTGGTAACTATTTTACTCTCCGTTTCTATGAGCTCAACTCTTCTTTTTTTTCAGATTCCACATATATGTGATAGCAAAGAGTGTTTGTGTTTCTCTGTCCAGCTTATTTCACAGTCTCATACCCTTGGAAGGACTGCAAGTTGGTACAACTATTAAGAAAAACAGAATGGAGGTTCCCCCCACTCCCCAACTTAAAATAGACCTACCACTTCTCTCCAGTGACCCTACTTCTGGGTATACATCCAAAGGCAAAGAAATCCGTATCTGGAAGAGATATCTGCACCCCTGTGTTTACTGAAGCCTATTCACAGCAGCCAAGGTAGGAAGCAACTTAAATGTCCATTGATGGATGAAAGGATAAAGAAAATGCACTATATGTATTCAGCCATAAGAAAGTAGGAAATTCTGCCATTTGTCACAACAGAATAGATATTTTAAGCTAAGTACACCACACCAGAGTTAACTCTCTGATCACCTCTAAATCACCTTTACATTCTGTTCTAGAAGCAACAAGATGTTGTTTGGGCAGAATCAAAGAATCTCCTGTGTTACGTACTTTGACTTCATGGTTTTCACAGCCATGCAGCCTCATTAGTGGACAAGCATTAGAAGCTTCTGAACCACCCTACTGTTTCTATGGCTGAGGTGACTCTGGATAAAACCTGTAATTCCGTCTTACTGAAGTTCCCTACACCTCCCCCAACAAGTTCCATAATGTCCTGGGTGTGTAAGGTACTTTAAGGTGTCTGAGAAAGAAAAGGCACCCACTTCTTCCAAATGAATCATACATAGGTGCTCAACCTGTATTCTACAGAAAACCTAAGGCAGAGGTTATGTGTTGTGAAACATGAGAGTATGCTAGCCCCCGGGCAGGAGGGAGAAAGAGAGGGGAGAAACAGGAATGAAGGAAGTTGGCATGAACATGCATGATGGAGCTGGCCAGTGTTTGATGTCGAGCATGACAAATTGCTCAAAGTTGCCAGACTCTCTTCTGGGACCAGACACATGGATGCTTCTCAGACCTATCCATTTGGGGAGGGATTTATCCACTAGGTTCCATCTTTTTTTGGTCAAAGATGTGTCCTGAAGGATGCTAACTCCTCTTTGCTTCTGGGTACCATGTGTATACTTGACCACAAAATCTTTTACATTGCAGAATGAACAAGACAGTCTAGGGCAGGACAGCACAGACCTAAAGTCAGATGCTGATATTTTTTGTGTGTGTGACTCTCTAGAGTCACTAGGGAGTTTGTTACTACAGTAGCTGGAAAGAATGGCCCAATGCCCCTGCATCAGGTAGAGCTGAGAAGATCTGAAATGGCACAAAGATATATAACTGATACAAATTCTTTAGTCCAGCTCTTTCCCTGTTCTCTGAAGGCCATGCTGAGTGATTCTGGCCTGGTTAAATCTCCTAGTGGGCACAGAACAAGTATTCTGATGATACTGCTTAAATTCCTGGATCAAGCCATACCTGAAATCTATGTGCAGACTGCTTCTTATGGAAGTCAACCAACATCTCTCTTTGGTTTCACCCAGTTGACTTGATTTCTGCCACATGCAACAAAGAGTTTTGACAGTTCAACACTGGACTGATATTTCTCCAAAGCACATTTTGGTCCAAAACTATATAAAGAAAAACTGGGAGAAAGCTAGGGCAGCTCAGAAAATGTATTATGTGTGACAACTCCTCTCAGTTTCCCCCACCCCACCTCTCATCAAACTGGAATTACTGAACAATTGACTCTTTTTTAAAACTTTTGGAACATGCAGGCACTATAAATAAGAGGTCATTTTCACGTCTTCATCGACTCTAGATTTAATTCACTGCTGAGACAAAATGGAAGCATTTACTACGTCTTTCTCAGATGTCCTTCAGGATGTTCTCACAGTGGCGCTAAAGAAGAGGAAGCCATCATCTCTATGAACCTTTTGGTGCTGTAGAGTTAAGCAGGTTTCTTCAATGAACCATCCCAGTCTGACAGCTCTCCAATCGTGCTCCATCATTTCAAACACACGAAGATAACTTGAGCTCTTTAAAGATTGACCCAAAAAAGAGTGCAAAAATGAAGAAAAAAAAAAAAAACCTCACACCTTTTCTTTTTTTCAAGTCTGCACATTTAGAGTTTGGACACAAAGAAGATTCATAGAATAATAACTGCTTTCATGGGCATTTCAAGACATATGGGGGAGCTAGCTAATCTCAGAGGCGATGGTGAATAAATGAGCAGCTACTTAATAAAGATGCAGGCATGTGTGGTGTGAGTCTAATACTCTCAAGGCCAATCAATGCTCAGAGAAACTATTAACCCACAGAGCAAGGCATCTTGCCAGACAGTTATGCTGTAAAAGGAGAGAATTCTGAGAGTAATAAAAATGGGAATGTGGGACTTCCCTGATAGTCCAGTGGTTAAGAATTTGTCTTGCAATGCAAGGGACCCCAGTTTGGTCCCAGGTCCAGGAAGATGTCACATGCTGAACAGAGCAGCTAAGCCTGTGCACCACGACTACTGAAGCCCATATGCCCTAGAGCCCGTGCTCTGCAACAAGACAAGCCACTGCATTAAGAAGCCCGCGCATAACTAGAGAGTAGTGCCCCTCACTGCAACTAGAAAAAGCTCACGTGCAGCAACAAAGACCCACCATAGCCAAAATAAATAAATAAATCTTAAGAAAGGAAAAAAGGGGGGGGATGTCATTGATTCGTTCAAGTAAAAAAGACATTCAATGTTGTTGGTAGCCAGGGCTATGAAAGGAAAAAGAGTGCTACAGATAACCAGGTGCACCTGCCCAACTTAAGACCTCGCTCAGTTGAGTCTGATTCTGTGCGGCCCATGGACTGCAGTCTGCCAGGCTCCTCTGTCCATGGAACTTTCCGGGCAAGAATACTAGAGAGGGTTGCCATTTCCTCCTCCAGGGGATCTTCCCGACCCAGGAATTGAACCCACATCTCCTGCACTGGCAGGCGGATTCTTTACCACTAGTACCACCTGGGAAGCGCCACTTAAGAGCTTACACACATGCAAGCACTTGTTAAGGTCCTTGTATTACTTTCCTGTCGCTGCTGTAACACATGGCCACAAGCCTGGTGGCTCGGAACAACGCAAATAAATTCTCTTTCACTTCTGCAGGTCAGAAGTATAATAGCAAGATGTCCACAGGGCATGTTCCTCCTGGAGGCTTGGGGGGAAAATTTGTCTGCTTGCCGTTTCAAACATTAGAGGCAGCCACCATTCCATGGCTTGTGGCCCCGTTCCAACACCACTCCAGCCTGTCGCTTCCCTCAGCCTGCTTTTGAAAAATCCCCACATCCGAGTCCTCCTGTAGCCAAATTCAGCTGCTGCTTCTATCAGGACATTTGTGATCACATCCATTCTGATGATCAGGGCAACCCCCTCAGTTCACTTCCTTAACAACACCTGTAAAGCCCCTTTTGTCACAGAAGTGGACATTCCTAGGTTCCAGAATCAAGGACATGGCTATCTTGGGGCCATTATTAAGTCCACACAGTCTTTTTTTTTTTTTTTTTTTTTTGAGTATTTGTTTATTTATTCAGCTTTGCCAGATTTTAGTTGCACCCCACAGGATCTGGTTCCCTGACCAGGTATTGAACCTAGGCCTCCTGCATCGGGAGCAGAGAGCCTTAGCCACTGGACCACCAGGAAAGTCCCTCCCATACAATCTTGAAAGCAGATGATGGAAATCAATGCACAAACTCCCATTTCAGAAAGGATTTTCTCATTAGACAATAGTCCCATTGGGTTTTGCTGTGTCATTTATTCAAGCTTCTTGCTAATGCTCAATGCTTTCCAGAGTTTTGTTTCATAGGCCTTTGTATTAAAAATATTAATATCTGGATCCTTTCCATGTGTATACTGCATGTCCCTGTATAGAGCTTGGGAGGGGGGATGGCTCATGGCATTGTTCCAGCTCTTTTCTATCTCAACATTTATTCAGTAATGTTGAACAAAGATCTTTCATGAGATGTTGAAAGAAAAGAGACTCATACAGAAGACTGAAGTGTCTGTGGTAATTTACTTCCTCGTCAAACTTGTTTCCAAAGCACAGACATTCCTGGGACTTTCCTGATGGTTCAGTGGCTAAGACTGTGTGTCCCCAATGCAGGGGGCCTGGGTTCAATCCCTGGTCAGGGAACTAGATCCTACATGCTGCAACTAAGTGTTCACCTGCTGCAGTGAAGACAGAAGATCCCGTGTGCTGCAACTAAGACCTGGTGCAGCCAAGTAGATAAATATTTTTTAAAAAGCATAGATGTTCTTCTTATTCTCCAGACTGAGAACCAGAGTGCCCCTGCTGTATGAGGCATGGTTTGGGGGCTTTTATGTACTATTTAATTAAATCTACCCTCCTCTGCAAGCCCAGTAGATGGGTATTATTGCCCTATTTAACAAATGACAAAACCGAAGTTTAGGGAGATTCAGTGAAATATCCAACAGCAAGAGAGAGTAAGTGGCAGACACAGAATTCACTCTCAGCATTATCTAAGTTCCAGGCCCTGCCTTTCAAGCACCATAATCTATTGCCTCAAATGAAGATGTTGCTGAGAAGGAACAGAATATTTTAGGTAGGTGCATTGTTTTGCTGTCAGTTTTTAAAATTCTTATTTTATATTGGAGTATTGGGCTGCCCTGGTGGCTCAGACAATAAAGAATCTGCCTGTAAAAGCAGGAAACCCAGGTTCGATCCCTGGGCTGGGAAGATCCCCTGGAGAAGGAAATGGCAACCCACTCCAGTATTCTTGCCCAGAGAATCCCATGGACAGTGGAGACTGGTGGGCTACAGTTCATGGGATCACAAAGAGTTGGACACAACTGAGCATGCGCGCGCACACACACACACACACACACACACACACACATCGTTGATGAACAATGTTGTGCTTGTTTCAGGTGTACAGCAAAATGATTCAGTCATACATATTCAACTACCTATTCTTTTTCAAATTCTTTTCCCACTTATGTTATTACATAATATTGAGCAGAGTTCCCTGTGCTATGCAGTAGGTCCTTGTTGGTTATATATTTTGAATATAGTAGTGTGTATATATCTATCCCAAACTCCCACTCTACCACTCCTGATAACCATAAATTCACAGGTGCATTGTTTGAGATCTTCACAGCACCAAAAGACCTGGAGAGCTATCAACTCTTTTTTTCCCCTTTATATCTTGCATTCACAGCATTTATCTAAAGGGCATAAACTGAAGCTATTGTGAATCTTAGCAGATTCTCAGGCTCCAAAGACTTTGCTTAAGAAGAGTCAGAACAGGACTTATCCATATTCATAAGGCGTGTCTGCCACACTTCCTACGGCTGGGACCGGTGTTTCTGAAGGGCTCTGACTCAGTTAGCCAGCGATGTACAACACGAAGCATTTATTCTCAGCATCCCTGATCCTTGGATCAGCTGATGATGCTCTGCTTCAGGCTGTGGGTCAGCTGGGCTCAGAAGGTCCACAGAACTTGGCTCTAGGCTCCAGATGGTGTTCAGTTCTTCTCCACACATTTCTCAGTCTCCTGGGACCGCCAGACTACACGACATGCTTTTCTCATAATGATGCCAGAAGCACAAGAGGACAAGTCTGGTCACGTAAGCATGTTTCCAGCATCTGCTCTGTTCACATCTGCCACTATCGCCTTGGCCAAAGCAAGATGCATGGCAAAGTTCAAAGCCAGTGGGAGAGGAAGTGAACTCCACCTTCTAGGAAGCAGGGAGGCAAATACAAAATTTAGGATGGAGATCTGGGGTCCCAATGTAACCTATTGCAGGCTGTTCATTTCTAGTTTATTTTCCTGACAGTGATTCTCTCACTTGTACATCTGCTTTGATGGAGGAAAAGCCAAAAAAAATAAAACACAATGTATTCTACCCCACTTGCAATTTCTTGCTCTCAACTCCATCCCCAACCCTTGAATTCATCCCCAAGGACTAAGCGTCAATGTTTTCACTCCAATGCCACCTGATTCTTCGTCCGTGCTGTCTCACTGCATCCCATCTCCATCATCACAGGATGTTCAGAGCTCCAAGCAGTGCCCTTGACTCTGTACATCCCCCTTGTTTTCACACACTGGCTAGGGTGGTCCTTTGAAGCAGGGGTCCCCAACTTCCAGGATCTAATGCCTGATGATCTGAGGTGGAGCTGATGTAATAATAATATAAATAAGGTGCACAATAAGTGTAATGTTCTTGAATCATCCTGAAACCATCCTCCCACCCTCGGTCCGTGGAAAAATTGTCTGCCATGAGACCAGTCCCGGGTGCCAGAGAGGTTTGGGAACCACCGCTTTAACGTGTAAACTCCCTACTTTACAACTGTGTACTTACAGTAAAATTCAAATTCCAGATCATGCTCCAAAAGACCCCGTCTTCTCCAAGGTCTTGCCAACCTCTCTTGTGTCATCTTGTCACCATCCCCCAACCCGACTTTGTGTCCCAAGCATACCTGGGTCTTGTCTTTTTTTCCAGCTCATGACTAAGTTATTTATTTAGGCCATCTCTTGCTCTAAGCAAAGGGAAGATCAGTATAAAGGTCATCAAGTATGTGTCTACGTGCATGTGTGCTACGTTGCTTCAGTCGGGTGTGACTCTTTGTGATCCTATGGACCGTAGCCCACCAGGTAATGATCATCAAATATAATGGTCATCACTGGATATAAGAAGCTGAGCTATTGATCAGATAATTAAACATTTCCAATAAATATCTTATACAACAACAAAAAAGAAGGTAGGCTCAAGGTCCCATACACTCTTCTGGCTCATGAGTGCAGAGCAGTGGTCCAAGTTAGCATTGAGGTCCCCAATGGGTAGTGGTCCAGGTTCTCTTTGTTCATCTTCATAGCTTGGAGCTGATGTGCCCGTGAAGATAGGTGACGAACTCGGGTCTCTCCTCCTCTCCACAGTGAGACTTCAGGAAGAGTTCAGCTTGCTCATTCCCACCCCTGGGAGTGTAACGGAGTAGGTGAGGGCCTTCCACACGCAAGCTGAGCCCTCCTTGACATGGGAATCATTTGAAATAGGCTGACTCAACTGCAGCCCAGAACGATCTTGCAGCTCAGAAACCAGCTGTCACCGCCATCTTCCACCTCCATCACCGCCTACCCGGGTTCTCTAATTTGTTGTTAGAACTTGCTGTTCTCTTTATCTGGGGGCCTTGTGACCCTGGATCTTCACACTGCTAACCCCTCTTGATATCCATATCTCTTAAAGGCTAACTACGGTGGCTCAGTGGTAAAGAATCCGCCTGCCAATGCAGGAGATGCAAGTGGCGATCCTTGGGTGGGGAAGATCCCCTGGGGAAGGAAATGGCAACTCACTCCAGTATTCTTGCCTGGGAAATCCCATGAACAGAAGACCCTGGTGGGCTACAGTCCATGGGGTCGCCAAGAGTTGGGCACGACTGAGCGACTAAAGAACAACAACAATGGTACCTGCGAAATCACACACACACACCCCCGCAACCACCACAAATTAAACTGTTCTTATGTTGGTATCACTTGGTGCTGCCAGTTTCTTCCTTAGAAAGGAACTTACCAGAGCAGGGACCTTATCAGCCCAATTCAGCACTGTACCCCCAACAGCAAGCACAGTGCCAGCTTACAATAACAGCTCCCTAAATACTGTGTTGAATTAGAAAAATGATCAAACAGAGACATCTGGACAAGAAACTCATACACAGAAAGCTGGAGAAAGTGATGCTTCATAGAGATCACTGGACACTAAAGCAACATTGCTCCAAGTCTGGCTGCTCATTAATGTCAGCTCATAGCTACACGTACCGCTGATATTTGGGAAATGGAAGCTTGATTGAGTTTCACAGAGTTCAAGGGCCACTGTGCTTTCTGAGGCTTGGTCAAGGGTCTTATGTAACCCCCAAAGAGTAGAACATCAAGATCTGTGTTAGTTACAAAATCAAGGTAAAGTAAAAATGCATTCTGATAGAAAGCAGGTACAAATACTGTTCAATTCCCCTTAAACAAGATACCCAGAGTAGTCAAATTCATAGGGCCAGAAAGTACGTTGACAGATGTCAGGGGCTGGGGGTGGAGCAGGTGGTGGGGAGGGGGAGTTAGTGTTTAATGGGGACAGAGTTTCAGTTTAGGAAGGTGAAACATTTGGAAAATGGATGGTGGTGAGAGCTGCAAGGCAATATGAATGTAGTTAGTGTCACTGAACTGTACAGTTAAGTATGGTTAAAGGAGTATGTTTCATATTATATGACTTTTACCACAATAAAAAAACATTAAAAAAACAAAGTCAAGGTCATGTATGTCTGAGGACAGATAGTTACATGATGTATTGCCAAGCTGATGAAAGATAGCCTGATAGGGGTCTGAGCTTTGGAGCTGACTGTCTGTGTCAGAATTTGGTCAGTTTCTTCCTTCTCTTAACTTCAGTCTCAGCATCATGAAAATGAGGATAATAATAGTCCCTACCTCCTAGGCTATCATGAAGATTAAATGGGTTAGTTCATGCAAAGCCCTTGTGAACACTGCTTGGTACATAGTAAGCAATCCATCTGGGTTGGCTATTATTAGTATAAATAAATATTAATTTGGATCAAATTGTAGATACAAAGTGGGGAGAGAGAGGGGAAAAATCATAATTAGAGCTGTTAAATAACACTTGTTATAATTTGCCTGTGGTGCCTTCTCAAAATAAGGTCTTCTGTAAATGCCACTTCAAATCTCAGAACTCAGCAACTCACCCACCAGCCAGCTGTCGGAAAATGGGTTTAACTCGTAGAAGTGGTTCTGTTCAGCCATTTCTTTTTCTCTGACAATGTGATCTCAGGGTTACCCAGCAGAAAAGTTATACTGCTTATTATAACCGTAGTACAAACAAGGCCTGGGATTTATGTAACACCTCGGATACCAAAAGCTAAAAAGCACATCTAAGTGAGCCAGTTCCATCTCTTTTCACAACATCCATGAAAAATCAAGAGAGTTTGATAATATGGTTCCCTAAGCAGATAAAGAGATCAAGAAGAAATCAAAGAACTCCTTCTGGGTGACCCAGGAGAAAAGTTACATAGCTGAAAAGAGGTCTGAAAATCAATGTTAGCATGCCAAACCTTCTGTAAATTACCCAACTTCACATTTTTGATCTGTTTTCTTATATTTCATCTCTTTCCAAAAAAGGAATGGGGACTTCCCTGGTGGTCCAGTGGTTGAGAATCGGCCTTCCAATGCAGGGGACACAGACAAGTTCCATCTCTGGTCAGGAAGATTCCACATGCCACGGGGCATTTAAGCCTGTGTACCACAATTACCGAGTCTGCACTGTAGAGCCTATGCTCTGCAACAAGAGAAGCCACCACAGTGAGAAGCCTGTGCACCACAGCTAGAGAGTGGCCCTGCTCGCTGCAACTAGAGAAGGACTGCAAGCAGCAATGAAGAGCCCGAATCCCACAACAAACACCAGACACAGCCAAATAAATAAGTAAATAAATTAAAAAATAATAAAGGAATTGGAAATATATTTAATATGTCAAGTAAGATACCCCAAATTGCATCCTACAGAACAATTACAGATGGTGGTGATGGTAACTTGGGAAAAATCCACTGGCAAATTGGATTCCATGGTGAAGAACATCTTAACCCGCTTCATGCAGAAAAGGGTCATTATTTACAGTTCTGAGTGGCCCTACTGCAGAGAAGCCTGCTAACTTTGGTTAACCCAGCATTTTACATCTCTGGCAAAGCATTTTTTTAAATACAAAATCAATACTCTGCAGTGCCAGTGTTCCATGGATCATCTGTTTGGAAAATGCTGACTTGAAGAAATCACGGTACAGAGGAAAATAAGGATGATAACAAGAAATCCAGGGTCAGGCAAGTGCGTGAGTCCAAACCACCACTGCCTTTGCATCCAGTGGCTATGGGCAGGCTGCAAATGTGGCCATAAACATCCTACAGGCCAAGGAAAAGGTAAGAATATCAGTGATTCTAAGCATCAGGTTATGAACAAAAGGCAAGTCTCGAAACAGCTCATTTTGGGGTGTTTGGTGAGCCTTTAACCTCGGCTTCTTCTTCAAATATTTTAAGATTTGAAATAAAGAAGCAACACAGGACAGTGAGCAAAGACTACCCTGGCTTTCTTTTTCCTAAATAAATTTAGCAATTCCAAACGCAACACGTGACATTCATAGAGGTACTATTTAAACTTGCTTTAAAATTAGTGCTACTAGTTTGAAAACGATAGTGTATATTAATGCAGAAAATTTTCAGAGTTCCTAGGAGAATTAGAGAGAAACTTGGAAACATTATGGAAAGGATAATAATTTATACAAATGACAGTACCTATAAGGCATCTGTCTGTGGAAAAACTTTAGCCACAGAATAACTTTAATCATATAAGTGAGAAAATGTAGATAACAAAGTAAAACAGTCCAACAAGACTAAATAATAGTAGTTTAGTCATTAAGTATAGTCAAGGACCTCTAGTTCCTTCTCAAGGGCTAGAGATAATAAGCTAAGCCATACCCTGTCCACTCTCTGATAGATACTGACACCCCCACCGGGTAGAATAAGTTAACTACATGATGGCCAGACTATAGCCATGACATAAGCAGCCACAATTTTGAAAATTGGCCTCAAAAAATGGGAAACAAACTCACCCTGGAACTGAAGATTAACTGTACTTAAAACAATCAAGATAACACTGGTTTGACCACTGATGACCAATTGCACGATGACTGTTAGAGCTGACTGTGCTGTTTCTGCACGTAGCCCCCTCCCTCCGTCTATAAAAGCCGTTGCCCACTGATGGTCAGGGGGAGGAGTTGGCCTCCGGACAGGAGTCCGCCCTCTTCCCCAGTTGCCAGCATCCAAAATAAAGCAAACTTTCCTTTCCATCAATCTGGTCTTTTTAACAGCTTTTGAGTGGCGAGCAGCTGGACCACATTTTTGGTTACATATTTTCCAAGCATTCCCAAGTTTACATATCAATAACTAAACTTTTGATTTCTCCTTGCAACCATGTCATCTGCTTCTTCACCTCTCCAGTTTGCAGCAACACTTCCTTATTTCTATTTATTTGAAATCAGACATGGACTTCTCAGGATCCTCTTCTTTCTCTAAATGCCCACATGATCATCCACCAGCAAGGCTCAACAGCTATTCCTCTTACAATAACCTCAGGTATCTTGACTCCGCCCCCTTCTCTCCGCCCACCCTCTTCCATGGTTTCTCTGCAGGACGCTGTAAAGTAGTCCACAGGTGGTCTTGCTGTCTCCATCTCTGCTCTGCTCCAATACAATCCCCACTCAAAAAGTATTTAAAATCCATAATATATATATTTAAAAATTCTCTAATTGACACTCCCCAAATTCTAACCACTGCACTTGAGATAAAATCCAGATAGTCATTTCAAGTTCATTTTGAGATACTTTTCTCTAATTTCTTGCCTTCTGGCCTCACAGGTCACCTTGAGTCCTTTTTCACCTTAGACTCCACCTGCAGAAGTTTCCTTCTATCTGTAGTCACATTCTTTGCATTATGCAGGAGTAACATACCTTTATCCTGTAAGCCTCAGTTTATTAATTTTTACTGGAGTATATTTGCTTCCCATTGGGCTTCCCTGATGGCTCAGCAGTAAAGAATCTACCTGCAGTGCAGCAGCTGCAGGAGTCAAGGGTTCAGTCTTTGAGTTGGGAAGATTCCCTGGAGGAGGGCATGGCAACCCACTCCAGTATTTCTACCTGGAGAATCCCATGGACAGAGGAGCCTTGTGGGCTACAGTCCATAGGGTTTCAAAGACTGAAGTGACTGAAGTCCATAGGGTCGGACACGAGTGAAGTGACTTAGCATGCATGAAGTATAATTGCTTTACAATGTTGTGTGTGTTTCTGCTGTACAGCAAAGTGAGTCAGCTATATGTACACATATATCTCCTCCTTTTTAGATTTCCTTTCCATTTAAGACACCACAGAGCACTGACTAGAGTTCCTGAGCTACACAGGAGGTTCTCATTAGCTATCTATCTATTTTATACATAGTATGAATAGTGTATATATATCAATCCCAATCTTCCAATTCATCCCATTCCCACTTCCCCTTGTGGTATCCCATATGTTTCCATAAGTCTCAGTTTAAACACCACCTCCTTAAGGCTGATTTTCCCTAATGTTCCAAACTAAGCACCCTCCCTTCCATGATCCTGAATTCTCTATCATGATATTCTGTTTGATATTTTATACTATGTTGTCTGATACTCACGATGTTTGCTTTACTTATCTGTATCTGTTGCCTATGTCTTTACTGCTAACTTCATGGGATTGGGATCTATCTGTTTATTTACCAAACCTTACACTTTACCTAGTATATTCAAGGCATGTAAACACACACACACACAAACACACACACATACACACACATTGGTAGAAAATATGCATGATTGAATGAATGAGGAAAATGCCACAAAGGATTCTTTATGAAAAAGGAATACAATTTGAATTCATGGTACATTATGTAGATGATTTGCAAAACATCTATGAAAGGCCGATTCATTAATTAATTCTATTTTTCTCTGCCACAAAACCCACTTTGGTCAGCATATCAAAACACAAGCAGGCCTTGTTCACTATCATTTCCCTTGAAAATAATCAATGACCCCTTGGCTTGTTTAGAAATCATAAATTGATTGCAGCAGCAACATAAAATAATTCTCCAGAAAGAGCAGAATACTGCTTAGTTAACTCTCGAGCGAATAATAAAACATGATAAACAGCTCATGCCAGTTAGACGGGTTTATTAACTAGGGTTTATGGAAAGAAAGAGCACTTGTAATTCAGCCATTCTTTCTGGACCAATCCCAGCTACACATGGGCAGATAATATTTGATGGAATGAAGATGTCCTAGGTAAGTGGTCTCCATGTGCTAGGACGGGACCAACAGTGGACTCTAGGTGGATACTGATTAATTTGCCATTTTAGATGTTAATTTAAATGACATTCTTAAAGATACTATCAATATAATGGAAGTAGGTAGTTGCTAGGAAGGGAGTATCTGTAGCTTTTGGCTAAAATTTGCAAGGAAAAGTACATAAGGGTAAGTAGCTAACGTCAACTTACTCTTTAGAATACACACGGTCTTCACAACCTCAATTTACCCATCCACTGGAGGAAGATCAACCCTCCCTCTCTCTATGTCATTTGTGTAACCTCCTGAACAAACACATTCAAAAGCCAGCTATGTAGCATAGCCATTAATAGCAAAATCCATCATCAATATCTTCTCTAAAGATTGAGAAAAATGATACAGATGATCCTATTTGCAAAGCAGAAATAGAGAAACAGACATAACAAATGTATGGATATCAAGGGGGAAGTCAGAGTGGGATGAACTGGGAGACTGGGATTGACACAAACACACTACTGATACTATGCATGAAATGGGTAAGTAATGAGAACCTCTTGTATAGCACAGGGAACTCTATTTAATGCATTGTGGTGACTTGAAGGGTGAGGAGGCCCAAAAAGGAGGGGATACATGTTTGTGCATAGCTAGTGCATTTTGCTGTAAAAACTTTTGCAGTAGCAACTAACCCAACATCATAAGGCAACTATACTCCAATAAAAATAAATTTTAAAAAGTAAACACACACAAAAATATCAAACTTTTCCTGGGTCCCTCATCATACATTCCCTCTGGTTCTTTCTGAAAGTTGAGTTGATTCTTTTAATGTTCTTTTGGTGGTTGCTGGTGACACTTTGTTGTTAAATGCAAAGCAAATAAACTGTCCAATTACCTATTTAATTACTAGTTCAGTAATTACTTTATCACTACTTAGGTACCAAATTATCTCAATAGCTTGTGTTCCAAGATCTGTCTTGCAACAAATCCTCTGGGATTTGTCTCTTTAATACACTGGGTTGGCCAAAAAGTTTATTCGAGTTTTTTTTCCTGTAACATCTTATGCAAAAAGCTGAATGAGATTTTTGGACAACTCAATAATACATTTGGCGCTCTCTCTTTCCACGTGTTAATGTGGGTGGAGTCCTTACGGATGAAAGTAGGACTGGGATTGAGGTGTTCTGTGACTGAAGAGGCTTCATAGGTGATGGTCCAACCTGCCATCCAGTTTCAGAGGCACTCCCAGCCTGCCCATCTGGGGGAGAGCTGGACTTCAGGCAGGACCCATGAAGTCTGACCCTCCTCTTTGTCCATATTTGTTAATTAGTCTACACACATTAGGAGGACAAGGAATCTTACAGCCTGAACAATTAAGATGTGCTCAGGGGCTTCCCTGGCGGGCTCAGTGATAAAGAATTCACCTGCCAGGGCAGGAGACATTGGTTCGATTGGTCTGGGAAGATCCCACATGCCTCGTAGCAGCTGAGCCCATGTGCCACAACTACTGAGCCTGCAGGCTGCAACTCCCAAAGCCCACACATCCTAGAGCTTGTGCTCTGCAACAAGAGAAGCCACTGCAATGAGAAGCCCGTGCCCTGCAACTAGAGGAAGAGGGGGAAAACTGAAATTCTGCATTCAAAAGGCAAATGATTGATAGAGGAAGAAAAGCCACAAACATCTGAAGGTCTAAGTTTGGCCAGGGAAGGGACAGGTGGGAGTCTTGTGGTGAGAAATGGGTCTTTATAAAATCTTTTATTTTTTTTAAAGGTGAACATTTAAAAAATTATGTATTTATTTATGGCTGTGCTGGGTCTTTGTTGCTGCAGAGACTTTTCTCTAGTTTTGGTGAGCAGGGGCTACTCTCTAGTTGCGGTACATGGGCTTCTCACTGTGGTGGCTTCTCTTGTTGCAGAGCACAGGCTGTAGGGTGCCAGGGCTTCAGTAGTTGCGGCTCCCAGGCTCTGGAGCACAGGCTCAATAGTTGTGGCCCACGGGCTTAGCTGCTGTGAGGCATGTGGGATCTTCCCGGACCAGGGATCAAACCCATGTCTCCTGCATTGGCAGGCAGATTCTTTACCACAGAGCCACCAGGGAAGTCCAGATCTTTTTTTAAAATTAATTTTTATTGGAGTATAGTTGTTTCACAATATTGTGTTAGTTTCTGCTGTACAGCAAGGTGAATCAGCTGTATGTATACATATATCCACTCTTTTTCTGATTTCCTTCCCATTTAGGTCACCACAGAGCACTGAGTAGAGTTCCCTGTGCTGTAAAGCAGGTTCTCATTAGTTATTTTATTCACTGTTGTGTACATGTCAGTCCCAACCTCCTTGCAGGAGGATTCCCGGGGCATCAATCAGGGTTCCAATAGAAAACAGGAGGGCAGGTTGAGAAGGGTTCATTTAGGAAGGTGGTGACATAGAGGGACCATAGAAAACCCATCAGTAATCTGAAGCCAGCACCAGGCTGCAGTTGCCACCCCTTGGCTGGAGGGTAGGAGGTATGTTGTTGGGAGGACCAGAGATGTTTGGTAGATGGACGCCTCCTCCAGGGCCTCCCCCAGTGTCCTGGGAAACTTGCAGAGAGGCAGTCAGGAGGAAAAATATTGATAACTACTCTGCCTCCCTTCATTCCTGCCATCTGGACTCCTGCTGGGGCCTCCAGAGACTTCTCTTTGGCCAAGCCTGGCGACAGACCAGAGGGTCTTGAAGTCCTTTAATGTAGAAAGGGGATGACAAAAACAAATGGGTCTGCAGAAGCAAAAAGATTCCAGGCACACACATCCAGGAAAAGGAAGGCTTTCAGGAAATGGTATCAGCTACCAAAATGCCTCATTCCCATTTGTGCTTCCATTCTGTAGTCAGAGAATCGTCAGAGCAGAAGTGAGAGTGGTTAAGAAGGAACTGGACTCCCAACTGGATAAATAATTTGCAAGCCATCAATGAACTTTTTTTTTATTTTTGGCCCCCACAGTGAGCCTTGCAGGATCTTAGTTCCCTGACCAGGAATCAAACCCATGCCCCCTGTAGTGGAAGCATGGAACCTTAACCATTGGGCAATGAGGTAAGTCCCTCATTGAGCCTTCTTAAATGAGATCAAGCCTTCATAATTGAATGTATCACTCTGGGGGACAGACAGACAGACTGTGTAGTGTTTTTATTGAACCTCTGGGGAACCATAAAGAGGCAGAAAAACCCTTGAATAATTTCCAGTGAACAAAAATGGACAGCACAGAAAGTCGATTATGAAAACTACAGATCAGTAAGCCTGAAGTCAACAGAGACATGGGTATAGAACCAGTGATCGTGGATAAAGAAAGTATAGTATGTATAAACAATGGAATATTACTCAGTCATAAAAAGGAACGAATTTGAGTCAGTCATAATGAGGTAGATGGACCTAGAGCCTGTTATACAGAGTAAAGTAAGTTAGAAAGAGAAAAACAAATATCATATATTTAATGCATATAAATGGAATCTAGAAAATAGTACTGATAAACCTATTTGCAGGGAGGGAATGGAGACACAGACATAGAGAACGAACTTGTGGACATAGTGGAGGAAGAAGAGGGTGGGACGAATTAAGTAGCACTGACATATATACACTACCATGTGTGAAATAGATGGCTAATGGGAAGCTGCTGTATCAAACATGGAGCATGGCCCTCTATGAGGACCTAGAGGGGTGGGATAGAGGCTCAAGAGGGAGGGGATATATATATATAGTTATGACTAATTTGCATTGTTGTACAGCAGAAACCAACACTGTAAAGCAATTTTCCCCCAATTAAAAGAAAACAACTGATACCCACTAGAAGTTGCTATGGCTTCATAAAGACATGCCATGTCTGAATAATCTCAGTATTAATTGGTTGGATGTTATATGCATCAACATTTGCTGCTGCTGCTGCTGCTAAGTCGCTTCAGTCGTGTCCGACTCTGTGCAACCCCATAGACAGCAGCCCACCAGGCTCCGCCATCCTTGGGATTCTCCAGGCAAGAATACTGGAGTGGGTTGCCATTTCCTTCTCCAATGCAGCAGAGTGAAAAGTGAAAATGAAGTCACTCAGTCATGTCCAACTCTTACCGACCCCATGGACTGCAGCCTAACAGGCTCCTCCATCTATGGGATTCTCTGGACAAGAATATTGGAGTGGGTTGCCATGCCCTTCTCCAGGAGATCTTCCAGGGATCTAACCCACATGTCTTGCGTCTCCTGCATTAGCAGATGGGTTCACCACTAACACCACCTGGGAAGCCCTTAAAACCCAGGAGGGGAGAAACAAACTCATAAGTCGATATAAAAATAGGGAGGATAATTTCAGACAACTAAAGATAAAACAAAGCAGATAAGCCATGGGATGGAATGTCTTGACGGTGGTGGAGGCAACACTGATTTCTCCACTGATTGAAGAAAGCTTATAAAGAGAGGAAAGGTTGAGTGATGAGTCAGCTGTGAGACATGCTTGTGATAGAGACTTCCAGGCAGGACAACAGCTAGTGCAAACCCACTGAGGTCAGAGTAAGTTTCAGGAAGACCAGAGAAGGGGATTGTGAAGCTTACCAGCAAGCGAGTTGGTTTTAGGAAATGAGGTCAAAGAGGCAGGAAGGGATCAGACAATGAAGGAGTCTTTGAGTCTCTGTAAGAACTCTGAATTTTATTTTAAGTGTGGATGGAAGTGCATGCAATGATCTCAAGCAGAAAAGATGGGTAAATGTCTCGTATTTTATAAAGATTTTCCAGCTGATATGGGGAAAATGAATCAAGTGGGAGTAGGGGTGGAAAAAAGTGGAGGAAAGGAGACCATGTAATTAGGGCAAGACATTGAAATGTCTTGAACTTAGGGAATAGCAGAAGAGATCAAACTCGAGGATATACTTTGGAGACAAAACAAAAAACTGGGACTTCTCTGGTTTGATCCCCGGTTGGGGAGCTAAGAGCCCACATGCCTTGTGGCCAAAAAACCAAAACACTAAACAGAGACAATATCATAACAAATTCAATAAAGCTTTTAAATATGGTCCAAGTTAAAAAAATCTTAAGAGAAAAAAATCCTAAAAACTAATGTGGTTATTGGTTGGCTTGTCAGATAAGAAAAATCAGTACCACAAAGAACTCTTAGGTTATTGTGTTGAGAACTAGGTAGATTGAAGTATAATTTATTAAGATGCTGAACCCAGGAGAAGAAAAGGTTTGGGGGAAATTTTTATTAATTTTTAGAATATGATAGACTTGTTGTATCTGGGATATTGGTCAGACTGTGATAGAATATCTCACTGTGTCATTTTAGACAATGAGAAATCATATGACTCTGAGTGAGGGGGCATCTGTCATTTACTTATCCATCAATTTATTCATCTGAAACATTTTTGAACACTTACAATGCATTACAGATTGTTTTAGATACTAAAAATAAACATGTAAAAAGACACACAAAAATTCCTGCTTCTTGGACTTATAGTTTGAGGAACTAGACAATAAACTGATGATCAAGTAAACTAGATGGTGTGTCAGCTGATGTCTTGTGCCAGAATGATATCAGGTTCTGGATTTATTGTGAATGTAGGACTATCTGGATCAACTAACAGGTTAGATGTGAGGTCTGAAGGCAAAAGAATCAATAGTTTGGGTCTGAGCAACTGGCACAAGGGAATTGACTGAAATGAGGGTGTTTACAGAAGGAATACATTTGCAGAGTGAAGATCAAGGGTTTGGTTTAGGACGTGCTAGTGGGAAACACTTACCAAAAAGTCAAGAGTGGTTGTGGAAACTAGAATTCAGGGAAGAATTTCAGGCTTTAGATGCATATTGTGGAATTATCAGTGACTAGATGATGTTTAACATCCAAGAAAGGATGCAGTCACCAAAGAAGTCAAAGTAGGCAGAAAGGAACGCTGAAGACTTCCCTGGAGCAGAGCAGGTGGGTAGATGAGAAGGAATGAGTGAAGCAGGGTCAGGAAAGTAGCCCACAAATCAGGAAGAAAAGCTGGCATGTGTGCTACCGCAGAAGCTTTGGAATTCCACAGAGGGTGCTGTCCTAATCCCTTTTCTGTTCAGAATTCCAATTAATGAACTAAATGAGGATACTGACAGGATGCTAATTATAGTCATACATGACATCAAGCTGAAACATATCATCAAAATGCTCCAACACAGATTCAGAACCCTAAAATATTTCAAGGAGCTGAAATGATGATGAACTGTATCCAACGAGATTAGATTTGAGAGAGAAATGACACTTCTAGCTTTCTGGATCCAAACCCTCACTGATCCAGAACAATCATAGACAAGATGCGCTGAGGACCGTGTGTGGAAAGGACAGAGATCTGTGTAACTGGAGTCAGCAATGCCATGAAGCTTTCCAAGAAGGGTCATGGCAAATTGGCCACCATTCATGGGGATATGGGAGAAGGCAATGGCACCCCACTCCAGTACTCTTGCCTGGAAAATCCCATGGACGGAGGAGCCTGGTAGGCTGCAGTCCATGGGGTCGCGAAGAGTTGGACACGACTGAATGACTTCCCTTTCACTTTTTCACTTTCATGCATTGGAGAAGGAAATGGCAACCCACTCCAGTGCTCTTGCCTGGAGAATCCCAGGGACGGCGGAGCCTGGTGGGCTTCCGTCTATGGGGTCGCACAGAGTCGGACACGACTGAAGCGACTTAGCAGTAGCAGCAGCATGGGGATATGGTGACCCCAAATGAGATATTAGAGCTAAGCTACACTCTCTTGCCAGCTCATGCCCTGAGTGCGATTTTCAGTTCCAGGACTACAAATTAGTTCGGGATCAAAACTGAGACTCAAGCATAATTGAATGCTGATAAGAAGCGGAGCAGTCCTCTCCAAGGACACTAATAACCCAAGGGCATTTAGAGAAGAATGCCTGACACAGTTAGAGAGGAATAACAGTTGAAAGAACTGAGAGATATTTAAACCCAAGAAAGACTGGAGACTGTGCTGTGGATCCGCTCCTTCTTAGGCAGAGAAAACTACAATTTCCAATTCTCTTGCAGAAGAAAATGATGTCAGAAGAGACCGGAAAGGTAGGTAAGGTGTCGGTCACAGACAGTAGGCTTCACATCTCATGTTAAGCATTCTGGTGCCTCTTCCCAGAGCAATAAGAAGTTATTCGAATGTTTCAAGCAGGAAGTAGTGACATCATCAAAGTTGAGTTTCTAAAAGATTATGATCTGTAGTGTAGAGAGTGACCTCCTGGAGAGGGATTCAAAGTGATGAAATATGAGACTTCCCTGGTGGTCCGGTGGTAAAAAAATAATATATGTATGTTCGTATAACTGAATCACCTTGCTGTGTACTGGAAACACTGTAAGCAATGATACTTCAGTAAAATATTTATATGAAAAAAGAGTGATGAAACATAGGTAATGACTAGAAATGAAGATAATTTGATACAACAGTGGCAGTACATATGGGAAGAAATGGATGGTTTTGAGAATTAGGAGGTAAAATAACAAGTTCTTGGTAGTGGGTTGAATATGAGGATATGGGACAGAGGGGAATCAAAGATGACTTGAGTGGGTAGCAAAATGGCAAGGAAGCTATCTACTAGGTGTTGAGCATTACAAATCCCTCTCTGTGTGTCTTCATATGTGTATCACTTATAGCTAAATTATCTCTATCATCCATATTCATATTTTACCCATGTCCTTACCTTCACCAATTATGTCTGTAGCATGGGTTCTCCTAAGAGGTAGTGCATTATTCTCTATACCCAGAGAGGATCAATAAAAGCCTATACAAGTCCCTGGTGAGGGGTGCCATAAGGGGAATTCTATCTTAATATGAAAAACTCTTGGGTTATTGTCAAATATGCTACTACGGATCTAACAAAATGTCAAGAATTCTATTCAGTGGATGGGCTCAGTGTGGCATTATTTCATAGATAAGGAAAGGGAGACACAAATCAGAAACTTGCCAAAGTTACTGTGAGAAGAGGTGACAGTGACATGGGTTTTCTTTCATGGGAGTCCCATTTATTTTCTCCTGTCATTCAGAAAGCTCCCAACATCATCCGTCTACCATTTAGCCAGACCATAGCTCTGCTTTCTCGTCTTCTGTTTGAAGAGAAACTTATCTGGGACCATTGCATGAAGTACACATTTACCACCCATCCATGTGTGGGATCGATGTTTTATATTTGCTTGTCTTAAGGCACATAGGTGTGTCTTATGTCCTATGTTCCCGTTCAGAGGAGAAAGGATGTTTCTGCATATTCTTAGTGGCATAATTCCACATTTAAACCCTGCTGGTTAACAAGTACCAGACTCTTTCTAACTGTATGACTTTTGGTAACTTATTTTCTTTCCACGATCCTCAGTCTTCCCATTTGAAAAATGGCCATGATGCTTCTCATGGTATTGTGGAGCATAAATAAGATCTAGAAAAATGGTACAGATGAACCTAGTTCCAAGGCAGGAACAGAGATGCAGATGCAGAGAATGGACATGTGGACATGGGGTTGGGGACAGGAGAGGGTGGAACAAATTGGGAGATTAGGACTGACGTATATTCACTACCATGTGTAAAATAGAAAGCTAGTAGGAAGCTGCCATATAACACAGGGAGCTCGGCTCACTCCTCTCTGATGACCTAGAGAGGTGGGATGGGGGTGAGAGGGAGGTCCAAGAGGGAGGGGATATATGTATGGCTGATCTACTCTGTTGTACAGCAGAAACTAATACAACATTGTAAAACAATTATATTCCAGTTTTAAATAAAAGGTTTTGTAAAGAGCCTACATGGTGACTCAGGTAATAGAACACAATGTAGATACTCAATAAATCAGAGTCTGCTTCTTCTTGCATGATTGAACCCTTTTCTTAGTAATTGAATTGCATGCTTATTATGATTCCACAACTTCATTAGCACAAAGGGAATTTAAAATCAAGGACAGATTTTTCTAGAAAGACATGGGAACTAGGTTCTATCACTCTACCTGGATTCACAGACTGGAAGGCTAAATTTGCCTCCTGTCTTGTATCTCAGAAATGAGTTCAACCTTTTTCTGTTTTTTAAAAAGATGAATCTGGTATACACCATAAGAGGTAGGTAATACCTAACGCTCTGATGTTTGTTAAAAGAATTAACTGGCTAGTCACACACATATTTTCAAAATGGAGAAAGGCAAGATTTATGGATAGAACTCTCAGATCTCTGGTAACATGCCTAGCAAAATCCTTTTCTTAATTATTCCATTGCTTTTCCATATGTTAGCTTATTATACTTTTATATAACTACAAATTCATAAGGACTGATGGTCCCCATTTCCATTTCACATTGTCAGGCAAGCAGATCTGCCTGGAACACACAGGGAAGTTTAAATATTTCCTGTCCCACAGTTTGCTGTTCACAGGTCTAGGAAAAATAAGTTGTGTTAAAAAAAGTCACTTTCAACTATAAGTACCACATCCCTCAGATAGTAATTTTGAAGAATTTTGCTGCAGGGCAATCATTGTGATGTTTTATCATGTAGCTCCCTTTTTAGACAAGGTGTGCAAAAGTCCCCTCTTCCTATTACTGTTAATATTTCTCATGTTTTTACAATTAAAAAAGCTTAAAGGCTAACTTCTTCCATCTTTTCTGATCTAGTCATGATACTCTCTGACACATATGATCATTCTATTAGTAGAAAAATGAATACACACCCACTTGCTATGGCCCTGGAGACAAACACCAAGCTTTGAGAACATGTTCCAAACAGAGAAATAAACAGACAAACACAATCTAGCATTAGATAAATTAATCAACCAAAGACTCACTGCCGGTGAGCCATAGAGAATTAAATTGATTCTGAAGAAGAGTGCTGATTTATTAGGAAAGTAGGCTTAGAGGTAGTTTGGACTGGAGCTTAAGATGGTCAACTTACTCTGTTACATTTTGCTAAAATCCCTTTTGATGGGATGTTCACAGATCATAGATAAATACATTGCAAAGCTTTAAACCTTGGCTGAAGCTCAATCTTCAAGTGTTTTATTTTTTTAATTGAAATATAGCTGATTTACAATGTTGTATCAGTTTCTGGTGCACAACAAAGGGATTCATATATATGCACTTATTCTTGTTCAGAATTTTTTTCTCTATGCTGTATAGTAAATTGTTTTTATTTATCTATTTTATATATAATAGTTCATATGTATCTGACAATCCTGAACTCTTAATTTATGTCTCTCCCCACTTTCCCCTTTGGTAACCATAAGTTTGTTTTCTATGTCTGTGAGTCTATTTCTGTTTTGTGAAGGTGAAATTCGCTCAGTCGTGTCTGACTCTTTGAGACCCCCAGGACTATACAGTCCATGGAATTCTTTAGGCCAGAATACTGGAGTGGGTAGCCGTTCCCTTCTCCAGGGGATCTTCCCAACCCAGGGATTGAACTGGGGTCTCCCGTATTGCAGGTGGATTCTTTACCAGCTGAACCAGCAGGGAAGCCTAAGAATAATGGAGTGGGTAGCCTATCCCTTCTCCAGCGGATCTTCCCCACCCAGAAATCGAACTGGGGTCTCCTGCATTGCAGATGGATTCTTTATCAGCTGGCCTACCAGCTCTGTTTTGTAAACACATTCATTTTTATTATTCTTCATATCCCACATACAAACAATATCACATACCTGTCTTTCTCTTCCTGACTTACTTCACTTAGTATGATCATCTCTAGGTCCATCTGTGTTGCTGCAAATGGCATTATTTCATTCATTTACTATGGCTGAGTAATTCAGTCCTCAACTTTTAATATTACTAACCAAGCATTTTACATCAGCTATTGTGATGAACTATAGCAAGAGCCTTATGGTTGCTTCCTTCATTAAGGACCACAGTACCATTGGCGGTATCCCGAAGGTGGGGACTAATTTGTTTCATACTGTACACAGGTGTGTTTCACTAATGAAGGATGGTGTGTGGGTTCTTTCTTCACAAGTCTATTATTTTGATTTTTCAAGCACCTTCTCTATTGAAAAGTTTTCACTGTTGTTGGTTTTAAGATGTGTTTTGTACATGATATGGAAAGATGATTTATCTTGTTTCACCTAGAACTCTATGTGATAATATTTATCCTGTGTTTTTCTGCTGGAGATTTTCCAGGACATCTCCATGTCATATGTTCCTGTTCTTTCTTCCCTCCTTCTTATCAGAAACCTGGTATTTTTTGAATACCCATCCTTACTTAACAGCTAGTGGATTCAGAGAATGCTGACATCATCCTCCATCATAGCCAAGCATTGCGGTACTATCCCCTTGGCTGGAATGAATTTAGAAAGTCAGCCTGAAACTTTTCATAGTATCTGGTGTTGTTTCAGGGGCAAGTGATCAAAGATTGAATCTGGCACGAGCTGATCAAGAGGAAGGACTTCCATTTGATAGTTGCAGGAGAGCTGCACTTCTTTCTCTGGCTGAATGTGAGCAAAGAATCCCTTTGCCCAGGGGTTTGATGATAACCATGGAGGCCTCATGGAGGACAAGACCAAGCCACAGCAGAGCAGGACTGAGAGAAGTACAGTGAAACAGGGTGGGCACCCTGGACTGGCCCCCACCCCAGAGAATGCTGCCCTACACTCCTTAGGAGGTGGCATGAGACATTTGCTCGTGGTGTTTGCACGTGTGAACTAGGTCCCCTGATTCTTGCATTCTGAAATCATCTCAACTGATGACACACTGATACCTCATAAATGCAGTAATAAGATCCCTAGGTGGCCCCTAAGCTGGAGACCTAGGAGAGCTGATGGTATAAGTCCAGGCATGGTCCATAGGTCTGAGAAGCAGGGGAGCTGGTGGTATTAATCCCAGTCCAAAAGCAGGACGAGATGAGATGTCCCAACTCCAGCAGTGAGGCAAGGGACAAGGGGATAAATTTCCTCCTTTTCTTAGTGTATAATGTAATATTGATATGAAGAAAAGGAGAATAATAATATAATTATATAATATATATAAACATATGGAGATAGATATATATCTATGTATCTATTTCTCTATCTATCATCTGTCTATTATCTATTTATCTATTTACCTATCATTCCCCTATTATCTATCATGTATCTATCTATCTGGGTGTCCTGGGTAGCTCAGTGGTAAAGATTCCACCTGCCAATGCAGAAGATGCAAGAGACACGGGTTTGATCCCTAGGTTGGAAAGATCCCCTTGAGAAGGAAATGGCAACCGACTCCAATATTTTTCCCTGGAAAATTCTACGGACAGAGGAGCCTGATGGGCTGCAGTCTACAGAATCGTAAAGAATTGAACATGACTGAGCAACTGAGCACATTTATCTATCATCTATCATCCATCTATTATTTCTATCTATCTACCTACCTACCTATCTATTTATCAGGTTTTCTCTGGAAAACCTTGACAAATACAGGAGGAGAGAAAGGAATAGGGGAGAGAGAACAGGAGGAGAGAAAAAGGGAAAAGATAGTCTCTTTCACCAAAGTAAGAGTCGAGAAGGCATGTCTTCTGCATTTGTATTCATAATCTCTTTGAAGCAAAAGAGAAATTGCATTTAAGGATAAATCAATCCCTTTTGCTTAGGCTAAATTTAAGGAATAATTTAACCACACAACTGAAAAGACTGGTTTATACCAACTGAAAAGACAGATTTTATCCCCTAATTTCCACATATTGCAAAGCTCTAACTCTGCATTTACCACCCATCACACAAAGATTAATAGAGCAAAGAGCTTGTGGAAATGTTACTTAAAAAGGAGTTTTCTTTAATTCTACACCAACTCAAATTTTCAGCGTCTATTGAAATTTCCAGTTTTCTTAGCATCTGTCAAGAAAATAATGCTTTTTGTTGATCACTTCTGAGTTAAAGAACACTGGGAAAATAGTTAAGCCCCACATGAGAAAACCACTACTTTTTGAAAATACATATTTTAATGTGATCTTTGGAAAAAATGTTCAAAAATTTTAATAATATCCTTTTCTCATGACTGACACGTAATTACCAACATGTTTATATTTAGACTCTTCATGTTTTGTATGAGAGTTCTCTGCCTTCCTTTATGCTTTACAGCCAACACTGGTGAATGCAGAATGACTTCTTATTTAAGATAAACATTATCTAAAAGAAAGAAACTAAGGTATCCTAGAGACTCTCTTATTTGGGGCTGTTCTTCACATGCTATTCTATTACAGGACATTTGCATTTTCAAGTCTTGAGTTCTTATTAAAAAGACACCAGATGCATACTAAGTTAACCTTAAAATGCATTCCAATATATAGTACATGCCGGAGAAGGCAATGGCAACCCACTCCAGTACTCTTGCCTGGAAAAATCCCATGGACGGAGGAGCCTGATAGGCTGTAGTCCATCGGGTCACGAAGAGTTGGACATGACTGAGCGACTTCACTTTCACGCATCGAAGAAGGAAATGGCAACCCACTCCAGTGTTCTTGCCTGGAGAATCCCAGGGATGGGGAAGCCTGGTGGGCTGCCGTCTATGTGGTCACACACAGTCGGGCACGGCTGAAGCGACTTAGCAGCAGCAGCAGCAGCAGCATACAGTACATGCAGATGAATACTGTTTGATTCCCCTTACATAAGGTATTGAGAATAGTCAAATCTGTAGAGTCAGAAAATACATTGGTAGATGCCAGGGGCCAGGGGGTGGGGTGGATGGGGAGTCAGTGTTTAGTGGGGACAGGGTTTCAGTTTAGGAAGGTGAAAAAGTCGTTAGATGGATGATGGTGAGAGTGGTACAGCAATGTGAATATCCTTAGTGCCAGTGAACTGTACAGTTAAATATGGTTAAATTAGTATGTTTTATGTGACTTTTACCACAATAAAAAAAAATTAAAAAGACAATAAATGCCATTTGTCATTCATGTCAAATGTCAAATATCATTCACATCTTGACAATATTTTTGGATGGTGGAGTCACCAGGTTTCGTAGAAGCTATGCAGGCAGACATCTGAATACTCAGTCTTGTCTGATGGATTTTCATGCTTCTTTGAAGAGTAAGTTTGCAAAATCTATGCGAGTTCACTTTGCCTGAGCAACATAAAGAGGCACAGCGGAATCCATGTGTGCCCCTTACAGCATCTGTGTCTTTCTTCTTGCTTTAATAGTCAGAGACACTTCTTTGAGGAACCATGTCTCATCCTTGGGGAATGGACTTGGGAAAATCAGGATTTGAGACCTGCATAATCCTCAACATTGTGCTACCAAGAGGGGATCAGCTTGAGGGTGAAGCTGGTTCCCGGGTGACAACCAGTAAGAGAGAATTTCAGGGAAGCAGACTCAGATCCTGGGTGATATCACATAACTTTTTGGAATTAAATTGGTCAGAAGTCAACCTTTGGTCTTTGAGGTTATGTGTTTCCAGAAGACTTGGGTCATTGCTAGGGACATCTGGTCTACCCATTTCCTCAGTACTGGAGCTTCAGTTTTATTTAGGTACAGATTTGCACACCCCCAGAATTGGACTATAATGCAGCCCTCTTTCAGAGCCCCTGGACTCAGCCCAAAGACTTCATTTCCCAGTATTCTTAAATATGACCATATAATTATGTTCTGACTGAAGAGATATAAGCAGAAGTGTAGGGGGAGGCTTCCAGGGAGGCTCCTTACAGGAAGCAGATTCTGATATTAGGTGAATTTTTGGTTCCTTTCCTTCTTCCTCTTTAAGTCTGTAACTCAGACTTGATGGCTGGAGCTTCATTAGCTGTTTTGGATCAAGAGGTGATTTGAGAATGGAGTCCCATGGTAGAGAGACACATCCATGTGGCTCCTGGAGCCCTGATAACCAGGAAGTCGCCACATGTTTCTCAAAATGCCTACCTCTGGACTTCTTTCCAATGCAAAAGAGATAAACTTCCATTGCTGTTATAGTCATTGTGTTTTAGGGTCTCTTGAATGCAGCCAAATGAATCTAATTTTACACAGTGAGTCAATCAATTCTGATTTCTGCATAAACCAATTTGGATTGAATTTGAATATGTCCTAACAGATTCATCATTGTCATTCTGTGCCCACATAACAGTTTACTTAAGTCTCCATGTACAGAACTTGGCTATTATTACTTACTATTTTTTTTCTTATTTTTTTAAATTGAAGTATAGTTGATTTACAATGTTGTATTATTTTCAGGTGTACAGCAAGTGATTCAATTATACATATATATTTACTTATTATTTAAAATGTTAAAGTCATTTCATTTAAAATTGAGCCATTTCATCTCTATAGGACATTCAAAGCTTATTTTCCCATAATTTCTTGGAAAACTTGTAGAAGAAGAATATTGAGAAAATAATAAATACTTCAATATTTTGTGCTAATATCCATAAACATACCTTCTTTGTTTGCTATTATTCTTAATAGTAGCAAGAGTATTTATTGTACAGTCACTAAGTGCCAGATCCTGTGCCAAATATTTTACTTTGACTCATTAAATTTTACATCACCCTATAAGGTACCTTCATTGATGAAACCACCATTATCCCCATTTTCTAGATAAGAAAAGTGAGGTGCAGAGAGGTAATTTAATTTGCAAAGGGTCCACACAGTTATAAACTCTTATGCCTGGGATACTAATTCAGCTCCATCTGATTCATTCTATATCACAAGCATGTTTATAGAGACTCTACTGTGGGCCAGACACTGGTCTCAGTGCTACAGATTCAGCATGAGCCCCACAGGCCATGCCTCTATTTCCTTGGTGTTTGTAGGCTTAACAAAATCAACCTATGATACATTAGGTGTCAAGAAATACCATGGAGAGAAAGAAAATAAAGATAAGGAGGTCAGAGTGAGAGAGCATGCTCTTTAGATGGTGGTGGTGGTTGCTGTTGTTCAGTTGCTAAGTCTTGCTTGACTCTTTGTGACCCATGGACTGTAGCACACCACGCTCCTCTGTCCTTCAGCATCTCCCAGAGTTTGCTCAAATACACATCCATTGAGTTAGTGATGCTATCTAATCACCTCATCCTCTGCCTCCCCTTCTCTCCTTTTGCCTTCAATCCTTCCCAGCATCCGGGTCTTTTCCAATGAGTTGGCTCTTTGCATCAGGTGGCCAAAGTACTGGCCAAAGTACTGGCTTCAGCTTCAGCATCAGTCCTTCCAATGAATATTCAGGATTGATTTCCTTTGGGATTGACTGGTTTGATATCCTTGCTGTCTAAAGGACTCTTAAGATACAGTGGTAGAGGAAGCTTTCCTGATGAAGTTGGATTTTGTGTACCACAATGTGGACCACATGGTATATAATGCCAAATTCTGACCCTAACATATAAGCAGGTAGCTAGTATCTCAAAAATACATGGATCCTATCTTCCAAAAGTTTGAGTTGGGTTTAGGTCATCTCTTTTGTGAGAAAAATATCAAGTTTCACAGATAGACAACAGTGGCTTGGCTGTTGGCCTAAATGTCTGAAAAGCCCATGGATCATCTATGCAATCCTGTTTTCTGAGATGTGTTTTCACCTTCTGGTAATTGCTGCCAAGATTTTGGAGGTACTGGAGTAAGCCAGCCCTTAGCAAATCATTCAAGAGACAAGGAAATGTTGACGCTGAGATTTAGTGGCAAGCATGCCCTTAGATCAGTTACCAGTTCTCTTTTTCCTGTACCACCTTCAACTCTTGGATAATGAGGTTAATTGGAAGGTTAATGGAAGCAGTACAGCCAATAAATTTTGATATCATCCAGTGGAAATCACCAAAGAGGAAGACGATGAAGTTATCCAAAGAATGTGAGGAATACTGAGGCAGAATTAAGAAGAATAAACATCATGGGTATGTGGGAGGGTCTCCCAGGACTTTGCAAAGATAGAAGGCATTTGTTTGATTCTAAGTGTCAGGAAGGTTTGTTTCTCTCAAGAGGGGAATTAACAAGTACAAGGTCAAGTAGTCAAAATTGAGATGTTGAGAGTGTGATCATGGCTCAGACTACCTGCTCTGGCTACCCGGAATCTTTTGGAAACTCTTTATGCAGTGGCATATGGTAGGAAATGTATCCGTGTTTACGGCAGAAAATACACTTTTCTCATGCTAATGTTACTATTTAAATTTGTTTTTATTTTTAAGGAAGCTTTCATGCAAAGTGGTTTAGTCACTAAGTCCTGTCGGACTCTTGCGACCCCATCGACTGTAGCCCTCCAGGCTTCTCTGTCCATGGGATTTTCCAGGCAGAAATATTGGAGTTGCCATTTTCTTCTCCAGGGGATCTTCCCAACCCAGGGGTCAAACCCTGGTCTCCTGCATTGCAGGTGGCAAAAAGGTCAAGCCTTACAGCATAACTGAACTCCAAGGGAGGGGATGTTCTCAACTTGCAGAAGAAGAAACTGAGGCAAAGAAGAGACTATGTCTACATTAGATCAGCAATGGGCAAATTATGGCCAGCAAGCTATAGTTTTTGTACAGCCTGCAGCTAAGAATAGATTTTATATTTGGGAGAAAAAGACAGTTTTCACATTTGGAAAAAAATCAAGAGAAGCATACTTTTTTTGGTGACACATGTACATTACATAAAATTCAAATTTCAGTCCCCAGAAATAGTTCCACTGGAACTCAGCCACGCCCATGTGCTTACGTGTTATGGCTGCTTCTGAGCTACAAGAATATGGCTGAATTGTTGCAACAAAGACTGTATGGCCTGCAAACCTGAAAATATTTACTATCTGCGCCCTCACAGAAAACATTTGTCAGCGCCATTGTTTTTGGCCCTTTTGGAGCTATTGCTCCTTTTACATAACAAATGAAGTAGTGTTGACTTTATTATCCAAAATAAGAACCATAATGAATATAATCTTCCAACACACATGCTTAAAAAAAATATAACGTCATAACTGAATTATAAAAGCAGAAATAAAAGCGAATCATTTATAATAAAATAATATGTACTTCAATGCATGCATTTGGGGGCAGGAACTATACAAAAGGACATAACATTCAGGTTAATTTCACCTAATTGTTGAAGGAGTGTGAATAAGACAACTATTAGTGCACATGGACACTGATGCCTGTATTTGCAACACAAACTCTACAGCTGGTATTGATTCAGTTCCTTAACCACACTTTTGACTGACAGGAGCTGGTGCCGTTGATAGAACAACATAGTCATTGAGAAATGGTGGCTTATCAGGGAAGGAAGTAAGGGAGAACAAAAGCCAACCTTTCTTTTCACCCAATGGTCTTCTTCCATTTACTGGACCCAACCAGTGGGCAAGACAGCCCACTGGAGGTGATCCATACAAGAAAGACTCCAAGAGCATAGCTCAGGGTGCAGGAGAGTGGAGTGTGGGTCCACAGACCATGTGGAGAATGTACAGACCACCATCTCAAAAAACAGCATGGTGGCCCTCTCAGTTTCCCAAACCAAAAGTTTAGCACTGTACTGTCTAATCTGATAGACACTAGCTCATATGAGTATTTAAATTTAAATTAATTCAATTACACGAAATATTCAGTTTCTCCATGATACAAGCCACCTTTCCAGAGCTCAATAATCCCATGTGGCAATGGCCACTATATTAGATGGCTCATATTTTAGAACATCTCAGCGCTTCCCAGGTGGCACAGTGGTAAAGAATCTGCCTGCCAATGCAAGAGATGCAAGAGAAGTAGGTTTGCTCCCTGGGTTGGGAAGATCCCCTGGAGGAGGAAATAGCAACCCCCTCCAGTAATCTTGCCTAGAAAATCTCATGCACAGAGAAAACTGGCGGGCTACAGTCCATGAGTCACAAAGAGTTGGACACGACTGAGTAACTGAGAAACAAGAGAGACCTATTGAACGTTAAGAAAACAGTGACTAATCCAGGCTATTTCATCTCCCCATCCAAACACACTCCTTATCTATAAGCAGTTTCTGATGGCTACACTGAGAAAGGACAACCCAAGACCTTCCAGTTGTCTTCAATATCACCATCAGCCTAGCCCAAGTCCTCATCCTTTTCCACCTGGACCATTAAAGTAGCTTCCAGTGTGATATTTCCATTTTCATTGTTGCCCCCCCTTCCAAATTTGTTCCCCCCTTGGTGTTCAGAGTGATATTTTAAAAACAGATCATGAATTACATGAGATTTAAACACAGAGCAATCAGAAATCCTACTGCACACATCATGGCTGATAAGGAACCTACTCCAGGGTCTGCCTGCCCTGACCTCATCTCCCCATCTCACTGTACTCCAGCTTCACTGGATGCTCTCCATTCTAAGGCTCATCAAGCTGGCCTTGCTTTGGGCTTTGGCATCCACTTCTCCTTCTGTCTGGAAAGCCAGCTCTTCTCAGATCTCTCCATTTGGGTCTTTTTTGGCAGCTCAAATATCACCCCTGCAGAGATGACCCCATCTCAAAGAGCTTGCCCAGACAGTCCTTCTCCTTCCCAACTTTCTGTTCTATTTTCTCCTAAACATATATCAGTTCTGAATTCACCTTGGTCAATTATTTTTTACTTATTTTTTAAATTGAACTATGCTTGGTTTGGGCTTCCCAGGTGGTACGATTGGTAAAGAACCCTCCTGCCAGTGCAAGAGGCATAAGAGACATGGGTTTGACCCCTGCGTTGGGAAGATCCCCTGGAGGAGGGCATGGCAAGCCATTCTAGTATTCTTGCCTGGAGAATCTCATGGACAGAGGAGCCTGGCGTGCTACAGTCCAAAGGATCTCAAAGAGTCAGACGTGACTGAAGCAACTTAGCATGATGCTTGGTTTACAAAGTTGTCTTAGTTTCAGGTATACAGCAAAGTAATTCAGATATTTATATATAAATATAAAGAAAATACATAAATATGTATATATTTATATATATTCTTTTCCATTATATGCAGTTACAAGATATTGAATATAGTTCCCTGTGCTATACAGTAGGTCCTTGTTTATCTGTTTGATACATAGCACTGTGCGTATGTAAATCCCAAACTCCTAGTTTATCCCCTCCCTTTCCCTTTGGTAGCCATAAGTGTGTATTCTATGTCTGTGAGTCTATTTCAGTTTTGTAAATATGTTCATCTGGATCATTTTTTTTAGATTCCACACATTAAATGATATCATACAATATTTGTCCTCTTCTGCCTGACTTATTTCACTTAATATGATGTTTAGGTTGATCCATGTTGTTTCAAGAGCATTATTTCCTTCTTTTTTATGGCTGAGTAGTAGTTCATTATATTAATATAATATGCACCACACTTCCTTTATCCATTCATCTCTTTATGGACATTTAGGTCACTTCCATATGTTGGCTATTGTGAATAGCACTGCTGTGAACATTGGGGTGCATGTACCTTTTCAAATTACAGTTTTGTCTGGATGGATGCCCAGGACTGCTGGATCATATATGGTACATTTTTTACCAGCCACCTCCCATGAGTGGGATGCTCGCTCTGTTATCCCATTCTCACAAAGGCCAGTGCCTGGCACATAGCGAGAACTCAGTAAACACTTCTTCAATGAACTGCCTTTCTGGGGTGCCTGCAAAATGAGTTACATCATGAGCATTTGTTCACTGAGAACAATCAGTTGTACAGTCTCTGGGGCTGTAATAACCACACGACAAACAACAATAGCAGTAAGTCTCCCAATTTGTTTTGCACCATGTACCTTTAAAAGCACTGAGGTGCAGCCGCCACTGTCTCATTATAAATCACCTCTGGAGAGGACAGCTCATTAGCGAGCATCAAAGGTAGCACAGTGGGCTGAAAAGAAAAGGCAGTGGCTTTGTGCGTAATAAATAATTCATTTTCAGATGACTTTTCCTATTTCAGTTAAGACTTCTCAATTTCATATTTTTACGAGTGCACGTTCTTGCATTTGCATTTTCCAAAGATCTTTCCACATATTGAGCTGATCAACAGCCTTAACTCTGTTTTCAGGGAGGTGCAGCGTATAGGTTGCGAGCACAGACTCTGCAACCCATCTATCTAGAATCTAATTCCAGCTCAGTGTCTCAACTGAATCGCTTGGCGCCATTCTTCAAACACTGCGTGCTTTCATCCATCTGTGAAATGGGCATAAGAGTAGTCCAGGGACATCCCTGGTGATCCAGGGGTTAAGAATCTGCCTGCCAGTGCAGGCGTGGACATGGGTTCAATCCCTGGTCCAGGAAGATACCAAACCTGTGGGTCTTAGACTAAGCCCATGCACCACAATTATTGAGCCCGTGTGCTTAAAGCCTGTGATCTGCAACAAGAGAAGCCAGTGCAATGAGAAGCCTGCACACCACAACTAGAGGGCAGCAATGAAGATCCAGCAGAGCCAAAAATAAATAATAAAATAAAAGTAAATAAAATTAACAGAAGAGTAGTACCAACATCAGTGGGTCTCTTAGAATTGAATGGGTTAATCCCTGCAAGGAGGGACCTAGAGCCATACCTGGTACATAATAAACAGTAAGGACCTAGTGTCATTATGACTGATGGTGTTTTGGGGAGTCATAGTGACTCAACAGACACGCAAAGAAACGAGTGTGTTTTGGAGCAGAGATTTTTCTCAATTCGCACTTGGTTGAGAAAGTATAAAAACGAAAGCAGTGCTATGCCATCCAGTGTGACTGAATTTTCAAAAAGTCTGAGGAAAACAACAGAGGGTATCTGGCATATTAATTAGCAGGCTGACACAGGAAAAGGATATCATGAGAAGTCAAATAAAAAAAGAGCCAAGAAACCTGCTTTGATGACAAAAATAAAAAGAAACTTCATTACTGGAGCCAGGAGGGAGAGTTTTTCTTCCATAATTTGGGACCTTATCTCAAGTTCAGATCTCAGAAGGTGACTGTCAGGGCACATGACCTGTGCTAAGTTCACAGTTGATGGGGGATGAAGCAGCTGGTGTGACCCTACAAGATCCGCAGGGCTCTAGTGAGAGATAAAACTGTTCTCCAGGCTTCTACTATGGGTGGTACCATGCCTTCAGCCAGGAATACAAATGTGAAGGGGACATGGTTTGATAACAACCACAGTGTTCGCAGGAGATCATCCAGGCAAGGTGGTGTGCAAGAAGATTAATTCCTGAAGATTTTAAAATCAGGGGAAGGTGCGGGGGATGAAAGGGCAGTTCATTTGCTTTAAGGAGATAAATGTATTCAATTCGGGAAAGCTTACTTAAAATGCATTTATTTCATCAGGAGCTTTACAATAGCAAATTATATGGTAATGAACGTGGGGGTGAATTTTGTCTGTAAGGTTTACAGAAATGGCATTTCTGCTGAAGCCTGGATTTAGGAGGACATGCCTTGATTGGTAAGATTTAAGAAGATGCAAATGAGACCAGGAGGAAAGAGGTTACTTGATGATTACTTTCTTGAAATCCCCAAAATTGTAGAAGAAAGAACACAGGCCTCAGTCAAGTAAGAGAAGGATCTGGCTACGTCTAAACTGCATGGTTCCCTCGGACTTCCCTGGTGGTCCAGTGGCTAAGACACTGTGCTCCCAATGCAGGGGGCCCAGATTCGATCCCTGGTCAAGGAACTAGATCCCACATGCTCCAAATAAGAGGGTGTGTGTATCGCAACTAAAGATCCTGCATGCTGCAACTAAAACCCGGCACAACCAATACATAAATAACAAAAATTTTTAAATGGCTGCTACCTGCTCTTGTCTGGCTTATGAGGCCCTTAACTAAGGCAAACTCAAGAGAAGAAGGCATTTGGTTTGGACATAAATGGTAAGTCAGGGGTGGCGTCCTGGAGTCTCACTCCTTCTACTTTGGAAGAGGGGCCTGGAGATCAGAAGGATTTAGGAGGAGTTCAAACGATAAGATGACATAAGGAAGGACTTTGAAGGTACATGAAAGGACATCCTGAGTTTACGTCTTTCCAAGCATCTTGGGTACAGCTCTTGCTCACAATGATGTGATCTCAACCAGCAAAACGAACTGAAGAATGTTTGAATTCCCCAACTTGACTGTTACCCTCACTGTGAGCAAGGAAACTGTGCAGTAGTCACAGCAGAAGGTCCAATAAGCATCACGTCTGGCTGTGAAGATCCAGGAGGACTCCCTGGAGGAGGTGGCAGGGGAAATGTGCTTATACAGAGAATTCTGAGTGACATCTATTCTCCCATGAATGTCATGTTTGAAGAAAGGTTTGGAATATATCAAACTGCACTTCATAAAGAGCACATGGCACATCTGATTCTGTTTTTGCTTAAAAACTCTGTTGGCTTTCCCCAAGCATCTTCAGGGCTATGTCTGGCAGACACATCTGTATTCTTATGTCATCTTATGTAAATACCATGAAACGTCACCATCATCAAGTCACTTTAGGGTTAGAGTCCTCCTTCGGTTATTTTCAAGAATAACTGCCTGTCCAGACTGTATCTTGTGATTAATTTTTATCTAAAGTTCCAACTCAATTCTAAGAACTAAAATTCAGGGACGTTCCTGGTGGTCCAGTGGCTAATACTCCATACTCCCAATGCAGGGGGCACGGGTTCAATCCCTGGTCAGGGAACTAGATCCCACATGCTGCAACTAAGAGTGTGCAAGCCGCAACTAAAGATTTCACATGCCTCAATGGAGATCGAAGATCTTGTGTGCCACAACTAAATCCTGGTGTAGTCAAAGAAATAAATATTAAAAAAATAAAATTCAGTGGTCAAGGCTGAGACACAGCAAAATCAGAAACATCAGAAGCTCAGCATTAAGACGAGGCTGTGCCCTTACAATCCGGAGGAGAGCAGAGTCACCCACATCCATTCTACATTCAGAACAGCCATCACAGTTCTGGTACCCAAATAGCTACTGCCCAGCATAAATGAAAACATTGTTTGTTTTATATTAAAATAAAGAACACATGTTAATAGGTTTGAAAGGATATTCAACTAACTGATATAGCATTCAAATAGATGAATATCAGTCTCATCATCTTTGAATCCCCACAGAAGCTCAAAACACTTGTTTTAGCCAAAACACAGGAGGCAGATAGGAGAGAATGATAAAGAACCTTGAGAAACTGGGTGCCCACTCCCCACCCCTGGAAGAATATTTTCTGACTCTTCTAAGAAATGCAAACATGCTCCCCAGAACCCGCCAATGACATGCAGTTACAGACAAACACTAATTAGATTAATGGCAACGCTCATTCAATGACCTTTTCTTCAGAATTTTCTCCCAATGGGCAAAAAAAAAAAAAAGATTTACTCACGAGATATTAAGGGATCATTTTCTGAACAGAAAAAAAAAATACTGTAACAACAGAGAGATACACAAATGGATTTAGGAAAAAGAAATACACAAGTTTTAAGGCCATAGACATCAGGAAAAATATGCAAAATATTGAGAAAGAAACAAGCATCTTTTGGAAAATGAACTTTGAATGGAAGGGCTTAAGTGCATGTCACCTCAAAGCTTTCCTGGAGATGAAGTTACACATCTCAGAAAGAACAGAGGGGCCGTGTGCTCACCCCATGTGTACAGGGAATCACAACTGCATTTACTTTTAGCATTATTTTCTGAAGATTATAGTCCTACCTATTCAAATATGCTGTGGGGGGACATTTTAACATTTGGAGGTTTTACAAGAACACAAAAAACAGGCACGATTTTTCCTCTTGGTTATAATTAGGGAGAGAGGAAAAGATTTCCACTATGGAAAAGATCAGTAGATTTGACTGCACAAAAATTAAACAAATATCCACAAACTTCTGCATGCTATAATATATACAGTAAGAGATACCAGAAGATAAATGGTAAACTGGGAGGAATATTTACAGTGCGCCGATCAAAAGGCATGATAACAGAAAGTAGAAGGCATTTCTAAGGGCTGGGAGGAGTGGGGTGGTGGCGCTAGTGTTCAGTGAGTGTAGAGTTTCAGGACTGCCAGATGAAAATATTCTGAAGATGTGTTGTACAACAGTGAAAATATTTAACACTGATAAACTGGACAGTTAAAAGGGACTGGGGCTTTTCAGGTGGCGCTAGTGGTACAGAACCTGTCTGCTAATGCTGGAGACATAAGAGATGCAGTCTGTGGGTCCCTGGAGGAGGGCAGTTTGGTGGCTCTTATAAAAAAATATTATAGTATGGCAAATTTTTTGATTCCCATCCTTTGTTTCAAATATATTTCTAAAAGTTTATCAGAGACGTGGGCAAAGAATTGAGGGTGAAAATGAAGACCACAGGAAATTTTATAATAGAAAATCCTTTTAAAAAACAATTTTAAGTTTTTGTGATGCTATCATATAATCATTGCAGATGGTAATTGCAACCATGAAATTAAAAGACACTTGCTCCTTGGAAGTAAAGTGATGACAAACCTAGCTAGTGTATTAAAAAAGCAGAGATTTCACTTGGCCAACTAACGTCTGTATAGTCAAAGCTATGGTTTCTCCAGTAGTCATGTACGGATGTGAGAGTTGGACATGAAGGCTGAGAATCGAAGAATTGATGCTTTCATACTGTGGTGCTGCAGAAGACTCTTGAGAGTCCCTTGGACAGCAGGGAGATCAAACCAGTCATCCTAAAGGAAATCAACCCTGAATATTCATTGGGAGGACTGATGCTGAAGCTCCAATACTTTGGCCACCTGATGCAAAGACCTGACTCACTGGAAAAGACCCTGATGCTGGGAAAGATTGAAGGCAGAAGGAAAAGGGGACAGCAGGGGATGATATGGTTAGACAGCATCACTGATGCAATGGACATGAACTGGAGCAAACTCCTGGAGATAGTGGAGGACAGAGGAGGCTGGCATGCCACAGTCCATGGGACTGCAAAGAGTTGGACATGACTTAGCAACTGAATAACAACAATCATACATAGAGAACTTTGGGGTTGGGTCTAAAATCAGACTCATCTTTCCCCCCACATCCTCCTTCACACCTATAACCAATGTATTGAAAAGTCCCATCATTCAGCTGCCTAGATGTATCCTAAAATGGTCTACCTCTGCATCTCTCCATGGAGATCACCAGTCCACTGGTCCAGAATAACCTTAGTGTTTCCCCATTATACATCTCTCTATATATACATTCCCCGTATACATTTTCACCAAATACATCTACAGCTGGACACAGGGGTTCCTGTGATAAAACTCACTCTCCCAACCTCCCTTGCTCTGGACATTATCACTCAGCTGAGTTCACGGGCTGATGGGATGGGAGCAGAGGTGGTGGATTCAGAGAAGGGTCATGTCCTTCGTGGAGAGGGGCACACCTTCCCCTTGCACCCTTGTCCTAGTCCTGTTGGCTGCCACCTGGACATGTCTGTTATTAATTTGGGGCCATGTGGATAAGGTTAGTGTCTTTGGAGTCACTTGGCAAGAGGATAGAAGGATGCTATGTCCTACCCCTTGGGGCCACCTAATAACGCTGCTCACATTCAGGTGGGAGAGGTGGGGACAAGAAAACTCCTCGTTTCTTAAGTCACGGTTATTTTACAGCAGCCAGAGTAGCCCTCTCTGATGCCTCCTTGCTCTCCCAAGTCCACTCTCTACATACAGCCAGAGTGCTTTCTAAAAACATTCATCAGCACAGTGGCTGCTGTGCTGAAAGCCTTTCAGTGACTCCCTATCACACTTAAATACCCACCTCTGTACTCTAGCTAGTGACCTTGAGCTCAACTCAAAGTATTCTCTCCTCATGGACTCACTATGGTCCAGGTGAGCTGGCCTTCCTTCTGTCTTTAACATCTCAAAAAAAGGTAACACATATAAGCGATATTATATGGTATTTATCTTTCCCTTTCTGGCTTACTTGCCTTAGTATGATAATCACTGTGTGCATCCATGTTGCTGCAAATGGCATCATTTCATTCTTTTTAATGGACAAGTAGTATTCCATTGTCGGAGAAGGAAATGGCAACCCACTCCAGTGTTCTTGCCTGGAGAATCCCAGGGATGGGGGAGCCTGGTGGGCTGCCGTCTATGGGGTCGCACAGAGTTGGACACAACTGACGCAACTTAGCAGCAGCAGCAGCAGCAGCAGCAGCAGTATTCCATTGTATGTATGTATCACTTCTTCTTTATGCACCTGTCTGTGGATAGACATTTACTTTTTTTCCATGTCTTGGCTGTTGTGTTTCTGTGAACGTAGGGGGGCGTGTATCTTTTTGAATTATAGTTTTGTTTGGTTATATTTCCAGGAGTGAGATTGCTGGATCTGGCACAAATGAACCTATCTATAAAACAGAAACAGACTCATAGGCACAGAGAACAGACTTGTGATTGCCAAGGAGGAGGTAGGGGAAGATGGGTGGACGAGAACTTTGGGATTGGTAGATGCAAATTACTGCATTTAGAATGGATAAACAATAAGGTTCTAATGTACAGCACAGGGAACTATATTCAATATCCTGTCATAAACTATAATGGAAAAGAATATAAAAAGAATGTCTATATGTGTATAACTGAGTCACTTTGCTGTACAGCAGAGATTGGCACAACATTGTCAATCAATCATACTTCAATAAAAAAGACTATGTAGCACAAAATGAGTAGATAAATAGACACAATGATATCAGATTTCTTTCAAATACTTCTTAACAAACATATAATGAACAACAAAAAAAAGTAAAAATGAAAATAAATGGCAAAAAGTCTATTAAATGGCAACTCCCCTAAAAACAGGGAAAGCTTTTTCCAATCAAGTCAAAGGTGAAATGATGCAACTTTCTCTGGAAAGGGACTCAGAAATGCTCCAAATACAAAAGACTAGGGAGTCAGGACCCTGAAGACTTTAAGTTCCAGAGGAAGAGGTGCAGAGGGTACTAGTAAAAACTCCTCAGACCACATATGTTTTAATGCAACTTTAACGCAATTCACTCATTTCCGTTCAAGAATTAGAGAGCATCCCCCAATATTCAAAGCAGCCTATTCACAATAGCCAAGACATGGAAACAACCTAAGTGTCCAACCACAGATGAGTAGATAAAGAATATGTGGTGCATATAAACAATAGAATATGCCTCGACCATAAAAAGGAACATAATTTTGCCATCTGGAGCAACATGGAAGAACTTGGAAGGCATTACACTAAGTGAAATAAGTCAGAGAAAGACATAAAATTGTATGATATCACTTATATGTGGAATCTAAAACAATACAACAGACTAGTGAATATAACAAAAAAGAAGCAGACTCACAGATCTAGAGAACAACCGAGGTTCTCATTTGGGAGAGGTGGTGAACAAGCGATATAGGGTAAGAGAGAGGGCGGTAAGAAGTATTGACTGTAAGGCAGGCTCAAAGACTCATTGCAACAACGTGGGGAATATAGCTGATACTTTGTAATAACTGTAAATGCAGTGTAACTGTTTAAAATTGTTTTAAAAAAAGAATCAGTGAGCATCTACACACTGCCTAGCACTCTTCTTATCTTGGGAAACATGGGGACTGGGAACATTCCCTTTCCTGAACAACTTGACAACATAATTGCTAGGGAATTATTTATCTTTTGCATTTAGTAACTAAGTGATTGCAATAAGAGCAAATATTTATTGTATGCTTGACTTCACTGGGCACTCTTCCAGGCCCTTTTGAATTATCACTGTCTCTTACATCAACCTTGTGAGTATTACCTCTTTCACCCTTTGTAGATGAGGAAACTGAGCCAGGGTGAAATCAAGCATGGTTGCATAGCTAATAATGGCAACCTACTCCAGTATTCTTGCCTGGGAAATCCTATGGACAATGGAGCCTGGTGGGCTACAGTCCGTAGGGTCGCAAAGAGTCGGGCACGACTGAGCGACTAACCAACAGCAATAGCTGGCAAAAGGAGACTAAGATAAATGTATATTTTATTTTGCTTCCCAGGAGGTTCATAAAGATGAGCACAGAATGGAAAACAGGTGCCAGGATTAGGAACCGCTTCAAGCCTCAGTTTACTCATCTGGAAATGGAGAGGGATTGTTTCAAATACTGCTCATTGCCTTGAAATATCTAATCTCTTGTTTCCTTGTAACAGAACCTGAGCAATGTGCCATGCTAAAAAGTAGACTTATCATTCCTCCTTCCAACTAAGTATGCCCATATAACCAAGTTCTTGTTCATTGGATACACACAGAAATATGGCTTCCGATGAAGACTTCTTGAAAGGGAAAAGGAACTGATCCAATTCTACATCTCTTACTTTTTCTGGTTGGCAGAATACGGATATGCTGGCTGGCATCCCAGCAGCCATTTTGGACCACAAGGTGACAACGAGGATAGAATGTATGCCCTCGAGTGCTGAAGCAGAAATAAAGAGGAAGACTGAGTCTCAGATAGCATGGGGCAATGTACCAGCCCTGCACTACAAACCTTAGGAGTTCTTTTACATGAAAGAAAAACACACTTGTGTTAAAGCAACTATTGGCCTGGGTAAAGTGGAGTGAGTGGGGAGGGCTAGGTTTGGAGTTAAGGTTAGGGCTTGTTTGCAGCCAAATGCAATTCCTAACTGATAAAAACTGAGATTCTTCTAGCTCTACCGTTACACACATTTCTACAATTACACGTATCATAGCCAGAAAGGGTGTTGCAAGGTGAGAACAGTTTCAGAGACCAGCAGAGGACAGAAAGTGTGTTCATGTGAGCAGGGATTCATGTAGGTTATAAAGAACAGTGGGGTTTGAAACAGACTGACAGTCTAGGCAGAAGAAATGCTGAACTCAGGAAACCAAGCAGACTTCTGATGCTGAGCCAAGCAACAGAAGCTGTGCAGTGTATGGCTAAAAGCTCATCAGACTAAAGGTGCTGAAAAGGGGAACAAATTCAAATAATTACTTATTCAAGACAAATGGTCTTGCCATTGCCAGTAACAGAACCACTAATGGCCTAAATGAAGGAGTGCTGCTGTCACATATGAAATAATGTACCAGGGGAGATTTGGCGCCTTTAAAATATAATAAAAGAAATAGTTAATAAGAGCCTTTATCAACTGAAGGACCCCAACACCTTTACATCGCCCAATGAACAGCATAATAACCAACTTAGTGTCACTAGGCAACTGTCCATGTTACCTTGTACTGAAAGATTGATTCCTGACATCCTTTCATGGCCCCATAATAACGCTTGTCAATAATTCCTAATAGATAGTGAGGGGGAGACATGAGGCTGTCAATGGATAGGTCAACCAATCCTTCACTTCCAACAGTAAAGGTACTTTTGTAACATGAGGAAGCTCAAAGTACTCTCAGCAGATTCTCAATCCCAAGCATTTGCACTGTGAAAACTCACATTAGGAAAACATACTATTCCTTCGTAGAGAGACCCTGGGAAAACGTGAGGCTAGACAAGGCATTGGTGTGTTTGTTGAGGTCAACCTGGGTGGTTAGTCTTCCCACAGGCAATGTGGTCCATTGCATAGTGACCAGGGGGTGGGTCTTTCTATGGATGACAACCTATCTCTGTTCTACAAATCCTATGAAACACATGGACCAACTTAGAGACCCAAATCTTCTACAAGTTACAAATAGATGGCCTGTGAATGGATTTTAGCTAATCCTTTCCTAGACAAGCTTGATTTAAAATAAAATCAGTTCTAACAAGAAGGAGTTGATGGTTCACACTAAAACTATATGGATGTTTTCTGTTGAAAAGTCAGTAGGTCTTAAGAATTCAGACTTTTCCTTGGCTTTCCTGCATGGCTTTCCTTGGATTTCCTGCATGGCTTTCCTGTTGGCTAGGCCTTTTCACTAGGTATTTGTCAAGTCACTTGTCACCTTTCACTCAGATGCTGGATCTGTCTGGTCTCTGCAGGTATATGTGTTTAAGATCCCTGAATAGTCTCCAGTGTATCATACAAATGCCTTGCTAAAATCATCAATACTTTTCTTATAGTGGAAGACCCAAATCTAATGCCTGGATTTTGATTATTTTCTAAGTAATATTTTAAAGATATATATAAGTATGTATTTAGAATCAGCAATTTGCAGTAACTTTGTCAGTTTTCCCTGACCCTGGTTCCGGGCTCACTGACATTTTCCCAGTGTGTTTAGGTCATGGTGTGATGCTTTGCCTTTCCCTGAGGTCTGTATTAACAGCCCAGGGCAGGGACTTTCTTACCATGGCCAGTGGGACGACTCCGATCAAGTCTTTCTGGCTCACGTAGATCTTGGAGACACCCAAGTCAGATGTGATGTCTCCTGGATATTCAACCTGCCATGTGACAAGCTGTGTGGCTGGCGGGTCACTGGGTTCTTCGATTTCTACGTCAATCTGCATGACTTCATAGGAGGCACCATTTGCACTGGACAGAAGGAGAGAGAAGGAGAGAACAACATTGAGGAATGGGTGGGCATGCCTGGCAGGCAATAGACAATTTTCATGTGCATTTATACTATCTTTCAAAGAGTTTGTTGGAAAAGGAATCTTCGATGACCATGGACAGATGAATGGATAAAGAAGATGTGATATATGCATATATATAATCTATATGATATATACATATGTATTCTACATATATTTATATATAATAGAAAATTACTCAGTCATAAAAAATGAAATAAATGCTATTTGCAGCAATGTGGATGGACCTAGAGATTATTATACTAAGTGAAATATATCAAAGACAAATATCATATGATATAATTTATATGTGAAATCTAAAAAAAGATATAAATGAACTTGTTTACAAAATAGAAATAGACTTACAGACATAAAAAACAAACTTATAGTTACCAAAGGGGAAGGGGTGGGGGAAGGAGGAGAGATAAATTAGGAGTTTGAGATTAACAGGTACATACTACTATATATATGATAGATAAGCAACGTGGATTTACTGTATAGCATGGGGAACTATATTCAATATCTTGTAATAATCTATAATGGAAAATAATCTGAAAAAGAATAGATACATATATATGTATAACTGAATCACTTTGTTGTATACCTGAAACTAGTACAACATTGTAAATCAACTGTATACCAATGAAAAAAGAAAGGAAAAAAAAAGAAATTCAATATCCAAAAGAACAGCCTTTCAGAAGATTCACAGCCTTGGCCTGGCCTTAGACACCATTGCTCAAGCTTCCTCACCCTTGTTTCTTATGAGCTGCTCAGAGTCCCCAGAACAGGTGTTTGTGGATGACTACATGAAGTGCTGATTGAATTTCCTAAATCTTTCTTCCACGAGCTCCATCTAGGAGGACAGGATTCTTTCTCCCACTCCCAGAAATCTCTTGGCTGCCTATATTGGATTTTCCAAAGCCACAGTCCTTTCAAGTTGGACGCACAGAATTTTAAAGGTGTTTGAGGGTGATGTGGCTTTTTATTTCTGTGGGAATGAGAAAGAAGTGAAGAGAATCAGAGTTGAGCCACGAACAGAAGACCGGGGCTATGGGACCCACACGGATGAGCAAGGAGAAGTAGCCAGATGCTACTTGGAAACAGGAGTCATTATGACAATGATTAGTTTTCAGATGTCTTGGGTTTTCTGTAAACACGTATCGGAAAATGAATCCTAGTCAGAATATCAGGATGGTTTTTGCAGGTATTTTGGTTAGTTTAATTCACTGGCTACCTCTTCTTTTTTATAGTCAGCTTTTATAAAATGTCTGCTTTTCTAAGTGACAGGTGAAAAAGAGGCAGGTGTGATGCCAGCCACTCCCCGTGGGAAGATATGAAGAAATACAGGTGAGAGTTCAGCAAGGAGGCAGCAAGGAGAGATGCTTTTTAACCCTACGTGACCAAAGCCACTTCCACCTATCAGATCTGTCTCTAGAGATTGGAATTTCACATAATTGCAAAAATGATCACTGACCTTGACATTTAAGAGGAAAAGAATTGGCCCTTAGCATATGAAAAAGCTACTGAAACATTTATCATACTATCAGATCCATGCAAATGTACCAATAAGAAGCTCGGAGACAAATGGTGGGGAATTTGGAACATGAGGAGGAGGAGGGCAAGAAAGAGAGAAGGGAGATGAGAAGATCTTCCCAAAGAGAGAGCACCAGTCACAGAGGTAAACTTCTCGCGTGAGCAGCAACCTCTCATATGGAACCAGAGTAGCTACAGTGAACCGTGGGCAACGGTGAGAACAAAATGGTGCCAGTTTTTATTTTATTTAATTAGTTAATTTATTCTTTATTCAACTTTTCTAGTTTTTATTGGAGTATCTTTGATGGACAGTGTTGTGTTAGTTTCATGTGTACAGCAAAGTGAATCAGTTATAAATCCATAATTCGAAAAGATACAAGCACTCCAGTGTTCATAGCAGCACTATACACAAGAGACAAGACACGGAAACAACATAAATGCCCATTCATCATTGACAGATGAATGGATATGTGGCGCATATATACAGTGGACTATTCCTCAGCCATAAGAAGGAACAAAATAATGCCATAGCAGCAATATGAATAGACCTAGAGACGATCATACTAAGTGAAGTAAGTCAGAGAAAGACAAATATATATCAGTCATATGTGGGATCTAAAACAAAATGGTATCAATGAACTTATTTACAAAAGAGAATAGCACCTGGTTTTTAAATCCTACAAGAATCACTCTCTCTTGGCTTCTGAAAGAAAGACGTTGAACTCTTTAAGAAACAGTGGCTGTGATAAGAATTAGAAACAAATTGTGTCAGCCACTGTGGATTGATACCCTCTGTAGATTTCTTTTCCTAAGACACATGCCATTGCCTTTTTGGAACGTTGAACGAGCATTTCCACAAGCACAGGAAACTTGGGAAAGTGATGCTAGAATGCATCTTGGTTTTTATATTTGGAATTTGCAAGCATTTCAGTATTCCTCTCCCATTCATGAAATGGGATAATCCTTCTTTTGGCTGCTCTGAGCCTTGCTTTCTATGTTTAGTCACAAGGAAAGGGAGATTCACAGAGCAGAACTGGTAAAAGTTGAATTCAGAAACTCAACTACACAATGGAGGCACGTGGGAATTCCTTCAGAGTACTAATTCCTCGTATGCAGTATTGTGACCCTACTCCATACCTTACACTGTTCTCTTTTTATTTTCCCCTTCCAGGTGCCCTAACCTCAAGAAAACCGAACAATTCCAGATTCCACTGGAATATGGGACTTTTCTTACCGCCACATCCCCACATTTTACTCACAGAGTTCACGTTATCAGAAATACCTTTATAAAACTCTCCGTTTAGTCAAATTCTTCCCATTCTGCAAGACCCATCTAAAACATCAGCAGTGTATTTTTTTTACTTATTGGGGCACAGTTGTTTTACAAAGCTAGTTGTTAGTTTCTAAAATGTTAGTTTCTGCTGTGCAGTGAAGTGAATCAGCTATAAGTTTACATACATTCCCTCCTTCTTGGATTTCCCTCCCACTGCCCCCCCTTCATCTTACCCATCTAAGTCACCACAGAGCACCAACCTGAGCTCCCTGAACTATGCAGTAGCATATAATTAGTTATCTATTTTATACATGGTAGCACATATATGTCAATCTCAATCTCTCAATTCATCCCAGCCCCTTACCCCCAACCCCATGCTCATCCATCCATTCTCTAGGTCTGCATCTCTATTCCTGCTCTGCAAATAGGTTCATCTGTGCCATTTTTCTAGATTCCACATATATGCACTAAATATTTTTATCTTTTGGACTTACTTCATTCTGTATGACAGACTCTAGGTCTATCTAGAATGAAATGACCCAATTTCATTCTTTTTCATGACTGAGTAATATTCCATTGTATATATGCACCACATCTTTATCCATTTTCCAAAGAAGACATACAGATGGCCAAGAAGTACATGCAAAGATGTTCAACATCACTAATTACTAGAGAAATGCAGATCAAAACTACAATGAGGTACCATTCCACACTGGTCAGAATAACAATAATGTTTAAAGTGCTCCATTTACTTCCTCTAATTTTACTCCTTCAGTAAACTTGCATGGTTCTCCCATGAAGTCTGATTTTCTCTTTGCCCTTGGACCTCTTGCCTGGCCAAAGGGTAAAGTAAGCAGTTTCTTTTGAGCTAAATTTCCTCTATTTGATTTGCTGATGAAAACAACCTAGGTTGGAAACTCTTAACCTGCAGCCAGAGCAAACTCTAGGAAGGTTGTATATTCTGAAATTGTGTGTTTTTCTTGAATGACTCCTTAGCATGCAGGAGCTTCTCAATATTTCTGATCCAGTAGGGTGTGCACCTTGGAGAAGGCAATGGCACCCCACTCCAGTACTCTTACCTGGAAAATCCCATGGACGGAGGAGCCTGGTAGGCTGCAGTCCATGGGGTCACTGAGAGTCAGACATGACTGAGAGACTTCATTTTCACTTTTCCCTTTCATGCATTGGAGAAGGAAATGGCAACCCACTCCAGTGTTCTTGCCTGGAGAATCCCAGGGATGGCAGAGCCTGGTGGGCTTCCGCCTATGGGGTTGCACAGGGTCGGACATGACTGAAGCTACTTAGCAGCAGCAGGGTGTGCACCAGGTACCTGACAGTTTTCCTCTGTAAATTCTGCATATGGTGATCTAGCTTTGGAAGTTCTCATCTTGTGTGTCTCAGCAAATCACTGGAGATTTGAATTTTAATACCTTTTTAAAATATTTAGCACTTGAGAGCTTCCAGAACTCTCGCATATTTAGCAATATTTATCACTTCTTCATGTTTAACTGGAAAGCTAAGGACTGTACCTTTGCAGTTGGAGTGTTTGGATTTTAGCCTGAAATACTCCGAAAAGAGTAGTCATGCTTAGCCTATTCCCAGAGTGCCTAGGGCAGAGGACAACACCTGGTATCTACTGTGTTATAGGAAACAGACAAGCTACTGTGAAGTAGAAGCTTATGAGATATGTCTGCATATATCATATGCAGTGTTTCTCCACTTACCCAGGGATTAGAAATAGAGAACTTCACAAATAAACTAATGACCAGGCAACACTCTGAGTTCTGATTGTTTCTGAGTGGGGCGAGGCAAAGGATTTTTCTTTTCTCTTCTCTTTCTTTTCTTTGTCATTTCCCTTTCTTTCTCTTTTTCTCCTTTCTTTCTTCTCCTCCTCCACCTCTTTTCCTCCCCTTCCTCCTTCTTCTCTCTGTCTCCCCTCCCTTCCTTCCTTCCATCCTTGCTTCCATCTTTCTCTCTTTCCTTTTATCCAGGTCATGCTATTATGCCACCAGATCATGAGCCAACTATGTTAGAAGTTTTAAATTTAATTATATGGATACCCACACTCTTCGAAATATTTTGTATATAACGGTATTTGAAATGGAATGGCCTAACTGAGCGGATTTGGGAAACATGGTCAGTAAAATCTGTGAAGACAGATGAACCAAGAAGAAGCAACATTCAGGGTTTCCGATGTCCATCAGTGTGAGAATGAGGAAGGAAAAGAACAGAGCTCCGACTAAGGGCGCCTGGTGGTCCGGAGCAGCGTAAAGCGTTCAGATGCCACTTTCAGTGGCCCTAGACCCAGCCCCACCCGTTCTGCCTCCTTCTTCTCCTTCCCTCATTGTTAGCCACTCAGTCATGTCTGACTTTCTGTGAAACCACGAACTGTAGCTTGCCAGGTTCCTCTGCCCATGCAATTCTCCAGGCAAGAATACCAGAGTGGATAGCCATTCCCTTCTCCAGGGGATCTTTCTGATCCAGGGATCAAACCCAGGGCTCCTGCATTGTAGACAGGTTCTTTAGCACCACCAGGGAAGCTCCCTCCCCACAGAAACGAGTTAGATAATTAGCAACAGGGATGGGCAATGCTCTGTGTGTGAACTCCATCTGGAAGGCAGTATTGCTGTTGAGTTTGAGCAGAGTTTGCATGGAAAACAGTGCAGTCACCCATGGAGAGGCTCAGTTCTGGATCACATATGGACCTCAGAGCACTAGATTTTTCCACTGGTGTGGCTCCTACCAGCACAGGAAGCCAAGAGCCACCTTCCTGCCCCATCTTGCTTGCAGCTGTCGTTTGCACACAAGACAGAAATGGAAGCAGGGGTGGGGGAATTCACCCTCTCAGGGACTCCTCAGATCCCTACTGACTGGATCCACCTGTGTTGGCTTGGAGGCATCTCTTAGTAGTTCTCTTTCACAGAGAAGCTTAATAATATATCTTTGATTTAAGGAACTCTTCTTATTTGCCCATAGCTTTCCCCTACATGGGCCACTTGGTGCACTGGGTTCAAAATCTCAAACTTCAATTTCTTAATTTTGAAAAAATTTTATTTTATTTATTTATTTTTGGCTGTGTTTGGTCTTTGTTGTCACACTTGGGGCTTTCTCTAGTTGCAGTGAGTGGGGGTTACTCTTTGTTGCAATGCACAGGCTTCTCATTGCAGAGGCTTCTCTGGTTGCAGAGCTTGGGATCTAGAGCATGGGCCCAGTAGCTCCAGTGCATGGGTTTAGTTGCCCCTCAGCATGTAGGATCTTCATAGACCAGGGATTGAATCCATGTCCCCTGCATTAGCAGGTGGATTCTTCACCACTGGACCATCAGGGAAGTCCCCAAATCTAAGCCTTTTAGAAAAGCAATAAGGACCTACTGTGTAGCACAGGGACTGATATCCACTACCCCGTAATAACCTATAATGGAATCTAGTCTGCAAAAACACTGAATCGCTATGCTGTACACCTGATACCAACATATTGTAAATCAACTATACTTTAATAAAAATCTAAGTGCTTTTCACTAGGAAGGGCTCCCTTTAAATAAAGACACATGGTTGTTGACATATCCTGTTGTTGTTCAGTTGCTAAGTTGTGTCTGACTCTTTGTAACCCCATGGACTACAGTCCGCCAGGCACCTTTGTCCCTGGGATTTCCCAGGCAAGAATACTAGAGTGGGTTGCCATTTCCTTCTCCAGGGTATCTTTCGTACCCAGGGATCTGGCCCATGTCTCCTGCGTGGGAAGGCAGATTCTTTACCTCTGAGCCACCAGAGAAGCTCCGCCATAGCCTGAGGCTTCTTCAGATTTAAGGAAAAGAAAACACCCTTTCAGAAAACAAGGCTCTGGGTCAGCTCAGATAGTCAATGACCACATCCTCCAGGATCAAACAGGACCACTCCAGCACATCCCAAGGCCAAGGAAGGGCATCACTTTCAAGCAAAAAAAAAAAAAAATCTTCTGGATGGATATGCATCTTTTCCCAAAGTGATGGAATAATTATCACTCACTGAGTATTTTTAATGTGAGCTGTTTTAAGGGCATGTTATATCTTACTAATTGTTATCCTCACAGTAAGCAGATCAGGAAGCAACAGTTAGAACTGGACATGGAACAACAGACTGGTTCCAAATAGGAAAAGGAGTACATCAAGGCTGCATATTGTCACCCTGCTTATTTAACTTGTATGCAGAGTACATCATGAGAAACGCTGGGCTGGAGGAAGCGCAAGCTGAAATCAAGATTGCCGGGAGAAATATCAATAACCTCAGATATACAGATGGCACCACCCTTATGGCAGAAAATGAAGAAGAACTAAAGAGCCTCTTGATGAAAGTGAAAGCGGAGAGTGAAAAAACTGGCTTAAAGCTCAACATTCAGAAAATGAAGATAATGTCTTCCGGTCCCATCACTTCATGGCAAATAGATGGAGAAACAATGGAAACAGTGTCAGGCTTGATTTTTTGGGGCTCAAAAATCACTGCAGATGGTGACTGAAGCCATGAAATTAAAAGACGCTTACTCCTTGGAAGAAAAGTTATGACCAACCTAGACAGCATATTAAAAAGCAGAGACATTATTTTGCCAACAAAGGTCCGTCTAGTCAAGGCTATGGTTTTCCAGTAGTCATGTATGGATGTGAGAGTTGGACTATAAAGAAAGCTGAGCACAGAAGAATTGATGCTTTTGAACTGTGGTGTTGTAGAAGACTCTTGAGAGTCCCTTGGATTGCAATGAAACCCAACTAGTCCATCCTAAAGGAAATCAGTCCTGAATGTTCATTGGAGGGACTGATGTTGAAGCTGAAACTTCAATAGTTTGGCCACCTGATGTGAAGAGCTGACTCATTTGAAAAGACCCTGATGCTGGGAAAGATTGAAGGCGAGAGAAGGGGACGACAGAGGATGAGACAGTTGGATGGCATCACCAACTCTATGAACATGAGTTTGAGTAAACCCCGGGAGTTGGTGATGGACAGGGAGGCCTGGCGTGCTGCAGTCCATGGAGTTGCAAAGAGTCGGACACGACTGAGCGACTGAACTGAACTGATCCTCACAGTATTCCAATAAATAGCTGTTATTTACTCCCAGTTAGCGGATGAGGAACTTGGGGCCAAGGAGGGTAAGCCATCTGTCCAGGGTCACCCAGCTACCAAGAGAAGGATCCAGGAGATATGGGTACAGGATGCCCACTCTGGATCCCTGGGTTATAAACCCCTACCTCTTTTTCCAGTGCCAGGACAGGTATGCTTACTAGCAATGAAGATCAGTAAAGCAATTTCTCAAAGCCTGAGAGAAACACAAGTCAAGGCATTACACAGGGCTTCCTCAAGACCTCAAACCGGATGCTTCAAGTGAATTCTGTATAACCAAAGCTGGAACATTTTTGTAACAAGATGCTTTGAGATGAGCTTGCCTTTAGGGTCTTCAGCCAACTATTTTAAGTTCCCCAATGTGTCCATAAATCAGAACAGAGATGTGGAAACAAAAGCATTAGATACAGAGGCCTACCATCATTGTTTGGAGTGATGAGAAACCACACAGACACGGACCTCCCAGCATTAGAGCAGTTGAGAGCTAAGTATTTGAGATGCAAGTCAATGCATGTTGATGTTACCCTTTTTTTTTTTTTTTCCAGTTTAGAAAATCAACATATTATGGTAAAAAAAGAAAAAAAAAGTGTGCCAATGATCAGAGTGCATTCTGTAACCAACCACATGGACAATTGGTTTCCACCATAAGTGTGAGTATCCCGGGTGATATGGCAGGGTGGGTGGGAGGAAGTAGAGAGTGAAATTTCATTTCCAACTTAGGTTTCTTTTTCCCAGATGGCACTCTAAAAGATAAATAGGTCAAACTGCTGGAAACAAATGTAAAGCTGGAGAGAGGTCGCATCTAGTATCTGAATGACTGTGCCCTTAGGAAACAGTTTGAGATGTGTTCTAAAAACTTCAGGACACTTTCTAGAGGTCATGTTAATGAGAGTCACTTATGACCGGGGAATAAATTGTGATGGACAGTGTCAGAGTTCCAACCAAGTCTCCTCATATTCCTTCATCATTTCCACATGCCTTACTCTTGGATTCTAAGTGCTTTTTCTTTTTGAAATTTTACTTTTTTAAATTATTTACACAATTTTTAAAAGTTACTTTCCATTTACAGTTATTACAAAATTATCAACTATATTCCTTGTGTTATACAGAGAACCCCTGAACCTATCTTACGCCCAATAGTTTATACTACCCACTCCCCTCCCTCTGTATTGCCCCTCCCCCTTCCCTCTCCCCACTGGTAACCACTAGTTTGTTCTCTATATCTGCGACTGCCTCTTTGTAAAATTATATTCACTAGTTTGCTGTAAATCATTTTAGATTTCACATATAGGTGCTATTATATATTATTTAGGAGAAGGAAATGGCGACCCACTCCAGTATTCTTGCCTGGGGAATCCCATGGACAGAGGAGTTTGGCAGGCTATAATCCACAGGGTTGCAAAAGTCAGACACGACTTAGCAACTAAACAACAACAACATACAATATTTGTCTTTCTTTGACTTATTTCACTAAGCATAATACCCTATAGGTCTATCCATGTTGCTGCAAATGGAAAAATATCATTCATTTTTATGACTGAGTACTATGGTTTTTCCAGTAGTCATGAATGGATGTGAGAGTTGGACGGTGAAGAAAGCTGAGCACAGAAGAATTGATGCTTTTGAACTGTGGTGTTGGAGAAGACTCTTGAGGGTCCCTTGGACTGCAAGGAAATCCAACCAGTCCATCCTAAAGGAGATCAGTCTTGTGTGTTCATTGGAAGGACTGATGTTGAAGCTGAAACTCCAATACTTTGGCCACCTCATGTGAAGAGTTGACTCATTGGAAAAGACTCTGATTCTGGGAAAGATTGGGGGCAGGAGAGGAAGGGGACGACAGAGGATGAGATGGCTGGATGGCATCGCCGACTCGATGGACATGGGTTTGAGTAAACTCCGGGAGTGGGTGATGGACAGGGAGGCCTGGCATGCTGTGATTCATGGGGTCGCAAAAAGTCAGACACGACTGAGCGACTGAACTGAACTGAACTATTCCATTAGGATTTTCCAGGTGGCACACTGGTAAAGACTCCGCCCGCCAGTGCAGGAGATGCAACAGACATGGGGTTCGATCCCTGGGTCAGGAAGATCCCCTGGAGGAGGGCACGGCCACCCACTCCAGTATTCTTGCCTGGAGAATATCATGGACAGAGGAGCCTGGCGGGCTACAGTCCATGGGGTCTCAAAGAGTCGAACACAACTGAGCAGGCACACTTGTACTGTACCATTCCATTGAATGTATGTACATCTTCTTTATTCATTCATAAGTTGAAGGACACTTAGGTTGTTTCCATGTCTTGCCTATTGTAAATAATGTTCTTATGAACACTGGAGTCCACGTATCTTTTCAAATTACTGTTTGTTTCTTTCAGATATATACCCAGGAGTGGAATTGCTGGGTCATATGGTAGCTCTAGTTTCATTTTTTGAGAGCCGTCTATACTCTTTTCTGCTATGGCTGCACCAGTTTACATCCCCACTCACGGTGTAGGAGGGTTCCCTTTTCTCCACATCAAAGTGCTTTCATTTGTAATGATGTCTACCTGTGACTTTCCCTGGATGGCTTTTCTTGAGTTTCTGGAGCCATCTTGCCCACAAGAACAAAGGGCTGCACGTGCTGTAGAGATCACTACCCTTGCAGGCTGCCCTTGGGCAGAGTTGATGGTGCAGAAGGTGAGCCCTTACCTCCAGCTGAATCAGTTGGAGGCACTGAGCATGTGCCATGGGCTCCCTGTGGGGTTAGGCTAAAACCACCCTGCACGTGACTTCGAAAACAGCACGAGTGCCTGGGTTCTTCTCTCCTTCTTCTACTCTCCCTGACCTCTTCTGGTTTACTGGGGACATTTCCCTTATAAATCACATGCAGTCTTGTCTCAGGATCTGCTTGTTGGGGGACTGAAGGAATTTTTCAAGTAAAGAAGACACCACAGGCAAATGACAAATGCTATGCGAATGATTCTATCAGTGAAAGAGACATGAGGAATGAGTGAAGGGGTGGAGGAGCCATCGGTCCAGGCACTAACCCTTTCCAGCTCCACATGCAGGTATCCTGCTGACCAAGCCAGTATTTGTCTGCAGTGGCATTTTGGAACTTTGCATCAAATCCAGACACGGGCAACCAGATATCTCCTAAACACAAGTGCCAAGGACTTCCTTTTCCTTCCCTTCACATCTCATGTTCAAGATTAAAATAAGGATATTACTCAAACAAATTGGTTTTTCTCAGACATTATTACAGGATGAAAGTTTTCCATTACTGATATCTTTTTTCTAACTTTTTCATTAAACATTTCAGAATAAAAACCTCTCATTAGGAGGTAAAATATACACGATTCCTTTAATATATGTACTTTATAATTAGGGCTTCCCTGGTGGCTCAGTGGTAAACAATCCACCTGCCAATGCAGGAGATGTAGGTTTGATCCTTGGGTCGGGAAGATCCCCTGAAAAAGGAAAGGGCTACCCACTCCAGTATTCTTGCCTGGAAAATTCCATGGACAGAGGAGCCTGGCAGATTACAGTCCATGGGGTCACAAAGAGTCAGACAGACTGAGCGATTGAGCTTGCACGCACTTTATAATGAAGTTTTTGTCCCCAAAAATTTGTCTTCTCATGTCCTCTGTTTCTACCTTATAATACTCTGAGGTCGGGTAACCAGAGTACTTCTGGAGAAGCAAAATGGAAAGCTTGCAGCTTGAACCAAATTATGCTTCATTTCCTCCTTTCATCCATGGTTTCTTGCTCTCCCTGCCAATATTTACTTTATTCATTCATTCACTCAAGTGATATGTCAGGAATTCTTATTTACTGGACACTGCTGGGTGATAGAGATGCAGATACAAAAGTTAGCTTAAAAAGATGGAGATCCAGTGGTTGCCCAGGCCGAGCTGATTCTGAACATCTTCCACCTCCACATGCACTGACATCATTTTAGTAGCTTGACTTTGACTGGAGTGAAAATATTTTCTTTTCTAAGATTTTTTATTGGGGTATAGTTGATTCATAATTCCTTAGCCCCCAAAGGGCAGATAGATAAAGATTCTTGCTCTTCCAGAGCATACATTCTAGTAAGGAAGATGGATATGAAATAAATGATCCAGTAAACAAATGTAAATTAGCCACTATAAGGAGAGGTGAGAAACAGAAGCAGCTGGTGAGATGAGAGCTATGTTAGAGGACCCTGGTGTACTCAGGGAGATAAGGATGTGTTTCCTGGTGTAACAAGCCTCGGCCTGTGATCTCCAGACCAAGTTCCAGGACGGGTTCCAGGCAGAAGGAACTGCACATACAAATGCCCTGAGCTTGGAGGGGGCAGGGTGGGTTGAAGAAAACAAAAGAAACCAGTGTGACTGGAACATGCAGGGGCCTTGGAACTGAGGCATGAGATACAGCTGGAGGGTGGTAGAGGCAGAGAGTCCTTGCAGTCACATTCAGCGTTGTTATTTATTTTTTTTCAGAGTCAGCAAACTATGGTCAGTGGTCAAATCCAGCCAAAGCTTGTCTGTGCATAGATCCTGGGCTAAAAGCAGCTTTGCCATTTTTAAACATTGTTTAAAAAGAAACAAGATTATGCAGGCTAGAAAGCATATGGCCCACAAAGCCAAAAATATTTACTATCTCACCCCTTAGGGAAAAGTTTGCAAATCTCTTTATCATAAGAGAAATGGGAAATTATTAAACCTATAAAAAATAATAAACTAACGTTGATTTCAATATGTAAATGGTTGGAAATTATCATCACTGGAAGATATTAGGAGGTGGGGAAATATTTATTCCCAAGGATGAAAAATAAATTTGGATTTAAGAGTTGATCTGAGACTGTTCTGAATGAGAAAAACAGGAAACAAAAAAACACAAGTGTATGCACAAGCCCTGGAATAAAAACTGTACATAGGATAAGAATTCACAGACCAGACTTACTGTTATAAGATAATTTAAAAAGTACAGAATGACACAGAGAATTATATTCAATACCCTATGGCAAACCATAATGGAAAAGAATACTAAAAAAAATAGAATGTATATGTATGTATATCTGAATCACTTTGCTGTATAGCAGAAATTAACACTACCCTGTCGGTCAACAATACTTCAATTTTTAAAAAAGTACAGAATGATCTTAATTGAACTAGGAACAATAAGTCAAGCTAAATTATAGATCGCTGAAATACGGGAAAGTGGAAAAAAGTCACACTCTTTCAGATGAGCTATGAGTCCTACAAAAATGTCTGCAGAACATTAGAATTTCAAAGTGCATAAGGGACATTCTTCATTGTGTGGAACCATCTGCCATTCTGGACCCCGCCTACAGGTGCTGAAAGCAAATCCCAATCATCATGGTGACTTACTATGCTAAACCACACTCAACATTCTCTAAAGAGAAGTACAGGCTTGCTGTGTGTCTACGATCCTTATGTATTTTTTCTGTCTTTAGGAACTGCTTCTGTAAACCAGGTGGGGTTCAGAAATGGTTATTTCCTTTCTTTTCTTCCAGTTGCACATCCTATTTTTAGCACTGAGAGCCTTCATGTAAAAGTATGAATGTAGGATCAATGGGGAAGAAGTTGGGGAATGGACGAAACAAGAGGAGGCCTTTGGATGGGAGAAGGCAGTGACTACTTGCTCATATCACCATGTGGCGGGGGGCAGGTTCCCCTGAAACTCATGACCACACCTACCCTCCATCTGAGCACCCAATGAAGCTTCCTGACCAGAGTATGCTGGGTAGCTTTGCAGTGGGAATGCAGATGGAGGGTGCTCCAGATGAGTCCATGATGGGCGGGGGTCAGGAAAGCCTGCCATAAGGAAGTCAATCCAAGAAGTGAGGACTCCCCCGGAAAAGTGGCTACCACCTTCTTGATCAAGCCATTTCTGATCCCTCACCTGGATGCCTCCCACTGTAGAGTTTGGCTTTTGTCTTCATTGTTCTGATGACAAAGGTGACTTGTAGAGTCTGCATGTCAGCATATAGCTCCTTCCTGGATAGGCCCACTGCTGGGGTCTGACGGAAGGGACTATAGGGGTCAAGCATTCAAACCATGAATGGGTTTGTCCTTGTCTAGAAACACAAGTTTCCCTGGTGGCTCAGATGGTAAAGAATCCACCTGAAATGCAGGAGATCTGGGTTCAGTCCCTGGGTTGGTAAGATCCCCTGGAGGAGGGCATGGCAGCCCACCCTAGTATTCTTGTCTGGAGAGTCCCATGGACAGAGCAGCCTGACGGGGTACAGTTCATGGGGTCACAAAGAGTTGGACACAACTGAGCGACTAAGCACACACAGAGAAACACATATGGACTTTTGTAGTCAGGGTATCCGGGGGCACACCAAGACATTACACCTGCCAAAGCAGCCCCAGAATCCCAAGTCTAAATAGGATTCCATCATAAGGGGGGAGGGTTTGAAAACACCATGATGGCCACAGTGCTGAGAATGGATCACAGGTGAATCAGAGAATACCAGGTAGAAGTTTAAAGAAATAAGGCTGTGGGAGAGACACACTTAAGCTTGGGTGGGCAGTGGGAGTTTGCAGGACTGAGGCTCATGGTATATATATGAATTTCTGTCTTGATATTTTAGTTTTTTTTTCTATTTTATTAAACTTTTTTAAACAAAAATTTTTTATTTTGTACTGGAGTATAGCCAATTAACAATGTTGTGATAGTTTCAGGTGGACAGCAAAGGGACTCAAGCCATACACATACACGTATCCATTCTCCCCCAAGCTCCCTCCCACCCAAGTTGCCGCGTAACCCTGAGCAGAGTTCCCTGTGCTATGATGCTCTCTGGTGGCTCAGTCAGTAAAGAATCCACCTGCAATGCAGGAGATCTGGGTTCTATCCTTCGGTTGGAAAGATTTCCTGGAGAAGGAAATGGAAACCCACTTCAGTATTCTTGCCTGGCGAATCCCATGGATAGAAGAGCCTGGTAGGTTAGAGTCCATGAAGATGCAAGAGTTGGACAGAATTTAGCAACTAAACCACCACCACCACCCTGCGCTATACAGCAAGTTCCTGTTGGTTATCCATTTTAAATATAGCGCTGTGTACCTGTTCATCCCAAATCTGCATTGATTTTTTAAACTCCTGTTGATAGAGTCATGATCTTCCTGCCCAATGACTGTGAAGACACTAGTTATCATCTACTATTGCAGGTTTGCCTGAAAAAAGATACACCACAAATACATTCACTGCTCCTTATAACCACAAACACATGAAGGCATACAGACCAAGCTTTCCTACAGCAAGGAAGGAAAAATGAGGAGACAGAAGGCAGGGAAGATAGCAGAAGAAATGCAGGGGCTCCTTGTATCTGGACAAGGGCTCTGTGATGCCGTTGATGGAAATGTAGACCTCATTCGGTGATCTCTTCACACTCAGCATCTGCATCCTAAATGTCCATCCTAAATGTCACTGTTGTGTGAACTCTTGTACAGAGAATGGATAAATAACAAGGTCCTACTGTATAGCACAGGGAACTATATTCAATATCCTGTGATAAACCATCACGGAAAAGAATATGGCAAGGAATGTATATATGTGTGTAACTGAATCACTTTGGTATACAGTAGAAATTAAATCAAATATTGAAGTAAAAAATTAAATGTCATCACTGATTGCTATTTGTACATAGAACACAATCACATGCAAACACCATGCAAATCTACCACAAAGGGATATTTTTAATTTTTTAAAAACTGTCACATTTAATAAAATCCACCAATGGAATTTTGAAGAGAATTGCTTGCATTACTTGATTCACACATGAAATGACTGACAAACAAAGGCTTGGCAGAGTTAAACATGTTAAGAGAAAATATACAAGGATGCTGACAATTTAGGAATGTCAAAAACATATGATGTAACAAAGGCACAAGATAAGTCTTTGAGAAAAGTTAATGAAAACCTAGATTACTTTTTAAAAATTGATCAAAACTGAAAGAAGTTCCCCCTCCCCCAAAGATTACTTCTCCCACTCAATGAATACTGGTTTCAGTCTTTATCTGAGAATAAGACCATAATTCTAACTTTTGCATATTTAAGGTGGAATAACCCAATCTTCTCTGACTTAAGCTTCATTTATAAATTGTAAGTTCCCTAATCAAACTCATTTTAAACCACTTTTACTATGATACTTCAACCTCTATTTGACATAGATGGATTTTCCTGGAAGTATAGTTGATTTACAACATTGTGTTAGTTTCAGGTGTACAGCAAAGTGAATCAGTTATACATATACATATATCTTTTCCAGGTTCTTTTCTTATGTAGGTTATTACAGAATATTGAGTCGAGTTCCCTGTGCTATACAATAGATACTTATTAGTTATCTATTTTATATTTAGTATATTTAGTATATGACCTAGATGGACTTAAAATTATTTTTTAAAGAGCATGTATTGTCCTCCGCGAAAGAGGGTTTCCAATACTCAAGAGTAAAAGAGACACAGGACTGAAGTGGGGGGAATGGAGAGTCAGAATCTATGAAGAGGTTCTCCCTCGTTGTCCGGTAGCTAAGACTCTGTGCTCCCAATGCAGGGGGCCCTGGGTTCGATGCCTGGTCAGGGAATTAGATCCCACATGGGGTCCAATGAAGACCCGGCACAGCCAAATTAAAAAATAAATACTAAAAAAAAGGATCCATTAAAAGTCTCTGCTCAGAATTAGGAAAGAAAGGCAAAATTCTATCTGAAAGTGAAATGTTCTTGGAGTGATCCTAGAAGTGCCTCCCCCGGCCTTCCTCCCATCAGAAAGTATTTTCCACACGAGTTGGAAGTGCTGCTGCAGACAAATACAGAAAGAAAAATACAGTAAACTCTTTACTCTCCATAGCCTGACATTTTCTTAAACATATTTTATGTATTTATTTTTGTTGGGAGTATTATTTTTTACTTAAAAAATCCGATTTGTAGGGCACAAACACATCAGCATCCTTGTCAGGACTGCAGGCGGGTAGAGATCAACAACTCGTCTGCATAAACAGGTAATGAGAACGCCAACAACTCGGTCTGCTCAGCAGCTCCGATGAAACCCTTGGTGCACTTTGGGCAGAACACACAAAATCAGAATAGAGCGGAATTGGCAGGGAAGGGAAGCAACCTAGTTATGTGTAATTAACTCTAAATGTCTCAGTCTCTCCTCTTTGGGAACTGGGAAGAGGGTCTATCTGAAACAGCAGCTCTGTGCACAGGTTCCTTCACCCTCCTAAGTCAGAATGACAGCTGTTCATGGTACAGCATTTCTCCCTCGTCGTTGCCTTCAATCATTCTTTAAAAATATCTTTTGATGTGGACCATTTTTAAAGTCTTTATTGAATTTATTACAATATTACTTCTGTTTTATGTTTCTTTGGAATTTTGGCCACAAGGCATGTGGGATCTTGGTTCCTGGACCGTGGATTAAACTTGAACCCCTCTGCATGGAAAGGTGAAGTCTTAACAATTGGACCACCAGGGAAATCCTTGCTCTCATAATTTTCAATGAAAAATATTTCCTCTGCAATCTACTGTATAGCACAGGAAACTAGATTTACTATTTCATAATAATTTATAATTGAAAAGAATCTGAAAAAGAAAACATATATGTAATATATATATATATAACTGAATCACTGAACTACTGTGCTATATATCTGAAAGTAACCAATATTGTAAATCAACTACAGTTCAATACAAAAAATTTTCAAATTAGTATTTCAAAAATTAAAAAGAAATTTTCCTCTAATTCCTTCACTTTAATGCATTTGTTAAGAGAGCACACTAAGAAAAAACTGTCTATAAAGACTCTGTCTCTGCAGGCTATGTCACCAGACGGGTCAAAGGAAAACATTTTGGAATGAAATTCTTTGTGTCTTGACAAGGGTTTTAGTAACTCATCTTAGGGGCAGCGCTACAGCTCACAGGTGATGGCCAAAGAACTGTCTTCATCAGAAAAGCAAGGTTGGACTCCCTAAACAAGCACTTCTGACAGGTACATTGCATGCAAAATCTTAGCACAAAAAGCTAACAACATCAGCTTGATCCTGGAAGTCACGATAAGCAGAGACAAATTTTCTTTAACTAGCCACGATCTCTTTAAGCATGCAGCTGAATTTGTGGAGTCGAGTCTCCCTTCATGTGAAAAGGCAAACAGGACTATTAATTGATAGAGACTGGCTCTCCCAACGGTTTTCTCAACTCCGATCTGACGTGACAAATGAAAGCTGAGAGGCTCAGATGTTTTATTCTTTCACAACAAAAAGTAATTCAAATACGTACGTAGTGAATTTCTCCTCTGCAAGCGAGGGTTCTGTTTCTTTAGGCTTAGCCAGTCGATTCCCACATGACCAAGCCACACCACATCCCACGATCAATTTGTAACTGTGCTCCAGCCCCTCACATGCTCTAGGCCTGAGGTTGAAGAATTAATTTGCTGATCGAGGTTAACAGAATGTCAATGAATTTCTCAGTATAAATGTCAATACATTCAGTTAAGCTTCATGATTTAAATATAATTAAAGACAGGCTTTAAGTCAGTGCTGCCTTTCTGGTTTGGGGCATGATGGGGGATTTGCTAACATCTCGCAAAGCTGCCGTGAAGGAGAATTTCATCAGGAAGTTTGTTTTTCTCATAGAGGCACTTAGATGTGTTTGCTATCAGTTTCATTCGAGGAAAGAAAAATCACTTACACTATTTTATCAAAGGCTTCAAACATCCACCTATTAAGCTCCACAGGTCAGGCCACTCCCAGAGAGATTTTACAGCACGAAAGTTTATTTCATCATCGTGAGCATTCTCTAGACAAGATAGTATGCAGGCAAATACAGTAGTTGACAGAATGGACTTTGGAGTGAATTATACTCAGAATAGAATCCTGACTGCTACTACTTATGAGATCTAATTTTCAATCTCCTTAAGCCTCGGGTTTCTCAACTCTAAAACAGTCAATAATCACAACTCCCTCTGCACACATGATCCCATTTAACCACCATCATCAGTGCTAGGATTGCCTCATACATCGGTGTAGGTTGTGCACTGCCCAACTCAAAGATACACCACACTGACTGTGTGAAGGATGTCCCTAGAACAGTTCAGTGCACATCTGCACATTGTACTCTGAGGGCTGATCACCACGCCAAGGGATAGATATGATTGTTGATTAATTACTCATTTACATATTCATTTCTCAAAGCAGAGAGTGAATATTTTGAGGACAGGAAGTATTTCCTCTTCTCGTTTCCTTCCATCTTTCATTGCTTTCTTCCTTCTTTCTTTTCTTCCTTATCTCCTTCCTCCGTCAGTCCCTCCTTTTTATTATTCCTTTTGTTTTCACGTTGCTGTTACTCAAACCTTATAGATCCCCATAGGTTCTAGGTACATGAGTATTCAATAATGGAATGATTCAATAACTATGCGACCAATGTTGGATCTACAGTAAGTTCCCTACATACAAATGAGTTATGTTCTAAGAGAGCATTCATTAAGTTCAGTTTGTTCATAAGTCCAACAAGGTTAGCCTAGCAAGGATGGTAAAGAATCTGTCTGCCATGCAGGAGACTCAGATTCAATCCCTGGGTCGGGAAGATCCCCTGGAGAAGGGAATGGCAACCCATCTCTAGTATTCCCGCCTAGAGAATCCCATGGACAGAGGAGCCTGGTGGGCTACAGTCCACAGGTTGCAAAGAGTTGGACACGGCTGAGCGACTAACACACACAGATACCCAACAAAAGCAATCAGGTATATAATACTGTACTGCAATAGGTTTATAATCCTTCCCACACTAATAATACGTAAAAAACAAACAAACACGAAAAATAAGGAAAACGTTTTTCATCTCACAGTACCTTGAAATGTACAGTAGTATAGTACAACAGCTGGCATACAGGGCTGGCACTGAGTGAACAGGCAAGAAGAGTTACTGACTGGAGGAGGGAGAGGAGGTGGGAGATGGTAGAGCTGAAGGACTGTCATCGGTATATTTCTGGAAGTCTATTTTGTAGCTTCCGGGAAACAAGAGTTTCCCTGATAGAGAGCTGGAATGTCACAGGGCATACACTTTTCACCCTCCCCTCTTTCTCTTTCTTGCCTGGAATGCACACGTGATGCCTGGAGGTGCAGCTGCCATCCTGTGATGGTGAGATGGCACAGCAGGAAGGCAGAAGGAGGAGACCTCAGTGGGTCATTTAGCCATCATATCAGGCTCAGAGTACCTACCTATATCTTTTTGTTATTTGAAATACACAACCCCAGTGTTTTAACGGTAACTATCTCCTCAATCAACGACCCAGTTTTAAAAAACCTAACTTGATAAAAATTATCTGTTCCTCATATTTTTTTTTTTTAATTCAGATATCAGTCTTGCTGTATTAGCAGTTCTATATCTGAGCATTCTCAGGTGAATTAGATAGGAAATTCAGCCAATGGCACACTATACTAATCTTTGCTAGAATTCTGGAGAATACAATCATAAGATCAGCCCATGTTTAAATGCTCACATTTAAACATGTAGCTGGTAGCTGGATCACAGAAGCCAGTGCCCCTCTGTCATTTAGTCTTTAAATGTCCCGCCTCACTGTTGAGAGGCAACCTGGGGCAGTTCTGGCTAATTTGCAAAGATCGCTGCAAGATGAAAGTGATATGAAACATGACAACTGAATTTTCCAGCAATAAAGAGAATAGCCAAAGGCATGAACAGCCATCTTAAGCTACAAACAGGGAAAGGGAGGGGAAAGCTTCTCTTAGGAAAAGATTAAAGCCGGGTAAGATCAAGTAATTTTAGCGTGCTTGTAAGCTCTCTTTGTATTTGACACATATAAGGGTATAGTATTGGGAAAAAGAACTCCAGTTTCAAATACCACAAAGACCAAACAGGTCACACAGTGAGGGGCACAGTGAGCTGAAGGAAAACAGTAGTGGTAGAGACTGTTGACAACTGGAGAAGGTTCTGAAAAGAAATGCAGTATTGGCAGATCTTCTAACCCTTTTAAAAGAAAAATCCATTTTTTTAAAAAATTGAAAGCGCCTTATTACTAAACATGGATAACTGATTAAACATGTACAACTTTTTTTTTTTTTATAATTTCTTAAAACCAACATGCAGGCCAAACAAATATGTCTTCAGACCAGGTTTGGCACAAATGGCTTGCAATGTCTTCAAGGACACTTAGAGACTGGGTGTTTCACCCTATATTGCCATGAAGCTCTGAAAGTGATAAAGGTTTCCAGAGAATCCTCCTGACCTTTGACATCATGGTCTCGGAGCAGGGCTGGTCTGTATGGTGCTTGTGTGAATTAGTGCACTGCCCCCTCTCTCTGAAGTGACAGCGCATGTCAGCCATGGCACTGGAAATAGAATGACCTTGGGGTTCAGAGCCCCTTCCTGTAGAGCAACTTAAATAATCAGCCTCATCCATGAAGGGCCTCCATTAGGTCTTTTTTTAAAAACTGGAGTGTAATTACTTTACAATGTTGTGTTAGTTTCTGTGCAACACTGTGAATCAGCTATATGTATACATATATCCCCGATCTCTTGAGCCTCCCTCCCACCCCAGTCTTAATCTTAGTAGACAAAATATATGCTCTTCCTTCCAGATTTTATGAGTTCGCTTTTTTACATAAAAGTTTTACAAAATAAAGTAACACTAACCATCTGATCTTTAAAAAAGACGATTTTGATCATGACAATGATGATGACAAAGGTGGTGGTGATGATAACGATAATGATGGTGGTGATAGTGATGATGGTGGTGATGATAATTGATAACTGTGATTATGATGCTGATGGTGGTGATGGTGGTGGGGCACTGATTAGAAACAGAAAAATACTGGAGTCTGTACGTCTCTATACTTATCTGCTAAATGTGGCTCAATGTTGTGGGGGTATCAAGAGACATTGAACAACTTATCTGCCCCCACATTATCTTGCCAAGTCATGACCATGAGCAGTAGGGCACTTCCTGTTGGGCTAACATACATTCTGCAGCCCAGACCCTGACTCTGCCACATGTTTGTTTTGGTGGTAGTTAATGTATGGGCCAGTATGAGCATGTGATACAATTTATCGCTCAGTGGTTGAGAAGAAAGAAGAGGCTGTTGCTGTCAGCCCCTGGCCAGGCAGCAGCAGGGAAGGTCTGCTGCTGGCTGGGGCCATGGATGGATGGGTGTCACAGGCAGAAGGATCGTGGGGCATGTAGAAAAGAATGCATTACTGCCTTTCACTTTCTTCTCTATCATATCCCCAAATTTCTTTCAACTAAGAACCAGTGTGGTCAAGCTGAATAATAACCCCCAAAGATATCTACATCCTAATCCACAGAATCTGCAAATGCTTCCTTATATGGCTAAGAAAGACTTTGCGGCTGTGATTAAGTTAAGGCTCTTGAGATGAAGAGATTATCCTGGATTATCTAGCCAGGTCCTAAATGTCATTACAAGTGTTCTCATAAGAGGGAGATTTCCCCAGGAGAGAGAGAAGGCCATATGACAATGACAGAAACTGGAGGGGTGAGCTTTGAAGATGGAAGGAGAGGTTATAAGCCAAGGAACACGGGGCCTCTACAAGCTCAAAAAGACAAGGAAACAGTTTCTCCATCAGACCCGCCAGAAGGGACTAGTTCTGTGGACACCAGTGAGACTGATTGCAGCCTCTGACTTCCAGATCTGTGAGAGAATAAATGTCTATTGCTTTAAGTCTCACTTTAGTGGTAACTGGTTACAGAGGCCATAGGGAACAAATACAAACAGGGACCCTCTCATTGTTAGAAAGACCAGCCTACTAAGGCACCATTCTGTTGCAAATATTTAGAAAGCCAGATGCCAAGGGCTGCAGACTGAATGTCTGGGGCCCTCCAAAATTCATCTGTTAAGCCCTAACCCTTAATGTGATGGTTTTAGGAGATGGGAACTTTGGAAGTGATTAGATCATGAGGGGAGCCCCAATGAATGGGATTAGTGCCCTTTTAAAAGAGACCCCAGAGAGTTCCCTGGCCCCTACCACTGGTGAGGACACAGCCAGGAGAAGCCATCTATAAACCAGGAAGAGGGTCCTCACCAGACACTGAATATACTGGTGCCTCGATCTGAGTCATTCCCATCTCCCAAACTGTGAGAGACAGATGTTTATTGTTTAATCCCAGCCTATGGTATTTGGTTAGAGCAGCCTGAGAAGACTAGCACACCGAGTTTTCTTTAGGTAGATACGTGCATCTGCATGCATTGTGGAAAATGACTTCACGTCATCACTTATGTGAACAAATCCTTCCAGCCTTCCACCAGCTTCCTTGGTGGGTCAGATGGTAAAGAATCCACCTGCAATTCAGGAGACCCAGGTTTGACCCCTGGGTCAGGATGATCCCATTGAGAAGGAAATGACCACCCGCTCCAGTACTCTTGTCTGGAGAATTCCATGGGCAGAGGAGCCTGGTGGGCTACAGTCCATGGAGTCGCAAAGAGTTGGACAAGACTGATCAACTAACTCTTTCCTTTTCCTTCCAGCCTAATTTATTACCCCTCCACTACCCCATCTGTCCAGCCCCCTTACAATCATAACCGTATTTAAGTGATAAACATTTGGGCCTCATAAAAATAGAGAAATCTTACAATGAGCATCATGAATTTGTTGACAAAAATAACATAGAAACTTCTTGGCATGTAATAAACACTTCCTGTTTCTTAATGGTGTCTTCCAGGTCACATTTATATTAACTCTAGAAAGCAAAGATCTGGTTCATCCATTTTTTTTCTTTAAATAGGATTTAATTTTTAGAATAGTTTTAGATTTACAGAAAAATTGAGAACACATTTCAGAGAATTTCCATATATTCAACACTGAGATTCCCCAACAATTAACATCTTAGATTACTAAGGTATATTTGTTACAATATACCATACTGGGAAAGAACAAAGGCAAAAGGAGAAGAGGGCAGCAGAGGATGAGATGGTTGGATGGCTTCACAGACTCAGTAGACATGAGTTTGAGCAAACTCCAGGAGATGGTGAAGGACAGGGAGGCCTGGCATGCTGCGGTCCATGGGGTCACAAAGAATCAGACCTGACTTAGCGACTGAACAACAACAATAATTTGTTTCAATTAATAAACCAATATTGATACATTATTATTAACTGAAGTCCATAATTTACTCATATTTGCTTACCTCTAATCTAATGTTCTTTTTCTGTTCAGGATCCCATCCAAGTTTCTACAAAATATTGAGCTTTTGCATCTCCTTAGCTCTTCTTGGCTGTAAAAGCTTCTCAGACTTTCCTTGCATCTAATGACCTTACCAGTTTTGGGGCATACTGGTAAAATATTCTGTAGTATATCTCCACTACTGAAATATTTCTGATGTTTCTTCTCATGATAAGACTAGAGTTTTTGGTTATGGGGAGGAAAACAGATTGTTTTATACATTTGTAATACAGTTAAACTGTCTTGTCACCCTCTGCATCCTTCCTGAGATGCTCTGACTTCCTACATGATTTAAGGCTCACTGTGCTGTAAGGCTCTATAGGTTCTGACAAACATGTGTCATGGATTTACTCTGACAGTATCACACAGGATACTTAAGGACTACAAGGTACAAAATGAAGCCAAGCCACCTGTGGATTATGGTAGGGTAACATTTTTGAAAAAAATTAACCAGCTATTTTCTTGATTTTTCTCTTTCTTCCTTTCACTCTATCAGGCAGAGAGACTAGTGGGTGCTTAGTGCTTCTGAGAAATAAGAAGGAATGGAGTTTCCCTCCTGGCTGCTAAATTTCAAAAGTCTAGAGTCTTAGGGAAATATTAAAAAAATAAATAAGCAAAAGAAAGAAATGAAAAGCTTAAAGAATAAAACAGAATGTGTAAGAATGCGTTTCCCCCAGTCCCAGAAGAATTGTCCAAAGTCAACTAATCCTATCAGATGAGGGCTCTACTCTTATGACCTTATTTAACTTTAATTACCTCCTAAAGCCCTGTCTTGATTCCAGCTTGTGCTTCTTCCAGCCCAGTGTTTCTCATGATGTACTCTGCATATAAATTAAATAAGCAGGGTGACAATATACAGCCTTGACGTACTCCTTTTCCTATTTGGAACCAGGCTGTTGTTCCATGTCCAGTTCTAACTGTTGCTTCCTGACCTGCATACAGGTTTCTCAAGAGACAGATCAGATGGTCTGGTATTCCCATCTCTTTCAGAATTTTCCACAGTTTATTGTGATCCACACAGTCAAAGGCTTTGGCATACTCAATAAAGCAGAAATAGATGTTTTTCTGGAACTCTTTTGCTTTTTCGACAATCCAGCGGATGTTGGCAATTTGATCTCTGGTTCCTCTGCCTTTTCTAAAACCAGCTTGAACATCTGGAAGTTCACGGTTCATGTATTGCTGAAGCCTGGCTTGGAGAATTTTGAGCATTACTTTACTAGTGTGTGAGATGAGTGCAATTGTGCAGTAGTTTGAGCGTTCTTTGGCATTGCCTTTCTTTGGGATTGGAATGAAAACTGACCTTTTCCAGTCCTGTGGCCACTGCTGAGTTTTCCAGATTTGCTGGCATATCGAGAGCAAACACTGGGCAACACTGGGCTGGAAGAAGCACAAGCTGGAATCAAGATTGCCAGGAGAAATATCAATAACCTCAGATATGCAGATGACACCACGCTTATGGCAGAAAGTGAAGAAGAACTAAAGAGCCTCTTGATGAAAGTGAAAGAGGAGAGTGAAAAAGTTGGCTTAAAGCTCAACGTTCAGAAAACTAAGATCATGGCATCTGGTCCCATCACTTCATGGCAAATAGATGGGGAAACAGTGGAAACAGTGTCAGACTTTACTTTTTTGGGCTCCAAAATCACTGCTGATGGTGATTGCAACCATGAAATTAAAAGACGCTTACTCCTTGGAAGGAAGGTTATGACCAACCTAGATAGCATATTTAAAAGCAGAGACATTACTTTGCCAAAAAAGTCCGTCTAGCCAAGGCTATGGTTTTTCCAGTGGTCATGTATGGATGTGAGAGTTGGACAGTGAAGAAAGCTGAGTGCCAAAGAATTGATGCTTTTGAACTGTGGTGTTGGAGAAGACTCTTGAGAGTCCCTTGGACTGCAAGGAGATCCAACCAGTCCATCCTAAAGGAGATCAGTCCTGGGTGTTCATTGGAAGGACTGATGTTGAAGCTGAAACTCCAATACTTTGGCCACCTCATGCGAAGGGTTGACTCATTGGAAAAGACTCTAATGCTGGGAAGGATTGGGGGCAGGAGGAGAAGGGGACAACAGAGGATGAGATGGTTGGAAGGCATCAGTGACTCAATGGACATGGGTTTGGGTAAACTCCAGGAGTTGGTGATGGACAGGGAGGCCAGGCATGCTGTGATTCATGGGGTCGCAAAGAGTCAGACACGACTGAGCGACTGAACTGAACTGAACTGAAAGCCTTGTCTCCAAATAGAGTCCCAGTAGTGGCTGAGGACCTCATCATGAATTTTGGAGAGGGAGGGACATCATTCTGTCCAGAGCAGATGCTCTGGGCTGAGAGTAGAAGAGAATTCAGAGACAGTAGGAACAAGAGGTCTCTAGGCGAGAAGTGAGGACCAGTGCTGAGGAGAAAAGAGTCATGGAGCAGACTTGCAGCTCTGTTTTGAGAAAGGCAAATCGTCACTGGGACCCAAGCGCTGTGCTGGGCCTTTTCAGGTTGCCTGTGGTGTTTCCTGTTAGTGACTGCATCACAAGGCCTGATGAGGGACAGCAAGAAGGACACTCATTTTGTCCCAAGCCTGCTTAACATAGTTTGGCTCACTAGATGTAAACAACCCACTGACCCAATATTCCAGGAAGCATTAGAGGAGGAGGAAAAAGCTGGTAGGGTAGCAGTGAAATGGAGTATAATACTTCAAAAACTCTACTTGGTTGGGCTTCAGGCCACCCATGGGGAACCACTAAAATGTACCCCAGCTCCAGGAAACATCATAACAACTCCTACCTGGCACTCTTCCTACCTGGGCAGACCAACAGTACTCCAGCCACTTAGAATAGCTATGCCGGAACTTCCCCAGTGGTACAGTGGTTAAGAATCAATCCCTGGTCAGGGGACTAAGATCCTACATGCTGTGGGGCAACTAAGTCCCTACACTCTGGAGCCCAGGCTCCACAACTAGAGAGAAAGCCTGCATGCTGCAACTAGAGGAGCATGCATGCTGCAACTAGGGAAGCCTGTGTGCTGCAGTGAAGCTCCTGGGTGCCTCAACCAGGATCCAACACTGACAAGTAAATAAATAGACAAATAAATATATTAAAAAAAGAATAGCTCTGTCTTTGCATGGCCAACCAGAGGAATTCTCAAAGTGACATAAATGTCAGCCACAGCACAATGCACAGAGCATGTGGGTGCCCTTCAGCTTCCTTTATCTCTCATCATTTCTGCCACAACAGATCCAATAGTCATTTGCCACTTCATGTAAAGGAGATGATAAATCAACATCAAATGTATTATGTTCAGCCTTATGATAATTTAATAAATTATTCAGTACAGCAGTCAGTAAACACAGAGTACTTTACAAATAGCCTAATCATGAGAGATTGTGATTCAGGCCAAACATCTGCAGTTGTGTCTACACTGCAGACTCAAGATTGGTGTCGTTTCGGAACAGAGGTTTATGACATGGGCTGCATACTGGGGATCACTTGCATTGCCAGGTAATACTGATGCCTCCCATAGAGTTTGATTTAATCTTTCTGGAGTGTGCACTGGGCATGTCTCTGGGTTTTAAAAAATTGCCTTGCATCAATCAAATATAAAGTCATGATTAAGAACCACCATTTTTGAGTTCAAGGAAACTAAACTGCTTGGATCACTTAATCTAATCAGATTTGGGAAGAAAGGGTGGCAAAGGGACCACTTAAATCAATGTCCTCTCCCTCTCCTGGAGAGCATATTAGAATCACCTGGATCAGTTGAAGCCTCACCTACATTGGAGGTCAGTGTCCCCTTCTCCCATCCCCTCCTCCCCCACTTGCTAATAAGTGTATTTCCCCACAGCCTCACCAGTAAAACTTCTGCAGTCAACTCTTTTCCTTAAAATCCATTTCCAAGGAAATTTATCTAAGAGTAAAGGTCTGAAGAATACATAACAAAGGGAGGGAATAGAGGCCCCACTTTTAATACAGTAGGCACAGAAGATGTTACCACAATCACAGAGAACTAATCAAAATGATCACATGGATCACAGTCTTGTGTAACTCAGTGAAACTATGAGCCATACCATGCAGGGCCACCCAAGACGAACAAGTCATGGTGGATAGTTCTGACAAAACGTGGTCAACTGGAAAAGGGAATGGTAAAGCAGGCTGAAGCTGAAGGTTCAATACTTTGGCCACCTGATGTGAAGAGCCGACTCATAGGAAAAGACCCTGATGCTGGGAAAGATTGAAGGCAGAAGGAGAAGCGGATGACAGAGGATGAGGTGGTTGGATGGCATCACCGACTCAGTGGACATGAGTTTGAGCAAGCTCCGGGAGATGGTGAAGGACAGGGAAGGCTGGCGTGCTGCAGTCCATGGGGTTTCCAAGAGTTGGACACAACTTAGAGACTGAACAACAAGAAAAGATGTTATGGGCTGAATGCTGTACCCCCAATTTTCATATATGCTAGTCCTATCCTTCCCACTGCCCAGTACTTCAAAATATGACTCATTGGGGAGATACGGTCTTTAAAGAAGACATTAAGCTTAATCGAGGTCTTTAGGGTGTTCTAATACCAAACAACTTGTGTCCTTATAAAAAGAGAAGACTGGGAAATAGACACACTCATGCAGAAGAATGACAATTGAAGACAGAAAGAGAATATGGCCAGGTACAAACCAAGGAGCAAGGCCTCAGAAGAAATCAATCACTGAGATCATATTTTTAGCCTCTAGAACTAGGAGAAAATAAATAAATTCATGTGGTTTAAGCCACAAAGTCTGTGGTCCTTTGTTATGGTAGTTCCATAAAACTAATACAGAAGGCTTCTCTGGACATCAGGCATTTCAAACAAATCATAATTCAAGAGAGATATAAACTATGGGGACGTCTTAGAGAATAGCATTCCGGAAGAGGGAAGAGCAAATGCATTATGTTCTCAACTTACATTAAGAAATGTTAAATGAAATAGTAGAATTAAAAAGGAAATATTCTTCCAATTTTTGAGATATTGCCAAGGGCATGGTCCACCATATTCCATAGTGTCCCTTCTCTGAGGATCAACATAAAACCTCCATCCAGATCCTGTTACCAACAGAAGTTGTGCATCCCTGAGTTACTGGTTTGGATTCATTTTGTGGTCACTTTGAATCTTTTACTTGATTGCATTCTTTGATCTGTTGACCATTAGGAATTTTAGAAAGAAGCATCTGATTCACCACCTGCAACTGTGAAGAACCACGTGGTGTTTATTTCCATTATGAATCCTTACTTAACTTTTCTGTTTCCATCTTTGTTTTCCTTTCACTCCCTAATTCTTTATATTTTATCTTTTCTATAATTAACTATGGTCATCAAGCCACTTTAAGTCATCTTAAAGTGGAGTGAAGTAGGTATAAATACATGAACAGTGAAGTGTTCACATCATAAGAATGTCTGAACTACAGTCACCATCTTCAAAGTCAACATTATTTTGCAAACTTATCAGTTTCTGCTCCTGCTGCCAATATCCTGAAATATCTGCACACATCTCTCTTCATGACATTTAATGATCACTACAACCTCTTTTCTTTTTCAAGGTCACATCAAAATAATCATTTTCTCAAAGTGAAACTTCAAAATACAGTGGAGAACAATCAGGTGCCCCAAACCTCAAAGGGTATTTTAATTAAAATTTGTGACGGTATTTTAAGGGCAAGACCACGCACATCATATATTCAGTTCTGCAGAGGCAGGCAAGTCCAGCCTTTGAGGCCATAGTCTAGGTCTAACATGGATTCCAAAGTTGATCAAAGCAACGCTACTTTCAGTTATCCAGCACTTTGAGGGCAGTTCTGCCACACAGCACTCTTCAAGCTAATTGAAAGCTGTGGTCAGGCTGTGTCCTGATACACACACACTTTCAAAGTTCTCCATAGCTAAGAGTCTATTTCTCAGGAGCTAATCAAAGGTTTTGGGGGGAACCTGAGACAAAGAGCTTCATCTGAAACAGAAAATGAAATAATAGGGTCTCTCCATGCTCTGCTAGCTACCTCTTAGGGCTCTCTGCCCTGAAGCTGAACAGGCCAGCTCTAAATGGAAGAATGCTGCCCCCGTTCTCCATTCAGCTATGTGCAGGATCCCATTTCCTCGCTATAGAGGCTCGGTAAACCGTGGCAGAGTGGAGCTATTTTCAAAGGTAGCCATCAGCACCATTACTGCTGGCTGTATGTTTTCAGTGAGGACGGGCATGCCTTTGGAAAAGTTCAGTTGATACAAATGGCAGAGGTGGATGGAGTAAATTCTGAAATAAATGTCTTAAGCAGCTTCAGAGACAGAAACAAATAGAAGCAATGGTGTTAGTTTCAATCACAACATGCCTTTGAATGTTGCGGGGAGCTAATTATTTGCCTGGGAACACTGGTGTGCTCAATCAGATAGGTCTCCCCAGAATATGCCTTTAATTCAATCAATGGATTACATTTAATAAACCTGATTATGGTAATAAACGATGAAAATGTGTTACCCTGGAGATGGTTTTCATTGCAACATGTGATTTAATGTTGTGGAAACATTCTTTCAGTCCCGTTCAGCCCATATCTGAATCTGTTCACAGCCCTGCACACAATTACACACACACATACACACACACAAACACATGTGGATAAGCGTAGGTGGTTAAATTACAGGCTTAATAATCTGCATTCAATAAGAATAAAAAGAAGGTAAGACATTCTGCACAGTTTTCAAACCTGCACCCCCTGCATCAAAAGGTGGAGTCTCAATCACTAGAAGCAACTTTGATATAAATCACCAGGCCATTTAATCACCCCTGTAAGGTGATAAGAGGTGGAAGATACAACGGAAACTCATGGTTAATTCCAGAAGCTTAATGTGTGGGAAAGAATCCAAAGATGACCCAAGAGATGCAGGTTCAATCCCTGGGTCAGGAAGAACCCCTGAAAGAGGAAATGGCAACTCACTCCAGTACTCTTACCTGGAAAATTCTGAAGACGGAGGAACCTGGAGGGTTACAGTCCATGGGGTTGCAAAAAGTTGGACACAACCGAGTGACTGGGCACACACACACACACAGACACAGAGAGAGAGAGAGAGAGACACATACACACACACACACACACACACACACACACACACACTGTGTTTGAAATCAACTTTTGAACACCTGTAGTTTCTTTTTACAACACAGTTATCTCTAAGCGCAACTATGCCTTTTAGTATTTGACTCCTTGTTACTTTCCTCACAGAAACTCATAGACAGACTAATAAACAGTGATAATGTTACCCAGAAAACCTAGCAAATGAGGGCGATTTGGCTCTGAATGACTCACAAAAGGATTATCTGCCTCTGAGAACACTGGAAATCACTTCTATCCTTTCAAACAATCACCTGACTTGGCATTACAGCTTTTCATTACAATTAGGTTGGTAACATTCTTTCCGGTTTTTTTTCCTTGTTCTTTTTTTTTTTTAATGATTTATTTAACAAATGCTTCTAGAGTGCTTGCTGCCATCTCTGAGGTAGATTTTTCTTATGACTCCCACTTTGCACATAGGGAAAGGTAAACCCAGCGCGGTTCCAAGAGTTTCCTCAGGTTCCGTGGATCTGAAGTGAAAACCCAGTATCTGACTCCAGGCAGTCTGGCTCTGGTGTTGGTTTGATTCCCTTATAATTGCTTAAACTTTGTCATGAAGAATATTATACCTTCACGAAAGTTCACATGGCATAGAGGCAAAGCCTGACACATTTTCATAAAATTAGTCAGGTAGTCAGCAACTGAATCAAGTAACATGAAATTAACAACATCCCAGAAGTTCCTCTCCAGAAACTGCCCTTTTGCCCAACAATAATCACATACCTGGCCTTCCAAGGGATGCACGTGTGCCTGCTACATCACTTCAGTCGCGTCCAACTCTTTGCAACGCTATGTACTATAGCCCGGCAGACTGCTCTGTCCATGGGACACTCCAGGCAAGAATATTGGAACGGGTTGCCATGCCCTCCCGCTTCAAAGCATAGATTCGTTTCCCTGTCTTGGTACTTCATGTAAATGAAATGACAGTGTGGACTCTCTTATGCTTCACTCCTTCCATTTAACATGAGCTCATCCCTATTGTTGAGTACAATCATGGATTGTTAATTCTCTTAGCAGTATTGTGTTGCCTTGTGTGACTACTCTGGAATTTATTCATTCTACTCTTGAAGGGTATTTCAGTAGTCTGCCAGTTTGGGCCATGTTCTATGTACATTCTAGTCCATATCTTCTGGTAACATGCATGCACCCATTTCTTCTGGAGTATAATTCACTCAGGAGTGTAATTGATGGGTCAGAATCCATCATCCTAAACACGGCACCGTGTTCTTGGAAAAAATTTGTTGGTGGTTGAAGTACTGTAAAAGCCTATGAGATTTCAATAACAATTGGAATTTCCATTCTGCTACTGAAAAAGAACTTCTATGCTAAAATATTCAAGAGTCAGTTTAAATATCAAACCCTTCTAGCCGATAATCAAATGTCAATTCAGAAGCCAGTTTACAAGACTCTTTCTTTGAAATTTACCACTTTTCAAGCCACTGTCATTTAAGTCAAGATTAGAACATCTGATCACAGTTTTTTGAGCACTTAAATTCTTTCCAGCCCATTAAACTGAAAAGGGGTATTCAATTACCGAGTATTACTGTAATCATCCCTGAAAAATCATCTCTATATAGAGACTTGCTCCAACAAAAATAATAATTGTCACTTGTTCATCATAATGACCAGTGGTGCTAGACTCGAGATCCCTTTAGCAGGGCAGTTTACAGGTAAGGTGATCTGTGAAGTGGAAAAGTACAGGCTACCCACTATTGCACTGTACTGCTTGATAGTAGAAAACATAAAGTCCTAAACCTCAAGTGCTAAAGAAAATACTGATTCAATTGAACCAGAAAGAAGAGGAGACCCTAATTATTAACCCTATGAAGCGCTATTAACTAGAAATCATTACTTTTCCATGATTGTATGCATCACTTTCATTGTAGGTAAAAACGCTAGGCTAGGTCAATTTTCACACCATGGCATCTTGAGTTTGTCAACCTTGTATGCAACTTAGAAAATTGGCCTCTTTTCACGATACAGAGTTTTTTGAAAGAGTGAAATATGAGAGTTGGGGTGAAGGCATGTTTAGACCGCACATTCCCCCAAAAGCCAGGTGTCCAGGGACAGGAGAAATTCTAGTTTTCAGACTCCCCTGGTGATCCAGGGGTTAAGAATCTCCCTGCCAATGAAGGGCACACGGGTTTGGCCCCTGTTCGGTGAAGATTCCACATGCCGTGTGTCGTGGTTCGGGCGTGGGTTGGAAAAGAATTTCCAGACGTGAGACAGAATGAGAGGGAATCAAGTTTAACAGAGTGGGAGACACTGTTAAAACAGCGGGCCAGCTCAAGGGAGAACGGACACTGAACATGGGTCCTTAGTCCACTTTTATACCCAGGGTACAAGGAATGGGATAGGGGTCTTGCAGGTTGTTTGCTGATTGGATGAGGCATGTATACTGGGTGGGGGTGGGGGGAAGAGTAAGGCAAATACCTTCTTCCTATGGGATAGGAAGGGAGACAGGTTACACTGATCAGGAGGACCTGAAATCTGTTAATAGTTACAGCATGGGGGAGGGAAAGACAATAAGGGTCTGGTTTTTTCCGTCCCGGCATTCCAAGACCCTCCTTGGTTTTATCTGCTCTTTCATCCTTGGGCCACTACACCATGGAACAACTAAATCTGTGCGCCATAACTTCTGAAGCCCATGCTCTAGAGCCTGTGCTTGAGAAGCCACCACAATGAGAAGCCTGAGCACCGCAACTAGAGAGTAGCCTGCATGCTGCGACGAAGACCCAGCACAACAGCAGCAAACCCAACAAAAGTATAGAATTTCACAGAATCAAACTCAAGACCAAATGGCAAACAGAGATGACACACCAATACACAGATTCAACAACGTGCTCCCAACACTCCTACAGCACGTGCGCATCACAAGAAGCAAGGAGGTGCAGACCAAGGGATGCACTGAAAGTATCTGGGGGCGAGCTTGTTAGCAGAACCTCATGTACGAAAGTGCAACATTCGGCTGCCAAGTCAACTACTGAAAATTTAAAAGAGCTTATTGAAACTTTAAGACTGACTTAAAACAAAAAGGAGCAAAACAAACAGTGGAAAACAGACAAAAGACAGCTGGCAACAAATTGCATCACAATAGGAAGGGCTCCACAAAGCTGTCTGGGTGTAAATCTCCAAGAAATTAACATTCAGTAGAACTCATGGGGATTTAGACCATGCTTCTGTCTTTTCTGTAGGTCAAAATGTCTCAAAATCCAAGGTGATCGGTGGGTTCCTAGAAAACAGATGACATGGCAACGCTTTGCTTTCCTGGCTCTGTTTATGGATAGAAGGTACACATCAGGTTATCATTCCACTTTTTCCTCAAGGATGAACCTTGGCTACTCAATGTGTGGTCCACAGACCTGCACCTCTTAGAACTGGTTGAAAAGAACCTTCTCAAGCTTGCTCCAGACCTCCTGGATCACAGTGAGCATTTGAACACAATCTCTAGGTGATTTGTACATACAAAACAGTCTTAAAGCACTGGAGAAAAAGCTCCTATACTTCCTCCCATGTTAGAGCACAAGTGTTTATGCTTACATTTTAAGGTGTCACGTTCTATCTTAAAGTCTTGGAAAATACAAAAAAGAAGCCAATTATAGCTCTTTCCCAAGACGGCATGTGTTGATGGACTCTTAGAGTCAGAAACTATTCCACTCATCTCAAATTGTCTGTAATATACATACATCATCTGAAACTGCAGCTTTGTCCCTCTCTGTATCCCAATGAGCATTTTAAATGGTTAAAGTGCTTCTTAAACTTACTGGATTATAGATTTAGTGGGACACTTGGGAAAAACAGTTTTGTATCTTTGTTATTCCCAGCGACCTGAAAATAAACAGATTATTCATTCATCTCCCACCCATCAGACTGTCTGGTTGGTTTCTAAGAGAACAAGACTGCAATCTCCCTCTTCTTTAAATATGCAGCAAGAATTAGTCGAAAACACAAATCAAATTTCCCAGGCACTGACGGGAGAGTTAGGAGACAAGATTAACTGCTAAAAATGTCTCTCTTTCTTATTTTCAGGTTTAATAATTTAGAGCTTGAATTGTTTGCTCAGAAGGCAAACAATATCTTCTGTTGCATATTTTATGACTGTATTACAGAGAGCAGCGGGCCAGCAGCCAAACCATTGGTGCATACTTAACTGACTCCCCAGAGAGAGAATCTCTATTAGGAAAAGAAGAGGATGGGGCTGGGATCAACCCTGACATGCTGGCTCAGAGGCTCAGAGAGGATCAATGCATCAGGGTGAGTGTTAGAACCTCTTAATTAATTTCCACTGGAGACAGGCCACTATGCGGTGTAAACAGTTCCCACACTGTTCCTGCAGGTCTCTGTCTCTGATGGTCTCTCTACACAATGGCCAGTTAGGACAACACTTCCTGATAATTCACTGTGGCTCAGTGCTGTGTAATGAACTGATTTATGAGATGCACACAGCCCTAAACCCCCTGTTACATCAGGGTTTCTGATGCTTGCAATGGAACATGCTCCTGACCAATCATGGAAACAGGAACCAAAGTGCAGAGTGATTGTTTCTCAGGACTGATGACACAAATACTAATTTCAATACCAACATTAATACTGACCCTGGCCCAAAACCCAACACTGATACTAATACTGACCTGGCGCCAAATCCAACACTAATATTAATACTAACTCAGACCCCAAACCCAACACTAACACTGACACTAACCTTGACCCTGAACCCAAAACTAACACTAATGCAAATACTAACACTAACTATGATACTAACACAAGTACTAACCCTAATACTAACAGCAACACTAACCCCAACACTAATCAACACTGATTCTGCTACCAAAAGAGTGTGTGGGGATCTGGCTGCTCACCGCTCAAAAGCCAATAAACAGGCCAGGCTGGTGGAAAGGAAAGTTTGCTTTATTTCAGACGCTAGCGATGGGGCAGGGGGAGGGCAGACGTCTGTCCAAAGGCCCACTCGCACCCTGTCAACCAGTCGGCAAGAGCTTTTATAGACAGTAGGAGGGGGCTACATGCAGAAACAGCACAGTCAGCTCCGACAGTCATCTTGAAACTGGTTACTGGTGCTTGGATCAGCATCATCTTGGTTATTTTAGGTATAGTACCCACTAGACTATCCTTGCCTGGAGAATCCCATGGACAGAGGAGCCTGGTGGGCTACAGTCCATACGATCACAAAAGAGTCAGACCCAACTGAAGTGACTTAGCACGCACACAATCTGCAGTTCCAGGGTCCATTTGTTCCCATTTTTTAAGGCCAGTTCTTGGAATTGTGGCAGCTTATGTTGTGGGTACAATCTGGTCATCTCGTAGTTAACTTCTTAAACTTCTTTCACCTGGGGTTTCAGTATCTATAAGACAGCTCACAGGATATGGCTCAGAATGTTATCTATAGTCCTTAAGAAGGAACTAAAGGTCCTTGACTATGCTTAATTACTCCATTATTATTACTTGGTCTCCTTTGACTTGTTTTCCTTTGTTTTGGTACATTCCCATTCCTCTGATTAAACTTATTCTTTGACTAAAGTTTTCCACAGACAAAAGGCAGGCAGAGGACATGGCGGGGGGAAGGGGCGGCAAGGACCCATAGGGTCCTGCTCTGTTTAAATTCCAACAGGAACACAAATTCTAATACTAAGTCTAATACTGATACTCACCCTAACACTAATATCAACTAACACTAACACTATATACCAACACTATCCCTTACCCTAGTCCCAATACTAATACTAGTGCTAGTGTTCATGCTAATACTGTACTATATTTATACCAACACATTCATTAATACCAGGCTTCCCTGGTAGCTCAGCTGGTAAAGAATCCGCCTGCAATGCAGGGGACCCTGGTTCGATTCCTGGGTTGGGAAGATCCCCTGGAGAAGGGATAGGCTACTGACTCAAGCATTCTTGGACTTCCATGGTAACTCAGTTGGTAAAGAATCCACCTGCAATGTGGGAGAACCTGGGGTTCCATCTCTGGGTTGGGAAGAGCCCCTGGAGGAGGGCATGGCAACCATTCCAGTATTCTTGGCTGGAGAATCCCATGGACAGAGGAGCCTGGCAGGCTACAGTCCATGGGGTTGCAAAGAGTTGGGCATGACTGAATGACTAAGCACAGTGCATTCATTAATACCATGCTAATATTGGAACTAATGATATTCTATAAATAAAATTATAAGAGCTAACAAAGTTTGAGCATTTACTATCTGCTCTATGCAATACAAACTATTTGATCATTTAATTCCTAAAAACCTCTTGAAAATAGAGATATTACCATTTCCAGGAAATGCTGAAGAGGCTGAAGCAGCGAGTAGCTAGGTTACTTGTCCAAGGTCAAATGTATGAAGAGAAAGGATGTGAAGATACCCAGCCTGATGACATAATTGAGGATTGTTAATTCCTCTTCTACTACAGGAAATTTCAAGTGTAAACCCCACCAACAAGTTTCCAAGAAATGTTATATTCAGTCTGAATGGGAGAGGAGTTTGGTGGAGAATGGATACACGTTTTCCTACGGCTGAGTCCATTCGCCGTTCACCTGAAACTGTTACAACATGGTTGATGGGCTACACTCCAGCATGAAATAAGAAGTTTGAAAGTAAAATAAAAACTAAGAAATGCCATATAGGGACCATTGCCATCAGCGACTATCAAGACCTCCTCCTACAGCATCAGGACCACACCTCCCACATCTGAATCTCACCACCAGCTGTGATGCTGGAGGACCGGCTGAGGAGGAAATGACAGGGATTATCATCCTGTGGAGGCACGGATGCTCCTGTACTTGCTAACACAACAAACTCCTCTAGAATATAGTCTACACCAGAGGCTGACAAACTAGAGCCAAGAGCAAATCAGGCCTCTCTGTTTTTGTACGTCAAGTTCTACTGGAACACAGCATGTCCACCTGTTTACGGAGTATGTGTGGATCTTCAGGGTCACAACGACTGAGATGACCAACTGTGCATTTCTTTTTCTTTGTGATGGTTCTGGTCACTGCCTCCTGAACAATGTTAAAGACCTCTGTCCATAGTTCTGATACTCTGTCTGCCAGATCTAATCCCTTAAATCTATTCATCACTTCCGCTGTATAATTATAAAGAAAGTGATTTAGGTCATACCTGAATGGCCTAATAGATTTTGCAATAAGGAGCTCATGATGTGAGTCACAGTCAGCTCTCGATCTTGCTTTTGCTCACTGTACAGAGCTTCTACATCTTCAGCTGCACAGAACATAATCCATCTGATTTCAGTACTGACCATCTGGTGAGGTCCATGTCTAGAGTCATCTCTCGGGTTGTTGAAAAAGGGTGTTTGCTATGACCAGTATGTTCTCTTGACAAAATTCTGTTAGCCTTTGCCTTGTTTCATTTTGTACTCCAAGGCCAAACTTGCCTGTTACTTTGGGTATCTCTTGACTTCCATCTTTTGCGTTTCAATCCCCTATGATGCAAAGGACATCTTTTTTGGGGGGGTGTTAGTCCTAGAAAGTCTTGTAGGTCTTCACAGAACTGTTCAGCTTCTTTGGTATCAGGGACTGGGGCATAGACTTGAATTACTGTGATGTTGAATGGTTTGCCTTGGAAACGAACAGAGATTATTCTGTCGTTTTTGACGTTGCACCAAAGTACTGCATTTCAGACTCTTTTTTGACTGTTAGGGCTACTCCAGTTCTTCTAAGGGATTCTTGCCCATAGTAGTAGATATAATTGTCTTCTGAGTTAAATTCGCCCATTTCTATCCGTTTTAGTTCACTGATTCCTAAGATGTCAATGTTCAATCTTGCCATCTCCTGCTTGACCACATCCAATTTACCTTGATTCACAGACCTAACATTCCAGGTTCTTGTGCAACATTGTTCTTTATAGCATCAGACTTTACTTTTACCACTATACACATCCACAACTGGGTGTCATTTCTGCTTCAGCCCAGCTGCTTCTTTCTTTCTGGAGTTATTAGTAATTGCCCTCTGCTCTTCCCCAGTAGCATACTGGACACCATCTGACCTGGGGAGCTCATCTTCCATTGTCATATCTTCTTGCATTTTCACACTGTCCATGGGGTTCTCTAGGCAATAATACTGGAGTGGGTTGCCATTCCCTCCTCCCATGGACCACAGTTTTTCAGAACTCTTCACTATGACCCATCGGTCTTGGATGGCCCTGAACGGCATGGCTCATAGCTTCATTGAGATACGCAAGCCGCTTCACCACAACAAGGCTGTGATCCATGAAGGTGGGATCAGCTATATGTATACATAGATTACCTTTTAAAAAAGTTTTTCCCTTTCATTTAGGTCACTGGAGAGCATTGAGTTGAGTTCCCTGTGCTATACAGTAGGTTCTTATTAGTTATCTATTTATACATGGAAACAACATAAATGTCCATCAACAGATGAATGGATAAAGAAGATATGGTACATATATACAATGGAATATTACTCAGCCCTTAAAAGGAATGAAATTGGGTCATTTGCAGAGATGTGGATGGACCTAGAGACTGTCATACAGTAACGTATGTCAGAAAGAGAAAAACAAGTATTCTGTATTAACACATATATGTGGAATCTAGAAAAGACGGTATTGATGATCTTATTTGATGCTGATATTACGTGTGGAAGGATCAGAGATTCCTGATGTCCTCTCTTCTCTCCGTGGTTGAGCCATGAGTCAGGGCAAGCCTCCAGAGGAGAACTCAGGTGTACTCATCGGCAGGGCAGGTACATATGCTGGGAGGAAATCCAAATGACTGTCCATTATCACCTCCTATTTGCGGATTTCAAAGGACTATCCTTGGTCCTCATGCTTCTTCCCGGTGACTCTGTGATCACCAGTCCCTAACCCTTATTGTCATTTGATCTCATCTGGGTCAGCCTTTTCTATCTAGGGTATAGTATAAGAGCAGAGTGGGGACTTCCCTGGCGGCTCAGTGGGAAAGAATCTTCCTGATAATACAGGAGATGCAGGTTCGATTCCTGGGTCGGGAAGATCCCCTGGAGAAATAAGCAGTAATCCACTTCAGTATTCTTGCCTGGAAAATCCCAAGGTCAGAGGAGCCTGCTGGGCTACCGTCCACGGGTTCACAGAAGAGTTAGACATGACTTAGTGACGGAACAACAACATAGGAGCAGAGTACATCTATTGAAGATAGGGATCAAGGAGCCAGGCTGTGTTCTTACCCTCAGCTCCACACTATTGCTGGGGTGTTGAGAAGGTTACTTCAATTCTTCTTATGTTAGCTTGTTTACTTGTAAAATGTGGGTCTTAATATTACACACATGGTGGGATTTGTGTGAAACAATTATTTAACATGTCTTAATATTCATACATACATATGTACCATATATGTGTGTATGCATATATATATATATATTCTAGCACACTGTAAGTTCTGTATACTGTTGATTATTATATCTGTAGATTAATAAGACCATTATTCTTTCAATGGTTACTTTTTTCTCTTTACCCTATGAAGTGAATCTCAAGGTTCTGCATTAGCATGCTTTTTGTAACTTCACTATTTTCCTTCGATGAACTTATTTCTACCTGAACACTGACACAATCATGACATAATATTATTATTATTAGCAGATGATATGGTGTGCTTGCCACTTGTATATGTGCTCAGTCACTCAGTCATTACAGATGGTTTTGATTTTTCAAGATGCTGGAAGCCTAGATTTTCACATGAAAGCCCTTGACTTTTCAAACAAGGTGTGTAATGAATTTTCATGAACCACATCCTGGTAGCAACCTAAGTGTCCACTGACAGAAGAATGGATACAGGTGTGGTACATATATACAATGGAATACTACTCAGCTATAAAAAGTATGAAATAATGCCATTTGCAACAACGTGGGTGGATCTAGAGACTATCACACTAAGTGAAGTAAGTCAGAAAGAGCAAGACAAACACCATAGGCTACCACTTATAAGTGGAATCTAAAACATGATATAAATGAACTCATTTACTAAACAGAAACAGACTCACAGACATAGAAAACAAACTTCTGGCTACCAAAGGGAAAAGAGGGTGGGAGAAGGATAAATTGTGATATAGGATTAACAATACAAACTACTATTAACATATATAAAATAGATAAACAAGGTCCAACAGTATAGCACAGAGAACTATATTCAATATCCTGTAAAAAACTGTAATGAAAATGGATATGTGTATATAGAGATATTCATGTATATCTATTATCTATATCTATATATACATTGTTAGTTACTCAGCTGCGTCCAACTCTTTGTGTATGTATATATACGTGTGTGTGTGTGTGTGTGTGTGTGTGTGTGTGTGTGTGTGTGTGTGTATAAAACCACTTGGCTGTACACCAGAAACTAACACAACATTTTATATCAACTATACTTCAAAAGAAAAAAGTCTCATTGGACAAGAGAAGTGCTATCTGTGGGACACACTCAGCCAGTGGATGTGAGTTTCTGATTTCTGATCTAGACTGTCAGAGTTCCTGAAGGAAGGGCTACGTCATATGGACCATCTTTGCCCAAGGTGTGTGACTGCAGGGGTACAAAAGTGTGTCAGCTAATAAATGAGTGAACGAATCAATGAAGGTGAATGAATAAACCAGCCAGCTCTGTGTTGAAAATGTCCATCAGCCCAGCTGTGTCAATTTGTCTCACTGGCCAGCATTTAGATGTAGTGACTTCTGTCTTTTCCCAGGAGAATGGTGGCTCAGAGTATGTTATAGGGTTTGCTGAAAGCACACTTAACCTTCTTCCACTGGGATGGCATAGGGCCAGACTGCAGCCTCCGTGTTCTCTTTTTGAGGGGAGCAAAGTTCACATACTTGCTGTAGGCTGCTTCTCAGAAACTTGGCTAAATTGAAAACTACTTTCTTTTACCTAACCCTGAAAAACTTTTCAAAAGCCCCTCCGGAAAAGTCTTGAGTGGCTGTATTTTCATGAAAGACTCCAGCTGGCTTGAACACCTCAGCCAGCAACTCATGGCAAACTGACGTGGTTCTCCTTCGGTGGAGTACAGTAACACCCATCACTCAAAAATGCCCATTACAACCCACAGTGACACGTGGGCACAGGAGGAGCAAAGCAGCACTAAGTACCAACCCCTGTCACGCTCTTCCCTGAGAAACATAAATTGTTGTTGTTCAGTTTCTAAGTGATATCTGACTCTTTTGCGACCCCATAGACTGTAGCCCGCCAGGGGCCTCTGTCCACGGGATTTCCCAGGCAAGAAGACTGGAATAGGTTGTCATTTCCTTCTCCAGGGGATCTCCCCAACCCAGGGATCAAACTCGTGGCTCCTGCATGGCAGGCAGATTCTTTACCACCAAGCCACCAGGGAAGCCCTGGAAACATAAATATCATCCCAGAATTCAATCACTTATCTGTCAGGCTTCTCCAAAGAGACATCCACCTCACAACCAAATAGAAATACTTTTCTTCACAGGACCATCATTTAAAATGAATATTGAAATAAGCAGCAAGGCTTTTCATCATCACCTCGTTAACAAGGCAGAATTACAAACTGAATTAAACGGCTTCCATCTCAAAGCAGTTTTGTGGCAGTGTACATTTTTCAGTAACAAGCTGAGAACGCTAAACCATTGATCAAATTCTGCCATCTCAGAATGATGGGCGGGGAAAGAAATAACACTGGCCTCTGAGCTGGGAGGTGTAGCTATTACTGTCAATTATGGTTTCTGCTGAGAAACATGAAGAGATTTTATTCCTGCTGGCTGCTGCTTCCTTCAATACATTTTTGAAAGAACTGGGGATACAAACCCGGAACATGAAAAGAGGTGATTACGACTGCCTGCTAGGCTGAAATACTACTCAGAAACTCAAGGACTGGACCCGGTTGGTCGATAAAATTATTGAGATCAGTTGGCTCAGAAATAACAGTAAGTGTTTTTCTCCCTGATTACTAACTAAAGAAACAGCTAAATCTCTGAGATTCTGCATTATTTCTTGGAAACTTCTGTGGAAGGTTCTAGGGGGTGATAAAGAACTCCCAAAGCTGGGTCACCCCAGAGCTGGGAGAAGTCAGAAGGAGTTTCCCAGGGGAAGGAGTTTAGAAGCAGGGGAACAGCATTTGATGATGTTTTGAGCTTGGTGTCTCTGTTGTGCTAAACCGTGCACATAAGATGCCCTAAAGGAACTTCCCTGGTTCCAATGGTTAAGAATATGCCTGCCAGTGCAGGGGACCTCAGTTCGATCCTTGGTCAGGGAACTAAGATCCCCCATGCCTCTGGTCAACTAGAGAAGCCCATGCACTGCAGCGAAGAGCCTGTGTAGCCAAAAAAATTTTTCTCTTAAATAATAAAAATTTTTAAAACGATGCCCTAAACACAGTGACATCACACCACCTAGAAACACAACAACATTGAAAATACCACATATTATACGATTCCATTTATATGAAATGTCCAGAAAAGGCAAATCTCTAGACAGAAATTAAGTGTGTAGTTGCCTGGGGCTGGTGGCGAAGAGGGAGATTGACTTCAAAGGCTCCCTGTGATCTTTTTGGGGTGATGGAGGTTTTTTAAAATTGGACTGTGGTGATGGCTACACAATTCTGTACATAAGCCAAAATCCACACTGAATTGTACACAAAAACAAGGAATTTGACAAAATGTAAATTATACATTTGTAATGTGTTTAAAAAAACACGACATTGAAGATTCTGGCATCTATTCACTGTCCTCTATGTAAGTACCCCATTGAAGGTAAGAGTACACCAAATCATCTAAGAATTTCTACCACCAAGTAGGACAGGAAATTCAAAATAGAAATTAACTTTTATTATGAAATATTTGAGATACCATTTTTTTTAATCCATTTGCACAGCGTGCATGCTCAGTCATGTCTGACTCCTTGCTATCCTATGGACTGTAGCCGGCCAGGCTCCTTTATCCATGGGATTTTCCAGGCAAGAATACTGGAGTGGGGGCCGATTGTGACTTTTGACAGTAAGAAGGAGAGCAAAAATGAGGAGGTGGTATTCTAGTGTAACTTGGTGGGGTGGTGAGTTGCTAAGACCACACTGGGGAGGAATTATGAATAGGTGTTATGTGCTAAGTCACTTCAGTCGTGTCCGATTCTCTGCGACTTTATGGATTGTAGCCCTTCAGGCTCCTCTGTCCACCAGATTCTCCATGCAAGAATACTGAAGTGGCTGCCATGCCCTCATCATATATGAATATGGATATGGATTAATCTCAGAAAACAAATTCAGTGTAAGGAAAAATTGCAAAACACTATGTTCAGTATCTTTATTTATGTAAAATGAAAATTAATTCACATTCACATAAAATAGAGATGCACACCAAACAAAGGACAGAGGTGGGTCATGGGACGGTGGGGAAAAGGATGAGATTGGAGGAGGTGGTTGTGGAAGAAACTGCTAACTGTCTCCTCCAATTCATTTCCCTTCTTCCTGCTAATAATAGGACCCTGATTCATAAGCTGAGTTTATGATCTGCTATATTCATAACATGAGTTCAGTTCAGTCGCTCAGTCATGTCCAACTCTTTGCGACCCCATGGACTGCAGCATGCCAGGCTTCCCTGTCTATCACCAACTCCCAGAGATTGCTCAAACTCATGTCCATCGAGTCAGTGATGCCATCCAACCATCTCATCCTCTGTCATCCCCTTCTCCTCTTGCCTTCAGTCTTTCCCAGCATCAGAGTTGTTTCCAGTGAATCAGTTCTTCGTATCAGGTGGCCAAAGTATTGGAGCTTCAGCTTTACCATCAGTCCTTCCGATGAATATTCAGGACTGATTTCCTTTAGGATGGACTGGTTTGATCTCTTTGCAGTCCAAGGGACTCTCAAGAATCTTCTCCAACACCACAGTTCAAAAGCATCAATTCTTCAGTGTTCATTGGTTGTGAATTGGCCAAACCTGAACAAACTTTCTGGCCAACCGAATACCACTTAGCTGTAGACATGTGACTAAGTTGTATCCACTGGAAGATGAGAAAAAAATCACCTGTGTAACCCCAAGGTCACATCTATAAGTGGAATTTCCTTAATGGCCACCTGTTCTTTCCTTTCCTTCTAACTGAAAGAAGGACTTGATGGTGCTGGGCCGTTTGTATCCATGTGGACAAGGGCACTGTCCTAGAAAACAAGACACTAGAAAGAGTCTAGGTCTTGAACAACCATGTAGTGTGGATCTGCCTTCCTAGCCCGGGTAACTAGGCAGCTTGGATTTCTGTAGAAGAAAAGAATAAAATCTTTATCTTTTTCCCATTGCTAATGATTCTTTCTTAAAGCACCTCAACTCAACACCCTACATAAGGTCCTATTTAAAGATGATGTTATATCTGAACATTTTTATTTCTTAACAAATCCAAGAGCAAATATGATAAAACCATATTGCTGTTCATTTTGGTGGAAATAAGCTATGTCTACAGAGTTATTTCTACAAATGTGCTAGTTTTTACGCTTTCCTGAAATTTTATCTCTGTCCAAGAAAATACAAAGACAGTCACACTAATTGTGCACTCAAAATTGTAACTTAAGATTTATTTCCAGGGACCTTCCTGGTGGTCCAGTGGTTAAGAATCCAAGCTTCCACTGCAGGAGCCTGACTTCAATCCCTAGTTGGGGAACTAAGATCCCACATGCTGTGTGGTACAGCCAAAAAAAAATCCGTTTCCACAAGGTGTCTATGCTATGTATCCTATAAACACACTTATTTGATTATTTTGTTTGTGGGTTGTTGTTGTTCAGTCGCTAAGTTGTGTCCATCTCTTTGCGACCCCATGGACTGCAGCACACCAACTTATCTGTCCTTCACTATCTCCCAGAGTTTGCTCAAACTCATGTCCATTGAGTCAGTGATGCCATCCAGCCACCTCATGTTCTGTCACCCCTTTCTCCTCCTGCTGTCAATCTTTCCCAGCTTCATGGTCTTTTCCAGTGAGTGGGCTCTTTGCATCAAGTGTCCAAAGTATTGGAGCTTCGGTTTGCAGGTAAGTTTATTTAATAATTCATATCTTCTCCCAAGCCCTGATCAGAAGAATAAACCGATTCTTAATCTTATAGGAATATTGCCAATATATTCTTAGTTTTTTTCAGTACTCTGGGATGTAAGAGCCTGTAGTCCACTTTGCGCATCTCACCTCACACAGTGCATCTCAGTATAGAAAACGCAATGAATGTTTATTGACCTCTCCAAGTGGCCTTTAATAAATTCGTCTTTGCCCAGTGAGCTTTCTAAGGAGTCTTGCTTGTCTGGGAGATGGAGTTTTCCATGTCCATCGCTCACCAAGTGTGTGGTTGTGTCATTTAGGGTCAGAAACTATATTTAATTGTGTTCTTGATGAACAGCATTCTTTACAACAGCACCGATTCTTAACTGTGTTATGCATTTAACCTTTCCAACAAACACCATAAAACTTAATAAAAAATAGCCCTAGAAGGCAATCAGAGTAGTATCTATCAAAAACTTGGTTGAATGCTTTCTCATTTCTTGATTCTATTATGCCTATCCTGGGACTGAGGATCAACAGAGAAAAGAATCTGGGAGCTGAGAATTCAGGAAAACTGCAGAGTCAGTATCTTCATTCATCTTTCTCGATGTCTGGGAATGCATCTGATGCAATCAGTGATCATTCTGGGGTGGTTGAATGATTTTCCACTCAACAAACAATTCTACTCCTCTGTCAGCCAACATTCTTTTCCCTAAAATGGCCTTGACTGGAAAGCACAGCTTAATAGCATCCAGTCTGGAGAATCCACATCTGCTTTGGTTCCACTGAGCTCTACTTTGATTCATCTCAGGTTGTGGAACCAGAAGTCTCGCTAGAAGGCAAAAGTCAACCCACAGACGTGGAGTTGACAGACCACTGCAATCAGGGCCTTTTATTTAGGGCCAAAGCTTTGGTTCCTGCATGGGAACATCTTAGGGAAATAGTATATGTAATACCTGAAAGTCACAGAGGATGAGAGGAGAAGAGACTGGGGAAACCTGTACCCCAGGAGTTAGAGGGAAATCCAGAATGAAGACTAGGTGAAAAGACCAAGTTCATGGTTAGTGGGAATAAACATATAATGGCAAATCTCCAAAATTATTAATCAGTTGAGATAGGCTGGGAATGGGACGCTTTGCTGCAGTGCTTGTATCTGTACAAACAACTCCTCGAATAACAAAATACAAAGAAATTATAAGGGACTAGAAATAACTCTGCACATGTGTAGTTGGGGCAAGTTATGGACAAGATACAAATCGATCAAAAAACCCAACTGCTGCTTCTGAAGAGCTGGGAGCTAAAACAAGGGTTCAAGAGCTAAAGCAGGGTACTGTACAAGACCCCTGCACACAACACCAGCAAAGGGGTAGGCAAAACACATAAGCCACCCCTCCAGCTGAACCTCAAGACACATCCCTCCCTTCACCCCATATAAGGAACCAGCTCACCCCCGACTTGGGGAGTGAGAGCACAAGGGAGCCTCTTATTTGCTCTCTCTCCCCTCTGCTGCAGGAGGGGCCCCAATAAAGCCTTGCCTGAATTTCTATTCTGGCCTCTGATAAATTTCTATTGATTAAGGAAGGCCAAGAACCCTGGTTGGTATCACAAATGCGGGCACATTAGTTAACAGAGAATCCTTTCAGTTTGAATCTGTAACCTATGCTGGGTTGAACCACAGTCCTGCCAATGGGTTAACACGGCCCACACCTCTTTATATGCAGGGCCACCTGGGCTACTTCGGCAGTGAAATTGATTCATTCTGCATCTCCAAGTTCCAATCAACAAACTGCAGGGCCCAATCCACTCAAAACTGATGTTTTCAAATCAGTATGATGGGAAGGGAGTTGAATAAGTTGCACTTTCTGGAAGAACAACTCTTGGGGAAAATATATAATCTGGATGCCAAGTTACATATGTAATATTTTTCGCATTAACTCTCAGTTGTTCCATTTGAGTGGGAAAACTACCAAGATCTTTGTGGGAAAAACGTGAGTCACAGCAGGTTGGTCATTTAGAAATTATCCAACGAGGGAAAAATACAGCATAATTTCTTCCAGTCTGAATTCCCAAACATGAGCAATGTTCTGAGCATACATGCAGTCCTCTGAGGCTATTTCTCCATCGACAGACCTAGGGTGATGCTTCTCTTCCATTAAACCCCTCAAGTTTTCGCTGAACTCCGCTATTGGTTTAATTTTTCTGCACTGAGTTTGGCTGTGAGGGAGCTGTGTGATTTGGGGCTGCAGAACGAACACATAACACTCTGATCTGTCAGTGCTCGACCACCACAGTCTCTTTATGGGAAATCGGTGGAAGGGCTCAGGATTATGCAGAGCCCTCTGAGGAAGTGTCCACATAAAAGTGATAGTTATAGGACCACCCAAGGTGCCAGTATCAAAAACTGTGCTTTACACACACTAACCCATATAACCCTCATCCTGACCCTATGAAGAAGGCAGGCTGTTCTCTACTTCACAGAAGAGCGAGAGGCGGCACAGAGAGGTCAAGTAACCACTCCTAGGTCACACAGCAAATGAGTTGGGATTGGAGCCCAGGCTTCTGGATTAAAGTCTTAGCTTCTGGCTTGAGTCTGGATGCCCTTCCCTCTACTCCCCCACCTCCTCTGTTCCCTTCAGTCTCAGTGACCAGAACAGTCTGGCTCTCTATAGACACCTGCACGTGTTTAAGGATGTGAACTGACCCAGTGAGGTCAGCCTGTGGACTCAGTTCCTCTTCTCTTGACGGGTCCGCTAGCTCTGTGATGGTGGATGCCCCAGTCTCAGTACCACCAGGGGAAGCGAATGGAGGGAAATTAGTTCACAGAGAAGCCCAACCACTCAGGCTCCAATTCCATCCAGTTCTACAACCCAGCATCTCCAAGGGCAGAAAGCAACTACCCTAGACTCCGTGCGAGGGGGGCGGGGGCGGATGAGTTTCTTGACTAGTTGGGTTTCCCGTGTGTGCATTTACCATCTATTTTTGGGATTTGTTATTGCTGTTGTCTGTCTAGAGGCTGACAAATAGAGAAAGATGAGAAACTCTTAGGGGCATCCTGACAACCAGCTTTGAACAGATTTCCTAGAAGTCTGCCCCTAAGGCTTCATAAAAGGAATCAAACTCACGGTGGTAGCTAGAATCCAACATTCGTTTGAGCCTGCATAGCTCCAGTTCAATGACATTTTCACTGGGGACCAAAAGAAAGATGGTTTATAAGAGTCCCTCTGAGTCCCTCTGAGAAGATGTCTGGGAGATAGAGGTCACTGCCTGTCACACGGGTCTATGAGCTTTCTTACTGAGGTTCTCAACCGGAAATGTTAACTCTCAGCTAATCAACATGCCTCAGCCCTTCAGTTCAAGGATGAGATGTGATTCATCCATTTCATTCTGTAATTGATGGGGTAGAGAAAGTGTTTATTTTCCACTGGCCATTAGGCTGAGAGGATGGCCGGGGAGTCTGGTGGGACAGCTGGTGAAGAGCAGAGAGATTGAGGATCTAGTCCTGGGGGTATATTTCTCTCAGCATCTGGAGGCAATCTTATTTCTGAATGTCCACTTAACTTATATCGACGAATTCTCCTTTGTTTACTAGTTTGAATTGTGTTTTTCAGCCATGGGTTATCAAAGAAGACCCATCCAACAGAATCATTTACCAGGATTGTGGTCAGCTCCTTGAAAGTCCCAACTGAGTGCCAAATACAAATTATTACAGGACTTTGTCATAAATAAACAATAGTCATCACTTAGCAGGTCCCTCCAAGTCACCTCAGTTCCCAAAGGATAAAGTTCCCATGGCTTGAGTAATTCCATTGCTTGTTATCAAAGACTTGTCAGGCAAGGTGACTGCTACAGTGAGTCTCCATGTGATTAGAAGATTCATCTGGAATGCTGAAAAGCAGCAAGTGGCTTTAGAAAATATTCCCAGGCATGTCTCTCTCAGGAGAATGGAGACACATCCTTTAGAATACACACGTATCTCCTTAAAAAGAGTGTTGTAAGGAGGAAATTCACAAAACAGATGTTAGGAAGTGATGGCAGAGCATTCACGTGAAGTGAACAATCTCAAATAGAAAACTGCACTAATGCATTTTAAATAGATTTTCACCTGCAAAAATTCAGCTCATATGTAACTGCTGAAGAATACATCTGCTGTGGAAAGTGCAATGCACTTGTAATAAGGGGAAAAAAAATCAGACAAAAGCAAGGACCTCTCCTGGACAATTTGTCACTGTTCATTTATGTGTGCAATTGCTATCTCTGGAGCATCTACTACTTGTCAGGCAAGGTTGTAGCAACTGTGGATATAGAGGAACGTGAGAAGGAAAAGGTCCCTGTTATTGGCATTCTGCTGAGTGAGTGACATCGTGTTAGTCTTTATTTTTAATTAAAATTTTTAAAATTTAAACTTTAATTAAAAAATAATTGAAATATAATTGATTTACAATGCTGCTTTAGTTTCAGGTGTATAGCAAAGTGATTCAGATATATATATTGTTTAGTCGCTAAGTTGTGTCTGACTCTTTATAATCCCATGGACTGTAGCCCGCCAGGCATCTCTGTCCATGGAATTGCCTATGCAAGAATACTGGAGTGGGTTGACATTTCCTGCTCCAGGGGATCTTCACAACCCAGGGATCCAATTGGCATTTCTTAGGTCTCCTGCATTTGCAGACAGGTTCTTTACCACTAGCGCCACCTGGGAAGCCATATATTTGTTCTGGACAAAAGATACAAAGAGATTTAAAAAGAAAAAACAAACCTAACTGAAGAGCCTGGAGCAAAAATGGGGTGTTGGGAGCAGAAGTAGATAACTGCACATGCCCTCTGCACACAAAACCACCAGAGGGGTGGGCAAACTACCTAAGCCACCCCTCCTGCCTGACCCTTGGACACACACCCACCCTCACTACATTTAAGGAACCAGCTCACTCCCTCCTTGGAGAGAGCAAGGAAATCTGTTGTTTATTCTTCCTCCCAGCTTCTGCACCAGAGGCCCCAATAAAACCTTGCCTAAAAATTTTTTAAATTGAAATATGACTGCTGTACAATTTTGTTTTCATTTCAGGTGTATAGCAGAGTGATTCATATATATATATATGTATATTCTTTTTATAGATTCTCTAAAACTCATAAATTCATGATAATATGTAAAGTAGATGGAGAATAAAGAGGATATTAATTAGAAAGATTGATCAGGAAAGGCTCTTTGCAGAGGTCACCTTCAAGAAAGGAGCTGGATGATGTGCGAGAGCCAACCAAGGGAGAGCAAAGAGAAGTGTGTTCCAGGTGGAGGGGAAGAGCATGAGTAAAGGCCCTGAGGTTGGTGTGTGCTGGGCATGTGTGAGGGATGGCAAGGAAAGAGAAAATGGGCCAGAAACTGTTAGGTCTTTCTGATCAAGATTTTGGATTTCATTCTGAGTGACGCAGGAAGTCACTTTAGTTCTTTAGCACAGAGGCTATCTGATTTGAATGTTAAAAACAGTACTCATTTTTTGAAATGTAAAAATGGATGGAATACAAATATAAAGGTATAACATTCTAATCGTGGGACCATGGTGTGGATATGAATGAAATGGGGACAAGACTTCTCAATGTATATATTTCCATGTCATTTTGTTATTGGAGTCTAATTGCTTTATAATGTTGTGTTAGTTTCTACTGTACAACTCATTGAATCAGACACATGTATACAAACACTCCCTCTCTCTTGGGCCTCCTTCCCACCCTCCCCATCCCGCTCATCTAGGTCATCACAGAGCACCGAGCTGAGCTCCCTGTGCTATGTAGCAGGTTCCCACTAGCTGTCTGTTTTATACATGGTACTGTACATATGTCATGACCCAGAAATCCCACTCCTGGGCATATATCAGGAGAAAACTCTAATTTGAAAAGATACATACACCCCAATGTATCTATAATACAATGTACAATAGCCAAGACATGGAAGAAACCTAAATGCCCATAGACAGAGCAATGGATAAAGACGATGTGGTACATATACCCATCATTTTGATTTTTGAAAACCAGAATTGAAAGACACGCGTGTACCCCAATGTTCATCGCAGCACTGTTTACAATAGCCAGGACATGGAAGCAACCTAGATGTCCATCAGCAGACGAATGGATAAGGAAGCTGTGGTACATATACACAATGGAATATCACTCAGCCATTAGAAAAAATACATTTGAATTGGTTCTATTGAGATGGATGAAACTGGAGCCCATTATACAGAGTGAAGTAAGCCAGAAAGAAAAGCACCAATACAGTACACTAATGCATATATATGGAATTTGAAAGATGGTAACGGTAAACCTATATGCGAGACAGAATAAGAGACAAAGATGCATAGAACAGTCCTGCGGACTCTGAGGAAGAAGGTGAGGGTGGGACGTTCTGGAACAATAGCATTGAAACATGTATATTGTCATATGTGAAGCGGAACACCGTTCCATGTTCTATGCATGGGACAAATGCTCAGGGCTGGAGCATTGGGATGACCCAGAGGGATGGGATGGGGAGGGAGGTGGGAGGAGGGTTCGGGAGGGGGAGCACATGTGAACCCATGGCTGATTCATGTCAATGTATGGCAAAAACTACTACAATATTGTAAAGTAATTAGCCCCCAACTAAAATAAATTAATTTATTAAAATAAAAGAAAAAAAAAAGAAAAACTTAAATGTTAGTTATTGACTAAGACCATACATACGAGATTTATGAGAATCTCCCTGGATGTCAGGTGAAGAGGAGGCCGTGGGGACAAGGGAAGAAGCAAGGAGTGACATTGGGGGAGGTGAGCTGACAAGTGGCCAGATTCATGATTTCTTTTGGAGAGCAGACCCAATGGCATTTGCTGATGGATTCAGAGTGGGCCTTGGGTGAAATAAGAAAGTCAAGGATGACTCCTTCAAAGACTCATATTTCTTTATGAAGACGAACCCCTCCTCCCCACCTCCAATCCTCCCACAGTTCATCACCTGTAGAGATATAGAGTAAGCAGATGACTTCCTTTGAATCTTACAAAAGAGGAAAAATGAGAGTTCATGAAAGTGGGACTTCCCCGGCAATACAGTGGTTAAGACTGCGCTTTCACGTCAGCGGGCATGGATTCAATCCCTTGTCAGGGAACTAAGATCCCGAGTAGCCAAAAAAGAAAGAAAAGAAAAAGAAAAATTCTTGAAATGAATAAAAATGAAAATACAACTTATCGACTTAAAAATCACTTTAAAAAAGAATTTATGAAAGATATCAGATATTTTTCTTTAGAATTTCTTTTTTTCTTCTAAAAGGAAAATTTAATCAAGTTCTCATTTTTTTAAGATAATGGTTTATTAGACAATTTAATTAAAATGCCCAAATTTCCATAGAATCCAATTAGTTTGATTCACTCAGTTCAGTTCCATCACTCAGTCACGGCTGTCTCTTTGCGACCCCATGGAGCGCAGCACGCCAGGCTTCCCTGTCCATCACTAACTCCCAGAGCTTGATCAAACTCGTGTCCATCGAGTCGGTGATGCCATCCATCCATCTCATCCTTTGTAGTCCCCCTCTCCTTCTGCCTCCAATCTTTCCCAACATCAGGGTCTTTTCCATTGAGTCAGTTCTTCACATCAGGTGGCCAAAGTATTGGAGTTTCAGCTTTACCATCAGTCTTTCCAATTAATATTTAGGACTGATTTCCTTTAGGATGGACTGGTTGAATCTCCTTGCCAAGGGACTCTCAAGAGTCTTTTCCAACATCACAGCTCAAAAGCATGAATTCTTCAGTGCTCAGCTTTCTTTATGGCCCAAATCTCACATCTATACATGACTACTGGAAAAACCATAGCTTTGTCTAGATGGACCTTTGTAGACAAAATAATGTCTCTGCTTTTTAATATGCTGTCTAGGTTGGCCATAGCTTTTCTTCCATGAAGCAAACGTCTTTTTATTTCATGGCTGAAGTCACCATCTGCAGTGATTTTGGAGCCCCAAAAATAAGTTTGTCATTGTTTCCATTGTTTCCCATCTATTCACCATGAAGTGATGGGACCGGATGTAATGATCTTCATTTTTTGAACGTTGAGTTTTAAGCCAGCTTTTTCACTCTCATCTTTAACTTTCATCAAGAGGCTCTTCAGTTCTTCTTCGCTCTCTGCCATAAGGGTGGTATCACCTGCGTATCTGAGGTTATTGATATTTCTCCCAGCAATCTTGATTCCAGCTTGTGGTTCTTTTTTAAAATGAATGGGAACAAAGTCCAAAAGGGCGGGATACATATATAGGGATGGCTGATTCACTGTATCCGTACAGTAGAAACTAACACAACACTGTAAAGCAACTATACTCCAATAAAAATTAAGAAAAAAACGTCCCCAGGGACACCAAAGGTAAAAATAATGCCCCACTTAACCATATAATGTGCCTGGATCTTACTTAGGGCAAGGCTGATTAACCCAAAAGGCAATGAGTCTATGTATATCAATTCTAACTTTTTAATAATAATCAATAATAACTAATACTTATTGAGATTTTGTAACAAGATTTGTTCTAAATGCTTTGTATTTTTCTGAGTTTTTAGTGAATAAAAATTAAATTTTCTTCACAAAATATTCATGTATTTATTTTATTAGACACAAATACAGAAACATCTAGACAACCGTGGTGGGATGATTTGCAATGTCACCATGAATAGATGCTAAATTACTATTTTCCATTCTATTTTTTCATGATGTAGTTATTAGCATGTAGATTTCTAATTTATTTGCAGGATGTAGCTTCCTTTTTGGAAATATTTTGGTTATTTCATTACTTCTCTCCTTTGAAATATTTTCGTTCTTTTAAGCATTCTTTTTTCTAGATGAATTTGAGAATTATTAGGTTATTTTTCTGACCACCTTGTTAGGATTTTAATGAGCAGAATACTGCATTTATAAATTAATTTGCTGTGAATCTGCCACTTCTTGGTATCAATTTTTTTTTTTTTTATCATCCAGGAACATGAATAAGACTTCAATGGCTGAAGTCTTATTTCTTATCCCTTAGTTGAGTTTGGGGACTTTTTTCCATATTGTTCCCAAACAACTGTCCTTGTGTTTATTCTTGGGTACCTTATATTTTCACACACGGTCATTTAATACCATTGAGAGATGGTCAGAGGAAAAGCAATAAAGCATGCTCTGGTCAGTGGCTCTAAAATTTTTGGGTCACTAATTTATTTGAGAATATGAAGTTCATGACATTTATGAACTCTCTGTACATATAGATGTGTGTGTCTGAGTTTCATGGGTTCCATGAACATAGGTTGACCATAAGTAGGTAAACCTTCTGAAATGACTTTTTAAAACATTTTTATTTATTTGGCTTTACTTGGTCTTCATTGCTGCATGTGGGCTTTTTCTAGTTGGCGGCGAGCAAGGGCTACTAATCATTGCAGTGCATGGGCTTCTCATTGCAGAGCACAGGCTCTAGGCGCATGGGCTTCAGTAGCTGTGGCTCTCGGGCTTAGTTGCTCTGCAATATGTGGGATGTTCCAGGACCAGGGACTGAACTCGTGTCTCCTGCATTGGCAGGTGGATTCTTAACCACTGGCCCACCAGGGAAGTCTTGTAATGACTTTTTAAATATAGGGATTGATAGATATTCAGAGAGAAATCCTTTTTTATTTAAAGGAAGCATGTCTGTATGTCTCTACTACAACTTACTTATGTCTTTCTTGGGAAAAAAGAATGTGTAAGAAATAGAAGTGAGTAATGCTTAAAATTCTCCAAGCCAGGCTTCAGCAAAACGTGAACCGTGAAATTCTAGATGTTCAAGCTGGTTTTAGAAAAGGCAGAGGAACCAGAGATCAAATTGCCAACATCTGCTGGATCATCGAAAAAGCAAGAGAGTTCCAGAAAAACATCTATTTCTGCCTCATTGACTATGCCAAAGCCTTTGACTGTGTGGATCACAATAAACTGTGGAAAATTCTGAAAGAGATGGGAATACCAGACCACCTGACCTGCCTCTTGAGAAACCTGTATGCAGGTCAGGAAGCAACAGTTAGAACTGGACATGGAACAACAGACTAGTTCCAAATAGGAAAAGGAGTACGTCAAGGCTGTATATTGTCACCCTGCTTATTTAACTTATATGCAGAGTACATCATGAGAAATGCTGGGCTGGAGGAAGCATAAGCTGGAATCAAGATTGCCGGGAGAAATATCAATAACCTCAGATATGCAGATGACACCACCCTTATGGCAGAAAGTGAAGAAGAACTAAAGAGCCTCTTGATGCAAGTGAAAGAGGAGAGTGAAAAAGTTGGCTTAAAGCGCAACGTTTAGAAAACTAAGATCATGGCATCTGGTCCCACCACTTCATGGCAAATAGATGGGGAAACAGTGGAAACAGTGGCTGACTTTATTTTTCTGGGCTCCAAAATCACTACAGATGCTGACTGCAGCCATGACATTAAAAGACGCTTACTCCTTGGAAGGAAAGTTATGACCAATCTAGATAGCATTTAAAAAGCAGAGACATTACTTTGCCTTCAAAGTCCGTCTAGTCAAGGCTATGGTTTTTCCCGTGGTCATGTATGGATGTGAGATTTGGACTATAAAGAAAGCTGAGCACCGAAGAATTGATGCTTTTGAACTGTGGTGTTGGAGAAGACTCTTGAGAGTCCCTTGCACTGTAAGGACATCCAACCAGTCCATCCTAAAGGAGATCAGTCCTGGGTGTTCATTGGAAGGACTGATGTTGAAGCTGAAACTCCAATACTTTGGCCACCTCATGCGAAGAGCTGACTCATTTTAAAAGACCCTGATGCTGGGAAAGATTGAGGGCAGGAGGAGAAGGGGACGACAGAGGATGAGATGGCTGGATGGCATCACCAACTCGATGGGCATGGGTATGGGTGGACTTAGGGAGTTAGTGATGGACAAGGAGGCCTGGCGTGCTGCGGTTCATGGGGTTGCAAAGAGTCGGACACGACTGAGCGACTAAACTGAACTGAAGATAGAAAGTCTGTCTGTCTGAAACACACATATACACAGACAAATTTGTGTGAACACAGGTTCAGAACAGGACAAGCAAAGCAATATGAATATTTTACTGGATCCTCTTAGAGAAAACATAAACATTTTCTGTGTCTTTAATCATTTCTGTTCCAGTGACAAAAACACCACGGGAGAAAATTTTTCATCCTGTGGATGCTGAGAACCTAGTGGGTGAACCACATGTAGGAAATGTGAATGACACTGTTCAGCAATTCAGGAGATTGTTTTGCCAGCAATGTTCTGAAATTTCCCTATATTGTTCTAACTTCTGTAAGATAAACAGAAGCATTTCTTTACATATAGAGTGTGAAAGCACTGGGTACCTATAAATAGTAAATACACATATTTGAAGACTACGTTATTTCATATTTGTATGTTACAGAACTACGATGGTGGAGCTTAATAACGCGTATAAAATAGTAAACATCGTTCACTCACTTTGATACAAGCACAGAAACACAACCGAAATGCCTGAATGGCCCAGAAAGTCAAGCATGTTTATAAATGGATAGAAAAAAAAAAACCTAGAGGAATGTAAAATCTGCCAACCTTGGTAATGCTCTGGGAAGCTGACATGCTTTTAGAATAAATCCTTTGTTTTCAAAAATATTTAATTTATTTACTTTTGGTTGTGTTAGGTCTTTGTTGCTGCCCCTGAACTTTCTCTAGTTGCAGCGAGTGGAAGCTACTGTCTAGTTGTGGTGTGTGGGCTTCTCATTGCGGTGGCTTCTCTTGTTGCAAAGCACGGGCTCTTGAGCTTGGTAGTTGCAGCACGTGGCTTAGCTGTTCTGAGGCATGTGGGATCTTCCCAGACCAGGGATCAAATCCACACCCCCTGCATTGGCAGAGAGATTCTTCACCACTGGACCACAAGGGAAGTCCCCAATCTTTGAGTTTTTTCACACATTTTTATTTTAAAATATTTTTATAATGAACATACACATAAAAATCATAATCATCATAAGGAATATGGTTATTTCCACTTGGAGAGAAAATACAAAATTTTCTAGCACAAAAAATGTGGCCAGAGTGACTGAAATCGCTTAAAATCTTAATTTAAATAGCCACAGGTGTCCAGTGGTGTCCATAATGCACAGTGTGAATTCACTTCCGTGGAACAATAGTGAGAAGCAAGAAAACAAAGACTATATGGATTTGAGATACCTGGTTTATTTGTATTTATATTATTTTATATTCTCCTAAGAGAACCCCATGGACAGAGGAGCTCAGCGGGGTATAGTCCGTAGCATCGCAGATGCTACATGACTGAGCAGCTGGGCACACACACATATGACTGCTCCTAAGGATGTCCGTGGGATGAACACTGCTGATGCCTGAGGCACCCTCAAGCAAGCAGGCAGGCTCCTATATTCTTTCATTTACCTTCCAAGTCCTACTTGACACGTTCTTACACTTTCTTTTTGCAAGCTCTCCCAATCCATCTCCCAATTCCTCTTTGCAGGTGGAGCTCAGAAAACAGGTGTTACTATGGCAAACTGCTGTTGATATCATCAGCAGGAGCAGGGACCAATGAATGAGTGCATTGCAGCGGTACCCAAGTGGTTCAAATGCAGGCAGAGGTCACCTTTCAGGGGTGAACTCCGCACATCTTTCCTACGACAAACAACCTTGCAAGATGCATATCCAACTTTTCGTGTATTAATACTTGACAGTGTCCATCGAAGAAAGATCTCTTGACCTGGAATTGCTGGTCAAACAGCACATGCCTGTCTAATCATTCGGATATCATCAAATTCCCTCCCTTAGGAGTTGTGCCATTTTTAATTCATCTGCTCACTTCCTCATGGCTATGCCAAAAGAGGATACTATGAAACATTCGGTCTCTTATTAATTTGGGTGTAGGGATTGAGATGTGGTATCTCAAAACACTTTTAATTTACATCTCCCTTTATATGAGCAAGAGTGAGCATATTTAATATACTGAGTGACAATGTGTTTTACTTTCTGCAAAGTGTTTATACCTCTGAAAGTTTCCCTGCAGGGCCAGTGACCTTTTTTCTCTCTGGTTTTAAAAATTCCTCATAGGTATATGGTTAGGTCTGTCCTACAATTTGCAGACATTTTCTAAAGTTTGTTATGTTTGCCTTCTTGCGAATTTTTCCCCATGCATAGCTTTGTTTATGTCATTCTATTTGTCTTTTTTTTTTTTTCTTGCTCTGAGTTTTGGGTCCTAGAAGGGTTTTTTTCCCTCAGTTTCAGATTATAGAGGAATTCATCTATATCATCTACTAGTATTTGCATTTATTCCTTCAGTGTGTTTTGTTTTTACCTTTAAACCTGATTCATGTGTTATTTACGCTGTTATGATATGTGCAGAGCAGCTACAATCATGTCATTTTCATGAGGTGTATTCAGCTATTCCTATACCTCTTATTAAAAAGTTCTTTTCTCCACTGATTTGTAATGCTTTCTCATAATAAATTTCAGTATGATGAATTTTTTTCTACTATGATCTATGGATTTATCTCACTACCCATGTAACAATACTACAAAGACCAATACTATGATCTTGCTTTAGTTATAGATTTCTGATATGCTTTTTAATTTTTTTTATATTTATTTATCTATTTGGCTGTGGCAGGTCTAAGTTGCAGCATGCAAACTCTTAGTTGCAGCATGTGGGATCTAGTTCCCCGACTAGGGACTGAACTCAGGTCCCCTGAGTTGGAAGCATGGAGTCAGCCCCTGGACTACCAGGGAAGTTCCAATCTCATATGTTTTAAGATTAGGTAGGCTTCCCTGGTGGCTCAGACGGGAAAGAATCCACCTGCAATGCAGGAGACCTGGGTTTGACCTCTGAGTTGGGAAGATCCCCTGGAGGAGGGCATGGCAACCCACTCCAGTATTCTAGCCTGGAGAGTCCGCATGGACAGAGGAGCCCGGTGGGCTACAGTCCATGGGGTCACAAAGAGTCGGACATGACTGAGTGACTAAGCACAGCACAGCACAGGTATACTGCACCTTGTTTTTCTTGTTCAGTATATTCACGAATCTTCTTGTTCATTTAGTTTTAACTTTTAAAGCAACCTGTACAGCTCCAGAAAAAAAAAATACAATAGCAATTTTATTGAAAATGCACTGAGTTTATTACTTTCAGGAAAACTACCTTCATGATGTAAAGATTTCCTATTCAAGGACATGGTATATCTTTCCATTTTGAAATAGGGTTTTCATTTTTCTTTTGAACTTTAAAGAAGATTTTATAATTTCCTACATTTTGGTTTTGATTTTTTTTCTAAGTTTGTGCTTCAGCACTTTATGTACTTTTTGCTGTTACGAGAGCAGCCTTGTTAATGTGTTTTGCTGTTGTCTGCATACAGAATGCCTATGAGTTTCGCGCTGATTTTTATAAATCCATTATTACATTAGTTTGTCTTACTGTTTTTCTCAGTTTTCCCATTGATTCCTTGGAATCTTCTGGGTATATAATTATATCGTCCGCAAAGAGAGATGCTTTCAAGTCTCCTTTTCCAATTCTTAGGCCTCTAATTGCTTTCCTTTGTCTAATTAATGAAGCAATATCACCAACACAACGTTAAACACTAGCTTCTGCCGGACTAGGTCTTTTTGAGTCCTAAGCTCTCTGTGTTCTGTGGGGACACATCGCCCTTCAGCTGTTCATCCCTACACCCGGGGCCACGCTGCCCCCAGCCCCTCCATCCACACAGACCCTGCATCCCCTCTTCCCAGGCCCCCAGACCTCATCTTCCTCTGTTCCGTGTTCATAGCTTTTTCTTTTCTTTTCTATATTTTATATGGTACCTTGGCAGGGAAGGATATAATATGCATGTACAAAAGTGAAAGTTGTGCAGTTGTGTCCAACTCTTTGTGACCCGACGGACTATACAGTCCATGGGATTCTCCAGGGCAGAATACTGGAGTGGGGAGCTGTTCCCTTTTCCAGGGGATCTTCCCAACCCAGGAATTGAACTCAGGTCTCCCGTATTGCAGGTGGATTCTTTACCAGCTGAGCCACAAGGGAAGCCCAAGAATACTGGAGGGGGTAGACTATCCCTTCTCCAGTGGATCTTCCCAACCCAGGAACCAAACTGAGGTCTCCTGCATTGCTGGTGGATTCTTTACCAACTGAGCTCCTATGGAAGCGCATGTATGTATAAGCCTCACTTTAAGCTAGATTTACCAAACGAGAAGTTGACTGAAATGTAGTTCTCCTCTCAACCACCATTTTTGTTGTTGCTGTTCCTTTGCTTTGAAAATTAGTTTATCAACAGTCTGCATTGGAACAATTAGCCAAAATGTCAGAAAATCTCATTTGAAAGAGTCTATATATATAATATCAATATTTATTTTTCAATGTATTTATATTTAAAATATAAGTGTATTTAATAAACATATATGACCATCATATGTATTATATATCATATATAATAATACATATTATATATCATATATACAACATATGACATAGATATATATATATATATATGGCAGACAAATTCTATGGTAAATGCTATAATAGAGGTTTTAGACGGTGAGCTAAAATTTACAAAAATACTCATTGCTTTTGAAGAGTCTAAAGTCTATGTTTTAGAAAATAAAATATGACTGAGTTCTCTCTCTGAAGCAGGAGCAGTTTGAATAAACTGACTTGTTTACTCAGGAACCCCGTGTGGATGACATTGCTAGTCGTCTATCCAAAATCCATTTCCCTTTTTCTCTTATTATAAGAGCCTCGATTTTGCTTGAGCTGGCAGTGATCCTAGCTTTGATAAACACAAACAACGACTTCCCTTGCCTTCAGGGTGGCCAAGGGCACAGTTCTGCCAGGCGCTTAGGATGCAGAAGTCTGCTGGGGATTATGAAAACACTTAGCTTTCCTGCTCTACGTGTCACTCCTGCCTCGTTCTTCCTTCAGAGAACGAAGGAGGGGGAAGAGCTACCTGAAAACCAACAGGGAGAAAGCCATACTTTGGGGACAGGATAGTGGAAAGATGGTGCCAACCTGGGACATCGAATGCGTCAGTCCTGGACCATCTTCCTCTGGGCTGATTTTCTTTTTGAGAAAACCATAAGCCTCTATTGGGTTAAAGAAGTTAAAGTACAGTAGTCCAGTTTCAGCCACACAGATTCAAACAACATCTAGTGAAGGCAGATTTCTGTATATTTAATATCATTAGTTTGAGATTGAAAATTCCTCTAGAAAGTAAGCCATGTTATTTCCTACAGTTTGGGCATCAACCCCATTTGCGAGGATGGGGTGATTTTTGCACCCTAAGAAATACAGGCGATATTAGAAAACATTAGATAAATCCCCTTTACAGCAAGCACCATTCTAGAACCTTTAGTCTTTGAAAGATGGTAATACATCCTCAAGGTTTCAAGTTCCACAAATATTTACTGCACGCCAAGTACTTCGCTGAGTGCAACATGTATAGGAAACTCTTATTTTGACCTTGGAGAGATTACACTTTATCTATTCTAGGAGACAGACAATCAAACAATATGGTAAATACTGCAATAGAGGTTTTGGACAGTGATCTATTGAAATACAAACAAAGAAGTAATTATTCTTTCCATGAAGTCATGCGAATTAAGTATTAAAAACATCTTAGCTGGCCATGAATGAACAATGTCTTACACCCAATAAGCCCTTACAAAATATTTTCTAAGCAGAATTAAACCATTTCACTACGCCTCCAGTGAGAACACAATCCACACATACCTTTGAGTGTCCTAGCCCTGTGATGCAGTATTATAAAGAATCAAAATCAAGTCACTGAACTTTCCTGGTGGCTCAGACGGTAAAGAATCTGCCTGCAATGCAGGAGACCCCGGTTCAATCCCTGGGTTAGGAAGATCCGTGGAGGAGGGCATGGCAACCCACTTCAGTATTCTTGCCTGGAGAATCCCATGGACAGAGGAGCCTGGTGGGCTACAGTCCACAGGGTTGCACAGAGTTGGACACGACAGATGCAACTTAGCACAACATGGTGTTAAATACTGCCCCTCAAATAGTCATGTCTACAGACTTTATGATGATGTCAAAGTAATATGCATTTAATAGAAACGGTACTTTGAGTTTTGAATTGTGATCTTATCCTAGGCTGGTGATACGTGATGCAATCCTCTCTCAAGATTCTGGATAGTGGCAGCTACATCTCGCATCAGCCACACCATGACCAGGGTAAACAACTGATACACTTAAAACTATCCTTGAACAGACAACTTTTCTGTTTTTCACTTTCACCACAGTATTTAATAAATTACATGAGACATTTAACACTTTATGATAAAATAAGTTTTGTGACAGGTGATTTTGCCCAGCTGTAGGCTAACGTATGTGTTCTGAGCAGGGCCAGGCTAAGTTACGATGTTCAGGAGTTTAGATATATCAAATGCATTTTTGACTTACAGTATTTTCAACTTAAGATAGGTTATGTTAAGACATATTGAGACATAATCCTATTGTAAATCAGGGAAGATCTGTACTTGGAACCTGAAAATGTGACCTTAAATAGGGTCTTTACAGTTGTAATTAGTTAAGATGAGGTCATAATGTATCAGGGCCCTAAACTCCACAGCTGGTGTCCCTAAATCCAATGGCTGGTCTCAGAAACAGATAAAAAAAGCCATGTAAAGGTCCAGTGGTGAAGAAACTGTCTGCCAATGAAGGTGACACAGGTTTGATCACTGGTCTGGGAAGATCTACGTGCCACAGAGCAACAAAGCCCATATGCTATAACTGCTGAAGCCCACATGCCTAGAGCTCTGGAGTCACAATGAGAGAAGCCACCACAATGAGAAGCCCACACACTGCAACAAAGAGTTGCCCCTGCTTACTGCAACTAGAGAAAAACCTACAGCAATGAAGACCCATCACAGCCATAAATAAATATACATAAATCAAATAATTTTTAAAAAGCCATGTAAAGACACAGGGGCAGATACACACTCAGGGAGAAGGTCATGCGATGATGGAGGAGGAAATTAGAGGGATGCACTACAATCAAGGAACACCAAGGACTCCTGACAACACCGGAAGCTTGAAGGAAACAAGGAAGAGTACCACCCCGGAGGTTTCAGAGGGAGCAGAGCCCTGCCAACACCTTGATTCAATATTTCTAGTCCATGCAACTGTGAGAGGATGAATTTCCATTATCTGAAGCCACCTAGTTTGTGGTACTTTATTCCTGCAAATTAGGTGCAGGAAACTAATCCACCATCTTTCCTGAATTTTCCTTGGGGAATCACCATTTCCCCAGCTTCACTCCCAGGTTCCAGAGGTGCTAATGTCATCCCCATGTTTCCATGTTGGCTGTAGGACACAGATCTGGCCAATCAGTCTTGGCTGTGATGGGGTCACATGGAGGAGGGATGTGACCCAGTTTTGGCCAAAGAGAGAGGACTGAATTCCAGAAATCCCATGGAAACTCCTGAAGCATTTCTATTTCCCTTGGATGCTTTGGGATAAACATGTAAGTTCAGGTGCAGCAGCAAGTATTTTGCCACCATGAGGGAGACAGGTACTAACAGAAGACATGTGTGGAGCTTAAAGACAAAGGCTTCCACAGAAGTAATATGGCAAAGAAGATAGAAACCCTGATCCTGGCAACGTCACTCAGGGGTATTAATGAAGCTTTGCCTCAAACCAGAACCACCACTCTACTTTTCAGTGATGCAAGCTAATGTTACCTTACATGGGCAATCTACCTCAACGTGTACTATCTGTTAGTTATAACCAAGAAAATCCTAAATAAGTAAATAAATAGTGTGTGTGTGTATATATATATATATATAGGCTATACTACACTATGTTGTCTTCACTGCATCCACAGTTAAACTCTATCACATGTGAATATAAAATGCCAAGTCCACAGTCTTTCACTTCACAGGTAGCAAGTAGCCGTTAGAGATTTTATTTAGTCATATATATATATATTTTTTAATGTAAATATATATTGTATGATATCACATATGCAAAATCTAAAAAGAAATTATACATATGGACTTATTTACAAAACAGAAGGAGACTCAGACTTAGAGAACAAATTTATGGTTACCAGGGGGCAAAGGTGGTTGGTAGGGGAGGGATAATTAGGGAGTTGGGATGGACATGTACAAACTGCTGTATTTAAAATGAATAACCAACCAGGACCTACTGTACAGCACAGGGAACTCTGCTCAATATTCTGTAACAACCTAAATGGGAAAATAATTTGAAAAACAATCTGTACATGTATATGCATAGCTGAATCACTTTGCTGTACACCTGAAATTATCACAATGTTGTTTATCAATAACACTCCAATATAAAATAAGAAGTTAAAAAAAAATGACCTGAATGGGAAGGAAGTCCGAAAAAGAGGGAATATGTGTATATGAATCAGCTGTACGTACGGCTGATTCACTTTGTGGTACAGCAGAAACTACCACAACATTGTAAAGCAATTATACTCCAATAAAAATTAATTTAAAAAAACTGTCAATCATCTCCACACACATCCTGTCGCTGATAGTTCCAAATCATGCCTGAGAAAGCAGACTGTCGTTTCCTGGGCACAGCATCATGGCAGACCTGTCCAATAAATGAAGAACAGCAGGGGAAAATTGCGAGCCAACAGGACAGCCAGAAAAACCGAAACCAAATCTATTTCTTTTGCTGGATTGTTTACGTACTTTCTCACCACGCTCAGGTCCAGCAGGAAGTTACAAAGGCAGATAATCATCCCTGCTGCCAAGAAGCTGTCAGTACAACCAACAAAAAGGGAAGGATAAAGGCCCCCCATCACCCCAGTACACACCCTCATTTCTGCCTCCCTCCAAAATCTATCTCCAACTAAACCAACACGGAGTAGGTGCAGCCTCCAATATTTTTTGAGTACTGACATAGGATACTCAGTATAAACCTACTAATTGGTGAAAGATTCCAGGAAAGTTTTTATATTTCCATATTTAAGCATTACATATGGTGTCTGATGTGGAGTTTTGGTATCTAGTCTTCACATAGTTAAAAAAAATCCTCATCCATTCCTACAATTTGAACTTATTGTGTATTTTAAAAATCAAGAAACAGCATTAAATTTTGAGACATTTTCCCATGTGCTAGCCATTGTAAATAGTGCTGCAATGAACAATGGGATACTTGTGTCTTTTTCGATTTTGGTTTCCTCAGGGTATATGCCTAGGAATGGGCTTGATGGGTCATATAGTGGCTTTATTCCTAGTTTTTTGGGAATTTGCTGTATAGCTCAGAAAATTCAAACAGGGGCTCTGTATCAACCTAGAGGGGTGAGATGGAGAGGGAGATGGGAGGGAGGTTGAAAAGGGAGGGGATATATGTATTCCTATGGCTGATTCATGTTGCGGTTTGACAGAAAAAAACAAAATTTTATTAAGTAATTATCCTTCAATAAAAAATCAATAAATTAAAAGAAACCCAAAAACCTTAGCATAGGGCACATCCCCAAAGAGAAGCTGCCAGAGGCCAGCAAACATCTGGAAAACGCTCTTCCTTATGAGCAGTCAAGTCAAGGCAAAATAGAATCTGATAATTCCTCATCAGATTAGGAAAAAATAAGCTAACATCTAAGTGCAGGGAGCTTGTGGCTAAATAAGAACGTTCACAAAACATTGTCAGACAAATGAATTGCTTCGACGTTCTGAAAATTAATTTGGCCTTGCTTATTATCTTAAAGAATTAAATGTTCTTTGACCCATAAATCTCCATTGGGATTTTATCTTCAGTAATAAAATCACCAGTACATAAGGATGTATGCTGAATTATTCACACTGACAAAATATTGGGAAGAGACTTACCTGTCAGTAGGTGAATGTCTGAAGCAATTATAGTAAAACTATCCTTTTGATTATCATGCAGATTTTTTTAAAAAAGAAAGAAGTAATTTGGTATGTATTGATGTGGAAGAAGAAGAATACACAGAATATATCTTTAAGCCAAAATGTTAATCTTTTATGAAAAACTATGCACATATACAAACATTTATTTAGATAGTATAGCTGACATTTCAGGCTTCCCTGGTGGTTCAGTGGTAAAGAATCCATCTGCCAATGCAGGAGACATGAGTTTGATCCCTGGGTCAAGAAGATCCCCTGGAGGAGGAAATGGCAACCTGTTTCAGTATTCTTGCCTGGAAAATCCCATGGAGAGAAGAGTCTGGTCAGCTACAGTCCATGGGGTCACAAAGAGTCAGACATGACTAAAGCGACTTAGCACAGCTGACATTTTAAGTCTGAAATCATATCATTGGATAGTTTCCTTTCTTTGTTTTTCCTCTCCTGCATGAAAACATGAGAAAGCGCTCTGCAGATTATAGTCGAACTAGGATACGTGACGGAGGATGAGATGGCTGGATTACATCGAAACTCAATGGACACGAGTGTGAGCAAATTCCGGGAGAGAGTGAAGGACAGGGAAGCCTGGCCTGCTGCAGTCCACATGGTCACAAAGAGTCAAACACAACTGAGTGACTGAACAACAACAACAAAAGGATGGAAACAAGCCACAGTGGACTGACTTACATACTGAGCGCACTGCAAGTCTTTGCACTGGTAACAATCACTGTACCTGTCCTGTCTTGTCACGGAAAGCACACTCTCTTTCATGACATTTTGGTGACATTCTCATTAGGGGGCCTGATTCTTCCAGAGTTGGGCTAGCAAATAGATTGCATCTCAAAAGCAAACTTGGGTGATTGGTAGTGGCAGTCTGAAGCTAGGTCAGGGCTCGATGGAAAAACATCATGATTAATTACCAAAGCCTTCCTTCCACAGATGCAGGCAGGGACTGTTGAAGAAGAGTCTGAATGTTGACAGTCTAGTTACAGATGCTGTTTAAGACAGGTGTTCTGGGGATTTCCGGTGGTTCAGTGGTCAAGACTCTGTGCTTCTACTGCAGGGGGGACAGGTTCGATCCCTGGTCAGGGAACTAAGATCCCCACATGCTGTGGTATGGTCAGAAACAAAAGAGATACAAAAGAAAAAAACAGACAGGTGGTCTGTGATGGGAAACAGAAAGCACCGTGTCCATTAGTAGAAGGAACTAATACCAGATACCTTCAGAATGTCTCTGTATGTAAATACTAACTTGTAATAGCATCATCTATTGACTTGAAGTAGAAAGATGTCACACATTTTGATAAGGAAAGCCCACCACATTCTGATTTTTTAAAACATATTTTTACAATCACAGCCATTTAGGGCATGAAATCCAATTCATTTAAGCCAAACAGATCATAAGTGTGAAATTCCTTCGATTTATAATAGCCCCATGGGTAAGTCTCCTGGGCAGCTTTGGCTGATAAAATACTTGACATTTTTAGAAAATTACATAAAATTTTTCCAACCTTTAAAAAAATCTTTACAAAGATGTTTTATTTCCTACGAGTATTATATCTGTTTGATACTAATGACACTTGGATGATGATAATCAAGAAATTGAGAAGCATTTCTGTACACGGATGACTTACTTCCCAAAAAGTTACCGCTAAGGCCTTTCATCTGTGTTCAAGGTGAGTCTATGACATAACTTTCTTAATAGGATTTCCACTCTTTTTACCATGAAGTTTCCCAAGAATCTTGTAGTTTTCTCTCAACATCACACCAACAATCTAGGTGTTCAATATCGGGGCTGACTCTCGAATAAAACATTAACAGTTTCTTCCACCCTATCACCCTTCCCTTTCCTCACCCTAATTTTGACTTAGCCAAGGCATTTCTACCTCTTACTTGATAATACTCGAGCCTTCAGAATTCCTATTTTCCATTGACTCTTAAAATACACAAAGAATTCTTCACCATGAAACAACTTTGGGGTTTTAAAACATATGTATTGAAGTGCATTTTAAATAGTATTTAATACAACCATTGCTGGTGTATATTTCAATCACTGTAATTACATTTATCAAATTGTGCAATCATCATTCTAGACCATTTTGAGGGTATTTCCTTCATCCTAGAAAGATCCCTCATGCTTATTTACAGTTAATCTCCATTTCTACCCTAAGCCCCTGGCAACCACTAATCTACCTTCTGTCTCTGTAACAGTTTGCCTTCTCTGGACATTTCATATAAATGGAATCATGTAATATGTGGTTTTGTGTCTGCTTCTTTCACTTAGAATAATGGTTTTGAGGTTCAGCCCATGTTGCCGTCTTTATCAACAGACCATTTCTTTTTATTGCTTAGTGTTCTTTGCATGAATATCGCACATTGGGTTTACCCATTCATAAGCTGATGGACATTTGTGCTGCTTCCAATTTTTTTATCATTGCTAATAATGGTGCTGAAATCATTCATGTGCAAGTCTTTGTGTGGACATAAAATTTCATTTCTCTTGCATACATATCTAGTATTGGAATTGCCAGGTCATGTGGTAAAGCTATGTTTAGCATTGTAAGACAAACTTTTCCAAAGTTGCTGCACCTTCTTCCATTTCTACCAGCAAGGTAAGAGGGTTCCTGTTTACCATATGCTTACATTGTAGGTTTGCTTTTTAATCCCTAAGTTTGTTTCATTATAATGGAAGTTTTTATACTGCAGTTGGTTTTACCCTAATTGGCATTATAAGATTAAGATACACATGTCCTAACCTTCATAGCAGCTCTATTTACAACAGCCAAGATACAGAAGCAACCTAAGTGCCCCGAAACAGACAAATGGATTAAGAAGACGTGATATATACTTGATAGAATATTACTTAGTCATAAAAAGAATGAAGTAATACCATTTGCAGCAACATGGATGGACCTAGAGAATATTATGCTTAGTGAAATAAGTCATACAAAGACAGATACCATATATCATTTGTACGTGGACTTTAAAAAAATAATAAAAATGAATATATATATACAAAACAGAAACAGACTTACAGATATAGAAGACAAACTTCTGGTTACCAAAGGGGAGAAGAAAGTTGGGAGGGACAAATTAGGGGTATGGAATTAACAGATAAAAACTACTATGTATAAAATAGATAAGTAACAAAAGGATACTGTAGAGCACAAGGAATTATATCAAATAACTTATAAAAAACCTACAATGTTATCTAACACCACAGTTCAAAAGCATCAATTCTTCTGTGCTCAGCTTTCTTCACCATCCAACTCTCACATCCATACATGACCACTGGAAAAACCATAGCCTTGACTAGACGGACTTTTGTTGGCAGAGTAATGTCTCTGCTTTTAAATATGCTATCTAGGTTGGTCATAACCTTCCTTCCAAGGAGCAAGCGTCTTTTAATTTCATGGCTGCAGTCACCATCATCAGTGATTTTGGAGCTCCAAAAAATAAAGTCTGACACTGTTTCCACTGTTTCCCCATCTATTTCCCATGAGGTGATGGGACCAGATGCCATGATCTTAGTTTTCTGAATGTCGAGCTTTAAGCCAACTTTTTCACTCTCCACTTTCACTTTCATCAAGAGGCTCTTTAGTTCTTCTTCGCTTTCTGCCATAAGGATGGTGTCTAAAAACATTAATCTCTTTTGAAACACACTCTGGAAATACAACAACATGCAGATGACTAAACAAACATGGTGCTCAAGAAAAACTGACCATCAGACTTCCCTGGTGGTCCAGTGGCTAAGACTCCACACTATCAATACAGGGGACCCAGGTTCGACCTCTGGTCAGGGAACTAGATCCCATATGCCACAACTAAGAGTTCACATGCTGCAAAGAAGACAGCAGATTCTGAGTGCCACAACTAGTAATAAGATCTGTGTAGTTAAATAAACAAATATTTAAGAAAAGAAAAAGTGACCACACACACATATCCTGACATAGCTTAATCATGCCCTTCTTTTTGAAGCAGAATTTTGTTCCTGTTTATATAGCCAAATGGAAATGAGTTTCTGATACTGATGTGAGGTGGGCAGGATATGGTATTCACAGTTGCCATTCACCGAACATGTTTCAAGAACAGGAACCAACTGTGATCATTTGCAGCTTTATCGTGTGTGGTTTAGAACAACCCAGCGAAGCAGCTTCGATTGTCTCCATCTACATGCTCTGAGACTAGTATTTGGAAAAGTTTAGTACATTCCCCAGGTCTGCACAGGCAATGCAGGACTGAGATGACATGTGAAGCCTTGCCATAACATGTGAAGATCTCATGTTCCGGCACGAGATTTATGGGAGGAGAGTATGACAATTGGTGTACATTTGAAGAAGAATGGGACGTGGCTGTGTTTGGTGCACACATTTTCAGGGACCCAGGAAACTGGCAGCTGAGAGACACCCATCTCTCTATCTAGGTCCACTGAAGGCCACTCTTAGTATTGGCTAGAAATTGTGCTCAGGAGCTTGAAAGTGAAACCAGAGCAGTGATTCCTTTTTCTCAAACAGCCACGAGTCCAAAGTAGGCACTTCAGGTTTGCATAACATCTTGTGTCTTCATGACCTAGTGCATGGCCTTCATCTTATAACTAACTGCCTCACGGTCACAAGATGTCTGCACCACATCCTTCCTTCAGTCAGCAATTCAGGAAGGGAGATTACGAAGGAGAAAACAACAAGGAGAGAGAAGGCTCCTTGGGCAAAAAAGGAAAACCTTTCCAGAAACCTTTTGGAATCCCTTTCATAAGACCCCACCTAAGACCAGAGGAGGCTCAGAAATGTAGTCTTATAGCTGAGACAGTTGTTTCTCTGCACAGAGTCAGGATTCTGTAACATGAAAGAAGGCAGAAGGAGGATGAGGAAGACAGTGAGCAGCAGTTGCCACGTTTATGTTTAAATGTCTCTCATCTTAAGATAAGCTGAACACACTCCCTTTCCAATCCTGTCTCAAATTGTTAAAATATTGGATGAACCACTTGCTGAGCATGACATTTATAAATAATAATAATGATAATAGCAACTGCTAACACACAGTGCTTACTGTGAAACAAGTGCTCTTCTAAGCTCTTTACATATATTAATTAAATTTATTTAATTTTTATTGGAGTATAGTTGCTTTTTTTTCCCACACTCTGCAGCATGTGGGATCTTAGTTTCCTGACCAGGGATTGAACCTGCAACCCCTGCAGTGGAAGCTCAGAGTCCTAACCACTGGACCACTAGGGAAGTCTCAAAACATTAACTAAGTTTAAATTCAACAATCATGTGAGGGAAGTAATATGTGAGTATCATCACCGTTATTCAAATGGGGCCACTGAGGCACAGAGAGGTTGAGTAATTTGCCTCAAGCCACACAGTCTGGAAGTAGCAGAAGTGGAAGGAGCCACGGGTGCGGTGTGGCTGCAATGCACGTGTTTCATTCATCTGAAACTCTTTCACAAGCAGAATGTGTGGTCTCGTTTAGAGATCTACAACCTCTTAACAGATACATGACCTTGGCAAAGTCACTTTCCTCTTGCTGAAGTTTTATAGCTCATGTGCCATGAGGGTGATGACAAAAACCTCAAAGGATGTTTGTGAGGAATAAATAAGACCTCATATGTGAAGAACACATGCTGAGCGATCTTTGCATCATCAGTGCTTTTGCTGAAGTGTTTATCATCTCTTCAATTTGAATCTCATTTAGGGTAAGAACAATGATGTGTGGATGGTAGGAGATAGGGAGGCGGATGACCTAGAGGGTAAACTTGCCAGGTTTGGCAGAGAGATAACACTCCACCATTTCTTCTCTTGGTCAGAATATAAAGCCTAGGGCTTCCCTGGTTGGCTCAGTGGTAAAGAATCTGCCTGCCAATGCAGGAGACATGGGATCAATCCCTGATCTGGGAAGATCCCACATGCCGAGGAGCAGCTAAGCCCATGCACCACAACTACTGAGCTCGAGAGCCGCAACTACTAAAGCCCTCATGCCTAGAGCCTGTGCTCCGCTACAAGGGAAGCCACGGCAATGAGAAGCTGGAGCATCACAACTAGAGGGTAGTAGTCCTTGCTCGCTGCAACTAGACAAAAAGCCGGTGCAGCAATGAAGACGCAGCACAGTCAGTAGATAAATAAACAGAGGCATATAAAGCCCACCGTTAAGGAAGCCACCTCTGCTTTTCATTTGATCCCAGTCATTTTGACTCCCTATGCATCCCAGTTTTTTTTAAGAATACTGTAAAATTAAAAAGCACTTTAAAAAAATAGCATTTCTGGGAGAAAGGGAACCTTGTAAATTTCCTACAGGAGGAAAATAAAATAGTGGATCTGGGGATACCGCAATGCAAGAGGTATTAAGACTCTGAGTTTACTTCAAGGGGGATTTTCACTTTAATTGCTGAATGAACAGATTTTCCAGGTATTAAGTCCCACTGACTGATCTCAGTCATCTTTTCACATCCTGTCTCTGCTCTTACTGCTGTGTTTTCAATCCTTTCTACGATTAATGGAAATTTGTAGATGGGTCACTGAAGCTTCTATAAAAATTTATATACAATAGTAAATGTTTTCAACTACCTGATAAACAAAAACGCAAAATCCAGGAAGGGAAGAGTGAAGAGAGGGACAGAAAACAAACAGAAACACAAAGAAGAGCAAACCAAGAACACGGCAGGTCAGATGTGACAGAATTGGGGACAAGAAATTGGTTTCTTTTATGTGCATTTAAAAATCAATTTTAAAACTGGATAGTTCAGCGTCCAGGTGTATTTTACAAATATGTCACAGCACAACAACATCTTGTTATAGAACATCAAAACACTTTTCCTCTAAAACAAAAACAAAAGAAAAAAAAAAAAAAACCCTTCGGGGCCCAAGTGTGAAATTTGAATGATGAAGACCAAAGAGGTGAAGTCTTCGAATTTGCATTTTTCTATTTTGCAACTTTGTGATTAATGTGATCCATGTTCAAGAATTCTTAACATGTGTTATTACTGGGATGAAGGAGTCCATTGCTTATACACGATAGAGAGGGTTCAAACAGAAACTTTGGTTTTTATTTACTTTTTTGGCCCTAGGACAAAATCTAGTATTTCTTGGTAGAGGAATGGATTAGCCATGGCCAGTTCTCAGTTTTTCATATTCATGAAGGCTGACATCAAACACGCAAAGACAACCCACAACAAAACAGAAAATGATATTTGGCTTCAGGAGGCATTATGCTTTTTAATGTAAATACATGTCTTGGACATTTTCTCAAGGGAAAAGCTATTACCTTTCATCACCTGGTCCTCAATCCTTAAGAAGGCACTTGAGAACAATGAATTCCTCTCACTGCTGAGGGGGAGGGGATGGAGAAAATGCCGTCAGCCATGGCTAGAGGTTCTCCTCGGGAAAAAAGCCCCCTTGAGAGCAGCTGAAGAAATGTGAATTTTGCCACTTAATTGCATTCAACAGCTCATCATCACTCATCGGAAATCTCTTAGGTTGGTCTGGCCAAGTGTTTGGGAATTGCGCCCTAAACTCTACTGGATGCTGAATTAGATGAGATGGGTCTGTTAGTAGGGGTTCAGCTGCCATTCACAGAAAGCCCCCTCATCGTGATCCATAGAAAGGGGGGGTTACTAGATGGAATGACTTTACAAAATCATTGTCAGATTAATGTGATTAATTAATCAAGAGCTGGAGAAACCAGCTCCAGAGTGGGATTAGAAACCCACAGAGAAGGACCACCAAGGAGTGGCTGCAGCCTCTGCTGATTAGGAATTCAGACATTCACGAAACACTGTCCCGCCAGTGGCTCCTGGAACACACTTTGGCTCTTGTTGGGGGTGTTTGGCCAGAACCGCTGGATCCAGAGCACCGACACTGGCCCTTGTGAGATCCACACCAGGTAAAGGTTGCTTCAAGCCTGCTGCTTATCACCTTATAAGGTAGTTCTGAGGTTTGATTGTGTTTGAGAGCATCTGAAGGACAGATCCTTAATCTGCAGGATCTTGGCTTCCTGGGAGTCTGGAAAGTACAGTTTTTAGATTTTCTATCTTTAAAGTCTCAAAGGATGTTGACTGGGCCAGCTGACCATTCCTACCTCATCTGGGTTTAAACCCAGCTCTGCATTTTGCCTGTGGAACAGCCCTTAGACACCACTCTGCCTTATTTTTCTGATCTGTAAATAGCGATAAACTATCTCATGGGGTTGATTGTGAGAATTAAATCACTATAAAGCCCATGACAATGTGCAAGCTCACAGTAAATGCTGATTAGCCCTGACTCCTCTGATCTTTTCCCATGGGTACTAACTTCCAGCTGGCAACAAGAGATGGAGACACACAGGAAGGACAATGTTCTTGCTCCTTAAACTTGGGGAGGTAAGGACGGATATTGCTAAGGAGAGTGGAGAAGACAGGCATATGTCTCAGCCAAATTAGACTGAATACCCAGTGCATACTCTGGCTAGGCCTTGGAGTGCATGCCTGGTGGTGGGAACCTGGCTTGAGATGAAGGATCAGTGATGGTTAGCTTAGAGTCACTGGGTACAATCCTAGGACTCAGTCATGTCCAGCTCTTTGTGACCTCATGGATCATCACCCACCAGGCTCCTCTGTCTATGGAATCTTTCAGGTAAGAATACTGGAGTGGGTTCCCAACGTCCTCCTCTAGGGGATCTTCCCGACCCAGGGATCGAACACGCGTCTCTTGCATCTCCTGCATTGACAGGTGGATTCTTTACCACTGTGCCTCCAGGGAAGCCCCCAGGTTCATGTTCTTCTGGCTTTATTCTGGGGAGCTTCCAAAAATGGAAATTGGTCCTGCACTTCCTTATCACAGCAAGTAGGATGGATGCCTCCCACCTCTATCTCATCAGGTACTCACAACTTCCCCTTGTGGGGGCCACTGTCCTTGTCCCATATTTGCAAAAAAGGACACCAAGTTTCAGAGCAATTCAGTGACTTACTCAATGACCCCAGCAGCTGAGTCTAGTGCTCGCATGTTTCCACGTCAATGTGTTGCTCATCTGGATTTCCCCAAGGATTACTCTTCTGGGCTTCAGATGTTACAGAAAGTCAATTTCCTTTCAGTTTACCTCCCATGGGAGATGAAGGGCAAAGACCCATCTGTCATGTCTGGGCTGAGAGCCTGAGAACCCAGCTGCCTGGAGTGTCTCTCGTCTTCTCCAAGTGATGCACATGGGATTCTTTCTGGGTATTGGATCCGATCAGCGGGTCTTACTTTACATATCAGATCTGAGTTCCAACCACGTGTTCCCACCTTTATCACTCTCACTCTGCTGGAAGCTATCATCACCTCCTCCTGAAGAATTATCAGGTTGGTCAAAAAGTTCATTCAGGTTTTCCATAAGATCTTACAGAAAAAGCCAAATGAACTTTTTGGCCAGCCTGATATAGTAGCCTAAGAGCCTAAGTGGACATTCTGCTCCACCGTGACCCCTGTAATTTTATTGTTCGTGTAGCAGCCAGGAAGGACTCGAACAGGCCTCTCGTCTCCGCTGGTTTCCCATCTCACTCTGGACAAAACTTGAGTGCTCATCACATGCCCAAGTCCCCACATGGTCTGGTCCTAGGCTCCTTGGTTGACTCACCTCTCATTCCCTGCTACTCCTCTGCTCCATCCCATTGGCATCTGCACTTTCCTTGATTCAGTTCAGTTCAGTTTGGTCGCTCAGTCGTGTCTGACTCTTTGCGACCCCATGAATCGCAGCACGCCAGGCCTCCTTGTCCATCACCAACTCCTAATTCACAGCAATTGCACGCCTGCCCCAGAGCCTTTGCACCTGCTATTTTCTCTGTCTTTTCTCCTCCCACGTACCTAGAGAACAGTCAGGTCTCTCTCTGATGTGACAACATCAGAGAGAACTTCTTCTGCCATCCAACACAAAATTCCACTGAAACTTACTTCATCATCTTGCTTTATCCATCTCCAAGCATTTACCCATACTCACAGGTTAAGTAGCTGGGTATGTTTGGATTTTACTTCCTCCTACTAGCTTTCGAATTGTGCTGGAGAAGACTCTTTAGAGTCCTTGGACAGCAAGGAGATCAAACCAGTCAATTCTAAAGAAAATTAACCCTGAATATTCATTGGAAGGACTGATGCTGAAAGTGAAGCTCCAATACTTTGGCCACCTGATTCGAAAAGCTAACTCGTTGGAAAAGCCCCTGATGCTAGTGAAGATTGAGGGCAGGAGAAGCAGGGGGTGACAGAGGAAAAGATGGACGGTGTTACTGACTTGACATGAGTTTGAGCAAACTCTGGGAGATGATAGGGAAGAACAGGGAAGCCTGGCGTGCTGCAGTCCATGGGGTCCCAAGGAGTCCGACATGACTTAGCAATTGAACAACAACGAGGATGTAAGCTTCTTTTAATGACATGCATAGGCCAGAATTCCTTTCTACTTTTTAAAAATGTATTTTATGGAATTAAGAGTTGATTTACAATGTTGTGTTCATTTCTAGTGTATAGCAAAGTGACTCAGTTAAATATATATATACATTCTTTTTCATGTTCCTTTCTATAATGGCTTATCACAGGACATTGAATATAGTTGCCTGTGCTACACAGTAGGACCTTGTTTTTTACCCATTCTCTATATACTATTGCATCTACTAATCATAAACTCACAATCATTTTATATCTATTGATATATACACACACACACACACACACACACATCACATCTTGTTTATCCATTCATCTGTCGATGGACATGTAGGTTGTTTCCATGTCTTGGCTATTGTAAACAGTGCTGCTATGAACATAAGGGTGCATGTATCTGTCTGAATTAGAGTTTTCTTTGAATATATGCTCAGGAGTGGGATTGCTGGATCCTATCACAACTCTTTAGTTTTTTGAGAAACCTCTATACTGTTCTCCACAGTGGCTGCATCAATTTACATTCCCACCAACAGTATAAGAGGGCTTCCTTTTCTCTACACCCTCCCTAGCATTCGTTATTTGTATATTTTTTAATGACGGCCATTCTGGCTGGTATGAGGTGGTACCTCACTGTAGTTTTGGTTTAAAACACATGCATGTTTCTGACAAGCAGAAAATTCTGAGCTCACCTGGGTAAAAGCTTAGTACTTGCCACGGGAGGTTGCTGCTTGGGGAGCCATCACACCTCACCTGGCCTGCTTTCACACCTTTACGTTACTCTCCTGGCTACTTCAGGCAACTGAAGGTGATGTTCAGATCAGTCCTAAAGGTTGGTTTCTTACCTCCTTGCTTTTCCCATACCACCTCTCTACCTCAGATGTTCTCCACTCCATTTTCCCTGGTCAACTCTTGATTCTTCTTAGGGTTTACCTCCCCAGGAACCTCCGGGGACCCCTTGGTTTGTACACTCTTACTCAATGCTCAAAGAAGGCACCTGTGCAGACCCGTATTCCTGCCCTTGCCCCATCACTCAACCCTCCTGTTAGGGCCTAATGTCTATTGACTGGCATTGCTCTACAAATATTACATATAATTTACTCTTTCCAACAATCCCACAAGGAAGCGCGGTTCATATCATTACCAAAAGCATCTGTACAAAGGCTGGCTCCCTCCAGCTGACAATGAGTGGGCAGAAGAGTTCATGGGCAGAGGGAGGGGCTATATGGAGAAACAGCACCGTCAGCTCTGACAGTCATCTTCACACTGGTCATCAGGGGTCTGACCCGTGTCACTCTTGGTTGTTTTAGGTACAGTTAATCTTCAGTTCCAGGGTCAGATTCTTTCCCCTTCTTTGAGGCCAGTTCTCAGAACTGCAGCAGCTTATGTCATGGCGACAAGCTGGTCATCATGTAATCAACTTATCTTCCTGGTGGGGGTTTCAGTACCTATAAGACAGCTCACAGGAGATGGCTCAGAATATTATCTACAGCCCTTGCTGCTGCTGCTGCTGCTGCTGCTGCTGCTGCTGCTGCTGCTAAGTCGCTCAGTCGTGTCCGACTCTGTGCGACCCCATGGACTGCAGCCTACCAGGCTCCTCCGTTCATGGGATTTTCCAGGCAAGAACACTGGAGTGGGCTGCCATTGCCTTCTCCTCTACAGCTCTTGAGGAGGAAATAAAGGTCCTTGATTATGCTTAATGAGTACATTATTATTATTATTCTTTGGTCTTCTTTGACTGTTTTCCTCTGTCTCTACATTTTCTCACTTCTGTGATTAAACTTATTCTTTGGCTAAAGTTTTTCTATAGATGAAAGGCAGACAGGGGACATGGAGGTCAGGGGCCATAGGGTCCTGCTCCGTTTCAGTATCACCTTCATTTATAGAAGGGGAAACAGGACAGAACAAGCCCGGCCAAGAACATTCACCCAGCAGATGGCCCAGGCAAGATTTAGTATCAGGACATCTGGCTTCGGACTCCAGGATCCTGTTTACTATAGGAGACTATCTCTCCTGTACACTGGAGTTTATGTATTGAACAGTCTCCTTCATTAGTGAGAGAAATTCTAGAAGGGAGAAGATGTGTGTCTTCCATCCTCTCCTGGTTGCTGCATCTCATCGTCTGAGTTAAGAAGAATGTTTTCATTCTACAGCAACTCACGTCTACAGTACATGAGATCTTAGAATGTCGTTCAGGTAAGTGCAACCCTGGAACGAACATCAGGGATGGTATTCCAGTTGGGTTTATCCCCCAAAATATTGCCTAGTGACACTTACCTTGTTTCTTGGTTACTGGGTACAAATTTAGGCTTATAAAATGAATTGTGTAAGAAATATCAGTATCTCTGTTTGTGTGTGTGCTAAGTTGCTTCAGTCATGTCTGCCTCTTTGTGACCCTTTGGACTGTAGCCCACTAGACTCCTCTGTCCGTGGGATTCTCCAGGCAAGAATACTGGAGTGGGTTGCCATGCCCTCCTCCAGGGGATTCTGGACCCAGGGATCGAATCCTCATGTCTTACGTCTCTTGCATTGGCAGACGGGTTCTTTACCACTGTCCCACTTTGGAAGCCCACGTCTCTTCACTGCAACTCAAATTACTTTTTAATTCCAGAACACATCAGTCTCCCTGGTGGACATTTAAACTCTACTATGCTCAGGAATTTTCCCCCAATCTTTTTGTTAAAGTGTTTTAAAAGATTGAAAACATGGTCATACTTGTGTTCAGAAAAGATCAAAAAAATCAACTAAAAAAAAGACCTTTTGATGATGTCAAGTGTTGGTGAGGATATGGAATAACTGGAGCGCTCCTACACTGCTGGGGAGATGAGTGGAGCTTGGCATAACCACCCTGAGAAAGTGTTTGCCCGCGTTCATGCTAAACATACCTACTCTATACGACAAATGTGTGGATACCAAGGGGGAAGCGGGGTGGGGTGAACTGGGAGATTGGGACTGTCATATATACACTACTATTATAACACAGATAACTAAAGAGAACCTACTGTATAGCACAGGGAACTCTACTCATTGCTCTGTGGTGACTTAAATGGGAAGGAAATCCAAAAAAGGGGATATTGTATATGTAGAGCTGACTCACGTCGCTGTACAGCAGAAACCAACACAACATTGTAATTATACTCCAATAAAAATTAATTTAAAACGAAAAAAAGAAAATATATGTCCTTACAATATCATAGATAAATCTCACTGATATAATTTTGAGCAAAAGAAGACAGACACGAAAGAGTGTATACTGTGTGACTTCATTTCTGTGAAGCTCAGTAACAGGGAAGACAAGTTTATGATGAGAGAGGTCCGAATAACTCTTCTCCTCCAGTGGAGGCGGGTCCTGGCATGCAAGAGCAAGAGCATCTGCTGGGATGGTGCAGAAGTTCTGAATTTAGATCTGGGAGGTGGGGACCCGGCTGCACATGTGACATGTCATCACAACTGACACTTGAGAATTTTGCACATTTACTGTATATGTTAGAATTTGCTAATTTTAAAAATTATATTCTCCTATCACCAATAAAGTGCTGAACAGGAATAAACTGTAATTAAAGGGTAACTCAGACATAATATGACAGAGCAGTATGTGTTTTCAGAATCAGTTTACTTGTCAGTTCCATGTATAGTATGCCATATGGTATCTGCTTTGAAAGTTTTTTTTTTAATTTCAATTCTCAATGGAATTGCTTACGCAATAGCTTCTGGCCACTGTTTTCTCATTCCAAATCCCCAGGTTTTATGCCTGGTATAGGATTAAAAATAGACCAATAGTTATAGGATTCATAACTCCCTTTCGGGATTTTCCTCCTATAAACATTGTTGCAGGAAATTAGGGGGAAAACACACTATAGCAGGATTTGGGACTTTGGGAATTACTCTTAATAACGACATTAACACATTAATATTAAATACCCCAAACTGGAAATGTACAAAGTTAATCAGGTTTACTTTGGGGATCACATTCGTTTCTTTAGGGGCTCTGAAATGCAGTACAAGAGGTTCTGTTTGGGTCAAATATCCCCACCTGGTAACAGACAAATCCCGGTAAGAATAAGGTCAGTCCAGACACCTGATGGTCACGACTCTGCTTGCATATATGGCAAGATCATGTTTTTTTTAAATTTTTTTAAATTGAAGTATAGTTGATTTACAACATTGTGTTAGCTTCTGCTATACAACAAACTGACTGCGTGATACATACATATATATACACATTCTTTTTCATTGTGGTTTATCACAGGATATTGAATAGAGTTCTCTGTGCTCTACAGTAGGACCTTGTTGTTTATCCATCCTCTATAAAACAGTTTGCATCTGCTAACCCCAACCCCCCACTTCATCCCTCTTCCACCCCCTGCCCTCCCTCTTGGCAACCACAAATCTGTCTCTATGAGACTATTTTTTAAACACTAGCTTAGGTCTGCCCTACTCCCTGCTTCTGCCTCTTAACCCACTTTCTCTTCACCATTCACCCATAATCTAGTCGGTTTTGTTCTTAATGTTCAGCATAAGGGCAGACACAGACTGTTTTCCAGGCAGTGAAATTTTCAAAAGTGTGGCAGATTATTCAATTGTTTCCAAATATATGCTGGCCCTCCCTTTGGTAGGATTCTGTTTTCTTGCCTGTTGATATCAAGCTTGGACACGTGACTTGCTTTAACCCATGAAGAGTTAACAGAAGTGACATATGGCACTTTGAGACAGATGCTTAAAGAACTATGATGTGTTTCCACGATATTTCTTTATCCCAAAACAAAACTGTCCTTGACAGCAATGGAACATAGATAGAATGGAAAAGAGGTGCCCCATAGCTACCTGTCACCAAGCATGGACTGGCAAAGAGAGCAAAAAGCAAGCTTTGGTTGGCATGAGCCCCTGAGACTTCAGGGTCATCCATTACCTAAGCTGACTTGCATAAAACATAGTTCTCCTAGGAAACAAGAAGGACACAGGTGCGCAAAAGTCAAAATGGATTTTGAAGTATCCATGATAATGTAAGAGTGAAGCATCCAGTTCTCAAAACAAAAATTGTTTATTTTTTTTTCAAATGAATTTACAAGATAGATATTTGAAAAGAAAGCAAGGAATGAGTAGAAACCGTGGGCATCTGAAAAAAATGGCCAGGTCTGTCTCCCTAAGTCTCAGAGAGAAGGCTGTAGACAATGAAGAGATTTAGGGAGTGAAGAGCCATGGAGACCATGACTCTATCTCTTAAACAGAAGCCAGAACCCAGAGAGGAAACGATTCTGCAGTGTGATGAGGCAAAGGATTCAAACAACAGGAGGTATTTTCCCAGATTCAGTGATGTAAGGACATGATGATAAACATCTCACATGTCCCATAGAAGCAGTGGAGTCTTTGAGGCATCTCTGTGCGTTGGAGTCATTCTCCATAACTTGTAGAATGAAAGATTCATGATGTAGAAAAAGCCTAGACAGACCCACACCTGAAGCCCAGGTAGACCTCAGACATCTCAGATGTTAGCTGGCTAAGTGATGAGCAAATACAATTTCCCTTCACTTTCCTCTTGAACCCTTGGCAACTGCAGATCACTCAAGACTTAGATACAATTGTGCAAAGCAACTGGAAGCCTGGATCAGCAGGGTGAGTGTTTGAAAGAACCTGACATGATTAAGAGTGAAGTGCCTTCATCCAAAAGAATGGAAGTTTGAAGTGGATACTAACAGCAACTATAGAAAAATAATATTAAGTCTTGCCCATAGGAGTTTTTAGATTGGGATTTGTATTCATCTCTATTCTACTTACCAATTACTTTGAGATTTTCATTTATCTAGCTTTGATTAGTGATCTTATGGGTTTAGAGTCCATTCAGGAAAACAGTCTTTGTCTAGAGTTAACAGAGAGAATTTAATCCAGGGGATTAGTTTAGAAGATGTTGGATGTCTATGAAGATGTACAAAATCATATGCACTTAACTGTATACATAATACATTTTAGCAAAAACTTCAAAAGGTATTGGAAGAACCAAAAACCATAAAAAGAAATAGTGAGGCAACTCAGGAAAGCAACTAACATCTCCAGGGATGGAGGCGACCAGAAGGAGGTGGTCTTCTTACTAGAGTCAGAAACTGAAGCCACCTGTTAGGAGCTGGAGTCATAGTGGAGGATGTTTGGTATGAGATGGAGCCATAGGGGAGGGATGGCCACTGAGTGAGATGTTGCCCACAAGAGAGACAGAGAGACAGAAAGAGAGAAAGAGACAGAAATCCTGGGTTCTCTGTTCTTCCTGCTCTCAAATCTCCTAACCTTTCTTCCATTGACTAAACCTTATGAGCACCCAGTGGGCAAGAGAGCTTGAAATACAGGATTTGGAACAATCAACCCTATGTGATTGAAAGTAGAGCAAGGAAAGTGTGAAGAAGGGGTCTGTGAACAACTTGCCAGAAATATCTGGTTCTACATGTGCATCCCTAGTGGCTCAGAAGGTAAAGCATCTGCATACAATGCAGGAGACTTGGGTTTGATCCCTGGGTTGGGAAGATCCCCCAGAGGAGGGTATGGCAACCCACCCTAGTATTCCTGCCTGGAGAATCCCCATGGACAGAGGAGCCTGGCGGGCTACAGTCCATGGGGTTGCAAAGACTCGGACATGACAGTGACTAAGCACATTCTTAGCTCTCTCTTAGGAGAGAGCTCCATGCCTCCGTGGTAGAGTAGAAATGATCTTGTACATAGATGTCTGAAGACTCTTCCCTTTACCCCAGTGTGTAATTCTGGGCAATTCACTGAACAGTTCCCATGTTCTGAAGGATACAAGCCAGGACTTGACAAGCTGTGAGGGAGTAGGGGAGTCTTGAAATATTCCACCTAATTCCCCTTCCATTTTCTCCTGGTGCCTCTTGAGTGGTACAGATAGGTTTGGATCAGGGTGCTGGAACTGACTGTAGTTTAAAAGCACAGCAAAACCCTGAACACACATCTGTGGTTGATGATGCCAGAATGTACACCCAATGCAGTACAATTGCATCTGGATTAGACGCGGGAATTTCCTTCTATGAACACAGTCAAAACAAGGAAAAGGGAAGAGCCACACACATTTCATTCATGACCCAAAGTCATTCCAATTCCTTACCTTTATTGAGTAAATAAAGTATATAATGGGCTTCCCCAATGGATCAGTGGTAAAGAATTTGCCCACAACGCAAGAGACATAGGAGACATGGGTTTGATTCCTGGGTCAGGAAGATCCCCTAAAGGAGGAAATGGCAACTCACTCAAGTATTCCCATGGACAGAGGAGTCTGGTGGGCTACAGTCAACAAAGTTGCAAAGAGTTGGATGCGACTGAACACACACCATGGATGCCGTGGGATGCTTTATCTGCCCTGCTTCCAGATGAAGGCAAGGATCCCCAGCTGATTGGCGCATTGGGAGTGGACAACTTCTAGGAACTGCCCCCAGATGAACAGACCCACCGACCCACTGCCTCCCACCCCACGCCAGGTCATGCTCCCTTCCAGACAGAAGCTGCTATTGAAAGACTGGTCAAGGTGGATAACAAAGATCTGATACCCTGGCTTCACCCCAACCTCAGAGCTCCCCTAGGGATGGACTGAGACCTTTGCTGAAACCACACTGAATATGCCCAGTCCTGCTTCCTCCATAAGCTTTTCCCAAGGACACACCCCTAAACACCTCCTGCACACACAAATCTCCATCTCAAAGCCTGCTTTCTGGGGAACCTTGGCTAAGATAAGGGTGATCTTCAATAATGGGGTTGTCAAGGTTATCTACCTCCTCCACTGTCTCCCACACCTCAAGGTCTCTATAAATCCATGAGCCCTGCAGAACTCTAGGATTTGCAATGTTACATCCCATTCTGTTATCACCAAAAGCTGCTTTGCATGATCTCTGATTTGATGATAAAGATAAAAGCGAGGCTCGGTGAGCATGACTCATCCCACAGACGCAACTCCCAGGTGTCCTTGAACACCATCTCCCATGGTCTCCCTCCCTTCTGCCTCCTTGCTCTCACCCTTATTTTGCCTCTCCCTTTTCCCCTCACTCTTCACCTTCTCTGTTTCCTCTCTTTCTTCCCCCTCTCCCCTTCCCAACTACAGTTAACATATTTAATTTCCATTATCTTGCTCAAAATTTTCTCTCCTCTAGAGAGCCTCTGTGCGCCACTACTGGGCTATGTGGTCCAGGAGCTGTGTATGCTTTCTTCCTCAGATCCAGAAATGAGCATCTAAATTAGGCTTGGTCAATAAATATATTTCATGTTCTTTGTCCATAGAGATTGCTTTCAGTATGATAATTTGATCCAAATGACTACAATGATCTAAATCCAGAATATACATATATTTTTCTGAACTGACAAGGGAAAGATTTTCTTTCTTGCAGAATCCAAAGTGCTAGAATCTAAGCTTCCAATTTCTGGAGCCCATCTCCTCACTGCCCAAAGTATCTGCCTAAGACTGAAACCAACCCAGAGAAAAGAGGAGATAAAGATGGAAACTGATTAAATGATGGAGCCATCATATGAAGCCCTGGATCCAGCCATACCTGAAACTCCATCCACTGATTTTTATCAGTGTATGAGGCAGTCAGTTACTATATAGGTTTAAGTCATTGTGGGTTGAGTGTCTGTCTCTTGCAGCTTAAAATCCTGGCCTTCATCCAAACAAATCAATCACAGCAGAACTCACTGCGTAGCCCATGTGGGACATTTTTATTGTTATGCATTGCAGGTCAGGCTTCCCAAGAAGCTGACTCTGAGATAGATTCACATGCAGAAATTGTACTGAGGAGTGTTACTGGGGTAAACATCTCTAGGGGAGGGAAGGAAGCAGAATGGGACAGAGGGAAAAAATCAAACTGTGATGCAATCACAGGGAGCCCATCCCCAGGGAGGTATGGAGCTGGGATGGTCCTTAAAGGGTTGCTCCAAATTGAAACCAGGGCCTGAACCTTTATACAGCTGTGTCTCCAGTCAGTGGACACATACTACTCCAGTAAAGGAGCCAGATACTCTGAATTCTGCTCAGGGCAAATTCAGAAGAGGGTATAAGCTGATAGGTATTGGCTGACCCACCCTAGCAGCTGGTGGGGGAAGAACCTCAGGGCTGGAGCAGAAGAGGTGGGTGGTGCACCAAGACACACACCACTAGTCCAGCGAGTCCTTCAGGGAAGAGAGAATGGGAGACCTTGCAGAGAATGTGACTTGGTCAGTGCTTCCATCCCTATGACCCAGGGTTGCAGGATCGCTGCTTACTCTAGACACAGCTTGACTTTCAGGGCTGTGCACCTTAGCTGCCCTGCTGGTTCCCATGCAGAAATGACTTATCTATTCATTCAAAGCTATGTGCTGAGAATACAATGTCCCAGATGTGGGAAGTCCAGCAGTACATGAAGGAGACAAGATTCCTGTCCTCACAGTAGAATAAGACATTGAATCAGCACATGAATATATCTATGGATGTATTTATGAATTGATGCTTAATGTCTCCTGTTGACATGAACATTTCTCAGATCCCTGCCCTTAAAGAGCTTGGTCCTCCCTTGCCTTCTGAGCCAGGCTGAGCAGTAAATACATCCGCTGTTCCACATCTGGCTGAGTGAGGTGTGTAAAACTGATTAAAAGAAGGCAATTGAAAGCTGGTGTCAATGATATCTTTCAGGCTTTGGTTTTTCTCTTCCTTCACTTTAAGAAGAAAAGATGCTGTAGGGAGTAAGTTCTTCATTGTGCTTGTTTGTGGTTGTGCTTAGTCGCTCAGTTGTGTCAGACTCTTTGCGACCCCATGGACTGTAGCCTGCCTAGCTCCTCTGTGCATGAGGATTCTCCAGGCATGAATACTGGAGTGGGTTGCCATGCTTTCCTCCAAGGGATCTTCCCAACTCAGGGATCGAACCCAGGTCTGCTGCATTGCAGGTGGATTCTTCACCATCCAAGCCACCAGGGAAGCCCAAGAATACTGGAGTGTGTAGCCTATCCTTTCTCCAGGGGGAGCTTCCCGACCCAGGAATCAAACCAGGGTCTCCTGCATTGCAGGTGAATTCTTTACCAGCTGAGCTACCCGGGTCTTCATTAGAAACAGCAATTGTACCTGCCAAGCCTTAATCAATTTGTCTGGCCGTGAGACCAGGCTGGCATTAGCTATCTTTCCCAGGAATGAAATGCCTCTGATTCTGACCACACAGCAAAGCCCCCAAGTGGACCACACATGGCATTATTTAACCATTATTTGAAATCTAAAATAGGCTAATCTGCGGTGATAAAAGCCTGGAATCCCAGGTGCTGAGTTTGTCCTTCTCAGACACAAACTGACAATTTCTCTGTTTCTCTTCTCATCTTGCTTGACACAAGGAAAGTGACTTTTTGGCACAGAAGCCACTGAACACATGCACAATTTGCTTTTCCAACTACTATTCAAAACGCAGCACTTTCTCCAATTTTATCTTTTCTTGAAAGAGTTATTTTTAGCTCAGTAAATAGTCTGGCTCAGGGCTTTTCCGTTTCAGTCATTCTGGAATCCGATGTTTGCTCCATATGCATGCAAGTGACACTGTTAGGCAAACTTAATATTTTTATTAAATTGACTTGCTTTCTTGACTTAAATACATTCATTTGGAAAGGAAGTTTTATTGCACGGCTGTTAAGTTAAAATGGTGCTATTTGCCATAAATAGAAGGCAGTCATAAACACAACCAAGGAGAAAATAAACAACATGATTAATTCTAACTGTATGCTACTGCCTGCCAAAGGCTCTGCCTCTGACTTGTACTTCACTGTGAAAAATGAGAGAAGCAAATACGGAGATTTACTGTCACCCGAGTATGAATGGACAAAGAAGGTGTGGTACATATACATACAAAGGAGTATTACTCAGCCATAAAAAGAATGAAATAATGTCATTGCAACAAGAGGGATAGACTCAGACATTATCACACCAAGTGAAGTAAGCCAGACAAAGGAGGACAAGTATCATGTGATATCACTTGTATGTGGAATCTAAAACATGATGGAACTAAACACCTTTACCAAACAGGGAAAAGAAAAAAAAACTCACAGACATGGAAAACAAACATATTGGCTTCCAAAGGAGATGGGGGGAATAAGTTAAGAGTTTGGGATTAACAGATAACACACTACTACACAACTAAATATAAAATAGATAAACAACTAGGACCAACTGTATAGCACAGGGAACTATAGTCAATACGCTATAATAACCTCTAAAGGAAAAGAATCTTGAATATATATATATATATGTATACACATAAATCACGGAACCGTACACCTGAAACTACTACAACACTGTAAATCAACTATCTTCAGTAAAAAAAAGACATCCTAGTATCAAATAGAACCTCTCTACATGGGGGGATATGTATGGCTGGAAAAGAAAGGAAAGGAGATTCACATTCTCACTCCATGAATCACTGTTATCTACTGCTGTGTCCATGTTCCTGTACTGCAGCACCTTCAGCTTTCCTAGATATACGATAATGCAAATACATGGTTGTTCATCTGGTGATGTGCAAGCAACACCAGAATCAGGAGCCTTTAGTTCCTGGTCTCTGCCACTAACCAGCTGTGTGAAGCTACCTCGTCACTTCGCTCATCTGGGTACCACTTATCTGAGTTGTAATAATCTTTAGCCTGACCATCAGTAAACCGCAAGCTCCTAGAAGTTGAAAATTACACCTTGTGTGTTGCTATCTTGAGGACAGGCAGAAAAAGAGAGGAGAACTTTCAGCATGATGCTCAGTGCACTGTAAGTGCTCAGCGAATTTATGTGTGCTGAATGTCTGGGCACCGGGCACTTTACATATTAATGACTTTATTCTTGACAATTACACAACAGAGTATTCATTCTCTGTGTTTCACAGATGAGGAAACTGAGACTTACTTTGGTTAAACAACTTTTTCAAAGGATGTACCAATATGTGGTGAAGTATACAGTTTTTAAAACTTTTTTTTTTCATTCTGAAACACTTGAAGTCCACAGGAATAATAGAGGGAATGACATACTGAAAGCTTGCAAATCCTGCACCTGGAAGTAAACAGCTGTCTGTGCTCTGTCATATTTGCTCTGTCTCATACTAAAAGGCAAAAGTATTTGAAAGTAATGTACAGTAAATCCCCTACATACGAACCTTCAAGTTGAGAACTTTCAACAATGCAAACATACATGCTAGTCCTTGCATGACAGCTGTTGTACTATATTACTGTACTATTCAAGGTACTGTACTGTAAGATTAAACATGCTTTCTTTATTTTTATATTTGTTTGCCTTTTATGTATTATGCATGTGAAAAGTATTATAAACTTCTTGCAGTACTATAGAGTCAATTGCGTTATTTTGGTACCTGAGCTAACTGTGAAATCAAAAGATGCTTGCTCCTTGGAAGAAAAGCTATGACAAACCTAGATAGTATATTAAAAAGCAGAGACATCATTTTGCTGACTCTATCTAGTCAAAGCTGTGGTTTTTCCAGTAGTCATGTATAGATTGAGAGCTGGACCACAAAGAAGGCTGAGCACCAAAGAACTGATGCCTTCGAACTATGGTGCTGGACAAGACTCTTGAGAGTCCCTTTGGCAGCAAGGTGGTCAAACCAGTCAATCCTAAAGGAAATCACCTCTGAATATTCATTGAAAGGACTGATGCTGAAGCTGAAGTTCCAATACTTTGGCCACCTGAGGCAAAGTGCCAACTCACTGGAAAAGACCCTGATACTGAGAAAGATTGAGGGCATGAGGAAAAGGGGATGACAGAGGATGAGATGGTTGCATGGTATCACCAATTCAAGGGACATGAGTTTCAGCAAACTGTGAGAGATAGTGAAGGACAGGGAAACCTGGTGTGCTGAAGTCCATGGGGTCACAAAGAGTTGGACATGACTGAGGGACTGAACAATAACAAGCTAACTTTGTTTGACTTATGAACAAATCGGACTTATGAGCGTGCTCTCAGGACAGAACTTGTTTATATGGAGGGGACTTACTATAGTAGTTTCTTATTCATTCCTACACTATACTTACTGCTATAGATTGAATATTTGTCACCTCTTCCTCCACTAAAAAATGCATATGCTGAAATCCAATACCCAGTGTGATGGTATCAGGAGATGGGGCCTTTGGGAGGTGATCAGGTCATGAGGATGGAGCCCCCATGAATGGGATTAGTGCCCCTATTAAAGAGGCCCAAGAGCTCCCTCTCTCCTCCCACCATGTGAGGATGCAGCAAGAAGTTGGCCCTCTGCAACCCTGAGAAGCACTGCCACCAGAATTCACCCTCACTGCCCCCTGATCTCAGACTTCCAGGATCTAGAATGGTGAGAACTAAATTTCTGTCCTTTGCAAGCCACCCAGTCTGTGGTATTTCTCTATACCAGCCCAAACAGACTAAGTTCCTATTTGATGTAATGCCAGTAACATATCACAACTCAAATATTTTCTAAAGACTGAATGTATCAATACTCTGTGCTCAAATCTGCTAAAAGAAAGATAAGGGACCCCAGTATTCCATTTAGCCATTAGTCACCAATCAGATAGTGAGGAAGATTTTGAAGCTCTCTCTCACTATGACTTGCCTGTTTCTGATCTTCTGATAAGTGAGATTTCATTGTTCACAGTGGGTATGGAGTTTGGTTTGGGGGTTGGAAAGGGTGTAGGAAAGAGCAGAGCTATTGGCGTTGGGAGGTCCAAGGTTCAAATCCCAGGTCAGCCACTTCATCAGTCTTTGGCATTTATCTATTAAATGGTAACAATTTAAAAAATCAGCTTCATAAAAAAATGCTCTGAGAATAAGTTACTTGATGACAATGTTTAACCCTGTCCAGCACTCAATCAGGGAGCTCACTGGTCCAATGGCAGTAAACTCACAGGGGACGGTAAGATTGCAGTGTAAGTGTCCACCACGCCCACTGGGCCTTCAGAGGCTTAGGAGAAGTCTCTGCGGTGTAACACACCTTTACACCTTCAGATTTTGTTGGAGAAGCAACCATTATATGAGCTTGCCCTCCCAATCAGCACCCTAAGTGTGGAACAGTCCTTAGGCGGAGGCCAGATGAGAAGTTTCGTTCGGTCCATATTCTTCTTCCAGATTAGAAGAAACATTTCTGCTGTTCCAGGCACACAGTGAACTACATAATATTGACTAAGAAAGTGGTCATGTGGCAGCTGACATCAACCCCATCAGTATATCTGCCCATCTTGGGGAGGAAATGGGTCTTCTCAGCATGAGTGGGGTACCTGCAGCCCATCATTTGGTGGGAGCCATTAGGAGGGACCAGTCACTTCTTCCTGCCACTGGTGCCTTGTGTGTTAAGCCTTCCTTGGCATCTCCAAGCCTGGAGAGGATGCAATGGCCTCAGGTCTGTGGGCGCCTACTTCTTGTGCTTGGCATCATCGGGATCTTTGTCCTTCACTTGGTGGGAGGCCTCCTTTGGGGTTGATAGGTGAATCTTCCACCCTCCCCTGGTCATGCTAGACACTAACGCAAATCCTGTAGAATCTCAGCATACGTGTGGTTACTTATACAAATGCAGCTTCAAATGACATTGACAACCAGGCTGGTCGACCATCCAACTGATCAGCACCTTGGAGAGTGATTTGATGGGTGGCATGAATATGCTGTCTTCTAGAATCTCACAGTATGACAAATCTCAGCACACCAAGTATGAGTCCAGGGTGTGAAAATGTACATTTTCCTACTTCGTGCTCCTTGGTGTCAATCAGCCAACCAGCAACTTTTTTGGGTACCTCAGAAAAACAAAACAAACCTCCCAAGCCGGAAACTGTAATCTGCTCAGTGCTAGGGGATAAACAGATATGTTTGATTAGTTGAAAGTGAGTATACTTGTCTTGTGATAAGGATTTTCAAAAGTGATTTTGATTCTAAGTGATTTTCAATGATGCTTTGATTTCAGTCTGATCCTTATGTAAGTTAAGATTCCAAGTTTGATTTTTAAGTAGCAGTGAAACGTACTCCTATTAGAAAAGAAAAAAAGCAAACAGTGCTATGCTTTGCAAAATTATTGACTATAATGTCCTGATAGTAGCATCAGCTGTGAAACTTGCAAATTACTCTGCTTCTTTGCAAACAGCAGATATTAGGGCTCATTAAAGAAATCACTTGGCATCCAGACAGGCATTTCTGCCCTGGGAAGTTTCTATAACTTCTTATCAAGGTCTCCTGGGCTTTCTGGCAAGTGTCTGACTTTTGCTTCCCAATTCAGTGAAATGCAAATCATGGTCCACAGACACTCTGTCTTCTGGGTTTCCCACGAAGTGACTGAAGCTCCTCCATGTTGTCAAGGAAAACAAAATACACAGATGCTGGCAATAAGGTCTTCATAAATATACCTCCCCCAAAATATGCTGGAATTTACCCAGCTGGCAACACAGACCTCTGATAAACAGGCATTAATCATGGTAGAAGCATCATTAAAACTCCGATCTGTATTGCTGCATAGCTGTCCCCCCTTATGCACCTTGTTTCCCTGTGTAAACATTTTGCTGCATATCTGGTGCCTGCAGACTGCACATTAGTTATAGCTTCTACGGAACTCACACAGAAGTTTGAGTGGAAATTACAGGGCAACAAATCATGTAAACTAACTAAATGTTCAGAAAGAAGGGACCCAGCATATTGATAACTGAGCAGAAACAGTTTGCAAAATACATAAAGCCAAAGAAAGAACTTTAAGAATAAAGCAGAGATAAAGTAAATTCATTAGAGATGTCAAAAATCAGAAATCTGACTATAGAGGTTTGTCAATTTAATGTGACCTGCCCAAATTAAGGTTCTTCTCTTGTAACAAGTAATCCAGATAAAGAACAGCCAGGGGCTTTCCTGGTGGTTCAGTGGTAAAGAATCCACCTGCCAATGCAGGAGACACACGTTCAATCCCTGGTCTGGGAAGATCCCACAGGCTATCGGGCAGTTAAGCCTGTGTGCCACAGCTGTTGAGCCTGTGCTCTAAAGCGCAGGATCCACAACTACTGAAGCCCACATACCTAAAGCCTGTGTTCCACAAGAGAAGCCACCACGATGAGAAGCTCACACACAGAAACTAGAGAGTAGCCCCCGTTTGCCGCAACTAGAGAAAACCCTGTGCAACAATGAAGACCCATCACTGCCATAAACAAACAAAATTATATATATAAGGACAGCCAGGAATGGGCAGCAGCTTAATGATGACAAGAGGAACCCAGGCAGGAGGGGAAAGGATCCAGACTGAAGATGTATGTTCCTTAAGTATATCCTACTAGGAGCTCCACCTGGAAAATTCCACCTGTACTTACTACAAGAATTATGTCACATGACTTCTTAGTGGCAAAGATGTCTAGGAAGGTGGTTTCACCTGGAACACTGTTCTGTCCCATGGTGAGTGGGGAGGAAGGGCAGAATTGACATTAAGCAGACAAACAGCCATCTGCCACAGTGACATAAAAGGTTGGAACAAATAGTTCATCTTGAATCTGGGTTCCTTGAGCTCAGTATAAAGAGATGAAATGCTGTCTCCCAGCCCTAGGGAACGTTCCTCTTTTTCCTCATTGCCTCAAAGACACCACTCAGGAATCATGATGGATGATACTTCCCCCTACCCCATTCCACTTGGCCCACTTTTTAGATCAGCAAGAATTGTGGGATTTTGCTTGAAAGGAGGGCAGTGTGGAATAGTGCCTGCTTGGGGAAAAAAATAGTGTGTGGACCCTGGAAAGAAATTCTGTTTATTGCAAGGACAACTATAAATGGACATGAGTTGATGGAGAATCAAAAGCCTTCACACTTGCTTTCTTATCTATCAATAAAACTTGGAAGCCATCTCCAAAAGGAAGGATGCTGTTTTCATCAATCACATGCAAGACGAGATGCTGACTGCATTTTTTCTTCCTGCTTTCCCTGGATGTTGACTTAACTCTTGTCACGGTTATAATCTTCATCACAACCCAAGTCTCTGTTTATGTTTCCCAGCCAGTGTCTGCAGAAATTAAAGGGCGTTCACATCGGTGGTGACACTATCCTAACAGAAACATCCTGGGAATTCACGAGTTGATCATTTTCACTTTTAAACTTTTGTTGAGCCATGGTTTCTGAGTACTTTTTTAGAACGAAGGATGGATGGGAGGGAGGAAGAGAGGAAGGAAAGGAGGGAGGGAGGGGCAGAAACCTGTTATTTGTCCCTTGTTTCCTCAGATTCACTCATACCCCCATCCTCCACCCTCTGCAACAGTTTAACCAGGATACAGTGTACAGATTCTTTTACCATATTTTAGGATTACCTTTGCATTCTAGCTCTTAGCACAAATCCAGGCATATTGTAGATGACCTAAAAATCTTTGCAGACTAAAAAGTGAGTGACTATATCTGTTTGTTTCTGCCTCCTGGCTTCTGCGTGTGGCAATACTTGGCCTGGAATTTCCTACCACAATATTCAATCGTTTCTAAACCCAAGTTGTATTCAAAGAAGGGGTTAAAGCTGCTTCCTCCGACTGAACAAGACTCTTTCCAATAATCATCTTGGTTGGTTGCAAATACTAGAAACCTTAAACTAACTGAAGCTAACAATAATCATTTTAAAGAATGTATTCGCATGCAATGAAACAGTCTAGCAGTGGTTGGACCCAGGGGTTCAAACCAGGTGCGGGCATAGCATAGCTACTTCCTCTAGCTGTTTCTGTTTGTTTTCTAGCTTTATTGAGGTGTAATTGTCATATATTTCAAGTATACAGCGTGGTGATTCTTCCAGCTCTTGACTGCGTTATCCATCTCCTCTGTGACTCCATTCCCTGGACAGGCCCTGGGAGCTACAGGCTTCCATGCTCAATGCCATTAAACCCAGGGGATTAGAACCGTCTCATGTTTAAGGTCTACCCAACAGTCCTAGAATTAAATCTCATCGTGTCCTGTTGACGTGGCTTGGGTCCTGCACTCACACTGGAGCGAATCACTGTCACTACTGTGTGTGTGTGTGTGTGTCTCGTTGTGTGTAAGCTTGTGTGTCTCTGTGTGTGCGTCTGCCTTTGTGCCTGTGTGTCTGTGTGTGAATCTGTGTGTTTGTGTATATTTTTGTGTCTCTGCGTATGTGTGTGTATCCATCATGTCTCTGTGTATCTCTGTGTGTTTTTATTCATGTGTGTGTCTCTGTGTATATCTCAGTGATGCTGTCTGCGTACGTCTCTCTGTGTTTGTATCTGTTAAGTGTGCCTATGTGTGTCTCTGTGTGTATATGGGTGTGTATCCATGTGTGTCTGTGGGTGTATATGGGTGTGTATCTCTCTGTGTGTATCCATGTGTGTCTGTGGGTGTATATGTGTGTGTATCTCTCTGTGTGTATCCATGTGTGTCTGTGGGTGTATCTGAGTATGTGTTCATTTGTGCAAGTGTGTAAGCGTCTGTGCACGTGTGTGATGCCCTGTTTGGTTTTCCTTTGTTCTCACATCCCCTCCCCCACTTCCATCCCCTCCCCCACTCCCATCCCCAAGCCAGGGTCCTGTCAATTACTCCTTAACCACATAACAGGAAACGTAGTTGGAGTTCTATTTCTAAAACGGCTACTAAGTAGCAACCATAAAGCTTCCTCTCTATCACCACTCATGATATACCTTGTTGAATAAATCTCGGTGGAGTTCGATTATCCCTCAGGCAAGAACATAACTCCTCCAGGTCACATTCTGTGTCTTCCAGCTTGTTTCCTGCCAGTGCTAAACGGAGTGCACAACTATTATGCATCTCACTGAATGACAGTTTTGAGCATCATTATTAGTATTGAAGAACATTCAATTCTTCTTAAAACTATTATATTGGAGACATTAAATTACTCTTAATATTGAAAATACACTATGGGGGCTTCCCTGGTAGCTCAGTGGTAAAGAATCTGCTTGGCAATGCAGGAGACATGGGTTTGATCCCTGATCTAGGAGATCCCACATGCTATGGGGCAACTTAGGCTGTGCACCACAACTACTGTGCTCTAGAGCCCAGGAGCCACAACTACCGAGCCCACGTGCTGTAACTACTAAGGCCCACTGCCTAGAGCCTGTGCTCCGCAACAAGAGAAGCCCACACGCTGCAACTAGAGAGTAACTAACCCCTGCTCGCTGCAACTAGAGAAAAGTCCGCATAGCAACAAAGACCCAGCACAGCCAAAAATAAATAAATAAATAAATTTTTTATAAAAAGAAAATACACAATGGAATTTTAGAAAAGATGAGACTTCGGATGTAGGGCTTTCGGTGTAAGGGCCTCCCCTGACTGGTGATGGAGCAGTGGGTGTGGTGCAAAGTGACTGACTCGAGGAGCAAAGTCAACAGGGGCAGTAAGATCTGGGAGGCACCAAGTCACATTCCTGTGAAAGATTTTCGCTGTGAGGACATCATATAGGCGCTGCCACAGACTTTAAGAGGTCTCCATTTTTGCTTCTAGCTAGGGGATGAAATAGAGTTCTGTGATGGTTAATTTAAGGCTCTCTAGGCACAATGATACTTCACTAGCAAGTGAAAAGTGTCTTGACCAACGTGCTAAACCAAATAATCCCTCAGTTGGCGTAGGAGCATCGCATTTGCCCTCCAAAATAGGAGCTTTCTCCCCGGAAATCACCTCTTCAGTCCTTGCATTAGCCAAGGATAGTACCATCTAAGAAGGAGTTGATTCTCCCACAAGAAGTTGTACTTCCTGTCTCTCTCTGCCCCTCCTCTCCAGCTCACAGACACTGCGTTCTGAGCCACTGTCTGTGACTATCATTACCGTTCAAGATAGCAGGCAGTCTGTCTGCCTGTTTGTTTTTCTCCAAGAATTCCATGGCTGCAAACACTGGACATGACCTCCCATCTCTCATGCATGACAACCAAAGTTAAGTGCAAGAAATTCAGCTAATTAACAGCTGACCTTTAGAGAGTTTGAAAAGAGTCCAAAAGGCAAAGGGGACTCATAATCCAGCATGCTTGCTCAGAACCACAGGCAACATGTCTAAAGTAGACAGGTGTAGGTATGGGAGCCCGAAAGCTCACAGGGTTCATCAATTAACAGCCAAGTGTCTAGGCTCTGGCTGCTGATTCCAGGAGCATTTATCCAATAAACATGCATTTGGGTTTTATCAGGGTCTAGAACTATAAAATTTTAGGGCTTCCTGGGGGGCCTCAGTGGTAAAGAATCCACCTGACAATGCAAGAGGTGTGTGTTTGATCCCTGGATAGGGAAGATCTCTTGAAGAGGGAAATGGCAACCCACTCCAGTATTCTTCCCTGGGAAATCCCATGGACAGAAGAGCTTGGTGTACTAAGGTCCATAGGGTCACAAAGAGACAAGACCTGGTGACTAAACAACAACAACAAGAAGGGTAGTCAGAGATAATCATACAAAGCCATGGGATATGACACACACGCTGCAGAGGGATGAGTGATGCTATAGAGCAGTAAGAATGAGCAAAGCTAGGGGCTGGGGTTGACATCCTGGCTCTAACCCAACTTCAGTACTTAAATGCTATGCATCTTTGGACAGAGTACTTGACCTTTTTAAGTCTCCACTTTCCCAACTTGAATTGAGGATAATCATACACTTGTCTCACCAGGCTTTTCTTTTTTAGTACAACCAGAGGTAATATGAATGATTGTGTTACTATTCTAAAGATCACAGATTTGAGGTGGAAGCTGACTTCAGCAATGTGATTACAACACATTGTGATGACAAACATAATGAGGAGAAAGGGCAGAAGAGGAGGACAAATAACTTAGAAGGAGGGAGCTGGGGAAGGCTTGTAAGGAGAGCATCATTTCCCTGGGTGTTGAATTGTTACTAAGAATTCTCCATGTGGGGGAAAGGAAGAAGGGAACTATAAGCAGAAATAACAGCATGTGCAAAACCATCGAGTGTTCCAGCAAGGGTCTGATACATGGCTGTAGCTTAAAGGGCAGAAAGCAATGCCTAGGGAGAAGCTGCTGGTGAGAATGGTTTGGATCGTCCTGTGATGATGACCTTGCCTTGGGGCGAAATGGAGGTTGTATTTGTCCTCTGGGGAGCCAGAGGTTTTCAGTTCAGGGGACAATGGTTGTGTTTTTTCCCAGAAGGACAACTCTACTCTTTGCGTGTAGGAGGGGCTTCTCACAAGGAGAGACAAGACAAGCAGGAAAATGATTTAAGGGCTCAGCGCAATCACCCAGGAAAGACATGATGGCGGGAGGTGAAGAGTTCAAAAGATGCTTAGCAGACAGAACAGATAGAAACACATTATTGATTGGACATGCAGACGAAAGGATACTGCAGAAGTTAAGAGAAAAATGAGGATATGTAAGGAGATATATGTGTGTATGTATAGATAGATAGATAGATAGATAGATAGATAGATAGATAGATGGATAGATAGATAGGCTTTCCAGGTGGTGCTAGTGGTAAAGAACTCTCCTGCCAATGCAGGAGACATGGACATGTGGGTTCGATCCCTGGGTCAGAAAGACTCCCTGGAGGAGGGCATGACAAGCCACTCTAGTATTCTTGCTTGGAGAATCACATGGACAGAGGAGCCTTGTGGGGTATAGTCCATAGAGTGGCAAAGAGTCGAACACGACTGAAACGACTTAGTGTATGTATCACAAGGAACTCTGTTCCAGTGTTATGGAACAACCTAAATGGGAGTAGAATTTGAAAAACAATAGATACATGTATATGAATAACTGAATCTCTTTGCTGTACACCAGAAACTAACACAACATTGTTAATCAACTTCAACATAAAATACAAATTAAAAAAAAAAAAAAGAAGTTAAGAGAAGAACCTCGAGACTCAAACAGCACCAACCTCAGATCCTGAGCTTGCCACCTGATCACTCTGTGTGGATATATTATTATGCCTGTGTACACCGTTTCCTCATTTCTCAACTGGAGATGATTTTAGTGGCGCTTTTATTTTTTTAGGACCATCAAGAGGATTAAATGAGAGAACATTAAAAGTTGTTAGCATAGAGCCAGATTCATGGAAAGCGTCCAGGAGATGTTAGTGGCTATTATCACTGATTTTATTACCACTGTCATTACAATGATCGTGGTGACACTGGGGGGTGGGGTAGAGGTGAGGCACGAGGGGCGGGGGCTGGAGCAGGGAGGGAGAGGAAATACACTGAGTTCTCCCGACTCATGGTGAGCCTGTCTCAGGGTCCCCTGGCTTAGACGCCAACCCCAACATCTTCCCTTCTTTCCAGTCACTGACGCCCCAGTATCTTCAGATTCTTCCTGGGACAAATGGAGCTGGCCTTCCAGATGGCCCTCTCTGTGCAGATACAAAACAAACAGTCCCTGAGCACAACATCAAGAGCTTGTGTTTGTCCCTGAAAAACGAAGTGGCGGGCTCACCACCCATCTTCTTTTTAGCTGCAGGTGACGGAGGCCTCTTCATCTGCTCCCTTTATCAATAAATGATTAATAGAGCTGGGTTTTCTCTATTTATACCCCTCCCCCACCTACCCATCTGCCACCCCAGTTCCACCCCCCTTCCTTCTGCTCTGTGCTAGAACCCCTAAGGGCTGCAGCTCTAAGATCCTTTACTTTCCGGCTTCTGGCTGGTTTTGGACAAAGGACAGAGGCACAGAGGGGAAGGGTGTTTATTCCCCAACTCTCCCCTGATCAGTTGCCCCATTTATGACAGCAGTTGGATCTCTCTGGGCTAACAGGTCTTATCCTGGGGTCCTTCTCCAGGAGTCCAGCTCCACCTTCACTCTGGATATTGTTTTCTCTCTTGGTCCTCAGACCCAGGGAGGTAAGCGCTTCCTGCAGCTTTAGCCACTTATTGGGTCTTTCTCCCTGCCCACACCTCTATGAATAATCTCTCTGTAACTCTTTCTCTCCACTCTCACTGTATCTCTTCTGTTTCCTGCTGTGACTTCAGGTGTAACAGCAATAAATAGGGCAAAAACTCAGCCAGGCTGACTCATCTTTTGGTGTAAGTCCACTCCACTGCAGAGGATATTAAAGGAAAAAAAGAGCATCACAACAATATAATAGCATTGCTATTTCACAAGCTAGTATTTGCCTTACATCTGAGTAGGAAGAGGTTTGTGTTCTATTTTTTTTTCTCAAAATGGGATTTGAGTCCACTGATAATGATACCACAAGACACAAGCTAAATTCATTACAATTTTCTTCCTTTTCTACTAAAAGACCTTCTGATGTGGTTTAATCAGATACCTCGGAGAAGGATAATTACACAGACAGCTTTGGGCATCACACAGAGAAAGAAATAGATTTGGAAGACCTGCTGATGAAACTCGGTCCTAAGGGGATTTGAACTCACAGCCTTCCATCCAGGAGTTAAGAGGTTCCAAGAAAGAGGCAACAAACTAAACAGCGGAGTTCATAAGGAACACCCTGGACTTCCTTGGTGGTCCAGTGGTTAAGAGTCCACCTGCCAGTGCAGGGGTCACCGATTCCCTCCCTGGTCCAGGAAAGATTCCACGTTGTTGTTTTTCAGTAGCTAAGTCTTGTCTGACTCTTTGTGACCCCATGGTCTGCAGCACACCAGGCTTCCCTGTCCTTTACTATCTCCCAGAGTTTGCTCAGACTCATGTCCATGGAGTCAGTGATGCCAGCCAACCATCTCATCCTCCGTTCCCCTCCTGCTCCTCCTATCCTCAATCTTTCTCGGCAACAGAGTCTTTTCCAGTGAGTCAGTTCTTTGCATCAAATGGCCAAAGTACTGGAACTTCAGCTTCAGCATCTGTCCTTCCAATGAATATTCAGGGTGGATTACCTTTAGGATCTACTGGTTTGGTCTCCTTGCTGACATGCCGCAGTGCAATTAAGCCCCTGAGCCACAACTACTGAACCTGAGGACCCTAGAGCCTGTGTTCGACAATAAGAGAAGCGACTGCAATAAGAAGCCTGTGGACCACAATCAGAGAGTGACCCTGGTTTGCTGAAACTAAAGAAGACCTGTGCACAGCAATGAAGACCCAGTGCAGCCAAAAATAAATAAATAAATAAATTTTAAAGAAAGAAAGAACACCAGGTCTCTGCTAAATTATTCCCCCAGAGAGGCTCACGGTAGTTCTGAAATTCACCAGATATAACCTACAGCAAGACTGGAACTGAACACACACACACACATAAGTCAGCTTTCTACTCTGACAGTTTCACCCAGGCAAGTTGAGAGAAATGACATCCAGCTCAGGGTCGGTATGTAAGACCCACTGAATCATGAACCTGGGAGCTAGAAGGCAGCTCAGAAACCATGGTCTTCATGCTCTCCCGTTTGACAGAAGAGGGAAAGACATTTTTCTCAATTACCAAGAAAAAGCCCAGGGCTAGTGTTTCCTGCCTGAGGTTTGGAACATCACAAGTTTCCTGAATGAGCCCACTGGGGCTCTTTGCTCAGCAGGTTGTAATGACACCAGAAACACCTCCCGGTGTGTTCTCTGAATGGTGTGTTCTCTGAATATCTCCAATGACGTTCCTGTCACTTTGGCACCTGGGGAAGCTCAGAGAATCACCCGGAAATGAGGACGAGCTGCAGGCTAGTATTCCTGCTGACGTCCATAAAAGGATGCTTTCTGCAGTCAAAATCAAGAAAGCATCCATTTTCTTCAGTGACTAGGATCAGAACGCTCTTTCCTCATTTGCAATGCTTTGTTTTTGCACAGTGTAAATGACCGGCCATGCTAATTCAGTCACAGATCCATCAAATGTATACTGAGCCCCTAAAATTGGCAGGAGCTGTTCTTGGGTGCTGACGTTACATGGTGGACAAGGCAGACAAGATTCCATGATGGTGGGCAACACAGACTACAGGCAAAATGATTTCCATTTGTAATGGTAATATGGGTATTTTACAAAATGTGAATTGTATGGCTAGACATATTCTAGAACACTGGCTAAAAGCAAGACTTCACCCAGGTTGCTGTTCTGAATTCTTGTACAATATGAATATTTGGAACTTGCAAAAGAGAAACTGAATGTCCCAGGAATTCTCAGAGGATTTTTAAAATCATAGGTTATTCCTAAAATACTACCAACACTTCACACTCTCTACTCATCATTATGGATAAATAAAGTGTGTCTAATAAGTCTTACATTTAGTTGAATTTATAGATAACGATACTCCATGGTGAATATTGCAACTCTAGAAAAACACTAGTGAACATTTTGGGGTAGTCTATGAATAATTTTACATTAATATTTCGTATTAGGGTGAATGGTAATCACAGAAATGGCCAATTTAAGCACTCACTTTGCTTTGAAGATGTGTTATTTCTTGATATTTTATTCCAAGGGTTGATATAAAGTGTGCTGTGTGTACAAACATATTGTTATTTCTTTTATTAGCACTAGTGACACTGTTAACAGAAGTCAGGGCCACCAGCAAATATCAAAAGGGACACAGTTACAATAAAGACCCATTAGATCTCAAGGGATTTACCCCTACATACTGCAACCTCAGTGTTCCCAAATGTTCACCTTACCCTTCAGTGCCACTCCCAGTGTTCCCGCTCTTGTTTTCACCTTGACTTTAGTGAATTTTCCTGAAGCAGGACATCTCTGTGTGGTTTGCTAAGTTTGAATACTTGTGTAAGAATTGCCATACTTTTTCTCAATCTCCCCACTCATTTTTCTCAGGATTCAAGATTTGAAACATCTCAAGATGTTTCTCAAGACAAGCTGGGAAGAAATTCCTGCCTGGGAACACTAACTCATGCTGTCTGTGTTCAAGGAGCAGCTGTGTTATTCACTGGCACAGATCAACTTTTCAAGTTTGGATGTTTCGCTAACCTTCTATGGGACTCCATCTCCTTGTCTGAAAAGGGCATAATAATTGGCACTTATGTCATAGAATTGAAGTGAGATTAGATTCTTGAATGGGTAGAAAGCAGTGAAAACAGCATTTGGCATGTAATTAGCACTGAATAAATGTTCGCTGTTGTTAAAAAGGTTACAGTTGGGATTGCTGACAAATGTATGCAGAAAACGAGGGATGAATCAGTGAAGACTTATGTGTTTGCACATGTGTGTGATGAGTCACTACAGAATTCAGGGAGCTGATTAGGAAGGCCATACAGAAATGCCTAAGGTGATTATAAAGACCTTACTTCTCACTGGGTGCTGAGGACACCCCCATTTTCAGATACCCATGGCTATAAGGCTAACCCAGACTGCTAGAGGCCCCCCAAAAAATGAAAGTGAAATTGAAGCAAGTGTGTGAAGCATGTTACTGGATACCTAACATACATTAAATGAGAAGAGTTAACTCGGGCTGGCCGGATGTGAATGGAGGTGGTCCTTGAAGAGGTTACAGGCTTTCTGGTTACCAAGTTCACCAGTGTGAGTTTGATGGCAGAGCTGTAAGTTTTACAGTGACTCTGCTGATCAAGGTTGAAGGTGATGGGAAGTCCAGTCCATATAACTATGAACAGTAAAGGCTTAGAAGAAATCAGTTGGATGGAGGAAATAGAGACAAGAAAGCACAGAGGCTTGCAATTCAGGAAGGTTTTTTATTTTGCTGGAAGGTTCCATTCAGGAATATGAAGCCTAAGCCAAGAGAAAGACCAAGAACTAGAATGGGGACTCCAGGAACAAAGTCAAGTGTGACCGCTGACCTGAGCTTTTCAGTGGATGCAGGGAAAGAGATTCAAATGGAAACTCTTAAAGGGCAGAATTAGACACGTGGATCGAGAAACAAGACCCAAAGATTCTGTTAGCCCAGTGGCCTGACAGGTAAAAGGGGTGTTTGGTTTGTAGACAGACATAGATGGACTCAGATGAAAAAAGTAGAAACAAAACAAACAACGAAAACAAACCCAGGGACTTCTCTGGTGGTCCAGCGGTTAGGACTTGGCCTTTCAATGCAGGGGGTATGGTCTGGGAGCTGGTCAGGGAGCTAAGATCCTACATGCCTTGTGGCCAAAAACCATAAAACAGAAACAATATTTTAACAAATTCAATAAAGACTTTAAAAATGGTACCCATAAAAACAATTTCAAGGGGGAAAAAAAAAACTCAAAGAGAATTCCGGTAGATGAGAAAAAAATCTCTATCCTTGTGTTTCATGAAAGGATCAGTCTAAAAATTCCACCTTCCTTCTGACTCATTCGTCTTTTTGAGGGTCTTCACATGAAACTGGAAAGGCTAGAAGGGCTGAGCAGATGTGTAAGCTCTTTTGCAGGGGCCAAGAAAGAAGAGAAGACAACCATTGATGGATGATCGAAGATTCATATAGGTAGACGTGTACATATGGACATGTTCCTCTCAAAGATGGAAGGCTCAGTTCAAGAAGATTGCGTAAGGAGGCACCAGAGGCTAGACATTCCAGGAAACTTTATCTCATTTAATTCTCCAAAATTCTAGAAAGGAGGAAGCATTGCTAGCTTGGGTTACAGATAGAACGTTTGAGGGACTTCCCTGGTGGTCCAGTGGTTAAGAACCTGCCTTTCGAAGCAGGAGAAGGGGGTTCAATCCCTGGTTGGGGAATCAAGACCCCACATGCCTGCAACTACTGAGCCTGTGTGCTCTAGAGCCTGTGCCCCACAACTAGAGAAGCCCCCATGTGTCACAACTAGAAAAAAGCCCACACACCACAATGAACAGCCTGCCTGCTGCAGTGAAGACCCAGTGCAGCCAAATAATAATAATTTGAGAATGGATAAAGAAGCTGTGGTACATATATACAATGGAATATTGCTCAGCCATTAAAAGGAACGCATTAGAGTCAGTGCTATTGAGTGGATGAACCTAGAACCATTATACAGAGTGAAGTAAGCCAGAAGAAGAAAAACAAATATTGTATATTAACACATATATATGGAATCTAGAAAGATGGTAGTGCTGAACCTATTTGCAGGGCAGCAATGGAGATCCAGACATAGAGAACAGACTTATGGACGTGGTGGTGGTGGGGAGGGGAGTAGGAAGGAGAGAGTGGGACAAATGCAAAGAGTAGCTTGGAAACATATACACTAACATACGTAAATTAGATAACCAATGAGAATTTGTTGTATGACTCAGGGAGTTCAAACTGGGGCTCTGTACCAACCTAGAGGGATGGGATGGGAAGGGAGGTGAGAGGGAGGTTCAAGAGGGAAGGGACATAGGTATGCTTATGTCTGATCTATGTTGATGTACGGCAGAAATCAACACAATATTGTTAATTATCCTTTAATTAAAAAGTAAGAAAAACAAACAATAAAAGTAATTTGAGCAGGAAGAAAGAGTTAAGTGACTCACTCTGAGTTTCAGAGCTGGGATCTGAACCAGATCTGAATGACATTAAAACCCAGGGCCTTTCTTCTGAAGGGGTAGGGGAGAAGAGAAATTCACAAAATGAGGATAAATGAATCTTGGCAGTGAGATCACTGTAGGGGCACTTTTTTCCAAAGTTTAAAGAGAGGGATGAATAGGAGACACTGATGAAGGATATGCTTAGGACGGGCATTCCACAGACAGAGAGAGACAGAGACACAGAGACAGAGAGACCAATGGAAGGAGGCAGAGACAGGAAAAAAAAAAAGAAGGCAGAGTGGACACACAGAGAAACCCTGAAAGTACGGGGACTTGATTTTCTTCTTAAAATGGACAAGGAGTTTGAGGAATTGAAATGGTATCACAGACCAGAATAAGAAAAAGTGTTATAATTTTGAGCTACAAATCTGAGTTGTCATTTTCACATTTGTATAACAGAACTAAAATGGAGCTTAGGACAGGGTTTTATGGCTGACTTTGCAAAGGAAATTATTATGAAATCTATGCAGTTAATAAACACTATTCACATTACCAGTCTCTCAGCCCTCTGACTACTGTGGGGGTTGAAGCATAACACACCCGATTAATTTTACAACAGCACTAAATATCCCTCTTTGTTAGACAGAAATTGCCTGCACAAACAAGGCTGCAGCAATCAAATTTTGGCTACCCTTGGGATACGGTAATAAAGAATTCTTTTGTCCAATTAACAACCTCAAATTGATTATAAATGGAACTTTGCGAATGGGAGGTCAAGGCAACAGTGAATTAACCCGTTGAATTTTAAGCCTTCTATGGAATGAGACGTGTAGTCCATACCCTGCTCATCTTATGCCTTTCACCACTTTTATGGGAAGCAGGTCTTGGCAAATAGAGAGGCTCCATCGACTTTGATTCAGGGAATCCAACCAGGAATCTCAGAGCATACATGCGTGCATACTCAGTTGCTTTAGTCATGTCCAACTCTTTGTGCCCCTATGGACTGTAGCCTGCCAGACTCCTCTATCCATGGGATTCAGCAAGAATACTAGAGTGGGTTGCCATGCCCTCCTCCAGGGCAGAGCCCACAGCAAACCACAAAATCTCAAGCTGATAGACATGTGAAATTCTTATTTTAAGAAGTCTGATCTACAGGTCACACAAAAGGATATTGGATCCAGCCAACATCACTTATTCCTCAGATACAGTTGATCAGATTGTTTTGAACAAGAGCTCAGAATAGAGACAGTCCTTCCTGGTTTTCCCTCCTACCAGCCTTTGAGCACACATATTCACTTAACTGGAGGATAAACTGGAGCCTTGTTTGTACAGGCAATTTCTGTCTGTCTGGATGAACTTGGTCTCTTAGGCTCATTTCTTTCATTTTAAAAATGGAGAATTTCCTGGTGGTTCAGTGGCTCAGGGGCTTCCCTGGTGGCTCAGTGGTAAAGAATCTACCTGCAATTCAGGAGACATGGGAGATGTGGGTTCGATTCCTGGGTTGGGAAAGATCCCCTGGAGAAGGAAATGGCAACCCACAACAGTATTCTTGCTGGGAAAATCCCATAGATAGAGGAGCCTTGTGGGCTACAGTCAGTGGGGTTGCAAAGAGTCAGACATGACTGAGTGACTAAGCACTCACTTACTCAGTGTCAAAGACACCAAGGTCCCAATGCAGAGGGTATGGTTCCATCCCCGGTCAGGGAACTAGATCCCACATGTCACCACTAAAGATCCCTCATGTCACAACTAAGACTAGGTCAAGCTAAATAAATAAATAAGGATAAAATATGAAAATAAAAATAAGAATATTCATAATTTCTGTATCTCTGGATTACTATCAACAATGATTGACGCAATGTAAGTAAATTGCTTAACACAATTCCTAGCACAGAGAAAAGCCTTCACAAATAGCAAATCATTGCTGTTAAGAATACTTTTGTTATCATTTGCTACATGCCCGATCCAATTAAATGACAAAGGCTGTCATGTCTGGTTTCACATTCACAGTTGGTTTGACAGGAAAGACTAGTATAACACTGGTTGGTTGAGCGGACTTTTAATTTTCACATAACATTTTATTTATCTGAGCCTCAATGAATCATTCCTTTTCACAGTAGCTGTTATGAATTTTCTACGGCCTGTAACAGCACTTGACAATGATGTTCACTCATTAACTCACTCACTCGCATACATTCCTTTGGGAAAGCACTGCTCCTTAGGTACTTCAGAAATCAGCTGGGGGAATTCCCTGGCAGTCCAGTGGTGAAGATTCAATGCTTTCACAAATACCATATATTTATATGGAGTTTATTTGGAGTTTAGAAAGATGGCACTGATGACCCTATGTGCAGGGTAGCAAAGGAGATGCAGGGGGCTTCCCTGGTGGCTCAGACAGTAAAGAATCTCCCTGCAATGCAGGAGACCTGGGTTCAATCCCTGGGTTGGGAAGATCCCCTGGAGAAGGGAATGGCAATCCACTCCAGTATTCTTGCCTGGAGAATCCCATGGACAGAGGAGCCGGGTGGGCTACGGTCCACGGGGTTGCAGAGCTGGACACGACTGAGAAACTGACACTAAAGGAGACGCAGACACAAAGGACAGACTTTTGGACATAATGGGGGAAGGAGCGGGTGGGAAGAATGGAGAGAGTAGCATGAAAACATAAAATAGACAGCCAGTGGGAATTTGCTGTATAATGCAGGGAACCCAAAGCCAGTGCTTTGTGAAAACTTGGAGGGGTGGGATGGGGAGGGAGGTCTAAAAGGGAGGGGATGTAAGTACACCTATGACTGATTCATGTTGATGTATGCAAGAAACCATCACAATATTTCAAGTAATTATCCTCCAATTAAAAATAAAATAAAATAAAAAAAATTAAAAAGACTCCACACTTTCGATGCAAGGGGCATGGTTTAGAACCTTGGTCAGAGAACTAAGCTCTCACATTCTGTGTGGTGCAGCCAAAAAAAATAAAAGTGGGTATCAGTCAAGAACATTGGACAGTCTCCCTGCCATGACGAATTACGTGTTATTTCCCCCCCAAATCACTATACACCCTCTTATTTGTTCTCACCTGTTATTTCCTTAGCTTGGAATGCTTAGTCCCTGGTGACCTGGTAGGAAACTCTTATTTATTCTTCAACATCCAGCTTAAATGTCACTACCTCCAAGAAGTCTACTCAGTTATATCTGGAATTGCAGAAACAGGGCAGATTCTCCAAAGTGTCTACTAAGCTACATTGTACTGCTGAAATTATTTACATCTCCCCCATTTAGTTGGATCAATAGCCCTTAAGAGGCAGGAACTGAACTCAGTGCCTAATAGGGAATCTGAGAGATACTACATACTTCATAAAAAGTATGTTAAGTGAATGATTGAAAACAAAATTTAAAATATGCATCCACGATTATAATCCAGCCAAGAAAACAAATGCTACTGCTTTTATAAGTACTTAAATGGAAAAGTCAGTAACGCAACTCTGGCTTAGATCAAAAAGAAAATAATTTATTGGGTTATAGCCCTGGGAAATTCAAATGGTGGGTCTTAATCCAGACCCAGCTGAATCCACAGTTTAAATTCTGTCGCCAGGATGTGCTTTGAGCCTTGCTTTTCTCCATCTCAATTTTATTCCCCAAGCAGCCTCTCAGAGATGGTGGACAGCAGCTTCAGGCTTATGTGATACCAGCTCTGTTCTCTCCCTAGAAAGAGAGGGATTTGCCTCGTAACTTCAGCCAAAGTCCAGGGATGGAATCTCATTGTCTATACTTGAATCATATGACCACCCCCAGCCAATCACTGTGGCCCAGGGGAATGGGTTGTTCTGATTGATGGGGCCTCAGTTACCTGTCCACATCTCTCAAAGGGAGCAGATTCCCCTTACACAATCAGGATGCAAATAATGGGAAGAAGAGGCAAGGATGCTGGGCAGCCAGAGGAGCAAACCTCTACCTTACGAACCTTATAAAGAAAATGAGATATCTCCTAGGAATTCAGAAATGATGACAGGAAAGGCATGGAGGGGTCAAGGCATGTGTACATGGCCTTCAAACCAGGAAGAATTTAGACAAGTAGACGGGCCTCCTATCGGAAGGCACCAAATGGTGATGGGTCCAGCTCTGTGCTTGAACAACTTTGTTGTTCAGTCGCTCAGTTGTGTCCGACTGTTTCCGACCCCATGGACAGCAGCACACCATGCTTTCCTGTTCTTCACCATCTCCCAGAGTTTGCTCAAACTCATGTCCATTGAAGCTTGTGCTTCATCCAGCCCAGCATTTCACATGTATATAAGTTAAATAAGCAGATGACAATATATAGCCTTGACATACTCCTTTCCCAATTTTGAACAATTATAATGGGCTAGGCATTTGGAAATGTAGTTTAGAACCAGTGCCGCAAAGACCTTGCATGCTGGGCTGCAGGAGCTGAATTTTATTGAGAAGCCAGTGGAAGACCACTGTAGCTTTTCACTTGCAAGGAGGATGGAACCAATTGCTGCTTTATAAAGCTGGATCAGGCAGCTGCAGTCATCCAGGTAACAGATAAGGAGGGCCTGGCATTCTAAGAAAAGCACATGGGATAGTGGGATTCGGGAGCGACTGGGAAAGCAAGGGCTGCTTCTGAAGTAGTGTTTCCACACAGAAAGCTCCTCACTTCAGCCACTTGGCATCTGGGGATGGCATTTAGGAGAGAAAGCAAAGATGTTTTCAAGGGCTAGCGTGTTAGGCATTACACACAGCTACTTTTGTTTTTTTTTCCCCTGGCTTCTGCCTCCCAGGAATTGCTTTTTCTTTCTCTTGCAGAGAGAAGAGGGAGATGAGCCAGGAAGGCGATTTCCATCGCTCTTTGTGGTGCTCTGACTTTGAGTGAGGCAACTCGTGGCTGATTCCTCTGGGTCGTGATGACTGGAGACAGAAGGTGGGAAGCCCACATTCCTGGTTCCCTTCCTGGACACATGCACATCAGCATCCATTATCGCAAAGGCGACGTGGAAGGTGCTGATTCCACTGTGGCCCGCCCATCATTCCCACACCCGCAGCAGGACAGTGAAGCAAAGAGAACTTGTCACCACCCCCAGCCTCAAAGAGGCTCCAAGCATCCACCCAGCCCCTTCAGAAACCTTCCATCGATAGCTTTGGCTTCCCAAAATGCAGTTCATGAGGCCTTCATCAAGAATGCAACTTGGGCTTCCCTGGTGGCTCAGTGGTAAAGAATCTCCTGCCAATGCAGGGGACACAGGTTCGAGCCCTGATCTGGGAAGATCCCTCCTGCCAAGGGGGAATGAAGCCCATGTGCCGCAACTACCAAAGCCCAGGTGTCTGGAGCCCATGCTGAGCAACAAGAAAAAGCACTGTAATTAGAAGCCCGCACCCTGCAACTAGAGTAGCCTCGCATGCTGCAAATGGAGAAGGCCCACGCACAGCAACCAAGACCCACGGCAGCCATAAATAAATCAATCCGTAAAAAAATGCCAACTAGATCAGAAATATTTCCCCAGTTGTATCTCGGTGATTACATTTCTTTGAAACCCCCCTCAGCAGCCTCTCCTGTTCTGTCTTCACACTTCATGAAACAATATTTTCCATGTGATACTTTGCAAACTACTTTTTACCCTGACACCCGTATATTTCTAATTACTCCAAGCTGAGGGTGCATGCTGCATTTTATTTTGCCTTATCTTTATGATTGGATAAATCAATTTTAGTGTCATGCCTTTAAAAATCTGGCTTCTTCCAGCTGGAAACAGATGTTTTGTTTTCTTGATGATACCTTAATGGGTCGTTCTTTGAAAGAGGCCCCAGTGGTAAGACAGGCTCCTTAAACTCTCATATCTTACATGATTCTCCAAACCTGCATGTCACCTTACACATTAAAACATTAAAACAGCAAGAAAACAAAACTTCTCCTCCCTGACTTAATGAAGAAAAATAGCCCACAGACAAGGGACCATAAGATCAAAAAGAAAGAGCTTGATTACATGCTCTAAAGATACAAGAGGCTGTATCTTTTTTTAAAAAAAAAATATTTTGTACTGGAGTATAGCCAATTAACAATGTTGTGATAGTTTCAGGTGCACAGCAGAGTGACTCAGCCATATATACACATGTATCCTCCTCCCTCTGGTGGCTCAGACCATAAGGAATCTGCCTGCAAGGCAGGAAACTCGGGTTCAGTTCCTGGGTCAGGAAGATCTCCTGGAGAAGGGAATGACAACCCACTCCAGTATTCTTCCCTGGAGAGACTCATGGGCAGAGGAGCCTGGTGGGCTACAATCAATGAGGTTGCAAAGAGTTGGACAAGACAGAAGGACTAACATAATCTCCCCCAAATTCTCCTCCCATCCAGGTTGCCACACAACATTGAGCAGAGTTCCCTGTGCTATACAGTAGGTCCTTGTTGGTTATCCGTTTAGAATACAGCAGTGTGTTCATGTCCATCGAAACTCCCTAACTATCTTTTCCCCCACTCCTTTACCCCTGGTAACCATGGATTCCTTTTCTAAGTCTACAAATCTGTTTCAGTTTTGTAAATAAGTTCATTTGTATCATTTCCTTTTAGATTCTGCATATAGGGGATAGCATACCATACTTCCCTTTCTCTGTTTGACTTACTTCACTCAGTATGACGATCTCTAGATCCATCCATGTTGCTGCAAATGGAGATTGTATCTTTTTAAAATTTTTTAAAAATAAGTTTTATATTCTTATTTCAAAGTAATACATGATAATTGTATAAAATTAGGAAAATGAAAATAAGTAAAAAGATGATCAGTATTCTTGCCTGGAAAAAATCCCATTACCAGAGGAGCCTGGTGGGCTACAGTACACGGAGTCGCAAAGAGTCGGACATGACTGAATACGCACGCACACACAAAAAGATGATCAAGCATCAGCTACAAATATTCCATTCATATATGAGGTTTTTTTTGGTGTTTTCTTGTTTCACTTTACATTGTGTACCTGTGTAATCTATCTACCTACCTGTCTATCTATCATCTGTCTCTTTGTCAATGTCAGACTATATTGTAAGTAGTTTCCTTTATTTTTCATGCAACAATACGTTACAGATAGTTTTAACAGGATGACTTTCAGGTGGTCCTTTTCTCCCATTCTCTTTCATAGAATGGCCTGATAGCTCTTTAATACAGTGCATTCATTTACTTTGAATTATCAGATATGTTTTTAGAAGTGTTTTGTGAACCACCTTGTTCTAAGTTCAATTGGTTGATGAGGAGTTTTAATTGAGAAAATTTCAAGGCAGGAAAAGAAAGCATAAGCAAAATGACCAGAACTAGAGAAGTATTAACTAGAAACAAGTTAATAGCTTTTGAAATTTTTTTCCTGATTTTTAAATAAAAATAAAATCAAACCACTCCAATTCCCAACTTGTCTCCGAGCTCTTGTGATTTATATTTCAATTCAACCTCTACTATTTGTAAATTGCTATTGTAAATGTACTCCTGTGGGTGACACATGGACCTGATTTTCACAGAATGAATGCTTTTTAGATATCTATTGCATATTTCACCCATAAGAGACCGTCAGTTATGCAGTCCTTGAGAGAAAGCAAGACTGCGACTTTTTTGTCTTCCATTAGTACAACAGACATTTATTCATTGCCTCAAATCAAAAGACTAAAAATGTCTGTCTTGAAAGGATAAAGATGTGGTACAAAACATACAATGAATATTACTCAAAGAAAGAATGAAATAATACCATTTGTAGCAACATAGATGGACCTAGAGATTATCATACTAAGTGAAGTCAGACAGAGAAAGACAAATATCATATGATATCACTTATATGTCAATCTAAAAAAAGATATACAAATAAACTTATATACAAAAACAGAAATAGGCTAACAGACATAGAAAACCAATCATTGGTTACCAAAGGGGAAACAAGGGAGGGAAGGGACAAATTAGAAGGTTGGGATTAACAGATACACACTATATATATAAAATAGATAACAACAAGAACCTACTGTACAGCCCAGGGGACTATACTGAATATTTTATAATAATCTATAAGGAGAAAGATTCTGAAATTGATTTTATATATATGTACGTATATATACATATATATCTGAGTCACACTGCTATAAACCTGAAACTAACACAACATTATGAATTAACTACATTTTAATTTTAAAATGTCTGTCTTTTCTAGCTTCTATGCATGTAAGACATTGTTGTTTTTGAGTCTACAGATGTTTAAAACAATTGAGGGGTTGAAACGTGATAGTTCTCGAAGTGTGTCCCACCACCTGGGAGCTTGTTAGAAACACAAATTCTCCAGACCGATTAAATCTGAAATTCTGAGAGTGGGCCTAGCAATCTGTGTTTTAACAAGCCCTCCAGGGTGATTCTGGTAAGTGTTAAAATTTAAGAACCACTACTGTAGGGTAACTGAGAAATTAAAAATTAAAACAGTCTAATGAGAGAACAGAATGTTCATTCCATCCATCATCACTAACAGAATCACTGATCATGTATTCATTTCAAGATACAGGACACTGACCACCCCACCGGGCACAGAGACTGAGAACAATATTCATCATCATTGCTGCTGTAGTATAGCTTTTTTTTTTTTTATGGAGAGAATGTAGGATCTATGAGCTTATTAATAATTGCATTTCTTTTTTAAATATTTATTTATTTAGTTTTGGCTGAGGCAGGCTTACTTGAGCCACAGTATGTGGGATCTTAGTTCCCTGACTAGGGACTGAAATCACCTCCCTTGCACTGGAAGGCAGATTCTTGACCACTAGACCACCAGGGAAGTCTCTGTAATATAGCTCTTGCTTTCTTACAAAGTCAGACAGAAAGACCTCTGTATGTTTCCAAAATTTACCTCAGGGACTTCAGATTACAAAGATCCAAACATTGTGGACTTTCCACTGGGGTAAACCTGTGCAAAAGGAAATAAGAATTTCCCCCTACAAAGCTGAAAGGACAGACTTCAGCCTATGTCTTCACATCACTTGGAGTTGTTGCCTCTGTCAAAACCCCAGAAGCACCTCTAAAGTGAAATCACAGAAAACGTTTGGCAAGGTGATGTTGGGAAACTTAAAACTACCCCCCACCCCCCAAACCCCTGTCGGATGCAAAATTAACCTTTATGAACTGCCACTCCCAAAAAGGAAGTGAACGTTTGAGGTTTCCCTAGTGGCTCAAATGGTAAAGAATCTGTCTGCAATGCAGGAGATCTGGGTTCGATCCCTGGATCAGGAAGATCCCCTGGAGAAGGGAATGGCAACCCACTCCAGTATTCTGGCCTGGAGAATTCCATGGACAGAGGAGCCTGGTGGACTATAGTCCATAGAGTCACAAGGAGTCAGACATGACTGAGCAACTAATGCTTCTCACTGGGGTCATAGTCCCCTTCAAGCCTTCGTAAAACATGCTGAGCGGAAAAGGTATTGACTATATAATTTTGAAGAGGGATGGAATGTAGCTGCCTGGCCTGAAAAGAGTATGTGAATCACCTGGAATCTATAGATGGGAAGATATTGGGCTGATCAATCTTTATTCCCAGGCAATCAAGCAAGGTAGCATCTTTAGTTCTCTCTACCGACGGCTCATAAAATGGGGGTATTGATCAAGGGGTCTAAATTTGTCATTTTGACTATAAAAGCAATTTGTTTTTGTGGAATGGTCATAAAAGATGAATGCATTTGGGTTCCGAACTTCAAAAACTATTCCTTTGGATAACTTTGCTAGGTTTTGCCACAGGTTTCTTTGGGAAGTTACCAAGCTGTTTTCAAGTATTTTTATGGGTATGTGTGTGTAAATTACTTTAGGTGATTGAAGTGCCTACCAACACATCTGGAAGCATATTTCATACAGAAGATCATACTTTTCAACCGTCTGAAAGACATAAGCTAGCATTTATTAAGGGTTCCCTACTTTGTGTCAGGCATATTATGAGGATTTTGCTTATGATTCCTGATTTAATGTATCCTCCTGATAAGTCTATGTGTGGGATATTTGGGTTTCTGTCTTTATTTTTTCGGTGAGGAAACATTTGCTACAATAGTGATGTAATGTGCCTAAGGACACATAGCTAGGAAGCCAATAAGGGACTCAGGGCTGTTCCTTTCAAAATCCTGTATTCCTTAAGAAGATTAAAAATATTGTGGAAAATGTACATGCGGGTTCCAGGCCATGTAGACCACAGGCAAAGACGTATACAATTTTAGAAACAGCTTCTTTCCTCCAAAACGGACATTTATGAAACAAGTTGCTCCTTCATGGAGCTAAAAACTGGCCTATACGTTGTCTTAGCACCTTTTGTCCCTAGAAAAGTAGAGGAAGATTGTAATTTGTGGTGAGAATTTGGAGGTAATCAGCAGTATATGTAAACATACATCAGTAAATGATCCTGGTGGCTCAGATGGTAAAGAGTCTGCCTGCAATGCAAGAGACCTGCGTTCGAAGCCTGAGTCAGGAAGATCTCCTGGAGGAGGGCATGGTAACCCACTCCAGTATTCTTGCCTGGAGAATCCTATGGACAGAGGAGCCTGGTGGGCTACAATCCACAGGGTCACAAAGAGTTGGACACGACTGAGTAACTAACATACACATACACACACACACACACACACACACACACACAAGTATCTGGTAGCTCAGTCGTAAAGAATCCACCTGCCAATTCAGGAGATGCAAGAGATGCAGGTTCTATCCCTGGATCAAGAAGATCCCCTGGAGAAGGAATAGGCAATCTTCTGCTCCAGTATTCTCGCCTGGAAAATCCCATGGACAGAGGAGCTGGGTGGGTTGCAAGAGTCAGACACGACTGAGTGACTGAGCACGCATACTTCCCTTCTAACAGTTCTGATGCCTGCATTAATTCAGGTCAATGGGTGACAGAGCTGTTTCTCAATGCTAATCCTTCCAAGACATCTGCAGTATAGTAGAGGATTCTGGCATACAGGAGTTCTCAAAATTGTAGAAATACTATAGCAACATGTATGCATATAGCGACATGTATGCATAGATACATTCTCTTCTAACATGTTACCTATTAATTTGCTGAGTGCTCACTCTGGACCAGGTCCAGTGGTGCTTTAGGTAATTTATTATGTTTGATTTTCACATCAATCCATCACTCGGGTGAAGCAGGTGTGATTATTCTCTTGTTAGGGCTGTAGAAACTAAAGCTCAGAGGTAAGATAGTTTCCATAATAAGTTCATGGAAAATAAGTAGAATCACTGGTGCCAAGTGATGTCCATGGCACCAAAGTGTGTAGGGCTGACATCCAGCTCACTTTCCTTTTGTGAAGGCTAAACTGGTGTCTCTACTGACCCACTGTTGAAAGTAGAAGGGATTCGGTGACAGACACACCAAATATTGTGTCACACCGGCAGGTGAAAATTCCATCAATGTGCACAGCTCATGTCGACCATATCTAACCTACCGGCCACAACACGGTGAAGACTAAATCATAGGATATCTCTACTGGCTCAGTCTGCTGGGCCATCTTGTCCAACTCAGGTATCAGACTGAGATATTTTCTGGAATGTGTGACATTGGCCTCATGAGGTTAGTACCATAGTCTAGCTTTTAAGTATCTGAGAGAGGACAGAAAAAGGGAGAGGAAGGAATTCCTTGATGGTCCAGTGGTTAAGAACCTGCCTTCCAATGCAGAGACAAAGGTTCGATCCCTGGCTTGGGAACTAAGATCCCATACACTATCAGGCAACTAAGCCCATGCATCACAACTACTCAGTTTGTGCTCTAGAGCCCAGGTTCCACAACCAGAAAAGCCACACACTGCAACTGGAGAGTAGCCCCATTCACAACTAGAGAAAGCCTGTGAACAGCAACAAAGACCCAGAGCAGCCAAAAATAAAACAAATATTTTAACAAAAGAAAGGTGACATTAACTGAGACGTAAAGAATAAGCCAGATGTTGCTCAATAAGTAGCAAGGGGCCAGCACAGATGAAGGTCCTAGTGTGGAAATTGCTCGGTGTTCCAGGAACCTCAAAAAAGGTCACTGTGGCTGGACGTTCCTGGATGATGAGAAGGTAGGATGCTGGAGTTAAGAAGGCATCTCCCATCTCCCATCCTGGTGTTAACTCACTCTGTGTACACGACCCTTCATGAAGCAGGGCCTACTAGAATAAGCTTGCCTCCACAAATCAGGGCGTATAGGAAAGAACACACACAAAACACAGAGAGGGAAAATAAAGGGGTCATATCTTTTCAAAAAAGTGGATTTTGCTTGGAATCTGCCCAGGGCAGTATTTTCAATGCCCCTTCTTTATAACAAATGTGTTTTGTACTCTTTCCTCTCTAAAATGAAATTCATATATAACAGGATTATCTACATGCATAATTCAAAAGAAATATAATGACTTATCCATAAGGTAATGAACCCATGAAAGGAAAGTGATTTCGAATGAAACAATATGCATTTCAATGTGAAGATGCACCAACATGACTACTCTGAAAGGCACAATGAAATCGTCAAAGGCTTTAGCCATTGGAAGAGATATCATAAATGTGGTACCATACAAAGTAATAGACTTCTCTAGAAAGCTTAACAACTTTTGAAACTGCTCTGAACTCAACAGAATGCAATCTTATCTTGATTTGCCCAGTGACTGTATCCCCCAAATTTGGTGTATATTGAAATGATGCAAAATATTGTATTTATATATCAATGGTGTCAAGCAGTAAGACCCACTATTTATATATAGGCTTCCCTGTCATCATACTTCCCTGATGGCTCATCAGTAAAGAATCTGCCTGCAGTGCAGGAGCTGCAGGAGACATGGGTTTGATTCCTGGGTCGGGAAGATCCCATGGAGAGGGCATGGCAACCCACTCCAGTATTCGTGCCTGGAGAATCTCATGGACAGGGGAACCTGGCAGGCTTCAGTCCATGGGGCTGCAAAGAGTCAGACACGATTGAAGTGACTGAGCATGCATGCACACACGCATCTACCATCACCACTGTCCTGTACGGTATTTGAAAACTGACTCGATTCTCTGTTGGATGAACAGCCCCATCCCATCACTATAGGAGATTGAACATCCCTGGTCTTTGTCCACTAAACATGAATGACATCTCCCAGCAAGTATGTCGACCAAAAATAATGCCTCCCACACATTATGTGGTGTGTGCATGTGTATCCATGTTTGCAGGTAGTGGTGGTGGGGGACTGTTAGGAAAATCTGTGAGGCTGTGGCTTTTGTTTGGGGACTCACCATGCTGAGAAGCGGTGCTCTTGTGACCAGAAGGATGAAGATATCAGCATGACTTCCTAAATTGTACATGACCAGGTGACCCACAGCCATATTTACATATATATGTGTATTAATAATGGAGAATGAAAACAGCATGATAAATGAAATGCTATATTCCTGAAAGGAAAAACTCATGATCTCAAAGATGCCTGTCCTCCAACCAATTAATCTATAAATTCATCACAGTTCCAATCCACATACCAGCGGTATTTATTAGGGGATTTTCCAGACAATTTTTAAATCCACATGAAGGAGGAGGGATCTGTAAGAATAACCATCACGATTCTGCAAATGGTGAACCATTAGGGAGGAAATGTGGTACCCACTATCAAAGACAGAAGTATAAAGTTCACACAATTAAAAGAGGGTGATATTTGCTCAGTGGAGCAGGGACTGGGGATGAAACAGAATAGTGAGTCTAGAAATAGATGGACTGGATTCACACACAGTGATCAGTACACACCAAAATCAGACATTTCAGAGCAGCAGGAAAATGAGATTAGTTATTCCATAAATGGTCTTAGAATATTTTGGATATCCAGAGCAGAACTGGTGGAGGGGGGTCTTTAAGGTGTCTGTAAGGTTAAAACAAAAATGAGAAAATTTATATGAAAGTCGTTATGGTAGGATAGGGACTTCCCTGGTGGTGCAGTGAATGGTTAAGACTCAGCGCTCCCAATGTGGGGGGCCTGGGTTCCATCCTGGTCAGGGAGCTAGATCCCACTTATCACAACTAAAGATTCCACGTGTGGCAACTAACACTCGGCACAGAAAAATTGATTAATTAATTATAAAATGAATTTGTTAAAAAAAATTACTAATACTGTTGGAATATAACAGATTCAACGTGAAGAATGACTGTCATCCCCAAATGAGCCAGTGTTAAGTTCAGGATGAAAGGTTGCATGACGATTAAAGGTTTTAGATGCCCTGATCATTCATTTTTCAAAAGATATTTTAGCTTCCTCTAAAAATGAAATAAAATATAATAAAATATAATGATATGTGCATTATAGAAATAAAAAATAAAATTATTATAAATAATTTATAGTTATATTATTATAGAGATATAAAAATAAATTATAATTAATTATATAATTTATTAATTAGTGGCCACACTGCACAAACACTAAATTAACTCCCAAAGTGTCGTGTCTCTGACTGTGAGTGTTCCACACTTTGCTTAGGTAACAGCGTTGTTCGGCTGTGGAGAACCTGGCCCAGGTTACTCCGACCTTGATCTTCCCATCACTTTGTGGGGCCAATGGATGCCACCTGTTGCTCAGTTTTATGCTAAAGCTCACATTCTCTAAATTAATTAAGAGCACATCTCTGAGCTTGCCATGCTGAAATACTGTCAGGTATAGTTTCTCAACCTGGACATCTCGGGCCAAATAATTCTCTGTTTTAGGAAGCCCTTCTGTGCACTGTAGGCTATTTAGGAGCATACTGGGGTGGCATCTAACCACTGGATATCAGTAGCAAATCTGTCTCCTACAAAAAATGTGCCGAAAATCTGCCAATCTACCCAACCTGAGAACCACTGGAGTAAAATGTAATATTTGATTTCTTTTGGTGTTACCAAAAACGGGAATCCAGCTGCTTGCCATTCAACAGTCAATAAAGAGGCCAAGTTGGTGGAAAGGAAAGTTTGCTTTGTTTTGGATGTCAGCAACTGAGGGTTGGTGGGGAGGGCAGACATCTGTCCAAAGGTCGACTCCCCCACTGACAATCAGGGGGCAAGAGCTTTTACATTACAGATGCAGGGAGGCGGCTCCATGCAGAAATAGCACAGTCAGCTCTGACAGCCATCTTGAAATTGGTCATCAGTGATCTGACCAGCATCATCTTGATTGTTCTAAGTACAGTTACTCTTCAGTTCCAGGGTCAGTCTGTTTCCATTTTCTTGAGGCCAATTCTTAGCATTGTGACAGCGTATGTCATGTCTACAGTCTGGTCATCATGTAGTTAACTTCTTCCACCTAGTAGGGGTTTCAGTATCTACAAGACAGCTCTCAAGATATGGCTGAGAATATTATCTTTAAGAAGGAACTGAAGGTCCCTGACTATGGTTACTGCCTAAACTACTACTATTTGGTTCCTTTGTTTCTGCATTTTCTCACTTCACTGTTCACTTATTATTTGGCTAAAGTTTTTCCACAGACAAAAGGCAGACTGAGGACATGCGGGGCAAGTTCCATAGGGTCCGCTCCACTTCACTGATAGCCATATGAAAAGACTCTTCAGCTGTCTTAAGAGTCCCCTTGTGCTTTACAAGCTTGACATGCTGAGATATCCTATGCTAACTCTCATAACTGCCCCCGGCCCAAATAGAGATGCCAAGGGAGAGAAAAAAAAAAAAAGATAATTTTTTAAAGTCTTGCCTTTTCTTCACTAGAACATCATCTTCTGTTTCAAAAGTGTCTCCTCCTTTTAAACCTGGCCTCTGCCTCAAGGTCTAAGTTTGGAGATCATCAGGTTAAAAATATATATCTATATATATACTGGACCAAACTGACAAGGCTGGGGTTTGTAGTGGCCTTTTATCTGTGGGGCGGTTCAGAACATGCAGGCAAGTATTTCATCTGAAACCAGACGGAGGCAGCCATAGTGTCTTTCCATCTCACTTTCCAAAGCTCCTTGGCCGTGCTGAGAAAATTTCCCTCTTGGCTTCAAAACTGACTACACATTTAGCTGTAAGGGATGCAGGATGCTGACTTCAAATTTTAGAATCTGAGCTTCATAAAGAAGTTTCCTTTGGACAAGACTGAAGGTACAATAAAATGTGACTCAGTTCAGTTCAGTTGCTCAGTCGTGTCCAACTCTTTGAGACCCCATGAACTGCAGCACGCCAGGCCTCCCTGTCCATCACCAACTCCCGGAGTTTACCCAAACCCATGTCCATCGAGTCGGTGATGCCATCCAACCATCTCATCCTCTGTCGTCCTCTTCTCCTCCTGCCCCCAATCCTTCCCAGCATTAGGGTCTTTTCCAATGAGTCAACTCTTCGCATGAGGTGGCCAAAGTATTGGAGTTTCAGCTTCAACATCAGTCCTTCCAATGAATACTCAGGACTGATCTCCTTTAGGATGGACTGGTTGGATCTCCTTGCAGTCCAAAGGACTCTCAAGAGTCTTCTCCAACACCACAGTTCAAAAGCATCAATTCTTTGGCACTCAGCTTTCTTCACCGTCCAAATTTCACATCCATACATGACGACTGGAAAAACCATAGCCTTGACTAGACAGACTTTTGTTGGCAAAGTAATGTCTCTGCTTTTAAATATGCTATCTAGGTTGGCCATAACCTTCCTTCCAAGGAGTAAGCATCTTTTAATTTCATGGCTGCAATCACCATCAGCAGTGATTTTGGAGCCCCAAAAAATAAAGTCTGACAATGTTTCCACTGTTTCCCCATCTGTTTCCCATGAAGTGATGGGATCAGATGCAATGATCTTAGTTTTCTGAACGTTGAGCTTTAAGCCAACTTTTTCACTACCTGCCCCTTTTTCATTTTTCAGGTTTTTAGGGTTTGGCATTCTTCCCTGATAGCTCAGCAGGTAAAGAAGCTGCCTGCAGCGCAGGAGACACAGGAGACATAGGATCAATCCCTGGGTTGGGAGGATCCCCTGAAGAAGGAAAATGGCAACCCAGTCCAGTATTCTTGCCTGGGAAATCCCATGGACAGAGGAGCTTGGTGAGCTATAGTCCAAAGTGTAGCAAAGAGTCGGATACAACTGAGCAACTATGCACACATGATTCTGCCCTCCAACATCACAATGACTTAAAATGTTAGAAATACATACAAAGAGAAACCGACACCTGTGAATGAGGACATATTTGCTGGGCACTGCTGGAGCAGAATTCATCATTTAATCCTCTCTGTTCTCTGCCCTCTGATGGGTTTCCAGTGACTGCATCTTCGATTTACATCCAGTTGGTTGGGACCACCTCAAGAACTCACTGTTGAGAACAACCTTTTCAGACAAGGATATTCTGTCAGTAGCCTTTGAATCCTCAGCACCCAAAAAAGTACAAGAAATGAATTTGATTTCATTTTGTTAAAAAGTCTGCTGAAAACCAGTCCTTATTATTAAGGGAAGCAGGAAGAGATTCCACCATATGGACAAGCCCAGGCAAAGAAAAACGAAACCAAACCTCTATTTTGCTGCAAATTTAAGGACTCTATGTCTAAATTGGGAATAAAGAGAATGATCTCCTTTACTGGTTAAGTGTCTAGCCTGGAGATCAGAATGTGGGGTTTCTGGGAGGTTGGAATCCCAAAGAACACTACTGGCCTTCATGTTGTTGTTGTTTAGTTGCTTCAGTCGCGTCCGACTCTTTGCAACCCCATAGACTATAGCCCGCCAGGCTCCTCTGTCCATGGGATTTCCCAGGCAAGAATACTGGAGTGGATTGTCATTTCCTCCTCTAGGGGATTTTCCTGACCCAGGGATCGAGCCAGGGTCTCCTGCATTGGCAGGCGGATTCTTTACCCCTGACCCACCAAGGAAGCACCTCTTAAATATTTACTGAACTTCCAAGATATCCCAGGCACTGCGGGTACAGGAAGAAAACAATAAAAAGTAAAAGAGTATCAAATAAATGATCTAGGGTATAGCTGAAGTCTAGAGATCTAACAGAACAGTTCTATTGAACTAGAACTTAAGGAAGAGTTTAATACACAAAAAGATTTCCCCCAAACTATACAACAACCACCTATATATAAAAGAAGAGAAATGTAAAACAGTTTACAGAAGAGGGGGATCTGGCTGAACAGCAAATACATGAAAAGATTCTCAATCTTAGTTTTGGTAAAGGAAATGGAAACTAAGCAGATACCAGTTTTCACCTATAATATTGTTAAATTTAAAAATTAACATTTACTATGTACATCGATTTTGGAGATGAGCTCTCACAGGTTCCTTGTGATGATGTTAATAGCCGCACCTTTTTGTAAGGTGATTTGCAGGGTTTACTAAGATTATAACTGTATATACTCTTTGACCAAGTAAAATTGCTCTTGGGACTTTGCTGGCAGTCCAGTGGTTAGGAATCTGTGTTTCCATTGCAGGGAGTATGTCTTTGATCCCTGGTTGGGAACTAAGGTTACACATGCTGTGAAACAGAGTAAAAAAAAAATAAGACTGCTCTTAAGTGGCTCCAGGGGGCCACTTCCCCTGATAGTCATACCATTCTGTACCCATCCCCCGCACCACACACATGCAGACATTGGACTTGACCATGACACTTGCTTTGGCCAATGGAACGTGAGGATGTATGAGGCAATGACAAGGCTTGGATCACTCCCTCTTGGAAACCTAAAAACCGCCATGTTGTTATACTGCAGCCATACTGAGAGACCTTCCGAGAGAGAACAAAGTGGTCCAGCTGATCAGCCAGAAGGAGGTCCCAGACCTACAGCCTTAGTACAGCAGGGTCAGTCACAGCCTAGCCATTCAGGCAGTCCTAGCTGAGACCTCAGATGTCATGCCCCAGAGTTGAACCATCTCCACCACGGTTGTATCCTTACTGCAGTGAGTGGAGTGGTGAAAAACAGATGCAGCCAGAATGTCTACCAAAAGGGGAGGGATGAAGGGACCATGCTACATCCATTCTATAGACTCAAGTGTAAGGACCACAGTAGAAAAAATCTTACACCTGCCCATCTGAATACATATCATCCTATGATAAGTGGAAAACGGCAGCATTGTAGACAATCCTGGTGTTGTAAAAGTACATTCAAATCCTTAAATGAATGCAAAGTAAATCTGTGTATGAGCAGGAAAAATGTGGAAGACTGTATTGGGTTGTTGATATGAGCTATTTGAGGAGGATGGGAGGAGGGATGTGGTGAGGTGGAGATTATTGCCTTTTTAAATCTGTTTTTAAAGTAATGCAGTCATTACACGCATGATTCTGGTAATTAAAGGAAATCTAATGAAAAAATGGGAGCACAAACAGCGTTTTAAAAAGATTAGCCTCTGAAATAAATCAACATAAAAGAAAAAAAAAGCTGGGAGAGTAAAACTAAGGGTGCCTGCAGGAAGGTTCTTTCACAAAATTTAAATGAGCATTATTTTTTTTTGGCCAGCTTTAAATTCAGATTAATTATGTGAAAACTTTCGGCAGCTTTTTTCCACCTGGGTTTTCAAGATTCATTTAATATGATTATTTGGCATTTTTCCTAGCAAGTTCCACTGGAAAGGGCAAACATCTGCTTTTATCTCTGTGAACATATTTACTGTGTGTGTGTCTGTGTGTTGCAGGAAGTGCACTAAATGATCAATTTAAATCCTTTTGCTCTGGAATTCAAATGACCTGGAAGCTTAAGAAAATATTTTGTCTTCTAAATATCATACACATGGAACAAATGATCCCAAAATGTTGCTGTCTGATACCTGTCATTGTGTTTCTTTTTTTGTAGGAAACATCTGCATGTACAATAGAATCTAGACAAATTCATGCCAATATGCTTGACTTTTTCCTTCCTTTGTCTAATACCATGCTTCTCCACTTTGCCTTCCTATTGCAAACTTCTAGAAGGCTTTGCGCATATACAAGTGCCTGGATCTCACCCAGGGATTTTGACTTAATGTGGACGAAGCCTCGGCATGAGCATTTGTGAAAGAAACCTCAGGTGATTTTAATCTGCACTCAACATTGAGAACCACTGGTGTTACGAGGAGTATGAGTAATAATTATTCTCAATGAACACTTAACATATTTTTATCTTTTCTTTTGAATCCATGACAAATTGAATACTATTTCACAAAGTTTTAACATGAATTGTACTTTATGGAAGTTGAGTTGTTTGAAAACTAGTAAAAGAAATGATCATTTAATTAAAAAATTCTGCTAACCGGGAATATCATTTAATGTGAACACAAGTCCTGTGTGAATTACAAGAGGTTTTCAGAGGCTGGCATGTGCGTTTCCATATCAAAATATCAAAGTCTCACTTGATAGTGACACAAAATAGTGTTCAGAACTTGGTGCTATAATTAGGTTGGCATTTCATAGCTGTGTTGTAATGTTTAATCAGGTTGTAGCATTTCATTCACAAAACTCCTTCCATGAGGTAACCTCTGATTCATGTCAATGTATGGCAAAACAAATACAATATTGTAAAGTTAAAAAATAGATAAGTAAACTAATTTAAAAAAAAATTAAAAAAACTGTGTTTCACAATAATTTTTCTCTAATTTAGTTTGAACTTAACAAAACATATGTGGACAAGCTCCCTTTAAAATCGTGAACTTAGAATAGCATTGACATGGATACACCACCTTTTGTAAAACAGAAAGGTAGCAGGCACCTGCTGTACAGCACAGGGAACTCAGCTCAGTACTCTGTGATGACCTAGAGAAGTGGGTTGGGGAGGTGGGAGAGAGGCTCAAGAGGGAGCGGCTATATGTATACATACAGCTGATTCACATTGTTGCACAGCAGAAGCCAACACAACATTGTATAGCAATTATACTCCAATTAAAAAGACACACAGAGAATCATGAACTTGCCCTGAATTGATCTTCACTCACTTCTTTACTCTTAAAAGCATCTTTGAGCAGTTGATTTTCTGCCTCAAATGCTTCTAAACTCTTCCCCTGGACTGTACACTTCTCCGGGAGACAGAAAGTTTGTGTTCACAGTGCTAGGCACATCATAGGGTAATTAAATGCCTGCTCCCCTGGTTAGTCATTTTTGCTCGGCAATTTTGTTTGCTATAAAATATTATCCCATGCACTAGAAAGGTCGTCAAGATTCTGACATATTTGAGGAAAAGTCATCACTCCCTGGGGTTTTGACAAGTAGTATATTTACTCTGTGAGTGGTGAGACAGACTTCATCTTGTTTCTTTTCTCAAAAAGGTCTAATGTGTTCTCTTGTGACTCTTGGGTTTTCATCAGCCAAGTATCAGCCCACCATAACACAGAACCCCAGACTGGGTGACTTACAAAAATCAGACATTAATTTTTCACAGTTCTGGAAGCTGAAACTCCAAGATGTCAGTGCCAGGAAGGTCAGGATCTAGTGAGAGACCTCTGATAGACTGCAGCCTTCTTATTGTGTCCTCACACAGCTGAAAGAGAGATTTCTGGCCTTCTCTTGTGTATTCATACACACTAAGTCACTTCCGCTGTGTCCAACTCTTTGCCAACCCATGGACTATAGCCCGCCAGGCTCCTCTGTCCATGGGATTCTCCAGGCAAGGATACTGGAGTGGGTTGCCATGCCGTCCTCCAGGGGATCTTCCCAACCCAGGGACTGAACCTGTGTCTCTTATACCTCCTGTATTGGCAGGCAGGTTCTTTACCACTTGTGCCACCTAGGACGCCCATGTCCTCTTAAAAGGGCACTAATCCCATTTGTGTGAGCTCCACCCTCATGATCTATTCACCCTCCAAAGGCCCCACCTCCTAATACCATCACACTAGGGATTATGACAATGACTTCTTGGGGTCATTTGGCTGCTGTGAGGTCAGCTTTCATGGGTACAGTAAGGACGGAGGCGCTAGCAGTCAGGCACTATCAGTGTTCATCATCTGGGGACCATGAAAGCTGTTGTCCCAGTGGACCAAACCCACTTCTGCATCTGCACATCCTCTTCCCTGGATGCATTCTCAGCGAACCCACATGGGTCCACTGCCCATGTGTTTACAGCCACACCCAAGGGGTGGCGAGGGGCAGCCCTTTGCAGAGGGCACTGAAGACACTCTCCAAATGCCTGTGTATGCCGCTCATGGTTGGCCAGGTGGTGAGGCTTGGAAGCGGGCCCAGGCTGATTGTGCCATGGCACACAGATTCCAAGGCAGAATCTGAGGACTTGCATCCAAGAATTCTGTATCCTAACGTGGCAGCCCAGGTACTTACAAAGGTAGATTAGTCATGGTGGGAGGACAGAGCATCTTTTATTTATCAGTTTGTTTACTTGATTTATAACTCTTGAGTATGGAGACATATGTTGTGTGCAGCAGATGCTGAGGGTGCCCCACCCCTTTGTGTTCCTAGGCTTCCCCATTCAGGTGCACTCAGCCTGACTTCCAATTGTCAAGACTGCATCTCTGTGCCTCGGGGCTTCAGGTTCCTGCTGGAGTCTGCTCTGCTGCTAGAACAGCAGACGGAACATGAGAGGAATGGGTCTTCCAGGAGCAACTTCGAACAAAAGACCGATGGGCATTGGCACAGAAGTACCCCAGGTTCTCCACCCAGGGGTGTTCACCCTCAGAGTTACCCCATCAGGGGAAGTCTGCCGTCATCCACATGACTGACATGCTTGATGACACCTTTTATTGGCTCTACGCCCTCCCTTGTCTTACTTCCCCTCCCCTTCTTGTCCACAAAACATATCTGCATTTCAATGCTTGTTTCAGCTGCTGCTTCTGGGAGAATCCAAACCAAGATGGTGCACAAGCTCCCTTTTTGTGCTTGTCCCAAGTCTACAAATGTAAGGGGGTGGGCCTGGTGTGACCACTTTGTCTCCCTCATCTGACTCCTCACTTTAGCCAAATGAACGAGGTTGTGATGATACCCATTTGAAAAGGCTTTAAGCATGAAAGTGATTTGTCCAAGGCCCCAAATTAAGACATAAGACAATAATTAAAAGTGTATACAATCTCATCTGTCCCTTACTTGCTGTGTATCCTTGTGCAGGTGGCATGTGATGCACAAGATGGAGATGATGGGTAAGTCGTATCCATCTGAACTATTTACTGGGCTGCTGCCAAGGTCCAGGGAGATGATGGCAGTGAGAGATCAGATACACTATGAACCGCTTTACTTCTCAGGATTATTACATCCACACTGCCCTAACCTCAGGACAATGGAGTTGGGCTCCCACCTCTTCTCTACCTCTTTATCAATTTCTTATTTCTTCTTCCCTTTCCTCTCTTCCCTTCTGAGACTTGAATGATAAGAATCAAGATTTCTTATTTTATGACAATCACAATTATCTAGACTCAAGTAAAAAATATAAGACAAAATTTTCTCCTTGAATGTCCCTCTTTTTCAGTATAACTTCAGTTGAACAAAAACTAAGGTCTTTACTGTGACCTCACTGCTCTGCTAGAACCACGGAAACATCAGATATTAGTGTCCCTAGTCAAAGAATCCAGGGGCTTTCCAGGTGGCTCAGTGGTAAAGAATCCACCTGAAAATGCAGGAGACTCGAGTTCAATCTCTGGGTCAGGAAAATGCCCTGGAGAAGGAAATGGAAACCTCCTCCAATATTCTTGCCTGGGAAATCCCACGGACAGAGGAGCCCGGCAAGCTACAGTCCAAAGGGTTGCAAAGAGTCAGTCATGACTGAGAGACTAAACAACACAAAGTCAAAGAATCCACTAGCTCTTGGGAATGCATGTCATCTTTAATAAATGTTTCTTGGTTCTCAGACAGTATTTGAGCATCGAAAAACAACACAATTATGTAAGATTCTGTCTTGCGTGCATGCTAAGTTGCCTCAGCAGTGCCCAACTCTTTGTGATCCTGTGGACTGTAGTCCACCAGGCTCCTCTGTCCATGGGATTCTCCAGGCAAGAATACTGGAGTCGGTTACCATGCCTTCCTCCAGGGGATCATCCCAATCCAAGGATCGAACCCATGTCTCTTAAATCTCCTGAATTGGCAGGTGGGTTCTTTACCACTAGCACTACCTGGACCACCTAAGATATTATCTTATTTATTTAAAATAAAATGATCAGAGATACTTGTGAATGTATATGTGTCACGTGTATATGTTAAGTGACACACATTCCTTGGCCCTATAGTTTTGACAACTGCAGTTGTCAATGTTATTTGGCCTTGACCTTTTAAAGAACACCATTTTTATGTGCTATATTCCTGTGAGATCATTTGAGGGAAATGGGAATCATTAGGGTAGAATATAATTATCTCTTTAAAAACTTTTATTATTTTCTAAAATATGCAAATAGTATTTCTAAACAGTAGACGAGCTTATAATTACAGATATGCAAGTGGATTCTTAAAATCATCATTATAAAATCCCACCATCCAAAGAGAATCACATTAACATTTTGATACAGATTCTTTTAAAGTCTTTTGTATATAATACAACAGTTGTCCACATGACTAGCTGACCCATTCTTTCAGGACAGAAATTAAGCCCTCCTTCCCATTGCTTATCTGCTGAGAGAGAGAAAGCGTATCTAAGCAACCAGAGGCCCATGGGGACAGAGACTAAATCCATGTGCCTCTTGAAATTATAGTAAGCAGGTTCTTTCTTAAAATGCTTTGGGCTTAAACATATACCAAGTAAAGCTTTCCAACTATTTCATCATATCTAATGACCAGACGATATTCTGTTAATATAGCTACTATAATCCATTTGGCCAATTCGGAATGAGTGGGTATTTGAGCTTCTCTAGTATCAATCTTGGAGAAGGCAATGGCAACCCACTCCAGTCCTCTTGCCTGGAAAATCCCATGGATGGAGGAGCCTGGTAGGCTGCAGTCCATGGGGTCGCTAGGAATCAGACATGACTGAATGACTTTACTTTCACTTTTCACTTTCATGTCTTGGAGAAGGAAATGGCAACCCACTCCAGTACTCTTGCCTGGAGAATCCCAGGGATGGGGGAGCCTGGTGGGCAGCCGTCTCTGGGGTCGCACAGAGTCGGACACGACTGAAGCGACTTAGCAGCAGTAGCAGCAGCAGCAGTATCAATCTACTATATACAATACTCATAAATAAATAAGTTTCTACACCCATTTCAGGGCACTTGACATAATTTGCCAATCTGTTTGCTTCAGGTCTCCGGATACCCACTTGGCTTTGTAAGACCCATCAAAACATCAGTTCCTTCAACTATCAGCTCGAATTTGCAGACAGATGACCCACAGAGGTATTCTGTTTGTTCTAGATGATATTTTCAATATTTGAAAACTCCACCTGCATATATGAATGTCTTCTTTCTCAGAAAGAACTCTGGCCACTGTAGATCCATAACCCCATATAGCAATAAGCAGCAGGGTCTGAGTTTCAGGGCCTCATTAGTCTGTACCCCGGTTTCCACAATATCTTCCTCCCCATACCCTCACTCACAATTTGTTTGCTCATTCATATCTCCTGCCTGCCCTCACTCCTCAGGCATTTCAATGTGTGACCATCTGTTGGTCACCATGGATTTCTTAGTCATTGAATGGCACCAACCTATGTTACCCTATAAGCACTAGAATCTGGGCTAAAATGTAATGTCCCAACTCTAAATTTAAGAGATGTGTGACTTTAGACAACTGAGTTTCCTGAAGACTAAATTTGCCCTCTGATGATATAATGTCATTAACTCATGATCCTTATGAATATCAAATTAGATAACTCATGTTGAAAGCCCCTTGAATACAGCACAATCCCCAACAAATGTGCACTATAATTATCAGCCCATGGGAGAAAGCTTCTTGTTCCATTAATATGACCACTCTTAGTGCAAGATACAAATGAGGGCAGGGATAGAGCAAGAAGACCAATTAGACTATTAACTTACAGTAAAGAATAACAAAACACCAAATTTACATTATTGCTGTCACCAATGCTCATTGGCTGTTCACCAAAACCATTTCTTCTTATTTCTGGCACAGAGATAGACTACATTTCCCAAGCTATCTTGCTGCATAGATGGTCATGTGACTGAGGTCAACAGAATGTGAACATAAGTTATGTATGCCACTCAGGTCTATCCCAACAGCTTCTCCCATGATCCTCACTGCTTTCTTCCTCCCTTCACTTCACCCTGATAACTTTGGTAAACTTGAAACCTATGTACCAAAGGCAATGGGATGAAACTGGACTTGTCAATCTTTGCTTAATGAGAGCTATCTATTGGCAATATCTGTTTATATTTTATATGCAATAGAAATGAATGTCATGTGTATAAGCCATTATCAATTTGGGTGTGTTTGTTACCAATTGTTTTTTTAAGGGAGTATTTTCCGGTGATCCAGTGGTTAGGACTCCACACTCTCATTGCTGAGGGCCCAGGTTCAATTCCTGGGCAGGGAACTAAGATCCCACAAGCCAAGCAGTTCCTCAAAAAAAAATGTTACTTAATAAAGAGTATTAATGGAAATAACCAATAAACCTACTTGCAGTAGGAAGAGAAAAGAATTTTATTCACGCCAAACTGAGGACTATAGCCTGGGAGACACAGATTCAAGAAGCACTTGAATTCTATTTTGTTGAACTACAACATGGAAGAAGTTTACAAAAAGCAAAAATTGCAAAATACATAAGCTGTTTGTCAAGAACTAGGATTGGAGCTGGCAAGAAGTAAGGTGCTTGTTAAGCAAGGGTTGGTTGGCGTCTGAAATGGTTGCTTAGTTACAAGAGGAGGCCTTGAGATGCAGCTGGCAGCTGCTCACAGATACTGTTTTGAGAATGGCTGGTGGTGTCCTTGAGTCTAACAGAGTTCAGAAATTTTAAGTTCTCAGTATTATAGGAACATGTCTACAAATATGTCCACAATGGCCACCCAGATCCATTTTTGATGCATGAATGCATTCTTTTATTTAATGGTTAAAGTCTAAGCACAATGCATGTTTAATAGGCTACAAACAGGCAATTTTGTTTACCCTAAAGTCCATGGGGGGCTTCTCTGGTGGTTCAGTAGTAAAGAATCTGCCTGCAATGCAGGAGACGTGGGTTTGATCTCTGGGGCAGGAAGATCTCCTGGAGAAGGAAATGGCAACCCACTCCAGTATACTTGACTGGGAAATCCCATGGACTGGCAGGCTGCAGTCCATGCGGTCACAAAAGAATGGATGCGACTTAGCAACTAAACAACAACAACAACAAAAGCTGGGGAGAAATCACGTAGAAGTCAGAATGGCATCCCCAAGGGTCAATGTGTGAAAATTCTTTCCATCAATAGTTTGCAATGTCTGAAATATTATAGGTAGAAAAACTTCCTGAATCTAGTTATGAATTTCTTTTCTTTTTTTGCCTTTTATTTTTTGAGTTAAAATCAGTAAGAAAAAAATAGCAAACGTCAGTTTCAAGCCAATTAAGGATACTTTTGGTTACAAATGCAGTACTTGGAAACTGATTATGAAATACTTCCTGGGAGACACATCTTCTTGCTCACAGAGTTAGATGAAAAGCAATTAATTTTTATTTTAAGAAAACATGAGAGAGCTTTTCAGTACAAAGCAGAGAAATCAAGAAAAAAATGTGTCTATAAAGTGATAGAACATAAGTGCACTTAGATGGATAGCAGAGAACATCTAATTATATATCATATCATTAAGTACACTGTCACAGAATCATAATTCGTGCACAAATTATAACTCTATGCAGCCCCATTTTTCTACATTGCACACTCCACTCATCACCTAAGCACGACTTACAATTTTCTTTTTGTCACTTTACTCATCAGAAGGTCTTTTTCCTCGGATGTCCAAAGGAAATGCAGTATACATGCAAGACAAAGTTGACTTTGTCTTTCATGTGATGATAGAACATTTTTGTTTTTGGGGGGCAATGACACCTTACATTTTGTGGGAGGGTTATCTATTAACCATTGTTTAGGTTCCCGAGAGGTTGCCATACCCTCAAGTACATAAGGCTGCCATGAACCAAGCCTGGACAGTAGGGCCCGTCTTTTTAAGGCTTAATACTTAATTAAAGGCTTAATACTCCTTAAGGCTCAGAGGACACATGGCCCAAGGCAGATCAGAGAGAGACCCGAAACTTTTGCTGTGACTCTTGTGAATTAGTAATCCTCATTTTTCCTGAGATTATAATCTAAATGGTGGGCCCAAGCCACCACATGGAGTCTCCTGAGAATAAGATCATGTGAAGAATGCTGAGTCCATTGGTGGAAAAACCATGCCCTCACAACACCATTTGTGTCCTCATATCCAGCTGAAGCTATGTATGCTGTGCACCTGGAGGTCCTTGAGCCAATAAATGCACTCTCTCTCTCTCCCATTTTGTTTTTGTTTAATTTTGAGTTTGGATTCCATCACTTGCAATTGAAGAGTTCAGATTAATCCAACAGTGAATGGGAAAATATTTTCTTATAGCTACCATGATTAACTATCTATTCTATGACAGGCATCAAATTTGGTAAGGCAGAGACCCACTTGAATCTCCAAAACAACATTGAGGGTGATGTCAGTTAACATTTATTAGGTACTTGCTTCATACTGAGCAGTACTCTATGTAATTTTCATTGTTGGAATAGTAATTGACATATAAGGGTCAAAATTCCAAACAGTACAAATTGGTGTAAAATTAAAATCAAATCTCTTCACTCTCCCAGACCTCATTCCCCAGTTCTCTGGCTCAGATGCAGTACTATAGCCAGCTACTCTGTAATCTCTTGGAATATTCGATATAAATAAATGTGCATAAGAATAAAATGGATGTGAGGATGTGTTCATTTTTAACACAAATAACACCAGCTAATAATAACAGACTGGCTATCATAGACTAGGTACACTTTTCAACACATGACACTTACTTAATTAAATTTTATTTTAAATGTAATTTATTATTAAGTTTAATAAATTAAATCTTATTTAACTATCATGAGACTCAGGACGTGAGTCATCCTATGAGGAAAATAAAACACGGATAAATCAGGGAAACCAAGCAGGCCTTCTGAGCATGAACCCTGTGGATGTGTTAAGGGATCGGTAGGTAACATTCCAGTTTTCCACCCGAGTCTGCAAGAAATTGAGAGGCGAAGCTCAACTCATGCCATCTTGGAATCAGGGTTCGGTTGTAGGAAGCAGCTTGGGAATATAGTCATGTCGGCAGTGGCGGGGTGGAGTTCTAAAACCTTTCCCTCACATATGTACTGCCAGTGGGAATGTAAATTGTCCAACCACGATGGAAAACAACACAAAAAAAGCTAATAGCAGAGTTTCCATATGATCCAGCAATCCCACTCCTGGGCATATACCCAGAAAAAACTAATTCAAGAAGATACAAGCACTCCAGAGTTCAAAGCAGCATTATTTACAATAGCCAAGACATGAAGACAACCTCAGTGTCCATCAACAGATGACTGGATTAAGAAGATGTGCTACACAATAAAGAAGAACGAATTCTGCCATTTGCGGCAACATGGATAGACCTAGAGATTATCATACTACGTAAAGTAAGTCAGAAAGGGAAAGACAAATATCATACGATACCACTCATTATGTCGAATCTAAAAAATAATACAGATGGATGTATATACAAAATAGAAACAGACAGACATAGAAAACAAACTTGTGGTTTCCCAAGGGGAGAGGGAAGGAGGAGCTGGACAAATTAGGGGTTTGGGGTTAACAGATACAAACTATTCTGTATAAAATAAACAACAAAGATTTACCGTACAGCACAGGGAACTATACCCAGTATCTTGTAATGACCTATGAAAGTGAAAGTGTTAGTCACTCAGTTGTGTCCAACTCTTTGTGACCCCGGGGACTGGGGCCTGCCAGGCTCCTCTGTTCATGGAATTCTTCAAGCAAGAATACTGGAGTGGGCTGTGCTTTCCTTCCAAAGGGGACTTTCCTGACCCAGTAATCGAGCCTGGGTCTTCTGCATTGCAGGCAGATTCTTTACTGTCTGAGCCATATAATCTTCAAAAATACTGAATCACTATGCTCAACACCTGAAACTAACAAAATACTGTAAATCGACTACACTTCAATAAAATCTTTTCCTCTTTCCTACTCCCACTATCCAGCCTAGAGTTTGGGGCAGACCCCTTCTTGGAAAGTTAAAATCAACAGAGGCAAGCTCATCCAATATTCCTGCCTCACCCTGTTGGAGATGGAGAGGAAAATTAAGAGAAAATCTTCATGGTTCAGGCATTTAATAGAAACTTGGATTTAGGTGGGAAATTAGGCGGATGTCACCTACCTAGTAAGTAAGAGGACAGAAGTGCTTCTCTAGTGCCTGTATATGGACTCATGTGCTGGGACGCTCAGCTGTGTCTGACTCTTTGTAATCCTATGGACTGTTGCCTGCAAGGCTCCTCTGCCCATGGGTTTCTCCAGGCAAGAGTACTGGAGTGGGTTGCCGTTTCCTCCTCCAGGGGATCTTCCCAACAAAGAATTGAGGATCAGAGGAGTTAAGGAATATGCCTAAGTCATACAGCTCAGTGTCAGGGCTGGAAAGTCTCTGGCTCCAAAGTGTGTATAAATTCACTACTGTGAGCTGCCTCCCAGAGACAAGCTGCATTGAAAGACAGGAGCCGCCTACCTGCAGGCACACCTTTTCTTTTTGATATGACTCATGAATCTAATTTTCTTAACATTGCAAGCATATGCCTGCCGGGTGGACATAATATGTAAATGACTTGTTTACATTTGCATATTAAGAAATGTACAAAGAAGTATAAATCGGCTTATATGTAATGGATTTTTCAGTTTCAATCACTGGCATTGCCTCGAATTCTGTCCCTGTGCCTCTGCTGGTCTTTGATAATATTTTACTGTAGAATGATGATCTCCTCCCTTTAAAAAAAAAAAAAAAAAAAAAAGGACAATGCATGACATATCCTCCTTCAATCTCTTAAATGTCCTCACCACTGAATCAAACCAGATGTCCGTATCTTGGCCTTGTGTCTTGTCTGTCTTCTCCTTCTCTCAGCTCTAAGCATCCTGGCCTCTTGCTGATCCCCAAACACTTCAGTAGTCAGCCCTGCGTTCAACAGTGGATGTCCAGTGTCTAGAACAGTGTTTGGCATGTGGTACATGCTTAGGCATTACCAGCTGAATAAACGGGCAAGCATTTCTAAGCAAGGCATTGAGCACACAGAGTCCCAGCGTTAGAGGCCAGCAAGGTGTGAGAGGTCTTGTCTGAAGGGGAATGAGAGTGGGCAGAAGTGGACTTGGGCATTTTGTTTTTTTTATTCTTTTTATTTGACTCCATCTTGTGGCATGCAAGATCTTAGTTCCCCAACCGGGGATTGAACCCATGCCTCCTGCAGTGGAACCGTGGAGTCTTAACCTCTGGACTGCCAGGGAAGTCCTTGGCTGTATTCTGAAAAAGCTAACTTTCTCAACAAAGGGGTAAGGAACTTAGCAGTAAGATAATATGAGTTTTGATGATCAAAACAGATTCACACACACAAAAAAGAGGAAAGCCGTCATCAAGCTTTACCAATAATTTCAAAGGATACAAACGACTGATAGACACAGGCAGAACAGAAACAGCTTCAGAACAGAGGGTCAGGCATCCAGATCTTTCCGCCACTTTATTTATTTTTACTTTCATTTTCTAATTCTTATTTTCTTGGCCGTGCTGAGTCTTCATTGCAGCACGCAGGCTTTCTCCAGTTGCATCCCATAGCTTCTCTTGTTTCAGAGCATGGGCTCTAGAACACACAGGTTCAGTTATTTGCAGCACGTGGGCTCTCTAGTTGTGGCTCACAGGCTTAGCTGACCCTGGCATCATTAGCGGGATCATTAGTTCCCCAACCTAGGATTGAACCTGCTCTCCCTGCATTGGAAGGCAGATCCTTAACCACTGGATCACCAGGAAAATCCCTTTCTCCCCACTTTGCACAAAGCAGTCTCACGTGAACATCTGAAATCTCCAAGTGGTGCATGTACATAGTGAATGTCACTTTGAAGAAAGTTGGCAGTCACCAAGCATCTCCGGTTTATTAATATAAGCAGATGGTCACCAGCTTATGTGATTGTCCTATGAGCCATGACTCATAACTCCATTGATTCCAGCTTTGTTTCTGTGGAAATTTTGTTTTGACCATCAAGATACTGCAGCCACCCCTGAAGACGCACGCACTCTGGGGGGCATTGGGATGGAGACAAGCAGGATACTGGCCCCAGATAGATAGGGTGCACATCAAAGGAATGATTTCAGTGAGCCCAGACTCTTGCATCTTCCCATACATAGAAAAACACTAAAATCATTAACCTGAGATGTCTGGTTTTGTGACTAGCTGTCATCTTTTGAAGTTTCACTACATGCTTTGTTGGTTTGTTTGCTTTTTTTTTTTTTTTTCCCCCAGCAAAACCTTCTATATATCCTGGCTCCCTCTTCGGAGCAGCCCCTCAGATTGATCTGAGAGGCTGCCATTCTGTGCTATTGCCCTCAGTAGGGTAACGGACTAAAACACAGTTCTCAACTTTTAGGTTGTGTTTTTTTTTTCTTTTTTCCAATCTATACTTACCTTTAGCAATATTAGGCTTAAAGCATTAGATAAAAAGGGTACTCCTGACTGTAAACACTAGGGAGTCTGTTATTAAGTTACTGAACTGGTTGACTTGGACCCACCCCCAGGGTCCTAACCCCAGTTGAGACCCCCTGTGCTGGCCAGAGAGACTCTTTTTCCACTAGGATTTGCCCAATCAATAATGAAACCAATGCGGAAACTGGAACAGTAGTAGCTCTATTCAACAGTCAAAACATGAAGAAATGAAAATTTAACTCACAAATCAAATTCTCAACCTGATTTGAGAGGGAAATCACATATATAGGATGGTGGAGGTAAAAGGGAGGGAATTCTAAAGAATGGAAGGAATATTCATTACTTATCCAAAAACAGAGGTGTGGTCTGGATCCCAAACTGATACAACTCTCCTTTTCAGTCCTTGCCTGGGCTTTTCTGGTGGTTGCTATGGTAAAGTCAACTGTCGTGACATCCATGGGTGTGTCATTTAGCTAACACATTACAATGAGCAGGTGAGGTTCAAGGTTTACTGGAAGTCAAGTCTTCTGCCATCTTGGACCTTGGATGATTTAACCAGTTTTGCTTTTCTCTTTGCACCTTTCTCCTGAAACTGAGATTAGAGTAACTGGTTTCCATTTGAGGGAGGGGCAGGGGTATGGTCCTGGGGTGATGGCCTTGGTAACAATTAGTGTGAACAGAAGGTGAGCCGCGATCGCCTTCCTTCTTTCTGGTGGTGTCCCCACCACTCCCTACTTTAACCTAGGGAGTGAATTGTGAACCTACTGGTTAAGCCTTTCCTTTCAAACCAAAATCTGATAGAGAGCTTTGAAGGGTTTTATAAAGAGAGTGACACGTGACACAATTAGACTGTCTTTCTATTATGAAGTTGCTTCTGATCACCTTCTAAAGAAAGGGGCACTGTTTTAACATCCTTAGGGTGGGGATCACAGCTTAGTTCTTTTTGAATCTCATTTCACTCTGGGGTGAAAATGCCAATCTCTCAACAAATGGTTTTTGAAGTGATTACAAAATAATGAGTTTAATTTTGACTTTTACAAAAGAAGATATGATAAATAGCAAACACAGTCGGAAGGGGGTCTACAAATTCACGATGAACACAAAGAGAACAATATTCACGCTTTTTTTTTTTTTCGGCAAGAGACTTATTTGGAAGTTCTGTGAGCAGAGAGATTAAATCGTTTCATTCATCATCATACCCCTCACATTTAGTACAGTACGTCCATACAATTAATATTTTCTTGAATTTATTGAATGAATACCTACAAAAAATTGGAAGTTATTGAGAAGGATAATGGCTATATTTAGAAGCACACATGGGGGGGGAGTGGCAGCAACAAAGTTTAAGATATATATGCACTCAGAGAAAATTATTAAGCCCTTTAGGAGAGAATCTGAAAATTCAGGAGTAATTCAGAACTAGTTTTGGCAGCGATGGAAAAAAAAAATCACTAATGATGACAAGGCTAGCTTGTGAAAGAAAGAACATTGCTTGGCTGACTCAGTCTGGATCCCCTGATGTTGAAAGAGTAAGGCCTTAAGCAGATCACAAAGGAGGAAATTACACTCATCAACGTGTGAAAAGATGTTGGCATGAATAATGATCAGGGTAAGGACACATTTTGGAAACATTCCAAAGATGGTAAACGGCAACTCAACAGCCAGAAATATTCACATGGGAAGAAAAGAAAATATGGATCTCTGTACTACTAATAACATTGTATTTCCCAATTGCAACTTACAGTGCGGGGAGAGGGAGTCATGAACCCCCAGTATAAGGAGAAGAAGAAGAAAATCCTAAAGGTTTCCATGGCTTTCTTGAAAGTAAACACTACACATTGACTGAACCTGAAAGGTAGAAGTCTGTTGAAAGTCATGGTGCCCTGATTATTTTCTATTTATCTCTTCTTCTGTCCAAGATTCATTCTCCGCCTCCTGTGAACCCAGGGGCTGACTCAGATGGACCACATCACCCAGGGGCTCAGATCAAGGTCCCCATTAGCCTTCAGCTTCCGACTGGGTTGCCAGTGGGATTTCCTTGCTTGAGAATAGAAGACAGGAGGACAGGTGTGGGTTGTCTTTTCCACTTCTCTGCTATATTCCAGATTCTGACCCAGGGACCGAACCCACGTCTCTTATGTCTCCCACACTGGCAGGTGGGTGCTTGACCACAGCACCATCTGGAGGCTGTCGGGCCTCTAATCAATTTCTATTGGTCGGAGAAGACCAAGAACCTTAGTCAGTAACAAGAGTACAGGTTCAATCCCAGGTTGGGTGCAGCCAAAAAGAAAAAAAGAACCCAGGTTCCTTAATGATTCACTGAGATTCTGCACAGTCTTCAGAGATGGCCTCTGGACATGAGTTCACCTTCTCCCCTGATTATCAGCTTTTCTGACTAAAGCAACTTTCCTTTCTCCTGACACTTGCCTCTAGAATTACCAGCTTTTGAGTGATGAGCAGCTGAACCTGAGTTCGGTAACACTGCTTGTTCCTGAGTTGGATTCGTCTCTGGCAGGAAAATGGACACTCTGCTCCTAAATGGCCACCACAACCCAAGTACCTAATTGTGTTTATGCTATTATGCATCTCATTTCCAACACTGATGACCCTGGTCCTTTATGGGCATCTGATAACACATCACATGGGAGTGATAATAAGCATTTTATGGTGATTCCAATGGTTCACAAGAAAACGGGGCTGGTAAAATGAGTTTAGCTTTAAAACATTGTAATTTTAATTATGATAGCATTTGTTTCTTTTCTGTTTTCTCCCTACAGACTCCCCGGTAAATGAGGGTACAGTTTGAGCACCTTTTGTCTACCCCAAAGTACAATGCCCTACATAGAGAACAGAAACTTGAAATTATAGCATCAAAGTAGAATTAAATTTCAGGCTATAGATAGAGGAGCAAAATGAAATAAAGCTTTCAGGATTAAGGGGAAATTCATACTTAAAATGACAACCAAAGTGAAAATCATTTCACAGAGATTGAAAGACTCAAGATCTATCTCCTTAGATTAGAAAAATGAGGCAGGGGAGGAGAGACGGAGGTTTACTTAGACAATCCTAAAATACAATCTCACGTCTCATGATTTCTGTGGCTGCTAAGAAAAGTAGCTTGGGGAACCACCCTGCAATTTCTCTTCTGAAAAAAAAATCTGATTATATCCGAGAGACGTGCTTATTTCTCATTTAAAAACTTTCTAAAATCTCCAGACTTCCAGAATATCTTCAAAGCGATACATGGAAAGAACTATCAAAAGTTTGCAGCAGATCCTAAATTCAACTAAGGCTAACTCCCAGATGGGAATTGGTGATGATAACTGCCTTGAACATCCTGAGACCTGGATTCTAATGATCCAGGCTCAGAACAGTTTCTCCATCTGTGAAATATATGTCTTGGACCAAACACTCCTTACTCACAATTTCTGTGATTTTCTTAAGTGATGTTGGCGACCATGGGAGAGATTAAATACCAAGTATTAGATAATGGCTTTGCAATTTGGCCAAAGATGCAAAATCACAGAAAAACAGATGTTAATATATTCCCTACTTGAAGCCACAGATCAAATGAAGAGACACTCAGAGGGCACCCTCCCAAAGATTTAAAATTTTTTACATAAGAAGTACCCATATTTAGAAACCTAGTAATCTCAAGCTCTATATCTTCAGTTATTTTAAATAAATGCTTTTGCACACTGGCTGGAACCAGAAGTTCCTCTTTTTGTGCCATTGTTGCAACTCCATGATATGTATTCTAAAATAAAAATTGACATTTTTATACTAATTTGTTGTTTAGAAGCAGAACGGTAACCTGGTGTATAAGACAGGTCTGCAAATAGCAGAAACCCAGCTTCAACTGGTTTTAGCCAATAGACATTATTGGCGAGTGTATGCGACAAATCCAGGGAAAGTACTGACTTCAGGTAAAGCTTGATTTAGGTGTAAAACATGGCTACTTAGACGACACATCTAATTTGATGTCTTTCTCTGTGCATACTATTCTCAGGAAGAGTCATGCCACATTATGGAAAATTAATTACCAGCAGCTCTGAGGTCTGCATCCTACCATTCCAGGATGGAGCAGAAGAAAACCGAAAAGCTTATTTCCTGTAAAAGTTGCGGAAATGGAGACTTCACTGGTGGTACAGTGGCTGGGCCTTCTCCCTCCCAGGGTGGAGGGTGGGAGTGGAGGTTCATTCCCTGGTCAGGGAACTAGATTCCACATGCTGCAGCGGAAGATTCCACATGCCATAGCTAAAAGATCCTGCGTGCGGCAACTGGGACCCAGCACAGTCAAATAAATAAATATTATTTTTAAAGTCATGGAAAATGATATTCAAATACATATCTCATTCACCTACCAAGACCAGGAGAATTATGTAGATTTGGACCATGTCCCTGTCTCCTCTAGAGTCAGAGGGTGGGGTTGGTTCTGCTCCAAGCAAGTGAACTGAGAACTGGGGGAGGACTGGTCCCGATTTTATCTAGTTATGCATTAGTCTGTGTTTGGCCCCAAGAATATAAGCTCCATGAGGGCAGGAAACCTGTCAGTCTTCTTTACTACTGTATCCCTAGTACCTATAATACTGACTATCACATCATCGGTGCACAACGAATATTTCATGAATGAATGAAAACAAGAATGGACGACGGTCAGCCAAAAGCAACAGAAGTCCAGTACCCTAGGAAATTTGTTTTGTAAATTCATAATAAGTATGGAGTATCTGGTTGTAGTCAACAAATCTGTAAATCAACAGAAACAGACTCACAGATATCAAAAACAAACTTCTAGTACCAAAGGGGAAAACTGAGGTGGGTGTGATGGGGGAAGGGGGGATAAATCGAGAGCTTGGGATGAACAAACACACACTACACAATATAGATAACCAACAAGGACCTACTGTTTGGCACAGGGGACTTTATTCAATATTCTGTGATAACCTATATGAGAAAAGAATCTGAAAAAGAAAGAACATATGTACATGTATAACTGAATCACTTTGCTGTACATCTGGAACTAACACAAACCAATACATTATAAATCAACTATACTCCAATAAAATTAAAAAAAAAAAAAACCTAAATCTGGAAATCACCAAGAGTGATTTTCCAGTTGCCTTAATATTTACGTGTGACATGCAGAGTCTACAGAGGAAGTCTAAAGATTCCCCAAGTCTGGAAACAGAGACAAAAGTCCCAAACAGCAGCATATACACACGGTCGTTGTTCCGTCACCAAGTTGTGTCCAACTCTTTGTGACCCCATAGACTGCAGCACATCGGGCTTCCCTAAAATAGGTATAAAACAACAAGGACCCGATGCATAACACAGGGATCTATATTCAATGTCTTGTAATAACCTATGATGGAAAAGAATCTGAAAAAATAATACACATACACATATAAATATATATATATACACACATAAATATAAGAAGAAAAGCTATGACAAACCTAGACAGCATAGTAAAAAGCAGAGACATTACTTTGCCACCAAAGGTCCATATAGTCAAAGCTATGGTTTTTCCAGTAGTCATGTATGGATGTGATAGTTGGACCATAAGGAAAGCTGAGCGCTGAAGAACTGACGCTTTCGAACTGTGGTGTACGAGAAGACTCTTGAGAGTCCCTTGGACAGCAAGGAGATCAAATCAGTCCAACCTAAAGGAAATCAATGCTGAATATTCATTGGAAAGACTGATACTGAAGCTGAAACTCCAATACTTGGGCACCTGATCCGAAGAACTGACTCATTGGAAAAGACCCTGATGCTGGGAAAGATTGAAGGCAGGAGAAGGGAACGACAGGATCAGACGGTTGGATAGCATCACCGACTCAATGGACACGAATTTGAGCAAGCTCTGGGAGTTAGTGATGGACAGGGAGGTCTGGCGTGCTGCAGTCCATGGGGTTGCAAAGAATTGGACACGACTGAGCGACTGAACTGAACGTATATATGTAAAACTGAATCACTTTGCTGTATTACTGAAGCTAACACATCGTAAATTGACTATACTTCAATCTAAAAACATGATAAAAAATAAATAAAAATAAAATTTACAGTGATTAAAAAAGAAATCTAAAACAGCAAATTAACAATTGTCAGTGTGTTATGGGAGGAGAGAGGAGTAGCAGTTGCATTTATCTTTGTTCAGGAGGTTAGGGTTGAAGTCACCCAGAAATGAGGACATTTAAACTGAATAATAAAGGATGTGTATATTTGGATAGGAACCCAGGTTTGATCCCTGGGTCAGGAAGATGCCTTGGAAGAGGGAATGGCAACCCACTCCAGTATTCTTGCCTGGAGAATCCCATGGACAGAAGAGCCTGGAGGGCTACAGTCCCAGGGGTTGCAAAGAGTTGGACATGACTGAGTGACTAACACTTTCACTTCACATAGGTGGATAGGCAGAGGAGGGAGGGAAGGACACTGCAGGCAAAGGAAACAGTATATATAAATGCACAGAGAATTTCTTAAAAACCTGCCTTATATATTGTATTCACAGATTTTTAATCTAGAAATTTCTCTTGTTGTATAGATGAAATTTCACAGCATCATAACCTACCCACTGAGTGATAACCACCATCATCTGTACAGTCAACTTTTTTTTAAACCTACATAAGAATCCCACAGAGTGGGGTTGAGATGCGGGTAAAGAAGGATGGGAAACAAGCCAAAAGACGGACCCCAAGCTTCTGGAATGTTTCTTCTGTCTGAAGTTTCAGCTTTTCCTTCTCTTTTGAAACATAACGGTCCAGATTCCTGTCCTCCCCTCCTCCTTCTTATTCTTGTTCCCCTTCCCTTCCTCCTTCATAATCTGAGCCCTCACCGGATTGTTCTCTTATCTCTCTGGAACCCCAAAGCTTCCACACCCACTGCAACTTCATCTAAAAGCCTGTTAAGCCCGCTTCTCACACTTCATCACTGAGGACCTGTTCCTCTCCGGCTCTCCCACTCATTCTCTCTGGTCCATCGCCAACCAGCATCGTGGTCTCCCCACTGTCCCTCTCCTGGGCACTCTTGGGTACACAATCCAGCCCACCAGCTTTGTGAACGACTCCTTATCCCCTCCTTAGAGAGGATGGGGTCAGCTGTGATCGGCTTGAGGATGGCAAGTGGTGCTGGTACATCTGTGGACCAAGCATGCCGAAAGGACAGAGAGATTCTAGCATCTGAAGGGTTCTCAAGAGCATGCTACAGAGTCTTGTTTCTGTTACACAATATTCTTTCAGCTTTTAAAATGGTGTATAATGCATGAAAGGTAATGCTTTGGAATGCTGTTTTCAAAACTTGACATGGAGGGAATATTTGATTAAAAAAAAAATGAAATGGGGGAAGGAGGTGACTTCCCTGGTGGTCCAGTGGCTAAGACCCTGAGCTGTCAATGCAAGAGGCCTGGGTTCGATCCCTGGTCTGGGAAGTAGATCCCACATGCTGCAACCAAGACTCAGGGGAGCCAAATAAATAAAAATGAGCGAAGGGTCCTGGGTCTCAGGGCTGCGTACTGATGCGAACCGGACTGTGATTTCTCCTACAGAGGTGACCCCACCACTGGCACTGACTGCAGTCACAGCCCAGCAGACCCAGGTCATACTGACTTGCGGGAGATGCAAAAGTCTACATTTTGAAGTAAAATTCCCCAAATTCTCAAAGAACAGTGTGAGGGAAATAAAAAATGTGTATGGAGCCCTGATCTGACGGGTGGTTCACCCTATTGCAACCCTTGATTATACACATTGTTTACTGAAGCTACCGCTTTGCACAGTCAAAGCAATGGAAACAATTCAGAACCCCCCTGCCTGCTGTACAGAAATGTCTAAAGCTCAAATTCTCCAGGGCCACTTGAGAGGACTTCACTTCTACTCAGCACCAGAAGGTTGTTTAAACCCTTGAAAGGTCAAAGGAGACCATAGTGAAAAGTTACCTTATTTTTCAATCAAATTTATTGAAGTACCATTTGCATATAATAAAAAGCCACCACTTGAGGCATATAGTTGGATGAATTCTGAGAAATGCACATAGTCATGTAACCACAGTCAAGCTATAGGACACATCCATCAATGCAATAACTCCCTTATGAATCCGTGGAGTCAATTCCCAGCCTCTGCACTGCCCCAGGTAAGGCCTAACATGCTTTCTGTCATTATTGTTTAGCTTTCCCATTTATCGAGTTTCATATAAATAAAACGGTACACTATGCACTTGTTTGTTTCTGGCTTCTCTTACTCAGAAAAACGCTTTTGAGATTCATCCATGTTGTGTGCATCAGTACCCCATTTCTTCTAATGTTTGAGTCTTATTCCACTTATAGATATATAGAAATGTGTTCAGCAATTAGCCTGATGACAGACATTGGGTTATTGTGAATAAAGCTGCAGTAAATAAATGTAAGTATAAGCTATCCATCTTTTAAAACTCCATTCAAGTGGACGTGTGTGGTGCCTCACTGTAGTTTAAATCTAGGTTTCTTTGATAACTAGTAGTGAATATTTTTTTCATGTGTTCATTTGCCATATGTATATATTTTGGGGGAACACTCTGTTCAAGTGTTTTGTCCATTTTTCAAATTGGTCCTTTGTCTTCTCTTCTGGATACTGGTACTTTGTCAGCAGTATGATTTGCAAGTATTTTCTCCCAGTCTGTGAACTTGGTTTCAATACCAAAAACAATATTCTGTACCTCATACATTATTTCCACATACATCACCTCATTTCATCCTTAGCGTGTGCGGGGGCGGGAACTTACCAATAGAGCGAAGAAGGTTGTATCTTAATTTTTCAGAGGAAAAACCGAGAGGAGAAGAATAGGACTTATTCTGGGTCACACAGCTGTTAACTTGATAAATATCACGCCATTAGTTAGATTTGCAGTATTTTTAACCACCTCAGGATTCATTTGCTGAAATGTGAGCAATACAAAATGGAAATTTTTGTTCTTTTTTCTAAGCCCTGATGTATCTTCAGGGCTTAGAATTGTGCCTGCACGTAGCAGTCGTTAAAATAATTGTTGACAAAATTCCTCTCTCTTTTCATAATTAGACCATGTTCGACTGGAAAACTACCTTGCATCCCACCTCTTTCTGTGTTTCACTGACTAACTATTCCCTCTCTCCATCATGGAACCTAGGTCCCAGCTACACTGATTGGTCCAGAGAGAGGCACATGACCAAGGCTGGTCCAATCAGAGTAAGTCTCAGGATTTCTGGAGGAGTTAGCTGGAGAGACACTTTATCGTGTCTTTCCTACTGTAAAATGAGATGACTTGATGTGGGGGCAGTTGTAATCAACCTGCCATGAAGAGAGGTAACCTTTCTGAGAATGTAGCCAGCCCAGAGAAGAGTCAGGGATAAGACAGAAATTCAGGACTGATGCCATCTTCTAAACTACAAATCCAGATTGTGTAGCAAAACAAGAGTAAATGTTTATCATTCTCATGTTCTCTGAGGTCAGAGATTTTGGAGTGGCTCAGTTGGGTTGTTTTGGTTCAGAGTCTCTCAGAAGGCTACAGTTAAGACGTAGCTGGGGCTGCAGTTATCTGAAGGCTTGAGTGGGGTGGAAGACGGACTTCCAAGGAGCATGATGCATAAGACTGGCAAATTGGGTTGGCTGTGGCCGGGGTGCTGTGTGCATCCCCACATGACTTCCTCATCGGCTACTTGAGTGTCTACATGTCACGGCAGCTGGCTAGCTTGTCCCAGAGTGAATGTTTCAACAAAGATCAGAGTAGAAGTGGTGATGTCTTATCATCTACTTCAATAGTCACACATCATTAATTTGCCATGCTCAACTCATTACAGAAAAATAACTGAGTCTGACCCACACTTAGAGGGAGGGTTATTAGACTGTGCCTTTTGAAGAGAAGAATGTCAAAGAATTTCAAGACGCTTAAAATTTTTATTTTATTGAAGTATAGTTGATTTACAATGTTGTGTTACTTTCTGCTGTACATCACAGTGACTCAGTTATACATACATATGCATCCTTTTTCATATTCTTTTCCATTACGGTTTATCACAGGATATTGAAAATAGTTCCCTGTGCTATACAGTAGGACCTTGTTGTTTATCCATCCTATATGTAATAGTTTACATATGATAATCCCAAACTCTCAATCCTTTCCTCCCTTGCCACCCTACCACGGAAACCAGAAGTCTCTTTCTAGATATGTTTTAAAACCATTACACCAGCCATACTTGAAGCTCCACATTAAGACCTGTTTCATGAGCCAATAATTCCACCACCATCATCTGCTCTAAATCTCCTGGTTTATTCTCTTTTTGAACCTTGAGTAAACTAGCTGGACTTGGGTTTTCTGACACTTCCAATAGAAAGAGAGACTCCTAGCTGATATACAAATCAGAAAGACGTTTTCTCACTCTAAATGTAGTGTTCCTTCTGATACACCACAGTAGTCAAATTATGGTCTGATTTTTGACACTGATGGGCTAGGTTTTTATGTTTTGTAGAGAACACTGGGCTTCTTAAAAAGAAAAAAATCAATAGCGCTCACATCACTCATCTTGCTCACCTCAATGAAATGACCTGATTTATCTGTGCCTGTGAGCTGCATGAACATGCAAGGCTGTATTTTATTATCTTTGCATCTCCAGTGCCTAGCAAAGTGTCTGTTGTAAATTAGACGCTTAACATATATTTGCTGAATAGGGTAAAACTGATTGCATTTCACTGTGTGAAGTGAGTGCCAGTATTTAAGATGGTTAGAATTCTGCTTTTATGATACATTCTTTTCATAGCCATGATTTGTAGGAAACTGGAGCCCTCCATCAGGAATGCGACCCTCCAATTGCAGTGCTGTTCTTACGGGAAAATATGGTCCACTGTGTGACAATATGCTATATGATCAGCAATGTTCCAGAATGCCCAGTGATGGAAAACAAGGACTGCCTATAATAGAATTGCTCTTTAGTCATTCAGAGAGACTCATTTAATCAAAGCCTTCCAGCACCAACTGCTGCTCTGTATCATGAGAGGCAGTTTCCAAAGAACATTAACCCTTGCATCTCCCTAGAACCCCAATTCAGCATGTTTGGAAATCAGCAAAAAGAAAGTCAAAGGGTTGGTCGTTCAGTCATGTTGGACTCTTTGTGACCACATGGACTGTAGCATCTGTCCATGGAACTCTCCAGGCAAGAATACTGGAGTGGGTAGCCATTCCCTTTTCCAGGGGATCTCTTCAACCCAGGGATCCAACCCAGGTCTCCTGCATTGCAGGCAGATTCTTTACCATCTGAGCCAGCAGGGAAGCCTCAGGGAAATCAGTTTATATATATCCTATAATAATCATAGACACAATACTATCCACTTTATTCCACTTATCTCTTAATCTATTGCTTATCAATTTTCCTAGTGTGAAACCAGGTGTTCATATACATAATTCTCCCTAAAAGTCAAAACTCTGTCTAATGACTATCAGTAACTTGGCTTTCAGCCTTTTACTGTCTTTTAAAATTCATTCCAGGAAACACTTTTTGGACACACACCTCCTTTCACATACTTGTTACAAATAAAATAAATACACACTGCTCTATTTAAAATGGATAACCCACAAGGACCTTCTGTATAGCACCGGGAACTCTGATCAATTTTATGTGGCAGCCTGGATGGGAGGGGAGTTTGGAGTAGAATGGATACATGTATATGGAAGGCTGAGTCCTTTTGCTGTCCACCTAAAACTATGACACATTGTTAATCAGCTATATTCCAGTGCAAGATAAAGAATTTAATAAAAAAGTAATAAAATGATTGTGAATGAATGAAGAGTCCAAGAAATGTTATTGAAGCTTCACACTTGAAAACCTAATTGGCCTTTCAAAGTCTTCATGTGCCTTCTGTTACTAAATGTGATCATGACATTGACAATGAGATAAGAATCTTGTAAAGTGCTTTCCAGACATCGATTCCTCCATCCTTAGGATCCCTAAATGCATGTGTGATTATCATGTCCATTTCTCATGTGGATAGTGAGATTAGGAAGCCATATATCTTGGCCAATGCCACATAGCTGACAAGTGCCAGGACAGGGACCCTGTGAATCCACATTACTATTCATTTATCCACTAAGCGTTCGTAACGTCAGGGGACTTAAGTTGAGTCAAATGATCTTTAAGTGCAGCACTATGGCTAAGAGCTCCAGCCTAGGGACTGTCTCCCTGGGGTTTGAGACCTCATTATACCATTACTGCAGGAGTGAATGAAGGAAGTGTTCTAGATTCCTGCTGCTGCTGTAACAAACTACCACCAACTGAGTAGCCTAAACCATACACATCTACTCTCACAGTTCTGGAGGTCAGAAGTCTGAAATCAAGGGTCAGCTGGGCTAGTCCTGAAGTTTGGAGACATCACTGGAGAACCCACTGCCTGCCTTGTTCAGCTTTGAGAGGCTGCTTGCATTCCTTGTCTCCCTCTCTCTTTTTGAATTCATCAAACATTGAATTCCATTGTCACCTCTTTGCTTTATGTAGTCAAACTTCCCTCTACCTCCCTCATATAAGGACAACTGTAATCACATTAAGTCTACCAGGATGTTGCTGCTGTTAATACAAGAGTTGTTGTTGTTCAGTCACTAAATTGTGTCCGATTCTTTGTGACCCCATGGGCTGCAGCATGCCAGGCTCCTCTGCCCTCTACTATCTCCCAGAGAATTTGCTCAAATTCACGTCCATTGAGTCAATAATGTGATCCAACCATCTCATCTTCTGCTGTCCCTTTCTCCTCTTGCCCTCAATCTTTCCCAGCATCAGGGTCTTTTCCAGTGAGTCAGTTCTTCTCATCAGGTGGCCACAGTACTGGACCTTCAGCTTCAGCATCAGTCCTTCCATTGAATACTCAGGGTTGATATCTTTTATGACTGACTGATTTGATCTCCTTGCAGTCCAAGGGACTCTCCAGAGTCTTCTCCAGCACCATAATTTGAAAACATCAATTTTTTGGCGCTCAACATTCTTTGTGATCCAACTCTCACATCTGTACATGACTATTGGAAAAACCATGGCTTTGACTATGCGACTTTGTCGACACAGTGATATCTCTGCTTTTAAATACACTGTCTAGGTTTGTCATAGCTTTTCTTCCAAGGAGCAGATGTCTTTGAATTTCATGGCTACGGTCAGTGTCCACAGTGATTTTGGATACTAGGATAACTGGATAACTACCAGGATAACTAGCTGTAATCTGCCCATCTCAAGATGCCTAATGTAAACACATCTGTAAAGTCTTTTTAACCTGTAAGGTAACAAATTCACAGACTCCCAGACTTAGGAGATAGACACATTCTGCAGAGAGGGAAGGAGGAAGGCATTATTCAGCCTACTCCAAGGAGTCATTTAGATTATCAAAATTTAGCTGGGTCTCCACTTCACGATGCATAAAATGAAGATGATATTTTTACCTGTAGTGTTAGGAAGATGAATCAAATGAACTAACTGTACAGTAGTATAGGTAAAACACTTAGAAGACATTGGATCATTACTCATCTCTTAATAAGTGGAAGACATTAGCAGTCAAATGACTGTTTGGAGGTGTCCAAAAATAGACAGTAGACTGTAATGAAAAGGGCTCATCTGAGACCCTGGGAGTATCTAAAAATGGAAGAGATGAGGGAGAGGGATAAAGACAGACAGCAAAGCCATTAGGGTTTGAGGGACCACAACTGCCCACCCAGGGTGGGGTGAAGCTGGGGGTCATCTTCAAGGGTGTCAAGCCATCCCATTGCTCTATGTTAAAAAAGCACTTGACAACAAATAGTAAATGAAATTTCCCTTCCCCATGCAAAATTCAATTCACATCTTCTCATAAATCCTGCCTAAGGCTCCTGCTACAATTTCTTAGGCTATAACCCCATCACAAGGTTACTCTGAAATTAGTTTGGAGGAGATTTTCTCTGTGGCAAGCATAGGCGAATAAGGAACAGGGGGAAAGCATGCTTTTTTAAAAAAGTATTTTCTGTCTTAAAAAGAAAATTGAACTTTTGATGCAATCTGTTGAATCACAATTTGTTGATTTCTTTTATTTTGTATTATTTTGATATGTGTTCTAAGAATATTATATAATAGATCAATTCCAGTATATCTTACTAAAAGATAAACGAGGTACATTGTATTGCATGAGTATTGCAAATATTTTCATTAATCCAATCCAAAGTGAATTTAGCTTTGCGTTCTTAAATGTAGACAGACACAAAAATGCACAATGTATGTAATTGCCAAGATAATCAAAAGGCAATCATTTCCAAAGACAGTTCTTTTTCCAAGGAGAAGAAACGATTTCACAAATACGTTGACAGCTCCCTTCAAGCCAACCCTGATGTCCTGAAGAAAATGTGTGTATTTCTCTATAGCAAGCTTGGCATAACAAAAATCTAAAATTTCTGGATAGGGCCTTCCTTGGCAGTTCAGTGGTTAAGGTTACCTGTCCATACAGGGGACACAGGTTTCATCTCTGGTCTGGGAAGATTCCACGTGCCCCAGAGCAACTGAGTTCACAAGAGCCCAAGCTCTGCATCAAGAAAAGCCACCATAAGGAGAAGCCCACGTATCCCAACTAGAGAGTAGACCCTGCTCCCCACAACTAGAGAAGCCCGCACACAGCAACCAAGACCCAGTGCAGCAAAAAAAAAAAAAAAACCACTCTGGGTATTTTATATAATTATTAAAACTAATCTATATTCATTGTAAAGACTGGCAAATGTCAACAAATTAAAGACAGACTTTAAGATCCATGAGAACAGATGCTCTGTTTTGTTACCATTGAACTCATGTACAATACAGTATCACACACATACTAGGTTCTCAAAAAAAATAGTGTATAGACTGGATTGAGGACAAAATAAATATGACCTATAATCTCACTGTTATTAAAATTCTGTGTTACAAATTTCATTTTTATAGCCTTTTGACAATGTTGTATGTGTGTGTATGTGTGTACGTGTTCAGTCATGTCAGACTCTTTTGTGACACCATGGACTAAAGCCTGCCAGGCTCCTCTGTCCATGGGATTTCCCAGGTAAGAATACTGGAGAGGGTTGCCATTTCCTCCTCCAGGGGATCTTCCTGACCCAGGGATCAAACTCTTGTCTCCTGTGGTTCATGCATTGGCGGGTAGATTCTTTACCACTGAGCCACCTGGAAAGCCCCTTATATTTGTACACATACCAGTCAAGTAAAAGCATTTTCTTGTACCAATAAATCTTTAAAATAGCATTCTATTGGCCCTGTCATATTCTGCTATGTGAATATCGTCAAGTTTTATTTTAATCACCCCCATCCTTAATATTTAGTGAATTCCAAAATTGTTATTAATGCTATTAATTAAAGTGTGAAGATCATGCTTGTGCACAATATTTGTGATTAATTATTTAGAACAAGTTCCTAGAATATAGGACCAAAGGGTGAGTAACCATTTTAACAAATTCTGGCACATGCAGATGTATTATTTTTCTGTATAAGAACTTTAGTGAAGACTTTTCTGTTGTGTACAAATAAACCCAAGTGGAGCTGTACTAAAATATACTTTTCTCAAATGCAGCATAGAGAGGTTTAGGTTTTGACTTGTTACAAATATTTTGTCCTTGAATTTATGTCTTACCCCATTTTAAGAAACCTAAACTCCTATTTTTAAAAGAAAATATTCATTTATTTATTTTGGTATTAATTTACCTGCATCGGGTCTTAGTTGTGGCCCTTGTCATCTTTGCTATGTCATGCATGATATTTTGTTGCGGCACACGGACTTTTTAGTTGCGGTTCTCAGGTTCAGTAGTTGCCATATACAGGTTTAGTTTCTCTGAGGCATGTGGGATCTTTGTTCCCCAACCAGGAATCAAACCCAAGTCCCTTGCACGGCAAGGCAGATTATCAACCCCTGGACCACCAGGGATGTCCCCAAACTCCTTTTAAAGAAGGGTCATTAACTGACTGCTCATGGAGATGGAATTCAGAGATGCTGCAGTAGAAAAATACACCTTTAAATTAATTAATTAATTCAGTCTTGAACTGAAATTTACCATATCCTTCAAAAATGAATGTAGGCAACAAGCAAAATAGTAATGACGGTAACTTCCAGCACCCAAAGTCATGGTGATCTTCATATCACACTGTATTTGTAAAAGATATTTGATTCAAAACATATTCTGCCCTTCACACTTATTTAAAAGCATTGTACTTATCAGACATGCCGCGAGCCTTTCTTTTCAGACCTATTTTGAAATACTTATTTATTAATTTGGCTGTTCCTGATCTTGGTTGTGGCATGTGAAATCTTCAGTTGTGGCATGTAGGATCTAGTTCCCTGACCAGGGATAGAACCCAGGCCCCCTGCGTTGGGAGTGCAGAATCTTAGCCATTGGACCACCAGGGAAGTTCCTTTCCAGGGTTTTATTAAGGAAACACATACAATAATAAATATTTTGAAAGATGTAAAAGAAAAGTCTATGCACACAACCATGAAGCTGTGCATGTTGACAAATATCTTCATTCCTCCAACTTCTTATGGTATTTAATACTGACATTCATTCTCTCCACGTAGCCCCTTCAGGAGCCCATGCTGTCTCATTTCTTTCCTAGGACTTCACACAGGTTTTCTCTGAGAGGATTTGTTATAATAAGCACCTGCATACCACGCAAAGTGCTTCTCTCATCCACGTTCCATTTGGCTCCAGGAGTGTGTAATCAAAACCACATTTAGCAAGTATCTCAGATTTCAAGAGTTCCACAAGCAAAATGCTGAGTGGCTATAGACAAACACAACATCCATGACAAAAACTGATTTCGACTGAATTGAAAGAAAACCTTGGTATGTTTAGGCAATTCCCATGTGATTTTTGCACATTGTGAAGTTGATCCTAATACAATTAAATCCTCTATAGGTATTCTGTCTACAATTGAATAAAACAGACATTTTTTCTTTTGAAATATTTCAGACTTCAGATTATATAGGAAAGGGGTCGCTGACTTTGCAGTGTGAGTTAAAGTCATCCTTAGCATCTCATTTCTATGATATAAAGACTTGGATCTACCTTTATGACAAAGATGAATGATCTAGAGTTCCCTGCGTTTACTGATTGGCATCTTTTGTTTAAAGAAACAAACCTCTTCAAAATAGTAAGATGAAAGATTTTCATGCTGCCTTCATTAGAATGGCCGATCAGAGGGCCATTTCTTCTCCTGATGATTGTGTATGTGCTCAGTCATGTCTGACTCTTTGCAACACCATGGAATGTAGCCCCCCATCCCATGGCTCCTCTGTCCATGGGATTTCCCAGGCAAGTGAATTGCTATTTCCTTTTCCAGGGGATGTTCCTGTGGACTTCTCTGCTGCTCAGTGGTAAGGAACCCACCCGCCAATGCAGGAACACAAGAGACGCAGGTTCGAGCCCTAGGTTGGGAAGATGTCCTGGAGAAGGAAAGGGCAACCCACTCCAGTATTCTTGCCTGGGAAATCCCATGGACAAAGAAGGCTGGTGGGCTACATTCCATGGAGTCACAGAGTTGGACACAACTGAGTACACACACACACACACAAATATATATGAAAAAGTGAAGTGAAAGTGTTAGTTGCTCAGCTGTGTCTGACTCTTTGTGACCTCATGGACTGTAGCCCACCAGGCTCCTCTGTCCATGCTGTCCATGGGATTTCCCAGGCAAGAATGCTGAAGTGGGTAGCCATTCACTTCTCCAGGGGATCTTCCTGAACCAGGGATCGAACCTGGGTCTCCTGCAATGCAGGAGGATTCTTTACTGTCTGAGCTACCAGGGAAGCTTGTATATACACATACATGCAGTCATTCCTCAATATCTGTAGGGATTAGTTCCCACCACCACCCCTGAGGCTACCAAACTCTGAGATGCTCATATCCCTTTACATACATGGTGTGGTATTTGCATATAATCTACACATCCTCTTATATACTTTAAATTCTAGTTACTCACAATACTTAACACAGAGCAAATGTTCCGTAAAGAGTTGTAGATACAATGTAAATGCTATGTACATAGTTGCTGGTGTGAGCAAATTCAAATTTTGCTTTTTTGGAATTTTATTGAATTTAAAAAGAATATTTTTGATCTACAGTTGGTTGAATTTGTGGATGTGGAACCTGCAGATACGGAGAACTTATTGTAAATGGACTCATAGAATAGGTTATCTCATGTGACCGGCTCCTTCCAATCAGTGTAATACTTCTGAGTTTTATCCAGGTTTTTTGTTTGATTTTTCTTTTCTTTTTTTTTTGCCACACTTCATGCTTGTGGGATCTTAGTTGCCCGACCTCAAATTGAACACTGAGCCCTTGGCAGTAAGAGCACAGAGTCCTAAACACAGGACCATCGGGGATTCCCTAGCCATATTTTTTCATGCATCAGTGGCCACTTCCTTTTCATTGCTGTGTAGTATTCCATTGCTAAAATGTAGCACAGCTTTTAATCCACTCACCAGTTGATACATATTTGGATTGTTTCTGACTTGAGCTATTATGGAAAAAGCAAACTTATGGATTCAGAAAAGAGACAAGTGGTTCCCTGAAATGGGGGAAGAAGTGGGGTTTCATGGCAAATTTGTAAAAAGGGACTTTTTCCAAAGATGGAAGTCTTCTTAAACAAGATGACTGGATAAAAATTTTTTTTTCTAAAATTCATTTAACTGCACTCTTGAAATGGGTGAATTTTATGTTACATAATTTATAACAAAAGCTGTTTGTTTGTTTTTCTTTTTTGAGAGCTCTAGGTAGGAATATAAAGTCCCATGCCCAATCACTAATTTTCCCAACTATGTCTCAGCTCAAGTACCATTTCAAAGAAGAAAGACCCACCAGACTAACTGCTAACCAAATCAATCACCAGGGTTAAAAGACGAATAAGTTACCACAGAAACTTTTTGAACTGGCACCCAGCATGGAAGATGAAAGCTGTCAGAAAAAGATGAGTTTAGAAATGATAGCAAATTCAAAACATGTGCTCTTAAAAATAAAATAAGACACCCTGGCTAAAAAAACAATAATCAGAGTGAAATTTTTAGAACATAAGAAACAAGATGATACTTTTCACAGTTGGACTGTAAATAAAGCTTCTTTGGATGGATCCCATAATTTTTCTTTTGTTTCTTTTTTAGTGCTTCATGAAATACTATTATCTTTCTAAACTGCTCCCCAGGCTCTCAAGAAAACAGATAATTCAAATACAGCATTTATTTCTTCCAGCTAAGCACACAGGGAAAACCTGGGGATTTTGAGAGGTTTGGTAGGGTGCTGACAGCAAAGGCTTGTCATCGAGGATAAATGCACAGATCAGAGACTGTGGAGGCTCATACAGGTAAATGATCAAAAAAAAAGACTTTCCCAAAGAACTTGGCCCCTAGAAAACATCTAAGTTATGCAGAAATCTGTGCACCATTTTTGTAATGGATACTTAGCCAAACAAACTTGACTACAAAAGCCCATGACCCTTTCAAAATAAAAATAATTTTATTTTTTGCATGATGCATATTTATTATGCATACATGTGTAATTATAAACTTAGACATGTATAGGTAAGTTATCAGTATGGATATATATGAAAATACAGACACAGAGATAAAGATATACAGATATATACATATCAATGTAGAAACAGACTTGTTTTTTTTCCTTTAAGACTTCCTGATAATGTTCTCCATGTTTGGAAGGAAGGACACTAAAGACTATGAATTTGTGGCTGTAGACACACACATACACATGTGTACACACACATATCCAATGAAGTTTCAAGTTCAGAAATTTACTATTTAATATTGTATTTAATTTACTATTTAAATTTAATATTGAAGACAAATATTAGCCCATGGTTTTCTCGATGGGATGTTACATGTCACACGAGATACTTCTGCTACCACAGACATTTTTCATCATTCCAATGAAGGAAGAGGCAATATATAGTGGCTTGGTAGGACTCTGTGAAATCACAAATCCAGGGCAACCCAACATTAGCCATAATCTACATCCCTGGAGTGTGCTTATGAAATATTCTGATGAACACCAGCCAGTGGCATCATATAGTTATTGCTGCTATTAGGTTATTATTTATGTTGCATTCGCGTGGCTCTAGCAGAGAAAACAGTTGGCATTTTTTATTACAGCATCCTGGATATCCTACCCAAAACAAAGGCAGCTTCTTCAGTAAAGATGTACAGCAGTAACTCACGTTGTTCCCTGCTGAAAGTGGGTGTTTAATAATTTAATTCTAATCTTGGTACTCTACTTGGAAATGGGAGATGTTAAATATCAAATATATGGATGTAATAAAAGTAAAGCCACACAAGGGTACATTAAGGCAAATCGCACACTCCCCCCTGTGACCACCTAATAAGATGGTGTATGTGTCAGGAAGTGGTAAATGAGTCAGCCCAAGGTATAAATTCATAGGGAATTGGGCTCATAATTTTCCTTCACTGTAATGCCATGGGCTTGAAGGATTGCTGCCTCCTTTCTCAGTCTATGTGTTTCTAGAGGAAGTGATACAAATAAGCTTATCTTTTCAGGGACACAACTCGGATGCTATTTTAGGAAAATCTTAAACCTCTCCCCTCCATGATGCCTGCCTGATACCCTCGCACACCTTCCTCGTTATCTTTCAATGGTTGGTCTTTTAAGAAGCAGCCATGGCTCATCCCATTTATATCTGTATTAATCCAGATTAATATAGATAGAATGACTTGAGTGGAATCATACTCTACATGTTATTTTTTTTATTTTATTTTTAGTTGGAAGAAAATTACTTTACAATATTGTGACGGCTTCTACTATACATCAGCCATCAGTTCAGTTCAGTTCAGTCTCTCAGTTGTGTTTGACTCTTTGCAACCCCATGGACTGCAGCATGCCAGGCTTCCTTGTCCATCATCAACTCCTAGAGCTTGCTCAGACTCATGTTCATCGAGTACGTGATGCCATCCAACCATCTCATCCTCTGCCTTCAATCTTTCCCAGCATCAGGTTTTTTTCCAATGAGTCAGTTCTTCACATCAGGTGGCCAAAGTTTTGGAGCTTCAGCTTCACAGTCCTTCCAATGAATATTCAAGACTGATTTCCTTTAGGATGGACTGGTTTGATCTCCTTGCTGTCCAAGGGACTCTCAAGAGTCTTCTCCAATGACACAGTTCAAAAGCATCAATTCTAGCCATAGATATACATATGCCCCACCCCCGTAAAGCCCCTTCCCACACCCTCTCCATCCCACCCCTCTAGGTTGTCACAGAGCCCCGGGTTGGGGTTTCCTGCTTCATACAGCAGATTCCCACTAGCTGTCTACGTTGCATATGGTAATGCATATATTTCAATACTACTCTCTCAAGTCATCCCACCCTCTCTCTCCCCACTGTGACTGTAAGTCTGTGTTTTGCATCTGTGTGACCTCTGCTGCCCCGCAAATAGGATCATCAGTACCATATTTCTAAACTCCATATATATGTGTCAATATACGATAGCTGTCTTTCTCTTTCTGACCTAACTTCACTCTGTATAATAGGCTCTAGGTTCATACACCTAATTAGAATGGATTCAAATGCATTCTTTTATATAGCCAAGTAATGTTTCATTGTGTATATGTACCGCACCTTCTTTATCTATTCATCTGTCGAGGCACCTCAGCAACCTCTCCAGCTGGACCCCTGGATACACCCCTATCCTCACCTCTTATAGGGAAACAGCTCTCATGCCCTCCGGGAGTGAACCTGGGGGCCTGTTACTTGTTCTGGCTCCCTCCTGCTGCAGCAGGGGCCTCACTGAAGCCTTGCTTGAATTTCTTGTTTGGCCTCTTATCCATTTCTATTGATTAAGGAAGCCAAGAACTCTGGCCTATCAAAACGAATGTTAATAAACATTCATTAATAATCACATGTAGGTAATTCTTCATAATTGTTGTCTTATTGCTGCAAGTTTCAATTAGATAAATGTACAAATTTAGAATCAATTTATCTTTTGATGGATATTCAGGCTGCTTTTAACAGTTAGCTATTTTTTAAAAATGCAATAATGAACACTCTCATACACATCTCTCCATATCCATGGCTAAGTGTTTATCTGGAGGAGAAATATCTAGACCTATCCTTTCTGGGTCACATGGATGCATGTTTTAAACATGCATCAATAGCCAGTAGGTCCCTGTTGATTATCTATTTTATGTATGGTAGAGTGTTTATTTTTATCTCAACCTCCTAATTTATTACTCCCCCCTACCTTTCCTCTTTAGTAACCATAAATTTGTTGTCTATGTCTGTGACTAAAAACCTACTGTATAGCACAAGAAACTATATTCAATATCTTGTAATAACTTAGAAGAGAATGTGAAAAAAGAATATATATGTTTAACTTTGCTGTACATGTGAAAATTGTTGTTGTTCTTCAATCGGTCAGTACTGTCTGACTCTTTGCAACCTCATGGACTGCAGCACACCAGGCTTCCCTGTCCTTCACTATCTCCGTGAGTTTGCTCAAACTAATGTCTATTGAGTTAGTGATGCTATCCAACCATCTCATTCTCTGCCTCCCACTTCTCCTCCTGCCCTCAGTCTTTCCCAGCATCAAGGTCTTTTCCAGTAAGTCAGCTCTTCACATCAGGTGGCCAGAGTATTGGAGCTTCAGCTTTAGGATCAGCCCTTCCAGTGAATATTCAGGGTTGATTTCCTTTAGGATTGACTGGCTTGATCTCATTGCTATCCAAGGGACTCTCAAGAGTCTTCTCCAGCACCATAGTGAAAGTAACACACTGTAAATCAACTATATTTCAGTAGAAAAATTTCTCTAAAGTCAGTAGCTGGATACTGACAAGTATTTCTCCAAGGAGAATGAGCTATTTTATAATTCCTTCAATGGTGTACGAGGATTCTGTGTTCTTCCTCCTTCTCAGAAAAATATTTCATTATTTGTATCTTCGTTTTGCTGATATAATTAGGACAAAGGTCCATATAGTCAAAGCTCTGATTTTTCCAGTAGTTATATACAGATCTGAGAGTTACACCATAAAGAAGGCTGAGCACTGAAGAGTTGATGCTTTCAAACTGTGGTGCTGGAGAAGACTCTTGAGAGTCTCATGGACAGCAAGGAGATCAAGCCAGTCAATCCTAAAGGAAATCAACCTGGAATATTCTTTGGAAGGACTGATGTTGAAGCTGAATGAAGCTCCAATACTTTGCCAGATGAGGTGAAGAGCTGGCTTATTAGAAAAGACCCTGATGCTGGGAAAGACTGAGGGCAAAGAGGAGAGGAGGGCAAGAGAGGATGAGATGGTTGGATGGCATCACTGACTCAATGGGCATGAGTTTGAGCAAAATCCTGGAGATAGTAAAGGACAGAAAAACTTGCTGCTGCAGTTCATGGGATCACAAAGAGTCAGACACGACTGAGCAACTAAACAACAACCACAAATAACTAAATCACTATGTTGCACAACCATTCAATATCACAGTAATCCAAGTCTATGCCCCGACCAGTAATGCTGAAGAAACTGAACTTGAACGGTTCTATGAAGACCTACAAGACCTTTTAGAACAAACATCCAAAAGAGATGTCCTTTTCATTATAGGGGACTGGAATGCAAAACTAGGAAGTCAAGAAACATCTGGAGTAACAGGCAAATTTAGCCTTGGAGTACAGAATGAAGCAGGACAAAGGCTAATAGAATTTTGCCGAGAGAATGCACTGGTGATAGCAAACACCCTCTTCCAACAACACAAGAGAAGACTCTACACATGGACATCACCAGATGGTCAACACCAAAATCAGATTGATTATATTCTTTGCAGCCAAAGATGGAGAAGCTCTATACAGTCAGCAAAAACAAGATTGGGAGCGGACTGTGGCTCAGATCATGAACTCCTTGTTGCCAAATTCAGACTTGAAGAAAGTAGGGAAAACCACTAGACCATTCAGGTATGATCTAAATCAAATCCATTATGATTATACACTGGAAGTGACAAATAGATTTAAGGGACCAGATCTGATAGACACAGTACCTGATGAACTATGGACGGAGGTTCGTGACATTGTACAGGAGACAGGGATCAAGATCATCCCCATGGAAAAGAAATGCAAAAAAGCAAGATGGCTTTCTGATGAGGCCTTATAAATAGCTGTGAAAAGAAGAGAAGCGAAAAGCAGAGGAGAAAAGGAAAGATATTCCCATCTGAATGCAGAGTTCCAAAGAATAGCAAGGAGAGATAAGAAAGCCTTCCTCAGCGATCAATGCAAAGAAATAGAGGAAAACAATAGAATGGGAAAGACTAGATATCTCTTAAAGAAAATTAAAGATACCAAGGGAACATTTCATGCAAAGATGGGCTCAATAAAAGACAGAAATGTATGGACCTAACAGAAGCAGAAGATATTAAGAAGAGGTGGCAAGAATACACAGAAGAACTGTACAAAAAAGATCTTCATGACTCAGATAATCAAGATGATGTGATCACTCACCTAGAGCCAGACATGCTGGAATGTGAAGTCCAGTGGGCCTCAGAAAGCATCACTACGAACAAAGCAGGTGGAGGTGATGGAATTCCAGTTGAGCTATTTCAAATCCTGAAAGATGATGCTGTGAAAGTGCTGTACTCACTATGCCAACAAATTTAGAAAACTCAGCAGTGGCCACAGGACTGGAAAAGGTCAGTTTTCATTCCAATCCCAAAGAAAGGCAATGCCAAAGAATGCTCAAACTACCGCACAATTGCACTCATCTCACATGCTAGTAAAGTAATGCTCAAAATTCTCCAAGCCAGGCTTCAGCAATACGTGAACCATGAACTTCCAGATGTTCAAGCTGGTTTTAGAAAAGGCAGAGGAACCAGAGATCAAATTCCCAACATCTGCTGGATCATCGAAAAAGCAAGAGAGAACCAGAAAAATACCTAATTCTGCTTTATTGACTATGCCAAAGCCTTTGACTGTGTGGATCACAATAAACTGTGGACAATTCTTAAAGAAATGGGAATACAAGACCATCTGACCTATCTTGAGAAAACTGTATGCAGGTCAGGAAGCAACAGTTAGAACTGGACATGAAACAACAGACTGGGTCCAAATAGGAAAAGGAGTACGTCAAGGCTGTATATTGTCACCTTGCTTATTTAACTTGTATGCAGAGTACATCATGAGAGACGCTGGGCTGGAGGAAGCACAAGCTGGAATCAAGATTGCTGGGAGAAATATCAATAACCTCAGATATGCAGATGACACCACCCTTATGGTAGAAAGTGAAGAAGAACTAAAGAGCCTCTTGATGAAAGTGGAAGAGGAGAGTGAAAAAGTTGGCTTAAAGCTCAACATTCAGAAAACTAAGATCATGGCATCTGGTCCCATCACTTCATGGCAAATAGATGGGGAAACAGTGGAAACAGTGTCAGACTTTATTTTTGGGGGCTCCAAAATCACTGCTGATGGTGATTGCAGCCATGAAATTAAAAGATGCTTTCGCCTTGGAAGGAAAGTTATGACCAACCTAGATAGCACATTAAAAAGCAGAGACATTACTTTGCCAACAAAGGTCAGTCTAGTCAAGGCTATGGTTTTTCCAGTGGTCTTGTATGGATGTGAGAGTTGGACGGTGAAGAAAGCTGAGCACCAAAGAATTAATGCTTTTGAACTGTGGTGTTGGAGAAGACTCTTGAAGTCCCTTGGACTGCAAGAAGATCCAACCAGTCTATCCTAAAGGAGATCAGTCCTGGTTGTTCATTGGAAGGACTATGTTGAAGCTGAAACTCCAATACTTTGGCCACCTCATGGGAAGAGTTGACTCATTGGAAAAGACCCTAATGCTGGGAAGGACTGGGGACAGGAGGAGAAGGGGATGACAGAGGATGAGACGGCTGGATGGCATCACCGACTTGATGGGCATGGGCTTGGCTAGACTCCGGAAGTTGGTGATAGACAGGGAGGCCTGGTGTGCTACGATTCGTGGGGTCGCAAAGAGTCGGAGACGACTGAGCGACTGAACTGATGTTGTAGAACTGAAACTAACACAACACTGTAAATAAACTATAGTCCAACATAAAATATAAAAAATAATAAAGACAGTGGGAAAACTTTCTTCATACTCAAGTATGAAGCTCCATATATAACTCAAGCTCCATGTACAACTAATGTAATTCATCTGGTACATTGAGGAATTTTCAGTTAGGCTTTGAAAATAAAGCAAAATCTTTCATGATAAAGGAGAACTTGGATATGTGTTCTTTTTTAAATATTATTTATTTATTTTGCTGCCCGGGGTCTTCATAGCTGCACACAGGCTGTCTCTCTCTCGTTGCGGTAAGAGGGCTTCTCGCCGGGGTGCCTTCTCTTGTTGCAGGGCACGGATTCTAGGGTGTGCAGGCGCCAGTAGTTGTGGTGCATGGGCTTAGTTGCCCTGAGGCCTGTGGGATCTCCCTAGACTAAGGATTAAACCCATGCCCCCTACCTTGCAAAGTTTATTTTTAACCACTGGACCACCAGGGAAATACAGGTATGTATTCTTGATTATTTTAGTGTGCCTGTTCATGTTTAGGATTACATGAGATTCTCGTAATTGTCCAGTGAAGGCTGACATCGATTAGGTTGATGTTACAAAACAAGATGTTTTATCTCTTATTGCCTCTTTGGTGAACTGTGAGATGGCCGGAATGAAAATGCGCAATGAATATTAGATTTCCTTACATCTTACATCTGTACCCTTTCTACTCTTCATGAAAGAATTATCATTCAGATGGTATTACGTATGACTATCGTAGTCCGCAACAGTCAATGATAAGGATACTGAAAGCAGTTAAGGCATCAATTAAAAAAAAAAAAATCCCACTTTCCACAAGAAAGACATAAAATTTTGGTAACTTTATACCATTGTTTCAGGTCTTGTTGTTAAACTCAAGTTCTGGATGTCAGAAGACCTGAATTGCCTTGCCGAAGAGAAATTGCTAGAAAATAACTCTAATCAAATCATTACATTAATAAAAAAAACAGATCTTTTTATTTCTATCACTTGATCTGTCATCCTGAGATTGTCAAGTAGCAGTAAATTGCAATCATTAAAACTTCACTTTCTAAAGCAAAACTGAACATTTTTAACCGATCTATAACATTTCTATTACGAGATTTTTGCCTGGAGCTAAAAAGAAGGGCTAGCTCTTTCCGGCTTCAAATTTGGACATGTCAGCAGATGAGTAAGGCATTGCTAAATTGTCAATATTCCACTCCACAATGACAAGAGAGATGTACAGACTCTATTAAACAATTTTTCTAACCATAGTGCATTACAACTTCATTTTTTGTTGTTTGTTTTCCATATCTGATATTTTCCTAATTAAAAAAATTTTATGTTCACCATGGGAATTTTCAGAAATACATACTGAGTGAATGAAGGGTACATTATGAATCACGAGTAACTTTGCCATCTGGCAACATCCTGATTGAATATCTGCTAAATTTTCCCTTTCCTATAATTATTGATAAAATTTGTATTATCTCATAAGCTCTTTTGTAATCAACTGACTTTATAGCAGATTTATCAAGATATAATTCATATACTATAAAAGTTACCATTTTAACATTTACCATACAGAGGTTTTTAGTTGAACAACCAGTATGTGTGCATGCATGCTAAGCTGCTTAAGTCCTGTCCAACTCTTTCAGACCCCATGGACTATAGCCCATCAGGCTCATCTGTTCATGGGGATTCTCCAGGCAACAATACTGAAGTGAGTTGCCATGCCTTCCTCCAGGGGAATCTTCCTGACTCAGGGATCGAATCTGCATCTCTTATGGTTTTCACATTGGCAGGAGGGTTCTTTACCACTAGCACCAGCCGGGAAGCCCTGAACAAACCTCAGCACTATCTAATTTTAGAGTATTTTTTATTACTTCCAAAAGAAGCCCCATATTCACGACCAAAATCTCTCCGTCCTCCCAGGCAACCACTAATCTACCTTCTTTCTTTCAAAAAAAATTTTATTGGAGTATTGTTGGTTTACAATGTTGTATCAGTTTCTGCTGTATAGCAAAGTGATATGTACACATATATCCACCCCCCTTTTATGATTTCCTTCCCATTTCAGTTACCACAGAGCACTGAGTGGAGTTCCTTGCATTCCTTTGCATGGATAGACCATATGTTTATCTGCTCTTCTATCAGCTGTGATAACAAATGCTGCTGTGAACATGTTTGTATGTAGGTTTTGTGTGGACATTTGTTTTCATTTCTCTTGGGTGTAGAACTGTAGTGCCAGACTTTATGGTAACAAGTTATCTTAAGCTGTTCCTGTGGTCATTCTTTCTATATAGTCTTATTTGATTGGTTTTTAGGGGTTTCTTTTTTATTTTCAGTTCTTTCATTCTCTGTTCTGAAAATTCTTTCTCCCAAAGTTTTCTCTCAAGTTCACTGACTTTATTTTTTCTTTTAAGAATTTTTTAAAATGTACACCATTTTTAAAGTTTTTATTGAATCTTTTACAATACTGCTTCTGTTTTATGTTTCGGTTTTTTGGCGTGAGACTGGACTCTTAGCTCCACGACCAGGGATCGAAACTGTACCCCTTGCATTAGAAGGCAGAGTCTCAACCGCTGGACCACCAGGGAAGTCCCTGACTGCATTTTCTACAGTAGCAAGTCCAAAAGTCATTGAGTTTCTCATTCCATCTTTCTTATCTCACGGACTTTTTCTCCTTGCTGGCTTCATCTGTTTTTGATGACATCATGCTTATTTAGAATCTGAGACCACTGGTCAGTATTTAAAATTATCTCTATTTCATGCACAAAATTCTGTTTCTGTCTCTGATTTTTAAGAATTTTCCCCAAACTTCTTGAGGTGCTATTTTTAAATGCCTATGGGTTTTCTGCAGCTTCCCAAGTGGTGCTGCCAATGCAAGACACAAGAGACATGAGATCGAGTCAGGAACATCCCCTGGAGTAGAAAATGATAACCCACTCCAGTATTCCTGCTTGTAAAATTCCATGGACAGAGGAGCCTGGCGGGCTACAGTCCATGGGATCACAAAGAGTCAGACACGATTGAGGGACTGAGCACCCATACACATGGGTTTTCCGCCTGCTTGAGTACCTGCTCCAAAAGTGTGTTCCTCGTCCAGTAACTGCCTTTTATTGTTACCAGTCCAAAGAGGAAATCTTACTGGCTTTGACATGTCCATGCCCACCTGTACCAGCACCTGCTGTCAACATTAGGAGATAGTCCTGATTTGTGTGTGTGTGTGTGTGTGTGTGTGTGTGTGTGTGTGCCTGGATCTCTTCTACTCACATTCCTGGTCCTTTTCTTTTTTTAAAAAAAGTTAATTTATTTTTTATTGAAGGATAATTGCTTTACAGAATTTTGCTGTTTTCTTTGAAACCTCAACATGAATCAGCCATAGGTATACATATATACCCTAATGCACAATTGAGATTGGCAATCTTGGTATCTTCCTTCAATCCAGTCTTGTACTTTTCACAAATACGTCTGTACATTTCTAACATATGCAGGATAATTTTTTCCTGTATATGTACGTACTTATTTATTTAATTGGAGTAGAGCTGATTTATAATGGTATCTTAGTTTCTGGTGTACAGCAAAGTGATTCATATACATATATAGACATATATGTGTGTACACATATATATCCTTTTTCATATTATTTACCATTATAGTTTATTACATGGTATTTAACATTGTTCCCTGTGCTATACAGTAGGACCCTGTTATTTATCTATTTTAAACATAATAGCTGAAAATTTCCACGGGAACCTGGCAGAATGAAAGGAATGGTTAGGCACCATGTCCTTCCCACCATCCTTTTGGAAATCCCACAAGATTTACTCTTTATAAATTGCTGAGATCAAGGTTTCTGGTCCCTTAACCCATCCAGTCCACTTCTCTCTTTGGAGCAGAAAACTGATTCTGACTTAAGTATACTGCTGCCTGCAATACATGATGTTTCTTACTTCCCTTTGAAGTCTGGTGTGGCCATGTGATTAAGTCCTGACCAATGAGAAGCAGGAGAGTGTTGGAGGTTGGCATAAGTTTCTAGAAAAGTTGCTGAAACGGAAGTGATCCAGTGGAGAAGGCTCTTTTCTGTCAGTTTTTGGGGTATTTTTTAGCCTGCAATGCAGATATGATGACTGGCACTCCAGCAGCCATCTTAATCTATGAGGATAAGAATCATGCATTAATGTGGTGTTAAAGAAAGATAGGTGGCTGGGACCCTGATGGTACTGAGGAGTTGCCAGGCCATCTATGGCCTGCCTGTATCACGGTTTCTCCTATGAGACAGAAAAGTAAACTTTTACTTTACTTAAGTCATTTTATTTTTTGTAAGTCATTCATTAAATTATCCAAGTAATCCTAATAAAAGTATTAGGAGATGGATTTATCATGCCAGCATATATTTTTTGAACATACATTCATGATTGTAATCATATCTGTGTAGCCTTTAAATATTACTTTCTATTTATGGTACCTCATGCTATTATTTAAGCTATATTTGTTTTAAAATGAAACATATTGTAACAGGGAAGAACAAATCTGACTCCATATTGGATCTCTTTATTTTTACTTTAACTTCTGTGTTCTATTGCTTTTGCTACAAGTTAAGAATTTGCCTATAGCCTGAAATATACAGCATAGCCCATTCTCAAGGCTCTGATCTTTAAAGCTTTAATACTTTATAGAGATTAAAAGGTTGCAGAATGGACTGTAAGGTTGTGACCTGACTTATATGGATAGTTGCAAGAACAAAGGATTCTTGCCTCAAGTATGCAACAGTCAACACATCCCCCAACCCTTTTAGTATAAAAGAAGCCTGAATTCTATCACAGGTAAGATGATTCTTTGCAACACTAGTCCACCATCTTCTCAGTCTGCTGGCTTTCTGAATAAAGTCACTATCTTTTTCCCCAACAACTCATTCATCAATTTATTGTCCTGTCATGTGGCAGGCAGTATGAGCATGAAGTCGTAACAAAACTACCTGTAATAAATGGAAAAGCAGTATCTTATGAAGTAAATGGATAATCATGAGAAAGGATTAAGGCTAACTATGTACTCTTGCTTGTCTACAATCTATTAACAAACGATAGAGACTTTTAAGACATATTAGCCCCTCAAAGAGATGAATTTCTCTTCAATTAGAAGTCTTGCTGGATAACTGGAAAACACACACATTTCTGTCATTGAAGTTTATTTGACCCTGTTTCTTTTACCACCTAAAATCATTTAAATAGAAACTATGGCACACTTTGGAAAACACTCATTTATGCAAAGAAAAGCAAAGAAAAAAAAAAACATGACTTTTGTTACACATTTATCTAAGTTTACAAAGTGCTAGAGTGAGCAAGATTTAGAAAATGCCAAATGGAATTTTATGGATGGAGCATAATTAGTTATTCTCCTTCTGTTCCATAATATTTCCTGGCAATGCTTAGTCAAAACAGATCTGATAGCTGTGGGTAACATTCGTATGTTAATACTGTGATGATAAGGCTTTGAACAACCACAGTTCTTTAAAAAAAAAAATGAAGGATGTATTTCAACTTAGATAAGAGATCTTCACTTACTCCTGTTGAGTTCATCACTAGACAAGCATCTTCTTAATCCATAAAATTACACCTGTCACAGGAACTTAACTTCATTAATGCAACTTCACAGTCCATGGTAAATTATTAGCAATTCACAACCCATGATTCTCAAGTTCATTAAGACTGACTCTTTTGCATCTTTATGATCTGACTCTGACTTTTAAGAATAACTGATGGATTTTCCTGGGGGTCCAGTGGTTAAGAATCCACCTTGAAATGTAGGGGACATGGATTCAATTCCCGGTCAGGGAACTAAGATCCTACACGCCATGGGGCAGCAAAGCCCATGAGCTGCAACTAGAGATTCCCTGCCTCACAATGAAAGATCCCACATGACACAACAGAGATCCCTCATGCTGCAACTAAGACTCAGCGTAGCCAAAATAAGTAAATAAATAAAGTTTCAATTTTTTCTTTTTTTCAAAAGAAAAAAAAGAATAACTGAAAAACATTCAAAGAGATTAGGGAGAATGTATAAAGCAAAACTGCTTTTGAAGCAGAACCTATTAACATGAAAACATCCAATCCATCTTATATTCTCCAATTATCCTTCAAGGAAAAGGAAACAGATCTTCTGGTGTGCTCACTATCCCCAAGAGTGGAGCATGATTCTTCTGCATTTAACTCCATAAAGACAGAAGCAAAATAAAAAGAATATAAAGGGAGGATAAAATTTGAACATGGAAATGAATATATCATATTCAGAAAAGCCTATTTTAACTATATACATAATATTAAATGGTAATACATGCACATATTTAAAAAAAAATCATAGTCCAAATGGCTCACAGTAAAAAGAAATTTACATTCAGCTTTCTTCCCCAACTTCCCAGCTCATTCCAAAAGAAATCACAGTTGCCAGTCCCTCTGCTGCAAAAGTATCCTTTTCTGGGTTTTCCCCAAATAGGCCATCAATACAGATGCTGTTATGCACCTTACTTGATATGAACAGGTATGTCAGAGACTATTCAGTATGTGTAGTTACAGATTTGCATCATAATACATAAAGCAATGGAGATATAGTTTAATTCTAAGATGTCACTAAAGGAATATTCACGGCAACTCTCACATGTAACAGATGTTGCTGTAGGGCCTGGAAACAGCTACTAACCAGACCGGTGTGGTTTTCCATCTAAAAGAGTATGCATTCTACAGCTTCCTCATTAAGCAAAGCCTTCCTGGCTGTAGTGTAACAACTAGAGTGAAAAACACTGAATAAACCTCTGCATCATAACATACTTTTCTATTTCCTAATATGGGTCCAGATGATGAAAGAAAGCATATGTACTCATGCAGACATACACAAATACACATAAGCATGCCATGTATACATGCAGATACTGAAAAACCTATATCACTTCTACATCCTATATACATATACTATATATATGACATATTACAGACATTTAATATACTGCATATGCACATACATATAATAGTCTACATATGCACACAGATACATTATATATATAGACTTATGTGTGTTTGTGTATGTCTACATGAGTCCACATGCTTTCTTTCATCATCTAGACCCATAGTAGGAAATAGAAAACTGATATCAGAATCTACAAATGGATAAGGAACAGTCTCCCTAGTGAGTGGCATGATGGTATCAGAACTGTGAAGGAGTAGCTTGACATTCCATTCAGGGAATTCATTCCTTAAAGAAGATCCTGATACAGATGAAAGGGGGGAAATGGCAAGCACCATACATTTGTACATTTCGATACGTCCTAGAGCTGTTGCTTTTCTGTTTCATCTGAGGAAGTGTTAAAGCCCCTTGGGAATGCCTGTCTTAGTTGATGCATAAAAAGGCAGCTTACCCCTTACATCTTAATGGGGATGAGCTACTCTTGGAAAGTTTCCTTAATTTCTCCATGCCCAAGACAGACTGAATGAATGGTTAGCCAGAAAGTCAATAAAATGTTTCAAATGATTCAAATCTCTTTGCATTTCACACATAACACTACAATCACTGCTACTCCCACTAATCCATACAGTAAATGGCAAGAACAAGAAGGAAAAAAAGCACCTTGGCTGGGATTTCTCCCAAGTCTCCCCCAGACTCCCGCAACTTTCTGATAAAGAAAAAAAAATATGTCTGTCTATAAATCTATCTGTATATGTATCATTTATCTATCCAGCCAGCCAGCCATCACATTATCTATTATTTATCTATCATCTATTTATTGTTTATCTACTAGCATTATTCATCTACCTACCTACTGTCCTCCTAATTTTTGCTAACATTACAACACAGAGGAAACCCTTAAGGGAGCTGGCACCTTACTTCCCAAACCACATCACTGCCACAGACACTTTTGGATGTGACCTTATTTATAAGTTCTTGAAGGTACTCCATGTGGCAGACCATTACTACATAAAGATTTAAGGTAGAACTCAGATACAGATCTCTTCTTCTCTGCTCTCATTAGCTCTACAAGCAAATCTTCAAGAAAAAAAAATCCTTGAAACACCGGTCACAAGAGGAAAGTCTTGACACAGCTTGACAGTTGATAACCCAAATCTCAGAGCACCCACATGAAACAGGAGCATGGAGGGAAATCCACATCATGTCACCCCCAAATTCGCATCAAATGCTCTTTGGAAATAAATCCCCAAAGGCAAACTAGACATCAGCTGAGATTCAAGACCTCTATATTAGAATAAACAATGGAAAATAAACTTTCTCTAAACATGGAGTTGCTGCTAAGTCGCGTCTGTCGTGTCTGACTCTGTGTGACCCCACAGACGGTAGCCCACCAGGCTCCTCCCTCCCTGGGATTCTCCAGGCAAGAATACTGGAGTGGGTTGCCATTTCCTAGGAAGTTTAAAAAACTGACTCCAGAAATAATGCTATATAGGTAGGGTTGGTCCATTTATTATTATCTCAATTGCCAGTAATACAATGAGCAAAACAACCCAACCAACTCCAAAGTGGCAAAAGCAGGTGACCAGACCAGAAATATTTTGGAATCACAAATGCTGCTGCTGCTGCTGCTGCTGCTAAGTCGCTTCAGTCGTGTCCGACTCTGTGCAACCCCATCGATGGCAGCCCACCAGGCTCCCCTGACCCTGAGATTCTCCAGGCAAGAACACTGGAGTGGGTTGCCATTTCCTTCTCCAATGCATGAAAGGAAAAGTGAAAGTGAAGTTGCTCAGTCGTGTCGGACTCTTAGTGACCCCATGGACTGCAGCCTACAAGGCTCCTGCGTCCATGGGATTTTCCAGGCAAGAGTGTTGGAGTGGGTTGCCACTGCCTTCTGTGGAATCACAAAAGGTTTCAGGAAACAGAAATAAATCAAGAACCACTGAGTTTCCAAGTCTCTCTGCCCAGCTATGAATCGACTGTTTCTAATTTGGTGAGTATCAGAAACAGAGTCACAATTCCCTATAATTCCACAGCAGATTGTTCACAGGCCCATCAGAAAATGCCCACACAAAATGCAATCCTTGCATTATATTTAAATTGACACGGCAAATGTGGAAGGCACCTTTTCAGGCTAGGAAATCTACAAACTTTACTTGTTTGTTTGTTTGCTTTCTTGAGAAACTCTTGTTTGGAACACTTGCAAAATGGGCCGTTTTATCAGAGCTGCCCAGACTTTCCGTTTTCCCTAATCGTACAGATTAGAAAGAGGTCGCGTTGCCATGTAACATCATTTGGCGATAAACTCCATCTGCATGGAGTAGTCCCTGCAGGTGACCCAGAGCTGCACTGGGACTGTAAGCAGGTCCACCGTGAATAATAGCTCACCTTTTTCCAAATGAAGGATTTCATCCATCTTACCTAGACGCGCTAATAATACAGACGCACAGCAAATGCAAACCACAGTGAAAGTGGCCGTTAACGATTTGGGAAAAAAGGAGGCCACCATCACTGATAATCTGAATATACGGCAGGCCATGGGGACTCACCTTTTTTCTGAGCCAGCCGATTTCTTCTGACAAACAATGACAGCAGGTGTGTACTTCCCAGCGTAATCTGTGCTCTCCTTGACTTCCCACACGGAAGGGCTGCTGGCTCTCACCCCAATGATGTTCATGCCTTTCATCACCTTTACCCTGTTGGAGACAGCAAGTGCACAACTGAAATGCCGGTGGGGCATCCCTGGGTTATCTCTGCTTCTGGGGACACCCAGCACTTAATGGCACATTGTCGCCTGACAGGTATAACCCCATGTTTAATAGAATTTAATCACAAGTTGGCAATTCCATTGCAATCCATCCATCCTCATTTTTTCTCCTGGTCATTCCTTCCTTTAACAGAAGAGCTAGAAATAGAATAGTGACACAGGCAAGGATCGGTCACATAAAGAAATAATATTCTGATAGTGGATGGCTGTCATTAAAAAAAGAAATTACCTGAATATCCGTAGACTGTTCAAATTAGATAGAAAAAAGAAATTCATTCAAACTGCAAAAGTGAATTAACAATAACAATGCACCGTTTTGGAATGTCTTTTCCACGGCAGGTACTGATGGGCCCTTCCTCTATATTATCTAATTTCCCAAGCATTGTTCCAAGTTCAAGGGTGGAGGACAGGCCCTGCCACTCAGTTTTGAGAAGCATGCTAGTTCATAGGAAAACAACGCTGACAGGGTACAGAGGCATGCCCTAATTCCCTTTCTTTAAGATTGTTTTTTACGTGGACTATTTTTAAAGTCTTTATTGAATTTACTGTAACATTGCTTCTGTTTTACGTTTTGGTTTTTTGGCCGCAAGGCATGTGGGATCTTAGCTTCCCAACCAGGGACTGAACCCACAGCCCCTGCATTGGAAAGCAAAGCCTTAACCACGGGACCGCCAGGGAAGTCCCTGCCTGACTTCTACTCTTGTGTTCCTCCCACGACATACTCATCGTCATCACTGTCATCACCAGGACCATCATTCCATCATCATCACTACCACTTCTCGATTCTTTTCCACAAACTGGGCACTCTACTGAGTTCATGACGGTTTTATCGCATTTCACTCACACTCATGCCCTTTGAGGTCAGGATCATTTTAATTTCCACTGAGAAGCTGAGCAAGCAGGGGATCTGGCTGCAGGTGATCCAGGATTCGAAACGGTTCCTGAGTCACAGTGTTGGTCCAAGGAGTCTCAGGGCTTTCTTTGGCATCACATAAAACTTCCTCGTGTTGAAACCACTTATTTGAGCCGGTCAATTTCTTTGTTAGCTGACACTGGCCAGTACCTGTCCTGAGATCTAACATCTTCTCAGACTTAATGACAGATTTGCCAAAGCAGGTGAGGCCTCCATACCAGACTGCTTATTATTTCTCTCCTTCCCTGGTGGCTCAGGCAGTAAAAAATCTGCCTGCAATGCAGAAAACCTGGGTTTGATCCCTAGATCAGGAAGATCCCCTGGAGAAGGGAATGGTACCCACTCCAGTATTCTTGCCTGGAGAAGGAAACGGCAACCCACTCCAGTATTCTTGCCTGGAGAAGGAAACGGCAACACACTCCAGTATTCTTGCCTGGAGAATTCCATGGACAGAGGAGCCTGGTGGGCTACAGTCCATGGGGTCGCAAAGAGTCAGACAGGAATGAGGGACTAACATTTCATTCATTCACAGAAAGGGACAAATGACACGCTTGCAAACTTTTCACCCCAGATAGCAGAGAAGCGGGATGAGAGAGGCAGAGGATGCATGGCAGAACTGGTTTCCTCGTACACCCTTATTTTTCTCTAAGAGATTTCAAGTGAATAAATATATTTGAAATGGATAGGATATAGTCAAAGGACAATGCAATAAATCGCAAATAGCTGGATGCACAAACTGCTGGGAAGAGTCGTGCTTCCTGTTGTGTTTTCTTTCCTTAGTCCCTTGAGGAAAACATAAACGGATCTGAAGCAAGAAGGTCAGGGGACAAATAGGGCAGGCTGATGGGTGACCAGATGAAAGATGCTCCCAAGAGGGGAGCCCCAGAGGGTATACTCCCCATATTTATAGCTGTGGTACCTGTAATGACACAGAGGCAAGGAGGTGGGTTCTGAGTCTCCATCTCTAAAATCCTCACTCTTATCACCAGATGAGACAAGCCAGGTCACCCCTAATATTAGGAGCAAAGCAGGAAGAAAAGATGCCACTTTTAGGACTGGGGCTTGGTGAGAAAACGACTTGCCTGTAAGCACTAAGAATGTAATTTCCCATAGAAACAATCTGAAGACAGACTGTGCAAAGAAAAGTGAACACAGAAGGTCTGAGACTGCCACCCTAGAAAGGCATGCTGGCAAGGCTGCCCTCTGGTATCTGGATTTTGAAAGGGGTTTCCTCAACTCTTTAATAAGAGGGGCTCACTAAGTCTAAATATTTTGTACAAGCAATATGGTTGATGGCAGACTCCTGCTTTCTTTCTGGTGGTCTGAAGTTACCATGCCTGCCAGGGAGGTGGTATCTAGGAGTCCTGCCCGCAGTAAAAAATTCTTGGCTCCCAGGCTTGGATGAGCTTTCCAGACAGACAACAGTTTACCCATGTTGTCATAACTCATTGCTGGAGGGATGAAGGGCATCCTGTACAACTCGCTGAAAGGGGACTTTCCCAAGCTTGTGCCTAGTACCCCTAGACTCCACCCCATGTCTCTTTTCCTTTTGCTGAACTCGCTTTGTGTCCTTTTGCTGTAATAAATCTTAATTCTGATTATGACTGTATGCTGAGTCTTTCGAGTTTTCCCAGCAAGTCATCAAACCCAGGAGGGGTCCTGGGGACCCCAAAATACATACTACTTTGCCTCATCTAACAAAGACAAGAGGAATCACTTCTTACATTTGAACCCCAGGGCTGAAGCTAGCATTTTTAGATGAGTGCCATCCATAGCATTGCTTCTAGAGGAAAAACAATACAGTGTTTGTGTCATAAATAATCCAAGTAGAAACCAACATTTTGAATGCAGTCATTTATAAATTGGGGATTGTATGCACAGACTAGGAAGCCATCTGACCTTCTGGTGACACGAGCTAGGATTCCTGCCTCGCAGGAACTCATTTAAATTGTAAGCAACCAAGATGGGTGATGAAAAGAAGTTCAATTCACTACGGACAGCTGCTATTCTATGAAGATGAATTCTAAGGGCTGTTCCAATTACTGTGCACTGGAATTTTATTGAGTCAAATTTACTTTAAATAAATAGGTCATCAACCTGGATTTGGCAATCTTTTTGTGATACAGGAGTTATTAGTACCTGAGCTTTTTCTGATATAGAATGGGCTCTTATTTTTCTTAAATTTTATTCATAAGTAGGTTATTTGGAATTCAGATACTGTTTCTCCAATGAATCATTTTTAAGTTCTTAGGAAAGAACATGGTTGCTTATTTAACCCATGAAGTACCCAATATCTGTTGCTAATAATTTCAGTGCAGCTACCCAAAGCTATAATTTATAGCATTATTTCTAAAGGGGGACTATGAAATTGAGTGCTGGGCACTAAGAAATTGTGCTTTGTGGACATAGAATGTTTTCATAAGAGAAGACACATTTCTATAGCATATTTCAGATGTTCTGAACTGGCAAGAGGTCCCTGCTCAAGAAACATCAGTGAATAGAGTACAAACATCAAGAATAAATGTGTGCAAGAAACGAGAGTGGTTGTTTCTCAGAGACACATCTATGGTACACACTGAATATGGTTTGTGTTGGGTGCATCATTTTGAAACATTCATCTCAGCGATGTAAGTAGCAGCGTTTTGGAACTATTAATATAATCCTCAGAACACATGAAATTTGGCTCCGCTGGGTCTGTACCAAATGCTACTTCCTTCTTTTGTTGATGACAACTGGGTTACTTACACTCATTAGTGGAAGTTTTATAATCTACTTGTGGTTCAATAAATACAGGTTACACTGACAGCTTCACTACATAGAGATAAACGCAGCACTTGATTTCTAAAGACATTTACTACATATTTACACTTAATTGAATGTCTACTGTAGTGGCTGGGGAAAAAACCATAATTTCCCCCCACAGAATGCACATGGACTGTGGACTGGAATAAATAAACACTGCTTGGCTTAAGGGTATATTTTATTTCAAAAACATAACAGAGTTACTGTATTTACATAGGTATAGACACACAAGTATATCCATAGGTAGATATAAATATACATACAAACATAAATACACACACACGCATATACACACAAATATAAATGCATAGATATACACACCATATATACATACATGGACACATACACACAGACATATACAGATGCATATACATACACATATACATACACATGCACAAGCAACATATATGCACATATGCACACACAAATATACATGTATATACACAGACATATATACATGAAAATATATGCACACACATATATACACAGGTATATACACACATATTGACATACACAGACATATATACATGCACATAAACACACTCATATATACACACATATGCACACAGTGACACACTTAAGCACAAATATAAACACATATATACACACACATACATGCATACACACATAGACATATAGAAACATAATAAACATATATACACATACACACATGTATATACACATATATCTCCTGCATTGCAGGCAGATTCTTTACCATCTAAGTCACCAAGGAATTCCATATATATACACATACAGATATATATAGACACACATAAACAAATATTATGAATGTATATATGCATATATTTACATATACATATAGACACATACCCATATACACACGTGTGTACATGTGTGCTTGTGTGTGTTTCAAATACAGTATCCAGTAACAGTTGAAACAGCCAGCAGCCTGGGATCAGAGCTGTGGTGTGTACCTGTTATTTCTGCTCTCCCACATCACATCCCTCATATCCTGGGTAACAGAAGGATGCTACACGCTTCCAAGTGTTGTGGATTTGGTTAGTGGCATCCTTTCCAATTAACTGATGGGAAACCTGTCACTGATCATTGGTTCATAGCCCAAAAAACTCCTTTGGTTCAAAATAAAGCTGTTTTGAATTCTTCCCTGTCTCCTTACTTATATTCCCTCATTAATTATGGAAAAGAATCAAATAGATTGTGTTTTCTCATACACAGTAACTTTATTGTAACATTAATAGTCCACAATCACTCAATATTCTAATTTCTAATTGATGAGGATCAACTTATGACCATATTATGTCCCACCAAGACCACATGTTTTATAACCTGTAACATTTCATTTAAGAACCATTTTCAGACAAATACTATATGATATCACGTAGATGTGGAATCTAAAATATGACACAAATGAACTTATTTATGAAACAAAAACAGACTCTCAGTCATAGAAAACAAAAGTATGGTTACCCAAGAGGAAAGGTGGGGGAGAAGGAATAAATTAGAAGTTTGGTATTAGCAGATGCCAATTACTATATATAAACTATCTCGAAAAGGTCCTACTATACAGCACAGGGAACTCGACTCAATATCCTGTAATAAACCATAATGGAAAAGATTAAAACATAAAACAACTTTCAGCCCCATCCCTACATCTTGGCCATGCCGCAGCCAAAAATTATTTTAATATGCTCATTTATGATGTAATTAACAGTCCTTTGTTAATCTTGTCCCATTTTCCCTTCCTGCGACACTGGGCCCCTCTTCCCATCACTCGAATGTACTTTGCTCAATTTCTCTTCCACGACTTTAGGACTAACCTAATATATGCAGTTCAAGGCCAACAATGCTACACAGGAGCGAACCCTAGTTAAAGCCATAGTGTAAATTAGCAGGTTCTAAATCATTTCTTTTAAAACCAGGAACTCATATCAGTAAATTATTTTTTAGCATTTCACTTTAATATAGATATATTTATTTATCAAACTTATACTTGAACTATTGACATAATAACATGCATGCTGCAAAATACACAGAAAAATATAAATAAAAATGAGATTACAAAACAACATGGTGAGAGGTCCTATTTTTGCATCATCGCAATTTTTTGAATCACTTTGCGTATCTCTTGGGGTGCACACACCCCACTTACAGGGAATTGCTCAAATCTTCTGGAACCTTTAATTCCCAAGCATGACATGAAAAAACATAATGAGCAGAAGTTCTGTTATATGGAAGCAGGTAAATAAATGCACATTAATAAGGAGATAAAACTCTACTGCTGATTCCGTGTGTTCCCGTAAGTATGAAGAATCTGTTTCCACACTGTAATTTTGGTAAAGTTAAATTCAGAATGAAGGCCAGTCACTTCAAGACAAGTCATTTTTGATGTCTTGCTATCTTGAGGCATTGAAAGTCCTAGGCTGACACAAGGTGTGTGTACCATCATCCCAGCTGTCAAAGGACCACACTATGCGGGGGATTAAAGTGCAGAAGATCAAACAGAGTGGATCTGGTTCACACAGGTAGGGGCATTCCCCAAAACCCACAGTGGGAGGAGCCAACAGTGGAGGAAGAGGGGGACATGGCCTCCAGGACCCCCTGCCAGCCAGGTGGGAGGGAGGCGGACACTTTTCAGTCATTGGCTGATCAACTGAATTTTCAAAGGCCTTGGAAGTGGAGATGATGTCATTCCATATAAAGTGCAAACTAAAGGAGGGCTGGATAACTCAAACTGTGAGCCCAGGCCTGGTGTTGCCAAGTCTTTAAAACACTGAGGGAGGGCAGAAATTCTCAGTTGTATGTGAAATTCCAAAAATGTAAAACAGCACCCTCGCTAAGCTAAGCAAAGTCATTCAAGGATTGGAAGCTGCCCAGCATTTGTGACCTCTGTTAGCTGGAACGCAGTAAGATCAATCCATCATGAGTGACTGAATGAATCAATGAGGTATGTGACGTCATGTCACCTCAGAAGTATCACTGAGGTCTCCAAGTGCAGATAAGCACACCTACATCCTGCCCCTCTCCACATGCACACTGGACACGATTAATAGCTTTATCATTTTTGTCCTGATTAAGGGGTTGGGATAAGCTCACTGCAGAAAAACACTGAGTAATACACACAGGTATAAGGAAAAAAGTAAAATCTGCCTGAACTCCATCACACTGAACTTAGATCATCAAAATTTTAGTCATCATCCTTCTTTGTTCACACCTGTGGCTAAAGAATGTCACCTGCCATTTCAGTAAACAAAGGATGCTCTAGACAGCAAGCCCTCAGCTACTGCAGCCACCCTGACTGTTCACCCTGAGGGGACTCAGGATGGATAAAAACAGGACACTGGCCCTGGACAGCTGCAGTGAACATCAAAGGAATGATTTCAATGAGCCCAGACTCTTGGATCTTCCCATACAAAGAAAAACACCAAAATTATTCACTTGAAATGTCTGTTTTTGTGATTAGCAGTAATCTTTCAAAGTTCAACTACTTTTTTTTTTCGGCAAAAACTCCTATATATCCAGTTCCTCCCAGACCTCTTTGGAGTAGTTTCTCAGAGCGATCTGAGAGGATGTCTTAAAGTCCACCAAATAAAACGTAGTTCTTGACTTTGAGGCTGTGCATTTTTTTTTGCAGTTGACACACCCAGGCTATAATTCTATAAATTTTTCTATAAATAAGATTATGCCTGGGATTGTCATAAGGCCATATAACATGTGCCCTGACCAACTTCAGGAAGTACCATGCATAGAAATTATGACGTGAATGGGGCCTCATAGAGTTGAGCAGTGTACAACCTGTACAACTGTATGCAACAATCCCGGTCATATAAAAGATGCTGCTTTATTCACAGATCACCCTGGCCGCTCTTCTCAATTGAATCCAAGGACAAATTAATAGCTGAAAGCAGGAAGCAGGCTGGCTGCCAACCAACTCAGGAGAGTCCACTGAGAAGAAAAGCCAAAGCAACAGAACTCTGCATCTTGACCCAAAGGGTGAGCGACATGTGATGCCAGTCTCTGGCCAGGCTGGCTGCTGGTGCAGAGGCTGAGGACTTGCTGTTTCTCCTGGAACTTCCATGAGTCACCACTTTTTATCCCAGTAAACTCAACCTGTGGGCTACCTTTGCCAGCACAGAGAGATGCTCACTAACTCTTTAAAAGCCGTTGTAGAGCTAAATGTGTTCTGTACATAGTCCTTAGTCTCTCCAAGTACCTGGTTTTCCTCTGACTCTCAGTTCATTCACAAGAAGCTTCCAGAGACCCATCTTTCCTATGGGCACATGTCCAAAACAGAGGTGGTGAGTAGAAACAGGACAGGAAGGACTGCACACCACATGGAAAGCATACCAACAGGATGAGTATGGGTGCTAACTGTTAGAAGCTTTGGAGGGAAACTTCCCTGGTGGTCCAGTGGCTAAGACTTTGCACTTCCAATGCAAACTGAGACACTGAGGGGTGAACATGCGTCGGTGCTAAGAGACAATTTCCTGAGCTTGCAGACAAATCATATGGGCTGCTGAAAATGAGGCTTGGTACCTGGCATTTTCCTTTGCGTGTTCAACTATTTATTTATTTATTTTTGGTTGCGCTGTGGGATTCTCTGACCAGCGTTTGAACCCATGCCCCCTACACTGGAAGTGCAGCACCCTAACTATTGGACCACCAGGGAAGTTCCCTGTGTTTGACTATTAATTCAGAACATCAAGAGAGCATCACCAGCTGGACTGGGCCCAGAGCTGGGTTGTAGGTGTGAACCAACCAATCAGTTCAACCTGCCTTTCAGCAACTTGGGACAAAGGACTAACAAACTCAAGTGATACACATAAATAATGCAATTTCAGATAATGATACGTGCTCGAGAGAACTGCCATGGAAAGCATATTTCAGGAGGTGATATTTGGAATGAGACTTGTTCCTGGAAAAAGCACAAACTATGCAAAGATGATAGGGAAGGAACAAGCTTTCTAGGCAAAGGAACCCACCAGAACCCAATAACGCCTGGTGATGACAGTAACCACTGGTCTGAGCAATTTAGATAAACAGTTGCAAATAACTTAGATATTAACTCAGAAGGGTCTTGGAAGGTCTTCTTTCATCTCTCCCACAAACCTTCAACAAACCTCCTTCATCTAATGGGGGAATTTAATCTTTGTCTTTACTCAACTATTCATGGTTTTCTCTCTTCCTTTAAATTCATTCTAAGGTTTCAAGGTTCTCATCCTAGAATGTCGGCTCCAAAAATCAGCATTTCAGACTATCAGGGAAAATAGTAGCAAACATCACATGGTTGAACTAAAAATGGCTGCAAATTCTTTGCTACACCTTCCATTGGAAGGTGATGTCTGATTCCCTTGACCTGAAACCTGGACTGGCTTCTGTGAATTGCTTGATGGACAGGATGGCTTCTGAAGCTAGGTCCTAAAAAAGACTGAGGGACCTCCCCAGTAATCCATGACTAAGACTCTGAGTTCCCAAGGCAGGGGGCCTGGATATGATCCCTGGTCAGGGAACTAGATACCACATCATGCAACCAAGGGTTCAAATGCCACAACTAAAGATCCCACATGCTGCAAAAATGATCGAAGACCCTGTGTGCCACAACGAAGACCTCGTGGCTCAGATGGTAAAGAATCTGCCTGCAATGCAGGAGACAAGGGTTCAATCCTTGGGACGGGAAGATCCCCTGGAGAATGGAATGGCTACCCACTCCAGCATTCTTGCCTGGGAAATCCCATGGACAGAGGAGCCTGGCAAGCTACAGTCCATGGGGTCACAAAGAGTCAGACATGACAGAGAGACTAACACAAGACCCGGGTGCAGCCAAAGTAATTAATTAATGTTTTTTAAAGACTGAAACTTTACCTTAGCTCCTTGAAACACGCAACTTTGAAAGGCAGCCTCTAGGTAAGCTGCGTGACTATGCTAAGCCCACCAAGCTGTGTGAAGACTGGAGATGGAGAATGCAAGTTCATAGGTAAAGAGGTCAAAGGCACCACGGTTCAGGTATATGGGTTTAGCAGCCACCTTGGCAGTGGGTGCCACCCCACCAGCTGTCCCACTGATGCCATTTGGAGCTGAGCTGAGCCCTTCCTGAGCTTTTGACACAAAGACTGTCGACAAATGGCAACAAATTTAGTGCTGGTTTAAGTCACTAAGTCGGGGGTGGTTCCTTACACAGTATAGAGATTCAGAATACATGTAGTTTTTTGTTTTTGTTTTTGGTCAAGAATCCAAACATTATCAGATTGATTGCTATACTGGGAAAGTGTTAGTCACTCAGTTGTGTCCAACTCTTTGCAACCCCATGGACTGTAGCCCACCAGGCTCCTCTGTCCATGGGATTTCCCAGGCAAGAATACTGGAGTGGGTTGCCATTCCCTTCTCCAGGGGATCTTCCCAACCCAGGGATCGAATCTGGGTCTCCTGCATTGCAGGCAGATTCTTTACCATCTGAGCCACCAGGGAAGATCCCTCACAAAAGGAAACTTCCTAAAATGTTTGCCATGGGGGCAGAAGAAAGATCATTTTCTTATATTCCAGCTACTTAGAAATTTCCAAAAACTAATGTGTTTACTCATGTCCTTTGCTCTAATAAACTATAAAGGCAGTCAGCTTGAAAAGTTATTTTGTGAAGTAAGAACAACTTGATTTTCTCCTAATAATGGGTAAAATAACAGGTGAGTAAAAACAAAAACAAAAGCAAAAACCCTGTTGTTCTTCTCTGTTTTGTGCAATTACCCTTAAGAACAGAGAATAGCTTTTTTGCAGATTATTATAAATAGCTTTAGCAATATTATAATATATGACAGGGTGGAGTAGATTTTAATTATGACTATTTTCTTATGAAATGCAGTAGAGCTCTTTAAAAACTAATAGCTATTTCAGAGAATGGTTCAGTTGGATGTATTGAATGGTATTCTCTAAATCTTCAAAGGAGGTCTAATTTCCAGCTAATCAACAAAAAGGTTCCTGTTCTTTTAAGTGAAGACCAAGGAATTTTATTTGGAAATGCCTGTGAATTAAGAGCAAAGTGGATGGGATTACCAGGAGCATTAAGCAGATGACCCGGAAAGAATGTTATCTGAGTTGTCAGGGGAATTATCACTGGGACATGATTCAGAGTCACCATCTCCTTTCCCAGAAAAAGAGGAGTTATGCTTTACAGGAAGGGTGAGAGTAATGGGTCGAGGAGGTGGGTGGAGGCTAGTGGATGGGATAAAATACATACCATAAAAAAAAGAGATATGCCCCAATTCCTGGAGGTGATATAGTAACATTATATGGATAGATGAAGAAGCAACAAATAGATGAGAAAGGCGATTCATTCTGTCCCCAAGTGCCCTGAGACCTCCAGGAGGTCTTGTGTCTAAGTTGTAAATACAACTCCAGGGACAGTTATATTCATGTAGCTTTCTTCTCACCTCTGAACAGGCCTCTCCTGCTTCTTTTGCTTGCATCTCCCATTCATAATAAACCAGAGAGTGGTCTGGTTGAACTGGCTTGTGGCCATCCAATATGGAGAACCACGTTGGGTGTGGTTTATGACCAGTGCTGTACTGAATACAATTTTGACATGCCCTTGCTTAATGCTGAATTCTGTGTTGATTCCAGACTTTGATCTGATCAAGGGGGTAAGAATGAAAGACTCACAATAAAGTGCAGCCTGGTGCTTTTATTAAAAAGAGAGCTCTCCAGAACTTCCCTGGTGGCACAGTGGATAAGAATCCACCTGCCAATGCAAGGGACATGGGTGTGATCCTTGGTCCGGGAAGATCCTACATGCCATGGAGCAACTAAGCCCATGTGCTGCAACTACCGAAGCCCACGTGCTCTAGAGCCTGTGCTCTGCAACAAGAGAAGCCACTGCAATGAGAAGCCTGAGCACCTCAAGGGAGGGCCGCCCCTGCTCACCGCAACTAGAGAAAGCATGCATGAAGTAACAAATAGCCAGTACAGCCCCCCCCAAAAAAAAATAGATTAAATTCATTTTAAAAAATAAAAGGAGAGAAATCATAGAAAATATGCTTTAAAAAAGAGGGCTGTCCAGTTCAGAACAAGGAGCAGCTCAAGCCTGGGGTGGGGGGTACAAGACGTACTCACACACTTTGTACCAAAATGTAGCACCTTGATACCCCTTGCATGTGGTGCTGAGGATGCGCCATATACTGGCAGGAGATACACCAATGGATTTGTCAAGTGAATCTCCAAGACAGATAGTTTCTAGCTTAATTTCTCAAGTCGACATCCTCTTGACACAATCTGGCTAGAACATCACTATCGCCACCCTTGTGACTGAGGGAGGAGGGGCCTGGGGGACCAGAACCCACTACCACCAACATCTCTCTCTAGACTAAAACTGACACCTGCCCCATCAGTAAACAAGCCGCCAGCCACTGCAGCTGCCCTGCGCTCAACTGCACACCCTGTGTGGGTTCAGGATGAAGAAAAACGGGATTTTGGACCTAGATTTTTCTGGTGCATAATGAAATCAAAGGAATGAATTCAATGAGCCCTGACTCTTGCATCTTCCCATCCATAGAAAAGTGCTCAATTCTTTAACTCACATTGTCCAGTTTTCTTTAATTAACAGTACTCGCTTGATATTCTGACTACCTGGATTTTGTTGCAAAAACCCTTATATATCCTGGCTCCTCCATTACCACTTTGGAACGACCCCTCAGAGCTCTCTGAGAGGCTGTCTCCTGGGAATGAATCCTGAGAAAGTCCACCTAGTTTAATTCTAAACTTTTAGGCTGTGCTTTTCTTTTTCCAGTCGACATCCCCTCCAATGTTGATATTTTCCACAGCTCTATTTATTTCCCGAACCTTACTGGACCGTTCAAACACCACTGCTAAAATACAAGCCAAAGTGTAGCAAGTTGAGAAAGCAGTACCTAAAAAGAAAAGAAGGGACGTCCCTGGCAGTCTAGTGGTTAAGACTTCTCCTTCCAATGTAGGGGGTGTGGGTCCAATCCCCGGTTACGGAGTTAAGATCTCATATATGCCTTAGAGCCAAAAAAACAAAACATAAAACAGAAGCGATGCTGCAACAAATTCAAGAAAGACTTTTAAAAATGGCTCACATCAAAAAATCTTGAAAGAAAGACAGAAAAGGTTGTGGGAGAAGCGGTTTGCATGTCTGGATTAAAGAAAATCTCCCACCAATGGCCAAATGTATACAATGTCTCTTAACTTGCAGCTGATGTTTGAAAGCCAGAGACACGCGTACAACTGAGTGGCTATCCCAAGGCCACTTACATTTTCAAGGAAATGAAGCTTTACTTCTGCTCTTCAGGGACTTCTGGAGTTGACAAATAAAAACAATCGCACTGAAAAGCTAACTTTCACAGACTGAAAAACATTTCAAAAATGGAAGAGAAGGTGGAAAGGTTATCCGGTGCTCTGAAAATACAGTGTTCTGATGATGAGCTGAGCAACTAGTCCCTGCAGCCCCATTAGCCAGGAAAGTGGTTCTCAAGTCTGCACCTCCATAAAGGCCAAACTGTAGTCCACCAACATCACCATGACTGAAGGGTGAGTCGATGAATCTGATAATTCATCTCAGATTGTAGGTGACAGCAGGGTTGCATTTGCCTTTAAAACATTCTCTCCAGTTGGGTCTTTCTGTTCTCACCTGTTTCACCTCTGAACACTGCAATACTGCTACATGAGCAAAGAATGAAGGCACATGATTACTTGCATATCTATGGGTATACACACATGTGGTTAGCTGACAAGTGAACAAAACATGTCACTACGCTTTGGCCAAAATATATGCTCCCCTATGAATCACATCCTTCTTGTCATCCAGGTTAAGGAGAAAGAAATACAACAGCCATGCAGCCAAGATAGAGCCAGCGTTGTCTTCTCTGCTTCAGGAGTATGCCCCCCCCCCCGGACTGCTCAGATAACACATTTAATTAGTGAATTTATTTATTTATTTTATTTTTGGCTGCACTGGGTCTTCCTTGCTGCACACGGAGCTTTTCAAGTGGGGGCTACTCTCTAGTTGTGGTGCAGTCTTTTCAGTCCAGTGGCTTCTCTTGTTGTGGACCACAGGCTCTAGAGCGCAGGCTCAGCAGTTGTGGCACATGGGTTTAGTTGCCTGATGGTATGTGGAACCTCCCTGGACTAGGGATCAAATCCATGTCCCCTTCATTGGCAGGAAGATTGTTAACCACTGGAACACCTGGGAAGTCCCAGATAACACAATCTGACTGAGTCCACAAATCAGTACCAGGCTAGGTATGTCCTGTGGAATATTCAAGTTACATAAAAAGTCTATGATATCTTAATAGACAATAAACTGGAAAAATAAATACAATTAATATTTGAGCAACAGAAAGAAACAAGTTCTAGCATGTGATGCACATCAGAAATGTAATGAAAGTGCAGATGAGGGAACGTTCTCAGGTGAGAGCCAGTGGTCTATTCTGATAGAACACAGGGTAAGAGCCTTGAGATCAAACACCATCCATGAGCTGGATGTAAGTTTGAGCTTTCTCTTTGTGCTACCTGGGCCATACATCTCACAAAGAAGATAAGGATAGGTCTAAATTTTGCCTTAAACTCAGAGGTCTCTTTAGAGTGAACCCAGTACCAAGGCATCTTCAACTTGTATGTGAGCTGTTTCCACTCTGTGGAACTGGCTGGTCTTACCTGGTCTGTCTCTGCTCCCTGAATTACTCACAAGGAGTAGCCACGTTCAAGCATATCTGTCTTGTGATTCAGTAAAGGTAATAATTTATGGGAATAGAACACATCATCTTTGCTCTTTCTGCCCAAGACTCAAATCAACTGACCTTGTAAGACAGGTAAAATACGAGTCATTAGGGACCTGGTGATCCAGTGATTAAGAATATGCCTGTCAATGTAGGGGACATGGGTTCCACCCATCCCTGATCTGGGAACTAAGATCCCACATGCCACTGGGCGACAAAGCCCATGCGCCACAACAACTGAGCCCATGCACGGTAACGAAGACCCAGCACAGCCAAAAATAAATAAATAAAATGACTAAAAAATATGAATCATGAACAGTTAGCGCTGCGCTGGGCTACAAACAGGTCATAGATTTAATCACAGCAGTTCAAAAAAAAAAAAAGAGGGCGGAGATCATTTTCCCATGTAAAAGAAATGCAGATGAGAGGCAAGGCTCAAGCTGTGAACTGAAGTGGTTATCAAGGTCCCAGGCTCCTTCTAGCTTCCTGCTACATGTCTAGGTCATGACACTCAGTCTTGTGGTCTCAAGTTTTATTCTCTACACCCACCCTTATAATGCTGTGTCAGGAAGGAAGAAGGTGAAAGGCAGACGGTGTGTCCTCCACCATCTTGGACTAATCAGGAAGTAAAGACTTAGGCAGGGCACTCTGCTCCCCTGAATTAAATCAGAATTTTATTAGCAAGTAATAAGGGGTAAATGAATGTTGGCTAGGCAACTAGCAGCTCGGCATGGCAGACTGACCATGAATTAATTCTAAGTAATTGATAGCAAATCAACATACAGTCCATCTGTGACTATCCAAGTAAAGGAACAAAATCTCTGGCAATGGATATAGTCCCCTCCCCCAAATATTGATATTTGGATTATGAGATTCTCTTGGGGGAAACTCTCCTCCACGCGATTATGTATTGCCCTTTACTTTCTGTTCTCATAGGCACAGATCATACAGAACTTTTGACAATGATTCTCAAATGAAAGAAAATCACTCTTGGGGAGCCTTTTTCAAAAGTTAGCCTATACTATTTGTCTTTCTCTGTCTGACTTTTTTCACTCCATAATGCCCTCCAAGTCCATCCATGTTGCTGCAAATGGCAAAATTTCATTCTTTTTTTATGGCTGAGTAGTAGCCATAAAAAGACAAATACTCTATGATATCACTTCTATATGGAATCTTAAAAAATACAACAAACCAGTGAATATAACAGAAGAGAAACAGACTCACGGACATAGAGAACAAACTAGTGGCTCCCAGTGGGGAGAGGGCAGCAGGGAGGAGCAAGACAGAGGTAAGGCATTAACAGGTACAAACTACTAGGTAAAAAATAAATAAGCTGCAAGCATACATTGTACAGCACATGGAACAGGGCCAAATTTTTTTTAAATTAATCTATATATTCAAGACAAAGGATGACAAATGTAATGTTTACACATCTCCTTCACGGAGACTTTTGTGATTGGAAATTAACTACTGCTTGCTTTTTTAAATTTCTATTACTGAAAAAAAGAATAATAGTGAAAAATTTGCCCTGAGACTTTAAATGGAGGTAAGAAAACTGGGATTAGATGCCACTGAGGACTCACTACAGTACAAGATCTGGGACCACAGCCCTCCTGGAAGGGTAATGGACCTCTCTCCACATCCATGGCTCAGGCCAACAGTCTGGGGACCTTAGGACAATGAAAGGATTCCACCTCTAAGAGCTGTGGGAAGAGCAACTAGCTCCAGCTTGGAGCCAGATTTGTGAGGCAATAAGAGAATGTCTGTATGCAGGTCACAAAGCAACAGTTAGAACTGGACATGGAACAACAGACTGGTTCCAAATAGGAAAAGGAGTACGTCAAGGCTGTATATTGTCATCCTGCTTATTTACTTCATATGCAGAGTACATCATGAGAAATGCTGGGCTGGATGAAGCACAAGCTGGAATCAAGATTGCGGGGAGAAATATCAATAACCTCAAATATGCGAATAACACCACCCTTACGGCAGAAAGTGAAGAACTAAAGATCCTCTTGATGAAAGTGAAAAAGGAGAGTGAAAAAGCTGGCTTAAAATTCACCATTTAGAAAACTAAGATCATGGCATCCGGTCCCATCACTTCATGACAAATAGATGGGGAAACAGTGGAAACAGTGGCTGACTTTATTTTCTTGGGCTCCAAAATCACTGCAGATGGTGACTGCAGCCATGAAATTACAAGACGCTTACTCCTTGGAAGGAAAGTTATGACCAACCTAGACAGCATATTAAAAAGCAGAGACATTACTTGCCGACAAAGGTCCATCTAGTCAAGGCTATGGTTTTTCCAGTAGTCATGTATGGATGTGAGAGTTGTATTATAAAGGAAGCTGAGCGCCAAAGAATTGATGCTTTTGAACTGTGGTGTTGGAGAAGACTCTTGAGAGTCCTTGGACTGCAAGGAGATCCAACCAGTTCATTCTAAAGGAAATCAGTCCTGAATATTCATTGGAAGGACTGATGTTGAAGCTGAAACTCCAGTACTTTGGCCACCTGATTCGAAGAACTGACTCATTTGAAAAAAACCCCAATGCTGGGAAAGAATGAAGGCGGGAGGAGAAGGGGACAACAGAGGATGAGATGGTTGGATGGCATTCCCGACTCAATGGACATGAGTTTGAGTAAGCTCTGGGAGTTGGTGATGGACAGGGAAGCCTGGTGTGCTGCAGTCCATGGGATCACAAAGAGTCGGACACAACTGAGCGACTAAACTGAACTGAAGATAATGTCCTAATCAAACAACTAAGGGACTTCCCTGGTGGAATGCAGGGGCAGTGAGTTCGATCCCTGGTCAGGGAACTAAGATCTCACATGCCATGCAGGGCAACAAAGTCTGCACACTGTGACTGCTGAGCCGAAATGCCTCAACTACAGAGAAGCCTGTGCCACAACTATAGAAATCCACATGCTGCAGCAAGATCCTGCATCCACAACGAAGATCTGACACAGCCAAATTAGTTCATTTTAAAAGGCATACTTTAATGGTTGGATTAAAAAAAAAAATAAAAAGGAACTAAAACTCTGTGAACTGCTTTCTGTCTCTTGGTGTTACACAATTTAAAAAATAAAATAAAATCTCAATAAATGAGGCTTGTACAGAGAAGATGGGGATCCTCAATTTTGGTCAGTCCTGAAACACTCTGGCATAAAACTAGGGACATAAAATCATTCAGCCCACGAACATGACAGAAAAAATGTCAATAGCATTAACAAGAACAACTAATATGTATGGAGTACTTACTATGTACATGGCACCATTCTAAGTGATTCGGATGCATTCATCAGTATGAGGGGCGGATGCTGCAACTACCCCTATTTTGTGGTTGAGGAACCACATGTTGAGAGGACCCAGGCAGCCTGGACTCCTAACTATAGCACCACCGTTGCTTCTTTACACATAGAAGTGGTTACATGTGGTCAACACAGCTAGTTTTCTCTGGATATAGGTCCAGGAGTGGGATTGCTGGATCCTATGGCAGCTCTATGGAGTTGGATCCTATGACCCAAATATAATCCAGGTATAAAACTAAGAATCAGAGGGATGTTTAGATGTATCAGCTTGTGTCACCCATGGAAGATGCAGCCCTGAGAGTGATGCAGGACTCAGTTTCGACCTGATCAATATGAGAGAAAGTCAGGAAACCAGGGCACATGCAAATTCAAATAGGACAAAAGGCAGCAAAACACAGTACTCTTAGAAAACTAGAATCGGGAAGCAGAGTAACTGAGAAGGGGACGTGTGTTATGTCTCTTTGTTTTGATTTTTATTCTATATTGGAGTAGAGTTGATTAACAACATTGTGTTAATTTCAGGTATCCAGCAAAGTGATTCAGTTATACATATACATGTATCTGTTCTTTTTCAAGTTCTTTTCCCATTTAGGGTATTACAGAATATTGAGCAGAGTTCCTTGTGCTATGCAGTAGGTCCCTGATGGTTGTCTATTTTAAATGTAGCAGTATGTGTACATACATTCCAAACTCTCTTTTAATATGCCCTCAATTAAAATATTGAGAGTATTAATATTGAGTATTAATCTCAATTTAATACTCTCTCAATTTAAAATATTGACCTCTTTCAGACACAGAATAATTGAACACTTCGTCATTTCTGAGGCATTTACAAATAGTTTCATAAGGGTTTTTAGACTTTCTAACTAAGATGTGGAGCTTTCCTGGTGGCTCAGACGGTAAAGCGTCTGCCTGCAGTGCAGGAGACCTGGGTTTGATCCCTGGGTTGGGAAGATCCCCTGGAGAAGGAAATGGCAACTCACTCTTACTAGAGTAAATTTTCCTTGCCTGGAAAATTTCATGGACTGACGAGCTTGGTGGGATATAGTCCATGGGGTCTCCAAGAGTCGGACATGACTGAGCAACTTTACTTTCTTTCTTTCTTTCAACTAAGATGTGAGCTTTCTATGGGTAGAGATATTTATATTACCATTTTTCTACAAATCATATATGTAGGACCACATATAGGACCAATATTTCTGTACATATATCTAGAACATAAGTATTTTTTTACACAGAGATAGGTGGACAGTAGATAGTCAAATACATTTTGATTTATTACCTAATAGTTCAGAACCTCAAGGTATTAATCTATTTTAGCACGTTTTGAAAAAAATCTGCAAAATTCATGTTCGAAGCCTTTCTTCTGCATTTGATAACTACCCCGGTTGAACCTGGGAAGTCTTGAGGAACCTTCAATCACTCTCTCTTCTAATATGAAGTGCATTCTATTTTAATTCTCTTGAATCAACTGTACAAAGAAACAGAACTCATTTCTCTCTTAAGCACACTATTGAAACCATGGCTCAGAAGTCCTCCCCATCATGCCACCAAAAATCTGAACTAAGTTTGAGCCAGAGGGAGCCAAGAGCTGGGGGAATATTGGGAAGGCACACATGTTTACATTTGGCAGGAATCTGTGCAATATTTCTTCCCCATTTGGCAAAGCAAAAGAAAAAAAGTGGAATTTGGAAGCTTTTGTTTTAAAATCTTGGAACTCTTTCTGATGTTTCCATCTCACTGGAGTGATGAGGTACTAAACATTTGTTCGGCAAAAGAGAGAGGAAGCAAAGACAAGGTAAACACTGAGATAATGCATACAACTATTGTTTCAGAATACTCCTAGCAAAGACAATAGAAGAGCAAATGTTGACAGCCAGAGGAAAGAAGCCACATGTGGAACACTTTTCATATTCAGCAATTTGTATAACCTTGGAGGGAAGACAGCAACTTAAAAGATCACTGGTGGATCACACTTTGTGGACGAGAAGAGTTCCAGTCCCTGTCAAATAAAAATGAGTTTCCACTATGTTCAATATCCTGCAATAAACCATAATGGAAAAGAATATACATATATATATGGATATATGTAAGTGAATCACTTTGCTACACATCAGAAACTAAAATAACATTGTAAAGCAATTATACTCCAATTAAAACATAAGTACATTTTTTAAAATATCACTGCTGGATATCGATTTGTGGAATAAATGTGCTCCAATCCCTGGTAAAATGGTTGCTTCCAATTGGTTTCCAAAATAAAATAAAAAATGAGTTACTACCACATTCAATATACCATAATAAATCATAATGGAAAGCAATATTATATATACATATTAATATATTATGCATAATATATATGAAACCGAATCACATTGCTGTCCACCAGAAACCAACACATTGTACATCAACTACACTTCAATTTTTTAAAAGTTTCCATAAAAAATGTACCCCAATAAATTAAGGTGAGTGCATTTTTAGATAAGAAGTAAATATGGCTGCTTTCAAATTGTGGTGCTAGAGAAGACTCTTGAGAGTCCCTTGGACAGCAAAGAGATCAAACCAGTCCATCCTAAAGGAAATCAACTCTGAACATTCATTGGATGGACTGTTGCTGAAGCTGAAGCTCCAATACTTTGGCTACCTGATGCGAAGAGTGGACTCACTGGAAAAGACCCTGATGCTGGGAAAGACTGAGGGCAGGAGAAGAGGGTGACGGAGGATGAGATGGTTGGATGGCATCACTGAGTCAACAGACATGAGTTTGAGTAAACTCTGGCAGATAGAAAAGGACAGGGAAGCCTGGCGTGCTGCAGTTCCTAGGGTCTCAAAGAGTCAGACACAACTTAGCAACTGAAAAACAACAACAACAAATATGGCTAGGACTCTGGCCAGGGAAGGCTTTATCATCACTGTCAGAAATCAGAAGATCAGCTATTTAAATTAATTAAAGAATGTACAATATTGGTTTAGTACCAATGGGAATGCAAGAAAGTGAGAAAACAGAGCTGGCTTAAGGAATAAGGGAAGACTATATAGGATAGATAAGATTATGAGGCTGAAGCATTTAAACAATTTGGAGCAGGGCTGGGGAACCAGGCATGATGCCAGGAGTGGCCGGGTAAGATCACAAGGGAAAGGAGATTCCCAAGGAGTCACAGACACAATTCTGAGTGGAGGTACTGCCTTCGGTGTAGCGGAAGGAGCAAGGCCCCCTTAGATATTAAAACAAAGAGTTCATTTATAAATTTAGCAGACACTGTACCTCATCTGACCAGGAAGAAACGAGATGGAAAGGCAAGGTAGCACTGAGTTCGACATCAGCTCTGGGTTTCTCAAAAATACCCTGTATCATATTGAGCACTTTCCTTGCTGTTCCTAGCATCTTGAGAACTTTTATCAGGGGAGAAATTGGATTCCGTCAACTTCCTTTTATGTGTAAGTTGAAACGATCATTTGTTTTACTTTTTCCTTTCATTACACTCATGTCATGTATTATACTGGTTGATTTACTTTTGGTTAACCACCCAAGCATAATTAGAATAAATACTATTTTATTACGGCAGAAAAAAATAAAAGCAAAGTAGCAAAACAGAGGCACTGCATGGTTAATATTCCTCTAGATCACAAGACCAAGAGCAGACAACAGAACAGTGGGGAATCAGACCACCAAAGATGAAGAGTTAAATGTCAAAAGAAAGGTTAAGAATTGCTTAATGTCATGATGTACTTCCCAACTCCAGGTTGCTGTAGTGCCAGAATTCCCACCTTATATGGTAATGTTGGATGTTAAAAAAATATATATTCCCACCTCATAGTAATGACATAATGGGAGAAAAATGCAAAAGAGGTAGACAGTGACTAAGGGTAAAGTGCCATGTTATCTACCTTTGGGCACCAAGAATATAATTATAAGGGATGTAAGAGAGATGACCACGGACCAAACCATCATTATTAGAGTGCACAGCCAGGTCTTGTGTTTTCATGGCCTATGAGTGATGTGTAATCACCTGACCAGTGGAATCTGACCAACAGCATCAGAACAAAAGTGATGTGCATTTCCAAAAGTGTCAAAACTCCCTACGTGACCCTCCACACTTAATTTCTGCCCACTGGCTGGAAGTGAAGGACTTTATGTCCTATACGAAGGCAGAGGCTCAGAGAAGCATGGGTCCCTACATCCTCCATGGATGCCTCCTAGTGAACACTGGACTCTGTGTGAGCAAGAACCACACACGTATTGTGAGAGGCATCTGAGATGTAGTGGTTGGCTTGTTACAGCATCTGGAGATACCTATTCTAACTAACACAAAGAGGAAGACTAGGATTTAGGTAACCAAAGCTAACCGGAGACCGTATACTTGAGAAGAGACAAAAAGAAACCATCAATGGGACGTCTCTGGTGATCCAGTGGCTAAGACTCCGAGCTCCCAATGCAGGAGGCCTGGGTTCAATCCTTGGTCATCGATCTAGATTTGGAATGCCCCATCTAAAACTTGGCACAGCCAAACAATAAAAAGAAATCTTAAAAAGCAAAATCAATTATTTAAAAAAACAGAGAGTGACCACATGGATAAGACTGACAACAGTAAGCTGTTAGATTTTTTAAAACACATGGGGTTAAAGATAGATAGGGTTTTGTACAATTAAATTCATCCATTTTACATGCTTATTGAGTTCTGAAAATTTTATAGACCCATGTGATCAGGCAATGTACATACATGTGTATCTGTATGTCTGTACATGTATATAAATATTTTGCAGTCCATTGCTATGAGTTTCAGATCTGTATTGATTCAGGCAACCACCCACACAATCAAGGCATAGATGTTTCATCAGCCCCCAAACCTCCCAACTGTTTCCCTTTGCAATGAAAACACCTCTCCTCCCAAACTCTAGCAACCATTGACCAATTTTCCATCCCCATACTGTGCCTTTTCTGGAATGTCACAGAAAAATGGGAGCACACAACACCTGGCCTTTTGTAGCTGACTTCTCTTACTCGGCATATTGCCTTTAAAGTCAATTTTTAAGAAATGTTGGTGAGAGGGGAAAATAACACAAGAGTGATGAAAACTGGCAACCAACAGATCTGGGAAACTGGTAACAGGAGGCTCATTAATCCATTCTCACTACTCTCATACGTGTTTGGAAATTTCTATAATAAAAGAAGGTTTCAAATTTTGAAAAAACACATGTTTTCTCTGGTCGTATATAACCATTTGCTGCTTAAAAGGAATCTAAAGACGGGACTTCCCTGGTGGTCCAGTGGTCAGGACTCCATGCTTCCATGGCAGGAGCCATGGGTTCGATCCCTGGTTGGGGAACTAAGATCCCACAAGCCACACAGCCAAAAAATTAATAAGTAAAAACAAACAAATAAATAAACTAGTATCTCTTTTAAAAAAAAAAAACTAAAGAAACAAAAGACCCTGGACTGAGAAAAAGCCTGGACTCACACAGGTCAGGCCACCAGATACTGGAATTATGCTGGTACCCTTGCAAGAGGCAAGCAGTAAATAAAACAGTTCCTGAGTCTGCGTGTTCAGGATTTTACTTTTTCCAGCATCTAACAAAGCCAAGAGGCAATGTCCTATTTCTCCAGCGAAAAACCAATATCAAACCTTTGCTCTTCACCGTTCTGAGAATCCCTGAAGTTTCTGATTCAAAAGTTCCATAAAGCAGAAATAGGCCAGCTCCTTCTCTAGGATGAAACTTACCAAAATGAGGGAACCTACTATAAAAAAGGAATTTGTCCCCTTTTCCCAGATGACACAGATCTGCAAGGAGAAAAGACCTAATTTTAGGCATCAGGACCGTCACCCCATCAGCCCAGCACAGAGAAAACTCCTGCCTCCTGTCTGCAGATGAACAGGGGAGCCTTAAATCTGTACCTCCCAGATCCGCTCCATTTATACTTGTCTGAAATATAAGCCCTCTTGAATTTTCTTTGCTGTTAATATAGTCAAGAGTTTGAAAAGCAGAATTAAAATAAATCTTCCTCAAACCAATGGAAAAGGGCATCAGGTGCTAATTCTGGAGGCAACAAGGAACTGAAATAAGCTTTGAAAAGGGCACATTTTCTGAGCAGCAGGTTGGAAATCCAGGCAGCCCTGCCATAGGTGTCCCTTCTGGCAAAGAAAACAGATAAATCCAGAGCTTTTCAAGCACTCTGATTTTTACTTAGGTAGAGAATGTCAGATACTTTATTTTCTTCTGAGAATGTGTACTTACTTTCACCAAAGTAAACTGTGTTTTCACACATCTTTTCCCAACAAATCATGTCTACAGTAGCACAGTGATTTCCTTGTTTGATCAATTCTTGGTTTAAAAGATACTTCAATACTGAATACTTAACTCTACATTTATTTTACATTTTAACCCTAAACCACATCAATTCTGGGGAATTTTCCACATAAAAGGTGATGCTGAATTTTATGATACAGAATCAAGATTATTCTCTACCATTCTGGTTGCTTTATTTTTCTAAATATGTATTTATTTGGCTGCACCGGGTCTTAGCTGTGGCTCACAGGATCTTCCGTCTTTGTTGGCATGCGAGATCTTTAGTTGCAGCATGTGGGATCTGAGTTGGGGCATTTATGATCTAGTTCCCTGACCAGGGATTGAACCCAGGCCCTCTGCATCGGGATTGCAGAGTCTTAGCCACTAGACCAGCAGGGAAGTCCCTCTGGTTGCTTTTAGCATAAGTTTTGGTCCCTCAACAAACAGTTTCCTTCTGTTTTCTTTCAACAGTATCTAGAGAGTGCTAATATATGTGTCTTCAGAGCCAAATGAAATTGTTCACTATGAGGAATGAGGAAATGCCTAGAAAACACCAGAAGATTATGGTAGAAGTTAAGTCATGACAGATGACTTATCAAGGTATCAGTGAGAAGATGGCAATAGACTTCACTGAAAATTACTGTGTAGGTTAGAAAGGGAATCTGGAATTCAACTAATATTTCATTCCATGATAAGAAAATGTTTCCTTAGGATAATGGTCTCAGCCGAGGGTGATCTGGACTTCTGGAGATATCTGTCAACCACAACTAAAGAAGGAGGAAAGCTACAAGTGGCGAGAGGCCAGGGATGCTGCCCCAAATCCTACAATTCTTAGAACACCCTCTCCCGCTCCCCCCTGCCAACTCCTTAGCTACAAGAAGCATGTTCTGGGGTTCAGAAACCCTGCCTCAGGATAAGACCTGGGAAAAACTCAAGTACAGAGTCTGAGATGTAGGACCATAGGTAGGTGGCATTAGTGGTAAAGAACTCACCTGCCAATGCAAGAGAGAGAGACACCAGGGAGTTGGTGATGGACAGGGAAGCCTGGCGTGAAGCAGTTTATGGGGTCACAAAAAGTCAAACATGACTGAGCGACTGAACTGAACTGAAGAGACGCCAGTTCAGTCCCTGGATCGGGAAGATCCCCTGGAGGAGGTCATGGCAATCCGCTTCAGTATTCTTGCCTGGGAAATCTCATGGACAGAGGAGCCTGGCCAGCTATAGTCGATAGGGTCGCAAAGAGTCAGACACACACACAGGTAAAAACTGATCCAGATTTCCACATCATCAAACCTGGCCTCTGTCAACATGCAGAGAATCTTTCAGGACCTTTAAATTTGCCATGGTTTCTGACTTTACATGAATCAAAGCACTCGATCCCCAGAGATCAACTGCAATCGACTATGTGTCAGAAGCTGCACGTGGGTTTTGAGGATGCAAAAGAAAGGAAAGAGGTCCGCTCACGTGGCGCTCACAGGAAGAAGAGCAAAAAAAAGTCAAAGCACAGAGACCTAAACAGCTGAATACAAGGCAGTGGTAAGGTCTACTGAAGAACAAATTACAGAAAGATGATGAAGGGAAGAAAAGCACCCGGCTTGAGTTTCAATAGTTATAAAAGACCTCTCAATGTCTATTATCTATATATGATGCAATAAAGTACACCTACAAGTATCTGTGTACATACTCAGCCAGCCAACCAGCCATCATTCACCCACCCATCCACCCATACATGTAACCACTGATATATGCACCTTAGTATCTGTGTATCTAGCTACCTACTTACCTCCCTATCTACTTATCTATCCATCATCTATCTATATATCTGCCCTTCCATCCATCCATCTACCCATCCTTTATCTATCTGCCTTTCCACCCATCCATCCATTCATCCTCTGTCCATCTAGCTAGCTAGCTAGCTATCACCATCATCATCATCAACCTATGACCTCTCTGCCTTTCCATCTGTCTATCCTATGCCATTTTCTGCCCTTCATGTTTCTCACCTAATGTTTTGGAAAACTTACATATCAGGAAAGCTAGATAGTCTTTTGTGAACAGTATAATGCAAATTTAAAATAACCGATATCCCTTTAATGAGCACTTTAGTCGCTTGCAGATATTGCTCTATTATCTTCTGCACTGATGCCATGGAATGTTTCTGTGGAAAAGTCTAAAAACAGCCTGAAATTCTCCCCCTGGTAAATGACAAGTGACTCATTTTCTTTACAAAGCATTTTGAAATCTGGAATGTGTCACTCACATACATACACAAATGTACATAAGTATATACAAAACTTTCATTGAAGTTACATATATGTAGATTAAAGAAAATAGTGTATACCATACAGGGACATTTTAAAAGACAATAGTAAACACTACTGTACTGAGCCCAGGTTAAGAACTAGAATATACCCAGTATCTTTGAAGCCTCTAGAGTGTTTCTCCTTATTAATACCTTCATCCTTCATTCTGAGACCGATTACTCTAAGTTTTATGTGCATCTCCTTGTCATTTTTTAATAACTTTACCTAAATGAACGTATATACCCATCATCCATAAACACTTTGCTAATTTATGCCTAATTTTTAATCTTTACATAAGCGCATTTTTCTGAAGCTTTCCATTAAATTTAATATTCCAGATCAGAGGTTACCCATAGGGATGTAATTGAATCATTTTCATGAATGTATAGGATTCCACTGTAGGAACATGTCAACATTTATTTATCCATCCTCTCAATGGTCATTTGGGACATTTCCAGTTTTTTCCTATTAGAATGGCACTGCTATGAATATTTATGGATGTCTTCCGGTGAACAAATATAAGAGTTTCTCTAGGTTCTATACCTTAGAAGTGGAAATTTGGGGTCATAGTGTATACATATCTTTGATATAGCTGGGTGATTCTGTATTGTTTTCTAAAGAGCTTGCATAAATTTTGCCCACCAGCAATAAAAGAAAGTTTTCTTTGTTCCACATCCTCTACAATTCATATTACCAGACTTTGGGAAATCAGGTGGATATAAAAATGAAATGTATAATAGTATTCATTTGTTCTTCTCTGATTTCTAATGAGATAGGATATCTTTGCTATTCATGGACTACTTTGTTTTTTTCTTCTGTGAAATGTCTGCTCATATTTTTTGCCCTTTTTTTTCTTTTCAGATATTTTCTTTACTGAATTACAGGCATTCCTTATATATTCTTCGTCCTAATTCTTCATCAGTCTTTCTTTACATGTTACAAATACCTTCCCTCAAATTATGGTCAATTTTTTATTGTAAATAAAGTACTTATTTTAAAACCTAGCTAATTGTATCATTTTTTCCTTTGTGGCCAGGGTTCTGGTGTCTTGTCTAAAGAAATTCTTTCATCTCAGAACTTGCAAAGATATCTTTCACTATATTCTTCTGTATTGATTTCTTTTTTTCCTTTGAAAAAAGAATCCTAACTGATCTGGGATTCCATTTTTCTTGTTTGGATAATCAATGTGCTAGTACCATTTTTGAAAAATGCATCTCTTCACTGATCTGTAATTTTGGTTCCATTACACAAACTCTCCTTTATTTATTTAGCTGTGCCGAGTCTTAGCTGCAGCACACAGGATCTTTAGTTGCAGCATATGAACTCTTAGCATGTGGGATCTACTAAGCATGCTTTTCAAACTCTGAATATGGCATATCCATTTCTCTGGGGTTTTGGGTGAATATTTGTTCTACGTGAATAGCTAATTATTTCACTATGATTGAAACTTCATAATTAGGATATGTCTTGGTATTTACTTTTGCATTATTTTCTTTTTCTACAACACGAGAATATCCTTTGGATCTATAGATTTAACTATTTCTTAATTTTAGAAAAAAAATGTATTTGTGAATTTTCTTTTTTTTTTTTTGCTTCATTTTGTGGGATTCTCAGCTCTAGGACAGTAATCATCCTTATATTGGATTAACCTTCTTCTTCATGTCTATTATTTTCTTCCTAATCCTTTTTTCCTCTTTATTTTTTGAGTTATAATCTACATACAATTTACTTTCTTTACTTGCACAATTCAGTGATTTTTGGTATACTTACAGAGTTGTGTAACTATCACCACAGGCATAGATTTTGTTTTGGTTTTGCTGATGCAGCATGTGGGATCTTAGTTCCCCAACCAGGGATCAAACCTACTCCCCCTACATTGGAAGCACGGCATCTTAACTGCTAGGCCACCAGGGAAGTCCCTCGTCCTAATTCTTTACTTCTTCATATTTCCCCAGCACTCACCAAGATTGTCTTCATCTTTTCTGTATATGCCAATAATTCTGCTTTAAACCATGTCTATCTTATTTCTTGTTTAATTTCTATTTTTTACTTTTGGGTCCTCAATTCATGTGTTAGCTCTCTGGTCTACCTTATTATCTTTATCTTTATTTTCTTTTTATATTTTAACTCTTCATTTATTTAGTTCATGCCCTTTAAAAATTTTTTTCTACCTATTTAAACACTCAAAGAAAAAAAAATTACCTTTGATTTATGTTTCTTCCCAAATAAATTCCTCCTCTCTCTTATATGGTTGTATTTCCTTCTTTACTTCCTTTCTTTCTTCCTTTCCCTTCTGCAATATATTTACATAGATGGATAGCCATGCCATTTGTAATCGGATTCATATCCAACTTGGACAACTCTGAGCCACACCCAGGCCTTCTATTCATGTGGAATGTGGATGAATTTTACTTAACAAGCTTTATCTTGCAAAATATATACCAACACCTGAGTTTTCAAGGGTCCGGGTTTACGTAGGGAGGGTAGAGAGGAGAGGAGTTGGGTCGGGGCCTGATGGGTGGGGTCAGGATCTGCCTCCTCTTTCTGCAGGTTTTCAAATGCTCTGTGCCTGAGTCCACTCAATGCTTTGTGTGTGCATTTGTGTTGAGATGGGGAAACGAAAGGGAGAGGGTTAGTACTGTATTGGGTTGGCCAAAAAGTTTGTTCAGGGGTTTTCTTGTGTGTGTGTGGGCGGGGTGGGGGGTTCTTCATACGATGTAATGGAAAAACCCAAACGACCTTTTTGGCCAGCCGCAATATTTCTTCCATCTACTTGGGCTTCAGATTATCCTTCCAATTCATCTCTGGGTCCAGAATCCTTGCTTTTCATAAAGACAAACATCCCTAGATAGTCTTTTATCATCATCAATCCTGCCACCACCCAAAATGAGACTGGGGAAAGAAACAGAACCACTGATTTTTCACTTTTGCATAAGGAGTTCACAGACTGGAGAGAAAAACATTACCTCACGCCTCGTGTTCTCTTTCTTCTGCCTCTGGGTCTTTCCAAAGCTGTTATCTTGTTCATGATGTTTTCTGTTGCAGTCAATTCATTTCTGCATTGCTTACAACCCTTCTGCCTTTGCTCCCAGCTGGGGTCGACACAAATGACAAACCCCCATGACTGTCTCTGCTTTTGGTACAGTGTAGAGTTGATCGGAAAAGATAGTCGGCTTTCATAAAAATTATCTTTTCCAACTGCTGCTACACCCACAGGGTACAGAAACCACAGCAGAAAACTGACCAGAAGCACTTGTGACAGAGGGGCTGAAATTACTGACAAAACAAGTAGATGATGGTGATGCAGCCATGAGGCTATTAACCCCAGGAAGTCTCTTCTCCTCGGGTCAGAAGGACAAAGCAAGGAGGGGGATTCTAAGGGGTCATCAGCGAGATCTCACTGAAGGGTTTGGAGCCATGGCACTGGTTGCCTGGCAGGAGCCGGAACCACAGATGGAGGAGATAGATGGAGCAGCTTTCTGGCCTGAGTAGGGACCTGGAAGCAAGGGAGAAAACTATCCCAACTTCTCCCATCCTCCAGGCCATAAGATTCCTGCCATGGAGTCACACTGGTCGAACCCAGTTAAAAGCCAGATCTGGGTAGTGTAGGGCATCTGGAAGATGCAGGTTACAGAGGTGGACTTAATCACAGCAGAGCAGGAGAAGGGTGAGGAGTGAACTTCAGAGCAAGCAGCCCTAGGGCATCACCTCTGCACTTTTGCAAGTAGAGTTCACTGGCAAAATTTTTCTTGATTACTATTGGGTCGGCCAAAAAGTTTGTTTGGGTTTTCCAGGTTAGGGGAAAACCCGAACTTTCTGGCCAACCCAATTACTGATTACTCCAGCTAACAACCTACCCCAAAACTTAGTGGCTTAGAACACCACAGTTTTCATATACATCATGATTTTATGTACCAGGAATCTAAGCAGGGCTCGGCTGTGAGATGTCTCCGCTCCACCTGGAGGTGGTGAGGTCCCCCGGTGGTTCTGAGCTGTCATCTGGCTGGTCTACAGCACCCAAGACAGCTTCACGCACGTGTCTGGGATCCGGACAGGAATAGCTAGAAGACAGGGCTCACCAGGTCTCCCCTCTCTCCATGGAGCGGCAGAGCCTTCCAGAGGATCTCCCAGAAGATGAACTGGACTTTCTACAGGTGGCTCTGGGCTCCCAGAACAAGTGTTCCTGGAGACTTGGGGTGGAAGCTCACAGCTTCTTATGTCTCATCTAGGATGTTCCTGGTCCTCACCTCTGCTGTCTTCTACCAGGAAAGCGATATACTAAGGCCAAATTCAAGCGGATGGAGAAGAGCATCCAAGTATGTAAGCCACACTCAGGTGCAATCTCCCCTTGAAGAGCCACTGAAGGAAAAGAAACTGAACACTTGTGATCTGTGATCAGATCAGATGCACTGAGCTGATTTTTGCACTTCCATCACTCAGCTGATTTCTATCTCACTCTTGAGCTGATGCCTGCCCGAGTCCTTTGTTTGTACACTGATGCTGGTATTATTTTTGCTGGATTTTTTTTTAAAGAATCAATTTACTTCCATTCCTTCAGATTTGGGAGACAGGATTCTGACATCTGGGTCCGCTCTTCCATCTCATACTGGAAGATGCCGAGTCAGTTGCTTTCTGAAGTTATCGAAGAAAATGCCTCCTCAGCAGCTTCGAAGATGTGCCTTCTTTTGTTTCTTCTTCACAGTTAAAGTCAGGGGTGACCTGCTCCTTGTGTTAGCATGGCCCTCTTTCAGAATGAATTGACACTGCTCAGGGTGAAGTGACCCAAAGTCATCTGTTTGCATTTCAGCGGACACCTAATACATTCCTTGATTGATCGGTTATTTCCTAAATGCCTGATCTGGAGCCTCACAAACTGCTCAAGGCTCATCTGTCATCTTTTATTTACACCATCAACACCTAGAAAGGTAAGAGCCCAGAGACTGAGGCTCAGTGACCTTTGATGACCTTCCCAAAGGTGCAGCGGCAGTGAGGATGCCAAGAGAGGTGCCTGTGGTCCTGGCCTGTCTTCTTCCTCATAAACCCATGTGGTCTCCAAGAGGTCAATTCTGCCCCCAGATCTGAAACTGTCATCCCATGTGATAATAATCAGTGCCTGAAGTCCCTGGAAAGACCCACGAAAATCCATCTAGCAACCTTCAGAGCTCTTTACTCTGCAATGACTGGTAAGCCTGACAGATGTTCATGATGGTGGACACACCTTAATCTGTCTATGCTCCAAAGCACTGTCTGAAGTTGGCATCTCATCCCTGGAAAAGACACCCCAGGTTCACATTCACAGCACCAGCCACTTGTTACAGGGCTGTATCCATGTTTTATTCTCTGTTAACATCCCTGGCACCAAGCATCACACTCAAGAAACATCTGCTCAATAAGGGAAATGTTTCAGGTAATTCATTTCCTTAAGTGCTTTTATAAAAATGAGATTTTGGAGTATCTGTGTCTGCCTCCCTGCCTGGCACTGATAAGATGGATTTTCCAAAACATGTGCTCTGCAATGTAAGTCAGCAAGGGTGAGTTTGCAGGACCTCAAAGTAAATGTGGTATGAGCACAAGGGCATCTGCCAGGCTGTGCTCCTCTTGTGCTTCTGTTTTCACTTCTGGAAAATCGAGGTGATAATAGTACCTACTGTGTGGGGTTGTTCTGAGGATTAAACATGTGAAAAATATTTTAAGCAATTAGAAGAATACCAGGCACAAATGCACAAATAGATACTTAATAAATGCTTGTTATTACACTATCATTCTTATTATCACTATCATTATCATTAACATCATTGTATTCAGCAATCTCCCTCAAACCTCTTAGCCCCCGCATGTTATTCTTGTGTTCCCATGAGTGACCCAGAAGAGGTACACAGAAAAACCATGTCTGAAGGTGACTGGCAAAGGATACGAAGATATTTGGTCAACAGTCTCTGTGGGCTCCTGACCAAAGACCACCTGGGAAATGGAATCTCCACGGATACCAAATGCACAGATGACATCAAGGACCAAAACCCACCCCTGACTCCTCCCCATTAAGGTTGTATAATCCTTCACCCAGTCCTTTCCCTCTAGCTGCTTGCAGTCTGGTTGAAAAGGAGACTATCAGGTGGGTCTAGCATGCAGGGGATGTGAGATGAAGGTCAGTTCAAGGTTACAGAGTACAAACATCAGTGACAGGAAGCTGGCACAGTCAAAGAAGATCACAGGGAGCTTTGGTTGCAAGATAACTTTTCAGTGTGTACATCTCTAATATAACAATAATTTTCTTAAAATACACAAAGGCTAAACATACTGAAAAAATTATTTTCATAAAAATCACTGTACCCACCCCACAGTCAAAGGATATAATGGCAGCCACCCAGCTCATATCCTTATATTCTTTGAAAACCAAATTCCACACAACCAATTCTCAGAGAACCTTCTAGAACTGTATGCAGAGAGGAACGGCCATGTCCATTCATATCCACTCATATCTTTTCCTCTTCCACATTTCTTGGACGCTGCCTCAACAGACAGGGACTTGAGAGAGAATGTCATGACCCTCCTTCCTGGGGCCCTGTTACCTGCCCTACTCCAACTCCCAGAAGAATAAACAGATTGTGGCAAAACACTTCCCTGCGGTTTTCTGTTTTCTCCTTCTGGCTGTTTTCCAAGTCCAATGAATATAGGAATTTCACGTTGACAGCCACCTTTTGGCTCCCTTGAGGTTTTATGCTTTGAGGCAGGGAGGAGAAAATTGCTCCTTTCAAGAGGGGTGGAGATAAATTAGGAGTTGGGGATTAACAGAAACACACTACTATTTATAAAATAGATAACAATGAGGTCCTACTGTATAGCACAGGAGACTACACTTAATAGCAGGTAATAACCTATCATGGAAAAGAATCTGAAACTGTACACCTGACATTAACACAAGATTGTAAATCAACTATAATTTAATAAATAAAAAAGAAATTTAAGGCATTAGATGAAATGTTGCAAATTTATTCTGTCAGTGTTTTGTATATCCTGGCTACCATGGTGAGCAAAATGACATTCAGAATAAGCAGAATTTGTCTGCAGATGCATTTCATAAGGGATTTTGCTTTTTCCTGAACAAAGATGAAAGTGTCATGTGATGTAATGGGTAATGAACAGCCCCATCTATAATGAAAAAGAATTCAAAAAAGAACATGTGTGTGTGTGTGTGTGTGTGAATAACTGAATCACTTTGTTGTGCACTTGAAACTAACACAACCCTGTAAATTATCTATAACTCAATTAAAAAATTGCTCCTTTCAAACGTGTTTCTCACCAATCCTTTAAGGCAGTGTCCTGACACCACACAATCATTCCTTAAAGCCCCAGGGGCCTTGAAGACACACAACAGTTACCTGTAGCGCCTGCATTTTCTGGACCTATCAGAAGCTCTAACAACACACACACACAGTGGATTCTAGGGGATTTCAGACAGCACTGCACAAAACGTGAAGAGGAGTGTGGAGGTATATTCACCCTGCTCTTTTTGCGTGTGCAAATTAATTTCATTTCTAGGACCTACTACTGAGGGGTCAGATATTTTCTCTCATTGCTCTGGCATGGCCAAGGGGTGGACACAGGACTCAAGCTTGAGAGAATGACCTCCTCCCTAGGTTGGTGAAGTCTAGGCTAGAGATAAAACAATGGAAGAAATGTACGAAGAGCATTGATTTCTGCAGGAGCTCTTCCTGTTATAAAACAGCTGCTTCTTGTTGCAACTCCAACTCCCAAGAATGGCCTAGATCCTACTTCATTCAGCATCTTTTCTCTAGTCCTATCATTGATTTCTTTTTGTTTTCTGGCTTTCTTGACATGTAATTGACATACAACACTGTGTAAGCTTAGGGTGTACAGTGTGATAATTTAAAGCATAATGTGTAATATATATGATACACATACATAGTGTAAAATGATGATTTTACAGCAATAAGGTTAGTTTATAACTCCATCATCTCATTTAGTTATCTCTTTTTTTGTGATGAGAACTTTTAATATTTACTCTCTTAGCAACTTTCAAGTATGCAATGCAGTATGATTAACTGCAGTCACCACGCTGTACATTAAATCTCCAGAACTTGTTTATCTCAGAACCAGTAGTTTGTACCCTCGGACCAGCATCCCTTTTCCCCCTTCCTCAAGCCCTGGCAACCATCCATCTATTCGCTGGTTCTATAAGCTTTTATGAGATTGCACCTGTAAGTGATATTATACAGATTCTGAATTTCTTGGACTTATGTCACTGAACATAATGCCTTCAAGGTTTATCCATGTTGTTGCAGAAAAAATGAAATCACTGTCTCAAAGAGATATCTGCTCCCTGCTGTTCACTGCAGCATTATTGGCAAGAGTCAAGACATGGAAACAACCTGAGTGTCCAGTAATGGATGAATGGATAAAGAAAATGTCATTATATACACGAAGAAGTATTATCCAGCCACAAAAAAGGAAAGAAACCCCTTCCATTATCTTTCAAAACTTCCAACTCTGCCAAGTTGGCCAAGGTCAATTTCTCTTGCTCATGAGACGAGCCTCCTGCTAGAAGAACATGGCAAAGAGATTCAAGGAAATCTCAAGCAACTGTCCCAGTATCAATAACAGAGCAGAGCTTGCACCACAGTTGGCATCTTCCTTCTTTACTCTCTTCCCCAAAAGGGCCAGAGCCATCAGTTTGTTTAACACAAAAATGGACATATAGCCATCAACTTGGGTCAAAAGGTAGTGTTAGTGGTGAAGAACTCACTTGCCAATGCAAGAGACATAAGAGACACAGATTGGATTTCTGGGTCAGGAAGATCCCCTGGAGGAGGGCACAGCAACCCATTCCAGTATTCTTGCCTGGAGAATTCCATGGACAGGGGAGCCTGGCGGACGATGATCCACATGGTCACAAAGAGTTGGAAACAACTGTAGTGACTTAGCATGAACACTTGGTTAAAACAGTAGAGCTGAAAAGGAACAGGAGCTATCAGCGGATGGAGAGATTCTTGAGTTGGAGATCACTATGGGCTGACATCTTGAAATGTGTAAAGCTCGTGAAGCTGTATGCAGAGAGGCTGTGTGTATTGTTACACAGTGGAGTTTGCACAAAAATTCATTAAGCAGTGTGATTCAATTATATAGGGGGAGAGAGAGGAGCGAGCAGTTTAATTAACTTAAATTTCTAACTTCACCATTCAACTCAATAAGCATTGACCAGAATAGCAAGAAGGGTAACATAAACCCAATGGCTCCCAACTCCAGCTGCAAGTTCACATCTCTTGGAGAGGTTTTTGAAAATGCCAGTACCAGGGACTTCCCTGGTAGTCCAGTAGTTAAGAATCCACCTGCCAATGCAGGGGACACAGGTTCTATCCCTGGTCCAGGAAGATCTCACATGCCGAGGGGCAACTAAGCCTGCTTGCCACAATGACTGAAGCCTGCGTGCTCCAGAGCCTCTGAGCCACAAGTACTAAGCCCATGTGCTGCAATCACTGAAGCCCACTAGAGCCTCTGCTCTGCAACGAGAAGCCACCACAATGAGAAGTCCATGCACTGCAATGAGACAGCAGACCTGGTCCCCACAACCAGAGAAAGCCTGCTCACAGGAATGAAGAGTCAGCACAACCAAAAGTAAATAAATAGACAGAAAAAATACCAGCACAATACATGATATTATAAATCAACTATATTTCAATAAAATAATAATAGTAATAAAAGAGATAGTGAAAAAGATTGAAGAACATTTTTTTAAAATCTATACACAGTATAGTTTTGGACTTCCATTACCTTAGGGTACATGAATTATAACAGATAGATAAATTACCTAAAGAAAGAAATGTGCATTCATTTAGGTTCATGGATATGTGTGCTCAGTCACTCTGTCATGTCCAATTCTTTGCAGCCCCATGGACTGTATCCCACCGGGTTCCTCTGTCTACGGGATTCTCCAAGCAAGAATACTGGAGTGGATTGCCATTTCCTGCTCCATGGGATCCTCCCGACCCAGGGATTGAAACCACATCTCCTGTGTCTCCTGTATTGGCAAGCAGATTCTTTACCACTGAGCCATCATGGGTACTGTTGTTACTAAAAGAAAAAAAAAAAAATTACTAACACCAAGGCTTCACCCTAGACTGGTATGGAGGCCAGAGGATCCTAGAAGCAGTCATTGTTGGAAACAATGGCCTCAGATCATCTCAGATCGGGGTTCCTCTTACAGTGCAAGTATCTTAATAGGACTACACCTGACTCTGTTATTTTATATTGTTGTTTAGTCGCTAAGTTCTGTCCAACTCTTCGCGACACCATGGACTAGCTCACCAGGCTCTTCTGTCCATGGGATTTCCCAGGCAAGCATACTGGTGTGGGTTGCCCTTTCCTTCTCCAGGGGGTCTTCCCGACCCAGGGATTGAACTCAGGCCTCCTGCTTGGCAGACAGACTCTTTACCACTTGAGCCACCTGGAAAGCCCATTATTTTGTATCCACGGCCTTGAAATACACACCAACCACTTCATCTCAAGTCTAAATGAAGAACCTGCTCTCTGGCCCCTTCCTAAATGGGAGATACATGGAGTGAACTCACGGAGACTGTAACTACTGCTCAATCCTCCAACAGTTACTGAGTGGCCTTTCAGGCCAGATATTGTATGAGAAACGAAGACACAATATCAAGCAGATGGAAGATTCTGTCTCATGGAACACACGCTCAGGTGGAAGTAAAAACGTATGCTGGGTGCAGCATCAGGGATTTCCACGCAAAATCTGACTCCACACAGTATTTATTTACTCTAAACTTGGTACCTCCCTCTCTGTAAGAGCTGAGCTTTTTAATTTTATTTCTTCACTTATTTTTGGCCGTGCTGAGTCTTTGTTGCTGCGAGCGCGCTTTCTCTGGTTGTGCCAAGCAGGGGTTACTCTCTAGTTGCGGTGCCTGGACTTCTCACTGTTGTGGCTTCTCTTGTTGGGGAGCACAGCCTCTAGTGCTCAGGTTCAGTAGTTGTGGCCCACAGGCTGAGTTACTTCAAGTTACGTGGGATTTTCCTGGAGCAGGGGTTGAACCCGTGTCCCCTGCGTTGGCAGGTGGATTCTTATCCACTAAACCACCAGGGAAGTCCAAGAGTAGGGTTGTTTCCCAACAACCACAGTCATAACTTTTCAACTGTAAGGGTGATTCTATCCCCACCCAGGAGATATTAGGAAATATCTGGACCATCTTGGGATATCACAGTTCAAGGTTGTGTCAAGTCAGAGATGCAGTTAATCAAACTACAATGTACAGACCAGATGGCACCTCACAACAAAGCATCATAAGATCCAAATGTCAACAGCCAAAGACTGAGAAATGTCTATTCTATGGGATTATAACCCACACTGCAAAGTATTAACAAATATCCAGATGTCCTTATTGAAATCAATGATTGAATAAATATATGCATGAGGGAAAATAAACAAATTTCCCCACAGAATTCCACATGATTTATATAGATATACCACTGGCAAGAAGGCACAGTACAATTCCATAACTGTGAGCTGTGGATAATTATTTCCTTTTGGAGAACACTGTATAGGACGTGTTGAAAAAACAACTTAACAGTGGAAAAAAAACCAAGAAATATCACCCCAGCCAGTGACCAAAGTTCACATCGACAATGACTAAGTCAGATTGGGAGTAAATGTCCTTGATATGATGAAATGAAAATGGCACTTTATTTTTATGTGTTTATTTTTTGTTTTTAAAAATCCCAGTTGGTTTTTATTTCAAAATGATTGGGGATAAAAGAGCACAGAGATACACCTGATGTCTTTGTGTTTTCATCTGTACTGTTCCCTTTGCCTGAATTTCCTTTCTTGGAAATAGAAGTACTACACAAACAAGAATCTACTGTACAGTAAGGGGAACTCCATTCAATATCCCACAATGATAGTATGGGGAAAAAAATCCAAAAAAGACCACATACATGCATATGCACACCTGAACCACCCCATTGCACATCCGAAACCAACACAATACATCTGCAAACCAACTATACCTCAATACAAAACAGAAATCAAATTAAACTGAACCACTACATATTCTCCACTCTCCCAGGGCAGGGCTCACTCTCTCATGCTCCTGTCCCTCAAATAGGAGTCATTTTTCCTTTTTACTTATCTGTGTACTTTCTGACATCTTCAATCAATGTTTATTCAATGAAAAGGTGAAAGAGAATAGTTTGCAGACAAATACAAAACATTATCCCTGTGGTTTTACCCCCAAGCCCACTCTTTGGTCTAATCACAAGAAAAACATCAGATAAATCCCAATTGAGGGACTTCAGAAAGTCTGAAAAGGACGTCTCGAAGCTGTCAAGGTCAACAGAAAGCAAATCTGAGAAACAGTCACAGACAACAGAAATTAAAAAGACATGATGATTAAATGTGATATCGTGAGCACGAGCCTGGAACAGAAAAGGGGGCATCAGGTAAACACTAAGGGAGCATGAATGAGTGTGGACTTCAGTTAATAGTAATATTGGAGCATTGATCGTGACAAATGAATGAAGCTAATGTCAGATGTTAGCTGACATTAACATGGGGAAACTAACCACGAGGCACCTGGCACTGTCCTGTGTTGACTTCACAACTTTCTCTGTAAATCTAAATCTATTCTTAAACAGAAGGTTTATTGAACAAAGATGGAATGCCCTCCTTTCTCTGTCTGCCTTGCACTCCAGTCTGCTCCAGAAGCAACTCCCTGAATCTCCATCAGATGACAAAGGGAGACACAGTGCCAGGCATGGAAGTCATGGATCTTTGTGGGGTTTGGAGATACCCAGCATCATCCTCTTCCTTAAAAGCACCCCGCTGTTCTCAGGTGGTAAATACCACCTCCCCTGGGATGTGCTCTTAGTGACAGGTGACTCCAGAAGCCCACTCTCATTCTGGAAGCACACCAGGTAACTCTGCTACGCTGGACTCAGACAGCAACTAGGTCTGTGAGCCACTGGGAGCTTCCCAAGAGTCTTTTTTTTTAATCTGAGTATTTTATTTTGTACCACCTATTTTATTATATATTTATGTGACGCAAGATTAAGTAACTTGCATGACTGTCTTAATCTCACAGAATCTAATTCACTGTTTTCCTGCAGGCACTGCCTATATTTTCCAGATATATTTTTCCAAAGCAAATAACAAATAAAATGAAAGCTGTTTTCATTCTTAAAATATAGTGGAGATCTCATCTCTTCTTGCTTTCTTTACGATCTAAATCAGTTAAACTTCATTCAGGTCTTAAAGCAGTAATTTTTCCACATCATGAGTTTTCTTCCTTGACAATACTTTATCTATGTCCACTTTTCCTTGTTGTTGTTCTTAAGCTGCTCAGTTGTGTCTGACTCTTTGTGACCCCACGGACTGCAGCACGCCAGGCTTCCCTGTCCTTCACTATCTCCCAGAGTTTGCTCAAACTCATGTCCATTGAGTCAATGATGCCATCCAACCATGTCATCCTCTGTCAGCCCCTTCTCCTCCTGCCTTCAATCTTTCCCAGCATCAGGGTCTTTTCCAAAGAGTTTGCTCTTTGCATCAGGTGGCCAAAGTATTGGAGCTTCAGCATCAGCAACAGTCTTTCCAAAGAATATTCAGGGTTGATTTCCTTTAGGATTGACCTGGTTTGATCTCTTTGCAGTCCAAGGGACTCTCAAGAGTCTTCTCCAGCACCACAGTTCGAAAGCATCAAGTTCTTCAGCGCTCAGCCTCCTTTATGGTCCAACTCTCACATTTGTATATGACTAGTGGAAAAACCATGGCTTTGACTAGAAGGATCTTTTTCAGCCAAGTGCTCCCTGGTGGTCTAGCGGTTAGGATTCTGCACTCTCATAGCCACAGCCCCCAGGGGGTTCTATTCCCAGTCAGGGAAGCCTTTCATCTCCCTCTCTGCCTCCCACTTTCCCTTATTTTGCAGTAATTCCTGAAATTTTGGACTCTATTCAATAAATTTCTTTGTTGTCAATGCAGTTCATTTTAATGTTCAACTTCATCAATGGGATTAACTTTTGTAAACATGCTGTCATAAAGTTGGACGTATTTAACATTTAGCACATGAGAACCCTGAGCCTTGAGATGGTTGTGAAATTTCTACAGCCACACTGGCAGCAAAACATATTACAGTCAAGCTAGACTATAGTTCCTGACTTTTTAAAAACTTTTTATTTTATATTGGAGTATAGCCAATTAATGAGGCAAAGCTACAGTCATCAAAACAGTATGATACTGGCACCAAACAGAAATACAGATCAATGGAACAGGAGAGAAAGCCTAGAAATAAACCCATACGCCCATGGTTAATTAATCTACAACAAAGGAGACAAGAATATAATGTTGGAAAGACAGTCTCTTCAACAAATGGTGCTGGGAAAACTGGATAGCCACATGGAAAAAAAATAAAATTATATCATTCTTTAAACACCCAAGAGTCTTTGCACCTTTGATTATAATAAGAACAGAGGGAACTACTGGAGGAATTCATTATGTCCGGTGGGGAAGGGGTGCTGGGCAAGCAGGCTGTTGCATCTAAACCAAGGGCATCCTCCTCCTCCTACACTATGCATTGTCACAGCCAGTGGCCCCATCCCTTATTAATTCTTAAGACCAAAAACATACATTCACCTAACCCGTTCATTTATTTCTGTTATTAAATTATGTAGGCTGGGATTTATGGCATGCAACTAAGAATATTATTGGGTACATCAGGGCATACTTTACCTGAAAAAGAATAAGGAGAGACTTTTCCTGCTTCAAGGTAGGTTCAAAGGCTACGTCATTCAAGTGAATCAAGTTCAGGGCCAAGCCACCAAAAAACACCACATATTATTTCTAACAAATTCAAAACCTTCTGCAAAGCAAGCTTCCCAAACCACCAAAAAATACATTTGAGCCTTAACAACCCCAGGCCCACTTTGTCCTCTTGTCAATTATTCTTATTTTGTTTTTTTTTTCCTCTTTTATATCTCTCATTTTTGCAAGAATAGTGAATATCTACTTCTTAATAATGTCTTATTCAGAGACCTGCTCTGAGATCTGACCACCTTCTGAGCACAAGATTCTTAACAAATTCTTGAGTATTTAGCATGTAAAACTGCAAAGACTTCAGCAAAGTATATGCATTTGTTAATAATTAACAAGACATCTGAACTTCCCAGGTGGCTCGGTTGGTAAAGAATCCACCTTCAATGCAGGAGATGTGGGTTCGATTCCTGGTAAGATCCCCTGGAGAAGAAAATGGCAACCTATTCCAGTATTCTTGCCTGGAGAATCTCACGGACGGAGGAGCCCGGCGGGCTATAGTCCATGGGGTCACAAAAGAGTCGGACATGATTTCGTAACTAAACCACCACCACCAAGACAGCCATTCATTCATTCATTCAATCAATCTAAAAACATCTCTGACTTTGAGAAAGGCACCCAGACAGATCTGAGTGCTGTATCTCTGTTTTGGACCTTTCCACCTCCCTTTCCTGGAGTGTCAGAGAGCCAAGCTAATACTATGCAAATATTTGGCTCCAGGCTTACATTCAGATCAGACAACCAGAAGCCTTTGAAACTGACTTCTTGTGGGAAGAAGCAACCAAAGAACAGGTGGGGAAGATGAGCAAGAAAGAGTTCTTTGATTGTCCAGACACATAATCAGGTGACGCGAGACCTCAGATGCTTCTGAAATTGACTCTCTGTGGGAGAAAGAAAAGGGATGGAGTGGTGAGAATGTGCAAAAAAGTCCATGTGCTGGGTGATGCTTCTGTTGTTCACTGGAAGGAAAACATTTTCTGAAATTAAAAGGGATCCTTAGATGTTTAAAGAATGTAAGTGCTTTGCTTTTCTTCCTTTGTGGAGGTCTGCTTTGGAAGACTTGAGCTCCAGGAGAGAACAGAACTTCTAAGATGACAAACAGCCCCATCCTGGTTTTCCTCTTTTCAATGGCTAGTGCAGACACATGCACACACCCAGCTATTTTTGTAAAATTGCCCTTGGAGATAATTTGCACCTCAAAACTTGGTTCTCAGGATGGAAGATGAGCCTCTGTGTGTCAGCTAGAAATGACAAGCACAGAAGGGACAGGGAAGCGGCAGTTTTTAGATGGTCAATTCCTGTCTGCACCAGGAGTCCTCGATGTGGATGGGTTCCCTTCTGCTGGCAGTTAATCTGGTCCCCTCTCCACCCTGGCCATCCTTAAGTGGCGAGCTATGTCCTACTGGCACCTGACCTACAAAACATGAGCCCACCTGTGGACTTCATAGCACTGTCACCCCTGAGTCTAGAAACAAGTCACTATTTCAGAGGAAAGCACCCAAGGATACATGGTTGTATCCTTCAGGGTTTTATATACAATAGACAGCCAGATAGAGCTGGGGCTTCCTGGTGGCTCAGTGGTAAAGAATCCACCTGCCAAGGCAGGAGACGTGGGTTTGATGCCTAGGTTGGGAATATTTCCTGGAGAAGGAAATGGCAACCCATTACAGTATTCTTGTCTGGGAAATCCCATAGACAGAAGAAGTCTGACAGGCTATAGCCCATGGGGTCACAAAAAATTGGACACAATTGAGTAACTAAGTACAGCACACAGCAAAGCCATCAGTTCATGCTGGATATTACAGAAATGCCTCTAGTCATTTAACAGGTATCCATAGTATTTTATGGATATATTAAAACATGTATACACACACACACACACACACACACACACACACACACACACACACACACACGGGCTTCCCAGGTGTCCCAGTGGTAAAGAACCTGCCTGCCAATGCAGGAGATGCAGGTTTGATCTTTGATCCCTGGGTGCAGAAGAACCCCTGGAGAAGGATATGGCACCCTACTTCAATATTCTTGCCTGGAAAATCCCATGGACAGAGGATCCTGGCAGACTACAGCCCATGAAGTCACAAAAGAGGCAGACGCGACTTAGCATCTAAACAACAACAACAGAGCAGACCCAGGCTAATTCTAAATATTTGGAAGCTCTGCTAAATGAGTGTCAAATTGACTTCATTAAAAAAGATACACAGCTTCATTATTTTCTAATTATGAGAATTCCAACTAAAGGCTAATGACATTGCCAGATCCAGGTTTCCTGCCAGCTGTTTTCATAAACAGATAAGACTCATTCGTAATTAGTGCGTGTTAAGTATTCAGCAGGCATATTATTAATGCAACTTTTAAAGAGATGGAAAGCGTGCTATTTTACCAACTTAAACACACATTCAGAGAAGGCAATGGCACCCTACTCCAGTACTCTTGCCTGGAAAATCCCATGGACGGAGGAGCCTGGTAGGCTACAGTCCATGGGGTCGCTAAGAGTCAGACACGACTGAGCGACTTCACTTTCACTTTTCCCTTTCATGCATTGGAGAAGGAAATGGCAACCCACTCCAGTATTCTTGCCTGGAGAATCCTAGGGACGGCGGAGCCTGGTGGGCTGCCATCTATAGGGTCTCACAGAGTTGGACACGACTGAAGCGACTTAGCAGCAGCAGCAGCAAACACACATTTGTAAAGTATTTACTGATTTATTTTACTATTGTCTTAAATGGAAAGCACCTTTCTAATTGATGGACTCTGAACAAGCACACTTTGGCTCTACATCCAAAATTTTCCAACCTTTTGACTTCTAAGTGGCAAGATGCTTATTTCTGAATCTGCAAAGGCTTGGATCCCTCAGAATACATAGCCCAGGAGCAAACCTCTCATGGCCATGGCACAGCTTGCCAATGGCAGGGCTGCCCTCAGGACTCATGTGAACATGCTAATGGGCAATGGATTGTGGTCAGATGCACAGTTTTTCGTGAAATTTAATTCTACACTGATAGCTGCTTCCCAATAAAGACTGATGTGAATATCATCTACTGGAGAGTTAAAGCTTTAGGAGATTCTACTTTGTAACCCTGGGTCCAGGAATTCAACAAGCAGTAGTTGGCAAATGGAAAAAAAAATGGAAGAGTATGAAACTGTTTGACTTCTTCTTATTCAAGACCTTAAGTTTCCATTGGCAAAATATTTCTCTATATAGGCAGTCATCTCTACAAAGAATATTATGTAAATGTGTGGAGCCTGGGAAAACCAAGCACAAAGCTATACATCAGGCAGAGGGAGGGCCCATGACCAGCTGAATCTAGGTCTTATTTCCAAAGGACAGAAGGGAGCGATCACGAGGTCTCACTCCCACAGATGCATTGTTTATTCTAAATCCTTGTGTTTAATCCCCAGATGTACCCCCAACCCCAGCTGAAGGTTTTTCCTGCCAACAATCAGCCAGGTTCAATCATGAGGGTAATGCTGTCTATTGGTTTCTATGTCTTTGGTTGAGATTAAAAGGAAATTTCCCAGCACTAGGTCACAATCAATAAAACTGAAATGTGCAAAGTATAAGCAAGAGAATGATTTCTTTCTTAAACTCACCCACGCCCTTAACAAACACAGAATTTTTTTTTTAAAGAAAGAACAGTAGGGGACTTCAACATCCCACTTACATCACATCTTGATGTGAGATGCTGCGCTCACAATGCTAAGAGATCAAAAATCAATTATAGGAAAAAACTGTAAAAAAAAAAAAAAACACACAAACATATGGAGGCTAAACAATTTGTTACGAAATAATCAATGGATCACTGGAGAAACCAAAGAGGAAATCAAAAAGTACCTAGAGACAAATGACAACAAAAACACGACGATCCAAAACCTATGGGATGCAGCAAAAGCAGTTCTAAGAGTGAAGTTTATAGCAAGACAATCTTGACTCAAGAAAAATCTCAAATAAACAACCTAACCTTACAGCTAAGCAACTAGAGAAAGAAAAAATAAAACTCAAAGTTAGTAGAACAAAAGGAATCAGAAAGATCAGAGCAGAAATAAATGAAATGTAGACAAAGTAAAAAAGAAAAGAAAGAAAGAAAACCAGCTATTGAGCCCCGGGAGAGGGACAAGAGGGCTTATCATTGTTGGACAAGCTTGAAAAACCCACATATAAATGCGGTCCCATGTCCAGTAACACTCAGGGGTCGTACCAAACTTGGTTAGATGGCACTTCAGGTCAAGTTTCTGGATTGTGTAGCAATGTGAGGACACATTTAGTGATCTAATAACACTTATACCAAATAGCTGTTATAATCAGACTCATGTGTGTTTAAAACAAATGCAACAACAACCAAGAAAAAAACCTGTTATGAAAATCCAATCAAGCCAAGGCAAGTAGCTTCCCTCACAGGCTACTGTATATTCCAAAGAGAAAACTCACCCCTTCTTTTTTCTTAAATCCCACAGGACTCATTTTAAATGCCTCCTCTTGGTATAATTTTTATATAAGACACTCCACAAACTCTATTGAATATCCTTCACACTTTCTGCTCTTTTATATTTTGAACACTAAGTTCTATTTCCAAAGAGAAACAAACGGGTAACTTTGAGGTTGGCATCACAGAGTGTACTTAGAACTCACACGCTTGGAAGAGATTGTGAGTTGGTAAAATTCTATCCTCCCTGACAATTTTTGCCAACCCATTTGCAGACTCATATCAACTCTGAGCCATTTAACTCTAAGACCTGCTGAGAACCACCTAAGCCAAGTCCAAGACAGAATATCAGCCTGCCCCTGACTTTTCTGGGACAGCCTGGAAAACCTATTAACAACATCTTCACCGAATCATTTGCCATTCAAAGAGCTCTAACTGGTCTTTCTACTTGACAGTGAACATTGGAGTCTGCAAAAAGTGGAGGGACGTTTCTAACCTTGACAGCGCTAACACAGATCTATGCATCACATAGAGGGGATGGCGCCCTTGACCTTGGAGATGCTACTGGGAGATAATGAACTCACCTTAATGTGAAGCGGTCCTCGGTGGAGTTTTTGGAGATGGAGACAGGAAAAGTCAGCACGTCTCCCTGCCTGACTGTCTTCGGCACGTACTGCACGGCCACGTGGTTATCCAAGCGCAGCTCTCTCAGCGGCGGCCGGCTGGGGGTCTGGTAAAGAAAAACACTCCCGATCCTGTGCAAGGGAGGCCCCGACTCATCGATGTCATTACGGCCCGTCCGCATCCCGCCGGCTCTCCGGGTATCCTCCTTGGTGCAGTCTCCACGCTCGTCCCCGGGCTGCACGGCGTAGTAGAGCTCCACGGGGCTGCCCTCGGGGGGCTCCGGCGCCTTCTTCCTCCCCGCCACCACCGTCGGGGGGCCGAACCAGCTGGCCGGGAGCTCCAGCTGCGCCACGCACAGCCCCAGAGCCCCCCGCAGGCGGCAGCTGCCCCGCACCTCCCGGGTCTCCCGGAAGGCGAACACCCGCAGGCAGGGCAGGCTCTGCACGGGGCCAGGGTCGTCCCAGTCCCTGCCCACCACGTGGAACAGAACTTGCACGCGGGGCCGGCTCAGGTAGATTTTGTCCCGCAGGATGTGCGCCTTCAGTTTCCAATTCAGAGAAAACGTGCTGGTGAATCCAAAGGGGCTGGAGGGGAGCATCAAGTCCTGGGGTACCACCTGCTCAATGGCGAAAGGCCCGTAGCTGGCATTCAGGACTGGCAGCCTCTTGGATTTGTAAATCAGAAAGGACTCCACCCGCGACTGTAGACTGGAGTTTCTCATGATGTCCTGGTTGGCTTCCTTGAGGAAGAAAGACACGTCTGCGTGGTGGATGTGGTAGGTCACCGGGAGGTAGGTGGGCAGCAAAGAGAACCTCTGGATACTCTCCAATATGCCTCGACTTTCAGCCACTGTTGGGAGGAATCGGGGTTCAGGGGTTAGAAACTTGAGGGCAGTGGTACCAATATTTCAGACCTCTTTGCACCCCCTTTATAGTGGACAGCCCTGCCTTAGCATTAATTAAGCGATTCTTTATCCAAAATGTTTTAAATCAATTCATTTTATATTAAATGTATTTCTTTAAAAAAAAAAAAAAACTGATGCCACTGGAGTAAGTAGAGAACCTAGAGAACCAGCCACCAGCCTCATTGGCCATGCAGAGAAGCTGAGCAACCAAATACAGTGGAATATTACTCGGCTGTAAAAAAGAACAATTTTGAGTCAGTTGTAGTCAGGTGGATGAACCTAGAGCCTGTTATAGAGAGTGAAGTCAGAAAGAGAAAAACAAATACCATATATTAATGCATATATACGGAAAATAGAAAAACAGTACCAATGAACCTATTTACAGTGAAGAAATGGAGGTGCAGATGTAGAGAATAGACTTGTAGACACAGCAGATAAGGAGAAAGGAGAAACAAAGTACAAATTGACAAAGTAGCATTGTCATTTATACACTATGCTAAGGCAACCTAGACAGCATATTAAAAAGGCAAAGACATTACTTTGCCAACAAAGTAATGTCTAGTCAAGGTTATGGTTTTTCTAGTAGTCATGTATGGATGTGAGTTGGACTATGAAGACAGCTGAGCACAGAAGAATTGATGCTTTTGAACTGTGGTGTTGGAGAAGGCTCTTGAGAGTCCCTTGGACTGCAAGGAGATCCAACCAGTCCATCCTAAAGGAGATCACCCCTGAGTGTTCATGGGAAGGACTGATGTTGAAGCTGAAGCTCCAATCCTTTGCCAACCTGATGCGAAGAGCTGACTCATTTGTAAAGACCCTGATGCTGGAAAAGATTGAGGGCAGGAGGAGAAGGGCATGACAGAGGATGAGATGGTTGGATGGTATCACCGACTCAACGGACATGAGTTTGGGTAGACTCCAGGAGTTGGTGATGGACGGGGAGGCCTGGCGTGCTGCTGTTCATGGGGTCGCAAAGAGTCGGACATGACTGAGCAACTGAACTGAACTGAACCGAAGGCATTTCAGTCCTATCTGACTCTTTCTGACCCCATGAACTTTAGCCCGCAGGGTCCTCTGTCCATGGGATTCTTCAGGCAAGAATACTGGAGTGGGTTGCCATGCCGTCCCCTGGGGGATCTTCCCTACCATGTGTAAAATAGATAACTAGCAGGAAGTTGCTATATAACACAGGGAGCCCAGCCTGGTGCTCTGTGATGACCTAGAGGGGTAGCATGAGGAGGGGAGGCTCAAGAGGGAAGGATATATATATAAATTTATATTTATGCATATTAATTATATATTTATATACACATAATTATGTATATATGGGAAAGGGAGTCTCAAGAGGGAGGGGTGTATATATATATATGTATACATATATACACATATATAATTATGTATATATGGGAAGAAGAGGTTCAAGAGGGAGGGTGTGTATGTGTATGTATATATATATGTATGAGGCAGGGGTGTGTGTGTGTGTGTATATATATATATATATATAGATGTATGATAGATGTATGGCAGAGACCACCACAACAATGCAAAGCAATTATCCTCCAATAAAAACGAAAGAAAATTCAAAGTAACGCCTTTAATTTTCAACTAGCAGTCCTCATGCCTTTTAGGAGGTGATGGCTTATGCCTAAGACTTGCCCTCTTTCAGTCAGAGGGAAAGATCCTCATGAGAAAGATCTTAAGAAACTGCTGGCATCCAACAGAGAAGAGTGCTCCCATTAGCTCCCCCAGATGGACTGAGACTGGAAACAAGAATGACTTTCTCAGCATGAGGCTTGATGCTGTGTCCATATTTTACCCAAAACTATTGCCTGTTCCACCAGATACATACTCTACACTTGACACATTTACCATGGGAACATGATGAAGGAATTTAAAGACGGACAATCATAAACCACTTGGACATCACGTACTTTCCTCAGGGCTAAGCTGAGAGATGGAGAGAAAAGACCTTGGAAAGATACTGCTGGAAGGAAACCTTCTGAAATAGATGGGATGAGCCAACCCCATCATGCTGGGTCCATGTGACCCTAAAAACCCAAGAATCAAGGGAAGTCCATTACTTTTGTGACCTCCACATCCTTCGTGAAAGCTGTGTTGACACCAATGCACAGAAAGTCTTCTTTCCCCCACCCCCTTCCTGAACATACCCCGCCTTCAGGGAGAAAAAGAATCCAAAAATGTTATTTTTACAATGTGCCTTATATTCTGTAAGAAAAACACAGACACAGAGATTACATAATTCAAGAACCAATTTAAGGGGCTTTAGAAATGGAAATTACTGGCTCTGGAAACACTGACTTTTTAGGCAAAGCTTCACAAGTTACCCAGACCCCTTCTCATTAGCCTGTCACTCTCTCTGGTTACTTTGCAATAAAAGCAACTCAGGCCCTGACATTCATCGGGCCGACCTGTTTCAGAGGCCTGTTTCAGAGGCCTAGGTGAGGACATTTTCTGATACATGACGCCTACAGGAGTCTGGACCCCTCCTGGCAGTTGTCTGCGAACAGAGAAGAAAGCAAAGAACTCGGAGAAAGGAGTCTTCACTGTGGCTTTGCTGCTCAGATCTCGCGAGAGAATAGGCAAGCCCCTCAGCCTCTCTGCCTCTCCGGGGCTGCTCTGTAGGAGGGGCCTGAACAGAGGGCGGGCGGAAGCCCCCCATCCAGTTCTAGCAGCGCAGAGCACTCAGCTGAAGTCCATCCTACCCTGGACAAGGAGCCAGCTTGGCATATATTCATCCTGAGTTGATGGGCAACCCCTGAGGGAAGGGCTCCCTCCATTCCATGGCATCACCCAGCTCAGGCCAGGCTGAGCTCCACTTCAGCAGTGAAGGCTTCTATGGCCCTGAACCATCTGAAACCTCCGATATATTGAGGAGTTTTCATTCACCCAAGCACTGATTTCATATGATTCAACCTAATACCTAGGAATTTCCTTTTTCAAACATCACAATATCACGGACTTCACAAGAGACCTCATTCCTTAGGAGAATTACATTTCTCTTAACATTCTGGAAATCTCTCAGGATTTATATTTTCAATAAGCGTGCACTGTCACTTGTGAATTTTCTTGCAAGTGAAGCACAAGGAGTGAATTTTGTGCTCATGTTCAGGGTTGAAGCTTCCTCCTTCGTCCCTTCTCTAGGTACCACCTCCCTGCCCCGACTCTGCTGGGACATCGCAGGCTGTGTCGTAAAAGTCACTTCTCTTGACTGCACAATTCTGCATTATATGCCCCACTGACGTCCTCCCGTAGATCATATACTTTCCTATCACAGGACTTCATTCTCGGCTGTAATTCCCTCCATGCCCCAGTGGGTTATATGCAAGTGAGCAGACATGACACATCGGCCTTTTCTCTGTTTTATTCACAGTCCTCAGAAGAGCACCTGGCAAATATTAGGTTCTCGGTAAATATTTGAGAAATGAATGAGTCAACGAATGAATGGTGCTTCCAGTATTACAAAAAGCTGATTATATTTTGGGGACTTTATACACTGTCTCCTCTGTTGCATCCCTCTATAATTAGAACCCTCCCTTCTTTCACCCCATGAGTAGTTCCAAGTAATCTTGATGAGAGGGGACTAACAAAGGGAGGCACCTCTCTATGGAGTATGGTCCCTGATCCTCTTTTATAAATTTTATTGGATTATAGTTGATCTATAATATTGTGTTGGTTTCAGGTGCACAGAATAGTTACACATATTTTTATATATATTCATTTTATTTCAGATTCTTTTCTCATATAAGTTATCAGAGGATACTAAGTAGTGTGCCCCGTGCAATATAGTAGGTCATTGTTGGTTATCTGCCATATATATAGTAGTGTGTATATGTTTATCCCAAGCTCCTGATTTATCCCTACCCCCACCATATTTCCCTTTTGGTAACCATAGGTTTATTTTCGATATCTGTTAAGTCTGTTTCTGTTTTGTCAATAAATTTTTAAAAAATAACCACTGATTAAGAGTCCACCTGCCAATGCAGGGGGCATGGGTTCAGGGTCTGGTCTGGGAAGATCCCACATGATGTGGACCAGCCACGCCCATGAGCCACATCAAGAGAGAGCCCCCATGCAGCAAGGCCAAAAATAAATAAATAAATAAATAACTTTAAAAATATGATACAGATTAACTTATTTACAAAATGGAAACAGATTTACAGATCCCCTGATTCTTAAAAACGCATCTTGGCACCACCTGGAGCAGTTATTCTGGTTGTCATCACACCAGCCTGTCATTCATTCATTGTAGACACTGCTGAAGCCAAATAAATGGTCAGGTTATAGATAAGGAATAATATTAGACTTTGAGGCTCTCTGAACTTTCCTGTTGAACATCTGACCCCTGCTACTTGAGAACACCTAACTTTATTGTGCAACTAATTACATATCCCAAGGGCAATGGCTGTGGGTCCCCTGACTTTACTTGGGAAAGCAATCAGGGGTTACCATGGGCATCATTCAAAGGAAAGTAATCTCTAAGCTGCATTCCACAAATGGTCTATTTGTCTTTTCACCTGGTTATCTGACCTCAATGTTTATTGCTTAAAAATGCTCCAAGCTGACCCAAAGCTAGTTGGTATTTCCTTTTCCAGTCATTCCTTTTTTAATAACCAAAACTCAAAAAAAAACCAAACAAAAAAACAACAGTGTTCCACAATGCACAGAATGGACTAAGAAGTAAAACTGAGTATCCTGGAATCCCCATGGGGATGGCTATTATAAACGAAGAACACCACTTCCATGTAAAAAAAAAAAGAGCAAGGTGTCAAATAACAAAGAAGTTGCATCTGGTAAATCTCAATTAATAAGCTATTAAGGAAAAAAAATTACATTTGATTTTGGTGCTGTGACTTACATGCTTATTTGAAAGGAAGTGACATGTTCCCATCTTTAAGCAACTCAAGCAGCCTCACAGAGATTTTGTATTAATTTTAACATTTTGAAAAAAAATAATTTCCCCTAAATAATACCTTTAAGAAACCTGAGGAAGATGGCAATTTGAGCAAAGACCTTTAAAATTTCCCCTGACTGGACTCAAAAGCAGTAGCTAAGAGAATATGGTAATAAGCAAAAATCGGCATCTGTGCTGAACATTCAGTGCAAACTGCAAGCCCTGGCCTGGGAGAATTTCTGAGAAATCGCATGGGATGCCAACACCTCATGCAAAAAATACAGCATGGTGAGGGTTGCCAGATGAAATACAGGAAAATCAACTATGTTTCCTTTTCTAATTAACAGAAAGGTTGCATGGGGGCATGCTTATAATTAAGAACAAAAACAAAATTTGTCATGTATCTGAAATCCAAATGTAATCAGGGACCCTGTATCGTTATTGGCTAACTCTAGTAGCCCTAAGCATGACGTCATAAAAGAAGGTAATAGCCTGGTAGAAATAACCTGACATTTCTAAAAGCAAAGGGCATGCATCCCAGGGATGCTCTGCACTTGGTAATGCTTCCTGATGCTGACTGCCGACAACATTTGTAATCAGCCGAATTGAACGACTCAAGAGTGAGTGTGTCCACACAGTGCAGAAAACCCCAGAGTCAGGGCTTCTTGCTGACTTGGAGCGGGAGGTGTGACACAGCCTTACTGTGGACTGAGTCCAAGCCACACCAAAACAATTTACAGGAAACTGACCCCCGGTGCAGCAGCTGTACCAAACTGAGAGAAGGGCTGTTATAGCGACGGTCTGGGAATATCAGCAAACCCAATGCATCCCCACGCTGCTGCAGCTGCAGCATCACAGATACAGGAATGTAGAACCAGTGGCCCTTCCAGGTGGACATTTCCTGTACAGCTCTAACAAGAGCAGGTGAAAACCGAATGGAGAGAAGAGGAACCCACTCCACTGTGCCAGGGAAATGCCAAGGCACAATGAGATGACCCTCATTCAAGGACCACGAGAGAGAAGGCAAATATAGACGGAAAACAGAAGGAGAATAAAATGTTTTTTCTTTTCATAAATAAAAACTGCAAAATCAAAGAAGGACATTTGAAATGGCGATGAAGAGGTAGTTTCAAGAGTAGTTACCGCAGAGGACTAAAGTATATTTCACACAGAGTAACTTTTACACTCTCACTAATCAAGGAAATGCAGGGCCTTTGTTACTTTATAATGAAATAAGACCAAGATGGAAGAAGATATGGCAGTATTAAAACTAAGGGATTTAAAATGGCTTCAGAAGCAATAAAATAGATATGAAAAAGCAGAAAATTGAATTTATCCTAAAAACAAGGAGAATTTGTGAAGCTTTCCCTAAAGCTAAACGGCAAAGACAAGGAATGAAAATGACAGTGGCAGACTGCAAACAAATATGAGACACATTAGATACACATGCAGCTAACAGAGCTTCTACGAAAAATAGCAGAAAAATGCAAAAGAAGAATCATTAAAAGACAACAGAGAAAGGAAAACAGTCCTGGGGTAAAAATAAATATCCCACTAAATTCCAACAAAAACTGTAAACACCAACTTTTGGATATTTCCTAAAGACATTTCTTAATGTCACAGATAACGAATAATTCTGTAAGTGCTTATTTAAAAATAAAACTTTAAAAAGAAGAAAACTAATGAAATCGGCCTCAGTCATGTCCACTGTACAAAATTCAGTATTATAAAATAACACAGTATTTCCCCAAATCTTATGGGGAATGTTCTAATTGAACAATTAATTCTCTAAACTAGACATTGTCCTGATAATATGTGAAGACAACAGAAAGATGCAAGGTTACATCCTATCTACCTTTCCTTAAAAACATCACTGAACCAAATTATTCAGGCAACCAGGAAGGGGACCAAAGTATAATATTCAGTAACAAGAAAATCATAGCATAAATACAAAAACATTTAAGCATAGAATAAATTCAAATAAAGTTTAAAACATAGACAAAACCAAGAAGTTAAAAATACTTATTGATCAAAAAAGATTCCTAATCCAAATATTGTTTCTTTTAAAAATCAAAAACTTGGTAAAAATCCCAAAAGAAGCATAAAAAGAAAAAAAACTAAAAATGTAATTTTGCCATAGAAATGGTTTATTTTTGTCAACAGTAACCAAATAAATATACATTTAATTGTACTTTTCTTGTAAGTTTAAAATCAAGCTGTTTGGCTTACAAACTGGGAAGGGAAAGAGAGAAAGAGAGAAAACAGAAACAGTTCATCAAGTGATATATTGAAAATAAAGAAAATTGATCATCAAGAAAGAAAATTGATAAAAAGTATAAAATATGATGAAAGGAATAAGAACAAATTTGTTAATTATGACACTAAATAGAAATGAGTTTAACTCTCCTGTAAAAGAAAGACTGACAGGATGACTCAAAAATCATAAGAAAGTAAGTTTAAATTGTCTGCAAGAGAACTCCTAAATAAAGTGACTGAGACATTTTTTAAAAAATCCTGAGCATAGATATTTCATAGGGGATAAAAAAAAATAGCACAACTTTAATATCAGAGGATAAAGTAAATTCCAGAGAAAAAATAACTACCTGGGTTAAAGGTCTTAATTTTTGTGGAAAGACATGATTCATAGTGCATATGTAGTAATAAATATTCTATGTAAAAATATATCTCCAAAATTAAAGTTACAATTGGAAATTGACAGCTACTAATTTTTTGAAAATTTTATATACCTTCTTTTCCAACCTCTGACTTATGAAGGATGAAAAAGTAAGGCTATGAGGATATAAATAATATGAATTATAAAGTTGTAAACTCTACCAAGGATACTCTTATATATACTGTTCATGACCCCTTGCCAAACATCATATATAAAGTCACAAGAAAAACCAAAAATTTCACAAAAAGAATTTAAATTGTAGTCCATGAGCATATATATTAAAATATATATCAATAACAACAGAAAAATAGAAACAGTGTTACTCATTTGGAAAAAAAAAAACCACTAAACTGTTCTTTAATTGCACTATATTTACAAATCCTAATAACAATGATAGTACACATCAAAACATATGTGAAGCAGCCAAAGTGTTAGTTGCTTAGTCGTGTCTGACTCTTTGCGATCCCATAGACTGTAGCCCTCTAGGCTTCTCTGTCCATGGAATTCTCCAGGCAAGAATACTAGAGTGGGTAGCCATTCCCTTCTCCAGGGGATCTCTCTGACCCAGGAATTGAACCCAGGTCTTCTGCATTGCATGCAGATTCTTTACCATCTGAGCCACTAGGGAAGCCTGTGAAGCAGACAAAGACATAGTCAAAAGGAAAGTCATACAATCTTCAATACTATCAGTATTAAACAAAACAGAAGGAAGCTGGTAAACTAAGCATTCTACTCAAGAAAAGAGAAATCCCAAACAAAACAAAAAAAATTATAAGGAAAAAATGATAAAACCAAAGGTAAGAAATAATAATATAAAAGATAACAAAATTGAAAATTAAGCCAAAGAAATGCTAAATTTAAAAAATAAACATAAAATGGATTGTTACAGATGGCAGATTAAGATCATTTACATATGCTTCCACAGAAAATCCTCATGAAACAGCCTAAAAGAAAAAATAGGAAAAGCTGGTGTAAATCTGGAAAGCAAATATACAATATCAATGGGCCAGAGATATTGATAAGTTCTAAAAGATATCAGATGGGATGAATTGGTCCCATATTGTGGTCTTTTGGTAACTGTACTCTCAATTTTACTACAGAATCTCTTAGTTTTGTCTGCTATATTTATCAATGTCTGAGAAAGGTATGTTAAATTATTTCCCAGGGATTCTGAAATGGTTAGGTTCTTTTATTTCAGAAACACAAGACCATACCTGTCCTCAATATGTCAGACACTACCTAAGGAATCATGACCATGATAAATTCTTGTGTATTATGTCCCCTGTTGCTAATAATAAAAATTTTCCTTTGGTCCTTCTTAATGTTTTTGGCTTTGAAAGTATTTTTTTTCCTGAAATTAATACAGCCATCCATCTCAGATTTCTCTGATTCTTGTAAACATTTTCTTAATGCAACATTTTGCCTGCCTTTATTTTCAGTGATCTCTGTATTTTTCTTTAGTGTTGATGTCTAAATAGATTTTAAGCCTTTACTTGATTGATTTGTTTGGATTTATTCCTGCTATCTTATTTTATGTTTAAATGTCCCACAATAGTGTGTGGATTTTTTTTTCCATTTCTTCTCCACTGGATTTATTTTTATATGCCCTTATTTTTTTCTGTCTAGTGACTGGAAAATGCTACAGAAGTTCTTTATTGCCAAGGAAAAAATATGCATTCAACTTGACTAATGATCAAGGAGAAAATATACAAATTTGAATAGATTCATAACCTTATTACTATGGGAAAGTATTTTGGAATTTCAGTTTAATAAATCAAACTGAAGGAATATTAGCTCCACTCCCGTCCTCTCTGTTAAAAGTCAGTGAAAATAACAAGAAAATCTTACATGAAGGAGAGAAAATTTTGCTTCTTCAATATAAGAAGAATAAGAATGCATTCCAAAATCACAAACAATATCCAACTTAACCTGAATTGGATAGCTTTCCCCAAGAGTGAAAGACGGTCTCTTCTTGGACCAGAAAGGTCTCAGCGTGCTTAGAATGACAAGACCTAATTACATAGCAGACCCCACAATCACTGTGGTTTTTGGGAAACCTTGGCACTTCCTGTTTCCTGTGCCCTTACACTGGGTCACAGACGAATATGTCAGAGACGGAAAGCACATGGCTTTCCTGAGAGCTGGGACACACTAGATACTCTATGAGTTTCACTAAGTTCCTAAAGGCCCCAGACTGAGATGAGAGGTGTGCCCTCTGGGAACTTGGATTAGAGAGTATTTAACACACAAACCCAAATCAAAATTCCTGATTGGCTCAGCTCACCCACTTTGCTCCTTCCTACTCCTGAGTACCAGGGCTGCCCTACACAGAGATGAATAATCAACAGTCAAAATCATATCATCCCACTGAACCCCAACACATGTTCAGTTGATGACTTACAAAAACCAGAAAGGAACTCTCTCCTCTTCCCTCCAGAGAATCTGCCAGCAACTTAGAATTTGTTACCTGTCTTTGTCTGTGATGATAAGCATCTCTTTCTCCTTCAAAAACCAGTCTTTACAGTCCACTTTTCCCTCTCAAGCTTTCACATCATCTATTTCTGCCTCTCAACTGTATAGCTTGCCTCAGTTTAAAAGCATGGTATACTCAAACTTCAAAAACAAACAAGCAAAACTGGTCCTTGACTCTAAAGCCTCTTCTATTTTACCTCTCTGCTCCTCCGTCTATACATGAAAGTGAAAGTCGCTCAGTCAAGTCATGGACTGTAGCCCTCCAAGCTTCTCTGTAAATGGAATTCTCCAGGCAAGAATACTGGAGTGAGTTGCCATTCCCTTCTCCAGGGGATCTTCCCAACCCAGGAATCAAAACCGGATCTCCTGCATTACAGGCAGATTCTTTACCATCTGAGCCACCAGGGAAGCCTTTATCTATACATATTAATGTACAATATATAGACACTATTATACATATGCTTGTAGACATGTTTGTATTTATGCCAATGATTGTAGACAGCTCCTCAAACACATGTGTGCGCGCACACACAGTTGTCTCTGGTTACTGTCATGGGCTAAAAAATACCTCCCTCCAAAGATATCCACGACCTAACCCCAGGAACCTGAGAATATGGGACCTTCATAGCAAAAGGGACTTTGTGGTTGTGATTCAGTTAAACATTGTGAGATGGGGAGATGATTTTGGTTCATCCAGTGGGACCAATATCATCACAAGGTTGTTAATAAGAGAATGTCAGGAGGTCAGAGAAGAAGGAGATGCTTCTTGCTGGCTTGGAGGATGAAGGAAGAGACTGTGAGTTCAGGCATGGAGGCAGGGAGCTTTAAAGGCAGGGAGGCGACTGTCCTATGGAACAATTGCTGGGACAACACTAGCCTGGGGAAAAATTTTATATTTCTGGCCTCACTGCCTTTCTCTTTTTATAACCACAAATGTTATTTATGCTGTTTTACATTATTTTCCTCCTTTTGTAGATAAGGAAACTGAGAGTCAAAGGGATTGATTGCCTGACCAGGGTCACACAACTAGTCAGTGCCTGGAGGACTGGAGGAGGTAGGTCTAGTCAATGGTGTGCTGGACTTGGCAGGGGCAGCCTCACAAGAGCTGAGTCTACGCATCTCCTTCCAGCTCCACATCCAGGAACTTCAGGAGCCAATCACCCATGCTGAGAGTGTTTACACCATGGACATTGGCAAACCCTACCAACAGGTGTCTCCCTCCCTTGCACCACAGACCAACATGTACCCTGTTGGTCTGCTGCCTGGGTATGAATTCCCCACAGTCTACTGTGGCCCTGTCACTTTTTCTGTTATCAATAAAAAGATGTCCTTAACTCTTCAATGACTTGCATGTGAAATTTAGTAGCTCAACATTCAAAATCTCTGGGTTTCGATTCTCCCTTCCCAGTCTCAGGATCTTGCTGTCTGCCACATCAAACCTATGCTTCAACCAGACCAAAGTGCTGGTCATTCATCAAATGCAATCTTAGGTTCCCTCCTCTGTTGCTCCCACCTTCCAGGTTGCCATGCCCTTTCTCCCAAAGCAAATCTCTAGCAGATAAATGCCCATCTGTTCTAGAACATTGCATAGTAGGGCCTCCAGATCTAAGAAACCCTCCCTAGGAACCCCAGTCAAATGTCATCTCCACATCTATGCAATACTTTGATTCTGTGCTTCTCCTTGGGTAGGTAGCAAACTGCTTTGTGTCACAGTTAAGTTATGAGATTATTTAATGATTACACTTACTTCATTCTGGACACTGTTTTACACGCTCCAGAATGACCAATGAACATAATACTCCCAACAACCCCATGCATTAGGTGCTTTTTATCATCTTCACATCACAGTGAGGAAACTGAGGCTCAGAGAGGTTAAGGGACTTGCCTTAAGTCACAAAGGTAGTAAGTGACAGAGACAGAACTCTAATATAACACTCTTGACTCCTTTTCCACAAAGCAATGCAGCTCTCAAGGATTCATTAAGGACCCAGCCCTACTGGGTTCATCTTTCTGGATTCAACCAGGCTTTTCCAAGAATATGGCTTGAGTATCAATGACATCATGCTTAGTTAATTCACAGTGGTATGCAGAAAAACATTTTTAAAATTTGTCACTGGCCATGCATCTCTCTTTTTAAAAAAAATAATTTTATTTATTTATTTTTGGCTGTATTGGATTTACATTATTGGTGAGGTTTTTCTCTAGTTGTGGTGAGTTGGGGCTACTCTCTAGTTACAGTCCATAGGCTTCTCATTGAAGTGGCTTCTCTTGGTGCAGACCACAGGCTTTAGGTGCACAGGCTTCAGTAGTTGATTCACGTGGGCTCAGCAGTTGAGGTTCCCAGGCTCTACCACAGAGGCTTAATAGTTGTGGCACTCAAGCTTAGTTGCTCTGCAGCATGTGGGATCTTGCCAGATCAGGGATAGAACCTGTGTCTTCTGCACAGGCAGGTGGATTTTTTACCACTGAGCCACTGGGGAAGCCCCATGCATATCTTAATGAATACTGGAAAAATATAACTCACACATCAAGTCTAAGAGTCATAATTGTTAAAGCTGAGGTTGACATGAAAGTAGGTGCTTCTTGGTGATTGGTCTACAGTGGCTGTTTGACTTTCAGGTCCAGGGCTTACAGGACATGCTGCTGTAGCACAAATTGGCAGATGACAACTGTCATACCCCGAGGACCCAGCACAGAGCTGGACACATTTGGGGGGCTTGTCATGTCATCTTTAATTGAGAAAATGTTAGCTCCAGGGAAAGACACACGTTGTCCTTTGGGATTTGCAACAATAAAAGGACACTTCTTGAAGGCCTTGGAAAAGCACGGTATCTCTCTCCCCACTCCAAGGACACCATACGTGAAGTATAGGAGAAAGGTCCAGATATGCAGATGAACACATTTACTTTATTTTTTAATGACATCAAATATATTTAAATATAAAACATGGAACTGCATTGCCAAAACAGCTTTTTTTCCAATTTTTTTCAAATTTATAATTGTTGAAATTTTGACACAAAATATTAACTCTGGTACTAGTTAATTACTCTCTAAAAACTTTCATGATGCTCCAGATCTTTAGAATAACACAGAAGAGAATTTTATAAATCTGGAACCAACATACTTTTCTAGATTATTTAATCTAGAAATTATCCACACAAAAAATCAACCAAAACGGACAATTAATCATTTTTCTAACTTCATATGGGAAAACATACTTCGTTGAAGGAAAATTTCAATCTCTAGGAATCATGCCCAGAGATATTTATGCATATTTTGCTATTACAATAAAAGATCTTGCTTCCTCATCTTCTCTGATTCCAGTCCCTTCATACTTGTCCCTTCTAGATTCATCTTCTCTTTTCTCCTTAGGATGAGCACATTTACTTTATACACATGGCTCTTAATTTGTTTCTAAAACATTGAGTTTGTCGCTTCTGATATTTCAGAAGGGAATTTATCTTCATTTCTCAAACACATTTTCTTTCATACTTTGAATGATTCAGGAAGCTGGTATCTGACTGCAGCTTCCCCAAGGAGCGTAACAACTAAAGAATGTAGCCAGTGGCAAATGCAGCCGATTTAAGTGTAGATTTAAGTGTGAGAAGCACTCTAGCTTAAAGAATAATTTGTTATGAAAAATATGTTTGGCATCTGTAGAATTCTTTTAAAAGCAAGATACCTCTCTGCCTTTATTCATCTTGTCATTCATGGCACAAATAGATGTGTCGGGCGCTGTCCAAGGTGCTGGAGAGATGGAATTAAATAGAAAGAGTAATATCCCTATCCTCACGAGGCTCACATCCTAGTGAGGAGGGCAGATTAAAACACAAGTAAAGATATAAACCCACGTAATGTAATTTCACACAGCAGTAAGTGCCATGAAGAAAAATAAACCAGGGTACACAGATGGAAGCATGGCCAGTCAAGCAGGTCTGTAACCTGAGACAGGAAGGCTATAAGGAGAGTTATACATTCCCACATATATTAATCATATTTAGTCCCTGTCAGCCTTTACATTTCACTAGCTAACTGCAAAAGCCAGTAAGTTAAACAGAAATTCAGACAGTCTTAACCAAGGTCTTTCCACCCCAGCACTACTGAGGCTAAGTCTTTCTGCGGATGGTACATTGTTGAATATTTATCAGCATCCTTGACCTCAACTCACTAGATGCTAGAACTCCCCTGTCCCGTTATGACAACCACAAATGTCTCTAGACAGTCCCAGATGCACCTTAAGGTAAAGCTGCCTGATAAATACAAGACACCCATTTAAATTTGAATTTCAGAATAATAACGAGTACTCTTCTTAGTGAAAGTCACTCTCAAATATTTCATGAGCCATTCAATGTTTATTTGAAAACCAAATTTAGCTGAACACTCTGTATTCTTATTTGCTATGTCTGGCCACCCTAATTGGGAAGAAAAATCATTTCCGTTAGAGAACCACCACTCCAGGTTTACAATTTAGGAAACTGTATATATGTATGCCAGGTACATATATATGCATGCCAGTGACATATGTATATATATGTCAATATCATCACGGTGGCTTCTCTTGTTGCAGAGCACGGGCTCTAGAGCAAGGGCTCAGTAGTTGTGACACGTGAGCTTAGTTGCCCCATGGCATGTAGAATCTTCCCAGACCAGGGGTTGAACCTGTGTCACCTTCATTGGCAGGTGAATTATTAACCACTGGACCACCAGGGAAGTTCTCTGCAGAAGAATTTTTTGTGTTTATTCAAATGGACGGTCACTCTTACCTCACAGAATTTTTTTTTCTAACTAAAAAATAGCAAGACTACTTTAAATAATGTGTGTAAAAGCTCTTTTAGGAAAAAGGGGGAATTATAAATCCAACGTAATTTTGAAAAATTTAACTAGCCAGGCAGCTTATTCAATCTGATGAGAAGGTTTGGTCCCATCCTCACCATTCAGGTTTCACTTGAATTTTTGCATACAAATTCCATAGCTATTGTAAGCCATGAAATTAAAAGACACTTCCTTCTTGGAATAAAAGCTATGACAAACCTAAACAGTGTATTGAAAAGCTAGTCATCACTTTGCCAACAAAGGTCCATACAGTCAAAGTTATGGTTTTTCCAGTAGTTACGTATGGATGTGAGAGTTCAACCATGAAGAAGACTGAGAGACGAAGAATTGCTTTTGAACTCTGGTGCTGGAGAAGACTCTTGAAGAGTCCCTTGGTCAGCAAGGAGATCCAACCAGTCAATGCTAAAAGAAATCAACCCTGAATATTCATTGGGAGGACTGATGCTGATGCTGAAGCTCCAATACTTTGACCACCGTATGAGAAGAACTGACACTGGAAAAGACCCTGATGCTGGGAAAGATTGAAGGCAGGAGGAGAAGAGGCAACAGAGGACGAGATGATTGGATGGCATCACTGACTCAACGGACATGAGTTTGAGCAAACTCTGGGAGACAGTGAAGGACAGGGAAGCCTGGCATGCTGCAGTCCATGGGGTTGCAAAGAGTCAGGCACGACTGAGTGACTGAACAACAATAAAAACTATGATGACTATATCTGGCAAATATAGCTGAAAGAGGAGGTCTGTGGGTTCTGATCATAATTTTTAAGACTGCAAAGAATCAGAGAAACAAAACCCTCTTGCTGTCATTGCCTACAAGGATTCTCACCGTCTGGTCAGCATTGGGAATTACTTGGAGGGCTTGCTGTGGTGGGGCTTCCCACAGAGCTTCTGATTCAGGAGTAGGTATGGGGTGGAACCAAGAATTTGTGTTTTAACAAGTGAGGCTGATTGACCTGGTCCAGGGGCCACACTTTGAGAACCACATACTTACTGCATCCTTGACCTGGGAACTCATCTGAGAACTATTCAGAAGGAGAATAAGGGTGAACAAAGCAGATACCTTGAGATACCATGCAAGGCCATGTACAAAGTCTTGCATGACATAGCTGTGACCTCTGTCTTCCACTGTAACCTTCCCCCACTCCTCAGCCCACACCCATCCACACACACTGCCCTTCATGCCCTTTTTCAAATGCACTGACTCCTGCCTCAGGGCCTTTGCAGTGGCCCCTTCTTCCTGAAACGCTATCCCTTCTGCATGGCTAACTCTTTCTCCTTGTACAGGTCTCAGCATAAGAAGGACCTTGAAGTGGCCTATCTGGTCACTGTCTCCTGCCCTGCTTAGTTTCCTCCCATCTTAAATTGCCTTTTCTATTTGTTTTCTTGATTAAACCTGAAGACCCCGCCTTCTTTGCTGGGACCTTGGAGGCAGACATCTGACACAACTTGTTCATAGCTATAGGTTCAGGACCCAGAATAATACCAGGGCACAGAAGGACATTAAGTAAATGCATGAAGGAAAGAATAAATACATGGATAAATGAAAGGATAATGGGCAAACAGCTCAAAGCCAACCTCTTGGTCTCAGGATCAGCAACTCATTAACCCCAGACTTTCCCCTGAGATGGTCATTGCTGTTGAAGCCCCCTGAAAGCCCACTGAGATACACTCTAGTGAGGAAGATGAGGCCTGAATACAGAGCACTGGCTTCATTTCTAATCTCTGACCTGACAATGAGTAAGCACCCCCAGCAGCCTGGATGTACACACTCAGTATGCAGGGAGTGTGCATTAAGTTGCTTATGTTAAAACTGGCAGACTGTCGCATCTCGTAATTTTAAAAAACTTGTTTATATTAATATTTAATTAGTTCAGGGATTAAAAGCCCCATAAACAACTTTTGCCTCTCTCTCTTGTTTTCTGAGGGCCAAGTGGATTTGAGATTTTTAATCAGTATACCAAATTCTCTGAAAAGAAGTTAAGAGAAAGCAAGGGAACAAGAAGGCAAGAGGAAAGAGAAGGAGGAGATAAGAGGAGATGGAGAAGGGGGGGGGGGAAGGGAGGAGGGAGAGGAGGAGGGAGGAGGGCAAGGGGGAGGGGATAACAGGGCAAGAAAAATAACACCATCAGAAAATAGCAACCACTGCCATTCACGCCTCTCTGAGGTTCACAGGAGAGCAAACGCAGACCTGCAATCAGAAAAGTCAAGAGTGCCAACAGCGGTACAAGCTGCTCGGAGGAGAGTTTATCTAGTAGAAATGGGGGCAGAGACAAAACTCTGCGCTTTCGTGGAAACTTTTCATGCCATTTTAGATTTTCAGAGTGTGACGCTATGGGAACTATTTTATAAGGCTGTAGATAACAGACGTAATTCAAAGTAAATTTTGTCTATAGGAATGCACATCAGCTCTCTCTGGCAGAGGGACCACCCCTCTCCAACTACTGGAAATGTCAGGTTTGTGTCTGCACGCGTTCATTTTGACATTCCTCGTGTGCTTCTCTGCCTTCTCTTTGGGATCAGCTATCACATCTGCTGGGTGTCTCCATTTCATTAATGAGCTCCATAAAAATTTTAACGTCTTCATTTTATATCCGTAGGACAGTCATGACTTTATACCTCTTTCTGAGAATTATCTTTTAACAGGGAAGAAGAAAAGAGGCTGGGGGTGTCTTCCAGGTCCCATGCCTGTGAGGATAGGAAATTTTCAGTCTCACTCGGCCCACTCCTGCCAGCCACCTCTGCACTCTCCCGCAATGGCTCACATTGGTACCACTGGGATGTTCCACAAAGACCCAGGACAGCATCAAACAAAGAAACATAATTACAGAGTATAGCATGCGTAGAAAGTCATCATGACCATCCCAGAAAAAAAACTGAAAACCTCAATTGAAGAACAGAACAGGTATATTTCCAAGCAGAAAATGATCATTTACTTATCACATTGCAATATCCAAGTTACCAGAGGTGAGAGTTCCTAATTCTGAAACGGCAGATACAGCAAGGTAATCCAGAAAGATGCCAGCCCTGGAAAGATTCAGGAATTACTTCCCTAGTCTAAGCAGCTTCAGATTGGCAGTCTCAAGTGTGATTTGAATGCAACTATAAAAACATGAAGTCTGTACAGACTGAAAACAACGCAGCTGGGGAAAGGGCCATCCCCTGAATCAAAAGGACACAGGATGATGAATGAGCTCCTCCAGGGCAATGTTCTGACTCAGTTACCTAGAAAGTTAGATGAATTCTGATTGCCCAGCTGCATAGAAAAAGGGCCCCCAATGTCAAGTGAGCAACGGGGGCTGTTGGTGAGGGTAACAGTGACTCTCCCTAAACAGTTAACTAACTAGTTAGCTACACGAGACCATGCCTGTTTGGAAACAAGGTCCATTGAATTTAGCCCAGAAATTAAAAATCTTAAAACAAGTCCAGGAATAATAGACCAAATTTTCTAAAGAATGTAGTAGGTGTAAGAACATTCCTCCAAAGAGTCCAACGTGACTCCAGTGCTTGTGAACGTGTACCTGACACAACAAAAGGAACTCTGCAGATGCAATGATGATAAAGACCAGGAGATGAGAGCTCATTCTGGAATGTCTGTGTGGGCTCAATGCCATCACAGTGGGTCCTTCAAAGTGGAAGATGATCTATCCACTGATGTAAAAGGGGTGTTAAAGTCCCCTCTTATATCTATTATTGTACTCCTGTCTATTTCTTTCACATCTGTTAATACTTGTCTTACATGTTTAGGTGACTGCCAAGATATGGAGGCAACCTAAGTATCACAGATGGATGGATAAAAAAGATACGATATGTACATACAATGGAATACTGTGCTGCGCTGTGCTCAGTCACTCAGTCATGTGCGACTCTTTGCAACCCCATGGACTGTAGCCCTCCAGGCTCCTCTGTCCATGGGGATTCTTCAGGCAAGAATATTAGAGTGGGTTCCCATGCCCTCCTCCAGGAGATCGCCCCAACCCAGGGATCAAACCCAGGTCTCCTGCATTGCAGGCAGATTCTTTACCATCTGAGCCACCAGGAAAGCCCAAGAATACTGGAGTGGGTAGCCTATCCATTCTCCAGGGGATCTTCCCAAGCCAGGAATCAAACCAGGGTCTCCTGCATTGCAGGTGGATTCTCTACCAGCTGAGCTACCAGGAAGCCATCAAAATACTACTCAGCCATAAAAAGAATAAAACTCTGCCGTTTGCAGCAACATGGATAGACTTTGAGGCTATTATGCTAAGGGAAATAAGTCAGAGAGAAAGACAAATACTGTTTGTTAGCACTAATATGTGGAATCTAAAAAACTACAACCAACTAGTGAATATAACAAAAAGAAGCAGACTTACAGATACAGAGAACAAAGTAGAGGTTACCTGTGGGGAGGGAGAAGCAGGAGGGACAATAAAGGGCTGGAGGAGAAAGAGATACAAAGTATTAGGTATAAAATAAGCTACAAGGATATACTGTACAACACAGGGGAATGTGGCCAATATTTTATAACCATAAATGGAACATAAACTTTAAAAATTGTGAATGACTGTATCCTACACCTGTAACACATAATACTGTACATCAACTATACTTCAAATTGTAAAAAGTGGAAGAGGGAGGCAGAAGTGGAAGCTGGAGTGATGGGATATGAAAGAGTCAACATTTTGTCTTGGATGTTGGAGGAGGTAGTGAGCCAGGAGCCAAGGAATGAAGGCAACTTCTAGAAGCTGGAAAAATCAAGGCAACATTCTCCCTTAAAACTTCCAGAAAGGAATGTTGCTGCAATGCACCTTCTTTTTAGCTCAGAGAGACCTGTGTCAGACATCAGACCTACAGAACTGAAAGATGACAAATTTGTGTCATCTCAAGTCACTAAAAGAAATAGAAAACTAACACAGCTGTCAATGAAGAATTGACAGGGGGACCAATCCGTATGATCATAGCACCTAGTTTTTAGGGACATTCAGCATCTGGGGGTAGTAATGGAGCAGGTTAACACTAAGGTGGAGTTCTGCCAGGCCTGAAACTAACTAGCATACAAGACATTTGTGTTAATTGGAAGTAAGTGTCCCTCTTCCCAGGCCAATACAGGCTCATGATAGCCAGCACAGTTCACTGAGTGCAACACAAACTGGCCTTTAGCTCCACGACTCCTCTAGCATGAGAGCATTTGCACAGTGCACAACCTAAACAAACATACATGGCAGCCCATAAAAGGGATCATGCGCCATTTCATCATGGAAGGCTTTTTCTCTCCATGCAGATGAAGGAACTTATTCCACGTTCTAGAGAAGAGAGTGCACTCAAGTTTCTTATGTGCCATGAAATCTGTCATTTTGCACTTCTTGACAGAGTCCTTTGGAGCTCTCACCTGATTTTGCCCATGCATGCTTTATGTCTCAGATCAAAAATCTGCACATAGATGGGGACAGGACCCACATTCTCAGGTGTTTGGTGTCGCTTGCTTGCTTATCTGCATTTTTGTAAAAGCTGTTAAAAATTCCAAATCTATCAACTTAGGCAAATAAGTAATTTCTTTAACCCAAAATCTAAAAAGTCCAGAAGCATGAAAAGTCAAGGTCCAGGCACATTAGCAGCACCATCTCTTGAAACTGTTTCCTACAAAATGACTGGATCTATTTTCAGGACGTCTCACTCAGGCCAGTGGCCCCTAGCAGCTTCTGGCTTATCCTCTCCCAAGCACAAATACACTGAAAGTAGTAGTTTCTCTTCCTTAAACACTTTAAAATCCCAGACCTGATGATCATTGGCCCAGCGCAGGTCATGTGCTCACAACTCAGTCAATCACATAGGCCAAGGAAATGGAGTAAGCTAATTGGCCAGGCCTGAGTCACATTTCCACCCTGACACTGTGGTGGATTCAATCCCACATGTGTCCTGGACTGAGGGGTTATGGGAGGGGATGCAGGAGGTTCCCCAGAGGATGTCATGGAGCTAATAAAAACAGTAGTGTCTGCTACCTCAGGTTTGCTGTGAACATTTTATTCCTAGTTAAAGTACAAAAAGTGGCTTCCCAGATGGTACAGTGGTAAAGAATCTTCCTGCCAATGCAGGAGATGCAAGAGACGTGGGTTTGATCCCTGGGTCAGGAAGATCCCCTGGAAGAGGAAACAGCAACACACTCCAGTATTTTTGCCTGGAAAATGCCATGGACAGAGGAGCCTGGGGGCTACAGTCCATGTGATCACAGAGTTGGACACAACTGAGCATGCACACACACAAAGTAAATTAAACCTGAACAGTCCTATTGTCCTTATTTTATTCTTTCTGGTATTTACATTTTTGCATTCTGGTTTCTCTGGAGGAAAAGTGAGGGAGAGAAAGTAACATCTGTTGTGTTTTTGCCATGTGTCAGACACTTTTTATTTATTCATGATATTGTTCAATGTTCACATGATATTGTTCAGGGTTTCCCTGGTGGCTTAGTGGGTAAAGAATCTGCCTGCAGCGAGGGAGACCTGAGTTTGATCCCTGAGTTGGGAAGATATCCTGGAGAAGGGAAAGGTTACCTACTCCAGTATTTTGGCCTGGAGAACTACAGGGACAGAGGAGCCTGGCAGGCTATAGTCCATGGGGTCGAAAAGAGTCGGACACGGCTGAGCGACTTTCATGTTCACTTTCTTTCAGTGTTCGTGTAGTACCAGGCTAAGGAGTGTATTGTCCCCATTTAGCAGTTAGGAAAATTAAGGCCAAGACAACTGAAGATGCTTGGCTCACTGAGCTCGAAAGTACCTGTGCCTGGATTTGAAGGAGCCTGTCAGATTGCAGAATGTGTGCTCTTTACCTAAAATGCCTGGCTTCACAGCAAAATGGGAACTGATTTACTGTCAAAGCACTAATTAGGGCATTAGAAAGAAGAAGTAATTTCCTTTCTATGCATCTCTGAGCATAAATATGAGTTTGAGAAACCGCCACACCCCAACACACACAAATACTTAATTTATTTTCCTCCCAATTTATGTCCTTTTAATATTCATCAAACAAGGAATAAACAGCCAATGATTAACTCATTTTCTACCACCATTTTAAGAAAAAAATTGAATACAAAAATCAGGCAGTGAAGGGAAAGTTAAGAAACAGGCTCTACGGAACTTCCCTTGTAGCTCAGTGGTTAAGCATCTGCGTTGCCATGCAGGGGACTCGGGTTCGATCCTTTGTCAGAGAACTGAGACCCCACATGTCACAGGGCAACTAAACCCGCAACTACTGTGTCTGCCCCCCAAAAGAAGACAGCCTGTGCGCCCCAAGGAAGATTCCGCGCGCCTCAACCAAGACCCAACACGGCTAAATAAAAGAAAAGAAAAAAAACAGGCTCTGGGTCAGGTGGCCTGGGTTTCTGACCAGGTTATAGCGAAGCATAAGCCTTCAATAGTTTTCTGTCTCCCAGGCTCGGTAACATTAGGAAATCATTTAAAGTCTCTTAAATTCAGTTTCTTTAATCTATAAAGTGTGGATAATAACAGCATGCACCTCATACAGTTGTTGAGAAAATTCCATGAGCTGTTTTGTATAAGTGTTCAATACACGAGTGAATATATTAATCTTTCTGTTTTCAGAAATGATAATCTGGCCATTCTATTGAAAAAGCCACCAAAGGCTACCAACATACTCAAGAGGTAGCCTTAAAAAAAAAAAAAAAAAAAAAAAAAAAAAAAAACAGAGGTCAACTATATGCCAATACAAAATAAAATTAAAAAGAAAAGAAAACCTAACTATGCAAAATGGACCAGAAGCATTTGAGGGACCTAGCAACTTATTAAAAAGGCAGTGGTATAGGTCCCACGCCACGCTTACTAAATCAAAATTTGGATTTTAGTAAGATCCCCAGGAGATTTATACATTAAAGTTTGAAAACTACTTTCTTAGATATCATCGATTTTGCCCAAAATTTTTAGAACTCTTTAGCAACAGTCAGATGCAACGCAGTCACGGGTTTCCAAGAGGTTCACTTCTTCCCTTTTGGGATTCAGGCATTTCTGGGGCCATGTTTACAGTGCTATGTGCTGTGCTGCGCTTGGTGGCTCAGTCAGTATCCGACTCTTCGCGACCCCATGGATTGCTGCCCACCAGGCTCCTCTGACCATGGGATTCTCCAGGCAAGAATATTGGAGTGGGTTGCCAAGCCCTCTTCCAGGGAATCTTCCCAACCCAGGAATCAAACCAGGGTCTCCTGCATAGCAGGTGGATTCTTTACCAGCTGAGCTCCCAGGGAAGTCCTTACAATGCAATACTCCCTTGTTAATTAATTCCTTTTTAAACTTTTAAAAAGCCAACAAGGGAAAAAAATAAAGAGGTGAAAACTTGTTAGAACCAGCTCAGTTCTATAGTAGAAGATGTATTTCCTAGAATGGAAAAAATGCTCGAGTCTAAAAACAAAACTAGAGGGATACCGTGGTTCACAACACTATTACAAAATTTTTTCAGTGGTTCTCTCTAGAAAGGTCTCAAACCACATGAATGACAGATGCAGGGAAAACCTTAATGATTTGTTTTTACCATCAGACATTTCTTCAGATAGTACACGTTTCTGGAAGCTTCAAGAAACATAGTGTTTCCCATCAAGGAAAAAGCACTAGTACTGAGTTGTGCAAACATTAGGTAACTGAGATGCTTTAAAAATGATTCCATTAAGTTATTTATTCTATCAGAAAGTGCTTATTTGTGAGCCCTGGGTTCTTCTGTGGAGTATTTGCCTAAAGCAGTACTCTCCATTATTTTAAACTTTTGATTAAATGTTATGCTTCTCGGTGACAAGTTGATTTCACCCTGACAGAGGAAATACGTGGTTCTATATGTGAGTCTTTTTAAATAGAGCTTCTGGGACTGACTTGCTTGTTTGTGGACTGCCTTCTTCCAAGTATTCAGTGGCTGGAATTTGCCAATCAAATTTTATAACCAGTAGTCTGGACCCATGATCCCACCAAAACAAAGAGAGTCAAGTGTGCCATTAAGGATTCATAATCAAGAATATATTAAGTATTCTAATAGGACTAGATTTTGGAGTCATCTTCAGCTTGGAATGGATCCACACTAGACATGTGACACCTCATTATGTTTTTTAAAAAATAATTTTATTTATTTTATTTTTGGCTGTGCTGGGTCTTCATTGCTGCATGCAGGCTTCTTTAGTTGCAGCATCCATAGGCTGCTTTTCAGTTGCGGTGCACGGGCTTCTCTCATTGCAGAGCACAGGCTCCGTGGCATGGGCTCAGTAGTTGTGGGACACGATTTAGTTGCCCCAAGGCAAGGGGGATCTTCCCGGATCGGGGATTGAACCCTTGTCTGCTGCACAGGCAGGCAGATTCGTTACAACTGGAACCACCAAGGAAGTCCAGTAAAGGCAGATTCCCAACCACTGGACCACTACGGAAGTCCACACCATTAGTTAAAGAAAAGATATTTGTAAAAATGTTGCACACATGAATAATGTCAGGCTAATCTCAACAGTGTTCTAAATGAAAGGGTTGACATGACTCTGCAATTGTAAGTCAGATGTGTAAAGAACACATCCAGACCCAGGACTATCCTATTCGTCGAAGCATCCAATCACAAGAGGGTTATATCCACATAGTGCCTGGCATGAAATTTGATAGGAAATGAAAGGGGGTCAGGGAGGATGCCCTGTTCATGTCAAGTGATAGGGAAGAACAAATCTCACTCCACATTGAATCTGTTTTAATTTTTTTTAACTTTAACCTTTGTATCTTATTGCTTTTGTTACAAGTTAGAAATGTTGCCTGTAGCTTGAAATACACTGGAGAACCCTTCTCAAGGCTTTGACCTTTCAAGATATAACACTTACCCATTCATAGAGAGTTAAAAAGTTGCAGAATAGAAAATGCATTTGTCTTGTTGGAGATTTACTGGAACATCATAAGGTGACCTACGTGGACAATTGTAAGAACAAAGGGTTCCAACACCAAGGCGCCTGCAACAACCAACCACCCCCCTCCCTCAACTTGCCTTTACAAATGCTTTGCTGAAACACTTTGTGGAGTTTGAGGTTTGGGGGCACGAGTCACCTGTCTCTTTGTGTGGCCCTGCAATAAACCTTTCTCTGCCCCAAACTCCAAACTTGTGGTGTGACCTCACTGTACATCGGGCACACCAATGGCATCTGGTAACAGTCATGCCTCTCCATCAGAAAAGACCCTGACACTGGGAAAGATTGAGGGCAGGAGGAGAAGGGGGCAACAGAGGATGAGATGGTTGGATGGCATCATCAGCGTAATGGACATGAGTTTGAGCAAACTCCGGGAGATGGTGAAGGACAGGGAAGCCTGGTGTGCTACAGTACATGGGGTCATAAAGAGTCAGACACAACTGAGCCTCTGAACAACAACAATGCTTCTCCACACCCAGGAATAAGCCATGTCATTGTGTTTCTTCTCTCATAGCTCAGTTGGTAAAGAATCTGCTTGCAACGCAGGAGACCCAGGTTTGATCCCTGGGTCAGTAAGATACCCTGGAGAAGGAAATGGCAACCACTCCAGTATTCTTGCCTGGAGAATCCCATGGACAGAGGAGCCTGGCAGGCTACAGTCTATGGGGTTGCAAGAGTCGGACATGACTTAGCAACTAAACCACCACCACCACCATTGGGTTTCTAAAAACAAGACCCTAATTACAGGCTTGCCCAGAGAGGAGAGGTTCATTCTAGTACATCCTTGAAGCTTGCTATTGGAATCTAACTGCAGGTGCTCTGTGGCCAGGGGGAGCTCTGCTGACACACACAGATGAATCATAGCCCTTCCCCAGTTGATCAGCAAGAATAGGGTCCCAGATGTGCCAGCTGGGATCCTTCAGTGACAAATGACTGTGGGGATGGGAGTGAGACACCAGAGCTTAGGACCCATCGTGTATCCTCAGAATGCATCCCATTACGGGGTGCATTAGGGAGGAACTCCCACCAGAGGGTTTTCCCACTGGACTTTCCTGCCTATTGTCCACCAGTGGGCCATGCTTCTTACGCAGAAGGTATGTGACAAGGAAGAAAAGAATCTGACTTCATGTTGGATCTGCTTCTCCTACTTTATCCTTTGATCTCTATTGTTTTTGTTACTGTCATAACGAAAACGATGCCATCTACAGCTATAAGCATACCTACTGGCCTGCCTCAGGGAACCTGCCCCTCTGCCTGAATGTTAAGAGCCTTTGTTCATTTCATAGGGAGACATTCTGACCCTGCCCACCTGGGAATGGCTGTGAAAAAGAAATAACACATCCCCTCCCGGATGCTGGCCAAGCAGGAGATACTTTGAAAGATTTACGGTGTTTTTACTTTACTTCATCGCCCCTCCTTCTCTGTTCTCTAAACAGAAAACTGGTATCCAGACTCCAAAAAGATAGTACTCTAGGATACTACGGTGCTAGCCTGCCATCTTCTAGGATGCCCGACTTTCCGAATGAAGTCACTATTAATTACCTCAACACCTTGTGCTCATGCAGTCATCTCCAACTCTTTGCAACCCCATGGACTGTAGCCGGCCAGGCTCCTCTGTCCATGGAATTTTCCAGGCGAGAATTATTGGAGTGGGTTGCCTACTTCCTATTCCAGGGGATCTTCCCGACCCAGGGATTGAACCTGCACCTTCTGCATTGTAGGTGGATTATTTTACCACTAGCACCACCTGGGAAGTCCACCTCCACACTTTATTTCCCAATTATTGGCCTGTCATGTGGCAAGCAGACCACGATTAAATTCAGTAACAGGTATAAACTTACATCACAAACCTGAGGCCCTGTAAATCTAATTTTCTTAGTTTGTCTACAATACAATTTCATTGCCTCTGTGTGTCTTCATTCCGTTACGCGGTGCATGCTGAATTTCAGTCCACCTGGAGTTTCTCAAGGTTGTGTCCAGTTTCCCTTCTGTGTGTTCAGGTGCTAAAATCCCCAAGAACCCAAATGACTAATCATCTATTTCAATCCCAGGCTGTTTTTCCTATGTTGACAAAGTGAAAAGTGAAAGTCAAAGTCACTCAGGCGTGTCCAACTCTTTGTGACCCCATGGACTACACAGTCCATGGAATTCTCAGAATACTGGGTAGCCATTCCCTTCTCCAGGGGATCTTCCAAACCAAGGGATCGAAACCAGGTCTCCCACATTGCAGGCAGACTCTTTACCAGCTGAGTCACCGGGGAAGCCCATGTTGAAATATCTGATTGATTTCTTTCTCTCTCTTATCAATAAGCCATTAATTCCTAATTCGTCCCATCCAGTGAGAAATAATGGGGCCCCTGAAAGGCAAGCTGCAGATGAAAACACAAGACTGGCTTGAGAATCCATCCAGACAAGGCAGAGAGCACCAATGGTTCACAACTGTAGCATTTGGTGAAAACTGAAATGCCAAACACTTGTCCCTCTTACCACAGCTGGTGCCACACACATCTGAGATCCCTCACACCCTTTAAGCATCTGTCCCATTAGTGACAAACTCCATGTATTAGTTTGTTTCCTACAAAAGGCTCTTCCATATCTCCTTCACCACCAGACTATCAGACTGTGAGAAGTTAGCATCGTGAATATCTCAGGGGCAATTTTAAGAAATGCATGGTCCTCCATTTCTGGATCTAGATGCTGCCGCCCTGCACCCCTGACACAGGCTCCCTGGGTAGGGAACATCTAAACAGAGACCCAAATGAAGATAGGAAATGGCCAAGCACATGCTGCTGGAGATGCTTTCCAGGCTGGAGAAACAGCAAGTGCAAAGGCCCCGAGGCAGGAGCAACACCACCAAGCTCATTAAAGGCACTGAAAACTTAGGGTGTCTGGATAGAGATGCAGGAGGCACGGAGAAAGGAAGATGAGGTCAGACACAGGCATGGCCAGACCAGGTAAAGTCTTTGGGGCCATCATGAAGACACTATACTTTATTCTATGACTGATTAAAGCCCATGAAACACTTGGAGCCATACTGAAGGGATTAAATTAATGACCAAAAGGTTCTCTCACTGCACAGGCAGTTAGGTTAAGAGGCAACAGCGGTAACGAACCCCAGTGGCTTAGTGTGGACAGCAGAGGTGGTAAGACGTCCTTGAATATGGCAATTTCAGCAAATTCAGAGAGGAGATCTGGGAACCCCTCCTTCAGTTCAGTTCAGTTCAGTCGTTCAGTCGTGTCCAACTCTTTGTGACCCCATAGACTGCAGCATGCCAGGCCTCCCTGTCCATCACCAACTCCCGGAGTTTACCCAAACTCATGTCCACTGAGTCAGTGATGCCATCCAACCATCTCATCCTCTGTCGTCCCCTTCTCCTCCTGCCCTCAATCTTTCCCAGCATCAGGGTCTTTTCAAATGAGTCAGCTCTTTGCATGAGGTGGCCAAAGTATTGGAGTTTCAGCTTCAACATCAGCCCTTCCAATGAACACTCAGGACTGATCTCCTTTAGGATGGACTGGTTGGATCTCCTTGCAGTCCAAGGGACTCTCAAGAGTCTTCTCCAACACCACAGTTCAAAAGCATCAATTCTTCGGCGCTCAGCTTTCTTTATAGTCCAACTCTCACATCCATACATGACCACTGGAAAAACCATAGCTTTGACTAGACGGACCTTCGTTGGCAAAGCTAGCCCTTCCTTAGCTGAATGCATCTGCACAAAGAACCGGAGCTCCATCTCCAGCTCTGAACTCAGGTATCAGCATCCCTGACTCCAATGAGAGGACTAAGGCGTAGCAAGATTCTCAATCCTGGCAGCAGGTTGGGCCACTTTAAAGAAATATTAATACCCAACCACACATCCATGCTCATTTGTTTGCATACATGTGACCCAAACATGTAATTTAAAAAAAAGTATATTTTTCCTGGTGGGGCTTTCATGGTGACTCAATGGTAAAGAATCTGCTGGCCAATGCAGGAGACACAGGTTTGGAAAGATCCTGGTCTGGGAAGATCCCACATGTCACAAAGCAACTAAGCCTATGTGCCACAACTATTGAGCCCGAGCTCTAGAGCCATGGAAGTGCAACAAGAGAAGCCACCACAATAAGTCCCTGCATCACCGTAGCCCCCACTTGCTGCAACTAGAGAAAAGCCCACAGAGAAACGAAGACTCAGCATAGCCAAAAATAAATAAATGAATAAAATTATTTTTAAAAATTTCCAAATGATCCTAAAATGCAGCTGAGACGAGCAGCCCCGGACCAAACAGTCTCCAAGGTTCCTTTTTCAATCTCATATGACAACAATGTGACTGTCCTCATTTGAGTGACTCAAAGACCAAGACTGAAAACTAAACAAAGCAGAACAAAATATTGGGGATTTGTATGTCCTGGTCCAAGAGAGAGTAAGAGGGCTGGCTGGAACCACGTGAGTCTCTCCACTAGCCACCCCAAAACCACTTAGTGGTTTAGATCACTAAGATCTCGTTACTCAGCACAAGCCATTTTTTCTCCTAAAGTGACTTATAATCAAATGAAATTAACAGCTCAAATGTGGAATGTAAGTGTGGGAGAATTAATAGGTATCACTGGAAGAAATTTTGAAACCACAACCTTAAAAGCCTGAATATTTTTTGAACTGATGGGGGAAAAAGAGCAAGGAGACGCCTATTGGCACTGCAGACAGCTAACCCTGCCTGGTTTATGCAAGCTCCTTACCCTCCCTCACGCACCCTTTTCAGTCAGGAAATTATATTCTTTTTGCATCACAGGGCTGTATCCAGCTTGTCAGCATTTCTCTTCCAAGGCCATTATGCTGCCTCTAGGTCTGCATCTCTTTTGTATAGCATTTAAATTTTTTTTGAAAGGTAGAGTAAGAAACCGGAAGGATGACAGCCCATTGAGGGTATTGTTGGAGGGAAGAGGGGTCTCCCAAGAGTCTCCCACTTCATTGCATCATAAAGGAAGAATATAGACACAGAAAGTAAAGGATGCAGTATGACAGGGTGGCAGAGGAAGTTCATTCATACAGAAGCTTCACTAAAACCAGAACAGAATTAAAATATGCCGTTTTCTTTAAAGTGTTATCAAAGACATTTACATATAACAACAATTTTTTTTCTTGTTTCTCAATTCATTTGCCAACAAGTTTTGTTTCTGAGTGACCGCAGCTCACAGTTTTACTGCTGGTGGCACCAGTGGTAAAGAACCCGCCTACCAAAGCAGAAGACATAAGAGACACGGGTTCGATCCCTGGGTTGGGAAGATCCCCTGGAGAAGGAAATGTCAACCGACTCCAGTATTCTTGCCTGGAAAATCCCATGGACAGAGGGGCCTGGCAGGCTACAGCCCACGGGGTCACAAAGAGTCAGACATGACTGAGCACGCACACACTACGAGTAATTATAATTAATGTGCAGATCACTTAATTTTGCCTGGAAATTCTGCTCCAGCTGCTTTCTCTTGTGAGAACTCCAGGAGGGGGACAGCACAGGGTAAAGAGCAGTCAGGACCTGGGAAACCCTAGCAGAAGCAGCAGCCTGTGAGCCGTGGCCCCTGAAGCAGGTCAGGAGCCTGAGAAGCAATGGGGCTTTTACTTTTGGGAGTAAATTATGTTTCCCTGAGACCAGGTTCTGGCCACTTGGAAAGGAAAAGAGTCAGTTTCAAGTCCCTTTTTAAAAATTCTACTCACTAGAAGTAGAAGAGGATCTAAACAGACATTTCTCAAAAAAGACATACAGATGGCCCATAGGCACAAGAAAAGACTCAACATCGCTAATTAGCTCAACATCGCTAATTATTAAAGAAAGGCGAATCAAAACTACAATGAGGTACCACCTCATACCAGTCAGAACGGACATCATTAAAGAGGCAACAAATAGTAAAGGCTGGAGAGGGTACAGAGAAAAGGGCACCCTCCCATACTGTTGGGTGGAATGCAAATTGATACAGCTTCTATGAAGAAGACATGGAGGTGCCTCAAAAAAGTAAACATACAGTTGCATATGATCCAGCAATCGCACTCCTGGGCATACAGCCAGAAAAGACAAAACCTTAATTTGAAAAGATACATACACCCCAATGTTCATAACAACATTACTTATAACAGCCAAGACATGGAAGGAACCTAACTGTCTATCAACAGAGGAATGGGTAAAGAAGACGTTACATATATTTTCCAATGTAATATCACTCAGCCATGAAAAGGAATGAAATAATGCCATTTGCAGCAACATGGATGCACATAGAGATGATCATACCAAGAGAAATAAGTCAGACAGAGAAAGACAAATAACATGATATCACTTATACGTGAAATCGGAAAAATGATACTAATGAACTTATTTACAAAACAGAAATAGACTCACAGACATAGAAAACAAACTTCTGGTTACCAAAGAAGGGGAGGCAGGGAATAAATCAAGAGTTGGGATTAGCAGATACACACTGTTATATATAAAATAAACAAGAACCTACTGTACAGCATAGGACTAAGTCTACTCAGTATCATAATAATCTGTAATGGAAAAGAATCTGAAAAAGAACACCACATAACTGACTCACTTCGCTTTACACCTGAAACTAACACAGCATTGTCAATCAACTATGCTTCAACAAGAAGTTCTATTGTTTTGAAAAAAATTCTACTTATTAAATTCCAGGGTAGCTTTCATCTGGGCAAAGGGCATCTGCAGTCATGAAGAAGCATACAGGTGGCACTTGTTCTACAATTATCTGAGAAGAAATTGTCATTTCCCCAAACTCATGCTGCAAAGGGAAGCCCAGGTAGATGATGGCAGAAGGTCATCTTCACAGGTCTTACTTCTTGTTTTAAAACTCTCCCCAGTGCCCACAGCAGATTTTGTTACCTGCGTTGAATCTGGCTCCAAAGAATTTTAATTGATTCTTCATGGTGTTACTGAAATTCACAATTAGCTCTTAATGCCCAATACTGATAAAACAGATGATTTCACATAAAAATCTGTTTCACATTTTTCTTTAAAACACTGCAACATGTGAGAAATCGGGGAATCCATCACCATCCAGCCACAAACCACAGAGCTGTGCCCTGGGGCAAGAATTCACTAGTTGGCCACAGTCCCCACCCAATCCTTAAGCCTCATTTATGTCACATACTTATCCCAACAGGCATTTGATTTTTTTAATCTTTAGGCCACAGGATCATTCACAAACCCCAGCTGTTTACTTTCTATGTATTTTTTCAGTTTTACCGAAAAATAATTGACATGCATCACTGTGTAAGTTTAAGATACACAGAATGATGGTTTGATTTACATATATTGTGAGGTGATTACCACAGCAAGTTTAGTTAACGTCCAGTAATAAGAAAAAAAAATTATCATGATAAGAAATCTTAGGATCTACTCTATTAAGAGTTTTCCTACATAGTATAAAACCGGAATAACTATAGTCAACATGTTGGACATTACATTGCTAGCACTAACCCTGCTGCTGCTGCTGCTGCTGCTAAGTCGCTTCAGTCATGTCCGACTCTGTGGGACCCCACAGACGGCAGCCCACCAGGCTCCGCCGTCCCTGGGATTCTCCAGGCAAGGACACTGGAGTGGGTTGCCGTTTCCTTCTCCAGTGAGTACTAACCCTAGATGTTTAAAATGACCTGGCTACTATAGGGAGATTAGATGGGGGTGGGGGTAGGACAGATGAAGAAGAAGGACTAGATGGGGAACGTGGCAGCAATCCAGACTGGAGAGGATGGTGGTTTGGGCCAGGATGGCAGCAGTGCTGGTGGTAAGAAGTGTCCATGATGTGGACATGGTTCAAGATAGACACTCTGCTGATGGACTGGATGGAGCGTGGAGGACACTGTGCACTTGGGCAAGTCAATCTTGCCCATTTTACTTCCCATCCCACCCTCCCCAGTTCTCATCCTCCCTCACAAAGCATAATGGAAGAGTCAGGAGATAAAAAGTGAAGCAGTTGGCCTTCCAATGTCAGAGATGATGACTCAGATAGTTTGGCACGAAGAACATCGGTCACTCGTGAGTCAAGAAGGACAATAGCCGCCAGCAATAGGAGACCCCATGCCAGCTCCCCTGATGAATAAAAAATCACAATACTTAATTACCTGTAATTAGGTATCATGGTTGTCTACTCAGGCTGCCCTTGCCTTTGGACCTCATGAAAATGTAGGATGTCATAGATAAAGAGAATATATTTACAAAAGCCACAAATGATGTCCAAAAAAACCCTTCACCTATTGTTTTAAGGTGTTTAGGCGACCTGAAATGAGCTTTTGCCTCTATCATCAAAATTCCATTTGGAATATAAAGAATCAGGTCAAATTCCACCTCTTCAGTGAAGCTTTCTTTCTGATCACCCCATTTGATCCCATTTTTCTCTGAACTGCTACAGCAATTATTATTTGTTCCAGTCACTGTGCAATTAGCTGCTGAGTTCCATGCAGCAGCCCTTCTATTATGGTGGAACTGCTATTTAGATTGTTAATTCTTATGAACAACAGAATACTTTATCAAATCCATAACCCTATAAACCCAATCAAAATCAAGTTTACCACAAATGACATCATATATTCTTTGGTATGTAAGATTTTGGTTTATACACTGATAAATTGGAGATTATTTTGTTTAACTTATAACTTAATTCCCAGAAAAGTCTCCACTTCCATCCACCCCCTGTGTTCTTAGGGCTTGAAAAAAAAAAAAGATGATGAAGCTCGAAAATGATGAAGAAGCTTCTTTACTCACAGAAATGTAGACTCATACGGAAGACATCATAACTTAAATTTCTGAATCTAAACCAACATCCAGTTTCTCAGTGGTAAGATAGTTCAGAGACCAGGAGATAATCAAATAACAAAGAAAGTGCATATACTCTAATCCTTACAAATAAAAAGTATCAAGAATCAATGTTATTTCCATAGTTGCTAAGGTATTAGATGCTAGAATAAATGAGTCATCGTGTACCAGGATGACAACAAAAAATTAAAAGTTACAAAGATCCGAAAGTGACATATCCAAAATATTATAATTTAGGAAAAAATACTAAAGGTTCACAGTAATTGTTTGACCACCACCTAATTACATGGCAATAGGAACTGTTAAATGAAATTGTGTTAACATTCCCTATCCCAGTTTTTATCATATTTTGCATTCTTGCTTATTTAATTATCTGTGAAAGGCAAGGACTTTATTCTGCTCATATTTATCCCCAGATTTTTGCCCAATGTCTACACTTAGAGAGCCTTTATCCAGTATGCAATTGTGGGGTAAAGCACAACTGCTATACAAATTAAGCAGCTGCTCAAAGGACACATTAGAATAAAAACATTTAATGGTCTGGAGATTTTCATCATACATATATGTAAAAATATACATTGATATTACATTTTTGGAAACAAAAATGCAGAGCCCTGTATATTTATGCATATCATGGTGGTGTTGCTGTTCTTTAGTAGCTAAGTCATGTCCAACTCTTGCAGTACTCCATGGGCAGAGTACACAATGTCCATGGGCTTTTCCAGGCAATAACACTGGAGCGGGTTGCCATCTCCTTCTGCAGGAGTTCTTCCCGACCCAGGGATCGAACCCACATCTCCTGCATTGGCAAGCCAGTTCTTTACCACTGAGCCACCAGGAAAGCTCACTCAATACATATAAACAGGGCCAAATGAACAACAGAGTAACAAAACAGAAACCCAACAATAAGTTAGGCAAAACATTGGAACAGACTTAACAACCAACAGAAAACCCAGGAACATCATGTAGCTGTAAGAAGCCACACACAAACGGCCACAGAGTACAGGATGCTCCGTGCACAAAACTCAAGAACAGGAAAAAGCAAAGTGTGTTCACATAATGGCTACCTTTGAGAAAAAAAGACAGTGACTAGAAGAGGGTGACAGTAAGTTCAAGGATGTTCTCTTTTTTTCCTCTTTCAGCTTGATGAAGGTATAATCCACATGTAACATTGCAATATATTAACACATGGGCACTGAAGGTCTACCCTCTTAGCAAATTTCAATTACATAATACAATATTATCATCCATATGACCATTGCATTAGAGGCTCAGATTACTATTTCACATTAGATCCCTGGAACTTATTCATCTCATAGATGAAAGTCTGTACCCTTTTCCCCAGCCTCTCCCTACTTCCCCATTCCCCAGCTCCTGGCAAGCACATTTCTATCCCTTGATCATGGAAGTGTTACATATAATGATTCATTTGTTTCATTTTCTTCATAGACATTATACTTTCAAAAATAGCATTTATTTTAAAATATTGATATGGATTCTCACTGGATATCAAGTTTATGACTGATTTGCTAATTTTCTTTTTTACGACGTTTATTTGTATTTTATTTATTTGGCTGCACCAAGTCTTAGTTGCACGATGCAGGATCTTTAGTTTTGGCATATGGGATCTAGTTCCCTGACCAAAGATAAAACCTCAGCCCTCTGCATTGGGAGCATGGAGTCTTAGCCATTGGACCACCAGGGAAACCCCTGTTTTGCTGATTTTCTTATTTTTTGCCCATCATTTTTGTTTTCTATTTTCTACAGTGACCTAGTTATTACTTTTTTTTAATCTACTTTTTATTTATGAGACAGTTTCCTATATCAGTATATATCAATCACATTTTGTGTGATAATGTTCTAGTACATTTAATCCACCAATCCTCTACTGGTAGACTTTTGGACTATTTCTAGATTTTTTTTTTTAAATAACATTGTTGTGATGAATAGTCCTATATCAGTTCAGTTCAGTTGCTCAGCCGTGTCCAACTCTGCAACCCCATGAACCACAGCTCGCCAGGCCTCCCTGTCCATCACCAACTCCCAGAGTTTACCCAAACTCATGTCCATCGAGTCAGTGATGCCATCCAACCATCTCATCCTCTGTCGTCCCCTTCTTCTCCTGCCTTCAATCTTTCCCAACATCAGGGTCTTTTCGAATGAGTCAGCTCTTCGCATCAGGTGGCCAAAATATTGGAGTTTCAGCTTCAACATCAGTCCTTCCAATGAACACCCAGGACTGATCTCCTTTAGGATAGACTGGTTGGATCTCCTTGCAGTCCAAGGGACTCTCAAGGGTCTTCTCCAACACCACAGTTCAAAAGCATCAATTCTTCTACGCTCAGCTTTCTTTATAGTCCAACTCTCACATCCATACATGACCACTGGAAAAACCATAGCCTTGACTAGACGGACCTTTGTTGACAAAGTAATGTCTCTGCTTCTTAATATGCTGTCTAGGTTGGTCATAACTTGCCTTCCAAGGAGTAAGTGTCTTTTAATTTCATGGCTGCAATCACCATCTGCAGTGATTTTGAAGCCTAAAAAAAAATAAAGTCAGCCACTGTTTCCACTGTTTCCCCATCTATAGGTATCTTTATATAATTGTGCTGTTTTCCATAGGATGACCAAGGACCGCTTTATGAATAATACTTCCATAATATTCTAAAAAGTATTTTTATTATAACTATTGTATTTTTGACTAGTATTAAGTCCCACAGATCAGCATGCGAGAGTAGGGTTATTGTGGAGCTTTTAATGCAGCAAAATCCACGAGGGGAGTTGCAGTACTTCAGATCATCACTAGAGGGAGCCACCATCTCCGCGAGGAAGCCCACTGTGATGCCCAGAGAAACAAACCTGACCCTTCTTCTCCCTCCTGCAATCCATAGGGATCAACCTCCTGGGGCACCAGGCAGACAGAGAAGGCAGAAGAGTGAATATGATGACTCAGCAAACAGAAAGTGATCCTCCCCACTATGTGGAATCCCTGCCCCAGTCTGTAAGCTCATCTTGTCTGTGTCCTCTGAAACTCATGAAAGGCTGGGTCCATCTCTCTCTCTCTCTTTCCTTGGAATGTTATCTCACTCGCCTCTGGATTCCCACTTTTACAATCACATTGTTCTTTGGCATCCACTATTTTCTTCCATTTAGGTAACAGACTACCTTAAAGACAAACTTCATTTATTGCTGTTTCTTTAAAGAAGTATGTGCCCAACAGAAGTCACCCTCTTGATAGACTGTTCATTTACAACAGTGTGATCCTTCTTTTTTATGGTACAGCTAGTTTCCCTTGATGTTGTTTTCACAGAAGCAGGAATAAATATTCTTTTACTCATGGTAGTAATACAATTCACATGAAGAAAAATATATTTCGTATCTGAAATGTCGCTCTCCCCAAGTATTTTCATAAGCACTTTACACATAATATAAAACACTGGGTAATTCTGAAACAAATATACTATATCTCAGGGGTAGTGAAGAGACCAGTAGGAAAAGGAATCAGGTCACTGATTAGAGAGGAAGAAAGTCAGCAGTGGGTAATGGAGTGACAGGCTTCCTGAGGAATTAGTGTTTCAACAGAGAGTTAACAGTTAAGTTTTTCTATTGAAAAAAACTTACTTACCACATATAATCCCTTAGATAAAAAAATGCTCTAAGACAGATGACAATGGCCTTTCGTTGTTATTTAGTCGCTAAGTCATATCCAACTCTTTGTGAACCCATGGACTGTAGCCCTCCAGGCTCCTCTGTCCATGGGATTCTCCAGGCAAGAATACTGGAGTGGGTTGCCATTTCCTTCTCCAGGGGATGTTCCTGACCAAGGAATCGAACCTGTGTCTCCTGCTTGGCAGGCAGATTCTTTACCACTGAGCCACCTGGGAAACCCCAACTGTGGCCTTCCTTTATATAAAAATGAATTTTTACTTCTTGAAAGTGAAAGAAAATGTTTGAGACAGATATTTAGAGAAACATTGATACACTAGGTGGCCCACGCTCAAAATCAACCTAAGTTATTGTTGTCTTAAAAACAGTTTACATTGTGAAAGTTGTGTGTTAAGTTTTATTTGGGGCAAAATGAGGACTACAGCCCAGGAGTCTGTGTTTCAGATAGCTCTGAGAAATGCCCCAAGGAGGTGAAAGGGGAGCCAAGATATATAGGAGGTTTTTGCAACAAAGGGCAGGTAGTTGAAACATCAAAAGATTACCATTAATTAAAGAAAACCAGATATCCCAAGTTAAGGAACTTAGGGCTTTTCTATATATGTGAAGACGCAAAGTCTGTGCTCACTGAAATCATTCTTTTTTTTTTTTCTTTAATAAATTTATTTTAGTTGGGGGCTAATTACTTTACAATATTGTATTTTTGCCATACATTGACATGAATCAGCCATGGGTTTACATGTGTTCCCCATCCTGAACCCCCCTCCCACCTCCCTCCCCATCCCATCCCTCTGGGTCATCCCATTGCCCCAGCCCTGAGCATTTGTCTCATACATCAAACCTGGAATGGTGTTCTCTTTCACATATGATAACATACATGTTTCAGTGCTATTGTCCCAGAACGTCCCACCCTCACCTTCTCCCTCAGAGTCCATAAGACTGTTCTATGCATCTGTGTCTCTTATTCTGTCTTGCATATAGGGTTATCGTTACCATCTTTCAAATTCCATATATATATGCATTAGTATACTGTATTGGTGCTTTTCTTTCTGGCTCACTTCACTCTGTATAATGGGCTCCAGTTTCATCCATCTCAATAGAACTGATTCAAATGTATTCTTTTTAATGGCTGAGTAATATTCCATTGTGTATATGTACCACAGCTTCCTTATCCATTCATCTGCTGATGGACATCTAGGTTGCTTCCATGTCCTGGCTATTGTAAACAGTGCTGCGATGAACATTGGGGTACACGCGTCTCTTTCAATTCTGGTTTCCTCGGTGTGTGTGCCCAGCAGTGGGATTGCTGGGTCATATGGCAGTTCTATTCCCAGCTTTTTAAGGAATCTCCACCCTGTTCTCCATAGTGGCTGTACTAGTTTGCATTCCCACCAACAGTGTAAGAGGGTTCCCTTTTCTCCACACCCTCTCCAGCATTTATTGCTTGTAGACTTTTGGATAGCAGCCATTCTGACTGGTGTGAAATGGTACCTCATTGTGGTTTTGATTTGCATTTTTCTAATAATGAGTGATGTTGAGCATCTTTTCATGTGTTTGTTAGCCATCTGTATGTCTTCTTTGGAGAAATGTCTGTTAAGTTCTTTGGCCCATTTTTTGATTGGGTCGTTTATTTTTCTGGAATTCAGCTGCAGGAGTTGCTTGTATATTTTTGAGATTAATTGTTTGTCTGTTGCTTCGTTTGCTATTATTTTCTCCCATTCTGAAGGCTGTCTTTTCACCTTGCTTATAGTTTCCTTTGTTGTGCAAAAGCTTTTAATTTTAATTAGGTCCCATTTGTTTATTTTTGCTTTTATTTCCAATATTATGGGAGGTGGGTCATGGAGGATCCTGCTGTGATTTATGTCTGAAATCATTCTTTTTGTATGCACCTCAGCTCTCTGGGGCCAGTATCCTGTATTTCACAACCTGAGTTTCCTCAGGGCTCACCATCAGGAGTGGCTGCAGTCTGACGGCTGCTAGATGGCAGGTATTCTTTACTTTCCTGAGTTCCCTCAGGGCTCACCAGGTCATAGTGGACAGCTGCAATTGCTTATGACTATGACATCCTTGCTTACTGATAAGGCAGGAAATATTCTGCTTCTCAATGGACATTGAAGGCTGGAGAATATTCTTTGTCGTGGAGGCTGTTCTGTGTGATGTAGAATGTTTAACAGCATCTCTGGCCTCTACCCAGGGGCCAGCAGCATCTCCTGCAGGTGTGACAATGAAAAATGTTTCTCCACACGTTACCAAATGTCCTTTTAATATTTTTTTAATTAGTTGCCACAATGAACACTTGAGATATTTCACAAGGAAATTTCAACTTCTTACACCTCTTGAGTTATCAAAAGATAAGGAATCTCTGCACTTAGGTACCACTGTTGGGCTGACTGGTTTGACACAACTAGCAGCTCCCTTTAGATGGTACCCGACCTCTCATTTATTTACAGTCCATACCACTCCCTATAGTTCTCCAACGACATTGGCCATTGCCAAGCACTGTGTTTGACACTATTTTTTTCCACTTTACACTTGTTAGTTTCACTCAGATTTCACCTCTGGCCACTATGAAATCTGAATTTGCAGCATCTCCTCCAATCACAAAGGGCCTAGAAATTTCTGCTATGAAGAAGAAAATAACTGACTTTTACTGCAAATAAAATATAAATAGCAATAAAGAAAATTACCTAAAGGGCAAGGTTAAAAACAGTCACCATGGTCTCACGGAGACCCAAGGCAGTGGCCTGTTATCTGATCTGTTGGGGAAAGCTAGCCCCACTGTCTGTTCTTCTTCAGTTTGTAGCCACTGTGACATTATCACTATGAATCATTTGCAACCAAAATTGGTATTTTTTTAAAAAATTGGTCAGTCACTTCCCCCCTCAATAATCTACATGGCCATCCATCATGTGACAGAGTCTGCAGCATCTCTATACCCAATAATGCACGGTATTGATTGACCATTACTGAACAAGCAGATTAAACGACTCCTGCGTTCATTTATCAAAATCTTATTTAAATCGCCTCAGCTATACTATCCAACCAAATACCAAGAAAAATCAATGAGATTAGCGATCTTGCCACGAAACCTAAATGGCCATGTTAGTCCTTGCTGCGTAATGGATGGAATTAATATAATCACTCTCTGCAGCCACAGTCCCACCAGACACAGGGACAGAAGAGATGCTTTTGCAGGAGAAAAGAAGAAAGAATAAAAAAGAGGGTAGATGAGTGATAAGGGGAGGAAGGGCAGGAAGGAGTGTGTGAACACAACAGACACCAAACATTTGCTATACAGCCTTTTACTAAAGACTCCAGAGATGCAAAAACAAGAAAAACAATCCCAACACATTATAGCAAGACATGGGGACACCCATGTGGCAGGGTAAGCTATTCGCCCACTGCTACGAGAAGAGCTCTCCTCGGAGATGGAGCCTCTGCCCTAAATGACTCAGTCAGACCCAGCTCCTTGACTCTCTGTCTTTTCTCACAAAAGCAGATCCAGGTCAAAAGCAAATTCTCCTAAGCACAGTCAAACCAGGGATTTTAATTTCCAAAAGAACAGGGCCATCTGAAGAGTAGAACACAATTTTCCTGTGCAAGAAAATTCTGTTAGAAGACAGTGAACCCCTGTCCCAGTGGGCTCTGTTCACCCCACATAATCTAGGAGGAGGAAGGGGGAATCAGAGCTGGTAGGGGCACTAGCTGGTCCCCGTCCTACCCGCCCCCACCCCCGCCCAGGTGATGGGGCCAGAGGCGGTTCCATCGCTCTGCAGAAGGGGACACGAGGCTCCACTCCTAAGGCAGGGTTGCACACCTCCTCCTCACCCTGCCCAGGACCAGGAGGTGCAAGCGGGTAGGTGGGTCACCCACAGACGCACACAAGTCCCAGCCCTGCACCTGCCTTGTTCTGCTTCGGAGGTTTACCTGGCCTTTCAGAAAAAGAACTGCTTCAACTTCATCTGAGTTCACATGAAGGGGGACAAGTGATGGGGAGTACTTGGGGGGGAGGAATTTCTGCCTCCCGAAGAACTGATGAGCTCTCATCTGAGGTAAGGGGCGTGTAGGTGGGGACACAAAGAACAGCAAGATGGAGGAGCCACTAGCCCCTCCGGCACACGTGGGCCTCCCCGGAAAAAGGAGAAGAGATGCTGATAAATCCAGTTCCCTTGGAGCTCTCTCTAATATAAGAGAGGAAGAACAACTCTCTACTGGGGACAGAGATGGGATTTCCTGGGCCACAATCATCATGGTCCACTGAATTCACATACAGCGACCTCTACTTTGGATGCAGCATTAGGAAACTACACTTAGTTAACCATCTCAACGAACAAGTTGGATACTGTGCTTGCCCATTCATATTTGTGCAGCACGAGTCTGCTCTGTGTGGACTGGACAACACCTACGGGTCATCACAGCTGCTTCAGCTGAGTGTAGGCAGCGGAAGGGACCAGCAGGAGATTCGGGAGGGGAAGCAAAGGAAGTGGGGAATTTCCTCTGTCTTCACTCCCCTTTGAGACCCAGCTTCAGTGGAAGGACCTGGCTCCTGCAAGGACCCCTCTCCTAGTCCCAGGCTCAAATTTTCCCTCCCCCACCCCACCGCGGGCCGAGTGGCAGTGACTCCACCCAACCTGTGCTGCCCCCCAGGTTTCATCCCTTAACTCTGACCACACTTGTATCATTAACCCCACCAACACATTCCCTGCAAGCACCCATATGGAGTATGTTACCTATTTCCTTCTAGGATTTTGACTCATGCGCTGATGCAGAAGAACTCTGTGGCTTTGATAGTTGAAGCTTTTAATATACTCATATATCTTTTCTAAAATACTTTTATTTATTTATTTTTGTCTATGCTGCGTCTTCCATGCTGTGCGGGCTTTTCTCTTACTGCCTTGAGCATGGCTCCTCTCTAGTTGTGGTGTGCGGGCTGCTCACTGCAGTAGCTTCTCTTGTTGCAAAGCACAAGCTCTAGGATACACAGGCTTCAGTAGCTGCGGCACGTGGGTTCACGGATTCTAGAGCACAGGCTCAATAGTTGTGGGGCACGGGCTTAGTTGTTGCCCAGCATGTGGGATCTTCCTGGACCAGGGATCGAACCGACGTCTCCTGCATTGGCAAGTGGATTCATTACCACTGAGCCACCAGGGAAGCCGATATTCATATATCTTATCAATACTTCTATAATTCATTTGGCAAACATCCACGCCTTTAGTGGTTATTATAAACCAGGGCATCATTGCTGGACGAGAGAAATTCAAATAAATAAGACATGGTATCTACCCAGAGTCATTTTCAAAGCCAGCAATCTCTCTCGTTTCTGATATGTCCATTTCTACCCCAGAAGCTGCAGGAGTTTTCATCACTCCAGGTATCAGCACCCTTTTTCCTCATACACAGACATATCCTTCTGATTGACATCTAATTATTGACGACTGAAAAAAATATTCTACAGCTTTTGAAGATCTCAACCTGACAGAGCATACCTGAAAGCTTGAGAGAAAAACACATTATATTCCGGCTTGCGCTACAAAGTCTTTTTTGTAGCCACCACAAAATCATTTTAAAACCACTCAATTCCTTTAAAAAATAGTAAGGTGATTCTATTGTAAGATGAATAGAGGTTTCACGTTGGAAAAGTCAGCTGATGGGATGGGGATGGATTTGTACATTTCTGCTGCTTTCTGTTATCTCAAGGATTCATTCTGTACACCATTCAGTTACCCTCAGCCCTTCCAAAGTAATTATGACATTAAAAATGGATGGTGTCATTTTCATATTTGGGAGTTCTGAAATGAAGTCCAATGTATAGTTTTTGTTGAAGAACTTTGGAAAAATCACGGTTTATATCATGTCGACTCCGGTGTGACCTCCCAAAGAATTTTTACCCTGGCTTTGTTTAAGGTATTTCTGATGTGGACATTTTAAAAGTCTTTCTTGAATGTGTTACAGTACAGCTTCTGCTTTTTGTTTTGTTTTTTTCTGGCACCGAGGCAAGTGGGATCCTAGCTCCACGACCAATGATAGAACCCACACACCCCTGCATTGGAAGGTGAGGTCCTAACCACAGGGAACTCCCTCTATCCTGGCTTTGATGTCAAGTATCTCCCAGGTGGAAGAGCACAAATTCTTGAAATACCAATGGATATGACTTCATGTCTCATAAACACAAATATACAGGGCTGGTGTACCAAGCTAATGTTGGAAACGTGAAGTTGATCTCCCCTCTGGAAGCCTGACCCCTGGGTATCCTAGCCCCCATTTTCTGGCAGGAGATACACCATTTCCAGCTATTTTCGCAGATGAAGGCAGAGCCCAAGAATTTCTTCCTTATTTTTCACTGTTAAAATGCGTGCATGCTAAGTTGCTTCAGTCATGTCCAACTCATTGTGACCTTATGGACTGTAGCCCACCAGGCTCCTCTGTCCATGGGATTCTCCAAGCAAGAATACTGGAGTGGGTTGCCATGCTCTCCTCCAGGGGATCTTTCCGACCCAGAGATCAAACCCACGTCTCTTACCTCTCCTGCATTGGCAGGCAGGTTGTTTACCACTGATACTACCTGGGAAGCCCCTTGTTAAAATGAACTCCTTTCAAAGACAGGAAAGGATTCATCATGTACACCACAGAGGATGAGTGCCAGTGAGGCATCTGGAGACAGAGATGGAAAGAAACTATGCACAGACATTGACAGGGCCTCCTTGGAAGGGATCTGGCCCCTGCCCCCTGGAGGAAGCCAGGCCTCAGCTTTTTTTTACGTTCTGAGAGATCTTTCTTTTTTAAAAAATTTTTTTACATTGAAGTATAGTTGATTTACAATATTGTGTTAATTTCTGCTGTACAGTAAAGTGATTCAGGTGTACATATTTCTATACATTCTTTTCCATATTCTTTTCCATGATGGTTTATCACAGGATATTGAATATAGTTCCCTGTACTCCACAGTAGCGCTTTGTTATTTATCCAGTCTATACGTAATAGTTGGCACCTGCTAACCCTAAAATCCTAATCCATCCCTCCCTGAACACCTCACCCTCAGCAACCACAAATCTGTTCTCTATGTCCATGATTCTGTTTCTGCTTCATTGATAAGTTCAGTTGTGTCATACAGATTCCACATATAAATGACATCATATGGTATTTGTCTTTCTCCTCCTTCTGACTTATTTCATTTAGTATGATAATTGCTAGCTGCATTCATGCTGCTGCAAATGGCATTATTTCATTCCTTTTTATGGCTGAGGAGTATTTCATTGTTTATATGTACTACGTCTTCTTTATTCACTCATCTGTCTGGGCATAGTTAGGGTGCTTCTGTGTCTTGGCTATTGTGAACCGTGCTGCTATGAACACAAAGGGTGCATGTACCTTTTGAATTAAGGCTTCTTTCTGGCCAGGCATGTGCTTTGAATGAGGGTGGGCCCTTGAGAGTGAGGAAACCGAAGACTCAGAAAGGCAACAGCAGCCCAGTGCTTGGAAAACCTCTTAGACTCTCCTGTGCCTTAAGCCAGGACCCAGCTGAGACAGGCACTGGATCCCCTCATGCAAGGAAACCTCAGCAGGAACCTATGTGGATAGATGTGCAAGGATTAGGGAGGATGATGAACATTTCAGAAGATGCAAGTGCAGGCAAATGACACGAGGAACCCAGAGGGCCACCCCAGATACTCCTGGGCACAATGCGTGTTCCCCGATTGGGGACAGAGCCATGGCACCAGACCAGCTGGGGGCTCACTCCTGCCACCCTCCTGAAATGCGGTTCAGGACAGAAGGTGACTGAAGTTATAAGGAAGGACTCTCCGGGGCAATCAGATCCTGACCTCAGATCTTCAAATCTTATTTTCATCTTCTGCTCATTTTGTGACTTCAATGACCTGTCTCACCCTTTCTAACTGGTTTTCTCCTCTGTCAACTATGGGGATTAGCAGCAACCATATCCTATAGTTAATGGATTTGATGTGTTGATCCATGAAAACTAGTGCCCAGCACTTTGTTAGTCCTCAATAAATAGAAGCCACTGTTACAAAACAATAATGAAAGACACATTTATTTACCAACTGGTCCTCATATGAGAAAGAATAACTAAGTCTCAAAGGACTCTTAAATCACCAATAAGACATTGACAAAGATCAATGAGTCAATGCAAAATGGCAGCAAGTTAGGAGAAGAAGACCATCATCTCTCAGGATGGCAGGAAAACCAGGAGGAAGCACTTCAACTGTGACTCAAATTGTACTTCTGCAAAATGAAAACCATGTGGGAGGACCACTGGGGCCATCAAGATCGAGTCTTTTTGCAAAGTTCTCTGAATCAAAAGTTAGGAAATACAATTTTAAGTCCCGTGTCTGTTGCTTTGTATGAGCCATGCAAGATCCCAGAGACTTCTGTAGTTTATCTACAAAACGAGAACAGTCTTCAAGGTGCAGTTTTACCTTTAAATGTCTGAGATATTGACACAATGGGCAGAGAGTCTTGATGTTTTCATCCTTGAGAAAAAACGACAAATAACCACAGCTGACCTTAGACACTTTTAAAGAAACAGATTCCAGGACCATGACTGGGATCATTACTTCTCCTAAACTAACAACATCTGTATCTTTGGCAGATCACAAAGTATACACAATGATGACCTGAGGGTATTAGTCAGGGTTCTCCAAAGAGAACCAATAGTAGATAGATTCAGTTCAGTTCAGTTCAGTCGCTCAGTCATGTCTGACTCTTTGCGACCCCATGAACCGCAGCACGCCAGGCCTCCCTGTCCATCACCAACTCCAGGAGTTTACCCAAACTCATGTCCATTGAGTTGGTGATGCCATCCAACTATCTCATCCTCTGTCGTCCCCTTCTCCTCCTGCCCTCAATCTTTCCCAGCATCAGGGTCTTTTAAAATGAGTCAGCTCTTCACATCAGGTGGCCAAAGCATTGGAGTTTCAGCTTCAACATCAGTCCTTCCAATGAACACCCAGGACTGATCTCCTTTAGGATGGACTGGTTGGATCTCCTTGCAGTCCAAGGGACTCTCAAGAGTCTTCTCCCACACCACAGTTCAAAAGCATCAATTCTTCTGCGCTCAGCTTTCTTTATAGTCCAACTCTCACATCCATACATGACTACTGGAAAAAACATAGCCTTGACTAGATGGACCTTTGTTGACAAAGCAATATCTCTGCTTTTTAATATGCTGTCTAGGTTGGTCGTAACTTTCCTTCCAAGGAGTAAGCGTCTTTTAATTTCATGGCTGCAACCACGATCTGTGGTGATTTTGGAGCCCCCCAAAATAAAGTCACCCACTGGTTCCACTGTAGATAGATAGATAGACAGATAATTGATAGATAGTAGCTGATGGATGGCTTCCCTGGTGGCTCAGACAGAAAAGAATCTTCCTGTCAATTGGGAGACCCGGGTTTGATCTCTGGGTTGGGAAGATTCCCTGGAGAAGGAAATGGCTACCCACTCCAGTATTCTTGCCTGGAGAATTCCAAGGTCAGAGGAGCCCAGCAACCTGTAGTCTATGTGGTAGCAAGGAGTCAGACACGACTGAGTGACTAGCACCATGCCACCAGATGATGGATGGATGGATAGGTAGATGACAGATGTGATTAGTCACTCAGTTGTGTCTGACTCTCTGTGACCCCATGACTGTAGCCCCCCCAGCCTCCTCTGTCCATGGGATTCTCCAGGCAAGAATATTGGAGTGGGTTGCCATTTCCTGTTCCAAGATGATAGATAAATAAATAGTAAATAGATGAATAGACAGATAATAGATGATTGATGGATGGATGGCTAGAAAGGTAAGTAACAGATAATATATGATTGATTGATGGATGGATGGATAGATAGACAGACAGAGACGAGAGAGAGAGATTGCTTACAGGCACTGGCCCATGCAGTCAGAAGACCCATGAGACTTCTGCAAGTTGGAGGCCTGGGAAAGCAGGTGATGTAATTCATTCCAAGTCAGAACATCTGAGAGTCAGGAGCACTGATGTCTGAGGGCAGGAGAAGGTAGACATCTCAGATCAACCCAAGAGAGACAGAGACGGTTTGTCCTTCCTCCATCTTTTCGTTCTGTTCAGACCCTCAAATTGGTAAGATGCCCTCCCACATGGGTAAGGGTGATCTTCAGTTCACCGATTCAAATGCTAATCTGTTCCAGAAACACCCTTGCAGACACACCCAGAAATCTTGTTTTAGCAGTTCTTTGGGTGTCCCTAAGCCCAGGCAAGTTGGCACCTGACATGGACCATCACATGGGGTAAGAGAATGTTAAAGGCTTTTGTGCGGGACTCTCCTGACAAAGAGGGGTCCTCTGCAGCAAGTACATTAGAACGACTTCAGACGAAAAGTTTTTAGTCAAATACTGAAAAGTTTCATCAACAGCCTTCTGAGAAAAGGAGGCCACACAGAAAATTCATTCCTTCTGGGTCCTTAAACAAATAAGATTTGCTCCTTGTAAAGGTAACAGAAAATGTATTCTACTTGAACAAAACCTGCAGTGCGCTCCACGAGGAGTCGCTTTCCCTGGGCTGCCTGTGATCTTCTGTCCTCAGAACCCTTTAGAACAAATTGTCACAGGCGGGCACGCTTGGTGCAGCCCTGCGTCTTCCAGCTCTGTGACTCTGCTGATACCCTCCATCCCTGAGACCAAAACTGATGAAAGCCCCGTTCTTTGAAGCACTGGAATGCAAGAATCTCATCAATTTCAATTGCCTTCTGGCTTCCAGAAGAGGAACCCACTGGGAAGTTAGACCGAGGACTCTGACCCGGCAAAATTGACAAAATGAACACATCGCCTTTGTTTAAAGTGACTGAGGATCCACCAGGGGAGTCACACTGTGAAAGCATCCTGAGAGGGCTTCTAGGAAGCTCCATGCAAACCCAGGGCAAAAATCCAACTTCTTGTCCTATGTCTTTTATCACAACCACCTCAGCACATCTTGATTTGGGCACCTGCTTTCCGTATCCCTGCTTGAGACAGGCTGGGACCTGGGACCCTTTGCTGCAATGTATCTGCCTGGACACACCTCTTCTCCAGCAACAAAATAGAAAGAAACTATATGAGATTAAAAATAACTGGAGCAAATTCTGGGCAAGCGATACAAGAAGACCAATAAACACCTACTGCCGCTTCTGAAGAGTCTGGAGCTAATGCTGGGTACTGCGCATGCCCCCTGCACACATCACCAAAGGCAGGGGCACCTAAGCTGCCCTTTCAGCCTGACTCCTGGACACACCCCTACCCTCACTCCATATAAGGAACCAGCTCATTCACACCTCGGGGAGCACGCCCTGTGCAGCAGAGACCCCAGTAAAGCCTTGCCTGAATTTCTTGTCTGGCCTCTAGTCAATTTCTATTGATTGAGGAAGGCCAAGAACTCTGGTCAGTATCATGCACATGATAAGAAAACCTGCCCATCATGTAGCCTCTCGGCTGTGTCGGAAATTTCCTCATTTGTTCTTAGCAATTATAGTAGACAAAAGAATGACTTCCCTCCTCTCCACCGACAAATTCACATTCAGGTCCTCGGAGCTTGTGAATATGCTACCTTACAGGGCAAAGGGGCTTTACAGATAAGATGGAGTCAAGACTCTTGAGATGGGAGATGCTCCTGGATTATTAAGGTGGGCTCTACGTGATCCCAAGGATCCTTATCAGAGGGAGGCCAAAGGAGCTACAGTGGTCAGTGCATGTTAGACCAGGAAGACGGAGAAGAGCCAGGAGCCAGAGGGCAGCTTCTAGAAGCTGAACAAGGAAGGAAGGAAGCACTCCCCGGGAGCCTGCAGAAGCGATAGAGCCTTGCTGACACCGTGATTTTAGTTCACTGAAACCCATTTCAGACTTCTGACCTCTGGAAATGCAGGAGGGAAAAAAAACATGTGTTTAAAGCTACAAAATCTGTAGAAATTTGTGAAGCCACATCAGGTAATTAATCCAGGTTGCCATGTTGTAAATTGCCTGAGGGCTATGAAGCCAGACGATGTGTTGTGTGAGTAAATAATTTCATCTCCAGTATATAAACACTGAGAATATACAAAATGGAATATTACTCAGCCATAAAAAAGATAAAATAATGTCACTTGCTGCAACATGGATGGACCTAGAGATTATCATACTAAATGAAGACAGAAAAAGAATGAGAAATATCATATGATATCACTTATATTTGGAATCCAAAAAAGTGATACAAATGAACTTATTTGCAAAACAGAAACAGACCCACAGACATAGAAGAAAAAAAAACCTATGGGTAAACAAAGGGGAAAGGCAGTAGGATGAATAAATTAGGAGTTTGGGATTGAGAGGTATAAAAATAGATGAATAACAAGGTCCTACTGTATAGCACAGGGAACTATACTCAATATGTTTCAATAACCTTTGGTGAAAAACAGAATCTGAAAAAGAATATATATATATATATATGTATACACACACATACACACACACACACACACATATATATATATATACATACAAACTCAATATATACATTGAGCAAACTCCAGGAGATAGTGGAGGACAGGGAAGCCCAGCGTGCTGCAATCCACTGGGTCGCCAAGAGTTGGACATGACTTAGTGACTGAACTACAACAACATATACATATATAAAACTGAATCACATTGCTGTACACCTAAAACGAACATAACATGGTACATCAACTATATCTCAGTTAAAGAAAATCATCTTCCTTATCTGTGCAATGGGGGTAATAGCAGTTGCTAGCCAACGGGTTATTTTAAAGATTACTGGTGGCGTTAGTGGTAAAGAATCCACCTGCCAATGCAGGAGATATAAGAGATACAAGTTCGATCCCTGGGTCAGGAAGATCCCCTGGAGGAAGGTATGGCAACCCATTCCAGTAATCTTTCCTGGAGAATCACATGGATAGAGGAGCCTGGCAGGCTTCGGTCCATAGGGTCACAAAGAGTCGGGCACGACTAAGCAACTTAGCATTTGGCACATTTTTCAAACAATGCCCAGAACATATTAAGCACAAAATATAGCACACGGCATATTCTTCAAACAATGCCCAGCATATATCAAGCACAAAATAAATGTTAACTATTACTATTCTACTGAATGTCAATTTTCACTGTTTAATATTGCAAATTCTACAAAGTTAGGATAGCTCGGGGATGTACTTTCCTCAGCTCTGTGCTGAAAGTATTATCGTTACATTTCAAGATTCTACTCAGGATCTCATGTGCCTGGATGATTCCTATTTAATGATTAAAAGTGGGTGGGGAGGGAGATTTTATATAGCCCACAGCAAGAGGAGACAGGCTGAAATGAAGTGTGTGACAAATATATATGTCTGTGGGTAACTGGAAACTGCAGTGCTAAATGTAGAGATTACGTATTTGCAGCCCTGCATATATCCCAACGTCTAAATAATCCAGACTTTAAGAGCTGAGCTAGGGTGAGACAAGTGGAGAGTCCAGGTTCAAAACACAAGGAGGCCTCCACTGCCCAGCACAATTCTTGGACTTCAAGAGCTGGACTGAGTGCCAGGACACCGTATTGGGCTCACCCTGGTCCCACCCTGTGCAGACTCCAGTGAGGAGGAAATCCTCAAATTGGAGACTCATAAAGACCTAGGGGGAAACACGCAACAGCATCCAGACATGGAAGTTGGATTCATCTACATAACGTCACCTTCAAAACCAATCAGGAGAATTGGCTGGAAGTGTTGGGTAGGCAAAGCTCTATCACAGCATTCGCTTATCTTTAGACAATTTCCTTGTAATAGTGATGCTTACAGATGGATGATAGATAGATAAACAGACAGACAGACAGATACATTGTTGTTTAGTCACTGAGTCATGTCCGACTCTTTGGCAAACCCATGGACTGTAGCCCGCCAGGTTCCTCTGCCCATGGGATTTCCCAGGCAAAAATACTGGAGTAGATTACCATTTCCTTTTGCAGGGGATTTTCCTGACCCAGGAATTGAACCCACGTCTCCTACGTTGCAGGCGGATTCTTTACCACTGAGCCACCAGGGAAGTCAGATACATACATACATACATACATACATACATACATACATACGTACGTACGTACATACATGATGGATGGATGGATGCAAAGGCAGAGATATAGACAATAGTTAGATGCATAGATGGCTGGATAGATAGATGACAGAGGGGTAGGTAGGGAGAGAGGGAGACAGATAGACAGACAGATACACTTCCCTGGTGGTACAATGGTTAAGACTCAATGCTTCCACTACATGGGGCACGCATTCAACCCCTGGTTGGGAAACTAAGATTCTGTATGCTGCACAGTGAGGCCAAAAAAAATATATATATATATATATATAGATGATAGATGGACAGACAGATGGACATATGTATAGACAGATAGATAGGCAGACAGTCTATCTATAGACATCCACAAACACAGATCTGGTCATTTTTCCAAGTCCCCAGATGGTCCTGCCCAGGGATCTGGGGATCTTTTCCAGGCCATGTGGTAGTCGTCACCTTCTCACAACCAGCCCACCTGGATGGTCCTCTCATTCCGCCCATTCCCCAGCATCTTCTGGTCCTGCTGCTCTAAGCTAGGTGGTGGAGGCCAGGCTGCACGGATCCAAACCCTCCAGCTCTCTCACTATTCTAACTGCTTTATCTTCATTTAAAAATGGAGATCCTAACAGTGGCAAGATGAAACCACACAAGTTAAGGTCTGTCTGTGTCCGGGGCTTACAGACGGTTCTGGCATGTAAATGACAGCTGGCAAATGCCAGCTATTAATATCATCATAAAGAACAGCAGCTGGGCTGCTCCTGCTTACAGATCCCTCAGGACACAGAACACACCAAACATGGTACACACTCAATATGACATATGCTAAAAAAACAAAACAAGGAGCAAATTAATGAGCTTGAGGGGTGACTTTCAAAGGTAAGGATGATGGAAATTGTTCACATGTGTAGAGTGAAGGTCTCTGATTCTCTCTTTTAGCCCATAAACCATTCTTCCTCACCTCCAAACAGACCTACCCAGCCCCACTGAGTAAGGATGCTGAGGACACTCTTAGCTGGGCCAGGGGTGGACAGAGCTATAGAGGCTGTGGCCATCAGTCAGGGACCTGTCCCAGAAGAGTCAGCGAGGCCAAGGAGCAAACTTTTCAAGACTGAGAACAACATCTACAGATGAATGAAGTCAACTAATCAACTTTTCCAGGTAGAGGAGAGACATTTACAAGGGCTTTGGTGAAGCAAGAGGTTTGAACAATCCAATTAGGGAAGCCAGGGATGACTGGAGCACAGGGAGGTAGGCTGATACCAGCTCATGCAAAACCTTGCAGGTCAAGAAACTGCGTCTTCTCTTGACCACAAAGAAGTCATCAAAGGATTTTACACTGGAGAGGGAGTCTTCCCTGGTGGTCCAGGGGTTAAGAATCCACCTTGCAATACAGGGGATATGGGTTTGATCCCTGGTCAGGGAACTAAGATCCCACGTGCTGCACAGCAACTAAGCCGCGTGTTCCAGCTACTGAGCTCACACAACGCGAAGCCCGTGAGCCACAATGAAGATCCTGCATGTCACAATTAAAACCCAATGCACCTAAATAAATAAAAGGGAGAGAGATTTGATTTCATGTGCCCTGAAAATCACTCCTGCTGCTGGGAGGGGAATGGCTTGCAAGGAGCCAGGAGCAGAATTGGGGTGGATCCATGAGGACACTAACAAGGAAGAAAGATGCCATCAACCTGTACCAATGTAGTGAAACTGGATATAGGAAGATGTCATTGGGCTCACAGCTGACTCATTGGAAAAGACCCTGATGCTGGGGAAGACTGAAGGCAAAAGAAGAGGGCGGCAGAGGATGAGATGGTTGGATGGCATCACCGACTCAATGGACATGAACTTGGGCAAACTTCAGGAGACAGTGAGAGACAGGGAGGCCTGGTGTGCTGCAGTCAATGGGGTCGCAAAGAGTCGGATAAGACTGCACGACTGAACAGTGACAACAACTTTGGGCTCAAAACAGATTAAGGAGAACTCGGGACTTGAAAAGAACCCTAAAGCATGGGGGTGAGCAGTGGGCTGGAGTGCTTTGTAATACTGAACAAAGAATGTTCTATTTTCTTCTCTATCAAGAAACACTATTTCTCATGTATACACACAAGCCATTTTTGCCAGGAGGAAAGAGATTTCATCATTTATGTAATCCTTTATTGAAAGCCTCCCAAGGCTGATGATGAGGTAATGGGGGCAAAATGCTTTATACTCTAAACAGCCCCTGTATAGTGTGGGAGAGACACATGGTCTGGGCAATGTCAGGATACAGTCCTGGTCACCCCCTTCCTGAACCTGCTTCTCCTACAGCCTCCCCATCTTTGTGGACAGAGCCCTATCCTTCCCTCGGTCAGGACCCTCAAACACTCTTGGTCTCAATCAGGCAGTTCAGTTGCTCAGTCATGTCTGACTCTTTGCAGTCCCATGGACTGCAGCACACCAGCCTTCCCTGTCCATCACCAACTCCCGGAGCCTGCTCAAACTCATGTCCATCAAGTCGGTAACGTCATCCAACCATTTCATCCTCTGTCGCCCCCTTCTCCTCCTACCTTAAGTCTTTCCCAGCATCAGGGTCTTTTCTAATGAGTCAGCTCTTCGCATCAGGTGGCCAAATTACTGGAGCTTCAGCTTCAGCATCAGTCCTTCCAATGAACATTCAGGACTGATCTCCTTTAGGATGGACTGGTTGGATCTCCTTGCAGTCCAAGGGACTCTCAAGAGTCTCCTCCAACACCACAGTTCAAAAGCATCAATTTGTTGGTGCTCAGCTTACTTTATAGTCCAACTTTCACATCCATAAATGACCACTGGAAAAACCATAGCTCTGACTAGACGAACCTTTGTTGGCAAAGTAATGTCTCTGCTTTTTAATATTCGGTCTAGGTTGGTCATAGCTTTCTTCCAAGGAGCAAGCGTCTTTTAATTTCATGGCTGCAGTCACCATCTGCAGTGATTTTGGAGCCCAGAAAAATAAAGCCTCAAAAAATAAATAAAATAAAATAAATGTTTCCACTGTTTCCCCATCTATTTCCCATGAAGCGATGGGACGTATGCCATGATCTTCATTTTCTGAATGTTGAGCTTACTTCAGCAACAGAATGCTGCCAAGTCGCTTCAGTCGTGTCCGACTCTGTGCGACCCCATAGACGGCAGCCCACCAGGCTCCGCCGTCCCTGGGATTCTCCAGGCAAGAATACTGGAGTGGGTTGCCGTTTCCTCCTCCAGTGCATGAAAGGGAAAAGGGAAAGTGAAGTCGCTCAGTCGTGTCCGACTCTTAGCGACCCCATGGACTGCAGCCCATCAGGCTCCTCCATCCATGGGATCTTCCAGGCAAGAGTACTAGAGTGGGGTGCCATTGCCTTCTCCTCAGCGACAGAATAGAGGCTTGTAAATCAAAAGAGGCAGGGAGCAACAGTGGCTCTCTCTGCCTGTTAAAATGAAACACTGTTTCAAAATACAACTGAGTCCAAAGCATCTCCCTATGGTTTTGATTTGCATTTCTCTTAGGATGAACAATGCTGAGCATCTTTTCATGTACCCCTTGGCCATTTGGATATTTCCTGGTTAACTTTCCAAAACCAAGAGTTTCGAGTTTATGAAATCGTGTCGGGGCCCCGTTCCCACTCAGCCAGGATTGAATACCCACTACTCTCATGGGCATATTCCCCCATCCTTCACATGTCCCATCACTTCCTGCCTTTCCCAGGCTCCCTGCACTCATCAGCTTCCTTGTAGGCATGGATTCAAGGCCCTGCATTTTAAATGCTGGTTGGAAGTCATTTGCCAAGGCTGTTATCACTCACACACACAGAACTGCTTGTTTGTTTTTGCATTACCTGTAGACTGTCTAACAAGACAACCTCTGCATCTATTGAACAGGATTTGCAACTTCAGCAGAAACACGGTGATGATTTTGTTAGGGGAAACACTGGCTGAAACCACTCACCCTACCCAGGCACCATAGTAATCATGTGCAAGAGATATTTTACGAAAGGAGGTCCTGGTAAGGAATATGGGACTAACAAGCCACCACCAACCAGAAGAATTTGGGAAAGGTCAAAGGAGATGCCACATGTCTTACCAACCTCCCAGAATCCTCCACACTGGAATCACCTTGGCTGAGTGATGTGCACACCACAAGGAAGGACCCTGAGTCAGAGTGATTGGCCAGAGACAACCTAGAAACTAACTCCATCACCATAAAACCCAAGGCTGTGAGCCACGTGGCGGAGCAGTCCTCCTGGGATCCCTTGTCCTGCTGCTCTAGCCCAGGTGCACCTTCCCAATCAAGTCTCTTGCTTTGTCAGCACAAGTGTCTCCTCAGACAATTCATTTCCGAGTGTTAGACAACAGCTCACTCTCAGGCCCTGGAAGGGGGGCATCCCCCCCTTCCTGCAACAATTTTGTATTGTGTTAAAGGGTTTTCCTAAGAAAGCTTAAGGACACTTCCAAATAGATTTGCTGGACAGAAAACTTGTCTTAGTATAATTTCACTCTTTCACTTTGCTGTCCTCACTCAGCCTTGTGATCTTAATTAAAACCAATCTCATCAGAGACTAATTCATACATTAACCTTGCATGATGCGTCGCCAAACTTCAATTATTATTTGCTTGATAGAATCCTAATTCTTTAAAATGATGAGGAGAGAAACATCAATTTGCAACCGCTCTGTCCTTGTGCCACCCCCCTATGACATTCCTGCTAAGATTTTTTTAAGTGGATTACAGTCCACCTTCTCAGATATGGGGGGGAGAAAAACAGATGACTTCAGTATTTTTTAAATATTAAAAGGGGGGTTAAAAGTTTACTATATTTTAAATGCTTAAGTTTACAATTTTACATTCCTACACACACACACAATGTGTGTGTTCCATCACTGGAAGATAACTCAAAATATCAAATGTAACAAATACCAAGGATGCGAAACTTAGGTCCAGTGGCACCTCATATATTGTCCTCTTACTTCCTAAGAAAAGACTGTCAATATCTTGACAGCAGGAATTTCTGAAGGAAGAGCCAGCAAATCCAACTTTCATGCCTCAGAACATTGGGAAAAATAAACCTTAAACGCTCTGTGGCCAGATAAGCTCTATCAAATTACCCTTTGACGCTATTGGAATCTTCCAGACTCTCTAATATTGCATCCAGAGGTTTTTGCTGACTGAAACACAACTCAGGACACTCCAGCTGTAAGCAGGAGCAGCAGAGTCCCTAACCTGCAACTCAGAGAGATTTGAAAGGCTCCTGGCGTTGGTCACTGTTATACTGTTATTTATAAGAATAAATATACATTTGGCCTTTATCTCCATTTCTGGCATAAAGCTTCTAAAACTCCCGGAATTTACCCTTAGAAGAGGTATAAAGATATCTTTTGTTACTGATATATTAATGAGATGACTTTGGGACCACATCTAAGGGTGGAGGCTGGTTGCCAGTGGAGCCAACCATCTGACTGTAGGACTGGGGCTTTCAGTCTCCCTAGCATACCCTACCCAACCCCGACTGCAGGGAAGGGAGAGAGGCTTGAAATTCAATCAGTCATCAGTGGTCAACGATTTAATCAATTGTGCCTAGGTAATGGAGCTTCCCTGGTGGCTCAGTGGTAAAGAATCTGATTGCAATGTAGGAGATCCAGGAGACACGGGTTTGATCCCCAGGGATTGGAAGATCCCCTGGAGGAGGGCAGGGTAACCCACTCCAGTATTCGTGCCTGGAAAATCCCATGGACAGAGGAGCCTGGTGGGCTACAGTCCACGGGATCTAAAGAATCAGACATAACTGAAGCGACTGAGCACACATGCACGCCTATGCAATGCGTGCTGTAGGCTGTGCTTAGCCACTCGGTTGTGCCCGACTCTTTGCAACCCCATGGACTATAGCCCGCCAGGCTCCTCTGTCCATGGGGAATGAAGCCTCCATAAAAACCCAAGAGATAGGTATATGTATGTCTGAGTCCCTTCACTGTTCACCTGAAACTATCGCAACACTGTTAATCAGCTATACTTCAATACAAAATAAAATAAACCCAAGAGGACTAGATTGGGAGAACTTTTGGGTTGATGAACACTTGGAAGTTTGGGCATCGTGGTGCTTGAAGAGCTCTGTGCCCTTCTCCCATTCTTGCTCTGTGCTCTTCAACCTGTCTGTTCCTGAGTTATAGCCTTTTATAACAAGCCAGTAATCTATGAGTAACATCTCTCTCTGGATTCCATGAGTTTCTCCAGCAAATTAATTGAGCCCAAGGAGGAGGGGTGTCATTGGATCCTACAATCTATAGCCAGTCGGTCGCAAGCACAGATGACCTAGGGTGGGGCCGTCTGGGGGACTGAGCCTTTAACCTCTGAGGTCTGATGCTGTCCCCTGGTAGACAGGGTGAGAACAGAAGTGAACTGCACGACATCCAGCTGGCGTGGGAACAACTGCCACCTCAACACACTCTCCTTGGAACTGGTCTCAGAATAACAGTCATGGAAACAACTCAACCTGGGAAAGGACAGAGCCCTAAGCAGCTTTGGAGATTCAGGCGTGAAAACTGAAGAAATCACATCCAAGATGCCCCTGTTTCGATAAAACAAACCCTGACCATTCCTGGGTGTTTTTTGTCATTCCACTGGGAAATAACGTCTTATTGGTCCAGTAGTGGCAGGACCAGCTGCCTTAGCCAGGAGAGGTGAGGAATCTTAATCAATAATTCCACCAAGCCTGTATTCGAAGGAAACAGTATGGTACCCCAAGCAACTTTAGCTGGAGGTTGTTGGATGAACGGAGCATGGATGCTGGACAGGCAACAGCCAGAGATCTCCATCAACCTGTCTGTTAACATTTAACTTTCAGGACCCAAGGGTATGGTTGCTTGTTCTTGTTTTATGAAGGAATCTTTTATTTCACATATAGTTGTTGTGCGTGCATGTTCAGTTGTGACTCTTTGCCACCCATCCACAAGGCTCCTCTCCATGAAATTCCCAGGTGAGAATACTGGGCTAGGTCACCATTTCCTGCTCCAAGGGATCCTCCTGATGTGTCTCTTGCATTGTCAGGCAGATTCTTTTACCACTGAGTCACCTAGGAAGCCCACATATAAATGCATATATGTATAAGCTGCAATGCACAGCATGTGGGATCCTAGTTCCCTGACCAGGGATTGAACCCATGACCCCTGCAGTGGAAGTGCAGAGTCTCAACCATTGGATTGCCAGGGAAATCCCACGGTTGCTTGTTCTTGATGACGGTTTGCTCAGGGCAAGCAGTAGTGAAACTTCTCTCTAAAAACCTAGAGATGGTTCTTTAAAGCTTCTCCGTAAACCCAGATTTACTGGAAACATTTCTATCAGTGCAGCCATCCTCAGAACTTAAGGATACGATGCTTCCGCACTAACATCAGGGCCCTCTCCCCACTCCAGACTGAATACCCCACAGGCATCCTTTCTCATCATCACTGCTCTTGTCTGAAAAGTGCCAAAAGCACTGCAATATCGAAAAATTCACAAAACACAATGCAATATATAAAGTCCTTTAAAGCCAATAGCTCTTGCATTATTCAGATCTGAAAGAAATCAGAAAGAATCTTTTCCCCTAAACTTCATCCAATTGATTTAAAGAAAGAATTTTTTTTTTTTTAAGGCCTTCCAAATGTCCTCCAAATTACAAAGAGATTCCGGTAAAAACACGGCAGACCAAATCCTGGATTTTCACAAATCAGTAAGCACATTTATTTAAACAATTTAGAATAATTTGAAATGCTTTCTTTCCATGAAAAATAAGAGTAGACTGACAAGTTAATTGAAAAAAGACATACACACTCATACACAATCACACAATGTTCAGCAAGTACTGGAAATGACACACTTAGAATTCATCAATTTCAACAAAAGGAAATTAAAGAAGCCCATTTCCTTGTGTTTTCTGTTATATAAGGCACATTTGCTCACTTGATGACTATATATATAACTCTCTACTGGTGCAAGGCACTCTGGTAAGTGTAGTGGAAAAATATTTTTGATTATTACTTGACACATCCCTCCCTATAATTCTTTTCTCATCTCTGTCATAACATTTTATTTTATTATTTCCCTTGGTGCCTCCCTCTCCCACACACTCTCTCTATCAGATCCTGATACTCCCAGGCCACAAATACCCTATTCACTTGTAGCATAAATGCAATGAATAAAAGCAAAATCTTAGCTTTTGAGTGTGAGAATCTACGGGCCACCCAGCTCTAAACAATAGATTTTGAAGAATAGGTCCTTTATTCAAACACTTAGAGGATAATTTTCTGATTCAAGGAAGGGGAACGGATACAAAGCAAAGAAGAAGAAAATATACGTTGGGAAGAGATTCAGTGGAATGGTATTTGACTCTGCCTGCTGTTCAGAATTGCCTCAAAGGGCAGGGGGAGTGAGGTGAGATAGAATCTCACCCTGCTTCAAATATACTGGAAGATCTCTCAGCAGAAGCCATCTGTGCCCTAAATTTTCACTGAAAATCTTGGACGTCCAAACCTACCAGAATCCCCTACTCCTCCATGGCAAGAAAACTAAAGAACTAATACAAACAGCTGTTAAGTAAGGATGTTTGGGAAACTGAAGCAACATCACTAACAAGTCTGTTTGACCCCAAAGAACAGGAGAGCTAGTCCCCAAGGGGTTCATGCTCTGTTGGAATCGCGAGTCTAGATGAAGGGACACTATGATAGAATGACATCTGGACCAGTCAGCCAGAGAGCAAACAAGGAAATGATGTTCTCAGAAGATGCGAGTATGGATGCAGAAGTGCAAGGGGCTGAAATCCAGCTGAGATAACATGCCTCTAGCTGAAGCCCCATGACCTGGGACTCAGATTCCACCCAAGGGGAAAAAAGAGGAGGCCAGAAAATCTTCAAGGATTATATATACTGCGGTGCTTCTACACTTGGTGAAGCAGCCTGAAAAATCACCTCCATTAAAGGGAGTGGGATGAACATAGAAACTAAAGAGACAGCAATTCTGCCTTTAGTAGCCTATCGTCTAGACGAAGACCAAGCACTTAAAATCGAGAAACATTCCAACTTAACACCTACACAGGGACTGGAGGCATCTTGTGATGTCTTAAGAAAACACAGCAGAAATGGGAAGTCTGCCACATCTTTCAGCAGGACAACACAGAGACATATGGGCATTTTCCGATAACAATGACACTTCTGTTAAGAAATACTGTCCAGGGACTTTCCTGGTGATCCAGTGGCTAAGACTCCGTGTTCCCAAAGCAGGGGACCTGAGTTCAATCCCTAGTCACGGAACAAGATCCCACATGCTGCAAATAAGACCTAGCATAGTCAAATAAATAAATTTTGCTTTCTTTAAAAAGAAATATTGTCCAAAACTTGGAAACAAGACAAGAGCATGACTTCTGCCCTTCCATTATTATTGATTAACAGGCTCACCTGAGAGCTGTTCAATTTTCTAGAAGGAGGCACCTATGTTTGCCTTGGCTATTTACTACTGGTTTGGTGTCTGTATACAGTGAAGCTATATATTACTTGGGGTTACAGCTAATTTGCCCTGTAGGGCATAAACCCTCCTTGCAGCTAACAGTAACTAGATATAACATCCCTTTATCAAGTTATCTGTAAATATCCAGCTTTTCAAAGTTGACCTTCAAAGGTCCTGAAAGACAACCTTGCCACTTATCTGGTTCCCTCATTAATGAAAGAAAGTTATCATGCTCATGTTATAGTTGACACATGTTCATGCATATTTTATTTTTTGGCCATGCTGCACAACTGGTAGGACCTTGTGTGTGTGTGCTCAGTTGCGTCCAACTCTTTGCAACCCCATGGACTGTAGCCCACCAGGTTCCTCTGTCCGTGGGATTTCCCAAGCAAGAACACTGGAGCAGGTTGCCATTTCCTTCTCCAGGGGACCTTTCCAACCCAGGGATCAAACCCAAGTCTTTCACATCTCCTGCATTGGCAGGTGGGTTCTTTACCTCTAGGCCACCTAGGATCTTAGTCCCACTCTAGTATTCTTGCCTGGAAAATCCCATGGACAGAAGAGCCTGGTGGTTTACAGTCCATGGGGTCACAAAGAGTCGGATGCAACTGAGCACACACACAACAGACAGATGTGTCTGTCGTGCACAGTGAAGTGAGTCAGAAAGAAAAAACAAATATCATATATTAATGCATGCATGTGTACAGTATCATCTAAACAGTACAGACGAACCTATTTGTAAGGCAGGAATAGAAAAAAAGACTTGTGGACACACAGGGGAAAGGGGAGGGTGGGATGAACTGGGCGATTAGGACTGACATATATACACTACTGTGCATAAAACATATAGCTAGTGGGAAGCTGCTATACAGCACAGGGAGTTCAGCTCGGTGCTCAGTGGTGACCTAGAGGAGTGGAGTGGACTGGGGAGGTGAGAGGGAAGTCCAAGAGGAAGGAGACACATGTGTACACATAATTGATTCACTTCACTGTACAGCAGAAACCAACACTGCCTTATAAAACAACTATACCCCAATTAAAAAAAAAAAGACTTGAAATGGTAAATTTTATGCAATGCATATTTTACCACAATTAAAAATAAAAATTCAAAAAGAAAACAGAAAAAGAACAAGTGTTCTAAGGAATGATGTTACACAGTGCTAGAATAATTCAGATCGAGTTTATCACTCACCCAGCTGTCCAGCACGAGGTTCCCAGAGCTCCACCATCAGTAGTCAGCATGCCACCCTCTGCCTCCTTCTGGGTACGGCTCTGACATTCCCTTCCTTAGTGCACACCACTGTCCCTCACCGTCTCCAGGCATCTCTTCCTCCTCCTCTCATCCTCCCTTCATCCCTTTCCCAACTGGTGGCTATTACTTACAAGACACCAGGTCTTTATCGTAACAGACATGTGGATTCAACACACACAAGAATTATTTTTAGGGGGCAGATTCCTTTTATTCTTTCAATTTAGTTTTTATTTCCATTTATTTCCTATATCATATTTAATTTTTATATCATAATTGATTTACAATGCTGTGTTAGTTTCAGGGGTACACGTAAGTGATTCAGTTATACATATAAATACATCTATTCTTTTTCAGGTTCTTTTCCCATGTCCGTTATTACACAATACTGAGTACAGTTTCTCTGTGCTATTCAGTAGGTCCTAGTTATTAATCCATTTTATATATAGCTGTGTGTATCTGTTCATCTCAAATTCCCAATTTATCCCTCCTCCCCATCTTTCCCCTTTGGTAAGCCTAACTTTGTTTTGAAGTCCGTGAGTCTGTTTCTGTTGTATAAATTAGTTCATTTGTATCATTTTTTTAGATTCTACGTATAAGTGATATCATATGATATTTGTCTTTCTCTTTCTGACTTATTTCACTTAGTATGATAATGTCTAGGTCCATCCGTGTTGCCTCAAATGGCATTACTATGTTCTTTTTTATGGCTGAGTAGTGCTTATTTAACTTATATGCAGAGTACATCATGAGAAACGCTGGGCTGGAAGAAACACAAGCTGGAATCAAGACTGCCGGGAGAAATATCAATAACCTCAGATATGCAGATGACACCACCCTTATGGCAGAAAGTGAAGAAGAACTAAAGAGCCTCTTGATGAAAGTGAAAGAGGAGAGTGAAAAAGTTGGCTTAAAGCTCAACGTTGAGAAAACTAAGATCATGGCATCTGGTCCCATCACTTCATGGGAAATAGATGGGGAAACAGTGGAAACAGTGTCAGACTTTACTTTGGGGGGCTCCAAAATCACTGCTGATAGTGATTGCAGCCATGAAATTAAAAGACGCTTACTCCTTGGAAGGAAGGTTATGGCCAACCTAGATAGCATATTTAAAAGCAGAGACATTACTTTGCCAACAAAAGTTCGTCTAGTCAAGGCTATGGTTTCTCCAGTGGTGATGTATGGATGTGAGAGTTGGACGGTGAAGAAAGCTGACGCCGCGGAATTGATGCTTTTTAACTGTGGTGTTGGAGAAGACTCTTGAGAGTCCCTTGGACTTCAAGGAGATCCAATCAGTCCATCCTAAGGGAGATCAGTCCTGGGTGCTCATTGGAAGGACTGATGTTGAAGCTGAAACTCCAATACTTTGGCCACCTCATGCGAAGAGCTGACTCATTGGAAAAGACCCTGATGCTGGGTAGGATTGGGGGCAGGAGGAGAAGGGGACGACAGAGGATGAGATGGTTGGATGGCATCACTGACTCGATGGACATGGGTTTGGGTAGACTCTGGGAGTTGGTGATGGACAGAGGGGCCTGGCGTGCTGCAATTCATGGGGTCGCAAAGAGTCGGACACGACTGAGCAACTGAACTGAACTGAACTGAGTATTCCATTGTATATTTGTACCACATCTTCTTGATCCGTTCCTCCATCAGTGGACATTTACATTGCTTCCATGTCTTGGCTATTGTGAATAGGGCTGCTATGAATATTGGGGTGCAGGTATCTTTTCACACCACACACAAAAATTTGGTTGCCATAATCATGAAAATGAATGCAAGCCAAATTCCGAGTCAAGGGAAAAGTAGACCACTATACAGATGTGCTATTTAACCTGTCATTATCAGATGCTCTCTAAAGTTTTCACATTAAAAATGAGCTTTAAATGCAGCCCCCGTTTTCCAGGAGGCAGATTCTGCCATTATCCAAAAAATTAACAGAACCTGTGGGATGACCCGTCTTGGTATTAAGAATAACCCAGTATGAGATGTCTTCTTTTTGTCCTTTCATCTCATGCTTTAGCAGAGGGGTCATTGCTGAAAGGTTGCCTGCCAATTTAGTTTGTTCTGACTATATGTCTGTGGATTCAAATACCATCTATATGCCAATGACTCAAAATCTCAGCCCAAATCCTGCCTGTGAGCTTCAGACCCTTGTATCTCGCTGCCTACTCACCAGCTTCTTCTGGATGTCTTGCTGGCATCCCAAATGCAACTTGTCCAAAGCCAGCTTCAAGATTGCTCCTGCCCCCACCTGCTTCTTGGCCAAAGTTTGTTGTCTAAGCAGAGAATGGGAATCTTGGGGACCTCCTTGTCATTCCTTTTCTTTCAACCTCAACGTCATTCATTTGCCAAGTTCTCTTAAATCCATCCACTCCTCTCCACTGTCATCACCCCAATCCCAATTGCCTTCCAATGCAATGAAAGTAAACTATTGTTTCTCTCTCTCTCTTTTTTATTTTAGCCACACCTTACAGCTTGTAGGATTTATTTATCCAACCAAGGATCGAATTTGCACCCACGGCAGTGGAAGCACAGAGTCTTAACCACTGGACTGCCAGGGAAGTCCCTGTTCCTTTCTCTTTAAGGGAAACATGATCATGCCTCACCTCTGCGGAAAAGCTTGCAAGAGTATGCACAGCTTAGGAAAAAGCAAGATGTGTCCACCCTGCACTTCCTGTGCCTCCTGCTAACCATCCTTCTCACCACCTGCTCCCCTGCCCTCTCTGTGTTACCCACATGGGCTTTTCTTAATTTAAACTACTTCTTTATTTCTGAGCTCAAATAGCTGAATTTGTGTAAATTTTTATTCATTTTTTTCACTTTATTATTTTTATTGAAGTATAATTGATTTACAATGTTGTGTTAATTTCTGCTATACAGCACAGTGATTCATATATACAAATATATATGTATGTGTATATATATATATATAAATATATATATAAAGAGAGAGAGAGGGAGGGAGGGAGGGAGAGAGAGAGGGTTGTGCCATGGAAGCAACCTAAGTGTCCGTTGACAGATGAATAGGTAAAGGAGATGTGGTACATGTACACAATGGAATATGATGGAATATTACTCAGTCATAAAGAAGAACAAAATAATGTCATTTGCTGCAACATGGATGGACCTAGAGATTATTATACTCAGTGAGCTAAGTCAGCCAGAGAAAGACAAATATCATATGATATCACTTGTATGTGGAATCTAAAAAAAAAAAAAAAAAAAAAAAAAACAAATGAATTAATTTACAAAATAGAGACAGACTCACAGACTTTAAAAACAAACTTATGGGTACCCAAGGGGAAAGGTGGTGGGGAGGGTAAAACAGGAGTTTGGGATTAACAGATATGCACTACTATATATAAAACAGGTCACCAACAAGGACCTACTATATAGCACAGGGAACTCAACTCAGTATTGCGTAATAACGAAAATGGGAAAAGAATCTGAAAAAAAATAGATATATGTGTGTGTTTCTGTACACATATATATATAAAAAACGAAAAAAAGAAATTAATTAGGAATGTGACTTGATTTCTGCTTCCTACACTAGAATAAATAGCCCATGAGGGGTTTACTCTTCTTTAAGTCACCTCTGTATTTCCAGAACATCTAAATGCCTGGCAAGAGACAGCCACAATATACACATTTGTTGTATAAATGAGTGAAGGAATGATGATAATAACATATATCCAAAGTGGTGCCAATTCCTCTAATAACACTTATGAAATTTAACTCATTTGGCAGCTTTTATCCTTATTTAAAAATCCTTCCAACCTAAATATTTCGCGGATGCCTCCATAACTAGAAATATTGGAATCTCAATGCCTTGGAACTTTCTGGAAGGGTCCAGAATTAGAAATATTGAATCTTTCATGCCTTGGAACTTTCTATTTCTAAAGTGTTATTTTTGGAAGACATTTTTTGCAATTTCTGAGCATTCCAAGCCTCAAATCTTTCAAGGTGATCTACTAATATTATAGAAATATGAACCGAATCTCTAGAAGGACAGTGAATCTTCAGTAAAGCTCAACCTTACAGCACTCCTTTCATTTCTTGGCTGCTGAGCTGTGTTCCCACACTGAGACTGTTTCTATGAACAAAATTTAAGAAAAACATTCGTTGTAGTTGGGCCTTTGGTTGTTTTTATATGCTGTGAAAAAGTGTAAATTAATATAATCTTTCTGAAGAGAAACTGGCTCTGAAGTCCAAAGACCCTTTGAACCAGCAGAGAGAGAGGAAGCTTTGCCCTCAGGTGACAAGAACTCAAAGGCTGGACCAACTCATCTGCAAAACAGAGATTATTACAACGTCCTGCTCATTAAATAAGAGAGCATCTAAGTATTATAGAGCCAGACATACATAGGAATTAAATTTCTGTTATTATTTCTATCACTCCTACATGCAGGGATTTATCCAAAAGGAAGAATCAAAGATAAGCAAAAGTTGATGTGTATCACCATGGTTACTGACACACCATTGACAACAGTGAAATATCAGGCACAAAGTCACTTTTAGGCAAATAAGCCAGTGAGAGAAGACCAGATAAGCCACTAAAATCAGATTCAACAGAGACCACTAAATGTGGTTGTGGACAATGACATTTCCTCTCTCTGGATGCCTAGGACGTCCACCCTGAGATTCAGAGAGGGGTCACATGTCTGAGATTTAGTCCAGGGAATGAACAGATGCAATTAAGCCAATTCTAAACCTGGACCTTAAAACGGTGCCTTTTTGTTCCTAAAAAAAAAAAAAAAAAAACTAAACTAAAAATACAGTTGTCATGTGACCCAGCAATCCCATCCCTAGGCATTTATCTGAACACAACTCTAATTTGAAATGATGCATGCACTCTAACATTCATAGCAGCACTATTTACAACAGCCAAGGCACAGAAGCAACCTAAATGTCCATCAACAGAGGAATGGATAAAGAAGATGTGGTCCATATATACAACGGAATACTACTCAGCCATAAAAAAGAATGAAATGCATTTGCAGCAACATGACTGGCCTAGAGATTATCAAGCTAAGCAAAGTATGCTAAAAAGAGAAAGACAAATATCATATGAGATTGCTTATATGTGGAATCTAAAATATGATTCAAATCGGTATGTCTAGGAAACAAAAACAGACTCATATACATAGAGAACAGACTTGTGGTTGCCAAGGGGGCGGCGGGTTTGGGAGAGGGAAGAATTGGGAGCTTGGGATTAGCAGATGTAAACTATTATACATAGGATGGATAAACAACAAGGACCTACTGTATAGCACAAGGAACTACATTCAGTATCCTGTATAGCACAAGGAACTACATTCAGTATCCTGTAATAAACCAACATGGAGAAGAATATGAAAAAGAATATATGTGTATGAATGTATAACTGAGTCACTTTGCTGTCAGCAGAAGCTAACACAACATGTAAGTCAACTGCTCTTCCATGAAATATCAACTAGAAAAAAAAATCACTCCCTTTTGAACGTGCAACTCTCTCTTCTCTTTTTGCATGGATCCTGGAAACCGTATGTTCCAGAAGGATCAAACAACCTGAATACTTGGTCAATGCTTGAAAGAGTTTCCCAAGAGAGATGCTTCAACCAGAAACTTTACAAGGAGACTTTTCATAAGGATGAAATATACATTTGCTGTAGAAAACTACTAATAGTCACAATTTATGAGTTACTGCAACCAAACCTCTCCTATCTTGATGAACAGCTATGACAAAATGCATACATAAAATGGAAAATAAATCTGTTCATGATCCCAGATAAATAACAATTCATAAACATGCATAGAAAAATGAAAAGATATTCACCAAAATGTCAACAGTTGCTGTATCTGAATATAATATTGTGAATTTTATGTCCATGTTTTCCTATAATACTGGTCCTATGAATAGCACTCATAAGCCATATTTAATTTCAAAATAAAATTTAAAATAGTAAAAACATATAATCAAGCAGCCAAATTCACTCTGGGAGTTAAGCTTTTGTCATTGACTTTACCTGGATCATCATAATATCAAGATACATTGAGAGAAATGATGGATGTGGCTATGATTATGGAGTGGGGAGGAATACATGCTTTAAATACAGGGATTTAGCAAAATAAGCACACTCATCCTGAGCCCATTTGTATAAGTGTATTTAATAGCATTTGGCATAGTACACGGCACATTGAAGGCATTTAGAAAACACTAATTTTCCTATGGTTTGTGTATCTTCACTCTTTTAGTCCATTAGGAGATAAGTGCCTTACAAATGGTAAGAATAACTCAGTAAACATGGGCTGACGGATGCAACTGTAACATCTAAATATTGTTTTGCTCCTGGCACATGTCTGCAGTAATGTTAGAAGGAGGAGAGAGCTTTATCCTGGAGCAGGCACTCCCACTGCCCAGCATGGGGCTGGCTGCCCCCCACACAGGCCTGGTACATGGTACCCTGGTACCCTCCTCCTAAATACCGGATGGCATCCCTTACATGTGGAATCTAAAAAGAAATAATACAAATGAACTTATTTTACAAAACAGAAACAGACTCCCAAACTTAGAGAACAAACTTATGGTTGGTGGGGGGAGGATGGGGAGAAGGGGTATTTAGAGTCTGGGATTGCCACGTACATACTGCTATATTTAAAATGGATAGCAAATGGGACCTACTGTATAGTGCAAGGAGCTCTGCTCAATGTTATATGGCAGCCTGGATGGGAGGGGAGTTTGGGAGAGAAAGGATACATATATATGTGTGGAGGGCTTCCCACATGGCTCAGTGGTAAAGAATCCGCCTGCCAAAGCAGGAGATGCAGGTTCGACTTCTGGGTCAGGGAGATCCCCTGGAGAAGGAAATGACAACCCACTCCAGTAATCTTGCCTGGGAAATCCCATGGACAGAGGAGCCTGACGCGCTACAGTCTATGAGGTCAAAAGACTTGGACATGACTTAAAGGCTGAACAACAACAGCAACATACGTATGGCTAAGTCTCTTTGCTGTTCACCTGAAACTATCACAACATCGTGAACTGGCTATGCTGCTGCTGCTGCTAAGTCGCTTCAGTCGTATCCAACTCTGTGCGACTCCATGGACTGCAGCCCACCAGGCTCCTCCAGCCATGGGATTTTCCAGGCAAGAGTACTGCAGTGGGCTGCCTATCCCAATATAAAATGAGAAGTTAAAAAAAATGTACCCTCTCCCCTGATCCTCAGATTGAAGCCACAAGCCTGAACTCTGTGCTCAGAGCCTAGATCCCAAGATAAGCCCCAGGGTTGGACCACCCCACATAAACCTGGAGAATATGGCCTCCCCCACCACCTGTGAACTAACCTGGAGCACTACCATGGATTTGCTTTCCCAAGTATCCACCCGGGAAGCGTTGGTAACATCTGGAATTGCAGTGGCATTTCATCCACTAATATTTGGGAGTCAATACAGAATTGGCAGATAGATCCACTTCCATCCTACCAGTTGGACTGCCCAGCCCCACCCAAACACACAGAAAAGTTTTTTTGGGCTTTTTAGGGAAGGTGGGCTGACAACCCTGAGCACCCACATCTCTCCATGTCCTGTTTTAAGTTCCAACAACTTCTGTTTGCAGCTATGACAGATTCCTAGAAGCTGAGTCATTATCCCTTCCCGAGAAAAGAACCTGCAGTCCTTGGCTATGTCATCAGACTATCGCATTTCCTGCCGACAGTGATGGGTACACCAGTGAGTCCACGGCCAACATGGATCCCAACAGGGTGACCATCAAGATACACTACTCAAAGGCTGGACTACTGTGCTCCCTTCCCTTCGGGACTAGTGTCAACGCAGTGATTTTTTTCTGCCATGAGACACTCTAGCCCAAGGAGGAAGCAAGCCAAGAACAGAACTGGGACAATCCAAAAGAAGTGAAGCCATAGCTTCCAATGTACAGTTACACCACTGGATCAATCTATACCCGAATCTGACAATCCCTAAATGTTTCAATTACATGTGCCTATAAATTCTTCTCATTGTTTAGGTCAGTTTGATTTGACTTTCCAGTCATTTGCAAACAAAACATGCTCAGTGAAGGTAGGGATGGATATGTGACTGCAAAAAATAGTTCAAATCTAAATTTCCTAATGAGAGGGACAGAGTAAAGAGACAAAGTGAGTGATTAAATAGTTAATCCCACCAGGGGACTGTAAGTAGAGAAATATGGGAGACCCCCATAAGTTAAAGATTACTCAAGAGAGGTTTGCTTAAAGGCAAAACCAAGCAGGCTTGCTTAGCAACAAAACCACGTGACAGAAACATGAGACATGCACGCAAACAGTAAAACAATGGTGGCAGGAGACCTACATCCTGCCCAGTGAGCTCAGTACGTTAATGATCCCTAGGACACGATCTCTGCACACATGAAAGACAATCATCTGTGTACCCAGCTTGACCATATAGAGAGAAAACCTCCGTGCTCAACCTGAAGGAAGAACTGATGATGGAAGCGTGACATCCATTCCAAGAAAGACAAAGTCGGTCTTGTCCCCATCCCCACTTTTCCTTTGATTATAAAACTGTAGCCTAGCAAGTTCTCGGGGCGTGACATTTCTCACCCACCCACTTGTAAGTCTCACAAGCATCCTAGTCTAACAAATCGCTTTTTATCTATCACTTTGTCTCTCACTCAATTCTTTTCTGCGCTGAGACATGAAGGACTGAGGTACCAGAGCTCTCCGGAGCTCTCGAGATGACACCCAAAAGGTTTCACTAATCCCAATGGTAACAAGAGCCGACAACTTCTGCCTGCTTAAGATGAGCAGACCGAGTTCTTTTAAAAATCAGCAATGCTTCTCCAAAAGCGTTGGGTTTTTTAAAATCCTAGAGTCAAGCTATATTGCAGTGACAGTTCCATCAGAATACAGAGAATTATTCCAATGCTGCTCACAGTCCCTATTCTGTGAAGGTATTTTGCCTCTGTCTCCTTCTCACCCTCCTGAAGTCTCTGGCAGTTGTGCTCATTTTAAGGGCAGCATTAGCATTCTGCCTTCATAAGCAAGTAGGTGAGACAGACAGGGCTAATGGCTGAAGATGCTTCATCGAAGATGCTTCATCAAAGCTGCAAACTCCAGGGGCCTCCTGTCATGCATACCTTCTCCTGACTTAAGAGCCTGGCCCAGTTCACCAGAGTTAGGCAGACTGTTTCTGGAGTCTTTAGCCAATGATTGTGCAAATCAACTGGTTTATCCCAGTTTGGGGAGATGGATTGAAAAGCAATCACTGTCACTCTCAGCCCCGTGCATCAAGCCACTGAAAAAGCGATCCAATGTGTTTTGTGCCATCCAGGCAAACACACTAGGGTGGGTGGAAATACATCTATTGAATTCTTACAGTTGTTTTTCCTACACCTTGCTTGAAAAGTACAAAAGGATCCTTTCTGTGCAGATAAAATTACCAGGCCGCTAACTCACAGGGTACAGTTTTTAGCAATTACATTTTACCAAAGTAAAGGAGAAGGCAGTGGCACCCCACTCCAGTACTCTTGCCTGGAAAATCCCATGGATGGAGGAGCCTGGTAGGCTCCATGCAGTCCATGGGGTCGCTAAGAGTCCGACACGGCTGAGCGACTTCACTTTCACTTTTCACTTTCATGCATTGGAGAAGGAAATGGCAACCCACTCCAGTATTCTTGCCTGCAGAATCCCAGGGACAGAGGAGCCTGGTGGGCTGCCATCTATGGGGTCGCACAGAGTCGGACACGACTGAAGTGACTTAGCAGCAAAGGCTGCAAACAGGCTTAAAGGTGATCTATATTAAAATGTTTTTTTAAATTATACTAGAACTCAAAATTTTTAAATAATTTCCACATGGAGATCTAGACTTTGGGGTTTTTTTCTAAAGTAGTAAAACATCAGCTGCCCTGGGTGTGGCATCAGAATGCCAATCATGAGTTGGCAAGGAGTCATACAGGCTCTCTTGTTTAGTCGCTAAGTCATGTCCAATGGTTTTGTGACCCCACAGACTGTAGCCCGCCAGGCTCTTCGGTCCTTGGGATTTCCCAGGCCAGAATACTGGAGTAGGTTGGCACACCTTCCTCCAGGGGATCCTCCTGACCCAGGGACGGAACCCACATCTCCTGCAGTGATTGGCAGGTGGATTCTTTAAGAATGAGCCACCAGGGAAGCCCCTTAGGCTCTTACTCACACTGTTTTATACCAGCCTGCTTTACACATATGGGTCACCTAACAGCAACCCACCGTTCTGAGAGTTTGTAAAACTTTCTTTTAAAGCATGTCCTTAGAGAACAGACTTGTGGATGCCAAGGAGGAGCTGGGTGGGATAGGGATGGATTGGGAGTTTGGGGTTAATAGATGCAGACTATTACAGTTAGAATGGATAAAATAAGGTCCTACTGTGTAGAACAAGGAACTATATACAATGTCCTGTGATAAACCATCATAGAAAAGAATATGAAAAAGAAAGTGCATATATGTATAACTGAATCACTTTGCTCTACAGCAGAAATTAACACAACATTATAAATCAACTATACTTCAATAAAAAAATTTAAAAATAACTAAAGCATGCCTTGTTTTTGCTATGGTTTCTAGATTTTGAGAAACTGACTGTTCATGAAAATCTTCCCAATAAGACACGACAGTGTTGAGAAAAGCTTTGAATAATGAAATCCTTTGTGTTTACAATGAAAACTGTGATCATCTCATCATATTCATTTTTTTTTCTTCCTTTAGCCTCCTAAGAATTAGAAGCCTGTAACATATACTAACACAATGCACATGGATAATCAGGACAGGAAAACAGGAAACCATAAAGTCCTTTCTCTCCTCCTGGATTTCCACTCCAAATTCAAACTCTAATAAAACAGTGGGGTCGATAAAGGTGAAAAAGCAGAATTACTTCCACACAACAGAAAAATAATTTGAAAAAGAACTTCACAAATGATAGATTTTTCTCACCAGGGATCTTTTCAATGGATATAAACAGGTTACAATTATTCTAGCAACAAACAGATTCTGAGAAATCAATAATGTATTCATTGTGGAGAAAATACTAACAAACATGCACAGACACATATTCACATATGAACATATGTGTGTGATAAGGCAACATGGCAGACTATTCACTGTCTGCTAATAATCAACCTCTATCACTTCCTTGAAAATAAACACTCTACCTGTTCAGGTAGTAAAGACATATGGGTTCCTCTCAGGCAGTTGCCAACACTACACCAGACCCCCTGGTCCAATCCAACCAGGGAGAACTGATTCTTGGCCTGGGACTGGTCTAAAAGCAGGCATGTGATCTGGTTCTGGCTACAAGGAAAATTCGTGTACTTCCATGGCGAAGTGTGTATTGTCTAAATTCTAGAGGGAAGCCCTGGGGTCATTTGATTCTATGGAAGCTATTTTGCAACTCTAGGTGTTAGATAACTTATCCTCAGTAGTGCCCACTCCCATTCCCCAATAAAATGGCGAAGTCATTTTAGAATGCCCTGTGTGTGTTTCTTTATTTCTGTGTTTTGTTTTTCTTATTTTTATTTTTTAACTTTTTATTTTATATTGGAGTATGAGCAGTTAACGGGCTTCCCAGGTGAAGAACCTGCCTGCCAATGCAGGAGCTATAAGAGACGGGGTTCAAGCCCTGCGTCGGGAAGATCCCCTGGAGGAGGGCTTAGCAACCCACTCCAGGATTCTTGCCTAGAGAATCCCATGGACAGAGGAGCATGGAAGGCTATGGCCCATAGGGTTTTACAGAGTTGGACAGGACTGAAGCAATTTAACATGTACACGCACACTGCCAATTAACAATGATGTGACAGTTTCAGGTGGACAGCAAAGGGACTCAGACATACATACGCATATAGCCATTCTCCCCTAAACTCCCTTCCCATCCAGGCTGCCACATAACACTAAGCAGAGTTCCCTGTGCTATACAGTAGGTCCTTGTTGGTTATCCATTTTAAATATAGCAGTGTGTATACGCTGACTCAAACTCCCTAACTATCCTTTTACCCCATTCTTCTTCTCCAGGAACCACAAGTTCATTCTCTAAGTCTGTGAGTCTGTTTCTGTTTTGTAAATAAATTCCTTTGTATCATTTATTTTTAGATTCTGCATATAAAAGACATCATACAGTATTTCTCTTTCTCTTTCTGACTTCACTACGTATGACAATCTCTAGGTCCATCCATGCTGCAAATGGCATTATTTCATTCTTTTTAATGTCTGAGTAATATTCCACTGTATATATGTACCACTTCTTCTTTATCCATTCCTCTCTCAATGGGCATTTAGCTTGTATCCACGTCTTGGCTATTCTGAATAAGGCTGCTATGAACATTGGGGCACAGGCATCTTTTGCAATACACACAAAAATTCAGTTGTCACCCATAAACAGGGCTTTCTAGTTTTTTAGCCAAAAGTATTCATCAGGTACTAAGAGAGCTACAAAGGATTTTCAGCAAACTTTTAGGATATGTTGGGGTCACATCCTATGATGGCAATTTAGTTCCAAAGTCACCAGGCAAGGAGGAAATGACATTTGTTTTCACCTATCTTGAAAATCTCCTCCAACACACATAAAATGCAGTCAGCAATATGTGGACATAAGTAAGGCTCTATAGATTTGGCTAGTGTAGAGGAAAAGATGACTGACTTGGGGTTGGAAGAAAATGTATTTTCATTGTATGAGAACCGTGCTGATGAGCTAGAAGAGGAGACGCTTGTCAGCCAGAAGCTGGTGCCCCCTCCCCTGAGGTTCTAACACAGCCTAATTGCAGGCTGTTTTATTACTTCAGGACACAAGACTCCCCCTCAAGAACTGCTTTGATTACAGAGAGAAGAAAGACCTCTTCACACTTAGAAAGAGAAGATTACAAAAGATGTGTCTTGGGAAGGACTCCTCTGGAAAGGGGTGTTGCCCACATGCATCTGAAAGAAGGCCCAATACTCATCCAGGAAGAGTCAGAAGATCTATATTAGAGGTTGCCAAGAGTTCAGAGTTGGGGACTCCCCTGGTGGTTCAGTGGCTAAGATTCCAGGTTCCCAATGCAGGGGGTGTGGGTTTGATTCCTGGTCAGGGAACTAGACCCTTTAGGTTGCAATTAAAGAACCCGAGTGCCACAAGTAAGACCACAAGCAGCCAAATAAAAAAAAAAAAAAAAAAGAAAGAAAGAATAATTCACACAGTCATCCAGGGATGTAAACCATTAAGGATACGATCCCCTGGAGTAGGAAATGGCAACCAGCTCCAGTATTCTTCACTGGAAACTTCCATGGACAGAGGAGCCTGGCAGGCTATAGCCATGAGGTCACAAAGAGTCAGACATGACTGAGGAACTGAGCAGACACACATATAGGTGAGTTAGGATACACCGAGTGGAATTCTGCTGATGATGGATGAGCTGATTTCCTTATTTCAGTCACATCTGTGTACCATGCTGGAGATAGAAATTCTCTCAGTGACATTAGAATATGACATGAAAACATGCCTCTGGGAACCAGGTGCAGTAGGTGTCTTATATTTAATTAAATAATTACATCTCACTGAGATTTGAGAGATCCACAGCGCCAAAGGCCTCTGAGAACACAGCTCATTCTTCCTTCCCAGCTCAACCTCCTTCCAGACTCCATGAGCAGAAAGAAAGGAGGGCGACTGTCTTCCAAGGGCATACCTCACTAACTTTACCCCAGGTAAGCATCCTACTGTAGGATGCCTCTTCTGGGCATTCCAGGTCCCAAGGCAGGTGACAGAACTACTTGATTTTGTGTAGACCCACACCTGAGAGGCAGGGCTTCCCTGGCAGCTCAGCTGGTAAAGAATCTACCTGCAATGCAGGAGACCTGGGTTCAATCCCTGGGTCAGGAAGATCCCTTGGAGGAGCTAATGGCAACCCACTCCAGTATTCTTGCCTGGACAATCCATGGACAGAGAAGCGTGGTGTCTACAGTCCATGGAGTCACAAGAGTCAGATGTGACTGAGCGACTAAGCACAGCTGAGAGGCAGCATAGGCTCGTGTTTCAAATCCCAGCTCCAACACTTCTCAGCTCTGTGGATCTGAATAGGTTTAACCACTCTGTACTTCAGTTTCCCCATCTGTAAAATAAAATGTAATATGAGGCACCTACCTCAGTGGGTTTCTGTAATGATGAAGGGAAGTAAAATAGATGGTGTTTAGTAATTGTCATATCAGTGTTTGCTACTGCTATCAACATGGTGAATCATAGCAGCATGTCTTAGTAACTATTGGAACCAATGCAGCTACTCATCTCATCTCAGTTGGGCTTACATGTGTGTATTAGTTGCCAGGCAGGAATACTGGAGTGGGTAGCCATTCCCTTCTCCAGGGGAAATTCCCAACCCAGGGATCAAACTCTGGGTCTCCTGCATTGCAGGTGGATTCTTTACTGTCTGTGCCACCAGGCAAGCCCAACAGATTTGCACAAGACCATATATGAGCTTCAGAATAATCTTCAGTGTTTCTGTCAAAGCCACCAAGTTCCTTAACACCAAAGTCTCAAGAGAAAGAGAAGTGTCAAGTTCTCACTGTGATCTCTGGACTCTAGTTCCAGATACTGAGCCCACTTCTATAATCCCCTTAACCGCTAGATGTTTCTACTAGTTGCACATTGTACACAGTGTAGAATCTCTGACAGCTGGGATTAGGGTAAATCTATCAATCACACTCACATGCGAAAAGTTTAACAAGACATTTAGCACTTTACAAATATTAGCTCATCAATTTGCACAACTCTATGAGGTCAGTAGTATTATTCCATCTTCCTCAAGTGACTGCCAAAGTCACATACACAATGGATGATGCTGATACCAACCTGGGGGTGGGGGGACTGCATTCCCACCAGTACCAAGAAGAGGAGATAAATGGCCTGAGGTGTACCTTTGTGATTCGCAAATGGGATCCCACAGGGACATGAAATGTGTCTTTATTTCACTTAATGAGCCCTAAGACTATTTCTGTGTGAGAAACTATAAAACTAACTCATTCTTTTTAACAGGTGTACAATGTCCCAAAGTATGACTGTAATAGGATTTTTTTGAGTAATTTTATAAATACACAAATGAAATATAATAGGATATACACCAAAAATTTATTCTTTATACATTTCGAGCAGGAAAGAACAATTTTTGTAAGAACACAAGCTTTGAAGGTTTTTTTTTTTAATTATTTGGATTCCAGACACTTGGAATGATTTGAATTTGAAATTCCAGATGATTTAATGATTTGGATTCCATATACCACAAATGATTTAGACTTGGAATTCCAAATGATTTATTGCGTCAGATTCCATGTACTTGGAGCCACTTGGGCCATTTAATTTGAAAAAAAAGTCAGGAGATCAAGAAAGTAAATGTATACACTCAGTCTATATCTCAAATATTTAAATCCTGCCCACAACTTGCAGAAAGGGCTTCACATCAAAATAACAGTTGCATTCAATCTCTGTTTCTAAAAGGCAAAGGAAGTCCTATCAGAGCCTGAAAGGAGATGATTTAAGGTAGCAGAAGCACAGGACGATGTAACTGTGTTGCTCACAATTCCAAGGTCTGGGTGAGCCCACATTCCTGGACCTGTAAGAACAGAAGCACCACGCCCTTAAGCCAGTCAAGGCTGGGACTTCTCCCGCATCATTTATCTTCCTTAACATCTTAGAGGAATGGAGGAGACACAGATGCTGACAGAGTACACAAGATTCATGGCTGTGCCACTGAGAAAGGGAAGCAAGAGGACACAGAACTCTTTTCATCTCTGGGGCTGAGCAGCAATAGGGAGGAAGAGACAGGGGATTGTTTGAGGGAGCCTGGAGGGAACACAGGCTGCTTTTTTTGTGCATTGGTCACGCCGGGTGCCTGGGGATCTTGGGCACAAATGCCCTCTGGGCAGAATCATCCCATTCCTGGGGGATTCATTCAGATGAAACACTTGTATAAAAATCCAAAGAGGTACAGTCAAGCAATCACATGTTCAACATGGAAAGCCTACTGAGTGGTATGTACTGTACCAGGGCTGCAAAGGTGAATAGGCAGATATGCTGCAGTGGAGGGAGGGAGGCAGACAAGATGGAGAAAGCAGCAGAGGATGGTAAGTGCTATAAAGACAACAGAAAATGAGCAATGAGCAGTAGCAGGAAAGGGCATCCAGTTTCGATGGACTCGGGAAAGCCTTGACTGAAGAGGTGGAATTTGAGCAGAGGGCTGGCTATCAAGAAAGAGTTGGGTGGGTGAAAATATGGAAGTAGCAGAATGTTACAGGCAAGGGAACAGCTAGTGCAAAGGCCCTGAGGTAGGGTTAAGTTTGTCTTCTCTCAAGAACAGAAAGAAGGTTTAAGTGGTTTGAGTGTGTAGGTTAAGAGCATCTTTGGAGACTTCCCTGGTGGCACAGTGGATAGGAATCCACCTGCCAATGCAGGGGACACAGGTTGGATCCTTAGTCCGGGAAGATTCCACAACTAAGCCTGTGCACCACAACTTCAGAGCCCTCTACTCAAATTCCACCTCTTGGGTCAAGGCTTTCCCAAGTCCATCGAAACTGGATGCCCTTTCCTGCTACTGCAGCCCTGGTACAGTACATACCACTCAGTAGGCTTTCCATACTGAACATGTGATTGCTTGACTATAGCTTTTTGGATTTTTATGCAAGTATTTCATGCTCTACGGCCCCTGAGCCACAACCACTGAGCCTACATGCTGTAACCACTGAAGCTCTCATGCGTAGAGTCTGAGCTCCTCAACAAGAGAAACCACTGCAAGGAGAAGCCTGTGCACCACAACAAAAAGTAGCCCCTGCTCGCTGCAACTAGAGAAAGCCTGAGCACAGCAAAGAAGACCCAGTACAACCCCCCCCATAAATAAATTAATTAAAACCTTTTTTTAGAAAGAGTATCTTTGCACACCCCCAAAAATGTTCACAATTCAGACTGTGATCATCCAGACTAAGGAAGAATGGAACCAATCTAAATGCCCATGAAAGCAAGAAAGTTTAAACAAACAGTAGCACATCACTGGATACAATGTTTCTGTATTAACCCTGGACACCAGTCAGATGAATGGGATGTAAATTACAGCCCTACCACTTATAATTCACCAGAATTTAGGCAAATTTCTTAATGCCTCCATTTTCTCAGAAGTTAAATGGGGATAATAATGTAGCTCTGTGGGTTATTGTGAGTTTAAAATGCTTATAAAAACTGTGTATGGGGCTGGGAATATAGTACACCCTCAGTAAACGTTGGCTGTCGTTATGAGGTGGGGGTTGGTGATCCTATAGTGAATAAAAAGGAGAAGAGTATCAATCAAGTAATCACACAATCAATGAAAAATTGCTTCTGTCCTAATATCTGCGGTTGAGAACTTCTGGACACTGTGACAACACCAAGAAGAGCACCGATCCAATCAGGGAGGTGTGAAAAGAAGGTGTGCCCAAGGAAGTGACAATTTCCCATGCTCACGTGGTAACACATTACATTTCACATGTCCATGGGCTCCATTTCCTGTCTTTCATCTCCACGGCTTTGGAACTCAGATTTCTTTCATCTTTTCTCCATTTACAGACCCATGTCCCTTTACTTCATGGGCCCATCCTGTAGCTCTTAACAAATTATTGACAGGGGATTTTTGCAGCAACTAACACCTGTGGCTACTGATTTGTTATGTAAAAGAATATTGAAGCACTCTGGTCAATAATATTTGGGGAACAAAAGGTGTATTCATATGTCTCTGGTCAATAAGCTGTTAAGAAAATCCACCTTGGGTCACAAATAATGACTGCCCACAGGTCTTGGTGCCGAGTCCGTGTTTGCCAGGAAAGGACTTTCAGGGATGCTACCTAAGTCAGCCATTATCCCAAGGTGAGATGGAGTGTCACTGTATTTGCTGTATTGTGGTTGAAATCATTGCTGCATGGGGTGGAGGATAAACAGGGATGGGAAACCAAAAACTGATGGTAAAAATTAGGGACTGGGCTGGCACTCTAAACATGTGACTGCTGTTGTTACACAGATTATAATAAGAACAGAAATGTAGAGTTTCTAATAAAATGAGAAGTGAACAAAGGCAGAAAACAAACACACACAAGGGTTGTACCTACAATAAAACATGCACGGATGTGGGCAAAAACTAGGAAGGAATAGATGGAAACAGGAGAAAAAGGATTGCACTGAATCTGGGCAAGCTTATCCTGTGCTCAGACTCTAGTGGGGTAATCATGTTCCTCACTGACCAAGAACATTCCAGGGGCCGAGTCCTGAATTCATTTGGAAAGCATGGACCATGCTTGCCAGAGCCCTGGAATTAATTGGATTGCAGCTTCCTTTTCTTTTCTCAAGTTATTCTTTTTGTTTTTTTTTGGCAAGCTGAGTGATCCCTGTGCCTCAGTTTCCCCATCTGCAGTTGTTGAAAGGTTAGAGAGGAGTTAATGACATAATTCTGAGCTTTATTGCATCCCTTCTTTTCTCCTGCACTCTTTCCTACACTGACCCAGCAACATCAACGGGCTCAATGTACTAGGATAATGATCTTGCAAAGGGGCCGAGAGAACAAAGAATGGCCTGAAGCCTATGGCTCATCGCTCTTTGGAGAGTTAGTACAAATGTTCCAGGTAAGAGTCCAAAGCAATGGGAAAGCAACACATGGGGGGCAGATAAATACAAGAAGGAAAAGTACAGGAGAAAATCAAGGGAGTGATATACATATAAACACCCCCAGGGACACACAGCACTACCAAACATATATACACAAACGTATGTGTATATATGTGTGTCCATATATCTGTATATGTGTGTGTGTCTATATACACACATATACATGTATTTTTTGACACTGAGTACTCTATGCTACGCTACTTCAACAATAAGGAAAAAAAATTCTCTCCTGTCTTGGTGAGAAACCAAGATCCAACAACTAATGAGCCTTGAAACCGAGCTGTAATGAATGAATTTTGTATTTGTGCTGCGATTTGAAAAAAAAAAAAAAAAAAAGATCATTCCAGGAAGGCTGAAAAAAGGCATGTATCTTTAAACTCTTTGCTCTGTAAAAGTAAGACCTTAGAAAAGAAAAAAGGAAAAGATGATATTCTTGTGCGGGGATGCTGTGAATGTCCTTTAAGATGCCAAATACTCCATAATCCCTTGATTTCAGTCCCAGGAACCATGAAACACCTAGTTGGGTGAAAACTCTACCCCCAGGCTACCTGGTTTAACAGAGCTGATGCTTGAGTTCAAAGGGTTAGTATGCAGGAGATTTTAGGATTGCTGTTTGGGAAGTCTTTTCAGAAGCTGAGATGGAAAAGCTCCATTCTTTTCAACAATTTTGTTCTTTCATTATTTTCAAATACTAGTCCAGCCCAGCCCACTGTCCTCATTCTGCCCCCAGTTTCCCAAAGTCTCTCTCGGTTCTTTCTCAGGTTCTTCCTCTTTTGGTTCTTTCTCACGTTGACCGTGGAGTGAGCCAAGATGAGCTCCTGGCTGTGAGTCCGTGGGGTGGCAAACATCGCGTGTGCACCCACACACACACACTCGCTACTAGTTAAGAAAGCAAGGCGTTAACCTGCCATTCTTGATACATCACAGAAAAACGTCAGCTTTACCTTGCTGCTTCTATCTTGCTAGCTGTTTGGTAAAAATTGCTCAATTCATTTTTTCAAGCAGACTTGGTGATAAACATATTTAAACTGGATACTTAAGAAGGAAAAGACTCCCTTCCTTCATCATTTATGCAAGTTCTTGCTTCTTAACTAGGAAAAAAAAGTAACAAGAACAACCTGTCAGGTCTGCAGCTACATTTTTAGATAATAGGCTTCAAAAAAAATTTCATCTTTCCAAGGAGGGGAAGAAAAAAAGACATCCTCTTTAATCACCAAGTCCATTGCTTCATTAGCTGCTCTTAATCGACCTCTACACACTTGAGTAAGAAAATAAATCTGCACCTTTGAACAGTGGCATTTCTAACAACAAAGTCCGATACCAGGATGTCTTTTTTATTAACAGAGGTGTTTTTAAATATCTGCCATATATATATGTTCAATTCAGACACTTTAGAAAACCCTGGAGAAGAGCCGAGTTGGGTCTGTACACTGTTAGGCCGCCCCAGGGCCAAGCGTCATTTGTGATGCTTGTTACTCTTATTACTTGTGGCATTTCGCTAAGCAGGAATAAGAAACCCAAACTCCTATGGGTTCAGGGTGAGTCTAATATCGTGCAGGTGAAATATGAGTCAGGTAGGAGCTTCAGGGTATTAGAGCTCATGCCCCATCTCAAGAAGTTAGGACTCTGATGATCATTATACAGAGGCCAGACACCCTTTTCCCCCCTATGTGACACTGATAGATTTTTTTAATGGCAAGTAATCCAAACTTTAAGACAAACAAAATACATCTGTGAGACTTACGGTTACCAGGCGGGAAGAATAGGGGAAAGAAATAGGGAGTCTGGGATAGACATGTACACACTGTTATATTTAAAATGGATAACCAACAAGGTCCTACTGTATAGCACATGGAACTCTGCTCAATGTTGTGTGACAGCCTGGATGGGAGGGGAGTTTGGGGGAGAATGGATACATGTATATATATGGCTGAGTTTCTTCGTTGTTCACTTGAAATGATCACAACACTGTTAATCGACTATACCCCAATATAAACTAAAAAGTTAAAAAAAATACTCTGTGAGTTAGATTCAGCCTGCAAGTTCTCAATATCAACCTCTAATCAACAGGTTCTCCACTGGACCAGAACCATCACCTAATGTGCCCCATCCCACCTCTGACTTTTCATTATCAGAGCCACCAAAGAGTGACCATTTCACATCCTGTGAATATGGGACCATTGGGGAGCTTTCATAAAGCGCCTCTCAAGAACTTTCTTCTTTTCTTGTAATACACCGAGTTCTTATCACTCTTTCAGAAAATTCCGGGGCATCATCAACTATCACCAAGAGCACCCCAAATATCAAACAAAAACTCTCAAATGCAAAGAAATGTACATGTGATTAAATTTGAAGGGCAAAATGAAAAATGACACGTTAAAATCACTCTACAAAGCATGTATCATTTTTAACAACCTAAGATAAAAAGGAATCTATGCAAAAGGACAAATCAACAGAAATCCTTTCTCCTTGCCCCAGCAGAAAAGAAAACTTGTCTCATCAACTGCCCTCTTTAAAAGACTAATGTCATTTGAAGCAACATGGATGGACATAGAGATGATCATACTAAATGAAGTCAGTCAGAAAGAGACAGACAGATACCATACAAAATCACTTACATGCAAAATCTAAAATATGGCACAAATGAACTCGTCTACAAAACAGAAACAGACTTACATAAATACAGAACAGATTTGTGGATGCCAAGGGGTAGGAAGGTGGGGGAGGAGTGGATTGAGAGTTCTGGGTTAGCATATGCAAACTATCACGTATAGATTAAACAAAAAAGTCCTGCTGTATAGCACAGGGAACTACATTCAACATCCTGTGATAAACTATAGTCGAAAAGAATGTGAAAAAGAGTATGTATATATAATTGAATCACTCTGCTGTATATCAGAAATCAACACAACATAAATCAACCTACTTCAATAAAATAAATTTTAACATAAACTCTCCTCTTTTAATTTCAAAAACTTTTCCTAATCTACGGTGCAAGCTTAACCACCTAGACTACACCGTTTCCAAGCATGATGCTCAAACAACCTGGGGTAGACTCTGATGTGTGCATTCTCAGTCGCTCAGTCATCTCTGACTCTTTGTGACCCCATGGACTGCAGCCTGCCAGGCTCCCCCATCCATGGGATTTTTCCAGCAAGAATCCTGGAGTGGGTTGCCACTTCCCACTCCAGAGCATCTTCCCAACCGAGGAATGGAATCCACGTCTCCTGCTTCTGCTGCATTGGCAGGCGGCTTCTTTACCACTGAGAAACTAACTTCTCAAGACTTCTACAGGATTGTAGACTCTGGGCTCAATCCTATAAAAGTCTTGAGAATATGCATTGATCTAAAATGAACTCAGCTGCCAGCATACTGGTAAAAAGCATCTGGAGAATTTGTCGGTAGTTATTCCCAGCTGTTTATCATTCCTGGAAGACTCCTCTGAACACTTGGCACCATCAAGTTAGCATTAATATGACTCAGTCACCCCACTGGGTACAGTAAATCCCATGCATCAAAGATGCTTTAGAAAATTGTTTGCAAGTCGCTTGTTGCACTGGGATGATTTTTGACAATCTGAGACTTTTACACTAAATAAATGTTTGGAACAGGTGACTATAAAAAATAGTAGCTTGAATCCCGACCCAGATATGGTTTTATTTTTACTTATTTGGGGATGCAGTGCTGTGTGGAAGAAGGTGCTATCTATAATCCTAACATAGAGGAGCTTAAGTTTTTGTACATTTGGGGGGCTTTTAAATTTTTGTTTTAATTTTGGGATGGGAGTTCTAACACTTTCAACCACCCCTGGACTGGTCCATCATCATCAGACAACTCTTTCTACTGTACATGACAATGGACACCAGGTATGAATAAAAGGACAATAATAGAGGCCAAATGAACAAAAAATGAACAGTGATTTCAACAAGTTTACCTGTCATGTAAATGCCATCTAGTGCTAGGCATTCTAAGGCTGGAATTGCATCTTCATGATCAGAAAGGATCCTGGCTCCTTTCATCTTTTCCCACCTATGTCTTTAAAATTCTTACGAAACACAATGATTGCAACAGCTCCAGCCATAACATCCAAAATCCAGACAGCAGAAAGGATGGAGGATTAAAGAGAGGCACTTGCATTTTAAGGACACTATCGGACATTTCCATTTGACACTTCTGCTTACAATCAAATGGCTATACCTAAATACAAGGAAATGTAGCATTTACACCAGGTGGCATGTGCTTGTTGTAAATTAGGGTCCTGTTTTTAAGGAAGGAGAACATATACTGGGAGAGACAATGAGACGACTCTCTTAATAAGGGTTCTAGCTATTTTCCACTGCAGCCCCTGTGCTGGCAAGTCTCATATACTTATGGTTTATTATTATCAATATTATTCTTATTGCTGTTATTGTTCAGACATTCAGTCGTGTCTGACTTTTTGTGAGTCTACCATGGACTGTAGCACACTAGGCCTCCCTGTCCTTCATCATCTCCTGGAGCTTGCTCAAACTCATGACCATTGAGTCGGTGATGCCATCCAACCATCTCATCCTCTGTTACCCTCTTCTCCCCCTGCCGTCAATCTTTCCCAGCATCAGGGTCTTTTCCAATGAGTCGGCTCTTCTCATCAGGTGGCCAAAGTTTTGTAACTGCAGCTTCAGCATCAGTCCTTCCAATGAGTATTCAGGGTTGATTTTCTTTAGGATGGACTGGTTGGATCTCCTTGTTATCCAAGGGACTCTCAAGAGTCTTCTCCAACACCACAGTTCAAAAGCATCAATTCTTCGGCACTCAGCCTTCTTTATGGTCCAACTCCCACATCCATATGTGACTACCGGAAAAACCATAGCTTTGATTATATGGGCCTTTGTCAGCAAAATGATGTTTCTGCTTTTTAATATGCTGTCTAGTTTGGTCATAGCTTCTCTTCCAAAGAGCAAGCATCTTTTAATTTCATGGCTGCAGTCACCATCCAAAGTGATTAATAATAATAATAGCTATTATTATTAATCACTGAATATTGTGGGACCACATGCATTTACATGTAATTTTTAGAGCCAAACTCCAAGGCAGCACACCCAGCATCATCGGGGAGGAACTGGGGGCCCAGAATTTGGAGCTGCACAAGGTAACACAGCAGGATGTCTGAAGAGCTGAGTGTCCCCTCCAAGGTGAGGAGCACCCTGCAGCCTCAGAGATGCCCTACAGTGTACCACTTCCCGCTGACTCTGTTCCTCATACACCTTGCCCAACCTTCCAAGCCTGGGGACTCACTGCTTTTCTGATGTTTAGGTATCACATACCCAGTCTCACTTGAATGACGTGATTTGACCCATCAAGTAATTATTCAGCCTGACCATGTGCAGGGCACTGTGATGAGATATGACATTTTTATCCATTAGGCATCGGCAGGCCAGCCGGTCATAAACAGGCAGCCAGGGTTTTAATTTAGCTCACAGTTTATTGGGGGGTGGGCAAAATGTTTTAAAAACCTTTTGTGAAAATTAGTTATTCATCTTTAAAAGTCAGGTTTTTCATCAAAATATGAATGCCTGTCTTCTCTTAAGAAAGGACAGTCCAGTCACCCTGGGTTCACACCCCAATCAGGATGGAGAACTGGCTGCCTCCTTAAAGCCAGGATGCATCTCCATGGAGACCAAGTTTCCACCTGGCCTGCTTCACTTAAATTTACTCTCCCTGCCTGGATCTGTGGGCATTTGAGTTTATGACCCATTGGAAAGGGGGAAATTACACAGGGAGCTAAGCTCCAGGCAAAAGGCTGTAATAACTGAATTTCAAGCTTCCACAAACCCCAGTACCTGCTACATCATAGATAAATAACTAAAAAGCACCTCAGGGCTATTAATCCAGGACCTTTTTATCATCATTAAATTGAAGAGAAAATTGAAACAGTGGCTGGAATCTCTCTTTGATCTACAGCAAAAGGATGTTAATAACCATGTTTCTGGGGAGAGAGCTTATTAACACGGAACTTAGTGGTATTCCTGTAACAGCCATTATCAGGAATGTTCCCAATAAATGAATTTCAGACTAGCTCGTGAATATAGGAATGAGGGGATTTCTATTCCCAGTTTTTTAAGGAATCTCCACACTGTTCTCCATAGTGGCTGTACTAGTTTGCATTCCCACCAACAGTGTAAGAGGGTTCCCTTTTCTCCACACCCTCTCCAGCATTTATTGCTTGTAGACTTTTGGATAGCAGCCATTCTGACTGGTGTGTAATGGTACCTCATTGTGGTTTTGATTTGCCATGACCCAGCAATCCCACTGCTGGGCATACACACCGAGGAAACCAGAATTGAAAGAGACGCGTGTACCCCAGTGTTCATCGCAGCACTGTTTACAATAGCCAGGACATGGAAGCAACCTAGATGTCCATCAGCAGACGAATGGATAAGGAAGCTGTGGTACATATACACAATGGAATATTACTCAGCCATTAAAAAAATACATTTGAATCGGTTCTATTGAGATGGATGAAACTGAAGCCCATTATACAGAGTGAAGTAAGCCAGAAAGAAAAGCACCAATACAGTACACTAATGCATATATATGGAATTTGAAAGATGGTAACGGTAACCCTATATGCGAGACAGAATAAGAGACACAGATGCATAGAACAGTCTTATGGACTCTGAGGAAGAAGGTGAGGGTGGGACGTTCTGGGACAATAGCATTGAAACATGTATATTATCATATGTGAAACAAAACACCATTCCAGGTTCGATGCATGAGACAAATGCTCAGGGCTGGGGCATTGGGATGACCCAGAGGGATGGGATGGAGAGGGAGGTGGGAGGAGGGTTCAGGATGGGGAGCACATGTAGACCCGTGGCTGATTCATGTCAATGTATGGCAAAAACTACTACAATATTGTAAAGTAATTAGCCCCCTACTAAAATAAATAAATTTATTAAAAAAAAAAAGAATGAGGGGGTTCTCTGGGTTGCTATGGCCATTCACTCACAGCAAGTGAAAGCATTTTGAGTTTTGTGGGCTCAAAGGCATATTTGTGAGTTGCAGTGTGAATACAAAGGGCTATTTAGTCAAAGGCTCTGTTGCAAAATACATTTTTAAAAATATATAAAATTTACATAAGTATATAAAAATATATACAATTCTAAGATCAAGGTTTGGTTTTAAGTTTCTTAAGGATCCTAATAGAAGCTAACAATACAGAAATTACCACATTTGTTTTTCTTAGCCTTTTATCTATAAATATTGAAGTGATTCATCTGTCTTAATTCATGCACACCTCACAAAACTTCTAACTTGTGTGTGACAGAAACAGCTCCAAACATGAAATGAGAGAGACTGTGCAAAGCAGTCTGGGAAAAATTCTACAGATGGCCAGACTTGAGGCATACTTCTGAGTGTACCACTTGGGGTACAATACAAAAGTGACCCTCCAATACAGCAGCTTATACAAGACACAAGTTTACATTTTTTCTCACGTAGCAAGTCCTGGGCTAGTAGGGCAGTTCCAAACTCTCACCATGTGGCTTCTAACTCTGGGTCCAAAGTGGCTGCTTCAGTTCCCACGATCACATCTATATTGAGACAATGGGAAGCAAAGATCCAGGAACCACTTTAAACTACTTCTCCTACCTCTCTGATAAAAGTTTAATCCCTGGGGCTCAATGAACTGTAACAAAGGTCAGGAAATGTAAACTTGAGCTACATCCAAGTGCCCAGCTAAAACTTGGGAGCTACATTATTGAAGAGAGTGAGAAGAGATCCTGGTAAGTTATCACCAGTCACATTCATACTCGAGAAGGGAGCTCTTTCTAAATTTAAAACACAAAAAGTCCAAAACATTTATAGCCTTTCTGAATACAACCTCATATGCAATGCAATAATAACTCTAGAAAAAAAAGACAGATGGACATTCAAGAAAAGATTAACTCATAATGTGATCCCCAAGATAAAATACAGGGAACCATGTGTAGCATAGCATTTCAGACCATGCACTCTGCGGTAGGACCCTCTGTATTGGGGTTAGCAGATATTTGGTCCTATCGAAATGCACATAAGGTATTTGATCAACTCTAAAATGTCCTTGATATTTAGCCCTGTCCAAAACCATTTGCCATAAGCCAAATATGCTCCTGGACATTTTGGACAGGACCAAATTTCAAGGACGTTTTGTGTGTTTAGTCCTTCAGTCGTGTCCAACTCTTTGCAACCCCTTGGACTGTAGCCCACCATGCTTCTCTGTCCATGGGGATTCTCCAGGCAAGAATACTGGAGTGGGTTGCCATGTCCTCCTCCAGGGGATCTTCCCAACTCAGGGATCGAACCCAGGTCTCCCTCACTGCAGGTAGATTCCTTACCATCTGAGCCACCAGGGTAGGAACCAGATGCCTTAGGGACATTTTCAGTAAGTTCAGTTCAGTTGCTCAGTCGTGTCCAACTCTTTGCAACCCATGGACTGCAGCATGCCAGGCCTCCCTGTCCATCACCAGCTCCTGGAATTTACTTAAACTCCTGTTCATTGAGTCAGTGATGCCATCCAACCGTCTCATCCTCTGTCGTCCGCTTCTCCTGCTTCCTTCAGTCTTTCCCAGCATCAGAGTCTTTTCCAATGAGTCAATTCTTCACATCAGGTGGCCAAAGTATTGGAGTTTCAGCTTCAGCATCAGTCCTTTCAATGAATATTTAGGACTGACTTCCTTTAGGATGGACTGGTTGGATTTCCTTGCAGTCCAAGGGACTCTCAAGAGTTTTCTCCAACACCACAGTTCAAAAGCATCAATTCTTTGGCACTCAGCTTTCTTTATAGGCCAACTCTCACATCCATACACGACTACTGGAAAAACCATAGCTTTGACTAGACAGACCTTTGTTGGCAAGTAATATCTCTGCTTTTTAATATGCTGTCTAGGTTGATCATAACTTTTCTTCTCTTCCAAGGAGTAAGAGTCTTTTAGACAGGACCAGATGTCCTGCAAGATGTATCTGAGTTCTGCTTCCACTCCTTTTCCTGCTGTTTGACCTTAAGGAAGTGATTCAACCTCTCTGTGCCTTTGTTCTTTATTGGCAACAGCATACTGATTGCCAAGCTATAAAATCATGCCTCACTTCAATCCGCAGCATCCTGCCTATCTCCCAGACAGTGGGAAAGAAGGGATATGGCAGGAACCCATGCTTATTTCTTACAAATCAAGGTCCATGGTGAGGCATGTGTTACTCTCACTCACATCTTTGTGGGCAGAAATGAGTCACAGTTTCACCTAGGTTGGCAAATGAAGGCTTGATCTATTTTGTGCTCTGAAAATTCCAACAGAGTCAAGCGCTCCACAATGCAGCTCAATTCCTGTTCCTGAGAACCCCCCAATTCTATTTCCAGGGCTGTGCACTTGCTTGTTTGTTGTTGTTATCTTGGTCGTTGTGGTCAGTAAGTGAAGTCTTTGCTAGTAAGAGTCACCCTAAACTTGGAAACTGAGTACCTTTATGCTTCTCTGAAATGGTCATTCCAGTTTCTGAAAGTTTTGTGGTTTGAAGATTCATGTGAGAGCTTTCTGGAAAGAGCCACCCTGTCAGATTCACAGGTTTTCTTTCCAGAGCCCTGCAAACAGACAACTCTGAGAGCCTGGGGATAGGTCTGATTCAACCTTTGGTTCACAGGTAAGTAAAAACTAGGGAGCTTTGGTCTTGTCTCCTTTTTTGGAATATAATTGCTTTACAATCTTGTGTTAGCTTCTGCTGAACAACAAATTGAATCAGCTACATGTATAAATATATCCCGTCCCTCTTGAGCCTCCCTTCCACCCTCCCCCATCCCACCCATCTAGGACCTCATGGAGCACGGAGCTGAACTCCCTGTGCTATATAGCAGCTCCTCACTAGCTATCTATTCTATATATGATAGTGTATATGTGTTCATTGCTAGCAGCTCCTCACTAGCTATCTATTCTATATATGATAGTGTATATGTGTTCATTGCTACTCTCCCAATTCATCCCACCTTCCCCTTCCCCAGCCCCACCCTGTCCACATGTCCATTCTCTACATCTGCATCTCTATTCCTGCCCTGCAAATAGGGTCATCTGCACTGTTTTTCTAGATTCCATATACACATGTTAATATACAATATTTCAAGACCATAATTCAAAAAACACACATGTACCCCAATGTTCATTCAGCACCATCTACAATAGCCAGGACATGGAAACAACCTAGATGTCCATCAACACATGAATGTATAAAGAAGATATGGTACATAAATACAATGGAACATTACTCAGTCATAAAAACCAGCAAAACTGAGTCTTTTGTAGTGACATGGATGGACCTGGAGTCTGTTATACATAGCAAAGTAAGTCCGAAAGAGCTGTGGTCTCACCTTAGAGGATCAGCAGGGTTAAAAAAAAAAAAGCAGCAAACATGTCCTATGTTCAAGATGCAAACTGTCAAAAATAGGATCATAAATACCATCTCATTCTGCAAAGGATGTTGTTGGTAATAAACAGCTTTCCTCCCTATCATCCATGTTCTATTCTCAGGACAATCCCACAGACATGATACAGTCTTGGAATCACCTTTTTCTCATGGAAAGTCAAGCGCTCCTATGTGGTCAAACCAGAATTCTATTCCAGGTTCAAGTACTCTCACTGTAGGGTGTCCAGGGAAACTGTTGCAGACAAATGCAACTGGGAAAACAGCTCTTTTGTGTTCAAGTTCTGAGAGTTGTTTGCATTTGAACTCCATGTTTGGAATAACTTTAATTTTGAGTATTTTGGTTGGAGTCAAAAGCTCAATATTTGATGAAAAGTAAAGTCAGTGGATAGCACTAAAGCCAGTGTGAAAACAGTACAAATAATCAAACTATTTAACAACTGGTTGAATGGTTCTTGCTGGGATCCTGTGCCAAGCCTAACAGCAAAGATCATTTCTGTCTGTGACATAAGAAAGCATCACAGATTATCTTTGAAATCCCTCAGCAAGGCTCATTATAAATGATCAGGATGATGTCTTTCCCTAATTCCAACAGAGTAAGAATCTTCATGGATTGCTTTTATCCACCTTTTTCCTCTTCCTAGATCAGAGGAGATGATTATTTCTTTAGCACATCTCCAGGTAAAGCCACTGGCTGGCATTTAGTGCCCGTTTTCTAGGAAAAACTCATCTTGAAATCTGAAAATTACTCTCTGAATAGCAGGAAGCTCATTCTAGGAATGTTAAGTGGGAACTTAATATCAAAATAGAGAAAAATGAAGCAGCTTCTATTCTCTTGCACAGGGTGTAATTGCCCTCATTGGTGGTTTTTATTTTTTTCATCTTCCTTGTTCAGTTCTTAACTTCCTAAAATCCATTTCATTTATCATTCATGTCTTTTAAAAGTATTTATTCTCATGGTATGGTATGGCATGAGTCTTTATTTTACATGGAGCTAAGGTAATAAACCCACACCCAGCCAATGTGCCGACCACGCAATTTCTTTTTGTCTTTCTCTTATCTTTGTTGTGTCCAAAAGCACATATTTAAACTCAAAGTCAATGAACTTGAAAAATGTCTGATTTAATTCCCTCCTATTAGTGAACAACCTCTGGGTGAGCTGAAGATCGATCCTTCTACCTCGCATCATTAGGAGGCTTATCCTGCAGCGATCGCTCCTCAGGGTCCAGAGCAGGGGGCTTGCATTTCCACTCCATAAACCACTGACAGTCAGGAAGTCCTCCTGTGCTAAACGTCACACCATGTGTACACACAAGTAACTTTCTGAAGGATGGGCCACAGGCTTCTGGCTAATCCTCAAAAGCCATCTCTGGCATCAGCCACGTGACAGACAGCTGAAACACTGGCGGGGTGAATTTCACGAGACCCATCACTGTTTTTACTTGAATAATGTACTTTCAGCCCACTTACTGGCAAGTTTATCTTTGTTGCCGCCCATCTACTGAGAGCTTTCAGAATCACAAGCTTTCACACGAAATTCCCTTGCACCAGTGGCCTCAGAGCCCGTTTTCAGCTACGATGTATCACTGTGTGCCAGGCTCTGTCCAAGGTGCTAGGATTACAGTGATGAGCTGAGCTGAGGGCATCCGGGCTTCCTGGAGCCCCCCAGTCTGGCCGCTGCATCCCACTGCCAGTCCGATCCCCTCACTGACATCATCTTCCTTGTTCTGTAGGTTCTCAGGTCAGCCCTGCCCCTCGCTGAGTGTGATATCTGAGTGCATACAACCTTTAGGGGACCAGGTAAAATTCCATTTCAAGAGAAAAATGGAACTAATAGGACTTCCCTGGTGGTCCAGTGGTAAAGAATCCACCTGCCAATGCAAGAGACATGGTTTCGATCCCTGATCCGGGGGGATTCCACATACTGCAGAGCACCTAAGCCCATGCGTCACAACTACTGAGCCCACACGCCCTAGAGCCCATGCTCCGCAACAAGAGAATCCACGGCAATGAGAAGCCCTCCCACCTCAGACAGCAGTCTCCACTCACCACAACTAGAGAAAGCCCAAGTGCAGCAACAAAAACCCAGTGCAACTAAAAAAAAATAAGTGAATAAATAAATTATTAAAATGGAAATAATAGTATCTACCTCCATAGACTCCATCAGAATTAAGGTAACACACAGGACTGCCTGGTATAGGGATGCTGCTAAATAAATGGTGTTTCCTGACTCCAATCACACTCTATCTGCTCAGTTGCTAAATATGCCAAAGAACATTGCATACATGAGACAGAATGGCCTTAAGAACCCCAGACTCTGTTCAGATTTATAGCTCTTCTCACGCAGTGTGAGAAGGCTTTTATAAAAGGTGGCTTCATCTTTCATGGCTGCCATGGACTGAATTGTGTCTCCTCAGATGCATACATTGAAGCCTTAACGCCATCCCCATGATGTGTTTGTCAGGGGGCCTTTGGGAGAGAACTAGGCATAGATAGGTTATAAGGGTGCTTTCCCAGCATTAGGGTCTTTTCCAATTAGTCAGTTCTTCGCATCAGGTGGCCAAAATAAGTGGATGTGTAAATCATTTATCTTGTGAACAATGCATGCATGAATGCTGAAATAAATGAATGCATGGGTTCATGAAAGAACCAGGAATGAACCAGGTCATAAGTCGCTCAGTCCGTGGAGGCATGAAGAGATTAATGTTCTTTTGGGGGGGCATGTCCTGAGGCATGTGAGATCTTAGTTCCCTGACCAAGGATTGAACCTGCATTGGAAGCACGGAGTCCTAACCACTGGACCGCCAGGGAAGTCCCAAGGGATTGTGTGTGCTGTGCGCTCAGTTGCTCAGTCATGTCCGACTCTTTGGGACCCCATAGGCTATAGCCCATGTGGCTCCTCTGTCCATGAGGATTTCCTGGCAAGAGTACTGGAGTGGATTGCCATTTCCTACACCAGGGGGTCTTTCCAACCCAGGGATCGAACCTGCGTCTCCTGCGTCTCCGGTATTGGCAGGCGGGTTCTCTACCACAGCGCCACCTGGGAAGCCCTTTATATCAATAAGAAGAGGAAGAGACACCGAAGCACTCTCTCTACCCTGTGAGAACATGGTGAGAAGGTGGCCGTCTGCAGCCAGGAAGGGAATCCTCACCAGAACCCACCAGCCTGGCACCCAGACTTCAGACTCCCAGCCTCCGGAACTGAGAGAAATAAATCTTTCTTGCTTCAGTCCCCCAGTCCATGGTACTTCGTTACGGCAGCCCACCTGGATAAATCCAGTATCTCACATGGGATAAATATTGGCTGAAGGATGCACTACGCTCTTTCCTATTATAAACATTTAAGTTGCCTCTTTCAAGTGTGACTGTCAAATAAAGTGATCTATGGAACAGAAACAGACTCTGACATAGAGAACAGACTTGTGGTGGCCACAGGTGAAGGGGAAGGTTTGATGGGGACTTTGGGACTAGCAGAAGCAACCTTATATATAGGATGGAAAAACAACAAAGTCCTACTGTATAGCACTACCTTCAGTATCCTGTGATAAACCATAATGGAAAAGAATATTAAAAAGAGCATACACACACACACACACACACACACACACACACACACACACACACGCACGCACAGCAGAATCACTTGGCTGTACAGCCAAAGTTAACATGTAAATCAACTATACTTCGATAAAATAAATTTTAAAAAAGAACTACTCAGTAATGTGCTTTATCCTCATCTACTTCTGACACTACAGGAAGCCCCAAGCTCCCTGGCCATCCTACATCCTTCAGGCTCTAATTCACATGCATTAAAACAGATACAAGTGTGAGCACCTCCCAACCCAACCCACTTCCTGTCCCCTCTCCCACATCCTTTATATTTTACTTGTTTTTCTGTCTGCCTTCACCAGACTACATGGTCCATGGGGGCAAGGATTTTTATCTTTTTTGTTCAACTGGTGTGTATCCAGGGCCTAGAACAGTGCCTGGCATGCAGTGAGTACCAAAGACTACGCAGTGAACAGATGCATAAATGAATGACTACAGGAATAAATGGATCAGTCAGTCAGTCAGTTCAGTCGCTCAGTAGTGTCCAACTCTTCGCAATCCTATGGACTGCAGCACGCCAGGCTTCCCTGTCCATCACCAACTTCCGGAGCTTGCTCAAACTCACGTCCATCAAGTCGGTGATGCCATCCAACCATCTCAGCCTCTGTTATCCCCTTCTCCTCCTGCCTTCAGTCTTTCCCAGCATTAGGGTCTTTTCCAGTTAGTCAGTTCTTCGCATCAGGTGGCCAAAATAAGTGGATGTGTAAATCAATTATCTTGTGAACAATGCATGCATGAATGCTGAAATAAATGAATGCATGGGTTCATGAAAGAACTAGGAATGAACAGTGGAAATGAAAGTAGCTCGGTCATGTCCAACTCTTTGCGAACCCATGAACTAGAGCCCACCAGTTTCCTCTGCCCATGGAATTCTCCAGGCAAGAATACTGGAGTGTATTGCCAATCCCTTCTCCAGGGGATCTTCCCAACCCAAGGACTGAGCCTGGGTCTCCTGCATTGCAGGCAGATTCTTTACCATCTGAGCCACCAGGAATAAACAGATGCATGCATAAATCAATGCACTGGACGATGCCATGAATTTAAACCTGGAGTTTAAAGCCCACACTTCTGCAGTGGTCCAGTATTGGGCTTTTGTGGATAAAAGGTATCAGGATGAGTGGACCAGAGCACGCCCATTTATCTTTCTATTAGAGACTGGGGTTTTGCATTAAGATTTTAAATGAAAACTTAAAAACTGGTACTCATATTTTAAAAGTGTGAACCATCGCTGTCTGAGTTGAGCAAAACTGGAAAGAGAAAAAAAAGTTACCAAACACAGGCATGAACACACAACCCAAGTTGGTGAGAAAGGTATAAATTACACAACTCCTTCATGAACAATAAAATACAATATGATGGGGATGAGCTATTCACAAAGCTCTGCTCTTTCACCAGTTCCTAAGAGACAACTGGGGTATTAAAAATACAGATTTTTGACCTGAAGGTGTTTTGCATAACAGCAACCCCGCAAACCCCAGCCCATCTTTCTCTCTTACAGAACTTGCTCAAGAGGGCAAGCCTATGAAAGTACACAAGATTAAAAGATTTCATTTCACTTGGTCTGAACAAAGCATAAAATCTCTAGGGTACAGGAAAGTATGCCCCTCTCCACAAACTTTCCAACGTGTCCCTGACTTCCCTGGTAATCAGAAATGAAGTTAATTCTTATTGAATTTCCTGACAGCTAGCCTCATGAGTTTTTAAGTTTTCCTGACTCTACTTATTACATTCATGTATCAGAATCTATTTTATCTGTTCTATCAGAAATATGTGGGTTGTAAGTGTCACGGCTGATGCTTGTCAATCAGAGCTGCTAAGGAGTGGAAAGGACCCCACATACCAGAAAGAAACCTACAGAAAAGGACGTGCAATCAGTCAGTTCCCTGACAGCAGAAAAGACAAACTTTATGGCACCATCTCCTCATGTCATGTTTCTTTCTTCACTCCAGGGCAATGATTTCATCCAACTGGAGGGTTTCCTGTTATCACATAAAATAAAAGAGGGTAAGGGAAACAGTGAGGATGGGAGCTCCGAGTGCATCTGCATGGGCAGATTTGAGAATAAGATGCTGGCCAGGCCAATGGGGTCTCTACTCACACAAGACAAGAAGGGACCAGGCAGGACACACAGCAAGTGAAAAAAAAAAGGAAAGCATTAGCCGCTCAGTTGTGGCCGACTCTTTGCAATTCCATGGAGCCCACCAGGCTCCTCTGTCCATGGGGTTCTCCAGACAGGAATACTGGAGTGGGTAGCCACTCCTTTCTCCAGGGGATCTTCCCGACCCAGGGATCAAACCTGAGTCTCCTGCATTGCAGGCAGATTCTTTACCATCTGAGCCACCAGGGAAGCCCACACAAGAGGCGGGGGAAGTGGCTGTGGGAAGCTCTACTACCTCCCCCAAGTCAGGGGATGTCGACCCAGAAAACACTACTTCCCTTCCTTGTTGCAATCTCTACCAAAATACATAAATAAAAATGTGAACCGTGTTACTCCAAAATGCTTTCATCTTGTTAAAGAATGGTCCTAAATTTACAGACATGAACATTTTGGCTACTGATGACTCGATGGAAGGAAGGAGGGAGAGAGGGAGGGAGGTAACAGTGAGGCAGAAGGCAGATGGGCCCCTGGTTGAGCAGCTGGAGTCTGTCCGCTGTGGACAGATACTTCAAGACCAAGAAAAGATAAGAGCAGGAGCAGAGAGGAGCTGAGTACTGCCCAGACGAAAGACCACACGTTTCTCATCCTGGAGGTCAAGGACACCCAACTACACATGCACAGAGAGGCTCCCCGCGGGTCCAAAAAAGGAGGAGCGCCACCCCATAGCAAGTAGAGTCAACCTACCCATAGGCCTCTTCACTAGAATCCATCTTGGCTAAGAGATGTGTGTGCACAAAGGGGAGGACTCTGAGATATACCAAAGATGGACTCAGAGTCAGACAAAGCAAAATGATTGGCCAGAGGAAACCCAGAAGAAATGCCCCATATAAGTGATTCAGACTACAGAAAGTGCCCTATATATGAATGAGATCCCTTGTGAAAGAGCATTGGTAAGTCCACCAAAGTCAGTCTAGGTACCTAACTAACACAATCAGCTAAATACCGCTGCTTTTACACTTGCTCCTGGGCATCCTGGTCTTGAAATAAAGATGCTGTCCCACTGTACTCTATACAGTACTGTACTCCCAGGTGGAGCCAGTGGTAAAGAACCTGCCTGCCAATGCAGGATGCACAGAGATGTGGGTTCGATCCCTGGGTCGGGAAGATCCTGTGGAGGAGGGCATTGCAACCCACTCCAGTATTCTTGCCTGGAGAATCCCATGGACAGAGGAGCCTGGCGGGCTACAGTCCACAGGGTTGCACAGAGTCAGACATGACTGAAGTCGTGACTTAGCACGCACACAGTACTGTACAGTAAAGTGCACAAAAGCACAACCACTTGTACAGGAGGCATGCACGGGACAACATACACCAGACATGTGAACTAACTTAGGTGACTGGACATGTGAACACATGTTCGCATCTCTGAAATTTCACAACTTGAGAGTTCGTATGTAGAGGACTTACTGTACCTCAAAGGCACGATTCTCTCTCCGAGTCTGCTCGTGTATCTATCCACACATACTCTTTTTCCTTCTAATAAACACTTTACTTGTTTCACTTCTTTCTATCTCTTTGTGGAGATTCATTTCTACACAGCCAACAGGCCAGGGCCTCGTCACTGGCCACGGACCCTCATGGTCTAGTGGTTAGGATTCAGTGCTCTCACTGCCATGGCCTGACTTCAATCTCTGGCTGGGAACAAAAACTCTGCTTCAAGACACTGCTGGCCAAGGCCACCCCAGATCAATGACAGGGAGGGAGGGAGAGGGGAGAGATCACAGGGGCAGATGAGAGAGGAGGAAGGAATGAAGTAAGTAAAAAGAATATCTTCCATTGACAGGGCCTTCCCCCTTTTACAGATGGTATTAGGATTCTCTCTAAACTCTAACTCCACCAAAGACTGGTTTTGTGACCTCGAGGATATCTTTTCTCTTTGCTGGGCCTCTTTCCTCCTGGTATATGGAAGCATTGCACTAGATGTTCTCAAAAAAATCCTGTAGCTCAATCTTATTACAGAGAAAGGGGAAGTTTTATTTGTCCAAACTGACCTGAAAGTAGAAACAACATTTAACTGATTTTTCCCTAAAATCTCAGCCCTGGGACTTCCCTGGTGGTCCAATGGCTAAGACTCTGTGATCCCAATGCAGGGGCCCGGGTACTATCCCTGGTCAGGGATCTAGATCTCACATGTCAAAACTAAAAGTTCACACGCCACAACTAAGATCCAGTCAAAGAAATCAATAAATATATATATAAAAAAAAAATCAGTCCTTCGCACTTCAAGAAGGGCTGCTTTCCTCCAAAGAGGACAAACCATTCCAGATGCTCCTGGCTAAGTGTGTAGTGGGTTTATCTCTGCTCTCCGCTCGCCCCAAATCCTATGAACATGAGTGAATGGAGTTCAAGAAGGAAAAGGAACAAGGCCACCAGGACAAAGAGAAAGCATCAGATGGATGATAACTGCCAGGGGAAGATAAAACACTGATGAAGCATTAGGACAACTGGGTTTCTGGAGCAGAGGAGTCAGCAGCCAAGATGCCCCAAGAGAGGGGCGGTGCCAGAGGAGCGAGAGGATGGGCTGGCTCATCCCAGAAAGATCCAGAGGCAGAAACATCAGGTACCAAGGGAGGTGGGGGGCCAGGCAGGGGCCTGAGAACAGGAAAAATGATTCAAGGTGTGTGCACCAATCCAGACCTCCCCCGCCCATCACCCACCGCCCTCTCCCCACCCCAGGGACCCAGGTGACTGCCCTCCCCAACCCAGACACTTCAGGAAGCAAGAAATTCCACACAAGCTTGAGTAGAGCCAGAGGCTGTTTCTGCCTCTGAATCATTTTTCCTGTTCTCAGGCCCCTGCCTGGCCCCCCACCTCCCTTGGTACCTGCTGTTTCTGCCTCTGGGAATATATGTACACATATAGCTAATTCACTTTTTTTACAGTAGAAAGTGACACAACACTGTAAAACAATTATAATCCAATTAAAACAATGGGTATCCCTTTTCTCTCTTTTACACCCAAAGCCATTCAGGGAATTGGATTTTCTTGAAGAGTAGCTTAGAGTATTCCCCCCTCCAGAATTTTCGGTTCAAACTACTATTTCCTGTGTTCTAATGAATATCCTTGGGATCAATTCCAAACACTAGATTAGAAGCTATGTGAGAGTGGAAATTTTGTCTTTTGAGTACTAACATCCTCAAAAGCGCGTAGCTTAATAACCTTCATGTAGTTGTATTAAAACAGGAAGAATGAATCAAAGATTGGAGGTTCAAAGTCAAGGATGGGAGATTATGGCCCATTCTATTTTTCGAAAGAAAAAAACCATTACTTTTTCAGCAAGATGGACAGATACATATGTACACATACACACACCAAGATTACCATACTCAACTTAGAAGACTGTTCATACACCTAACTCAAGTCTTCAAGAAGACTTTTGCGCACAAAATATTTAACCAAATTATGATTAAACTCAGGAGGGACAAATATGACCTAGGGTATGGACTGGTCTATCCACCCACAGAACAAACATTTATGGAGCATGTATTTTGCACTAGACATTGTGCTAGGTTTGGGGGGATTTGTCAGTTACCAGCAAGGGAGCCAACATTGTCTCTGAGGAGTTGGTATTTAAAGGTATTTAAAGCGATCCAGCTATGGAAGGAGCTGGGGAAAGAGTTTTCCAATTGGATGGAAGGCTAAAATAGACAAACAGGAGCCTGGTATTCGTAGGGAACAGAGAGAAGACTAGTGAGCCTTGACCACTGTGAGGAATGGACAAATGATTGAGGAAGTCTGGGAGAGAAAAAGAGATCAGCTCCTGTAGGGAGTCACAGTAAGAAGTTCTAAATATGACTGCAAACCATGACTGCAATCTTCTTATGTGTACACAATGACAGCTATTTTCAATGAATGATTAGAGATGAGTATGGAGGACAAGGGTTACAGCAAGGAGTCCCAGTAGGAGGCTGGGGTACTAGCCAGGCAAGGACATAATGGCTTGGGGATGGATGGGGTCAAGGAGACAGGAAAGGTCAATGGACTGAGGATCTATGGATGTCTACTGGGTGTCTTCTACGTTTTTGTACTATAACCACAACATGTATGTGCTATGTATTCAGTCATGTCTGACTCTTTGCAACTCCATGGACAGCAGCCTGGTAGGCTCTGCTGTCCATGGGATTTTTCAGGCAAGAATGGGATGCCATTTCCTTCTCCAAAACCACAACATAAGGAGTCTCAAAATCTTTTTCAGTTTTAAAAAATTTTCACATTCTTTTCCATTATAGGTTATAGCTAATATTGAGCAGAGTTCCCTGTGCTATACTGTAGGTCCTTGTTGGTTATCTATTTTATACATACAGTGGTGTGTATATGTTAATCCCAAACTTCTAATTTATCTGTCCCTCAAGATCTTATAACCATGGAAATTTCTCAATAACCCTTAGAAAGCCACGAAGAAACAGAATGCATCGTTCATCCTGGGTGGTCCATTCGGATGGCATGTATCTATGCTCCATAAGTGAGCACAATGACGACTTTTTGCACTGGCTATGCCATCATCACAATTCTATTTTCTCTACAAATAAAACATCTTAGATCTCCCCCACCCAGCAAGCCTAGTGTCTGAAACACAAAGAATGCTTCATAGATACTAGCTGAACTGCATCTTAATAACTCTCCAGAGAGTCAGATTATCTTGCTTTAGGTGTTTCTGAATTTGTTTTCAAGAGGAAAAAAACAAAATTGTAAACTGGCAACCTTCCAAGGGTCAAAGATACCAAGACCTTTAATCCAGTATTTCCTTTCTGTCATCCATACTCTGCTGACACGTGCCCATTTCCATCCCCACTGGACGTGTCGTAAGTTTAATGTCTATTGCATACATTTCTTTCATTTCAATAGTGTGCGTAAACTGCCCTGCAAGACACAATCAAATTTGCAGTGTCTGGTAAAGGCAACAGGAGAGACAGACAGTAAAAATCAGTGGTCCTGTCTCATTAGACTCACAAAGGCTTACATTTTTCTGAGCTGCTCCAAGCAACAAGATCTGAAATATATTGATCAAAAGCAAAATGGAAATAAAACTTATGAAATTATACCTGCACACTGACGACAAAAGAGAAATTGACCTTTAACAATTAATTATGTGGAGCATTTATTTGAATAGTACAGAAAATTATAGAACCAGTTTCATCTTTTTTTCAAATAAAATGTTGCTTCTAAAGAAAAGGAATGGAGAGAAATAAAGCTATTCATTTTGAACGTCAAGCAAGAGAGGTAGTGAAAAATGGTTCAAATGGCTTAAGAAACTATCATTGCCTTGAACTCTGACTGCTTCAGAATACAAAGAAAATATTTTAATTTCGATTTTTTTCTGGTCCAATCACAAACATCCCCTATTCCTTGGGAGGAATGACTGAATTAACTTCCACAGTATCCAATCTATGCTTCCCCACACATTTCAAGAACCAAGGTCATGATTTCTCAAAATCTAATTACCAAATGAATCTCTCCATTTCAGGCCACCTTTGAGTTTTTTTAGCCACTGATACCTGGAATCTTGGCTGAAAAAAAAAATCAATTTGAAAAGCAAACATTCTAACAGCCATCATCAGAGTAAGAAAATCCACAGATCATTTCAATAAAGGACCTATTTTGCTACATGTTAGGGCAAAGACCAAAAGAAGCTATAGGACCTCCTTTTCTGATACTTCCCCTTGAAGAGGAGAGATACCCCATTTTTATTTTTCCAGGGTGCTAAAAAAGTGTTTGTTATTTGTTAAGGTGCTAAGTTACAGGGATAAGAGAATTGACTGACCTCAGAAGGTGCCATTCAGACTCCAAAGTAAATGTTTGAATCACTCTAGGAGAAAAGCCCCACATCAGTGATTTCCAGACAGACTAAACATCTCAGCATAAGACATGATTCCCCCGTGGCAGCCTAGCTCACTTTATATGCACTGGTATTAAGTTTTCTTTCCATTTTGTCGGATATTGGAGGGCAAAGAAGTCGAAAGTCCCAGAGTCAGAGTTCATTCTAAATTACCCTTTTCGCCATCTATGTAATCTTCAATAGGGTCTTTCATCTCAATGAGCCTCAGTTTCCTCACCTGTAAAATGGGAGCCATTTATACAGGGTTGTTACGGGAATGAATGAAACAAGACATGTTAAATGAATAACATGAGAAGTATTCCACAGATTCCATAGATGTTAGCCATTTTAATGACCATTCATCCATTCACTCATCCATTCATTCTTCATCCAGTAAATGTTTACTGAGAACCCATTAGCTGCCAGGTGCTAAGTACAATGTATGGGAAATGACCAGACATAGTCCCCAGGAATCTGGGCCTCACGGTCTAGTGGAGAGGGGTAGGCACTGAACAAATCAGTACACCAATAAATACAGAAATAAAATCTGTCATAACTGCTAGAAGAGAAAAATGGTTCTGTAAGAAACTTACTGAAGGAAGCTCACTCAGATTGGGGATTTCGGGGGTGGGGGAAAGCTCTTTAAAAAAATGACTTCAGAAGATTATCCTGGCGTTTCAGTGGCTAAGACTTTGTGTTCCCAAGGCAGGGGCCCTGGGTTCAATCCCTGGTCAGGAAATTAGATCCCACCTGCCGCAAGGAAGACACGGTGCAGCCCAATAAATAAATAAAAATATTTTTTAAAAAGAGTGACTTCTTTTTGGAGTATAATTGCTTTACAATGTTGTGTTAGCTTCTGCTATACCATAGTGTGAGTCAGCTATACATACACATATACCCCCTTCCTCTTGGACCTCCTACCCTTTCCCCATCCCACCCCTCTAGGTCACCGCAGAGCACTGAGTTGAGCTCTCTGTGCTACATAGCACCTTCCCACTGCCTATATATTTCACACATGGTAGTGTAAATATGGCAATGCTACTCTCTCCATTTGTCCCAAGAAAGTGACTTTAAGATGAAGCCTGAAGGATGAACATACATGATCAGAGGGAAGAGTCAGGAAAGCTCACGTATAGCACTTTTTTCTGAATGTAATGTATTACATTTTCACTAATACAAGAGAATATAGAAAAGTCCAAAGAAAATTAATATCACTCATGATCCATCACCAGGAGGCAAATGGGTATGCATTCTACCAAATGGTTTCTCTAGAAAATATATATTACATGATATATACCCAACACATGAATTCCTAGCCCTGTATATGAATGTGTGAATTAGAACTATAATTTTTACTGACTAATATGTCTTAAGCCCTTCCCCATGCCCTCAAGAATTCTCTAATGAATAAATATGCAGAAAATATATTTGCAAATCATCTGATTTTATTTCCATAGGAAAAATTCTCCAGCTGGGTTGCAGTATGAAACAGCAGGAATGTTTTAATGTCTCTCCTAAGAACTGCTAAACTGTCTTTGACACTTTTGTTTGATTTTCCAAGCTCCACTCTCATGACGAGTGTGGGAGCATCCTTTTGCTCTACTTCATGGTAGGTCCCTAAACCTCTGTCAGTGCATTAGGGAAAAGCAGTCCTGCATCATTCTTATTCCTTCCGTTTAAATAAAGATGACTGTATTTTTCAGATTTTATTTTAAATTCTTTTGTGAATTGCCTATTAATAGCCAATCTTACTTCTGTGTCAGTGTTACTGTGTGTCAATGTTAGCCTACTTGTTAAAAGCACAATCTATGTTGTCAGGTATTTTGACAATGTTGTTACAGGTGAGCAAGTCAGCAAAGACGCTTGCTCTGTGGAAGAAAAGCTATGACAAACCTAGACAGTGTATTAAATAGCAGAGACGCTACTTTGCCAACAAAGGTCTGTATAGTCAAAAAAGCTATGGTTTTTCTAGTAGACACAAATGGATATGAGAGTTGGACCATAAAGAAGGCTAAGTACCAAAGAACAGATGCTTTCAAACTGTGGTGCTGGAGAAGACTTGAGAGTCCCTTGGACTGCAAGGAGATCAAACCAGTCAATCCTAAAGAAAATCAACCCTGAATATTCATAGGAAGGACCGATGCTGAAGCTGAAGCTAGAAAACTTTGGCCACCTGATGCGAAGAGCTGACTCATTGGAAAAGACCCTAATGCTGGGAAAGATTGAGGACAGGAGGAGAAGGGGACAACAGAGGATGAGATGGTTGGATGGCATCAGGACTCAATGGACATGAGTTTGAGTAAGCTCCAGGAGATAGTGAGGGACAGGGAAGCCTGGTGTGCTGCAGTCCATGGCATCACAAGGAGTCAGACATGAGTGAGCAACTGGACAACAACAAATTCACTTTTAAAATCTTGAATACAGTGTTTTAAATATATGTAATTTTTGTCTGTAAGTAATCAGAGCAATAAATGTTTTCAAAGTTGTTCTTTTATATTAAATACATACACATAACACACACATACTATGACCAGCTTTCTGTTTTATTCTATTAAACTTCTCCTTCTTAAGCTTCTAATGCAGTATTTTACTTATTTTTATAGGGTGTTTTAATATCTTACAGTGCAGTGTCTTCAAAATTATTCTTCCTTCAAATATCTGCCTCATTACATATAGTCATATGTTTTTCTAAATAAAATTCAAAATTACTTTGCCAAGTTATCTTTAAATATAACACTGCTAGTTTGATTGGAAAAGTAAGATCACAGATTAATTTCAGAAAATTACACTGTATAATACTGTGCTCAGTTGCTGAGTCATGACCTACTCCTTGCAACCTTTTGGACTGTTGCTCACCAGGCTCCTCTATCCATGGGATTTTTCAGGCAAGAATGCTGGAGTGGATTGCCATTTCCTCCTCCAGGAGAAATTTCCAACCCTGCATCTCCTGCATTGCCAGTGGATTCTTACCACTGAGCCATCGGGGAAGCTCCTATGATGCCGATCCTTCCATCATTTCACATAAGTGGTCTTTTTTGTCTTCAATTACACTTTGTAGATTTAGTTTTGTTAACCAGTTAGTTCAATTTTGTACGTTTTTATTAAGTTCTTCCTAGACCGTTTATATTTGTTATTTTCGAGTGGGATCTTTTTTCCATGTCATTTGCAAGGTAATTGTTGCTATTTTGGGGCAAAATGACAGATGTCTGAGTTTCTCTAATCCCCTAAAATGATATCACATTATATCTTCTCTCAATAATGATTTTCCACTTATGTAAATAAAAAAGAATACACACACATATATGTATATGCATTTCTGGAAGAAGCTTAAAGAATAGTACTAAACTATTTCATGTGAACAGGCAGGCTGAAGGAAAGTGGCTTTGGTTTCCTATTTGTCACCAGTGCATATATATATTAATTTGAATAATATAATCTTGTACATGTGCTACTATTATTATTTTTAACACGAGGGAGGTTTACCAAAGCAAAGTGAATTATTGAATTGTATTCTTTATACCTCTTCATATTAAAGACATTAATAACAGTTTACAATCCTTTTCAGCCTTTCCAGTGCTTAGTCTGATCCTTTTTTGTCTCATTGCATTAACTATGATATGATTGTTTTAAATATTTATCTATTTGGCTGCACTGGGTCTCATTTGCAGCATCTTTATTTATGGCATAAGAACTCTTATTTGCGGCATGTGGGATCTAGTTCCCCGATCAGAGATGGAACCCAGGGCTCCTGCATCGGGAGCATGGAGTCTAAGCCACTGGGCCATCAGGGAAGTCCCAGTATAATATGATTCTTGATTGTTTTCCAGCCTCTGCCCTGACAGAGGATTCTGGCATGCACATGTCACCTGCTAAAATGCAGACATGCACAGTCACCTGCTGAAATGCAGACACTTCAGGCAGAAGCCACAACTCACACCTAAGAAAGTAAACCAGACAATGGCTGAGTAGGAAGGACCAGGTTATTCAGGTACTATATCCTCTACAGTGAATCACTTACAAACATAGATAAACACACACAGTAATCTAAAAAATCATTTTGACCAACCTCACAAGTGATGCTCATAAAACAGTATTTTATGGCACCAAAGCTCACAAAAGCACTGCTGCATCATTGTGTCCACAACCTGGCATCCTACATTGTGTTTTACTTACATTTTGCCCTGACATGTAACATAGTTACTGCACTCAGATAGACACAGTGTGTAACTCTAAAAAAGGATCAGCAATTCCTATAATACTGTTTCTATTTCTTTAACTCAGATACACCTATTGGATTTAATCAAAATTATTGATATAAATCAAGAAGTCAGCTTCACCCTTAATAATCGAGTTACCATATAATCCAGTAATCCCACTTTAGGGCACATATCTGGAAAAGAGAAATACTCTAATTCAAAAAGATACATAAATCCCATAGCAGCACTGTTTACAAATAGCCAAGACATGGAAACAATCTAAGTGTCCACTGACAGATGAATGGATAAAGAAAATTATATATGAAATATTACTCAGTCATAAAAAAGAATGAAGAAATGCCATTTGCAACAACATGGATGAACCTAGACATCATCATATTAAGTGAACTAAGTCAGACAGAGAAAGACAAACATCACTTCTATCTGGAGTCCAAAAAAATGATACAAAAGAACTTACTTACAAAACAGAAACAGATTTACACGCATAGAAAACAAACTTATGGGGGAGAGAGGGAAATATTAAGAGTTTGGGATTAACAGATACACACCACTGTATGTAAAATAGATAAGCAGCAAGGATCTACGGTATAGCAAAGGGAACTATTTCAATATCTTGTAATATCCTATAATGGAAAAGAATCTGAAAAAGAATGAATTACTTTGCTGTACTCCTGAAACTAACACAGCATTGTAAATCAATTCTACCTCAACTGAAATTAGTCACCTTTACTAACACATTTCTTAATATTATACCATTCTTGCAGATTTTTTAAAAGTTTCTGGCTTTACTGATGTATTATACTACTCCACTTGACATGTAAGTATTTTATTGAGGATTTTTACAGCTATTTTTATGGGTGAGATTTTCTTTTACTATTTTTTCAATTTTCATCTGAGGATTATGTGGCCTCATAAGATTCACTGAAAGAGTTTTATTTTTGCCTATGACTTATTTATATTTCCTTTCCATTTATTTCTGTTCATGTAAAATGGAAATGGACATTTCTTTTAAACTAACAGGAAAACATAATATAAAACACCTAGGCCCAATCTGTTTCTTTCAGAGTAGGAAGATTCAATAATACTTTGGGTTTTTGGTTACAAACTCATTTATTACAAGTTGTGTTTTTGTTTTAAAAAAAAAAAAAGTTTACCTACAATAGCATTTACTGTTTCTGTACTTTTCATTCTGTAAACACTTTTCCTATCATATCTAGCTGCTTTAATTCCTGCTTTCCCCAATTTCATCCAATTCTGCTACCTTATCTCAACTTCCAGTTCTTACTTTATAAAGTCTGCCTTTCTCAAATGCTAATGTGATGTCTTCTAACATTTACTTGTCCAGTGCATCAACATTTTCTTTCAAAATCATAAACACCCTCTGCATCCTTAACACCACAGTCTTCGCCTATTATGTAACCAAATCATTCTATTCTGTAACTGTTTCTCTTTCTTCAACTTTGATTAAAATTCCTATCCAGCCCAGGTACTATTTGGGTGATGGAAGATCTTTTCCGAAGATATTTTACTGCTTTCCTCTTTGCTTGTCAGATCCCGTACTTACATCTTTTTCTTTTCATTTCCAATAAGATCTTTATTTTTAACTTTTTTAAAATTTTGTATTGCAGTATAGCCAATCAACAATTTTATGATAGTTTTAGGTGGACAGCAAAGAGACTCGGCCATACATATACATGTATCCACACGTGTGTTAGCCGCTCAGTCTTGTCCAACTCTGTGACTGCATGGACTATAGCTTGCCAGGCTCCTCTGTCCATGAAATTCTCCAGGCAGCAACAATGGAGTAGGTTGCAGTATTGCACTCCCTTCTCCCTGGGATCTTTCAGATCCAGGGGTTAAACCCAGATCTCCTGCATTGCAGGCAGACTCTTTACTATCTGAAACACCAGGGAAGCCCAAACATGTATCCATTCTCCCCTAAAATCTTCTCCCATCCAGGCTGCCACATAAAATTGAGTAGAATTCCCTGTGCTATACAGTAGGTCCTTGCTGGTTATCCATTTTATATATAGCAGTGTGTACATGTCAATCCCGAACTCCCTAAGTATCTCTTCCCCCATTCCTCACCCTCTAGCAACTACAAGTTCATTTTTTATGTCCAGAGTCTGTTTCTGTTTTTTAAGTAAGTTCATGTCTATCATTTCTTTTTAGATTCTGCATTTAAGGGATGCAATGATATTTCTCCTTTCTCTGTCTGACTTGCTTCACTCAACTTGACAATCTCTAGCCCCATCCATGTAGCTACAAATGGCATTATTTCATTCTTTTTCAGGAGTAACATTTCATTGTAGATATGCACCATCTCTTCTTGATCCATTCCTCTGTTGATGGACATCTGGGCAGCTTCCACGTCTTGGCTATTGTAAACAGTGCTGCAATGTATCCTTTGGTCTAACCCACTTTAAATGTTTTCAGTTCCACGTTTGGGGGGCATCTGTTGTCCTTTGGAATAATTCCCTAATCCTGTAGTACTTTTTTTTTATAGTACTTTTTTGAGAAACGTTAATTTCCCAGCAACACGTCATACCATTATCAGCTACTCCCTTCTCATGAGCACCCAGGGCATCCTGTTCCCATAGACCTTCTGGGTTCACCTCTCACCATGGCTGCTGGGACCTTTGTCTGCCTGCACAGATGCTTCATTACTTCACTGACTACAATCTCAGGTTAATAGGAATGGGGGATTCCTGAGTTGGGGAGGCCAGGTAGGAGAAGGTTCTAAAAGTATCTGCTGTGCATTTATCATTAAAGACCGCAAATGTTTCCAGGCCATTTGTTAGAAATTATAAATAAGTTATGAAAATTCACAGTCTCCTCCCATAGCATCCTGTACCCAGGAAGAAGCCAACATGGCTGAGGGCTTCACCAAAGCTCTGTCCAGGAACACTTTCCTTGACAGCCCAGAAGGCTACAGATATTCTAAATTCTGGGTCCCATGCCTATCTTGGTAAGAATACCCCATTTGCTGGTAGTATTTTAAAAAAAAAAAAAAAAAGATTTCAATTTCTGCATTACCACTGGATTCATTCATCCTGTATGAGAAAAACAAAGTAATACATTTTTTCAAAAATCTCTGCAGTTTGGCAACAAGACAGGAACATTATTAAATTGATGTGTTCTATTTATTAATCTAAACATTCTGCAGAGCCAAACAGGTTAACTGTTTTTAAGTTCTGTAAAGGAATGAAAAGAGCTACAATAATTAGTAGTAACATATCTAAGCTCATTGAATTAGTATTAAGTTAACTGCATGGAATTAGCCCAATTAAAGAAAAAAAAAAGAAAGTTAGGTAGAGCAGTAGAATTCTCGATCAGAAACCTATCTAATTTGTGCTTGCCCTGGAAGAGGCAGGGAATGGGAGGCAGGCTTCCGGTGTGAACTCAGGGGATCTTGCCGCCCAAGGTCGCTCTAACCTGGGAGAGCATCTCTGAGAGGGAATGAAGAGAGGTGAGTGGGGTGGGGGTAGGGAGGGGAAATTAAGTCTGACTTTCCAAGGACCGTGTTTCCAGTATTCTTGCCTTCTGGCTTGAGCAAAAGTTGCAAACTGATAACGCAAGGCCAAATCCAACATACACAATGGTTTTGTCTGGTCTGTACAACATTTTTTCAATAACGAGTTTTTAAGACTTGGGAGATTTCAGGGACTTCCCTGGCAATCCACTGGTTAAGACTCTCTGCTTCCACTGTAGAGGACACAGGTTTGATCCCTGGTCGGGGAACTAAGATCCCACATGCCACAGGGCACAGCCAGAAAAATAAAACCAAGAATTGGAAGGTTTCACATAAAATTAGAGATTTCAGGGACTTCCCTCGTGGGTCCACTCGTTAGGAATCTGCCTGCCAGTGAAGAGGACACAGGTTTGATCCCTGGTCAGGGAAGATCCCACGTGCTGCAGAACAACTAAGCCCAGGAGTCACAACTAATGAAGCCCACACACCCTTGAGCCCATGCTCTGCAACAAAACAAGCCAGCAACGAAGACCCAGCACAGCCAAAAAGAAACAAACAAAAGACATCAGGCATCCTTCGGATAGGGGAAGCTCTGGCAATGTTGGGCCTGCATTCCAGGATCAGCTGTCACCTGAGGAAGGTAGATCCAGTCCCTGGTGGGACACAGGGCCCTCCTCCATCTGGCTCCTCCCTATCAGCCTAGTTTTGAGTCACTGGGTCTCACACCTGCCCGCATCACTCACTCTCATGATCTGCCTGGTCCTTTTGAGTGTGTGTGTTTTTCACTCCTGCTGCAGGGAAACCAAGAGACCATGATGTTGAGGATTATCAGGACCACAGGTATGGGTCTAAAGAAAAGAGTGAGGCTTCTCTCCCAGCCTCTGTGAGACTGACCCAGGGTGGGGTGGTACTTGTTCTCTGAAGGTCCTCTGTGTTCAGCTCTGCAGCCTGGGGCCTCGGACTGTGCCCCTCATAGAAGGCCTTTTGTATGAGCCCTCATCCTACTTCTGTCAAAACTCATTTCGCCCTGAGATGCTGGCATAAAAACACTCTGGTCACAGGACACACCACCTCAGGCTTATGTGTTGATTTGTTATACCAGCTACAGAATGGAAAGTGTCCTTAGTGATCATCAAAGTCCAAGAGAGAGTTCTCCGTGACATGACACCCCACCACCAATCTCCCTACTGATGCCCGCATGTTCCCAACAAGAAAGTCCATCATCAAGAAAGTGAATACGAGGCTTGAGAGCAATCTCTCCAGAAATGCTAAGATACAGACATCACGAGGGGTGACAACTTGCTAGTGACAAAAGAAATGTTCCCATGTTGAGGGACAGAGAAGTCATTCTTGCTTATCCATGAGTTCACTTGAATTCGACACTAACTAAATTAGCCTGTGTGTGGCCTGTCAAACATGCGTTGTCTAGCTGCTTTAAATATTAAAGAAAAGGGCACATTGACCAGAAGTAAAGAATGACCATGTTAAAAATACAGACTAAGAGGGTAGAATGAATAGGGAGATTCTAGGAAGATGGTGAAGGACAGGAAGCCTAGAATGCTGCAGTCCATGGGGTTGCAAAGAGTCAGACACGACTTAGCGATGGAACAATATAGCTGATGCACTTTGCTGTACAGCAAAAACTGACACAGCAGTGTAAAGCAACTATACTCCAATGAAAAAATAGTACATTAATTAATTTAAAAAGAAATAAAGACTAAATGCCTCCCTTCCTGGGACACCTGTGCTGGTCCTCCTTCAATGACAAGACTCCCTGCCCAGGTGTCACGGCCAGGCTGACTTACTGTATACACACTGATCAGTTTGTTTTTTTAAACTTGAAGGGATATATCTCTGACTTGTTTGATGGTCTTTGTTCTGAGAAAACATAAAACTGTGCTGAAAACCTGATGTGGGGGAGGAAGCAATTCCACAGAGCTATCTGAGGGGCTGTTTCCCAGGCTAGAGTCCTCAGTTTATCTCAAATAAACCTATTTTCTACACCTACTATAGATTGTTTATTGATTACTTTCATCAACATTATTAATCTTTCCAAGATTTTAAATGGGGGATGGAGGGGACAGTGGGGAGGAATGTGTAAAGAAAGAGGGTGTATTTAGAACCCAAGCCTATATATAGCCTGTACCTGTGTGCTTAGTCACTCAGTCATGTCCAACTCTTTGCGACCCCATGGACTGTAGCCCACCAGGCTCCTCTGTCCATGGGATTATCCTGGCAAGAATACTGGAGTGCATTGCCATTTCCTCCTCCAGGGGATCTTCCCAACCCAGGGATCAAACCCACGTCTCCTGTGTCTCCTGCACTGCAGGCAGATTCTTTACCTACTGTGCCTGAGCGCAAGCCCCAAGCTTTTAGTCTAAACTCCTAAATTAAGAGGAAGGGAGTTCAGAAATGGAGAATTACAGTAACAAAGGAAAAAACATTCACCTTCCAATGAGACTATTTTGAGATCATTGCATGTCAGGCCCTGAGCCATACCCTGAGGGCCCCCGAGCTGTTGGATCTCTCTCTTCCTGGAGTTGTCTGGCTAGGACTCCAGATCCGGAACCAGCAATTCTGTCCCGTTCACGGTACACAGAGGGGAGAAGTGGTGTGAGGGAGCCTGCAATCGAGCAACGATGTTTAGAGCTTCATGGAAGGAGTAACAGGTATATACGGCCCCCTGAGCAACTTGACAACGGCCAGAACACACTTTGGCCTTTAATCAATGCAGCCTGTGAGGCCTACAGACATGTCTGAACATGTAGGATTTGGTAAACAGTGGATTTTCCCCACCTTTGGGTTTAAATTAATTGCCAAGTGAAAAGGGAGAGTTTTACAAGAAGATGCAGATTTTTCTGGGTATTCTTGGCAACCAAGACTGAAAGACCTAAGTAGGACTTGGCTGGTGGTCCAAGTGGTTAAGAATCTGCCTGCCAACACAGGGGACACAGGTTCGATTCCTGGTCTGGGAAGATTCCACATCCACTAAGCCCAGGTGCCACAACTACTGAGCCCACACGCCACAACAGAAGAAGCCACCGCAATGAGAAGCCTGCACACCACAGCTAGACAGTAGCCCCTGCTCACTGCAGCTAGATAGAGCGCATGCAGGAACAAAGACCCAGCGCAGCCAAAAATTGATTATTTTTAAAAAAAGAAAGACCTAAACACAACTGGACATCCATTTGCTGTGAATCATGACCTGCCATCTGTAGCCGGGGCCAGCCTGCTCCTAGAAATGAAGGCCCCCCCCCGACTCCTAGCACATCACCCTGGGCTCTGTTCTGCGTTGTTACCACCTGACCAGGAAGGCTTGTGGCCATAAATGCCCACTCCCCTCCAAGGTGGCATTCACACAGCAGCCACAAGACTCTCATCCTTCCACTGAAGTTAACAGATGGACAGACATACTTCTCCACCCCCAACTCCCCCTACACACCCAGTCCCCACAACACTACTTCATGGAAAAGTAAAAATGGAATATTGTTACTCAAGGGGTCATACCACGCAGTCCTTTTTCTCTCACATTCCTCGTGTAGAAACTGCTTCTATTTGGCACTGCTGCTGTTAGCTTTTATAGCTTATTTTCGTCAAGTTAAGAGCGGATATCCTGTTAGTTGTTCAAATCCATCTTTGGTTTCTCCTCGTGTTCTACCTGAAAACAATTCACGCTGAACTGATTCTGATTAGCTTGTACCACTGGGGATGAAAATAGCTCCATGAGACTGAGGTCCAAGAGTAGCTGGAAAACAACCAAATAGCCATTTGCTTACAGCTGCTCAACATTATTTCATCATCACTCTTTTTCCAGCAATCTGTGCTATCTTAAGATAGCACCCCGGCTTAATATTCAGCGTTATCTGTGGAGGTTGACTTAAGGGTGCTGACTTAGACAGAACAATGAACTCCAGAGCAGCAGGAAGTCTCGGGAATTAGCATGAGAAAAACCTTGAAAATGTAATTATTTTGGCTAACAAAACTCATACTGCCAGTCTTGGCTTCTGACTTAATACCATGTCATTACAAAATATAGGACTCTATTGAGGAAACAATGATTTCAATTCTCAGCTGAAAGGAACGAGGTACATGTGGAATATTACTGTTAATGATGAAAGAAATTTAAATCGCACAAATATTGTACAACACAGCTTAATCACAGACATCTACAGATAACTACACTCTCCTACCCTTTCTGCCTAGTGAACACTATTCTTTATTCAAGTCAAGGGAATAGCAGAATTAGATCTGGAATGGAGACGTAGTATAAAAACAAAAGATCTCAAACTGCCATAATTTACCTATTATTAACAAAAGAAAAATATTGCCAAATTGAGTCAGAAAACAAAATATACCTCTGTGCAAACTGCAAAGGGTAAAAAAATAAAGATTGAGCACAGGTCAGTCAATCGAGAAAGCAGGAGTTGCAATAGGAATATGAGATAAAGTTAAATTCAAGATCAAAAGAACAAAAGGAGGCAAATACAGGTTATGAATACAAAGAGTAAAATGTACAATGTCAACACAGTGATTATAAATGCTTAAGAGCTTACTCGCATAGCACTGAAATATTGAAAACAGAATTATATACTGAAATATATAAAGCAAAAGTGGATAAACATAGAAATCAGGAGAAATTGGGTAGAACTCAGTAGAAACAAGAAATACTTAACATTCTTCTGACAGATTATGTGCATGAAAAAAACATAAGGAAGAAAAAGCTACAAAGACTATGGAAAATATAAGTAACAAAGTTTAGTTAATAGCTATCTCTACACATGAAACTAAGTATTACAAGGAAAGTATTACAAGGACTGTACTTTTTCTTTTTTAAAAACTGATTTTTAATTGGAGGATAACTGCTTTACAATGTTGAGTGGTATACTTTTTCAAATGTGCCAAACCATTTAGGAAAAATGTTCACAAGAAATGTCAATAAATCCCTGAAGAAGAAATAAGAGAGTAAACTTTTAGACCACAGTCTAGTGATTCTGAAAGCAGCTCTTTTGCCCTTTTCTGGTTGCCCATTTCTGTTCCCCTCTGACCTTAAAAGAACCTAATAATCGGAAAGCGATCACTAGGTAATTGACTTGTGCTCTCCTGAATGAAAACCATGCTTTGCCTAACCTGCTGATTCTTTCCTAGATTAAAAGAAATCAGAATGAAGCATGAAGTAGTTAAAGAATGACCAGAGATCTAACCCCAGCAGCCACCTTATCAAACCTGCAAGAGATCACGTGGGCAAGATAACATCTAAAGAGAGAGCCAACCAGTCTGCACCCAGTGGAGAAGCAAGCCAAACCCACCAGCCTGCCTCCATGACTTCCTGAGATTCTCCCCACTATTTTTCTCCTTTTTAAAAACTATCATGCCAGAGCAGATAAGTTTGAAGTTGGTTTTAGCTGCTTTCACATGAAAGCAATGTTCCTTTCTACCAATACTTGCCTCTCAAGGACTGGCTTTTGAGCAGTGAGCAGCTGAACTTGAGTTGGGTAACAATAGTCTGCTATTATAAAATAGGAAGAAAATAAAACCAACCGGCCAACTGCTTAGAACTCTTCAAGCAAATCTTGGGTCACAGTGTAATCAAAGGCACTTGTAGACTGGCTATAAATCATTTGGATGAGAACAGGATGTATGGAAGCCTACAGCAGACACCCCTGGGGAGCTCACTCCATGAGTCGCTGAAGGAGTCCACTGGGGTGGCTGGAAGACCGTCTCCTGCAGAGAAGTAGGGCAGAAGTTTTCCTCTAACACTTACTGTGTAATAAACACATCATCAATATTACCAAGCCCTTTGTTTTTGAAAACCTGCTGAGCCTCAATGTAACTAGTTATAAAGTAGATCTGAATCTCTGGGGAAAATGGTAGCTGATGTGCATTTTCTTTCAAAAAAAAAAAATCCTGTACAAAGACCAGTAATCAAAAAATGCTAAGCCTCCAGTTACCTTAATCTAGAAAACGTGAGCAGAAAAAATAAATGATGAAAATTAAAAATGAGAGAGAGTAAATAAACACAGATGCTCAGGAAATTTAAAGGCTTATCATACTGTGTAAATTAACCCAAAGTTAATAAATTTGAAAAGCTGGAGCAAAGGGATGTTTCTAGGAAGCTGGAAAAATACAAAAATGGACTTGGGGAAAAAGATAAGATTCAAATGTAAAAACAAGTGTCTAATAAGTTATAAAACTTATTGAGGAACTGTTCCTAAGAAAAAGCATTTGTAATTAGAAGGAGAAGAGGAAATGGAGCACCAATAATAGGAGGCAACTCTCCAACCTGCAGTCTACCAAGACCTACAATGAAACACAAAACTCATCTTAACGGTGAAGTGAGACCAGCATTTCTATCAGGAAGAAGGGCAGAATACTTTTGTCACCAGGATTGATCACTAGAGATCTAGTGAAGAAAGGAAACAAGAATAAATAAGCAAGAGACATACTGGATTTGAAAAAAACAAACATATTATCCTTTGCAGACAAAGTATTCATGTATTATTAAAAGTCTAAGCTACTCCTCAAATCTGAAATACTGTTTTTACATATTTAAAAAATCTAAAGAAAAAAACACAAAATGTTAACATTTCTTCTGTGATAGTCAATAAAAAAAAAGTGATTGTTATGCTGCTTCTGGTTGTGTGTGTTTTTGTCTCTGTCAGTACCTGTCTGTGTGTGTATATATATATGTATGTGTTGTGTGTGTGCTCAACACTTAGCAAAGAAAAGGTAGCAGGGGATGGAAATCAGACTCATGGTGGTGTCAAATGTAAACTGTTTCACACATTCAAGGAACACCATCACTATTTAATCTGTTCCCCAGCACACAGAAAGAACATTCTAGAAAAATACAATACAGAAATGTATCAAAGATTGGACTTAAAAAATCAAATTAATTTTGGCAGGATTATATCTAAATGGAACCATTCGAGGACATGAATAGAGTGAAGAAGAAACACACAGATACATTTAACAAAAATCAAAGCATCCCTGACTAAAAATTAAATCCTAACCAAGCAAGATAAAAGAAACAGGTAATCGTAAAGAAAACAAACTGTTGATATTTACCACTGATGACAGTGCATGCATAAAAAATCCAATCAAACCTACATGAAAACATTGCTGCTTATCTTTCAATTTAATAAACTACAATACAAATAATCTGAAAATATATATATACATACACAATATAACCAAATCACTTTACTGTACACCTGAAACTAACACAGTATTATAAAACTATATGCCAATAAGAAAAAAAACTACAGGAAAGGGATGATAAAAAGCATTCAAGGAAGAAACTATTGACATAATTAAAACACAAAACCAGGGAACCTCTCTGGTGGTCCAGTGGTTGACAATCCGCTTGCCAATGCAGGGAGCATGGGTTCAACCCCTGGTCCAGAAAGATCCCATGTGCCACAGGGCAACTACGCCTGTGCACCACAACTACTAAAGCCCCGAAGAGCCTGTGCTGGGTAACAAGAGAAGCCACCACAGTGAGAAGCCGGTGCACCTGAGCTAGAGAGGAGCCCCCACTCACTGCAACTAGAGAAAGCCTGCATGCAGCCACAAAGTCCTAGTACAGCCAAAAATAAATTAATTAATTTGTTGTTCAGTCATCCAGTCGTGTCCGACTATTTGCAACACCATGGACTGCAGCACACCAGGCCCCTCTATCCCTCGCCATCTCCCGAAGTTTGCCCCCAAGTTCAAGTCCACTGCATCAGTGATGCCATCCAGCCATCTCATCCTCTGACGACCTCTTCCCCTTCTGCTCTTCTAATTTAATTTAAATTAACCAATTAAAAAACCCACAAAATCAAGGACTTTTTAATAAGAATACATAAGTGGTTACTCAATATGTCAGCAAATTTGGAAAACTCAGCAGTGGCCACAGGACTGGAAAAGGTCAGTTTTCATTCCAATCCCAAAGAAAGGCAATGCCAAAGAATCCTCAAACTACCGAACAATTGCACTCATCTCACACGCTAGTAAAGTAATGCTCAAAATTCTCCAAGCCAGGCTTCAGCAATACATGAACTGTGAAATTCTAGATGTTCAAGCTGGTTTTAGAAAAGGCAGAGGAACCACAGATCAAATTGCCAACATCCACTGGGTCATCAAAAAAGTAACAGAGTTCCAGAAAAACATCTATTTCTGCTTTATTGACTATGCCAAAGCCTTTGACTGTGTGGATCACAATAAACTGTGGAAAATTCTGAAAGAGATGGGCATATCAGACCACCTGACCTGCCTCTTGAGAAACCTGTATGCAGGTCAGGAAGCAACAGTTAGAAGTGGACATGGAACAACAGACTGGTTCCAAGTAGGAAAAGGAGTACGTCAAGGCTGTATATTGTCACCCTGCTTATTTAACTTACACACAGAGTATATCATGAGAAACGCTGGGCTGGAAGAAACACAAGCTGGAATCAAGATTGCCGGGAGAAATATCAATAACCTCAGATATGCAGATGACACCACCCATATGGCAGAAAGTGAAGAAGAACTAAAGAGCCTCTTGATGAAAGTGAAAGAGGAGAGTGAAAAAGTTGGCTTAATGCTCAACATTCAGAAAACTAAGATCATGGCATCTGGTTCCATCACTTCATGGTAAATAGATGGGGAAACAGTGGAAACAGTGAGAGACTTTATTTTTGGGGGCTCCAAAATCACTGCAGATGGTGATTGCAGCCATGAAATTAAAAGACGCTTACTCCTTGGAAGGAAGGTTATGACCAACCTAGACAGCATGTTAAAAAGCAGAGATATTACTTTGTCAACAAAGGTTTGTCTAGTCAAGGCTATGGTTTTTCCAGTAGTCATGTATGGATGTGAGAGTTGGGCAGTGAAGAAAGCTGAGTGCCAAAGAATTGATGCTTTTGAACTGTGGTGTTGGAGAAGACTCTTGAGAGTCACTTGGACTGCAAGGAGATCCAACCAGTCCATCCTAAAGGAGATCAGTCCTGGGTGTTCATTGGACGGACTAATGTTGTAGCTGAAACTCCAATACTTTGGCCACCTGATGTGAAGGGCTGACTCACTGGAAAAGACCCTGATGCTGGGAAAGATTGAGGGCAGAAAGAGAAGGAGACAACAGAGGATGAGATGGTTGGATGGCATCACCAACTCAATGGACATGAGTTTGGGTGGGCTCTGGGAGTTGGTGTTGGACAGGGAGGCCTGGTATGCTGCAGCTCATGTGGTCACAAAGAGTCAGACACGACTGAGTGACTGAATTGAACTGAAGTGGTTATAAATGCAATGACAGAAAGATTCCATTCACAATTTGCAGAGAAAAATACAACATCAAAGACTAGGTTAATGAGAAATTTGTCAGACCTCTATAAGAAAATGTTTACATTCTACTGAGGAATATAAATTGTCTGGTCAAAAAATGACAGATGTCAGTTCCTTTCTAAAGTAATCTGTTTGCTCCTACATTCAGTATTCCTCAGGGCACAGACTGGGCTCAGCTTGACCTGGGGCCCCATCCCCTTCCTCTGAGGTGTCCACCAGTTGATGATCCCCCACGTCCTGCTGGGGGTCCCTCCCCCCATCCTTGTTTCACCTGGATCCTCAGTGCCTGTCACATCCACAGTGACCTCAACAGTCACAAATGTGAGCCTCCCACCTCTGGGCTCCCACTTCCTTCACTCTACCTTCATCTCCTAGGCTGGGCAGAATTACGGACTCCCCAGAAGATTCTTGCCAATCCCAGGGACCATGAGGATACTGAGATACCATCTTTGAACACATTGCCTTACATGGCCAAAGGGACTCTGCAGATGTGATTAAGGTTACTGACTCACTGACTGTCTTTATAGTAGGGCAGTCACTCTGGATCATTCCAGCAGACTCCGTGTAATCCGGGGAGCCCTTAAAAGTAGATGCAGGAGAGGAAGCCAGGCTGAAAAGTGAGAAGGCAGCACCAGGCCAAGGGTGACTTTGAGGATGCAGACAGGAAGGTGGGAGATCCCTGGAAGCAACGGGGACCTCAGTTCTACCCCTCCCAGGAACTGGACTTTTCCAACAGCCTGACTGAGTCTGGAAGCATATGGTCCCCCAAAGCCTGTAGTTGAAAGCCCACCCTGGCAGACATCTAGCCTTGTGAGACCCTGGGCAGAAAATCTAGCTGATTTTCTAGCAGGTTTCTCACCGGGACTTCCAATGCAGAGAAACTGGGGGAAACACACTGAAGAAATCGCATCCACTCTGCCATTCATTCCCACTCAGTCTTTATAAGAAAGTGCACCAGACTGCAAATGCCCACACTCTCACCATCAAGTCTTGTCCGAAGCTCTCCCCCTCCACCAGCACCCCCTCTTCTGCCCTGATGGAAGTAATTCTCTCCATCTCGGTGGTGTTTCCAGAAAAAGCACATCTGTGCTATCAATGAACATAATTCCTGGCTGTGGAGTTTCAACAACCCTCTCAGAGTCTCTGTGTATTGCAAAGGTTCTTCTAAAAAACCATTCTTCTGCTTAAAGTTACCAGGGTGGCTTTGCTCATGGGTATCAAAGAGCCCGAGTCACACAATCATGTCCTACTATTCTGCATCTTCAAAAAAAATATCCCGTTTCCATTTTAAACACCTCCTTCAACCCTCTTCATCAAACCTCTAAGAATCGTCTCTGGAAGATGTCTCTGTTTCCTACAGCTCAGTCCTCCAGATTTTCCAGTTTGGTTTCTTATTTAATAGTTTCTTTATTGATTCGACTGTGCCAGGTCTTAGTTGTGGCATGTGGGATCTTCCATCTTCGTTGTGGCACGCAGCATCTTTAGTTGCAGCATGCAGGATCTATAGTTGCCACATGTGGGATCTAGTTCTCTGACTGGGGATCGATCCTGGGCCCCCTGCATTGGGAGAGTGGTTCTCAGCCACTGGACCACCTGTGGGAAGTCCCTCCAGTATGGTTTCTGTCTCAACCACATCTGCCAAGATCACCAGTCATCACCGTCTCTGAATTATAGGAACAGGATCTATCCCGTCTGGACTTTCAATAGCATTTGGTAGTATCAGCCCTTCTCCCAGCATGGAAACATCCTTCTTTCTGGGGTACCACCAATTCCAGATATTCCTTTTACCTCTCTCTCTGGCCACTTCTCAACCTCTGCCTGGATAACGCTTTGCCAAACGAATATTAAATGCTGGCATTGCTCAAGGCATCGCCCTTCAAGTTTCTCTCTACTGTCTCTCAAGAAGAGTGCATCCATCTCCTGAATCTAAGCACCATCCACAAGTTGTCCCTTCCTGAACATATATGCCCAAGTCTAAAAATTCCCCGAAACCCTGGATTTGTAAATCCTGTGCCTACTTGACAGAGTCACTCAGAGGTCATCCAAGTTTATCAAAAGTTCAAAAATCGAGCTCATGCACTGATCCTTAACTCTCCACTTTTCCCATCTCCATCAGTGGCACCTTCTCAGTGATAGTTGCTCAAACCAGGAACAGTTGAGTCATTTTTTCATGGCTTCCACTCCCTCACCACTCAATCCTTCAGGAAAACTTGACAATCAGAGATACTCACTTGCTAAGTATCTCCCGAACCTGTCCACTTCTCCCCAGATCCAGTCACCACCCCAGTCAGACTCGTTCTCATCGCTTTTGTGGACCATGGCAAAGAGGTACCATTGGTTTTGTCCCTTCCTCCCCTCCAATTCATGCTTATCAGTTGTCAGTGTGAACTGAGAAACGTTAAGACCATCTCATTTCCTGTTTAAAACCCTTCATTGGCTCCCTAGCATCCTGTGAATATAATCTAAAGTCCTTGGTCCAGTGGTCCTATGGGCACTGAACTCTAGGTTGGCTTCCCAGTGGCTTTTCCAAGGTCAAAGCCTTTCCCAGTTATCACCCACTTTACTAGCAAAGCACTGATCATGCCAGTCAGCGTTCAGTCCCTCTCATGATCCTCTTCCTTTACCCAAGATCAGAGCTCTGCTTTCATTCTATGATGCCTTTCTCCTGCTATTCATTTAACTGACACCTTCGCATCTTCCACAATTCAGCTTAAAACTTAACAGGAGGCTGCTCCAGAAAAGCCTACCTCAAGCTCCTCCATCACCTGTTATTCTCCATCAGACTGCCTTTTCATTTCCTCCCATTTGCAATCACGGGCGCCCCTGTTTTTCCTCAGACTCCCCCACTACTCTAAGAGTTCCAAGAAACTGAAGATTTTTCCTAGAACACTCAAGATGCATAATGGCTGTTTATTGTCAAACTATTCAAGATGTAAACAAGGGTGTTAATGGTGCTGGAATGATTTACCTAAGGGCATTTGTTATATAAAACTTAGCACATACATACAGAAGATGATCATGCAGCCATTAAGAGAGTGATTTAGTTCCTGGTTCTATAAGAACGTGGCAGAATCTAGAATATATTGCTGAGTAAAAACAGCAGGTTGCAAAACAGCAAATATGATCTGATCCTTCCAGGCACCACTTGGGAGAATCGTTAAGCAACATGATAAATAAGTCCCTGCCACCTCTCCAGGTGGTTTGCACACGGACACAGCAAGCAGGACCAATCCACGCCTACAGCTCTTCGGACAGGTGAATGTTCTAGGTCTGCTCCCACCCTTCGGAGCTCTAGTTGCATCACTAGAAGACCATTTTATCAATACTCTATCAGATGACTTCAAGCATTTCTGTTCAAACAGGTGCATTTGCAATAGCTGTCAAGGACTTAATTTTTGTTTCTAAGCATAGGCATGTGTGTGCTTGGGTGTGTGTCCGTCTGTCTGTATGACTGTCAGCAAGTCTCCCCAAGCATGAGCGGTATTTTCTTCAGGTGATGAGACTTCAGATACTATTTGTTTTTCTGCTTTTGGCCTGTCTGCACTGTCTGAATTCCTTACAATGACTCTGTATTCCTTTTCCAATTAGAAATCAGAGTCTCTTTTCTGTGGAAACAAAGACAATTACTGAGAGATGGTTTGAATTCAGTGTCAGTTCAGGAAAGCTACTGACCACCGAGAAGCATCAGTTGGTCACTACAAACCAGATGACTCAGAATGATTTGCTTGGTCTGACTTTCTCTCTCCTCTACATCAGACCACTGGCAAAGGATAGGATGGTGAAGGAAAGTTAGTACAGGAATCTGCACTGACCATGATCACCTCTTGCCTACCCACCTCGTACAAGAAAACCTGCCAAGCAGGAACCCAAGGTCAGACTCTTTCTCAAGAAAACTGCATTATCTCTACCTCGACACTTCAAAATCTATTTTCTAGAGCCCTTGCCCTCTTTTTTGCATTTGTGGTTTAGTCACTAAGCCGAGTCTGACTCTTTCGACCCCATGGACTGTAACCCACCAAGCTCCTCTGTCCATGGATTTCCCAGGCAGGAATACTGGAGCGGGTTCGCATTTCCTTCTCCAGAGGATCTTCCCGACCCAGGAATTGAACCCTGGTCTCCAGTGATGCAGGTGGTCTCCTGCACTGTAGGTGGCTTCTTTACCGACTGAGTCACCAGAATGCAAAAAAAGTGTCAGCCAGAATATAACTATCTGTACACATGAGACTACAAATATAAACGTCACCCTTTTACAAATAGGATTTGAATTTCTCACCATGTGTTGGAATATCTGTCATTTATAAACCACACAAAGAAGCAAGAACACAGGGAGGTACCAGCTCCATTTTCCAGACAGAAAACCTGAGTCACTTCCTATGTCAGGGAGCTAACCAATGCTCCCCTTTTAGACACTGTGGGACTAAATGCTTGCAAAAATCATTCACGATCTTCCAACCGACTTGCATCAGAGAAAAACTAAATATTAATTACAGGAAAACAGGCGCAAAATAAAACACACACAAACAGGAAAAGTCCAAATAAAAGAGAAGCAAATTCTATCTCTGAGCCATAAAAGGATGATAAAAATGATGAATACCACAATTAAGATGAAAGGGGAGAAAGATCTCTTTTGTAATCATCAGTCTTCCCCAGTCTAGGAGAAAGGTTTACTTCTAAGACACATCATGGGCTCCTTGTGAAAACATCCTAAGATGATTTATTCTGTAGCCTCTGTCTCTTCGCTGATACGAGGCCTCTGATTACAGCATTTGCCAAAACATGCATATGATGCTCTCATGCGTGAATGAAGATCTCTAAAATACTGAGATCATTTAATCAGAGACAAAAAATCTGAAAAATAATCACAAACAGGAACATAAATATGTACCATAATTTCCTATTCAAATAATGAGTCAGCTTTTATTACAGTCATCCAATTTGATCCAAGAATAGCACTTGGCTAATTAGACAGGAGTCAATTTAGTAACTAGCTGACATTAATAAGAAGAGAAATGGATTACATGAAAAAGTGTTTACAACTGGAAAAGAATGGTTAAAAACTGGTACAACATTGTACGAAATTGGAGGGATCATGTGTTCATTTCTTATCAATATGCAAGGGCTACAATGAAAATTCCTGGCAGAAAAACTTCATGGCACCTTAATATATTCATGCATTCATTCACCAAATGTGTTATTTATTAAAGACCTACTAAGTGTGAGACATTGTTAGGTTTTTCTAATGTTTTCTTTATGCAGGAGACAAGGAACTGAATGCTTCAGCAGTCAGTGAGCATAAGTGAAAGTCACTCTGTCGTGTCCAACTCTTTGCGACCCCAGGGACTATACAGTGCATAGAATTCTCCAGGCCAGAATACTGGAGCGGGTTGCCATTCCCTTCTCCAGGGGATCTTCCCAACCCAGGGCTCGAACCCAGGTCTCCCACATTGCAGGCAGATTCTTTACCAGCTGAGCCACCAGGGACACTCAAAGACCATAAACTTCTTGGTAATCAGTCTTCACTGGGAAGACCAGAAGCAAAAGAGGTAACAAATTCACAGAAGCAGAAGTTAGCAAATTCAGGCACTGTGTTGAAGAGCTTGGGAAAATCAAGCTGGATTTTGACCAACCAAGCACCTTCTATCTGGGAAGCCTCAGAATGTTCTGGCTCCATTTTCAAATTGAGAAGTGAAGGAGGTAAGAGAGTCAATTCCTAGGCAGGTTGATAAGAAGTCTGGGGTCCCCGAGGAGGAGAGAGGGGTCTGAGGCTTCTGAGGAGGAGAAAGGGGTCTGGAATTCTCAAGGAGACGGAAAGAACAAACATCTTTTTTTTTCTCTACATTTCTTAGTCTTAGTCACATAAAACCTTTTTTTCTTTAAGCCCAGAACTGATGATTACACAACTCAGTTTAAACTCTGTACTAGGGATTACATAACAAGTATCCTGCTTGAGGACAGTTTCTCCTTCCTGAAAACCTTCTGACTAATCCTGATATCTTAGAATGCATATTATGGGAGTGGGTCTGGTAGGATCTTTCTATTGTTAAGTCCTAATCCTGTTATCCTGAAATGTAAATTGTGGGAGTGGGTCTGGTAAAATTTTCACAAACTTGACACGTTCTTTTGATTTATGGTAATAATTAATTAAAAAGTATATAGCTCCCTTGCTAAGACTGGTGTCCTTTTTACACTTTAATAAAACTCTGCTACACAAAAGCTCTTGAGTGATCAAGCCTGGTCCCTGGTCCCAAAGCTAAATCTTCTTCGGAGATCAAGAATCCAACACCATTCATCCTAAACCATCGGAGGCTACATTTCACCCAACAGGAAGAATAGAAGAAATAAAGACAGAAAGTGAAGATAAGAAGACATGCATGTTTATGGATTTTTCCAAGATGGCGTATTGGCTTGAGCCTGCCATGTTGGAAATATGGTCTTTAATACTTGAAGGCTATATTGATAAATGTACGCATTTATGTTCACACTCTGCACCTGTGTTCATGGGACACAGGGTAGAACGTGTGGTTCTCATTCCTTAGGAGCCACTGGAATTTATTTAACAACCTGTCCCCACCCTTCCTCTGTCCACCGCACACAGTTCCTACCTTGCTGATGAAAGCCTTCACATGGAATGAAAACACAGGTTCATGTCATCAAATACAAGAGTGCTTTCTTGTAATATAAATTGTTTAAAGACAAGGAAATTTGTCTTATTCTTCTTCAAACCACCCCATCCCAGAGTGCCAAATAGCACACTTCACTCATAGAGGCTGACTTATCAAGAACAAGAGCTAGAAAGGAGAGCTGACCTCCAGGTTCAACTTTCAATAAAAAACAATTGGGTAAATAAAATATGCTGAGTCTTCCATTTCAAGACGGTGCAGTAGAAGGATGTACATACATCTCCTCCTGTGAGAGCACCAAAATGGAAACTAGCTTTTGAACCATCATCGACAGGAGGACACTGCAACCCCCAAAAAAGATACCCCTCGTCCAAAGACAAAGAAGAAGCTGCAGTGAGATGGGAGGAGGGGCACAGTCACGATAAAATCAAATCCCATACCCACCAGGTGGGTGACCCACAAACTGGAGAACAGTAACATCAAAGAAGTTCTCCCAATGTTATGAAGGTTCTGAACCCCACGTTAGGCTTAGCAGTCTGGGGATCCGACAAAGGACTGGGAATCCTTTTGTCCAGGGAATCTGGTCTTGAAGGCCAGTGGGATTTGATCACAAGACTTCCATAGGACTAGGGGAAACAGAGACTCCAGTCTTGGAGGGCACAAGCAAAGTCTTGCGTGCACCAAGACCCAGAGGAAAGGAGCGGTGACCCCTCAGGAGACAGAACCAAAACCATCTTCTAGTGTTGGAGGGTCTCCTATGGAGGCATGGGTTGGCAGGGGCTCACCACAGGAACGGCGGGGGACTGAAAGCAAATGTCCTGGAAGGTCCCCTTTGGCATAAACTGCTCTTGGAGTTTGCCATTAACAGTACCCCAAGCCCTGGTGGCCTCAGGCCAAAAAACTACCAGGGAAGGTACCCCACACATCAGCAAATAATTGGGTTAAAGCTTTACTGAGCAAGGTCCTGCCCACCAGAGCAAGACTCGGTTTTTCCCACCACCTGTCCCTCCCATCAGGAAGCTTACATAAAACTCTTAGCCTCCCCCATCAAAGGGCAGACAGAAGAAGCAAGGAGAACCACAATCCCACAACAACTAAAACAGAAACCACGTTACAGAAAGTTAATCAGCATGAAAACACAGAAAGTCATGTTCCAGATGAAGGGACAAGATAAAACCCCAGAAAAACAACTAAATGAGGTGGAGATAGGCAATCTTCCAGAAAAAGAATTCAGAATAATGATTGTGAAGATGATTCCGAATCTCAGAAAAACAATGGAGGCAAAGATTGAGAAGATACAAGAAATGTTTACCAAGACCTAGAAGAACTAAAGAACAAACAAACAGAGATTAATAACACACTGGAAAAGGCCAGTTTTCATTCCGATCCCCAAGAAAGGCAATGCCAAACAATGCTCAAACTACCACACAATTGCACTCAGCTCACACGCTAGTAAAGTAATGCTTAAAATTCTCCAAGCCAGGCTTCAGCAACACGTGAACCGTGAACTTCCAGATGTTCAAGCTGGTTTTAGAAAAGGCAGAGGAACCAGAGATCAAATTGCCAACATCCGCTGGGTCATCGAAAAAGCAAGAGAGTTCCAGAAAAACATCTATTTCTGCTTTATTGACTATGCCAAAGCCTTTGACTGTGTGGATCACACTAAACTGTGGAAAATTCTGAAAGAGATGGGCATAGCAGACCACCTGACCTGCCTCTTGAGAAACCTGTATGCAGGTCAGGAAGCAACAGTTAGAACTGGACATGGAACAACAGACTGGTTCCAAGTAGGAAAAGGAGTACGTCAAGGCTGTATATTGTCACCCTGCTTATTTAACTTATATGCAGAGTACATCATGAGAAACGCTGGGATGGAGGAAGCACGAGCTGTAATCAAGATTGCCAGGAGAAATATCAATAACCTCAGATATGCAGATGACACCACCCTTATGGCAGAAAGTGAAGAAGAACTAAAGAGCCTCTTGATGAAAGTGAAAGAAGAGAGTGTAAAAGTTGGCTTAAAGCTCAACATTCAGAAAACTAAGATCATGGCATCTGGTCCTATCCTTTCTTGGCAAATAGATGGGGAAACAGTGGAAACAGTGGCTGACTTTATTTTTCTGGGCTCCAAAATCACTGCAGATGGTGATTGCAGCAATGAAATTAAAAGGCGCTTACTCCTTGGAAGGAAAGTTATGACCAACCTAGACAGCATATTAAAAAGCTGCTGCTGCTGTTAAGTCACTTCAGTCATGTCCGACTCTGCGCAACCCCATTATTTTGTCGTCAAAGGTCCGTCTAGTCAAGGCTATGGTTTTTCCAGTGGTCATGTATGGATGTGAGAGTTGGACTATAAAGAAAGCTGAGTGCCAAAGAATTGATGCTTTTGAACTGTGGTGTTGGAGAAGACTCTTGAGAGTCACTTGGACTGCAAGGAGATCCAACCAGTCCATCCTAAAGGAGATCAATCCTGGGTGTTCATTGGATGGACTGATGTTGTAGCTGAAACTCCAATACTTTGGCCATCTGATTCGAAGAGCTGACTCATTTGAAAAGACCCTGATGCTGGGAAAGATTGAAGGCAGGAGGAGAAGGGGATGACAGAGGATGAGATGGTTGGATGGCATCACCGACTCAATGGATATGGGTTTGGGTGGACTCCGGGAGATAGTGATGGACAGGGAGGCCTGGCATGCTGCGGTTCATGGGATAGCAAAGAGTCGAACACAACTGAGCAACTGAACTGAAATGAACTGATAGTAATTTCTGTCCTTCCTAATTAGTCATATTAGTTGTTAGAACCCATCTTCTGAGCAAGGAACATCCAAGGAAACCTAGCATTTCTTGTTTCCTATCCTGACGTTTCATGAAGTTAAATTTTAAAACGTTCCTCACTGTAGATGGAGACAACCTTAACCAAATTAGAGCAACTCTCAAATGTAAAAATGTGTCTGAGGAAGTTGTTGTTTGTCACTAGAAGAGAAAAGCTCCTTTTTAAACCCTCTCACCTCAATTAAGTGCATTCTGAGCTAACTGATGCAAAGTGCCTGGAATTATGTTTTTAATGTGAATATGGAAACTGAGAAAGCACAGCCATTAAAAAATAAAATATGTAGACGCTGCCTGCTACATTCACTAAGTGATGCAATCTTCCCAAAGAAATGTGCCACATATCTGTTTATATTAATGTTAATAACTTGCTAACTAATGATAAATGTATGGTAATTTATTCTAAGTGAAATGAAGTGTGCCCTAAAGACAGACTCTGTAAATGAGAGCTTATGCTCACCCTAGCTTTGAGTGGGCATATGAATAACTGTATTCTTTCACTGCAGTGAAAGTGACTGTATGCAAACTATATGCAAAGGTACCCACAGTCACCAAATAATGACAAAGCAGGGGGGTGGGAGGGGTCTCCAAAGCGGAAACTACTGCAAAGACTTTGTGAAACGATTCTGGCCTCTTTGCAATGGCTCAGAAATTCCTCTCACAAGGCGAGAGAATTTTCTAGAGTCTGTCCTATGGGCATATTAAAGATTCAGGATTCTCAGTCTTGGTTTCTCCCTACATGAACAGCATTAATAAAAGCCTCCTAATGTGATACTGTGTGCATTTAGAAATCATTAAGCCAAATTATTTCTGTGAATTTAGAAATTATATAATTATCCATATAAATAATGTTAACAATTCTAATTTATCCACACGGCTACATCTCAAAATGTCTGTTAGCATTTACAATGGTCTTTCTTCCGCTCTCAACATCACAGCCATCCTCTATGATGCTGGTACCATATGACGCACAAATTAAATCCATGGTATTATTTGTGGCAAATGTGGGTGATGAGTAATCCAAAGACCCTTCTTTGCTGGAAGAGAGGAAAGAAGGAAGGGAGAGAAGGAGAGAGGGAGAGAGGGAGGGTAGCAATCACCAGTGTCAGTGCTCAGAATGTCACAGCAAACATCATTCAAAACTCCAGCTATAATGCCAGGCTCTACGTGTGTCTCCTTTCAGGTTACATTTTATTTCTTACTTGTGAAATAGAATTCATTGTGCAATCTCACTAAGTTCTGTGTCTTTCTGGAACAGAGTGGTCCAGCGATCAGGCTACATTGCCTGCTGGCACCTCCATTTCCAACTACAAACTTAGGGGAATAATCTTTTCCTGGTAAGAATCTCGTGCTACTCCATGCAGTTGTTGGAGGGATTGAAAGAGGAGACAGAGAAAGAGGACAGAGGACAGAGAAAGAAAGAGAGAGATGGGTGGGTAGATGGATGATGTATGCACATGTCTTCTAGAATTGCACATGGAATACAGAAATTATTTTATCAGGCTTAGGCTTAGTTATTATTATTACAACCTCAGTGTTTTAGCCAGAATTTTCAGTAACTGGTGACAGAAAAGTCAACTTAATTGGACACAGCCAAGGGGTGATTTTCATTGCTTATATGTTACTTAAAGTGTCCAAATGGTCTCAGTATTTTCTTTCTTTCCCTCTCTCCACCTCCCTCATTTTCTCCTCCTCCCCAGTCTCAGATTATGAGTCAGCTCCACCCACAAGCAGCCCCCCTGCTACCTTGACCTTGGAGGGATCAAGGTGAAGGGAGATGCAACAGGGACCATATGTGATTTGCAAAAAATAAATAAATAAATACTATTGAGCTCTTAATAGGAAAAGTCTGCCTACCTCTATCCTAAACCAACAGGAGTTTCTTTACTCATGACATGGAGATGACCTCTGTCCAATTTTTGGCACAGAGCAGAGGGAGAACTAAGCCAGATGATGCTTACGGAAGTGCTGTGTGGCTTACCCAACAGCAAATAAACACCAGCATTGTCTCTCTCTCTTCCACGTCTCTGTATTTGTTACCTGCAGGAAGAAGGGCTGAGTAGGTAAGTTCAGATGCAGCTGAGTCTGATGTCAGGATGTATTCAGCTCTGCCTGCAACCGTTGCAAACCTGACCATAATCCCCCAGAAAACTTCCTTTATTGAGTCATCACATCTCTGAGTCCCAGGAAGTGCATCGTAAATGATGACGGGAAAGATCCCACTTTTGCCTCTCAGGGAGCTTTTGCCCATGTAGTCCAGACCTTCTACTGCACATCTTTCTCACAAAGAACTAGAAAAATCCTCTGAAGCTTTCTATTGTTCAGCATCTACCCCAACTCAAGTTGGTCACCAGCAGAGAACTGCTCTTGATACACAGGATTCTTCACAGGGAAGTCACTTGCAAATTACAAACAGCTCTTGCAGATTTCCACGCCTTGTTCTGAAAAACCCTCCTGCCTGAGTTTAGGTTGTCCTTTGGTTTCTATGTACTTTGACCCCTGAGACATTTCTCTAATTAAAGCCATCCTCGGGTTTATTTGTGAAATTTGCAATGGAATTATTTTTATTATAGACCATACTCAATCACACACACACCCAAATGCAAACCTATTTCCCTTAACTCACCATTAAAGAATGCTTCCTGTTTGATTCACTTATCTATTTTCATATTTTTCGTTGTTGTTGTTTAGTTGCTAAGTTGTGACTGATTCATTTGCAACCCCATGGGCTATATATAGCCCACCAGCCACCTCTGTCCATGGGATTTCCCAGGCAAGAATACTAGAGTGGGTTGCCATTTCCTTCTCCAGAGGTTCCTCCTGATCCAGGAATGGAATGCTCATCTCCTGCATTAGCAGGTAGATTCTTTACCACCAAGCCACCAGGGAAGCCTGTTTTTATATTTTAATTTGAATTAGTGCTTTTTATGACTAATAAAATTACACCAATGGGATGTCCACTCCTCTGCCCCACAGAAACCTTCCAAACACAGCATGAATTTCCATCCTCTCCCCTGAAGCAACACATCAAATCATTTGGTGTGTATCTTCAAGAAATACAGACTTCCCAGCCAATACAAACATCAGGTCTGTGGCTCTCCACTGCTGTGTCCAAATGCCCACAGCCCTAAAACTAATGAGATTTTTTTTTTTAATTCATGCATGCAGCATAGTGGGGGATAGGGGTGTGTATGCCCAGAATTCTTTACTTTGGAACCAAACTCTCCAGAAGATCCTGTAGCTCAGGCTGGTTTTAGAATCGCTGGCGAGGGTGTCAGCCCACTTGCCCTCTGCTCGGTGGGACTTCGGGAAGCTAGTCAGAGTCTGGAGCTTGTCTGGAACTTTTCCTGCATCAAAGGCAATAGATCTACAGATGGGACCCAGCCCACAGAGGAACTGTGGACCAGCACAACATTTTAAATAATTTGAATCCAGCCATCATAAGATGGTTGGATGGCATCACTGACACAATGGACATGAGTCTGAGCAAATTCTGGGAGATAGTGAAGGACAGGGAAGCCTGGCGTGCTGCCTGTCCATGAGGTCCCAAAGAGTAGGATATGACTTAACGACTGAACAACAGCAATCATAAGTGGAAATCGCATGCTCTATGTGGATCCCATACCTAGGTCACAGGTGCAAGGCCCTTCATGAAGGCCATAGAAGTTGAGCCCGGAACCAAGGTCATGTCTGTAACTAACTAAGCCCCACTGTAACCATTGCCAAAATCCCCCCGATCATTACTGACACCATGTTAGGCAAAAATGTATGGTACTCACCCTACAGCACCCAAATATAATCACCTAGTGCCACCCTTCCAGTATGAATTTTGTCATGAGGCTATAAAAATTGACTACTAACCCATGTGAAGAGCTGACTCATTGGAAAAGACCCTGACGCTGGGAAAGACTTAGGGCAGGAGAAGTGAGCAATAGATAGAGAATGAGATGGTTGGATGGCATCATCAACTCAGTGGACATGAGTCTGAGCAAACTCCGGGAGATAGTGAAGAACAGGGAAGCCTGGTGTGCTGCAGTCCACGGAGTCACAGGGTCAGACATGACTAAGTAACCTAACAACAACAACTACTCACAAAAAGCCTCAGCTCTCCCTGGAGCCCACCCACAGTTCTAAGAGCACCTCCCGCTCTAGTAAACTCTACTCTCCCTTCAGTTGGCTCTCCCTGGCCGGTCAGGAGGTCAGCCCGCTGTGCTCGCAGCACCCGCATTATCTCTGCTCTTTGTTCTTAATAAACTCACTCTCTTCTTCAATACTCTTGTGTCTAGAAATTCTTTTCCAATCCCCACTCCGACTGCCACGACATTCTAGTTTTCCACAAGCTGCATACTGGACCATTTTATTCTCAAGACCTACAGGTTGAGCTTCCCAGGTGGCATTTGTGGTAAAGAACCCACCTACCAATAAAGGGATGCAGGTTCGATCCCTGGATCAAGATCCCCTGGAGGAGGGCATGGCAATCCACTCCAGTATTCTTGCCTGGAGAATCCCATGGGCAGAGGAGCCTGGTGGGTTACAGTCCATAGGATTGCAAAGAGTCACACACGACTGATGCGACTTAGCACACACAAACAGTGGTTTTCCGCCTTCTACCAGAAGATGATCAACATGGCAAATGAATGCTATGGACAACCAAACAAAAGTTAGATAAACAGCACACCTAGATCTTAAAATATACCAAGTGAAACAATAAGAAACAGAAGCAAGGATGTAAGATAATACCCATCAAATGCCTTAACACATACCTACACACCATAACTATGTATTTTACAATAATAATATAATAATATTGGCAGCTCCGTATCAAATGCGTTAGGACAGGAACCCATGGGGAAGAGAAATGGACTAGGGTTAGAAGGTAAGGGAAAAGCAGAAAATAAAGCAAGAAGGGGTCTTGCTAGGGGTTAATGACATTCTGACCTTAAACTGTTAGGTTAACTCAATTTTCCGTACTTTAGGTTTTTGGTTTGTTTTTATAAAGACTGTTCTTTACAGCAGTTTTAGATTCAGAGCAAAAGAGAGGGGCGGGTACAAAGTTTTCCCTGCCCCCTGCGCCACAGGTGCACAATCCCCCTTCCCCACAATCAACATCCCCCACCAGATGGTGCATTTGTGACAACTGATGAACCTACACTGACACATACATCAGCATCACCCAGAGTCCATGGTTCACATCCAGGGTTAACTCTTGGTACTGTATCTTCTATGAGTTTGGACAAATGAACAATGACATGCAATCCACCATTAAGGCCCCAAACCTCTCTGGGCTTTGCCAGATTCATCCTTTCACTCCCACCCCTGGCCACCAATGATCTGTTCCCTGTCTCCACAGTTTTCCCTTTTCCAGGATAACATCAATCCGGAACCATACAGCATTAGCCTTCTCAGGTTGGCTTCTTTCATTTATTAATATGTATTTGATATAAAGGGCTTCCTAGGTGGCATTAATAGTAAAGATGCATCCCTTGCATCCCTGCCTCCCGATGCAAGAGACGTAAGAGACCCTGGGTTGAGAAGATCCCCTGGAAGAGGGCACGACAACCAACTCTAAGATTCTTGCCCAGAGAATCTTATGGACAGAGGAGCCTGGTGGGCTATGGTCCATAGGATCACAAAGAGTCAGACATGACTGAAGCAACTTAGCATGCATGCATGGTAAAGAATCCACCTGCAATGCAGCAGACCCCAGTTCAATTCCTGGGTCAGGAAGATCCACTGGAGAAGGGATAGGTTACCCACCCCAGTATTCTTGCCTGGAGAATTCCATGGACATGGGAGCCTGGCAGGCTACAGTCCATAGGGTCGCAAAGAGTTGGACACGACTGAGTGACTTTCACAAGACAAGATGCATGCATTTGATATAAAGTCATAAAAGCAAATCACACAAAAGACTATTCTATGAAAAATTTCTATTGATTAGAAAAGTGAAAAAAACTTGAAATGTATAGCTGTTAAATTACATGGCAGGACATTTGCTGAAGGACAAATAACCATGTGCTTTCCCCATTTCTCCAGCACCTCTGTGGTTAGACGCAAGCCCATGACCAGCTGTGACCAAGGGTTCCCACAGACCATGGACATGGTCTCACAACTGAGCATTACAACTGATCTTACAACTGAGTCTTACAACTCAGCATTGTGGAGCTGGTGTGCGACCAGGCACACTCTTCCCTGCCACAGGGAGCCTCTGAGCCAGAGGATACACCAACCAGCTGTCCGAGCTTCCACAAGCCTGGACCCAGCGCAAGGGGACTCTACCAACCTGCAGGAAATGTGTGATGAGTGTTAGAAATAAACCATGTTCAGTCCTGAGCTGTACCCAGCAAGTCTTAAGAGTCCCATCTGATGTAACTGTAGGGACACATCATTTGTGATACAACTCTCATATTTTTATCTATTCATAGCGGGTTTCATATAACTGAGAAGACAGAGGTGAAGCCTCTAAGAATATGGACGCTGCCAAGTCCTTAAAAGTCTCTGGTACGATTATTTCACACCTGTGTGTGTCTGTCTGTGTGTGAATACCGACTCAGTTCAGTCATTTCAGTCGCTCAGTCATGTGAAACTTTTTGCGACCCCATGGACTGCCGCACGCCAGGTCTCCCCGTCCATCACCAACTCCCAGAGTTTATCCAAACTCATGTCCATCGCATTGGTGATGCCATCCAACCATCTCATCCTCTGTCATCCCCTTCTCCTCCCACCTTCAATCTTTCCCAGCATCAGGGTCTTTTCGAATGAGTTGGTTCTTCGCATCAGGTGGCCAAAGTATTGGAGTTTCAGCTTCAGCATCAGTCCTTCCAATGAATATTCAGGACTGATTTCCTTTAGGATGGACTAGTTGGATCTTGCAGTCCAAGGGACTCTCAAGAGTCTTCTCCAACAACAAAGTTCAAAAGCATCAATTCTTAGGTGCTCAGTTTTCTTTATAGTACAACTCTCACATCCATACATGACTACTGGAAAAACCATAGCTTTGACTAGACAAACCTTTGTTAGTAAATTAATGTCTCTGCTTTTTAATATGGTATCCAGGTTTGTCATAGCTTTTCTTCCAAGGAGCAAGCATCTTTCAATTTCATGGCTGCAGTCACCATCTGCAGTGATGGTGCAAAAAAATAGTCTCTCACTGTTTCCATTGTCTCCCCATCTATTTGCCATGAAGTGATGGGACTGGATGCCATGATCTTAGTTTTCTGAATGTTGAGTTTTAAGCCAACTTTTTCACTCTCCTCTTTCACTTTCATCAAGAGGCTCCTTAGTTCTTCTTCGCTTTCTGCCATAAGGGTGGTGTCATCTGCATATCTGAGGTTATTGATACTTCTCCCGGCAATCTTGATTCCAGCTTCTGCTTCATCCAGCCCGGCAATTTGCATAATGTACTTTGCATAGAAGTTAAATAAGCAGGGTGACAGTATACAGCCTTGACCTACTCCTTTCCCAATTTGGAACCAGTCTGTTGTTCCATGTCCAGTTCTAACTGTTGTTTCATGACCTGCATACAGATTTCTCAGGAGGCAGGTCAGGTGGTCTGGTATTCCCATCTCTTGAAGAATTTTTCACAGTTTGCTGTGATCCACACAGTCAAAGGCTTTGGCATAGTCAATAAAGCAAAAGTAGGTGTTTTTCTGGAATACCCACTGGGAGCTGGTAAATTACACAAGTACATTCTGCATTTTGTAAATGTAAAGACATATACATTAGCTCTTTATCAAGCAAGAGTAGAGCTTACCTACCAAAATAATGGCATTATTTTCCTGCTACACACATAAAAACACTTCCCATGAATCATTAAAATCAGAAAAAGGGTCTCCTCCCCAACACCATAAAAAGAGATGAATTACCAGGAGTAAAACCACTCCCTGGCTATCTATTGATATTTACATACACTCTTAGCAAAATACAGCACTCTGAAGCAATGATTATTTTACTTATATCTCTACAAACCTAAAGATTCAAGAAGCTTGGAAAAAATTACTTTGTGGTTATAGCTATTAGCAAACTAATTAAGGCAACAGTTAACAAATCTATCCCCCTAATTGATTTCAAATTTTGCAAAGCAATGAAGAAAAAGCAAATGAAAAGGGGGAAAAAATCTATTCTTCACCCAGAGGGAAAAGAATTTGATTCAAAGACACTTTGCTAGGAAATGAAAAACATGACTTTAGTGTTTCATGTTTGTGACCACTGCCACTTAAAGTAATGTCTCCAAGGGGAAATTATGTAATTTATACGGCAACAAATGTGCCAACCAAATCTGAAAATTATTTTCTTAAAGGCACCGCTTGCTTCAGTTGAAATGTGTACATTTGTGGCAAATACTTTCTGATAATTTTCTCATCTGACATCTCTCCCAAAAGAATTTATTCTCAATATTACTTTTTAATGGGAAATAAATCTGGAAATACCCAAACTAAATTCAAGCCCTGAGTGTTAATTTCCAAGGTGGGGAGTTGAGTGGTGAAGATTTGAGTACAAAATTCACACATGCAAATGAGTTTAATTACTAGGTTTACAAACAAAATGCCTTCTAAAGTTTTCTATAGTAGAATCAGGTTCCAAAACAGCACCTTGATTTTGTCTTCCTCCATGAGGCAGTTTCTCTAAACAGAAGCATCTTTGCTTTTGATGGAAAAATAAAGATGGAACTGTATTCCTACTCCAAACTTGCTCAGACCTTACTAATACTGATTTCTCCACCAAAAAAAAGTTTTGGGGCTTTGCTGTTAATATTTTTAACCCAAAACATAAATGCAGACAATTTATTCCCCCATCACGTGCCAGCGTCTGCTTCAGAACTGCGTCTGCTTCAGAATGAATGGGCTGAGACCTCACATTACTGCGTGGACTTTCCTGGCTCTTCAGAGCCCATGAAATATACATGAAATGGTTTCATGCCACCTGCAAATGAAAAAGTCAAGTAAAATTTACAGTTTGGAGGCAGAACTCCAAAAGCCTTGTTAAGGCTAATTTAATATATCTGTCATACAGAACTACACACAAAATGTAATCCAAAACACCTATTTTTTTCCCTCTCTTCAGACAAAAAATAAAGCAACTTCCCAGATTTCTAATTAAACAGCTGTCCCACCAAACAAAGATACTCACCTCTAACATTTTTATGAACTAATAACCTCTGAACGTTCAGGCTGCTTTTTGGGGCAGTGGTTCGCTCCATTACATAAATTGCTGCACTGGATTCCTGCTCTTAAACCATAGCCATAAATCAGGATTAAAAGCCATGGGTGAGCAGCTATTAACTCAGAGATGTCAATACCATCTTCCCTAAATCACACATCAGCCCAGATAAAAATAAGTAAATGAGACTGCCCTGAGGTATCCTCTACAATAGGAAAGCCCTTTCTAATCTTCTTCCTAAAAATCGGCAGTGAAAGACTTCCTATCCCGTCTAGACCCAAATTTAGTGAATTCAGCAACCTCTCCATCTGCATGCAGAACTGGAAGCCACATCACAGAACTCCACCTGCAGGAATGACTAATGTACCCCTTGCTGTCTTTCTTAGGTCTGATTTCCCATCAGCCTCTCAAATTTTCAATCCGTCCCTCCGTACTGAATTATAAGGGAAGGTAGTTTTAAAAAAAAAAAAAAAGACCAGTTTAACATAGATGCAGTTATGAAATTATTGCTAACTTCCCTCTCTCTCTATATATATATATATCACACATATATATGTGATATATTTGAGCAAAGTTGTCCTCAACACAAAAGAACTTCTAATTTTTTTTAAAAGATGGACACCCCAACAAAAATCAACCTAGGATATGAAGATGCAAAGTTGATTCTTAAAAGAAATAAAGGAGGAAAACCAACAAGAAGATGATTTAACCTACTAGCAATCAAAGATATACAAATGAAAAGAATTTGGGGACCTCCCTCGTAGTCCAGGGAGGCTTCCCAGGTGGCACAGTGGTAAAGAATCCACCTGCCAAGGCAGGAGACACAGGAGACACTTGTTCGATCCCTGGGTCTGGATGATCCCCTGGAGTAGGAAACGGCAACCCGCTCCAGTATTCTTGTCCGGAAAACTCCATGGACAGAGGAGCCAAGTGGGCTGCAGTTCGTGGGGTCACAAAGAGTCTGACATGACTAATCATGCACTCACATACACTGGTAGTCCAGTGTGTGAGACTCTGCCTCCCTATGCAGGGGGCGCAGGTTCAATCCCTGGTCGGGGAACTAGGATACCACATGCCACAGGGTGCTACTAAAAAACAAATAAATAAAGGTTTAAAAAAAAAAAAAAAAGAGTAAAGAGATATCCTTTTTCCTCTCATCATGATACCAATGTAGACAAGGGGACAGGGAACTGAGATATATACACAGATAAAAGTCGTGGAGATGTCTACAATATTTTGGAGGCAAATGTGGAAGAGAATTTTCCAAAATGAAAGACTTAAACATACTCTTGGCCCCCAGAAATTCTAGTTTTTGGGAAAATGCCTTTTTAAAAGATTGGACAAATGTTATGGAATATGGATATGAAGAGAGTTATCATAGCACAACTCACTGCTGCAGCAAAAACAGAAATGAGTGAACAGCTTTTGGCACATACCAGCCAAACAAGCCTTCAAGAGTTAAGCAATCTGGATTACTCCTTAGCTGTTACTACTAACAAACACTTGTAGCTGGACTTGTCTTTAACAAAGCTAATTACTCTCTGCCTCCATATAGGTGATTCACTGCATCCGGCATTCTTCTCCCCCTACACTCTCTTGCAGCATTCTGCATCTCAGAAAGAAGGTCAGAGGCTGATAACTTCAGGGGCACCAGACCTGATTGCTGAGTTGCTCAGTGCCAGCTGTGGCCATTCTAAAATTCTGTAGAGGAAAAAAAAAGTAAGATCTTCACCTATCTACCTATAGGTAGATATAAAACCTCTACCTGTTCACCCAGAGGGGAGGCACAATTCTATGTATTCCCCTTTGCTAGGCAAAGAAAAAGCCATTTTTCTCATTCCTCTGAAACTCGGTATTCCTTTTGGTCCTCGGTGCACAGAGGGTGAAGAATTTTGGCAACATGCAGAAAGACGAGAAAGCCTGCACCAAACTACAGGAGGTCACCTGGAAAGTCTGAAAGCAGAGAGAAAGCATGCTTCCAGGGCGTCCTCTACCGACACACAAGGGGCGCTCAAAAGAGTGTTTAAGCCCAGGGTGCATCTAATTTTAGCAATAAAACATGTGAGGGCAAACCAGGACAAACTTCCCCGAATTCTAGACTCAACACACCAGGCCAGCAAGGGTTCAACCCACCAGCTTCTGAATTTTTCATTGTAAAATCAAATGCACCCTGGACAGTAAACAGTATTTTAAATATCCACTGTGTGTATGTCTGCGTGTGTGTGTGTCTGTGTCTGTGTATAAACTTAGTCACACATTATTCTATACAAATATATTCTCTACATAAGCATATATACTCTATAAGAGTATAGTAGTACAGCAGTCTATCACATAATTCACACAGAAGCAATATTTATATATCTTTATATATAAGTGGGCCTCCCAGGAGACCCAAGAGAAGCCATTTTGATCCCTGGATTGGGAAGATCTCCTGAAATAGGAAGTGGCACCCCACTCCAGTATTCTTGCCTGCAAAATCCTATGGACAGAGGAGTCTGGCAAGCTACAGGCCAAGAGGCCGCAAAAAGTCGGACATGACTGAGCAAGCAAGTGAGCAAGGGAGCCTTATCTATGTATATACCAAATATTCTGTACTATATAGGTATACATGTATATAATAAAATATTATATACTTATATTTTCCCTTACATGTGAATTAGGTACACAAAGTACTGTAATAAGATATTATGTTCATTACAAAATGGAACAGCAAAATTTTTCTGTCCTGTGATAAACCATAATGGAAACGAAAATGAAAAAGGATGCAGGGACTCTGGTGGTCCAGTGGTTAAGAATCCACCAGTCAATGCAGGGGGTGTGGGTTCAGTCCCTGCTCAGGAAACTAAGATCCCACAGGCTGTAGGACAACCAAGGCCCCACAACACAACTGCTGACCTGGCATGCTGCAACTAGAGAGAGAAACCCATGTGCAACTAAAACCACATGCACCCAAATAAAAAAAAAAGAACGTACACATATGTATAAATGAATCACTTTGCTGTACAGCAAAATACATTGCAAATTAGCTATACTTCAATAAAGTAGATTAAAAATACCTTTTTCTAAGCATTGATTGTTGCTGTTTGGTTGCTCAGTCGTGTCCAACTCTTTGTGATTCCATGGACTGCAGCACATCAGGCTTCCCTGTCCTTCAGCATCTCCAACTGCTTGTTCAAACTCATGTCCATTGAGTTAGTGATGCCACCCAACCATCTTGTCCTCTGCCGGCCCCTTCTCCTCCTGCCTTCAACCTTTCCCAGCATTAGAGTCTTTTCCCATGAGTCAGTTCCTTGTATCAGGTGGCCAAAGTATTGAAGCTTCTGCTTTAGCATCAATCCTTCCAATGAATATTCAGGGTTGATCTCCTTCAGGATGGACTGGTTGGATCTCCTTGCAGTCCAAGGGACTCTCAAGAGCCTTCTCCACACCACAGTTCAAAAGCATCCATTCTTCAGTGCTCAGCCTTCTCTATAGTCCAACTCTCATATCCACACATGACTACTGGAAAAACCATGGCTTTGACTAGATGGACCTTTGTTGGCAAAATAATGTCTCTGCTTTTTAATATGCTGTCTAAGTTTGTTATAGCTTTTCTTCCAAGGAGCAAGCATCTTTTAATTTCATGGCTGCAGTCACCATCTGCAGTGATTTTGGAGTCCAAAACAATAAAGTCTGTCACTGTTTCCATTGTTTCCCCATTGATTGGCCACGAAGTGATGGGACAGTATGAAAATATTCTTTAGGAAGGTGTATAAATTATATGTAAAGAGAAGCTCCACTATTTTCCTTCCACAGCCCCTGCCCCCCTCCATCACTCTCTTTGGAGAACACTCCTCCTTTCAAATGTGGTTGGTGTCCTGGAAAAGCAGTGAGATTGGTAAGGGAAGATTCCTGGCCAGCAGGTGGCCTTGGGTAGTGACACCCCTCCCCCTGGCCCCTGCAGGCTTCAGTCCTCTTATCCATCAGGGCCCAGAGAGAACCCATCTCACAGGCCCAGAGTGACGATCACTGATGATTAGTGACACGCATGTATCAAGTTTCTGGTGCCAGGGAGTCCTTTATTTGAATACTTTGAGTTCTCAGTACATAACAAGTGGAAATAAAAAAGAAAAACATTCCATGTTCAACCCAGGAAGTAAATAATCCTTAGACAAAACTAAAAACGGATAAAGCAGACTTTATAAAATGCACAAAGTGCAAATAAAATGTCCAGCTCCCTGTGTTGTACAAATAGCCCCCAGGGATTCCTGAGGCCCCAGTGGGGGCTTATCAAACAATTCCTCCTCCAGCAACTACAGAGGTGGGTCCAGCTGACCCCTTACTGCCCAGGGAGTAGGCAAGCCACTGATGCTCTTAAGTCTCTCTCCCTCATCTGTCCACACAGAAGACAGAGACCAGCCTCCCGCAAAGGACTGCTGTGACAGTTAAATAAGGCAACACCCAAAAGACCCACTGTATAGCACAGGAAGTATGTGTGTGTTAGTTGCTTAGTTGTGTCCGACTCTGTGCAACCCCACAGACTGCAGCCCACCAGGCCCCTCCGTCCACGGGACTCTCCAGGCAAGAACACTGGAGAGGGTTGCCATTTCCCTCTCCAAAACGAACTATAGATAGAAAGAAAGTGAAGTCGCTCAGTCGTGGCCGATTCTTTGCGACCCCATGGACCGTAGCCCACCAGGCTCCTCCATCCATGGGATTTTCCAGGCAAGAGTACTGGAGTGGGTTGCCATTTCCTTCTCCAACAGGAAGTACAGTTATACTCAATATCTTGTCGTAACCTAAATAACCTACAGTGGAAAAGAATATCAATGTATTGATACTTAATAGCTTATCATAACTTACAGTGGAAAAGAATCTGAAAAAGAACACATATATGCACAACTGAATCACTTTACTGTACATGATACTGTAAATCAACTATGTTGTGGCTGTTATTTAATTGCTAAGTAGTATCTGACTCTTTCGCAACCCTACGGACTATAGCCCGCAAGGATCTGCTGTCCATGGGATTTTCCAGGCAAGAACAATGGAATGGGTTGCCATTTCCTTTTGCAGGGGATCTTCGCAACTATATTTCAATAGCAAACAAAATTATTGAAAAAAAAGACAATACCCACTACAAAGGCTAACATGTTGTACATGTTTAAATACTTGAAAGAATTACTGTTACTATAATCACTAAATTTAAAAATAACCATTCACTGAGCTTGTTTGGTCACAAAACTGTGGAAGTCTTTAGGAATAGTATAACTTAGGCTTTATCACAATGCAGGGGTACAAATTTGGAAACAACAGTATGGGCCTAACAGAAGCAGAAGAAATCAAGCAGAGGAGGAAAGAATACACAGAAGAACTATACAGAAAAGATCTTAATGACCCAGATAACCATGATGGTGTGATCACTCACCTAGAGCCAGACATCCTGGAGTGTGAAGTCAGGTAGGCCTTAGGAAGCATCACTACAAACAAAGCTAGTGGAGGTGATGGGATTCCGGTGGAGCTATGTCAAATCCTAAAAGATGAGGCTGGGAAAGTGCTGCACTCAATATGCCAGCAAGTTTGGAAAACTCGGCAGTAGCCACAGGATTGGAAAAGGTCAGCTTTCATTCCAATCCCAAAGAAAGGCAATGCCAAAGAATCCTCAAACTACCGAAGAACTGCACTCATCTCACACGCTAGTCAAGTAATGCTTAAAATTCTCCAAGTCAGGCTTCAGCAATACGTGAACCATGAAATTCCAGATATTCAAACTGGATTTAGAAAAGGCAGAGGAACCAGAGATCAAATTGCCAACATCTGTTGGATCATTAAAAAAGCAAGAGAGTTCCAGAAAAACATCTACTCCTGCTTTATTGACTACGCCAAAGCCTTTGATTGTGTGGATCACAACAAACCATGGAAAATTCTTCAAGAGATGAGAATCCCAGATCACCCGACCTGCCTCCTGAGAAATCTGTATGCAGGTCAAGAAGCAACAGTTAGAACTGGACATGGAACAATGGACTGATTCCAAACCAGGAAAGGAGTATGTCAAGGCTGTATATTGTCACCCTGCTTATTTAACTTCTATGCAGAGTACATCATGTGAAATGCCAGGCTGGATAAAGCAGAAGCAGGAATCAAGATTGCTAGAAGAAATATCAATAACTTCAGATATGCAGATGACACCACCCTTATGGCAGAAAGCAACGAAGAACTTAAGAGCCTCTTGATGAAAGTGAAAGAGGAGAGTGAAAAAGCTGGCTTAAAACTCAACATTCAGAAAACTAAGATCATGGTATCTGGCCCCATCTAAATTAAAGTGAAGTCGCTCAGTCGTGTCCGACTCTTTGCGACCCCATGGAATGTAGCCTACCAGGCTCCTCTGTCCATGGAATTTTTCAGGCAAAAGTACTAGAGTGGGTTGCCATTTCCTTCTCCAGGGGATCCTCTCAACCCAGGGATCGAACCCGGGTCTCCCACATTGCAAGCAGATGCTTTACCGTCTGAGCCACCAGGGAAGCCTGTCAAATAGATGGGGAAACAATGGAAACAGTGACAGACTTTATTTTTTTGGACTCCAAAATCACTGCAGGTGGTGACTGCAGCCATGAAATTAGAAGACGCTTGCTCCTTGGAAGAAAAGCTATGACAAACCTGGACACGATATTAAAAAGCAGAGACATTACTTTGCCAACAAAGGTCCATCTAGTCAAAGCTATGGTTTTTCCAATAGTCATGTATGGATGTGAGAGTTGGACTATATAGAAAGCTGAGCGCCAAGAAAGTGATGCTTTTTAACTGTGGTGTTGGAGAAGACTCTTGAGAGTCCTTTGGATTGCAAGGAGATCCAATCAGTCCATCCTGAAGGAAATCAACCCTGAATATTCATTGGAAGGACTAATGCTGAAGCTGAAACTCCAATAATTTGGCCACCTGATGCAAAGAACTGACTCACTGGAAAGGACCCTGATGCTGGGAAAGATTGAGGGCAGGAGAAGGGGATGACAGAGGATGAGATGGTTGGATGGCATCACCGACTCGATGGACAGGAGTTTGAGCAAGCTCTAAGAATTGGTGATGGACAGGGAAGCCTGGCGTGCTGCAGTCCATGGGGTTGCAAAGAACTGGACATGACTGAACTGAACTGAAAATATATATATATATACAAACACACACAGAATATATATACATATATATGTATATATACAGAAACATACACATATAAAACATATTATTTAAGATCACATAATACATATGCTGTATACACATGCATACACACACATGTGTGCATGTATATGTGTATACATTTACATTATATATAAATTTTATACCTACTATATTTTGCAATGCAAAGATGAAAAAGCAAAAGAAAGGGGGAAAAACCTATTGTTCACCCAGAGGGGAAAAGAATTTGATTCAAAGACACTTGCTAGGAAATGAGAGACATGACTTCGAGTGTTTCATGTGTGTGATAACTGCCACTTAAAGTAATGTCTCCACCAGGGGGCTTCCCTGGTTGCTCAGATGGTAAAGAAATGCCTGCAACATGAGATACCGAGGTCAATCCCCTGGAGAAGGGAATGGCTAGCCACTCCAGTATTTTTGCCTGGAGAATCCCATGGACAGAGGAGCTTGGCAGGCTCCAGTCCATGGGGTCACAAAGAGTCGGACAGGACTAAGCAACTAACACTTTCACTATATTTTGATATTATATGTTTTAAAAGTGTCAATAATGTAGCCACAAAAATTTTTCAAGGTGTGAAGAATCATGTGTTTCCTTCACGGAGAGGAGCAAATCGTAACTGAAGAAAAAAAGACTCTGAAAATCCACTTCTAAGATTAAAAGAAGAAAAAAATCAGCATAGGTGGGTGTTTGGAAGCCCCCATAAGACCGTCTAATTAGACTGAATGACTTTTCGTCTCTCTCATCAGAGCTGAGAGATGCTGGAAATCCCAGTTTAATCAACCCTAAGCCCCCTGCTCCTCAGAGGGAACTTTTTTTTCAAAGTCATGAACTTGAGCCAAGAGTGTGTTAATTTTACCTTTTGTATTTCCTGCCTTCCTCTATGGTAATAATGAAGTGTGCTGAAATGCTAACGCTATTTGAATTTTCATTTAAAGTCTTCCTTAAACTTTTGCCCTAAGTTCCCTCCTTTTAATAGACAAAGCTAGGATTCACAGGGAGTGGCAAAGAGAGAAAGTAGGAACAATGAGAGTCTGAGAGACGAATCCATCAACACTAAAATATTAACTGTATTTAAAGGAGAATCCCCCAAAGTACAAAAGCAATAATCTCAAGACTATTCTGTTGGATAATAGGTCTCTAGTCCCTTTAATAAAAATTAAAGTAAGACATAAGAGAAGTAATAATATTAATGATTATATATTTATATGTGCATACATGCTAAGGCGCTTCAGTCGTGTCTGACTCTGCGACCCTATGGACTAAACCTGCTAGGCTCCTCTGCCCATGGGATTTCTCAGGCAAGAATACTGGAGTGAGTTGCCATTTCCTCCTCCAGGAGACCTTCCTGACCAGGGATCGAACCCATGTCTCCTGTATTGGCAGGTGGATTCTTTACCACTGAACCACCCGGGAAGCCCTAAATAGGTCTCTAGTCCCTTTAATAAAAACTAAAGTAAGATATAAGACAAGAAATAATATTAATGATTATATATTTACTGTAACTATATTTAATTAATATAATTCTATATTGTGTACTGATTACAATAAAATAGCAACAATAATCATAATGCTAATATTCATTAAGTGCTTACTCAGGGCCAGATCCTGCACCTTTGTGTTTTAACTTTGTGTAACTTATACGACAAGATCCCATTTTTCCACTGAGTCCAATGGGCACCCCTGAAGGTCCACTCAGGGATTTCAGGTAGGTAACACACTGGCATCAAATAGGACAAAGCCCAACCAGGAGGAAGTTACCCTCTTTTCCAAGGCTTTCCCTCCCTCCTGATTTACATCAGAACATTCTCTTTCCTGCTGCTGTGTCTTTGGTCTCTCTCTGGTTGCTCACCTGCCCTTTGAATGGAGCTAGAACAGATCATAGTATCTAATGAGAGAAACTTCACCTTGTGTCCTTTCACTGCATTTAACTTTATTTCCATTTTTCATAAATAATTCAGGTTTCCCATTTATATTTATAATATAAATTTTACTGTAAAATTAATTTTATTTAGAAAGTATCTCTCTACCAAAAAAAAAAAAGAATATTCAGTTAACAATAGTACTTTGGGTTTCAGATAGGATAAAAATTGTAAAGATGAGACAAAAATAACTCAACTCTGGAAATCTTTGGCCAGGCTCATGAATGTGTGTAGTGTCTGAAAAGTACCGTCTTCAACAGACTGCTTCACTGTGATGGTATTTCTTCAAAATACACGATGGCAGGATCCACTTTCTAAAGAAGACTCTTGAAAGACTGATCTACACAGTATCCCAAAATCAGTCCTTGTAAGACTTTCATTTCAAAATTTTTTTAAAGAAGCTAGATTTATTTATTTTTATTTACTTATTTAGTTATTCCACGTGGCTTGTGGAACCTTAGTTCCCTGACCAGGTGAACCCAGTCCCGGCAGTGAAAGCTCAGAGTCCCAACCACTGGACCTCCAAGGGGCTCTCGTCGCTTCAACATGCTTTCAAACATGAAAAATAACATGCTTTAAATAAAACAGGAATACGACTCAATAATAGATGAGGATTTTTAGGAACACACCTATGGAAAATATTCGAGTCCACAGATACGCATTTTTCAAACATGTATCACATTCATACCATCGTGAAATATTTAAAAACCATGAGTCCAGCTCATAAGTCATTATAATTTCCCTGGAAACATAAGACATAGTTCAAATATGGGGAATGGAGAACAACACAGTAAATGACCCAGTGAAAAGCGTCAAATGCTGAAATGAATGATATTGACAAAGTACTACAGTCAAAAGGGAAAAGGATCGAAATTACCCGAAGAAACAAACAACAAAAAATAGCTCTGGGGTCTGCGGGCAAAACGCTTGGAAGAGAAGAGGTGAAACTCAGATCTGAGGAGTTTGCTGCAGTTTCTGGACTTTAAAACCTCTCTGTTTTTCATTCTTACGAAATATTTGGTCAAATTCATGCTGTGTTTCTGTTAGAACTGAGTCCTTTCTGGATAATGTGAAGGGCTGCTGTCCCTTTTCTAAACAGGAACAAAGATCACCTACAGGATGGGTCCAAGTGACAATTAGCATATTTAAAACTTTCTTTTTTTTTACTGCAAATAGATTGTGTTTGTAGTAAGAAAACACCATTGGTACACAAAAAAATGACTACCGATAAACTAATAAAATAGAAACTGAAAGACACTTTCATGGCCATCTAACTAATGCGTAACCTAGAATCTATCAGAACTTATCTGGTCCACAGAACAGGTATCTTTTTCTATCTTGTCAATATGAAGATACACATTTTCACATATCAGAAAACGGGATAAATCTTACAGGATGACATCTTATTTTCAGTGAAATACAGCAACTTAAACCAATTTCGTTTTATGTGCTTGTAAAATTGAGAGGGAGAGAAAGGCAGAATAATTTAAAAGATGCAGGTGCGTGCGTGTGTGCTCAGTCGCCTCCAACTCCGTGTGATCCCATGGACTGTGGCCCACCAGGCTCCTCCTCTTGCCTGGGATTTTCCAGGCAAGAACACCGGAGTGAGTTGCCATGCCCTCCTCCAGGGGATCTTCCAGACCCAAGGATCGAACCTGTGTCTCTTGTGTCTCTTGCATTGGCAGGTGGATTCTTTACCACTGGCACCACCTGGGAAGCCCAAAAGATGCAGGTAAGCCTGCTAATTATTCTGCTAAACAAGCCTCTGTCCTGGCAGGAGTGTGAGCTGAAGACATACACCTACCCTTTCTTCAGGCTGCTGAGTCCCCCATACCTCTTACACAGCAAGTATCTTGCTGAAACTAGTGCGATCCCAACATTTAGGGACAATGTTATTGTTGCTATTAATTCTGTTTTTAAAAAACAAGTATTTATTTGGCTGTGCCGGGTCTTGGTTGCACCATGTGGGATCTTTGCCACAACACACGAACTCTTAGTTGTGGCATGTGGGAACTCGTTCCCTGACCAGGGATTGAACCCGGGGCCCCTGCACTTGGTTTGCAGAGTCTCAGCCACAGGAGCACCAGGGAAGCCCCTAGAGTAAAGAACCTGCCTACCCGTGCAGGAGACCTAAGAGACATGGATTCAGTCCCTGGGTCTGGAAGATCCCCTGGAGGAGGGTTTGGCAACCCAGTCCAGTATTCCTGCCTGGAAACTTAGGGACAGAAGAGTCTGGCAGGCTGCAGTCCACAGGGTCACTGAGAGTCGGACACGACTGAAGGGACTTAGCATATATGCACAGTCTAAGCAGCTGCCTGAAGCCCACAGTAGTGAAATCACGTTCTTCGTTCCAAAAGAGCCATGCCCTCTCCCTCATATAGCTCCAGAATGCATCCATCTCTTAGCCAAGGGACTGAATCACAGCCCTTCACTGACCAACAATAGCATGTCCAGTTAGAATGCACACTGCATTTCAGCTTTAAGTGGTGTAAGCCACACAAAGCGCTCTCCATTTTAAAAAGGATGCAGTCACCTAATTCATGTGACAGGAGGGACAGTCAGGACACTGGGTCATTGTTATGCTTCATCGTCAGCTAGCACTGACCTCCTTCACCACTGATGTCAGGTCAGTGAAAAAGCTTGGGACTTCCTGTCAAAAACTCTCATGGAAGAAACAGGTGAAGGAATCTAAATATTCCCTTTCTCTGTGTTCTCAAACAAGAAGTTTATCTGTTGGTAGAGAGAGAACTGGTTAGGTCCGCCACTTTCTTTATTCATTATTTTTCAATAGGTAGAACAAAATATTCAAACTACCCAAAGGGAAATAAACATGAAATTGAATATATATATTTTGTTTATCTACAGGATGAGGTGGTTACATAGCATCAACGACTCAATGGACATGAATTTGGGCCAACTCTGGGAGATAGTGGAGGACAGGGAAGCCTGGTGCGCTGCCGTCCATGGGGTCGAAAACTATAGGACATGACTAAGTTAATGAACAACAGAACAACAATAAATTTTAAACATGCATGCAAAATAAATCTGTTTTGTGGCTAATATTTCAGCAATGGCTAATCGTCAAAACTCTTATAAGAATGTTGAGATGAGGAATAAATGGCTAAAAAATAGCCGAGTCTGAGAGTAGTTTCTAAAACAAAAGTAAGCTGAATGTTTTTCCCTCGTGTTCTAGAGATATTAAGACTAGCATGTGTCAGTCAGAAATCAATAAAAGAAAACCATTTATAACCATTTGGGGGAAAGCAAAAGACAAGAAGATCATACAGATCATCACCACAAATCGCCCTCTATCTTACTTACAAAATCCTGGATATTTTGTATTCAAATATCCCCACAAAGACCAATCAGCTGCCCCACACAGGCAAGGCATACCTCCAAAGTTAGTTACAAATGCATATTACATTTATACCAAAATAAAATGATTCTCAAGAGCAAAATCGCAGTGTCACAAACAGATTTTATGTGTGTGCTCAGTGGTGTCTGACTCTTTGTGACCCCAAGAACTGTAGCTCGCCAAGCTCTTCTGTCCATGGGATTTTCCAGGCAAGAATATTGGAGTGGGTTGCCATTCCCTTCTCCAGGGGACCTTCTGGACCCAGGGATGGAAACCCTCATTTCCAGCCTCTCCTGTACTGGCAGGTAGATCTTTACCACTGAGGCACCTGGGAAGCCATCAACAATTTCTAGTCAAATTCAAATGAGATAAAAAAGGTTTCTCATTATTACTTTGTGTGGTCCATTGTCATTTCAATTACGCACATATCTACCATCACTCCATCACCTTCTGCCTTTGTATGCTTCCCACTGTGAATCATGCTCTTTCTATTTGAAAAAATACGTTTAATATCCCTTTCACCGCAGGTCTGCAGTGTCAAATTCTCTGTTTCTGTTTGTCAGAAAATATCATTATTTAGTCCTCATTTTTGAGTCATATATTTTTTATATATCAAATCCTAGGTTTTAACAGTTAATTTTCTTCTGTACTTTAAACACGTTTCCACTGTCTTCTGAATTTTATTTCTATTGAAAGTCAGCTGTAAGACTTACTATGGTTTCTTTCCATTTAAATGTCATTTTTCTCTTTTTAGCAGCTTGATGATGATATACTTAGATGTGATTTCCTTTGCATCTATGCTGGGGGGTGTCATAGCACTTCTTGAATCTATATCTATGGCTTCATGTTTTTCACCAATTTTATAAATTCCTCTCTCCCTCTCCTCTTGGCTCTTCACAATATTCTGTGACCTGTATTTCAGTTCTGAGTGCTCAGTCACTCAGACGTGTCTGACTCTTTATGAACCCATGCACTGTAGCCCACCAGGCTCCTGTGCCCATGGAATTTTCCAGGGAAGAATACTGGAGTGAGCTGCCATTTCCTACTACAGGGAATCTTCCCGACCCAGAGATCAACCCACATCTCTTGCAGCTCCTGCATTGGCAGGTGGACTTTTTACCACTGCGCCACCTGGGAAGCATATTCCAGTTCACCCCACCTCTCCCAATTTACTCATTAAGTCAACTTAATATATTCTTCCCTTCAGTTACTCTATTTTTCAGCCCTTGAACTTTCATCCAATTACTTTGTATTTTAATTCCCTGCTGTCATGACATCTATTTTCTTGCATACACGTCTTACAGTTACTTTAAAATCCTTTATGAAAATCCCAGTATCTGGATTGTCGTTGTCCAGGCACGGGTTCGAAAAGAATTTCCAGACATGAGACTGAATGAGAGGGAAATGAAGTTTATTAGAGTGGGAGACGCTGTTAGAACAGCGGGCCAGCTCAAGGGAGAACAGACGTTGAACAAGGGTCCTTAGTCCACTTTTACACCCAGGGTACAAGGAGTGGGATAGGGGTCTTGTGGGTCATTTGCTGATTGGATGAGGCACGTATACTGGGTGGGGGGGAAGAGTAAGGCAAATACCTTCTCCCTATGGGATAGGAGGGGAGACAGGTTATATTGCTCAGGAGGACCTGAAATCTGTTAACAGTTGCAGCATGGGGGAGGGAAGGACGGTAAGGGTCTGGTTTTTCCATTTCTGCATTCCAAGACCCTCCTTGGTTTCACCTGCTCTTTCGTCCTTGGGTCCCCACATGATCACCCCTGGGTCTCTTTCTGCCCCCTCCGCCAGTGGTCCTGGCCTCTGGTGTCCCTAGCAATTTTTTGATCAAATTTCAGACAATGTATATGAAAATCTGTAAAGACTCTGTGGAGTATGTTAACTTCCCCAGAGAGGACTTATTTTGCTTCACGAAGGCACTTAGAGTAAGGGCAGACGATCTTAATCCAGCCTGCCGCTGAACTATTTCAACGCTGATGCTGAGTTTTTTGTGAGGGTTAATCTGTTTCTGGTTCACTCTAATTGTTGGCCTCTGGTCCACTGGGAATCCAAACTAAAAGTATGTTTATGGGCCCAGGTTCCTTGGCAGCTCCTGAATTGTGTCTCTGTCTCTCCCAAGCAAATGCATAATGAGACCTTGCCTATCAGCTTCATCAGCCTCTGAGTCGCCACTTTCTCTTCAATTTCTCAGCCTTTCAACGCTGCTGTTAGTTGGCAAATACTTCAAGAGAAACAGGAGAAGCAGTGATGTAGAATGTTGGGCGCACTTCTAAGCTTTTCCCTCCTGCCTGGGTTCTTAATCTCAGTCCCTGCTGCCTTCATAACCTTGAACTCCAGTTTTGATCCGTCCAGGTCCAAAAGACTTGCAACATTTGTGATCTACTTTGTTCCTTCTCAGCTGGGGCTCAAAATCAGGACATGCCTTGAGTCAAAAAGTGGTTCAGAATATCAGGAATGCTCAGTGCACGAGTGGATGTAGTTTTCGCCGTGGGTTATAGATATCTGCACATCCATGGAAAGGCCTGACCTTGAAGCTGGGCAGGTTCTGTGATTGCTTTGACCTACAGACTATGGCTGAAGTGATGCTCTGCCACGATCCAGGCTCAGGCCTGAAGAGACAGGTACCTTCCCCTTCCTGTCCCTTGAGAGTAATTGTTCTGGAAGAAAAGAGGTGCCTTCTTAAAGAAGTCTGACTCCCCTAAAACCACCAAGCTTGAGGAAACCCAAGTTTGCCACATGAACAGACAAGACATGAGGTTAGAGAAGACTCAGTAACTCCAGCCTTGGCACCATCTGCCTGTAATGGTAATGGGGACCCCAAGCAAGAATGACCCAGCTGAATCTGTCAACTCCAAGAACCATGAAGGATAATGATAAATTTTAAAAAATATTTATCGGAGTAAAACTGATTTGCAATGTTGTGTTAATTTCAGGTGTACAGCAAAGTGAACCAGTTATACATATACACACATCCACTCTTTTTTTTAGATTCTTTTCCCATTAGAGCCATTACAGAGTATTGATAAATTATTGTTTTAATAGTTTAACTCTGGGGGTGGTTTGCTTCTCTGTAACAGATAACCATACATCTTCTTTCTTCAAGTTTTAGCCTTCTGGTAGTCTCTCCAGCAAGAGAGAGAGAGAGTGTGTGCACACGTGTGTATGTGTATGCGTGTGTGTGTGGGTGGGTGCACAAAATGTTATTCCATGTCATTGCCTGACCTCAGTAATTAGACCTCAGTCTAATTCGAGATATCCCATCACACAGCTGGAAATAGAAGTCGTGTCCATGACAACCATAAAATCATTCATTAAGCCTTCAATGCCAACAACTTTCACGGTGTCAAAGTAACAGACACAGAACCTTGTGGCTGATCTTCTCATTCCATTCAGGCCTCTCATCAAGTTAGCCCATCAGGTGCACTTTCCAACTTTCCTCTGTTGAACAACATCCTCTGTCGCTTTTCACTCCTTTCACCATCTTTAACTTTCTTCATAGTGTTCCTCCCAACATCATACATCTGTACTTCTCTCCACAAAGTCGTTTCCATAAATTACACTGAATGACAATCGTGAAGGTTCTTCACAATGCCTGGTTCCCATTTTCCTTCCTGGCATATGCTAATAATTCACTTCCCTACCCTGGCCATGTGGTTGGTCACGGCCAATGAAAGGTGAGAAACTGACGTATGTCCCTTCGGCGTGAAGAGCCAGGGCACACTTTGCTACCCTCTCTTTCCCTCCACTATGTGATCAGCCTGGGCCCCAGGGTGAGAATAGTGACAGAATCCACAGTTGAAACTCAAAGAGTGCATAGAGTGAAAAGACATAAATCTTTTGTTGTGTTATTTTTTACAGTTCAATATATGTATATGCTTTTAATCCATTTATTCTTTATTGAGGTTGACAGTATCTCAACCTAACAATATCATATTAGTTCCAGGTGTGCAGCACAGTAATTCAGATATATATAGATAAAAATATAGATATAGATATTTGTAGATTCTTTTCTACAAAAGAATGGTCCCTTATAAGTTATGACAGAATACTGAGTATAGTTCCCTGTGCTATACAATTTGTTGTTTTGAACACCAGAAATTCAGGGGGCTATTTGTTAGTGTAGCATATCACAACTCATCCTGATTGCATCAAGCAGAACTTCCTATGTTATGGTCACTGCCGGAGACCCTTAGTAACTAGGGATTTACACAGAAGTAGCCAAAAATGTGAACAAGTTTAAGGAACTCACATCCTGATGTACTGAACACGTAACTAAGTTTTATAGATGACAGTTCTCTCATGATACGCTTCAAGCCTAAGAGTAGAATTCCATTGAAAATTCTCATTCCCTAAGTTCACCATCATTTTACTAGATTTTATTCACAAGTAAATCATCATCCAAGCATGACATTTTCTCCAAAGTGAGTCATTCACCTTCACTCACCCAAATTATCATGGTTTTAAAGAAGGAAAAACAGATTATTATCTGCAACAAGTGTGCTGGCTCTACATCAGTTCGCATTACGTGTCATTTGTGGCTCAGCCACAACTTTGCATCATCTGCACATTATTAATCTATTCAGTGAACTTGTAAATAAGCAAAAGTTGACTGCCCTCTGGATGGACCACGAGCATCATAACTCATTCCAGGAGGATTTCACCTCTGAGCTACAGGTATTTTCTTTATATTTGATATCTGACATACTCAAAGGTAATTTCCTAATGGTTCCTTTGAACATTATCACAGCAGTTTTGTAAAGACTTCAGGTGAAAATGGTCCCTTAAGGATCTGCCCTTAAAGGAAACCGAGGAGGAATCAGGACACAGAAGTGACAGTTTTTGTTCCTTGATATATAAAAAGAACTGTCACCTAGTACATAAACACTTCAGCTTAGTCTTAATATAAAAATGGCTTGATAAGTTGGTCCTAGCAGCAAGGAGATTAGAAAATTTAAAAAAAAAAAAAAAGTTTTTTCCAATGAGGAAAAACGAAGAAAAATATCCTATGAAGGTAAAACCAGGCCACATGACTCTCACCCAGGACAACTGGCTTGGGCAGAAGCATGGATGAGGCAACTGCAAATGAAAAGTTTTATTTTAGGAAAATTTGAGCACTTTTGTTTTAGTTTAGTTTGACTGGTTACTTCAATTTCTTCAATTTCTCATTTTAAATCATGCAAATTAAAAGTAACTGTGAGGGGTCATGTGAGTCATCACTCTCAAAAGATTCAACTGACTCCCTGAGTATTCTGAGATGAAGCCAACAAGTTTTAAGGTCCCTTCCCTGATGGCTCAGCAGGTAAAGAATCCGCCTGCCAATGTAGGAGACAGTAGGAGATGCTGGCTCAATCCCTGGGTCAGGAAGACTCCCTGGAGGAGGAAAATGGCAACCCACTTCGGTAGGCTTGCCTGAAAAATCCCAGGGACAGAGGAGCCTAGTGGATGACAGTCCAAAGGGTTGCAAAGAGTCAGACACGACTGAGTAACTAAGCAGCAGCAGCACCCCATGTAGATCAGCACATCCCAGAAGCAAGAAGTCCACAGGGAAGAAATAAGACCCTCAGGTTCTCACACATCTTCCTTTTTTTTTTTTTTGGCTGCACCATATAGCATGTGGGATCTTAGTCCCCCTACCAGGGATCAAACCCATGTCCCCTGCAATGGAAGTGCAGAGTCTTAACCAGTGGACCACCAGGGAAGTCCCCACGTCTTCCTTTTATGCTTGGCTCAATTTCATCCCATTGTCCTTATCAAAATCTCTTTTCTTATTATACCCCAGCCATCTTCCTTCCTGACTCTTATAATCGGAAAATTATCATTTTCAGGTTGCAAATCATTCTTGCACCAGACTGGAGTATGGACTCATTAATTAAAAGGCAGATGCTCCAGAAGGGGAAAAAAAGGTTATCTGTGCAATCATGAGCAGGAGTTTGTAATGCAACAAATCAGACTATAAGCATCTCTGGTTTTCCAACTTCCACCTTTACAAAGGGACATCTCAAAGCCCTTGTGGTATTATGGCCACATCTGATCCATTTTCATGTTCTAAACTCCAAATTATTTCATTTTTGTCATTTTTCTGTATAAACATACAGCTTTTTCATACAGCTTTTTAAAATACTACTTTTAAGGATACACATGAGCTCTTCTACAATGTATAACTAAATACCAAGCACATACAAGCATAAAACCATATTTCTGTTTTTCAGAGGAAAAAGCAAATCCCTCCTTTCATTTAAGGCATGAATCTAAAACCAAAACAAAACCAAAACTCTTGGAATGGAGTATGCTTTGACGTTACAAAAAGCTAACTGTTTTATTTATATAATTAGATTTGGTTTTACTACAGTTGTGTGCATATAGTACCCATGATGCATACATACACAATATAATTACTAAATTACAACATCACTGACTCCTCCCCAAATATATAGTTTTACCACTTAGAAAACCTATTTGGTCTAGTTGGTCACTGTGTGAATGTCATTGATCAAAGAGGCTGGAGACAAAATAGCAGTAAGAAACTGATTTTTATGGAGGTCAACTCCTTGCTCAGTATTTCCTACATGATGACTCATTTGAATCTTGCAACATTCCCATGACTAACATATCCGAATACCCATTAAGCAGATAAGAGAACTGAGTCAGAGGATGTTCACGCTCAACAGTTAATACATAAGCAGAGCTGAACTATTCACAATCGCCAAGACGTGAAAGTAACCTAAATGTTCATCAACAGATGAATGGATAAAGAAGATGTGGTACATATATGTAATGAAATATTACTCAGCCATAAGAACAAAGGAAGCAATGCCAACTGCAATAATGGATGGACCCAGAGATTATCAAACTAAGTAAGTCAGAGAAAGACCAATACCGTATGATATCACTTGTATGTGGAATCTAAAATATGGCACAAATGGAGTTATCTACGAAACAGAAACAGACCCACAGACATAAAGAGGCATATAGTTGCCACTGAGGGTGACGGAGGGGGGGATTGGGAGTTTAGGATTAGAAGATGCAAACTAGTATATATAGAATGGATAAACAATAAGGACCTATTATATAGCACAGAAAACTATATGCAATATTCTGTGATAAACCATAATGGAAAAGAATATGAAAAAGAGTATATATACATAACATATATATAACTGAATTACTTTGTTGTATACCTGAAACTAATACAACATTGTAAATCAACTATACTTTAATAAAGTATTTTTTTAAAGAAATATGCAGGAGTTCACTGGTGGACCAGTGGTTAGGAGTCTGCCTGCCAATGCAAGGGACACAGGTTCAACCCCTGGCCTGGGAAGATTCCACATGCCTTGGAGCAACTTAACCCACGTGCCACAGTTATTGAGCCTGCATGCCTTAGAGCCAAGTTCCACAACAAATGAGAAGCCCATGTGCCATAACTAGAGAGTGGCCCCAGTTTGCCACAACCAGAGAAAGCCTGCGTGCAGCAACAAAGACCCAGTGCAGCCAAAAATGAATACAATTTAAAATAAAAATGGTAAAAAAAAAAAAAAAAATACCCAGAGCTGAAATTTTCTCTTCTCGCTGAATGACCACCTGAACGCACCCACAGGCTCTCCACAACGCCACACTGCACACCACTTCCGAGCTTGTCGAATAGGGATACATGGGAATATTTGTAACAGCCAAGAGAAAAACACTCACAGACACAACCATAGCCTTCTGTTCGCTAAGAACTTGCACTGCAATGGAGGTTTCCACGTATTAGTAGACCTGAGCTTTGAAAACTCAGACCTCTGACTTAATTTTTGGAGATCTTAAACGTAAGAACTGAGGAATGTAGATGCCCAGGTCTGAAAGCAGGGGTGGATCTCTCTCCGGGGCTCACACTGACATTGCCAGGGTCATGACGTGGAACATGACTTGAAGACAGAGGAGGGACCAAACCAACAGACAAGTTTCATGTAAATATGAGATGTTACACTGTGTGGGGTTTGGGGAGTTGTTGTTCAGTCGCTCAGTTGTGTCTGACTCTGCAACCCCATGGACTGCAGCACGCCTGGCTTCCCTGTCCTTCACCAGCTCCCGGAGTTTGTTCAAACTCATGTCCACTGAGTTGGCGATGCTGTCCAACCATCTCATCCCCTGTCATTTGGGGAGTGTTGAGCTATTAAACATTGTTTTGATTTCTCTTTGTTCACAGAGGTCCAGGTGTGAACAGCACATCTTACAAACATGTTCTCTGTAGAAACCAGATGTTTTCTCAAATACTTCCCTGAGTAAAGAGCCTGAGGGGTCATTCCATCAGAGCAACTTTCTGCAGATGGATTAGGACTTTTTAGGAAGGTTAGCAAGTCAACAGGCTGAGCTACATATTTGGTACTGCTTTTGGTATGTTTTAATTACTATGAACTATGAGTTATTAATATGTAAGCGAGGACACACAAACTGAGGACCTTTCCATGGCAAAAAACAAAGCAAATACTTTTCTTAATTCTTGTTGTTGTTCAGTCACTAAGCCATGTCCAACTCTTTGTGACCCCATGGGTGTGGCACGCCAGGCTTCCCTGTCCACTATCTCCAGTAGTTTGCTCCAAATCATGTCCACTGACTCAGTGATGCCATCCAACCATCTCATCCTCTGTTGCCCCCTTCTCCTCCTGCCTTCAATCTTTCCCAGCATCAGGTCTTTTCCAGTGAGTCAGTTCTTCACATCAGGTGGCCAAAGCTGAGCTTCAGCTTCAGCATCAGTCCTTCCAATGAATATTTAGGGTTGATTTCCTTTAGGGAAATCCCTTTAAAAGAAAAGGGCCATCAAGAAACAGCAGCAGCCACTTTGATGGATTCCAGCAGACTCTGTCACAATAAAAACACATTTCATAAGCAGTTACTGGTGCACGTTGATATCAGCACTAAAATAAGAGTGAAACTCAGGTCGATTATTTACCTTGGAGAGAACAACATCTCAATATTCATGCAAATATTAGCGCCGTTAAGAAGATACAGTCTCTATTCTTGATCCTTTTGTCCAAACATCCAGCTTAGATGTAGACAAAGGCAGATGTTGCTACCCGCAGGGAAAACCGACTTCTACAGAAGGAATCAGGACCCAATTTGCATACGGAGCTAATCCAGGCACGTGCAACAAGATATTTTTTCCATGCTGAACAGTTTCCCCATTATTTGGAAATGAGTTGACTCACTTTTCACGTTTACAATTTGAAAACCTCCCAACTCATTATAGACTTTTTTTTTTTCTTTTTCCGCCACTCAGAAGAGATTTTCCTCTTTCAGGCTGCCATCATAAATAGTAAATTGAAAAATTGTTCATTTATCACAAGTTGCCACATTGTGGATGACATGGTACACACGCCGGCATTTATACTGCTTTCAACTGGAGATCATTGTAACTTTAGAAACATACAGAAGCTGGTCTAAAAGAACAAGGATGTTGACTACAGCATTATTTACCATTGTGAAAAATCAGAGACAAGCAAGCAGTGCAGTGCAATACAAGTCACTCAGTTGTGTACGACTCTTTGCGACCTCATGGACTATAAAGTCCATGTAATTCTCCAGGCCAGAATACTGGAGTGGGTAGCCTTTCCGTTCTCCAGAGGATCTTGCCAACCCAGGAATCAAACCCAGGTCTCCTGCATTGCAGGAGGATTCTTTACCAGCTGAGCCACAAGGGAAGCCCAGAGACAAGCAAAGTGTCTGCCTTTATAAAATAAATTACAAGATGATAGCATTGTTTGATTTGTAAAATAAGTGTACGTCTACATGCTGCTTCCCTACAGCTGTGCATGTCGGGCACTGCACAATCTCAGCAGGCGTCCACATCACAGTCTGTATCATGGGCAGGAACTCTTTCTGAAAAGGATCAGATAGTCAAGGTCCTTGATGTCAGTTCCACAATTACTCAACTCTGTATGTGTGTGTGCGCTCAGTTGCTAACTGTGTCCGACTCTTTGGGACCCCCATGGACTGTTGCTCACCAGGATCCTCAGCCCATGGGATTTTCCAAGCAAGAGTACTGAAGTGGGTTGCCATTTCCTCCTCCAGGGGATCTTCTCAACCCAGGGACTGAACCCATGTCTCCTGCATCTCCTGCATTATCAGGCAGATTCTTTACCAGTGAGCCACCTGGGAAGCCCATTCAACTCTGACGCTGTAGCAAAAAGCAGCCAAAAATACAACTGAATGAGTGTGGCCGGATTCCAATAAAACTTTTTATCCAGACACTGAAATGGGAATCTCATCTAATTTTTACCTGGCATGAAATATCATTCTTTTGATTTTTAAACCATTTTCAAATGTGAAAACTGCTTTTAGTACAAGGACCTCCCCAAAACAGGTGTCAGACTGGTAATGACCATTGACTGAAGAGCCACAGATGTCTCAGCCTGATCTGTGTGAAAGTCGCCAAATGAACTTGTGTTCAATGCAGTCTGCACTGCCTGACATGAAGATCTCATCTTGCCGAAACCAAGTTGGAGGATTTTCACACCTAAATGCAAACACCTGTTATCTCTAAAACCTTTTGGGGTGGGAGTACTGATGAGAATTTGCAAGTTTTACCTTATTTGCTGAGTGTATGCATTTTTCTAAGTAGAAATACACAACCAATTCTTTCCAAAGGCTATAGAAGGAGAAGCTAAAGCTGATTGTTTAGGGCCCACACTCAGGTAAAAGTGACTCCCCTGTGTGTCTGAGTAGTGGTATCCACCTGGAAATGGACAGGAAGAGCTGGGTTTAAAAAGCAGCACACTGGGATTACAAGGTTTCCTATGTTGTCCTGGACACAAAGCAGTGCTTTACCACAATTCACAAAACTGTCACTGATGTTTTATGAACTTTTCAGTGTGTCTATTACAGTGGATGATGGAAAGATGAAAAGATTCCTGGAGAAACTAATCTTCCTTCCTTTAAATACTCTCCAAACTTCCCTAAAACAATCAAGAGGCTGAGTCTGCACATTAAAAATTAAAAGAAATTGTGCAGTAATTAAACAATTACATCTAAAATACCACCCTTAAGTCCAAATCACTGCCACAAAGCCTCCTTTCACTATGATGGAAAACAGATAGATGGAAATTTTTTCTGAACTGTGTAGAAAGATTTGAGATCCCATTACAGTTTAACAAATGCCCACTGAAAAATGACTCCACAATATTTCTTTGTCTGTATCTCACCTCAATCACACTTGCTGGAACTGGCAGTTACAAAAGAAAAGTTACAAAAAACTGCTCTGCGTAATCCACTCTGGTGTACATTTAACTTAGGAAATCAACATTTCTTTCTTTCTTTCTTTTTTTTTTTTTTTTACTTTTTGGCTGTACCTCACCACCATGGAAGATCTTAGTTCCTCAATCAGGGATCAAACCTGTGCCCCCTGCAGTGAAAACATGGAGCCTTAAACCCTGAACCGCCAAGGAAGCGAACATTGTTTTTAAATGAAGTCGACATTGGTTTTAAATGACAGATGAGGGCTTCCTAGACACTGACAAGGATGCTATGGTGTCCTAAACCTCCAAAGAGAAGCACAGAAAACACAGACCAGGGATAAGGGGGAGAGTCAGCCGGCTGGAAGGACAGAGCTACGGTGTACCACATGAAAAGGCCCCCAAAAACAACTCCTCACCCAGCCACAAGCCTAAAGAGGAGAGAGCTCACAGAAAGTGATGACTTCTTCAAGGGTCAGTGGGGCTAGTGTCAGAAGCCCGGACACTCCTCCCGGTTCACTGTAGACTGAGCCTCATTCTTGAAGAGCCTGCTGTGGGATTGATTGGGAATCTGGAAATAGAAGAGGATCTGGGGGGTTCTTTGATTGAATCCTTTCAAAAGGACCATCAGCCTCTGTCTGGGAGGGCAGATGCCTACTGCCAGCCCTCCGCATCCATTCCCGTACTCTGCCCTCAGCTCCTTCAGGATCCAACTATGCATCTCATCTTCTGCGCAGTTGTTAAAATCACTCCAGATGCACGGGTACTTCTGTCTTTTTCTAACGTTTATTTATGTGACAGACTTGTCTCATTCTGAAAATGACTCGAAGTGTCCTGCCACTGGCGACCACTTGGTTATCCCATGCTGGGCATCTCACAGGTAGGGTTAGAACCAGCATGGCCCCAAATCATTCTTTCTCTCTGCGTGTGTGTCTTCTTCTCCACATGTTGGATTTCTCTCTCCTTCTCCTCTCTTTCCTCTTTCTAATTCTGATGCCTGTTTCTGCGTTGTATCTGTATGAACAGCTATCTCTCCACTCCTGATTTTAGAGTTCTTTCTGGAAGAACCAATTTCTCAACCTCTCTCGCCCTTTCTCTTCCTCTCTGCCTCCTCCTCTTCCTCTTTCTGGGTCTCCCACATTCCCATTCATGATGGCAAACACTTACAGGAACCAGTAATAAACCTGCTGAACTTCCCAGGGCAGGTGTTTTCTCCTCAGTCTTCAGAATGAGTGTGATTTAAAATATACATACATATATATATATTTATTTGTTTGTTTTCAGCTGTGCTGGGTCTTTGTTGCTGCACAGGTTTACGGTGGGCAGGGGCTACTCTCTGGTTGCGGTGCACAGGGTTCTCACTGCGAGGGCCTCTCTTGTTGCAGAGCACGTGCATTCAAGTCTCGCGCATTCAGGTTTCAGCAGTCGGGGAACGAGGGCTCAGCAGTTGTGGCTCCCGGGGCTCTACGGCACAGGCTCAGGAGCTGTGGCCCACAGACTCAGTTGCTCCACAGCATGTGGGATCTTCCTGGATCAGGGATCAAACCTGTGTCTCCTGCATTGGCAGGAGGATTCTTTACCGCTGAGCCACCATGGAAGGCTCAACTGCGATGTTTTAACTCAAATAAACAGCCCACGGAATAGAAGTAAGGAGGTCTGGGAAACACAGAAGAAAACTTATGCACAGCCACAGAGCAGGACACAGATGGAGGTTCCAGAACATAGCTGGACCATCTTCTGTTTTGTAACTTTCATCTTTTAAGGATGTTTCCTGATTTTCTCATATGGAAAGATCCTAGACTTTGGTATTCCTAAAAACATTTCCACTGGGTAAAAGAGAATAAATTTCATTTATTTAATAGGACATCTGTGTGTCTCCGGCCCCCAGCGTTTACCATGTGAAGTGGAGGAGAGAGACGAGGTGAGAACCTCGTTTACTCTGTATGACAGAGTGAAATAAAACAGAAAGAGAAAAACAAATATCATATATTAACATATATGTGGAATCTGCATGCATGCACGCTAAGTCGCTTCAGTCGTGTCTGACTCTTTGTGACCCCATGGACTGTAGTCCACCAGGCTCCTCCGTCCATGAGATTCTCCAAGCAAGAATACTGGAGTGGATTGTCATGTCCTCCTCCAGGGGATCTTCCCACCCAGGGATCAAATCCGGGTCTCCTACATTGCAGGCAGACTCTACCATCTGAGCCACCAAGGAAGCCCTATGTGGAATCTAGAAAATGGTATAATGATCTTATTTGCAAAGTAGAAACAGAGACACAGACGTGGAGAACAAACGTGGACATCAAGGGGGTAGAGGGATGTGGGATGAACTGGGAGAACTGAGATTGACATACGCACGCTATTGGTACTATGTATAAAATAGATAACGAACAAGAACCTACGTTACAGCACATCAAACTCTACTCAGTGCTCTGTGGTGACCTAAATGGTAAGGAAACCTAAAAAAGAGGACACATGTGTATATGCACAGCTGACTCACTTTGCTGTACAGCAGAAACTAACACAACACAGTAAAGCAACTGTACTCCAGTAAAAATAGAAAAAGAGGTTAGAACCTAAGGTAAAAATTGTACATACTCCAGATCATCTTGAAAAATCCCTTAAGCTTCCAATAACACACAGTACACATTCTAGTGCAGAATTCTCATGCCTTCTGATGTGTCAGAACCACATGACGAGACAAAAGAAAGGTTATACACAGATACCTTGCAACCAGCCTTCTGCCCTAGGTTGGCTGTCACCACCTGGGGCCCATCGCTGGTGACCAACACTCAAGTTGGCCTGCACGTCCAGAAGTTTCACATCTTCTGCATTAACCAAATCTTCTATACTATCCAAAGTCAGTTTCCTTTTTTTAAATTTTATTAAAGTGTAGCTGATTTACAATGTCATGTTAATTTCTACTATACAGCAAAGTGACTCAGTTATATATACACACACATTCTTTTTCAATTCTTTTCCATTATGGCTTATCACAGGATATTGAATAGTTTCCTGTGCTATACAGTAGGATCTTGTTTATCCACCCTATAACAGATCTAGTCACTTCTATTTTAAGATTTTTGTGTGTGTAGACCATTTTAAAAGTATTTGTTACAAAATCGCTTCTGTTTTGTATTGGTTTTTTGGCCTCAAGGCACGTGGGATCTTAGTTCCTGGAGCAGCGATCAAACCCATACTACCTGCATTGGAAGGCGAAGTCGATACTAGACTGCAAGGGAAGTCCCACAGATCTGTTTTCTTAATACAAGTCTTAACAGAGAACCTAGGCTTGAAAGCACCTGTCACATGTTTTGCACACAGGCACTGGGTTGACACTGCCAGGTGTGAATTTTGCAGGGTCCACATGCAAACTATTCTGTTCTCTGCAGAGTTACAGGAATGAACCCTTTTGCCCTTGGTCTTAGGTCCCTGCTAGATGTTGTCTACCTGAGATTTGTATCTTACTGGGGATGGAAGTATGTTCTAGGGAAGGGGAAGGTTTTGTTTGGCACCTAAAAGTAAGGAGAGCACACTTGCACCTCCACTAACTCCTCACAAGGAATCAAGAAAAACCCAGAGCGACTTCCAAGTAAGAGCATTCCATCATGTTGCAAAGGCATGACACTAGGTGACCACTGTGACCAAGAAGGAAAGTAATGCAATGATGCAAACTAAGAGAGTCACCACGGGGAAAGGGGGGCTGGCCTCAGTTTTCTCATCTGTAAAATGAGCTAGCGCTCAATCAAGTCCTCACCCGCCCCGAACCACCTTGCATCACACTCTTCATCTGAGTGTTCAGTATGCAAGGCGAGCTGATGAGGCTTCAAGGTGGTCCTGGGGGGCCCTCATACACCACCTCATGTATATCATCTCTCATACATCATACATCACGCCTCATACATCATCTCACCCACCAGATACAGTAAGCACTAGAGTCACCCCACGTTACAGAAGGAAGAATGATACGGAGCCCCAGGCAACAGGATCAGTGATGGGCAGGAGGAGGCTTCCACCCGCACCAGGAACAGCAGGCTTTTCCTGGATCTGTAAGCATCTCTCCACACTCTAGAGCCCTTCAGGAAACGCACTCCAATGAGATGAAGCAAAGGGCAAGAGAAACCAACCTCATGGAACAAACCAAAACCATAACGCATGCTCTCCACTGGGAGAGAGTCTTGAAATCCTTTTCTCCCCATGGCACACAAGGTAGCATCTACTGGATGCCAGGCACGCCCCTATTCATGGATGCCATCCTCACCCTGTAACTGAGCAGGACCGTATGAGGTCTTCCCAGAATAAATTCCCTCCCATGTCCTCCACCTGCCTTTTGTCTGTAGAAAAACTTTAGTCAAAGAATAAATTCAATCAGATTAAGGAGAAAATGCAGAAAGGAAAACAGTCAAGCACAACAAAAGAATAATACTTTAGGCATTAAACAAACAGGACAGGCTGCCCCAAAATGTGTCTCAACAGCATACTGACTATTTTGAATTTAAATCATTTAAGAAACATGTGGTGCCAATGAGGAGGATGGGGAAGGGAGGGAGTGGGAGTTTGGGGTTATCAGATGCAACTATTTATATATAAAATGGATAAACAACAAGGTCCTACTGTATAGCACAGGGAACTATATTCAATAGACTGTGATAAACCATCATGGAGAACAATACAAACAAGACTATATATGTGCATAACTGAGTCAATTTGCTATACAGCAGAAATTAACACAACATTGTAAATCAATTACATTTTAATAAAATTTAAAAAAGAAATGGCCAATGCAAGAGGGACACTCTGACCCTCCTCTCTCTACCTGAAGCAGAACATAAAGGTCCATGAGAAAGGTACCCTCCCCGCATATGCATGTAGAAGGACACCACTGGCACCAGAGATGGGGGATTCAGATCAAGAAGCTTGCACACAAAACCATGTTACTTCTGCACTTCATGACCCCAAGCCCCAGCTCTGCTTAGATTCTTTGCTCAGTGAGCAGCACCCACACCTAAGTTTCTTTTTCCTGCCAACCTCAAATGTATTGTTTCTTGGGATACATGTATACACATAGCTGATCCACTTTGCAGCACAGGAGAAAGTAACGCAACACTGTAAAGCAACTATACTCCAATCAAAAAATAAAAATAAAATTTCAAGAAAAGTATGGCTTCTTTATCTAAAAAGTATAAAAGCTGCCTGCCTTGGCCACTTCTTAGGTCCCGTTTCTATGAGTCCTCCATGCACATGAATTAAAATGTGTTTCTATCCCTCCCCCGCCGCCCTGCTCATTTGTCTGGTGCCCATTGTATTATTAGTTCAGCCACTAGCTCTCAAGAAAGGTGGGGGTGGGAAGAGTCTCCCCCTCCCTGACACTCACATACGTTATCCATTTTTGTTAATGAACTAGTTGCCCAACTTTTTAAAATCGGGACTTTTCCCATAAAGACCTGGATTGACAGTTTCTTGTGGGCACTTGGAAGTTCTAGCCACAGGGCACTTACCCTGCACCTGGGAATGGGTCCTTGGCCACGAGTCAGGGCCTCCACACCCCAGGTCATCATCCTCAACCCGCCTCCTTTCCTCCAATCTTTCCATCACCCCATCTGCCTTTCAGAATGTAACCTGTTAAGATAAACTGTGCACAATTTGGAAGTAAGGCAACAAGTTCACCACGTGCCCTTTCAAGATCATGTGAAAATGTCACGGGATTCTCCTGGGAAACAGGACTCCACTGGACTCACCGTTTACTATTGATCAGGGCCCAGACTCTGTAAATAGAGATGTTAAGTTGCTGAAGACTGACAAGCTGAAAACGACTTTTGTCCAGGAGAGGTGCAAATCGTTTCTGCCACATGGAAAAGAAAACCTCAGAAGTGATCTTTTTTTTAATGCCCAGGAGGCATCAAACTTTACAATTGTATTCCAGCATCCTTTTACTTTTTCCACTGAACGTGTGTGTGTGTGTGTGTGTCTATGTATCAGTTTCTCACAATCCCCTTTTCTTTAGCTCTACCACGTCACCGACTCCAAATTTGGCTTATTTTGCTCCATTATGTTTTGAACTTTTGAAAATGTTATATTTTTGAACTGTGTTGCTGGAGAAGACTCTTGAGAGACCCTTGGACAGCAGGGACATCAAACCAGTCGATCCTAAAGGAAACCAACCCTGAATATTCATTGGAAGGACGGGTGCTAAAGCTGAAACTCCAATACTTTGGCCATCTGATGCGAAGAGCCAACTCACTGGAAAAGACCTTGACGTGGGGAAAGATTGAGGGCACAAGGAGAAGGGGACGACAGAGGATGAGATGACTGGATGGCATCATCAGCTCACTGGACATGAGTTTGAGCAAACTCTGGGAGATAGTAAAGGGCAGGGAAGCCTGGTGTGCTGCAGTCCATGGGGTCGCAGAGTTGGACACGACTGAGTGACTGAACAACAATGTTTTGAAAAATCACACTTTTTAGAATGTTCTACTCTGACAAACCTTTGGCTCTTCCAATGGAATAAAGCTAGAGATGCGCTCCTTGCAAAGTTGCTTTGAAAAGACTGACTTGGATCCAGACCTTTCCCAGAACACAGAAGAGGAGGAAACACTTTCAAACTCATTTGACAAGGCCAGTCTTCCCCTCATAACAAAACCAGCAAGGCCACCACAAAAGAGAAAGAAAATGAAGTCACTCAGTCATGTCCGACTCTTTGCGACCCCATGGACTGTAGCCCACCAGGCTCCTCCATCCATGAAATTTTCCAGGCAAGAGGACTGGAGTGGGTTGCCATTTCCTTCTCCAGGGGATCTTCCCGACCCAGGTCTCCTGCATTGCATTTACCATCTGAGCCACCAGGGAAGCCCCACAAAAGAGACAATGACAGGCTAACATCCCTGATGAACACAGATACAAAAATCCTCAGCAAAATATTAGCAAAATGAAATTAACAACATAAAAGAATCACAGGCCATGATCAAGTGGGATTTATTCCAGGGAAGCAAGGATGGTAAAAATAGACAAATACATAAATAAAACAAGGGACTTCCCTGGTGGTCCAGTGGTTAAGACTCCACACTTCCAATGCAGGGTGTGAGTGTTTGATCTCTGGTCAGGCAACTAGTTCCCAGATGCCGCAACTCAGAGTTTCGCATGCGGCAACTAAAGATCCTGTGTACCTCAGCTAAGATCTGGTATAGCCAAATAAATAAATAAAAATAGAAAACGTATATATATATATATACACACACACATATATATACATATACATATATAGTTTTTTAAATAAATAAATAAAATAAAAGACTGACTTGGAAAGCCACAAAAAGCAGACACTCTCACCCCTATATTTCAGGCCCCTAAATCAGGCCACCTCTATATTTCAGGCCCCTAAATCAGGCAGGAAATTTCAAGTTCAATAACCAACCAGGGACAGGTGAGATCTTAGTTCCCAGACCAGGGATTGAACCTGCACCCTCCTGCAGTGGAAGCCGGGAGTATCAACCACTGGAGAAGGAAACGGCAATCCACTCCAGTATTCTTGCCTGGAGCATCCCATGAAGAGAGGCACCTGGCAGGCTACAGTCCATGGGGTCACAAAGAGTCGGACACGACTGAAGCGACTTAGCACACAAGCACACACGGGCTGCCAGGGAAGTCCTGATGCTGCATATTTATGGTATGCTCAATGCACGTGCATCTCTTCACCGATAAAGCACCAAGTACACCTGTCCTTTCCATTTACTCTGAGCCACTAGTTCAATCTATTCCTTCTGTGCTGTCTGAACTTTTCATTTCCAATAGATTCAGACTAATTCATCACAGCTGCCGATGTTGATCACTTGTGCCTTCTCCTCACATCCTGGGGTGCTACCTGCTGACAGCCTTAAGAGAATTTAGAAATAAATCTAATAGAGGGGCTTTCACGCCAGAGAACTGTTTACTTGAATTCCATCAAGAGGCGACACAAGTAGAATCCAAGAATGGGTCTGGGATTCAAAAGCACTTAGCTAAGACATTTACCTACGCACTGCCTAGAACCATTCCATGGTAATAAAATAAAAACACCATTGAAAGTTGACACCGCCTGGGCTAAATGCTTGCTGTTTGAAGATGAAGCAAGATGAGCTTAGTTTAAAAAAAAAAAAAAAGCCACAGTAGCCAAGCTACAAGACTGAAGCATCTGACAACGCGCCTTGTGTCTCAATGAAAAGAGAGGATACTGGTGGATGCAGACCAGCAACGGAGGAATTCCAGGGCAGATTGAAATGGGGACCCAAGGCCACTCATCAATCCACTCCGAGAACCGAGGCATGGCAAAGGAACTTGGTTCATCAGTACCGTCTTTCTAGATTCCATATATATGCGCTAATGTACAATATTTGTTTTTCTCTTTCTGACTTACTTCACTCTGTAAAACAGGCTCCAAGTTCATCCACTTCAGTTCAACTGACTCACATTCATTCCTTTTTATGGCTGAATCTATTTGCAGGGCAAGAATAGAGACACAGATATAGAGAAGAGACTTGTGGTTACAGCGGGGGAAGGAGAAGGTGGGACAAATTGAGAGCAGCATTGAAACATACATATTACCATATGTAAAATAAATAGCTAATGGAAAGTTGCCATATAACACAGGGAACTCAACCCAGTGCTCTGTGACAATCCAGAGGGGTGGCATTAGGAGGTGGGAGGGAGATTCGAGAGGGAAGGGATATATATATATACTTATGGCTGATTCACGTTGTTGTATGGCAGAAACTAATATTATCTGGTAAAGCAATTATCCTTCAATTAAAAACAAATTTAAAAAAAAGAAAGAAAAGGCACTGACTTGGAGCGGGCAACAGGGTGGTTGTCAGACAAATACGAGCTGTGTCACATGAAAGTTGCCATAATTTTTAGATCGGGCAAGGGTCTTAATTACAGACTTCGTGTCTGTCTTAGAAGCTGGGTTTAAAAGGAGATGTTTCTAGATGGCTAGGGGGAAGCTGCTGTATAGCACAGGGAGCTCAGCTCGGTGCTCTGTGATGACTAGAGGGGTGCAATTGGGGATGGTGGGAGGAAGATCCAAGAGGGAGGGCATATATGTATGCTTGCATGCATGCTTTCGCTCCAGTCATGTCCAACTCTTTATGGCTCTGTGGATTTTAGCCCACCAGGGATCTATCCATGGGATTCTCCAGGCAAGAATACTGGAGTGGGTTGCTGTGCTGTCCTCCAGGGGATCTTCCCAACCCAGGGACTGAACCCGTGTCTCTTATGTCTCCTGCATTGGCAGGTGCGTTGTTTACCACCAACACCACCTGGGAAACCCAGATATATATAGATTTAGCCAATTCACTTTGCTGTACAGCAGAAACTTACAAAATATTGTAAAGTAACTATACTCCAATAAAAAAAAAAGGAGACACTTCTTCTATGGGATTACTGGTGGGGAACATTGGGAATCCTTACAAAACAGAAAGGGATGGATCCTGTACTATGGCTAAGGGACCAGCCCACAGTCACAGAAATCAGTAGATGCCCAGAGGCAAAACTGCATCCTTCCCAAGAAACCCACAGGTGCTCACCTTCCTTCCTACAGGGTTACCCTTGCAGAGGCTGAGGTGCACAGTGTCTGACATTTCACGTTAAAATGGGGAGTCTGCTATTTTAAGTAACCTCCTGGTCAGCTCTTTTGTAAAATGAAGAGCCTTAGTTTACAGAGCCTAATACTCCCACTTTACAAGGATGGGGTTTTGTCTTTGTTTTTTTGTGTGTATCAAGTTTGCTACACAGCCCTTACACATTCATACCCAAGAGAGACATCCATGAGCCTGACTAAGTTCTGCTTCACAATAACGCATGTGTCCTAACAGTTATTAGAAAGCCAGAGCACAGGGAACTATGTCTAGGATCTTATAATAATCTATAAGGGAAAAGAATCTGAAAAAGTATATATGTATATATATATATATATAAACTGAATTCTTTGCTGTACACCTGAAACTGTCACAACACTGTAAATCAACTAGATTAATAGTGAACACAAGTAAATAAACAGGGCTTCGCTGGTAGCTCAGTGCTAAAGAGACCGCTTGCCAAGGCAGGAGATGTGGGTTCGATCTCTGATCCAGGAAGATCCCACATGCTGTGGAGCAGTTAAAGCTGGTGCGCCACAACTACTGAGCCTGTGCTCTAGAGCCCGAGGGCCGTAACTACTGTAGTCCATGTGCTGCAACTACTGAAGCCTGTATACACCCTAGAGCTCGAGTTCTGCAACGAGAAGCCCCTGCACCGCAACTGGAGAGTAGCCTCCTGCTCACTGCAACTAGAGAAAATCCTGAGCAGCAATGAAAACCCAGCACAGTCAAAAGTAAATGAATAAATTAAATTAAAAAACAAATAAACAAACGTAAAATATATATGCATATATTGGGGGGTTGGTATAAAATCAGTGGCTTTCTTCAGAGAAGAAGCAAGTCTGTAGCTCCAGCGTATTTTAGTATATAAAATACCCAGCGTGGTGACATAATGGTTTGGGGGGTTTCTTCCGGGAGGGGGTATAACAGAATTTTTCCTTTTGTCCTTTGCTGGTTTCAGCACTCCCATGCACTGCTGCAGCATCAGTCGCCAGAGTCCAGCAGCTGTGTTTAGTCCAGGGCTGTGGTGGTTTGGAAATACGCCTGTGATTCTTCTACCACTCATACTCTTACTAAAGTCGCAGGCTGACTGTACCACTGGCAGCCCCAGTGAGGCTGGAACTGCTATTACCTTCCAAAGAGTAGCACATGGTGACTCCAGCAGAGGTCACAAGGGACATCGCTGCTCCCAGCCTGCCCTCTCTGGGTCACTCTCTCTGGGGGAACCAGTGCCACCTTGGAAGGAGACTAACAGCCTTGACAACTGGCCCAGTTGGGAAGGAACCAAAGCCAACTTGCCAGGAGAGATGAATGCTTCTCCAGCTCAGCCAAATTTTCAAATGATTGCAGGCTGCAGGCTTCAAGTCTCCTAGCTGAGGACCCGGACATCATAAAGCAAAGACAAGCCACCGCCACAGGGCCCTGCCTGAATTTCTGTCCTACCTGAAATGATAAATGCTTATCTTGCTTTACCTTACTGTCACCATCTGGAGGTTGTTTGTTCCTTTCTGTCACTGTTATCATCCAGAGGCTGTATGTTACCGAGCAACTGATAAGTAACACAAGGGCTGAGCACACGCCCACAGGCAAGCCAACAGAACTTTCTGTTGTAACCATGGAAAAGAGGTGTTTTTCCTGCTGAACACAAGGCTTGAGGCGATATGATTCAGGAGCTACTGGAGGCCACCATGTGAGCAGACTGCCTGAGGAAAAGTCAATCCGGAAAACAGAAATAAGACATGGGGAGTGACTGAGTGCTGATGATGTCATTCAAGCTCCTGGATCAAGCTATACCTGAAGGCCACGCTGGAATTTTTAGTTGCTTGAGCCAATATATCTTCTCACCACCTGTGCTTTTACCTTAAGTCAGTTTGGGTTGGATTCCTCTCATTAGGTGTTCAAAAACCCCTGACTCTACACACTCAGTGTTCACTGGGCTGCCCCTAGCATAGCAGACTAGATAGTATACTTGATCAGCTATGTCCTGAGATAAATGGGTAGGTCCAAATGTTTGGAGCCAACACAACCCTGCTACATTAGCCACAGCCAAATAGAACTAAGGATTAGGGAAAGACAGTCCAGAAGAGGTGAGGTGTAACCAAACTCCATGTGAGTTCCTTATGGAACCAGTTGTCATGAACTTCTGCTCCTTACAGGGTCTCCTATGACAGAACCTGTTTCCCAGTGGGAGGAGACAGAAATCTAGAAAATAAGCAGGCACACAAATAAATACACAAGATAATTCCAGGTGTAGATGCGTGCCATGAAACAGAAAAGTGTGTGGCCCTGGGGAGCTACGTGCACAGACTGGGCAGGGAAGACCCCCTCACTGCATGACAATCAGGCTAGCACTGAATGCAAAGGTGCGAAGCCTGGGGAAAGATTTCCAGGCAGAGGAAACAGCAGGTGCAAACCCCATGGGAATGAAATGAGCCTGACGCTGGGCTTACACGAACAGAAAAATGTGTCCAGTGTAGCTAGAGCATAGAGAAGGAGATGGGATGCCAGGAGTTGAGTCCAAGAAGAGAGAATGACCACATCTGCAGTGACCAGTAGGAATCTGGGCTTACTATATGTGTAATGATCTCTTTTGCATTTCCTTTTAAGCATCCTGGCTGCTGTGTGAAGAATGAATTGTCAGGAGTACAAGCCATCAGGTTAATACACAGGCTGCACTGACTTATTACACCTGATGGGATTATTGGAGCTTCCTCTGAGCCCACTCCCTGGTGGACTTCCATGGTGGCTCAGACAATAAAGAATCTACCTGCAATGCAGGAGACCTGGGTTCAATCCCTGGGTCAGGAAGATCCCCTGGAGGTAGGGCATGGCAACCCACTCCAGTATTCTTGCCTGGAGAATTTCATGGATAGAGGAGCCTGACGGGCTACAGTCCATGGAGTCGCAAAGAGCTGGACACAACTGAGTGACTATCACTTTCTGAGCCCACTCTAAGCTCTTTATGGTATCATCTCACTCAATTCTCACAATCTCACAAAGGAGGTATTTTCTAATTTGCATTTTGCAGTCAAAGGAATGGAGGAACACCTTTGCCTGTGGTCAGATGGCTAGTGGGTTGAGGAGCCTGGATTTGAACATGGGCAGTCTGGCTCCACATCCCGATTCCTGAGGGACACTTCCCTTACTGTGTTTTGGGACAGGGGTTGTCTCACTGTTTCAGATGATGTCCACCAACAACCCAGAGGCCATAGTTAGGGAATGAGTTGAGCTTTCCTATCACACTTCTGTGGCTCCATTCAACACGCCTGGGGGTAAAAACGTTATAGTCCAGACAAAACCAAACCTATGGCAATAAACAGTTGGCAGCGTGAGGCCAGGAATGAGGTAGGGTTGACATCAAGGGGGTAGAAGGTACTTCTTGGGATGACAGAAATCATCTATATCTTGATTGTGACAATGCTGACATGGTACATATATGTGTCAAAAAATCACTAACTATACACTTGAAATGGGTGCGTTTGATTGTATGCAAATTACACCTCAATAAAACAGATTTAGAATTTGTTCAGTCTACGTTCACTTCTAGTAAATAAATACTTCTTTGGATTTCAGTGGGTGTATACTATATACACAATGAAAAGACATCTGATAACCTCCAGGAGGAACTTCTAGAAGATGTATGCATGAGAAAATGCTGTTTCAATCAGTTCCTGAGGTCCCGGCAAACTCCATCCATGCAGGATTTCATGTAGCGAAAGTATCTGGGCTGATCCACCCCATTCCACCACTATGCCCTGCATGCCTGTGAGCAGGTGCCAGCTGTATATGCAGCTGATTCCAGCAAAATCTGGCCAGATGTTTCAGAACCCCAAGACTGCAGGACTGGCCTTTTAAGGCTACAACAAGCTGATATTCTGGAAACTCATTTCTCAGGCAGCTCAGGATGTAACAGACTACCCCTCCCATGCCAACCTCGCCCCCCATGCTGTCCCCAGCATTCCGTCTGTCCTCCAGCAGAAGGAGTGAGTTCAAAGACACCTGTCTGGCCGAAACAAATCAATGAGCAAGGCAGGAGCCCCCAGCGACAGAGCGACAGCAGCTTGACATCAAAGATCCAAACTTCCAGGGACCTGGACCCTGCTTCACCTCTCCGTGGGCTGCAAACCAGTCTCTTCCTCACCATATCCAGCCCTTAGAACTATTCTCAGCATCACAGTGTTTCTGTTTTGCTTTGTTTCTTATTTATTTTTGGATGTAAATGTCTTAAGGCAGGACAAGACTCTCCAGCACCATGCACTCCATTATACTTTGTCCTATGCCCAGTCAATCCTCAGAATAAAACACCTCCTGGTGCCTAAAGATACATGTCCATCAACTCCTTTATACAAATCACAGCAAGCAAACACCTGCTCAAAGTCAGCACCAAGGCATGGAGTGGCCTATCTTTTTCAGCTTCATTTTATGCACCAAATTAAATATAGTAAACGAGAAAAAGTAATTCTTTTTCAAAGTAGGCACAAAAATCCTTTTTCATCTGAATTAGGAGCAATTATCTTGCTATGCTTCTTGAGCTCTGCATTTCCCAGTGGAGATTTATGGAAGAAAGGGTTTAATGATGAATTGTTCCACCAATGGATTTGCAGCACAAGACGTATGTACACACACATCTATATCTATACCCATATATGTCATACCCATATTTAAATCCATATCTAATATAATAAAGACTCTGCCTGATCTCGGTCTGAGTCCTTGTCAGGAGCTTCAAAAACCCTTGGAATTTGCCTCAGTGATAACAGTCTTCGTTATTCAAAAGCACAGACATCACTTTGCCAACAAAGGTCTGTACAGTCAAGGTTATGGTTTTTCCAGTAGTCATGTATGGATGTGAGAGTTGGACCATAAAGAAGGCTGAGTGCCAAAGAATTGATGCTTTCGAAATGTGGTGTTGGAGAAGACTCTTCAGAGTCCCTTGGACTGCAAGGAGATCAAACCAGTCAATCCTAAAGGAAATCAGTCCTGAATATTCATTAGAAGAACGGATGCTGAAGCTGAAGCTCTAATACTTCGGCCACCTGAGCGAAGAGCTGACTCATTGGAAAAGACCCTGATGCTGGGAAAGATTGAGGGCAGGAGGAGAAGGAGGGGCAGAGAATGAGATAGTTGGATGGCATCACTGACTCAATGGAAAGGACTTTGAGCAAACTTTGGGAGACAGTGAAGGACAGGCAAGCCTGGTTTGCTGAGATAATGAAGGACTGTGTGCTACAGTCCATGGGGTCACAAAGAGTCAGACATGGCTGAGTGACTGAACAACAGCAACAATTCACAAGCTTATGCTAATGAGGTGATTCGTGGGTGGACCCTTAGAAAACATCAGTGGAGGAGCTGCCCAAACCAGAAACAGCAAGCAGGACGGACCTTTCAGCTCACACTCCAATCTTTGGAAGATAAGTAGACCAATGAGTGAATCAGCCTAACCTACGTAATGGATTCCATATAATAACCCTGGACCTTGGGACTTCCCTGGCAGGTCAGTGGTTAAGATTCAGACTCTGTGCTTCCACTGCAGGGGGCACAGTTTCGATTCCTGGTTGGGGAATAAAGATCCCACAGGCTGCATGGTGTGGCAAAAAGAAAATAAAAAAATAAAAATTATGAAACAAAAATAAATCCCAGACCTCTACACTCAGTGGAACTGCCCATGGAGGAACCCATCAATAGCTGAGATCATCTGCCCAGATTCCACAAAGAAAGTTCATCCCAGCTCTGCATCCACCCCCTAGACCTTATCCTGTGCCTCTCTTCCATTTGTCTGTTGTTCTTGAGTCATGGCCTTTATAATAAGGCAATCACTGGACTGATAAGGACAGTTATCTGGATGAGTTCTGTGAGTCATTCTGAAACCGAGCAGGACCCTGTGGGGCTACTGGGCAAGACCTTTTTGTCCCCTGCTTCTTGTAGATAAGACTCCAGCCTCCATGACCTTCCCTGAGTTCCAAAGGGCAGGGTTACTGATCAAGGGAGGAGCAGTCATGAAACTACCTGAGGCAAGATTACCAAGAATAAGATACTAACCACATGACACTCTGCACACAGCCTAATCTTGTCAACAAACCCACCCTGGAACCATTCCTATAAAACTCCTCATCAAGTCCTCCAGGTTGGGACACACAGTTTTCCAGGGCAGGAGCTCCCTGTGTCCTCTCTTTGCCTGGCAAAGCAATAAAGCTATTCTTTTCTACTTCACTCAAAACTCTGTCTCTGAGATTCGATTTGGCACTGGTTTAGAGGCCATGCTTTAGGCATCAGTTCTAGCAAGTTATGAAACCCAAGCAAACATCATGGGAACCCCCAAATTTGTAGTCAGTTGGAGAAAAGTGTTGGTAGCCTGGAGAGCCTCCCTCACCTTGCAGCTGGTGTCTGAAATGAGGTGGGGGGGGGGGGTCTGGTTGGAACTAAGCCCTTAACCCGAGGGTGTTCACTGACTCTGGGGAGTTATTTGGGACTGAAGTGAACTGTAGGACATTCAGTCAGAAACATGACCAATGCCCACATTTCCTGCCAATGCAGGAGACACAGGTTCAAGCCCTGGGTCAGGAAGATCCCCTGGAGGAAATGGCAACTCACTCCAGATTCTTGACTGGATAATCCCATAGACAGAGGAGCCTGGCGTGCTGCAATTCATGGGGTCACAAAGAGTTGGGCACAACTTAGCAACTGAACAACAACAATAACCTCATTTCCAGCCTCCATAGGTAAGGTCCCAAGAACTGGAGGGGAAATGGATGGGTAAAAAGTGCAGCATCCTAGCCACATCTGTTGGGTCTACAATCACCACTGAGCTGCCTCCCTTATTCACCGTCTCTACTCAGACAAAGATATGGGCTCCCAAAGGCTCAGATTCTTCAGAGCTGCCTAGACACACACGCTGCCAAGCTCCTCCCAGCAATTTCCACCAAACACCAACACAAGGCCATGTTCTAACTGAGGGAGTTCTCAGCACGGACAGCAGGCTATACACACAGGATGAAATCTTGCTTTGCTGATATTGTTAAAGAAACAGACAGCAGAACCTGTTTTGATGCCTGTTCTCTTTTTTCCTGATAGGAGGAACACTCTCCAAGAAAAAATGGGAGTTGAAAAGCACAAAATCCCTAATCCAGTTTGTATAGGGAGTGGAAAAATGGAAGACATTTACAGCCCGGGGAACGTGAACTTTGTGATCAAGCAGCCTTCTTAATCTCCAAACTGAACAATGCAATCCACCATGCTACGGCCTCTGCTCAGGGCCCCCAACTGCAGTATTATCTCCCCAGCATTAGCTGTTCAAAAAGCCTTTATATCTGTCTGCAGGATAACTTAAGAACTTATCTTCCTCCCAGTCTGAAAGCTTTAAAAGTCAAGTCTGCTCCCCTAAAGGAAGAAAACAAATATAAAGAAGTTGTTTAGAGCCACATTGTTCATGTTATGTGTCCATCTATAAGTTAAAACTGAAAATTTCACAGCAAATGCCAACGAACAACGAACAGTTCTGAAGCCAAGCAGGACCCTGTTAGGCTCCTGGGCACAAGTCTTTTTGTGTCCCCCTTCTCTCCCCGCTGCCCCTGGCCCACCCCCAGTATTTTCTATTTTGCAGGAAACAGGCTTCATTAAGCCTCCAGGGCCTTCCTTCCCCAAGTTCCAACAGGCAAGCTCAAACAGTTGCTAATCAAGGATGGGAGGGGATGCAGAGACAGGGAGAAGCAGTCAAGAACTGCAGTCAAGGCTGCAACAGTGCAGCCTTGGGGCAGGGTCCTGGTTCCTCCTTAAGGGATCAATTCAGTTCAGTTCAGTCACTCAGTTTGACTCTGCGACCCCATGGACTGCAGCAAGCTAGGCTTCCCTGTCTATCACCAACTCCTGGAGCTTACTCAAACTCATGCACATCAAGTCGGTTGATGCCATCCAACCATCTCATCCTCTGTCGTCCCCTTCTCCCGCTTTCAATCTTTCCCTGCATCAGGGTTTTTTTTTAATGAGTCAGCTCTTCGCATCAGGTGGCCAAAGTATTGGAGTTTCAGCTTTAGCATCAGTCCTTCCAATGAATATTCAGAACTGATTTCCTTTAGGATGGACTGTTTGGATCTCTTTGCAATCCAAGGAACTCTCAAGAGTCTTCTCCAACACCACAGTTCATAAGCATCAATTCTTCGGTGCTCAGCTTTCTTTATAGTCCAACTCTCACATCCATCCATACATGACTACTAGAAAAACCATAGCTGTGACTAGATGGACCTTTGTTGGCACAGTAATGTCTGCTTTTTAATATGGTGTCTAGGTTGGTCATAGCTTTTCTTCCAAGAAGCAAGTGTCTTTTAATTTCATGGCTGCAGTCATCATCTGCAGTGATTTTGGAGTCCAAAAAAATAAAGTCTGTCAGTGCTTCCCCATCTATTTGCCACAAAGTGATGGGACTAGATGCCATGATCTTAGTTTTCTGAATGTTGAGTTTTAAGCCAACTTTTTCACTCTCCTCTTTCACTTTCATCAAGAGGCTCTTTAGTTCTTCTCTTGCTGCCATCTGCATAGCTGAGGTTATTGATGTATCTCCCAGAAATCTTGATTACAGCTCGTGCTTCATTCAGTGTGGCATTTCGCATGATGTACTCTACATAGAAGTTAAATAAGCAGTGTGACAATATACAGCCTTGACGTACTCCTTTCCCGATTTGGAACCAGTCTGCTGTCCCATGTCCAGTTCTAACTGTTTCTTCTTGACCAGCATACAGGTTTCTCAGGAGGCAGGTCAAGTGGTCTGGTATTCCCATCTCTTGAAGAATTTTCCACAGTTTGTTGTAATCCACACAGTCAAAGGCTTTGGCATAGTCAATAAAGCAGAAGTAGATGTTTTTCTGGAACTTTCTTGCTTTTTCGATGATCCAACGGATGTTGGCAATTTGATCTCTGGCTCCTCTACCTTTTCTAAATCCAGCTTGAACATCTAGAAACTCAGGGTTCACATACTGTTGAAGCCTGGCTTGGAGAATTTTGAGCATTACTTTGCAAGCGTGTGAGATGAATGCAATTGTGCAGTAGTTTGAACACTCTGGCACTGCCTTTCTTTGGGACTGGAATGAAAACTGACCCTCTCCAGTCCTTACGGGACACACAGAACAGTGTCTTTGAGCTATTCTGCAGATACTGAAACCCCCACTGGGTGGAAGCAGTGAACTGCAAGCTGTTCACCAGCACGTAGACCCCAGACCTGTTGGAACCAAAAGGTTGATGAGGCTGACTCCCGATTATGTCACCACCAACCAATCAGAAGAGTGTCCATGAGCTGATCATGCCTTCCTCTTTGAACCATTTCTATAAAACCCCTCACTACCTCATCCAGGGCAGGACACACAGTTTTGAGGGTATTAACCCACGCTGACCCCCTTTGCCTGGCAGTATTAAAGCTATTCTTTTCTACTTCACTGAAACTCCGTCTCCCAGATTTAACTGGGTGCCAGGGTACAGAGGCTGAATTTCAGCTACAGGTCTTTGTGCACCATTTTCAGATACCTCTATGTCTACAGGGTGTAAATTTAAACACAAGTTTCTGGGCTAAATGCTGAATCGGATGTTGACTGTCCATGCTTGCATAGTGCTTTTCAATAAACACCAGAAAGCATACTCCACAGAGGCAAAGGTTTCTTCTTTCAGAACAGAGTAGGCAAGCTCTCCTGGGAACACTTAAATCTTCCTATTGTCTTGTGGGAAGACCCTAAGCCAGTCACAGTTCTGGCCTCTGATCACTCTATTACAAAAAGAAAGTTGGAGAAACTCTTAAAAACTCTTGTACTACAATTGTTGTAAAGGAGGCACTATTTTGATTGAATAGTTCAGACAGTTATTTTTCCTTTAATTCATTGCATCAGGCATGCAACAAAGACTATTTATCTTCAAATCTCTTTGTCTCTCCTTCTAAGATCTGATAGGAGAGGGGCCCTCTGAGCAGATGCACTATTCTGATTGTGATTAACAAAATGGAAAGGAGCCCTGCATGCCAAGAGGGAAAAAAGCTGTTGTGATTGTCATTATCACACCATTTCACTGATTTACAGCAACTCCAATAAGGGCAGAAATGAAGACAATTAAAAGAGAACCAGACTGCTGTCGCCTACTTGATTATAAAAACAAACAACAGGAAGTTAAGCTGATTTGTTAAAAGCAGCAGGAAGTTTCAACAAAAGAATTTTTTAAAAGCCCGGCTCTTTGCTGAACTATTCCAATGGTGAGACTCTAAACCAACGTGAACTCCTTGCTAGATGTTGAAAGTGAAACTGTTAGTTGTTTAGTCGTGTCCCACTATTTGCGACCCCACGGACTCTAGTCGCCAGGCCTCTCTGTCAATGGGGTTTTCCAGGCGAGAATACTGGAGTGGGTTGCCATTCCTTTCTCCAGGGGATCTTCCTGACCCAGGCATCAAACTCAGGTCTCCTGAACTGCAGGCAGATTCCTTACCATCTGAGCTACTAGGGAAGTACCTTGTTTCAAATCAGCTCCTTTACAAAGAGACTCAAGGAGCAGCTAAATTACAGAGAATCAAATCCACTAACACTTAAATTCACAAAGATCTGATTTCACAAAAGCAGAAACATACACTTGTTTTCATCTTTGTGGGTAGAAAAAAAAAAAACACAGGTTCTTTCTGAGGATAAATTTCATATAATTTGAGAGAGAAAAGTATTCCAGGAAGAACTTAGGAGTTAAGGAGATGGTAAACTTTTTTAAAAATGTAAATTGGATCATGTCTTTCTGTTTTTTGAAAACTCCCCAAAAAAGGAGCTAGAGGGATAATGGATACAGGTACATGTATGCCTGAGTACCTTTGCTGTCCAAATAAAACTACTACAACATGGTTAATCAGATATACTCCAATATAAAATAAAAAGTTTAAAAACTCCCATTGACTTCCCATTGATTTACCCTCTGTGAACTGTTTTCCACCTGCATCTCAGATTGCACTTCCTACTGTTCTCTGTATTGGCTACATACTGCCCCCAGCAACCTGCTTACAACAGGGGTCAGAAAATCAGGGCTCTTGGATCAAATCCAGACTGCTGTTTCCATACAGCTGCAAAGTGAAAATGGTCTTCATGTTTTTAAATGGCTCAAAAAAAAAAAGAGGGAAGAATATTACCTGGTATGTGAAAAGCATATGAAATTCCAATGCTAGAGATTATAATAAAGTTTTATTGGAAGAGAGGCAGGGACATTTTGTTTATATAATGTCTGGCTGCTTTCGCACTGGAAAAGAGATGACTAGTTGTGACAAAGATCGTAGGGCCACAAAGTCTCAAAAACATGCTAGTTTGCTGAACCTGGCTTAGAACATCAAGTTTACTCACACTCTACGGCCTGCCTTCACTAGGACTCTAGGAAGTTCTGGCTCAGTTGGTAAAGAATCCGCCTGCAATGCAGGAGACCCATGTTCAATTCCTGGGTCAGGAAGATCTGCTGGAGAAGGGACAGACTACCCACTCCAGTATTCTTGGGCTTCCCTTGTGACTCAGCTGGTAAAGAATCCACCTGCAATGTGGGAGACCTGGGTTTGATCCCTGAGTTGGGATGATCCCCTGGAGAAGTGAAAGGCTACCCACTCCAGTATTCTGGCCTGGGGAATTTCATGGACTGTATAGTCCATGGAGTCGCAAAGAGTAGGACATGATGAAGCGAGTTTCACTTTCTTTCACTTCCAGATATCCTCAACAAGGGCCTCAGATCTTGGCTTAACCAGTTCAGGCTGCCATGACAAAGTGCCATAGATAAGATGGCTTAGGAAGAACATAAATGTATTCCTTACAGTTCTGGAGGTCAAAGTCAAAGTGAGACAGGAAGGGGACTGGGCAGGAACATTAACTTTTGCCCAAGGACAGTACAAAAACCGATTAGAACCAAATAGATCCAAGATGGTGACTAGCTGACTACCATTGTAACATATCAGCAAGATAAATGACACACCCACAGAATACATGACAGTTCTAAGGGGGACGCTAACGGGAAAGAGGGCAGTGGCCCAATTCCTGGAAATTCCCACTCCTTCCCCTAACAGGTGGAATATTCCTCCCCTTCATTAGCCTATGAGATTATTGCCCCCATAAAAACTGACAACCCTATACCCTGGGGCCTCTCTTGCCTTCCCAGATGGGCCACACTCTGTCCAGGGAGTGTGTTACCTCCTTGTATATATCTTCTTTCACACTACCATGGCTCACTCTTGAATTCTTTCCGGCATGAAACCAAGAACCCACATTTGGTGGCCATTCCAGGGACTCAGCCATGACCTGGGATGGGACCATCCCCTGGCGCCCCCGCCCCTCTTTCCTGTAACCCAAGATCAGGGCACCAGCAGGGTCCATTTTGGGGGAGACACTCTTCCTTCCAAGTTGCAGGGAACCATTCTCTCACTGTATCCTCCATGGTGGAGCACAGAGGCAGGATGCCCGCCCTCTGTCACTGGTAAAGGCTCTAACCCTATCTACAAGGGCCCAAGCTTCACAACCTCACCTAATCCTAATCACCTTCTTAAGACCATCACATTGTGGGGTAAGGTTTCACGACAGGAATCTGGGGGAGACACAAACATAACAGGTCTCTACTTAAAGATCACCTCTATGGGGATGTATCTGACCACCTCATCCACAGACTGTCCCTCCTCACTCTTGACTCACTCCGTATTATTTGCTTCCTAGCATACAGCATTTCTGAAATTACTCGACATATCACTTGTTTATTGTCAGCCTCCTCATTAGAACATAAGCTTCATGGGGGCAGACACTTCTGTCCTGTTCACCAGAGTGCCCTGTACTGGTAGGCGCTCATCAAATATTGAATGAATGAACAAACTGATAGCAGAGAAAGCACCAAGATAGCTATTTGGCCTGAACTTCCATTCCCAAAGGACTCACTAGGAAAATAAACATTTAACATTGCTTACAAATGAGACGTGAAAGGTGCAGTATGTGGGGTTTATTATTATTTATTCATTTATTCATATATTGCGCCAGGTCTTAGCTGCCACTCATGAGATCTTCAATCTTCATTGTGGCATGTGGGGGTCTTCAGTCTCAGCATGTGGGATCTAGTTCCCTGACCAGGGATCAAACCTAGGCCCCCTGCACTGAAAGCATGGAGTCTCAGCCACTGGACCACCAGGGTAGTCCCCAAGGCACGTTATGTTTATATGTGTATGTGAGTGCACCGAGCAGGACCCTGTGGGGCTCCTAAGCACGGAAGCCTTTTAAACAGTTACTAATCAGGAAAGGGAGGGGATGCAGAGACAAGGATTGTTGTTCAATCTCTCGGTCGTGTCTGACTCTTTGCGACCCCATGGACTGCAGCATACCAGGATTCCCTGTCCTTCACTATCTCCCAGAGTTTGCTCAGATTGATGTCCACTGAGTGAGTGATGTCATCCAACCATCTCATTCTCGGTCACCCCCTTCTCCTCCTGTCTTCAATCTTTCCCAGTAGCAGGGTCTTTTCCAATGAGTTGGCTCTTTGCATCAGGTGGCCAAAGTACTGGAGCTTCAGCATCAGTCCTTCTAATGAGACAAGGGAGGAACAGTCAAGAAACAATAGTGCAGCCTTGGGGCAGGGTCCTGATTCCACGTCAAGGGATACATGTAACACCATCTTTGAGTTCTTTTACAGAACTAAGTCCCCCAACAAATGGAAGATATTAGCATTCTTCATTCCAGAGAGAAGGTCATATTTGATAGCCTTGGGAATCAGAAAAGTTTATCAGGAGACCACCTGAGGTCAGAATAAAGGGGTGCTGGCCCTGCCCACACAAACCCTGATCCTCATGAGCAACCCCATCCTTGAACCATTGCTGGAAAACTCCTCAACAAATCCTCCCAGGATGGGATACAGTTTTGAGAGGCAGGAGCCCGCTGTGTCCTCATTTGCCTGACAAAGCAATAAAGCTTTTCTTTTCTACTTTACCCATAACTCTCTCTGAGATTCAATTAGCCACCAGTGCACAGAAGCTGAGTTTTCAGCATCAAGGGAACCATCAATCATTAGATGTAAATGTAAATGCATAATAGAATTTGGGCACTTCTTTCATTTCTGGTCCTCTTCCATCTTCTTCTTAAATGTAATAACAGACTCAAAAACTCATGAAATGATGCTGTCCTGACTCACACTTAGAAAGGCCTTGTAGGTTCAAATTAAGACAGTGTTAAGGGACTTCCCTGGTCATCCAGTGGTCAAGACTTTGCCTTCCAATGCAGGGGAAACCAGAAAATAAAGCAGAAGCAGTATTACAACAAATTCAATAAAGATTTTAATATATATGTAACATATATAGTTTTTAACATACATATATATATAAAGACAGTGTCAAAGGGAAGACAGGGACATCAAGCAGGCACGGGTCAGAAAAGAGATACTGCCATCCTGACAACTCGAAGGCCTGGAGTGCAGTTCAGGGGAGAAACAGATAACAAAATGAGTGAGACCAGCTTCATGGGGGTGTATGAGGCACACAGAGGTGTGCACGCATCCTCAAAAGGAGGAAGCAGCCTTTCAACCTCCACTGAGAGGGGACCATGGCAATACCAGCTCCAACTGGACTTACAACTTTCAAAGTCACCAGAAACCCAACGGCATGTGAATTCTCCTGATTTGAAAATGTCGACAATTTAATTAAGAAAACAACATCTATTGATCCAACACATGTCCATAGGCAATGTCTGACGTACCAGCTGCCATTTTGTCAACTCTGGCCTGGAGATTTCCAAATTAATCAACATTCCTATATGCACTCATTCATTGTTCACCAAGAGCTTTGCAAGTCCTTCTGCAGCTATGCACACAGCATTAGTTAAGTGGTGTCCCTCATGCTGTACATGAATTTTCAGAACTAAAAGGGCAAGATAAGGGCCCAGAAGTGTTCATTCTATTCCAAATACATTGTTTGGTGATTTATACTAAGACCTTAGCATCCTCATCAAATCATTATTTCCAACTCAGCAAGAACTCTTACTTATAAGTTTGTTTTGAGATTCAGTAGGAAAAACGGCTGGGGAAGATGTGATGACTGGCATTTCTCCTAGCTGTCTCCATGACTATGGCTGTACTCCCTCCATGAGTATATCTGTCAGGACTCTTTTAGCAACACATGATACAAACTTAAATTAGCTTAAAGGAAAAAAAGAGAGAGATTTTATTAACTTATGTAACTGAACAGTTCTGGAGGCAACCTGGGGGATTCAGGCATGGCTGGATCAAGACTCAAGTAACACCATCATGCTGGTCTCTCTGTGTCTTTGTGTTGGCTTCATTCTTGGCTCTGTGAAGTGGCCCCCAACAGCCCCAGCTTGCATCATCCTTACTGCCAGTGTATCCCCACATAATGTGAAATGGGGTAGGGCACAACATTTAAAAGAAGGACAAAGTCCAAGGAAGCAACATGAGCTGATTAGAACCAAACAAGTCCAAGATGGCAGATAAGCTGACTTCCACTAGACCTTGAGTCTCAGTGTACTCTCACTGTAACACATCAGTAAGCCAAATGACACACCCACAGGCACCATGACAGTTCTAAGGCCAATCATAAAGACTAAAGAGTAGGCTGGATTTAGAAAAGGGAGAGGAACCAGAGAGCAAATTGCCAATATCCAATGGATCAGAGAAAAAAGCAAGAGAATTTCAGAAAAATATCTACTTCTGCTTCACTGACTATGCTAAAGTCTTTGACTGTGTGGATCATAACAAACTGTGGAAAATTCTTAAAGAGATGGGATTACCAGACCACCTTACCTGCCTTCTGAGAAATCTGTACACAGGTCAAGAAGCAACAGTTAGAACCGGACATGGAACAACAGACTGGTTCCAAATTGGTAAAGGAGTACGTCAAAGCTGTATATTATCACCCTATTTATTTAACTTATATGCAGAGTACATCATGTGAAATGCCGGTCTGGATGAAGCACAAGCTGGAATCAAGATTGCTGGGAGAAATATCAATAACCTCAGATATGCAGGTGACACCATCCTTATGGCAGAAAGCAAAGAGGAATAAAGGAGCCTCTTAATGAAGGTGAAAGAGGAGAGTGAAAAAGCTGGCCTAAAGCTCAACATTAAGAAAACAAAGATCATGGCAGCGGGTCCCATCACTTCATGGCAAATAGATGGAGAAACAATGGAAACAGTGACAGACTTTATTTTGGAGGGCTCCAAAATCACTGCAGATGGTGACTGCAGCCATGAAATTAAAAGACGCTTGCTCCTTGAAAGAAAAGCTATGAAAAATCTAGACAGCATATTAAAAAGCGGAGACATCACTTTACAGACAAAGGTCCATATGGTCAAAGCTATGGTTTTTCCAGTAGTCACATATGGATGTGAGAGTTGGACCATAAAGAAGACTGAGTGTCAAAGAATTGATGCTTATGAACTATGGTGTTGGACAAGACTCGTGAGAGTCCCTTGGACTGCAAGGAGATCAAACCAGGCAATCCTAAAGGAAACCAACCCTGAATATTCATTGGAAGAACCAATGCTGAAGCTGAAGCGCCAATACATTGGCCACTTGATGCAAAAAGCTGACTCCTTGGAAAAGACCTACGACAGAGGACGAGATGGCTGGATGGCATCACCGACTCAACAGACATGAGTTTGAGCAAGCTCCAGGAGATGGTAAAGGACAGGGAAGCCCGGCGTGCTGCAGTCCGTGGGGTCGCAAAGAGTTGGACATGACTGAGCAACTGAACAACAACAACAAAAAGAGTAGGCAGTGGCCCAGTTCCTGAAAATTCTCACCTCCTCCCCAATATAGTTGGAATAACACTCCCACTCTATGAAATTACCCAGCCCATAAAAACTAACCATGCCATAGTTCAAAGCTGTTCCTGTCTTCTCAGATGGCCCACACTCTGTCTGTGGAGTGTGTTTCTCTCTAAATAAATCCATTCCTTACCTATTACTTTGTCTCTCACTGAATTCTTTCTCTGATGAGACACTGATAATCTTAGCTTCCTTAAGTCCTGTAACCAGGTGTGTGATCTCAGTTAAAAGACCATGGACTGGGGCTTCCCGGTGACTCAGAGGTAAAGAATCCACTTGCCAATGCAAGAGATACAGGTTCGATCCTTGATCTGGAGAGATCCCACATGCTTAGGAGCATCTAGGCCCATAAGTCACAGCTATTGAGCCTGTGCTCTAGATCCAGGGAGCCCCGACGGCTGAGCCCACGTGCAGCAGCTACTGAAGCCCACATACCGTATAGCCCGTGCTCTGCAACAAAAGAAGCCACCACAATGAGAAGCTTGTGCACTGCAACCAGAGAGTAGTCTCCACTTGCTACAACTAGAGAAACAACTAGAGAAACTCGTACAGCAATAAAGACCCAGCACAGCCAAAAATAAATAAATATTTTTTAATAAGCAAATTATTTAAAAAAAAAAAAAGACCATGGGTTTTGCTGAGTTTGAGTCCCAAGCATATGGGTTCAAGTTCCAATCTGAGATGCACAGTTTCAAATGTGACCTTACCTTTTTCTGATGTTTCCACCAAAAGCTATGAAATGAACCTGTCTCTCCTTTACTGAAACTGAATCAGGTACCAAGCCCCTGCTCAATCACTGTGGTTGGATGGATGGAATGTGGTGACTGCTTCACTCCAGGTCCATGTACCCACCTCTGGAACGAGGCTCACTCTACGAACTGATACTGGGGATGGGGTTTTGTTGTTCAGTCGCTCAGACGTGTGACTCTTTGCGACCCCATGAACTGCAGCATGCCAGACTTCCCTGTCCTTCACTGTCTCCTGGAGCTTGCTCAAACTTATGTCCATTGATTCGGTGATGCCATTCAACCATCTCATCCTCTGCTGTCCCCTTCTCCTCCTGCCTTCAATCTTTTCCAGCATCAGGGTCTTTTCTGATGAATCTGCTCTACGCATCAGATGGCCAAAGTACTGGAGCTTTAGTTTCAGCTTCAGGGGATGGGGTGATTTCCCCCAAAAGGAAACCAGATGATGCTGTAAAAAGTGGAATGGAGACTGGGTGTGCAAGCACACTTTCTGTCCACATCGATAGATAAGAATCTCCTCCCTACTCCAAAAAGCAGCATGTCTTTATGAAGAAACAACCTCCTTCTGCCCTCATACAGGAAAAACAACAGGAAACTATCATTACTGTCCAGAGCTGAGGCCAAGTGAAGAAGAAGGTTTGCTACGGTGCACACACATTTGGACAAGCACACACAAGTGAGACGAATTACAAAGCAATGCTGTGACCTTCCCTCAGCCCCAGCCATTTCCTCCACACGTGTCAGATCCAGAAATCCAGCTGATCAATAGCTGACTCTACAAGGCACTTGAGAGCAGAGGGGGAGCATATGTCCCACTGGCTCAGCTAAGAAGCATCCTGAAACGCTCTGGACACAAAAGGTCAGGGAGTGTCATTCATCCGCCTCCCACGGTCAGCCTGCAAATAAACAGCAGCTAAACAGCAGGCACCTCTACTGAAGAACAGCAGCCTAATTCTACCTGTTAACCACACACACACACACAAACACACACACACACACAGCAATAACCTAAAGCCTCATCCTGCAGTCTCCCTGCAGAGCTGTTAGCACTAATGACAACCCATTTTGGAAAGCGGACTCCTGGGTATCTGTGATTTGGCTCAGAAGTAGCTGTTTCTCCTCCAAGCACACCAGAAGTTATTCTAATGTCTTCATATCAACCACTCACTAGAACATACATGCGTGAGGTTGCACTGATTTAGCTTCAACCCCCGAGAGATGACTGAAGCCTAGAATCTATCTTATGGATGGCGAGCGGCAGTTTCTGTCCCTTTTGTCCTAAGAACTATAAGACTCTCTGGATCCCCAAAGTTTAACCAACAAGATGAATAAGAGATCATCTATATCAAAATGGATTTATCATCCATTTCAGGAAATTCCCATCCAGGAAGACAAGATTATGAAATAATACAAAACCTCCCTGTTTGGCTGCAGGAGATTCCTGGAAACTGATTTATGGAAACCATATATTGCTCACCTGGGCAAAGAGGCTCCTTTTCAGAGCAAGAGATGGCTCACTTGGCCTCAAAGCTCACTTATACGATAACTGGGGATCCAGATTCCCCACAAGCCCCTCACTTTGCTATCTACCTGATCCCCAAAGTGAAAGACTCGCCTTAAGCTACTGGGGCCTGGGCCCTAAAATTCTAAATATCCATCCCTGACCTCCCTTTTCTGGGATACTACTGACAGTCTGAAGAGGTGTTTTTGGGGTACGGGTGCCACCCCACATGGCTTGCATGGCTCCCCAACCAAGAACTGAACCCAGGATCCAGCAGTGAAGGCACCAAGTTCCAACCACTGGACCATCTGGAAATTCCCAAGAAGTGCTTTTTTTAAACTTTATCACAGTAGGTAATAAAGTTTTCTCTGCCTAACTAGACAGTTATCTAGGAGGTCTTTGGGTGATGAACAGCTGCCACCTCGGGGCATCTCCTTAACTATTGCTGTTCTGTTCTGCCTTGTAGGTGGACTGACCCCAGCAGCTTGCATTCCCAGGCTCCCATGTCAGCTGGCTGTAAGCAGGGCTGGACCAGTGAAGGCACTGGCAGGAGACAGAAGGGGGAAAGAGAGAGCGGCCAGGGTTTCTGTCCACCTCACCCTGGGATGGCTTCATAGGAGTCAGCTGCATCTTTTTTACTGGCAGTTCCAGAAGGTAATACTTGTCCTGGAAACCAGACTGTGGGGACACATCTCCTCCCCTTGTCCCTTTCACCTGGAGATGGCAGGGGTCCCTGCCATTAGAAATCTCTGAGTTCCCTGAGCTTCCCCCAAAATGAAACAAGATGGTGCTGTGAGGAGTGGGACGGAGGCTGGGTGTGCAAACACACTTTCTGTCCGTGACGATGGGCGCAAATCTCCTCCCCACCTAAGAATGCAGTACATTTTTATGCAGAAACAACCCTCTTCACCATTGGAAAGAAAGAACAACAGGAAACTATCACTGCTGTCCAGAGCTGAGACTGATTTTTTTTTCTACTAAACTGATGTCTTCTGCTAAATTCCCCGTGTGGACAATATTTTGACATGTTTTGTGTTCTCCTGGTTAAACCAAAAGGGATACATAAAATAACTGCACTAGGGAGATGTCATGAAATAAATGCCAAACATCAGACTTTGCACCTCATCGCCACATCACAGCCCCACAGCATTTGAGCCTCAGAATCAAAATTACTGGGAGGCTTTTAGAACTAAACCTTTGCCTGGGCCCAACCACAAATCAAATGAATCAGAATCTCTGCATCTGGTTTTTTGTTTGTTTTTTTTTTTTAAGTTTTTGCCTAAGAAGCAGAGAACAGGAAAAAGGACCGAGCCCATCCTAACAATAACAACAGCAACAGAAAACACCGGATGAACTACCGACTAATAGAGTTCCTGGGACACATCAAAGAGCTGAAGTTATGGAGAAACCAACTAGCCTGAAATCCAGGAAAAAAAGAGGTCCCTTCAAGAAGACAACAGACATTGGTTCACTTGGGCCAAAGACTGGGTAGAAGACACTCCAGGTGCTATGCAAGTAGGTTCTGGTGGAAAAGGTGGACAACTGCATGCCCACATGGGCAATCTGGGCAGAGAGAAGGAATAAGAAAATGTCCAGATGGAAACATCAGAAGTAACATGATAATGAAAAGTCCACACAGTCAGAGATGAAGAATACCTTCAATGGGTTTATTCATAAACTAAAAACGGCTAAGAGAAGAGTCACTGATAGACAAACAGGTCAAAAGTAGTTACTGAAACTGAAACACTAAGTGAAAAAAAGAAGTGTGAGAAAACGGAACACCCAGGAGCTCAGGGACAATATGAGAAAGTCGACCACATGGGTAGTCGGAACTGTAAGAGAGAGAGAGAAAAGAGGGAATAACTGAAAACAGAGCAGTGCTATTCCCCCAAAATAATGAAAGTTATTAAACCACAGACCAAGAAGCTCAGAGAATCCCAAGCAGGATAAATAAATTCAAAAGAGCACATCTTGGGTTTCCCTGGTGGTCCAGTGGCCAAGATTGCGCATTCCCAACACAGGAGGCCCAGGTTGGACCCCTGGTCTAGATCCCACATGCCACAGCTAAGAGTTCACATGCCAGCTAAAGATTCTGCAGGTTATAATGAAGACCGAAGATTCCACATACCACACCTGAGGCCTGGCACAGACAAATAAGGAAATAAACATAAAGAGAGACAGACAGAAAACATCTTGACACATCATATCCAAACTGCTGAAAGAGAAACATAAAGAGAAAGCTTAAAGGGCAACCCAAGAAAAAGAAGACACATTACATACAGAAGAACAAAGATAAGGATCTCAGTAGACTTCCTGTCAGAAGCTATATAAGCCAGGAGACAGTGAAGTGACATCGTTAACTAAATATTTTCAGAAATAAAAATAAAGATATTTTCAGAAAAGTAAAAGCCAGGAATGCCTTACCATCAGATCTCTGACAAAAAGATATGTTACAGGATGTTCTTCAGAGAGAAAGAGTATGTTACCAGGCAGAAACTTGGATCTACACAAAGAGATGAAGACTTCCAGAAACTGTTAAAATGTAGACAGATATAAAATCCATTTTTTTCTTATTTACAATTGCTCTAAAAGATGACTGAGTGTATGAAACAAAAATAATAACAAGAAAAAGCATAAAAATGCTTGATATCATGATCCATCATAGAAACTAAATATATATTCATTTCCTTCCCACTTCATTTTTTTCTAGTAAAGAAAATGTTAAAAAATAATAATAACAATATACTGTGGGTTTATAGCACGTATAAAAATTTAAAATGACATTAATATAACTAAAAGTGAGCAAGAAAAAGTGTAAATACACTGTTTAGAGCTTCTTACACTCTATGTGGTGTAATAGTATTTGGAAATTAATTTTGTGATAAATTAAGAGTCTGTATTTAAAACTCTACAGCAATCACTGTAGTGATTTTTTTTTAAAGGTACAAGTAATAGCCCAATAGTAGAGATAAAATAGAATTATAAATAATGTTCCATTAACTTGAAAACAGTCAAGGGAGAGCACAAGAATCAGAGAGTATATCACAGAACTAGGAAGATGGTATATTTTAACCATTAAATAAGAAATTACACCACATGAAAATTGTCTAAACGCCAATTAAAAAACAGATTGTTGGAGTGGATATAAAGCAACACCCAGTTAGATGCTATCTATAAGATACACACTGTAAATATAAAGCTATTAACTGGTTAAAAAATTTTAAACAGGTGAAATATAACATGCAAACACTAACCAAAAAAACTGAAGGAGCTACATTAATATGAGAAAAAACAGACTTCCAAATAAGCACTAATACAAGGGGGAAAAAATATATGCTCATAAAGGAGTCAATTCACTTACAATATGTAACAATCCTAAATGTGTATACGCCTAACAACAGAACTCTAAAATACATGAAACAGAAACTCACAATGCTAACAGGAGAAACACAAAAACCCATAAATCTAGTTGGAGGTCAACACACACTACTGGAAGGAGCAGGCAGACGGAAAATCAGGAAGGATATAAAATATTAGGCAACCATACAAATATAACACTCTTTTCAGGAACACAAGGGGTAGGTAGCACATAGACCAAATTCTGGAATATAAAAAATACTCAAAAACATAAATGAATTAACATGCTACAAAGTATATTCTCCGAGTAAAATAGAATAAAATTTTAAAAAACTAAGATTATAGCGTCAGATCCATCACTTCATGGCAAATAGATGGGGAAAAATGGAAACAGGGATAGACTTTATTTTCTTGGGCTCCAAAATTACTGCAGTGACTTCAGCCATCAGATTAAAAGACATTTACTCTTTGGAAGAAAAGCTATGACAAACCTAGACAGCATATTAAAAAGCAGAGACATCTGCTGACAAAGGTCTATAGAGTTAAAGCCATGGCTTTTCCAGTAATCACATAAAGCTGTGCGAGTTGGACCATAAAGAAGGGTGAGTCCCAAAGAACTGATGGTTTTGAACTGTGGTGCTGGAGAAGATTCTTGCAAGTCCCCTGGACAACAAGGAGATCAAACCAGTCCATCCTAAAGGAAATCAGTCCTGAATATTCATTGGAAGGACTGATGCTGAAGCTGAAACTCCAATACTTTGGCCACCTGATGTGAAGAGCCGATTCACTGGAAAAGACCCTGATACTGGGAAAGACTGAAGGCAAGAGGAGAAGGAGGTGGCAGAGGATGAGATGGCTGGATGGCATCACCAACTCAATGGACATGAGTTTGAGAAAACTCCAGGAAAGAGCAAAGAACAGGTAGCTTGGCATGCTGTAGTCCATGGGGTCACAAAGAGTCAGACACAACTTAGTGAGTGAACAAGTCAATAACAGAAAGGTATTCAGGAAATTCTCAAATATTTTAAAAGTAAACAACAAAATCCTAAAAAATATATGAGGCAAACAGGAGGTAACCAGAAAAATTAATTTGAAAAATATAAATTGTATGAAAACAAAAGTATAACAAAAAAGTTTAAGAAAGAAAGTGCAAGTTGCTCAGTCATGTCCAACTCTTTGCAACCCCATGGACTATACAGTCCATGGAATTCTCCAGGCCAGAATACTGGAGTGGGTCAGGTCGCCTTTCCCTTCTCCAGGGGATCTTCCCAACCCAGGGACTGAACCCAGGTATCCTGCATTGCCGGCAGATTCTTTACCATCTGAGCCAGGAGGGAAGACAGAGCTAAAACAGTGCCCAGAAGAAAATGGGTAGCAGTAGATGCTTATGTTAGAAAAAAAAAAAAAAGTATCTGAGAAACTGATCCGAGCTTCCAGGGGAAGAGACTACATAAGGAGGAGAAAATTAAAGCTGAAGTCACCAAAGGAAATAATAAAGATTACCACATAAATCAATAAACATACTGTAGAAAACAACAGGAAAAAAAAAGAAAATTGAAATCTGTTTCTTTGAAAAGACAGATAAAAGTCAAACCTCTAGCCTGACTGACCAAGAAAAAAGAGAAAAGAGCATGCAAATAACTGCGGGAATGAAATAAATGGCATCACTACAGATCGCAAGGCATGCAAAACAACACTGTGAACATTACTTCCACAAATTCAACAATTTAGATAAACCAGACCCATCTGTAAAAAACACAACTACCAAAACTCACTCAATAAGATAATCTGAACCGTTTTAACACTATTATATTGAATCTGCAATTTAAAAGCTTCTAAAAAACAAATCGTTAAACAGAAGCAGTTTCATCAGAAAATTTAAACCAAACATTTAAAGAAATAGTAGCGCTGAATTTATACAATCTCCTCCAGGAAACAGAACAGGAGCCACACTTCGGTCCACACTTCCTTTTACAAAACTGGTATTACCCTGATACAAAAATTAGACAAAACAGTACTTAAGAGAAAATACAGAAAATAACTCAGACACAAAAGCCCCAAACAAAATATCAGCCAGTGTAATACAGCAATGCATTAACAATTACACCATGACTAAGTTGGGTTGGTGCAAGGGATACAGGGTGATTCAATATTTGAAAAATCAATGTAACCCACAGTATCAACAGACTAAAAAATAAAATCAGCTTGTGGCAAGTGACACAAAGAAAGAATTGGACAAAGTTCAACATCCATTTACGATAAAATCTCTCAACAAATTAGCAAGAGAGAAGTTCATCTCAATATTTTGTGAAATTACATATTTCATAACATATATATGCATCTAAAAGAAACCTCCGACTTCATACATAGTGGTGTAAGACGGAATGCCTGTCTCCTAAGACTGGGAAAAGATAAGGACGAAAACTCTCACCACTTTTCTTCAACGCGAGAAATGGAATATTTCCTGCCATATCTGTAAACAAAGGATGTCACAGTCATCAGTGGTTGTAGCCACCACGGATGGTGAGCTGGTGAGCCCTGAGGAAACTCAGGATGTGAAAACACAGGATACTGGCCCCAGACAGCTAAGGTACACATCGAAGGAAAGATTTCAGTGAGCCCAGACTCTTGCATCTTACCGTACATAGAAAAGCCCTAAATTCCTTAACCTTGAGATATCTGGTTTTCTTTAATTAACAACAATCTTTTAACATTACTGACTACCTGCCCTCTGCTGCAAAACTTGTTTACATGTGCTAACCCCTCCCCTTAGCTCCTCAGAGCAGTTTCTCAAAGCTATCTGAAATGCTGTCTCCCACACTGCAGGACTCATTTTGCCCCAAATAAAACTTAACCTGCAACTCTTACGTTGTGCAGGTTTTTTTTCAACAAACATCATACTGGCGGTTCTAGCTGGTGCAAAGGGAAGGGCAAGGGAGGGGAAGGTATATAGATTGAAAAGTGGGCAATAAAAACTATTCACAAATGACATGACTGTCCATAAAATGTCCCCACAAGTCTACCAAAAAACAGTTATTAAATGAAATAAGTAGCTTTAGGATATAAGGTCAACATATGAAAATCAATTTTATTCTATATGTTTGCAATAAAAGTCATAAATTCAAGTTTTAAAAAGAATACTATTCTATTCACAAATAGTACCTCAAACTCTGGAACACTTTGGCATAAATCTAAAACTTTTGTGTGGTATCTGTATGCTGGAAACTATAAAAGAGTGATGATAAAAAAATCAAAGAAAGCATAAATAAATTGTTAGATATATCATGTTCATGAATTAGAGAGTTCATTACTATTAAAATGAATGTTCTCATTATTATGAAGGTGTGTTTTCTGCACATTCAGTGCAATCCCAATCAAAATCCCACCAGGATCTTATTTCAGAAATCAAGAAACTAGTTCCAAAATTTATATTGCAAATTGCAAAGAAACTAGGATAGTCAAAACAATTTAAAAAAAAAAGCACAAAGCTGGATGATCCCCGTTACCTTATTTCAAGATTTATTATAAAGAATAGTAATCAAGACAGACTGATACTGGTGAAAGGACAGACACATAAATCAGAGGAACAAGACAGACTCCAGAATATGCCTCCCATACATAGTTAAGCGATCGTAACAAAAATGTGTGAAGCCAATTTAAGAGAGCAGTAACAGTCTTTAGCAATAAAATATGCTGGATCAATTGGTACGTTCACATGTAAAAAGAGAAAACATGATGCATACATTGTACCATATACAAAAATTAACCCAAAAGAATCATAGCCCTCAGTGTAAGACCTAAAACTATTAAATTTATTAGAAAATTAAGCAAGAGGAAAGCTTTGTGACCTTTCTTTTGGCAAAGATACCTAAGACATGATGACAAAAGCAATTCCATTAAAAAAACTACAACAGTAAATTAGTCTTCATCAAAATAAAAAGTCTGGGGATTTCGCTGGCAGTCTACTGTTTAAGACTCCACACTTCCAATAGAGGGAATACGGGTTCTAGTCCTGGTCAGGTAACTAAGATTCCAAATGCCATGGGACTCAGCCAAAAACTTAAAAACACTAAAAAAAATTTTTAAAGTCTACTCTGTCAAACATCTGTTAAAAGAAATGACATGTTTCAGACTAAGAAAAAATATTTTCAAACCACATATATAAGAGATTTATATTCAAGATATAGACAATTCAAGACTGAATAAGATAACCCAAATTAGTTGCTCATTTTAAAACAGAAATGATTAGATCAGATACTTTACAAAGAAAAAAAAAAGATATACAGACGGAAAATAAGCCACTAAAACTGCTCAACATCATTAATGATCAAGGAAATGAAAATGAAAATTACCAAGAGATACCATTGCAATGTATTACAGTAGCTAAAATTAAATTACAAGGTGAAAACATCACATGTTGGCAAGGATGAGGAACAGCTGGAACCTTACACAGCTCTGGTGTAAATGCCAAATGGTTCAACCATTCTGCAAAACAGCCTGGCACTATCTTATAATGTCAAACATGCAGGTTCCACATTTACCCAGTAATCTCATCCCCAGATATTTACCCACACAGAAATGAAAACATAATTGACACCAGAACTTGTCCACAGCCACTTAAGAGTGGCTTTATTCATAATAGCCAAAACTATTAGCCACTCTGGCATCTGTGGCCTGGAGAACAGATAAACAAACTCTGGTACACCTGTACCATGGCACACTACTTAGCAGAAATGAACTCCTGACACATCTGTAACAGAGAGGAACAAACCTGCCTCCATATTGGATCTATTCTTACTTCTGTGCTCTTGTTACTCTGGCTTAGTCATGCTGGTTCTGCACCTCTGTCTTGTCAATCAGTGCCTGAAATATACATAATAACCCTTTCTCAAGCCTTTGCCTCCCAGGCTTGACCTTTAAAGGTATAACCTTTTATATTCATATAGAGAAAAGTTGCAGAACAGAAACTAACAATTGCCAGTGTTGAAGGTTTAAAGAGACATTGTGACCAGACCTACATGGGCAGCTGCAAGAACAAAGGATTATCACATTTCCAAGAAGTTTGCAAAAACCAGCCACACCTCCTCCCCTTTTAGAAAACAAATGTTCGAAAGGAAGTGGAGAAATGGGAATCCTAGTACACTATCTGTGGAAATTTAAATTGATGCAGCTACCGAGTATACAGCTAAAGAGTATGGAGGTTTCTCAAAAAACCTAAGTCTAAGTCGCTTCGGTTGTGTCCGACTCTGTGTGACCCCATAGACGGCAGCCCACCAGGCTCTGCTGTCCCTGGGATTCTCCAGGCAAGAACACTGGAGTGGGCTGCCATTTCCTTCTCCAGTGCATGAAAGGGAAAAGTGAAAGTGAAGTCGCTCAGTCGTGTCCAACTCTTAGCGACCCCATGGACCGTAGCCTACCAGGCTCCTCTGTCCATGGGATTTCCCAGGCAAGAGTACTGGAATGGGTCACTAGTTCCTTCTCCAAGGGATCTTCCCCACCCAGAGATCAAACCTGCCATCTCCTGCCTTGGCAGGCTGATTCTTTACCACTGAGTCACCAGGGAAGCCCCAAATATATTCAATACTCCTCCACAAAAAAAAAGAATGAAAGTTTGCCATTTGCAACAACGTAGACAGACTTGGAGGGCACTGTGCTAAGTGAAATAAGTCACACAGAGGAAGACAAGTACCATATGACAGCACTTATATGTGGAATCTTAAAAATACAACCAACCAGCGGATATAACAAAAAGGAAGCAAACTCATAGATAAAGAGAACAAACTAATGGTTACCAGTGGGGACAGGGAATGGGGCGGGGGCAACATAGAGGTGAAGGGGTGGAAGGTACAAACTATTAGGTATAAAACAAGGTAAAGGATATATTGTACTACACAGGGAATATGGCCAACATTTTGTAATAATTATAAATGGAGTATAACCTTCAAAAATTTTTAATCATAATATTATACACCTATAACATCTAATATTGTACAGCAATTGTACTTCAATAAAATATAGTTTATCAAGATTTATTTTATGAAAAAACTTTTAATTTAAACTTTTAAATTTAAATTTTTTTTAAAAAAAGTATTTAATAAAAAGAAGCCTGAGGGCTTCCCTGGTGGTCCAGTGGCTAAGCCTCCACACTGCCAAAGCAGGGGGCCCGGGTTCAATTCCTGGTCAGGGAACTAGATCCTGCATGCCACAACTAAGACCTGGCATAGCCAAATAAATTAATTAATTAAATATTTTTAATTAAATACAATGCTAACTCAAGTACACCACTCAAAAAAAAAAAAAAAAAAAAGAAGTGGTCTGAATCCTATCTGGGTGGCTCTTTGGAACACAGTCTTTTGGATTTCCTGACTTGATGAATAAAGTTGCTATACCTCGCTCCCTCTCAATGTATGATCTCATCCTGTGGTAAGCAATAGGAGCTTGGACTTGGTAACATACCCAACAACCTGGAAGAATACGAAATGCACTGCACTAAGTGAAGTAAGCCTAACTCAGAAAGTTACATAAGGCATGGTACCATGTATATAACATTCTGGAAAAAGCAAAATTTTATGGACAGAAAACAGATCTGTGGTTGCTAGGGGATGAAGGTGGAGAGAGGGGTAGGAGAAAACTTGGGGTGGGTGGGTGATGGAAATGTTCTCTATTTTCACCATCTTAACTGTGGCAATGGTTACAAGACTATATGCATTTGTCAAAATTTACAAAACTGTACAAAGAGGTGAATTGTATGCCATGCAAATTGATCTTATATAACCTGACACCCACTCCAAATATCTTCTCAGGAGATTTCAGTGTGCCACCAGAATTCAGAATCTGTTTACCTCTTCTCTACGTGGACAGATGACTTTCTCCTGATGGTTTTGTTTCATGGTTCTCAGCCTTGATTTCTCAAAACCCCCAACGCTTGAATGTGACCCAAAGATATTCTGATTTCCTTAGGCAACAGTGTTGAAAAGTTTGAGAGGCAACTGTAATGTGTAACCCAGGCTGAGAACTACTATTCGAAAGGCAATGGTCTTCCAAGAGGATTGTTCCTCTCACTCCTGGGAGAAAACTTCTAAAACTATGTAGTCACTGGTACATTTTAGAGAGGGAATGGCAACCCACTCCAGCATTCTTGCCTGGAGAATCCCTATCGACAGAGGAGCCTGGCGTGCTACAGTCCATGGGGTTGCAAAGAGTCGGACATGACCAAGCAACTAAGCACACACTGGCATATTTAAAAACTGATTTCTAATAGTTTTCATCAGAGTTTCAATAGTTGCTAAGGATTAAGTTCGCAGTGTATTGTAAATCTTGACATTTAAAATGAAACTGTTACATCACTCTTTTAAATGCATCTATTGTAATATAAATAACAGAATAACTCCACACCCACCATCATCCATTTATAAAATCTTTTAAAAATCTTCATTAACAATCAAAATGTTACACTGTTCCTTTTCCCACTAAACTCACATTTCCATTCTGGTTCCTTTACAGAATTTTATCCTAATGTAATATACCTTTTTTAATTCAATTACAGTGGATTTACAATGTTGTGTTAGTTTCAGGTGCATAGGAAAGTGACTCATATATATATAATATTGATAAATATAACATTTTTCAGAATCTTTTCCCTTATAGGTTATTACAAAATATTGAGTATAGTTCCCCGTGCTATACGGTAGGTCCCTCTTGATCATCTATTTTATACACAGTATTGTGTATCTGTTAATCCCAAACTCCTAATTTATTTCCCACGCCCTCATTTCCCCTTTGGTAACTATAAGTTTGTTTCTATGTCTGTGGGCTTTATTTCTGTTTTGTATATAAGTTCTTTAAATGATGCTACCAACAAGGTATTAATGTTCAAAATATACAAACAGCTTATACAGCTCAATATTTTTAAAAAATCCAACCAACCTAATAAAAAAGTGGGTAGAAGATCCAAATAACATTTCTCCAAAGAAGGCATACAGATGGCCAAAAGGTACATGAAAATATGCTCAACATCGCTAATGATCAGAGAAATGCAAATCAAAACTACAATGATGTACCACCTCACACCAGTCAGAATGGCCATCATCAAAAAGTCTACAAATAACAATGCTGCAGAAGGTGTGGAAAAAAAGGAATCCACCTACAGTGTTGGTAGGAATGTAAATTGGTCCACCCACTATGGAGAATAGTATGGAGGTACCTTTAAAAACTAAAAACAGAGCTACCATAGGATCCTGCAATACTGCTCCTGGGCATATATCCAGAGAAAACTATAATTTGAAAAGATATATGTGCCCCAATATTCACTGCAGCACTATTTACAGTACCCAAGACATGGAAATAACCTAATGCAATATACTTTTAATCTTGAAAGTAATGTACACCCATCACCTTTAATACATTCCTACAATAAAAATATAAGTGTGGATACTGAACTTAAGTTTTCTCATTTCTTCTTAAGACTGTAAAATTCTCAGTATTCACTAACTTCATCAAGTTTGTTATAATCATGATTATGATACAACATAAGTATATTACACATTTTGATAAATAATTTTTTAAAAAATAAAAAGTAATTCTCTTCTTGTAAATGTACCTCTCAATCAACTACGTGGGGGGAGTATTATGCTGCACTGGTTAAACTAATTACTAATTTTACTGGGGGCACTGAGGAGGTTTGAACACCTGGGAGAAATGCATCACAGATGAGAGGTTAACTTTCTATTCCAAAATCAAAGAAGTTCTGTGTGTGCGTGTGTGTGTGTGTGCGTGTGTGACAGTGCAGGAGAGAGAGACAGAGGAAGGGAGAGAGAAGATGAACAGCGTAACTGCAAATTAATTTATGGATGTCAAGTTTAAGAGTGAATACATACACAAGTTGAGCATTTGTAAATGCATCTCCTTTAAAATATCTCCACTTACATACCCCTTCCCCAGAGGAACCAGCTGACTGTGACAGAGTAATTGAGTTGAAGTGAAAAGTGAAACCAGAAAATCCACACTTTATGAAAATCTCCTATCTCAAAGTATTGACAGGACATTCACCGCGAAAGCCACATATAATGTATTTGCAGGCCACATGTACCACCACACTTATCTGTCAATCAAAAGGCACACCTCTTAACTAGAGATTATCACAATGAGTGAAGAAAGTCAGATAAAGGAGAAATATTGTATGAGATCCATTATACGTGGAGTCTAAAAAAAAAAATTATACAAATGAACTTATTTACAAAACAGAAACAGACTCACAGATTTAGAGAAAGAACTTAAGGTTGCCAGGATGGGGGGAAAGGATAGTTAGGGAGTTTGGGATGGACACGTACACACTGCTATATTTAAAATGGATAACCAGCAGGGATCTACTGTATAGCAACAGGGAACTCTGCTCAGTGTTATGGAGTGGGGTGGATGGGGAGGGGAGTTTGGGGGAGAAAGGACACATGTACATGTATGGCTGAGTTCCTTGCTCTCTACCTGAAACCATCACAACACTGTTAATTGGTTATACTCCAATACCAAAAATCAAGTTTAGAAAAAAAAAGCCACACCTCTGACATATAAGTACAGGTGGAAACCTGAAAGTTTTTTAAAAACATACTCAATAGATTTTAATAACTTATAATGGAAGAGAATGTGAAAAAGGAATATGTATATACATATGCATGTATAACAGAAGCACGCTGCTGTACACCTGAAACTAACACAACATTGCAAATCAACTACATTTCAATAAGCAATTTTTTTTTTTAAAAAAGCATTTTTCCTTCCCTACCAGTTAAAGGCATATGGTACCCTATCACTTTATTTGTTTTGCATCCTTTAGATTCAAGAGGCCTGCTTTTAAATTTCAATCATAAAAGAATAGTAACAATGCCCTTTTCCTATTAAATATCTCTTTACCACATCCAAAACAATTCCAGGAAAATACCTTTAGGATAGTAAAAAAGGTGACATTTGGCCCAAATGTGTACTGCAAGCTTTGGTCTGTTCCAAAATGTAAATATTAGGTTATCCATAATACCAGAATGCCCTGGAAACTGTTTTTCCCCTTTGTTTTAATGTTACATTTATCTGAAATACAGGCAAAAACCCAGCTCCCTAATGTGTATTACCTAATTAAGGAAATCAAGCAGAACACTAGCTTTATGGGAACCAGATATGCAGAACTTAAAGGGCTAAGGCAGAACTCAGTGGTGAGCCGCTCTGACATTTCTGTACATCAAAATCACTGTTTTCCCTCCTTTTGTTGGCGCTGCTCCCTTGAAAATGTAAATAATATGATTTAAGCTGCTCTCTCTCCCTTTCAATAGAATTCTCAGTCATTTCACTGATCTCACATTTCAAAATATTGAATGCTTGTAAAACAAGCAATTGTGTGTTTTGATGCTTGCTTTTAACAGCCCATAATGCAAATATTTATTCACAATAGTAATTTCCATTGTGCATAGTTTTTACATCTCATTAAGGACTCTGAAAAATTACAATCATTGGAAAGAAAGCATACTTTACATTTAAACAAACATTCAAAGGATAAAGTAACTTATCAGAGAGGGGACAGCTCTGTACTGGGAGTTGTCATCTGTGTGAGAATGGATGCCTTCGAACTGTGGTGCTGGAGAAGACTCTTGAGAGTCCCTTGAACTCTAAGGAAATCAAACCAGTCAATCCTAAAGGAACTCAACCATGAATGTTCACTGGAAGGATTAATGCTGAAGCTGAAGCTCCAATACTTTGGCCACCTAATGCAAGGAGCCGACTCATTAGAAAAGACCCTGATGCTGGAAAAGATTGAAGGCAGAAGGAGAGGGGGGTGGCAGAGGATGAGATGGTTGGATACCATCACCAACTCAATGGACATGACTTTGAGCAAACTCCAGGGAGATGGTGAAGGACAAGGAAGACTGGCGGGCTGCAGTCCATGGAGTTACAAAGACTCAAACATGACTTAATGACTAAACACAACAAAGGAGAGAACATGTGAATATTTTCATATTAGGTTGGAAAATGAACATGATCCTAACAGTGGAATACTGCTGTTTATCAACCATCCAGCATTCATCTCCCCACTTTTGGCAAAAGTGTTCTGAATTATTTTGCATAAGCTGCCCCTCATTTTCATAGCAGGTGGTCTCAGTGGGTTCCTCCTCCAGGCTCTAAAGGGGGAGCTTATTGGCTAAACTGAAGCCAATCAGGCTGCTCTATCCGATCCTTCCGTGCTCAGTGACTGATTCAGGAAGGCTCATGGAGTAATGCAGGCCTTTAAGAGTCAGGACCAGAACTTTGATGGAACTGTTAAGAGAAACTCTCTAATTACTAAATTTAGGGTTAAAAAGGTGTAATTCTGAGCTGATGGAGCATCTTGCTTAAATGAAGGGCAGTGTGTCTTAGACCAGAATGAATATAGTTAAAGAAGAGCAAAGAGATTCCAGGCATCATATGAGCACCTGGATCAAACCTTGCCTGATGCCCACGATTTCAGTTGTGTGAATCAGTTCATTTCTCTTTTCCTTAGGCAGAGACTGTTAATGTTGAACAACTATATACATACTTCTCTACATGTCCCAGTCCTCCCTGCGGTTAGATGGAGGCTCTGGAAGGATTAATGCTGGAAGGATTAAACCCAGGCCTCCTGTAGGGACAACACAGAGACTTAAGCACTGGACCACAGGGGAAGTTCCTCTAATGCTGATCAATGGGATGTGGGTGCAATGAAGCCATTTCCAAATCTGGACCTTAAATGCATCCCACAAAAATCCCCTAGCTCTCTCACCCCCTGCTGCCATGTGTCCAAAATGGCATAACCACAAAGTCAAAGAGAATTGACTGGACTCTAAGTGAACAAGAAATAAATTTTTGTCAAATTATGCCACAGAGACATGGACATTTATTCATATATTAATATGAGTATGTGTAATAGATGTGTGTATGTATAATGTATGTATGTAATATATTGATATATATGCAATATATATATTACATCATAGCCTACCCATCATTCTAGCCCATCCTCACTAATGTATTCCTTAGGCAATTTCAGATTTTTGTTTTGCACCTGCAACCAAAATATGTCTAGTTATTCATCACTAGAAAGTATTTCCTTAAATAAATCAAACTCAAGCAGAATTCTCCCATCCAACCCATGGCTTCTTGGGGATTCTCTTACACTTTGCTTCCTACTTCAAAAAGAGGATCCTCATGGCTGAAGACCCACTTTGATTTCTCCCTTCACAGCATCTGTTAAAGGCTGACTGAAGACAGTAATCTAGAGGCCTTTGGGAGGATAAAACAGTATCTCCTCTTGAGAGCCTCCAGTTCAAAGAAACCCAAGGAATACTTTCAAATCCTAGAAGGCTGTTTAGAAAAATCAAAATCGAATCAGCCCATTCGCTGAGCACCTGTTCACCAACGTCACGAACATGAACGTGAGAAACACACATTAAGGTCTGTGTTTCCTTCCCACAGTCCTCTTGGGAAGAGAAAAGGAACACAATTGAGATACTTTAACATGACTTTTTGCAATGTCATGAAAATCGGTTTTAACAAGATGAGAATTTCTGCAGATACTGAACACTGGCACATTTCACACCCATTGCAGATCCCTTCTGGTGTGCCTTTCTGAACCGAAGAGACTGGAGTCCTGATAGCAAGGTTGGCAGGAATCTCGGGGTGCTTGGGTTCCAGATCTGGCTTGGGCTCCATTGAACAGATGCATCCACTTGAAACCCAGGAGGGAGGAAATGAGCAGGTGCGGCAGCAGCTACACATGAGGTCAGTCCTGCTTACAGATAGAAAGTAGAATGTTGGGTTCTGTCGGGGTCGCCCGGAGATCCCACAGGAGCTGAAAGGCAACAGTAATGGCGGGATCTGAGCAGAAACAGATTCTGTGGTTGGGGGGTCTCTGCCAGCTGCTGCTGCTCATACCCCAGGCTGGGTCTCTGGTGCACAAGGCACATCTACAACCCCTCACACACACACAATCCAGGAAACCCATCTCTGCCGGAGCAGTCTGTTGTCAGCAACTGAGAACCTCAGCCAACACCAGAACCAGCAAAGCCCATAGGAAAGATCTCTAGGAACTTCCCCTGTGGTCCAGTGCTTAAGTCTCTGTGTTGTCCCTACAGGAGGCCTGGGTTTGATCCCTGGTCAGGGAACTAAGATCCCAAATGCCATATGGCACAGCCAAAACACAAAAAAACTCTAAAGGTCTCTAAGGGGAAACCAAGGCTGCTTTCCTTCCTTTCTCCACCTTGTCAACGACTTTCCTTATCTGCATTCAGCTGCTTACTGGAGACAGGTTGGGGTTCACATCTCAGTCACCCCACTTCAAGGGCAGAGTTGATTTCATAGTCATTGCTATATATTCGGAGCCTGTCTCACTGTGTTTATAATTTGGCCTCAAAAAATAATTGTTGGATAAATAAATGAAAGCCCTTGGTGCTCAGTATGAGTGACAGTCCCAGTTGGAAGCAAAATATGAGAACTAGGTCAATCTCGGGGCCGAACTTGAATATTTTTTGCTGTATTTAGGCAGCGGGGGGCCTTTCAAATTATATCAACATCACAGAATCAAGAAATTCTGGGTTTAAATGTCCACCTGCTGTTTCAATTCTGTTCTATAATGGTGATTCACAAACAGCTCATCCTGGAGGGGCTTCATCTTCCCCAGGTAACTAAATCAATCCCTTCTTACTCCATTTCTAAATGCATTTTCATTTTCCCTCATCACCTTGAAGCCACAGTCTGTTTGCCTCCATGATACCTGTTGACTGAGGTCCTCTGAGCAAAGCATCCCAGGAAGAACCCTCTGTAAACAACTCTGTGTCTTCCCCATTGGCCACAGACTGTGAGCCTTAGACACAAAGCATCTCAGGGGGCTCGGCCACACTTCAAGGAAAGCATCTTCAGGCCCATAAAAGCCACATTCTTGATGTGACTTCCTCCATGTTGCGTCTTTTTTTAAACAACAAAAAATATCTTTTTATATTATATTGGGGTATAGCTGATGAATAATGTTATGATAGCTTCAGGTGGACATCGAAAGGACTCAGCCATACATATCCATGTATCCATGCTCCCCCAAACTCCCCTCCCATCCAGGCTGTCACACAGCATTGAGCAGAGTTCCCTGTGCTATACAGCAGGTCTCTGCTGGTTATCCATTCTAAATAGAGCAGTGTGTATGTGTCCATCCCAAACTCCCTAACTATCCCTTCTCTCATCTGTCCCCCTGACATCCATAAGTTCTATCTATGTTTTGAATACTTTTCAGGGCCACCAAGGCACTCTACAAAGATTGTGGGGGTACAGCGGACACCCACAGTGCCATCACTAAGGGCAACAAGGTTCATCATGATGGTCACTTTCAGGCATCACTAACACCTGTACAAAAAGCTGAGCCCTTCTGAAAAAGAATTTGGCAGCAAATCTCTATCTATATTCTTTGGCCCCGTCATTAACTAACTGATTCTAAGAAAGTAACTCAAAGCAAAAATTATGCATAACGATAATGATTTCCTCACAATAGCAAAAAAAAAACACCATAAATTACATAATTGTGTAGCAAGAGTTGAAAATTTTAAGCTATGGCGCAGACATTAAAAATATATTTGTGACACATTTTTAAAACATGAGAAATATGCTTACATAAACATATGAACTCAAAAAAGTAAAAAAACCAATTATGTGTCCCAGAGACCATGTGAACACTACTGTTTCAAAAATTCATAGAGAAACAACTAAAACGGAAGACATCAAACTGTTGCAGCAGTCATCTCCAGGGAGTGCGATTATTTATCTTTACCTCTCCCTTGTGTCAGGATTACTTTGAAGTAGCTTACAAAAAATAAATGCGCTGGGATAGAAAAAGTAGGCAAGGAGGCAGACAAGAGAGACAGAATAAGGAAAAGAAAATAAAGCCAAGGCTGGAGCTGAGTCACAAGATGTGTCTCTTGAGTTCCTAGACTTATAAATAGCGAAGTTGGCTCCGAGACTCCTAGGAGTTCAAGCAAAGACAGACAATTGGAAATTCACTTAGAAAATTCATGGTGTTCTTAGGATGAAGTGTAAACCATTTCTCAGGATAAACATAGCTTTTTTTTTCTTTTTTTCCTGGTACTAAGGCCTAAGAAGAATTTCTTAGAAAAGGAACTTGGAAAGAAGACAGATTTTTTTTTTAATATTTATTTTATTTATTTGACTGTATCAGGTCTTAATTGTGGTACCTGGGACTGTAAGGACTCTCTAGTTGGATCTCACGGGCTTAGTCACTCCACGGCACGTGGGATCTTAGGTCCCCAACCAGGGATCGAACCCCAGGCCCCCTGCATTAGGAGCATGGCATCTTAGCCACTGGATTACCAGGGAAGTCCCTGTGTCCAGAATCTGAGAACCTCAGCAAGTTGTATTATAATTTAAGCATCCCTCCACAACCTACCAACATTGCTTTCCTGCCCAAACACAGAAGCAAAAACAACAACCAAAATGAAACCTAACTGCCCCCTTCTTTACTTAGTGAGTCTGCTCAGCAACCTTCCCTGAAACATAAGAATGTATGTTTCTCACATGGAAAATAACTAATGTCGCTAATGGCTAAAAATTCTTTGTGTCGTCCTGCCTTTTCAAATGTATATCTCAGTCTCATTTCTAGGCTTTGGTTAAGAAAAAGAGAGGGAGAAAAGTTTTATTCCCTTTCAACTCTTTCAAATGTATTTTTCACCTTGGTTACTGCTGTCCTGTCATGACAATATGTGCTTAATCTCTTTTTGAATGTATTTCACAAATTTGTTTAAGTTCAAGGGCCTTCATTCCCTATAGATTCTTAATTTCTGAGAGTTAGCAGGACAGACATATTGGATGATACACGGCAGCCCACTCCAGTTCTCTTGCCTGGAAAATCCCATGGACAGAGGAGCCTGGTGGGCTGCAGGCCATGGGGTCGCGAAGAGTCAGACACCACTCAGCGACATCACTTTCACTTTTCCCTTTCATGCATTGGAGAAGGAAATGGCAACCCACTCCAGTGTTCTTGCCTGGAGAATCCCAGGGACGGGGGAGCCTGGTGGGCTGCCATCTATGGGGTCGCACAGAGTCGGACACAACTGAAGCGACTTAGCAGACGCAGCAGTGTATAAAAGGGACCCTTGAAACCCTCCTACACTGTTGGTGTGAATGAAAGTTGGTGCAGCCCCAGTGGAAAATAGTGTGCAGGTTCCTCGGAAAACTAAAAACAGAATTACCATATGATCCAGCAGTCCCACTCCTGGGCATATATCCAGATAAATTATAATTCACAAAGATACAAGCACCCCTGTGTTCATAACAGCACTATTCACCATAGCCAAGACACGGAAACAACCTAAATGTCCATCAACAGATGAATGGATAAAGATGTGGTACATATATACAAGGGAATATTACTCTGCCATAAAAAAGAATTAAATGATGCCATTTGCAGCAACATGGATGCACCTAGAGATAAATGAAGTCAGAAAGAGAGAGACAAATATCATATGATATTACTTATATGTGGAATCTAAGATATGACACAAATGAACCTATCTATGAAACAGAAACCGACTTAAGGACATAGAGAACAGACTTGTGGTTGCCAAGGGGAGGAGGGGGAGTTAAAGACTGGGAGTTTGAGAATAGCAAATGCAAAATATTATATATGGGATCGATAAACAATAAGGTTCTATTGTATAGCCCGGGGAACTATATTCAAGATCCTGTGATAAACCATAATGGAAAAGAATATTAAAAAAGGATGTCTATACAGGTATAACTGAATCACTTTGCTGTATAGCAGAGATTGGCACAACATTACAAATCAACTATACTTCAATCAAAAAAAATAATAAAGACTTCAGGAACATATTGGTCCCCTGACATTTAAATTTTTAAAATTTATAAAATTTTAAAAGTAGCCAAATCTTGAAAAACAGTAAAATCAAAAAGACAAAAAAATTTTTCTTAAATAAATAAAAGGGACCCTTAAAATGGACATAGAAATGAATACAACCCTGGCTTCAAGCTGCTAGGTGCTCCTCTTAATTCTTCCTATAGATTTTTTCAGAGCAGATTTTTAAATGAATGATAAAAGTGATATCAAAATATCTTGTCTCTGGTCTCATGTCATGACAAATACATGCTGGCTTCCCATGATCACCACTCACTTCTGCCAGAACCCGCACAATATTCTCCCCATAACTCATTCAAGCTTGTGGTCTGGCATCATAAGTTAAACTCGCCGATCCATATGTTCACAGAACCTAACATTCTTCTTTTGGAAACAGGAAAAATATTTGTCTGCCTTCATGTTGCATGCTTCTTTCTCTTTTTTTACAATAGTACTAAAGAGTCACCTGAGTCACCCAGAGTTTTCGTCTTGTTAGAACAGAGGTCACGTCAGTCTCCCCTCCACCAGGACCCATGCGTGTTAGCTGAGGTGATGAATTAATGCTGGGATCCTTGGATTCAGGAAGCACAACCGAAGATGCTTCAGCATCCTGGCCTCGGAGACAACCACACCATGTCTCAACATCAGATCACCTCCTCCACCCCTGTGACAGCCTTGGGATTAAAATCTATGTTTTAGGGGCTTCCCAGTAGCTCAGCAAAGAGGAATCCGAGTTTGCCAGTGCAGGAGACATGAGTTCAATCACTGATCTGGGAAGATCTCACAAGCCACGGAGCAACTAAGCCTATGAGCTGCAATTATTGAGCCTGTGCTCTAGAGGCCACATGCCACAACGACTGAAGCCCCCGTGCCTAGAGCCCACCCTCCACTACAGTGAGAGGCCCACGCGCCACAACTAGGGAGTAGCCCGCAGCAGCAACAAAGACCTAGCACAGCCAAATAAATAAATGAAATTATACTTAAAAATCTATTTTTAATCCCCTTTTTGGTATCTTTCCCAATTGCTGTTGGAAAAATGAAGACTGAGAAAATTAAAAAAAAAAAAAAAAACAGGATATTCACTTATTCATTTGCTGCAACAAATAATGAGCACCAACCACATCCACATCCACGGCTCGGGGCTGAAATTCCGGGGAAACCACGCTGCACGCAAAGTTTACCAAGTCCAGCACCAGTCGTAATTTTTGCCTGACAAAGGGATTCGTGTTCAGTAACATACATAAACATGAGCAGGATGTAAAACAGCTAACAGTGAGGTGCTTCAGCATCAGAATTCAGACTGTGCTGCTTTAGTTGTAAGATCTTGGACACTACTTCTCTGAGTCTCCATTTCTGCATCTACAAAATGGGGGGAATAAAATCCACCCCACTGGGTTTATCTGCAAATTCACAAAAACCATTTTCATCAATCACTCAGCTCAGTGTCTGGCATACAATAATTACTTTAAAATTCGCTGTTATTATCGACCAAAGTATGTCCTGCAGCACTTTGAATTACTGGAGAAAAAAACAAAACCAGAATCAAATCATTTTACTGTCACACAAAGTTTCTTTTAACAATAATATACAGTCCTAAGGATACTTAAAAACTTAAACAAACAAAAAAAAAACCTTATCGTGCCCCTGCAGGGTCCAAAGTACTACACTATTACTGGAGAGAAAGCAGAAAAATACACAGACGTTTCTTCTAGAGGTACTGAAAACTTAAAGAGAGGAGACAGAAAATAGTTTTAGAATGTTACCCCTGTAAAAGGTGCCCTCCAAAAGATATCTATGTGCAAATCCCTTGAACCTGTGAATGTCCCCTTATTTAGGGGGGAGGGGGAAGGGAGGGGGTCTTTGCAGATATGATTACAGTAGCATGGGAGATTATCCAGATTATTCCCAGGGGTCCCTAAATCCAATCACTTGTATCTTTACGTAAGAGGGAAGCACAGGAGGTTCGACAGTTTGAGGATGGAAGAGAGAGAGATGGCAAGACGGCAACCTTGAAAATTGCAGTGATGCTGCCATAAAGTAAGGACTACAGGCAGTCACCAGGAGCCTACAGATTCTTCCCTAAAGCCTCTAGCTGACACCTTGATTTTGGCCCAGGGACACTGATTTTGGACTACTGGCTCTAGAACTATACTAGAATGAAGTTCTATTGTTTTAAGTCATCATGTTTGTGGCAAGATGTTAAGGAAGCTACAAGAAATTTACAGACCCTCTGATTAAAGTCCGTCTGTACCCAACATCTGGGCTTTTCCTGGTGACTCATGAGTGTGTGCTAAGTCACTTCAGTCGTATTTGACTCCTCGAAACCCCGCTGATCTCCTCTGTCCATGAGATTCTCCAGGCAAGAATACTGTAGAGGGTTGCCATGCCTTCCTCCAGGGTATCTGCCCAACCCAGGGATAGAACCCGCGCCTCTTATGTCTCCTGCATTGGCGGGTGGATCCTTGATCACTAATGTCACCTGGGTGATTCAGAAGTAAAGAATTCACCCGCCAATGCAGAAGACTAGAGTTGGACACCATGGGTACCTCCACACCCCAGCTGACTGCTGCCTGTCCCCAGGTCAGTGTGGCCCCTTCCCATCCTGTCCCTTCACACAGTACCACAAGCTCCACTGCTCTCTCTGCCCAGCCACACTGCCCTCTGGAGTCCACGTACGTGCCTGCACCCTCCCTCTCATATACCCTCCCTCTCTTAACACTAAGCCACTCCCCGGATGCTCTTAAGTTCAAGGCCAACGTACCTGCACTCAGAGATGCTTGCTCTGTGCCTCTAGCACATTGAAGTTGAAAGCTGGCATTCCTTTATATAACATTTTTAAGTAATGTATAATTACTTTTTTTTTTTTTTTTACTGTGTCAGGTGGCATGCGGGATCTTAGGTCCCAGACCAGGGATCAAACCCATGCCCCCAGGATTGGGAGTGCGGAGTGTTAACCACTAAACCACCAGAGAAGTCTTACAATTTTATACAGTTAAACACTTTTCTCTGTCTTCTCTATAAACTGCCAGTTCTGGGAGGAGAGCAACCTTATCTGTGTGGGTTCTTCTCACTGCTGTAATCCCACGGCCAGCATAAAGTGTGTAATAACACAATTGGTGCTCCAAAAGCAGCCACTGTGATAAAATAAGGAAGCAGAGGGGACAAGAAAAGCAGAAGAGAAAAGTAAGAGTGACCTGAACACGGAACGGAAGGGGTTTGAGCTCATGACTTAAAATCATGGATGATTTGTGCGCTTTACAAGCTAGAGAAAAGGCCAGCAATGACTTTACATCTTCCTAATCCTGTGTCCTCAGAACACTGGCAAATAGTTTCTGCATGGCTCTGTGCTCTTTGAAATTTTTTTGAATTATCAAATTTTTTAGACTTAAGGATGGATAGATGGCTACACAGATGAAAGAACAGATAGATGGATGGACACATGGATGAAAGGATGGATAAATGGAGGGATATATGGATGAATACATAGATGTATGGATAATGACTGGTTGAATAAATTGGTGAATGGATAAATGGATAGATGAATTTTAAAAATGTAAAAGTCAAAAGTCCATATAGTCAAAGGTGTGGTTTTTCCAGTAATCACGTACGGGTGTGAGAGTTGGACCATAAAGAAGGTTGAGCACCAAATAATTGATGCTTTTGAACCGTGGTGTTGGAGAAGACTTTTGAGAGTCCCTTGGACTGCAAGATCAAACCAGTCAATCATAAAGGAAATCAACCCTGAATATTCACTGGAAGGACTGATGCTGAAGCTGAAGCTCCAATACTTTGGCCACCTGATGCAAACAGCCAACTCACTGGAAAAGACCTTGATGCTGGGCAAGACTGAAGGCTGGATGAGAAGGGGGCAACAGAGCATGAGATGATTGGATGGCATCACTGACTCAATGGACATGAGTTTGAGCAAACTCTGGGAGATAATGAAGGACTGGGAAGCTTATGCATGCTGCAGTCCATGGGGTCTGAAAGAGTCAGACATGACTTAGCAACTGAACAACAAGTAAGCTTCTGCAATGGGATATTTTTGGAGTTTTTGTTTTGTTTTTCATTTTCCCTTGGCTTTCAGAATTGAACTAAATGAAGCAGATCTGAATACTTAGAATTCTAACTTTCTATGCATTTAAGTATTTTTTATAAAATCATATTTAGCATTTAACTTTTTAATTCAGGAAAAATGAAATTTCATGGTCTCCCCATTTCCTAGCCCTTTAATTTTGACACTGTTTAAATGTAAGCAGTGAAGTCTAGTCTGTCTCTGTCTCTCTCTCAAACACACACACCCCCTCCCCCCCGAAATCTCCCTCCTGGAATATGTCTTCCTCCCCAAGAGCCCAGACAAAGTATCACTGTAAACTGAAGCTCCTTCTAGTCCAGAAGGATGGGATGTGGGAGGATATTCCTAAATAAGAGGTGATGCTCGGCCACCGGGACACTTCAGTTCTGACCTAAGAAGAAAGCTATCAAGGTGGAAACTTTCTGCAGAAGGTGCCCTCACAATGCCACTGCCCAGCGGGCTGGCTGTACTGCTCGGGGAAGGTGGAGCACATGACCGGCACAGCCTGGAGACGGTGCCCCATCGCCCCAGCAGCTCCCCTCCCGGATCCCAGGCCTCTGAGTGTCTGCTTCTCACCGGCATTTGCAAGAAAACACAACTCGGCGGGATGCAGGTCAGGGTCATGACAAGCAGCCTACATGTGGCAGCCTTCCTGATTTTGTATTGAAAGACTATGCAGCCCTTTGCCCCTCGCTAGTCTTGTAAGTCTGGTAGTTCAGATGGTTAAGAATCTGCCTGCAATGCAGGAGACCAGGGTTCGATCCTTGGGTCGGGAAGCTCCTGTAGAGAAGGAAATGGCAACCCACTCCAGTATTCTTGCCTGGAGAATTCCATAGACAGAGGAGCCTGGCGGGCTACAGTCTATGGGGTCACCAAGAGTCAGACACGACTGAGCAACTAACACATGCACAGTCTTGTAAGAGAAGGAACCCCTGGGACCTTCCTGGGACAGGCCTTTCCCCATATCCTCTGCTTTAGCTCCTCTCTGAAGTACCTAAATAACAGTATTTGATGCACATTTCCTGAGTTGTTTTGCAGACAAGAAACCCCACCACCAAATGGAAAATGTTAACTACTTGAGGACCAAGAGCACATAGCCCCATGCCCCCTGGACATAGACCCCGCCCTGTGACCCCCTGACCCCTGTGACCCCGCCCTGTTCCGTCATCACCAGCCAGAGAATTGTGCGCCATTTGATCAGGTACCCTGTGACCCCACCTCCACCTCCCTTCCTTGGCTTTTAAAAGCACTTTACCAAAACTCTTCAGGGAGCTCGAGGCTTTTGGGGGCATGAGCCACCTGTCACCTTGCATGGTCCTGCAATAAACCTTTCTCTGTTCCAAATTCTGACGTTTCAGTTTGTCTGGCCTCACTATGTGGCCGACAGGTGAACTTGGCTTAACAGTCTCATTAATTTGTCTTTGGGCCCCTTTCCTTTCCATGCCCTGCCCCCTTCCACGAAGCCCATAGCAACCTAGTAAACCATATTTGCAAGCTGGCACAGCTGTAATCTGCATGAAGTTTTCAAGTAAGATTCTATCCTAAACTTAAGACATAAGCCCTCTGATGACTTGATATAAAGACCATTCTCCAGTAAAAGCTGGGACAGCCTGACAACAGTGCTGATCAAACTTTTTGTGTCATAGTAGAGTTCCCAGTTCCCAAGGGATAGAAGTGCAAGCAATGACATTTTATTTTTATTTGATTTTCAAAAGATCTATGAGGTTGCTCTATGTCCAGTCACTTCCTGTGCATAAAATTTAAATAAATGTGAAGTTCAAAGACTTTAGCCTGTTATTAAAATGTGCACATCTGTTCCTCTAAGGCTTCATCTTTAGAAAGAACTAGAGCAATGCAGTAAAAACAATTATATACTGAAGCATTATTTAGTATTTAGTAATAATCTCCATCTTTCCATCAGACCCAGATAAATTGGGCACTTTGGATGGGTGTGTGTCTATGCATATGTTTTCTTCCAATCAAAATCCTCTGAAATATAGTCCATCTTGGATTTCAAGCTGGTTCAGAACTTTCAGGCAGTCAGAGGATCTGAAAGCGCAAAGTGACTTAAACATAATGGAACAAGAACTGCATGGTCCCTGCATTTAAAACACCATTACTATCTGCACCAGGAAATTTTATAGGACAGAATGATTTTAGGGGTGTTCAACTCAAAATATGCCATAGGCTGGGCTTACAGCATCTTTCCATAAGCCAAGACCTTCACATCAGAGTTTCTCATTTTAAGGACATTTTCAGTGTTTCCACTCGAAAAAAGTTCTAGAGAATATCAGGCGAAATACGTTTCTTTTCAACCCTACTCAGTATAATAAGGAGATCAGTAAGAGAACTATGTACCTAGCCAAGGAAACACAATAGTTAGGCCGTATTTACAAAGCTATTCTTTACCTTTCTTAATAAACCTTGTTGCTGCAGCATAAAACACAGGAGTCCATTCCTATTATCAAATCAAGCGACAACCAATAAAAAGCATGCCTCGTAGCAAAAGGCAAGTCTGCCGGGCTGTTGTTGCTGTGGATTCAGGGTTTTTTTAACCTCACGTCTGCCTGGGTTGGCTTCACCAAATTCATCAACCTTTTCTTGCGTCTTCTTGTGCACATCAAAAACCCCGGAGGCGCTGGCCCTCAGAATTGTTCTAACTCATAATTAGGAGACATGAGCCCATTAGACCACACTTGAAAAGACAGCCAAGCAGAGTGGGCACGGGTCACCCTCTTCCTAAATCACACCAGCACAAAAGCCGGCTATTGTCAGATCTAAAGCAATCTAACCTCAGCGATGCCGGAAGGGCTCTGAGACAGAAAATTCCTGTAATTAAAAGGCTCTGTGCATGATAATTGGCTTTGAAGTTTCTGAGAGCAATCTCATCTCAGAAATCTCGGGAGAACAAAAACCTGTTTACAGGGATTTGGGGACACACATGGGAGACTGCTAAAAATCTCCACGTTTCTTCTCTCTCTCTCTGTAGGAAAGAGGCTCTTGGGAGAAGGAACCACACACAAATAAAGAGTCCTGATCAGTAAGCAGGAAGAACTGCGGATCCTTTCTACAACCTCACGTGTGAATCAAATAATTTCCCTTCAAAGAATTCGTGTCCTGAGCATTCCAACTTGCTGTACCAATGACAGAGAGGGACGCTGACAGAGGGGAAGCAGATGGGGAATCCCGGCTTTTCTGGCAGCCGCAAAGCAGGGCCTCTGCTGGGGGAACTCAGGTGATAAGCACGGTTTAAACTCTGCGCCCAACCCTCACGGATGCTGCCCCCGGACAAACAGCCACAGAAGGCAAAGGAAGAGAAGCCTGCCCCCCAAACCTCTCTTAGAGAAACTCAGGGCCATCTCTCCAGAGCTGGCCCCATCTCATAGGCGTCGCAGCCGACGGATACACTCAACTGCATTCCCATACAGAGGCGCGCTCTGGAATTATATCCTCACGGGTGCCTGCCAGCAGAAAAAGTCAAATCCAAATTACAGAACCTTTCCAGGAGGTCATTTCAATCCCTTCCTCGGACATCTTCCTCAGCCCTCCCAGGGCCCACGTCTCCTTTCAAGATTCTCCACGCGACCCCCTCCCCGAGACTGCCAGGTGGACCGGGCTATTTTTCCGCCCTTGGCACTCTCACTCAGGGCCTCCCGCCCGAGTCTTCCCGGGAGGCACCTGATGCAAAGGGGCCGCGGAGGACCTCGGCTGCCGCACGCGCGCGCGTGCACACGCACCAACGCACACCCACACCCACTCTCCCGGCCACCCCCATCCACGCACACCCTCCCACACACTCACTCCCAGCAAAGTTCGTCCCGGGGCCCCAGGTGGCGGCGGCGGCGGCGTCTCCTCACCTTTGGAGAATAGGGCGGCCAGGCTGATGAGCACGGGGGACCAATGGTGCCACAGCGTCCCCATCTCAGACGCGCACATCCCGGAGACCCGGAGCGCAGATCCTCGTCTCCCCGGCGCCGTCTGGGCGATGAAGACACGGTCGCCAAACTCCCCGAGGGCCGGAGCGGGGCGGGAAGGCGAAGGAACACCGGGCTAGGGGCGCGAGCGGCCGCAGCGCCCTGCGCCCTTCTCCCGCCAGTCCATGGCCGGCCGGGAGGCGACACCGCACGCCGCTCCGGAGTTGCTCTCCCGAGTCCAACGCGCGCGCAAGCAAACCCCACCTCTCTTTCACCCCCACCAGGATATTTTTATTTTCATCCACGCGGATTTGCTCCTTTTCGTTTACCCAGCGAGGACTGGCCCCCGGGTGGCCCCCAAAGGGCGCCTCTGGGAGCGCAGGGACGCGGGTAGGCTAACGGGCGGCCGGGCGGGCGGCCGGGCTGCGGCGCCTGGGGCGCGGGCGGAGGCGGCGCGAGGACCCCCGGCCTGGTGGCCCGGCGCCCGGAGCGGCGCGGGGCGCCCGGGCGCGCCCGGCCCCCATCCCGCCCGGCCGCGCCCCGGTGCGCGCACCGGCGCCAAAGTTTGGCTGGGAGCAGTCACTCCCCGCGCCGCCCGCCCCGGCCCAGCTCCCGCCCGGGCTCAAGCTCGCGGGGCCCTAAGCGCGCGGCGCGCACCACCGGCTCCGAGGACGCAGGGCTGCCCCCGCCGCCTGGGGGAGGCGCGCCAGCCGCGCGCGGAGGAGGACCCGCGGGTCCGGGGACTTCGCCGCCCGCGCGCCGGCCGCGCTCCGCCGAGACTGCATCCGGCACGGACGCGAGCGCCACGGTGCCGGGTGTGGACTCAGGGTCCGCCTTAAAAATTTGTCTTTTTTTAAAAAAAAAAGCCCCACCCTTTCGGAGTGACAGCCGCAAGCCCCAATCCGCACAGTCAATCCCACCTCTCCGGGTCTGCCCCTCACCCACCCTCCTGGCCACCCCTCCCTGCGCGCGGGAGCGGGAGTGGAGCGGCTGGAAGGCGGGCTAGTACCCGGCCGGCTCGGCCAGCTCGGAGGAGGCGGCAGGGAGCTGCCCACTCTCCCAACAGGTGTCAAGAAGGCCATTTACCTTCTGCTAGTCAGACCTCAAGCTAAGAGCAGGTCCTCTGTCCTGAGGGTTTCTAAGGCTCTCCGCCTGCCAGTAAACGCGAAGAAGGCTGTAAAGGGCCCCTCACCTCCGCGCCGGATCTTCCCCAACAGTATCTGGGGAGGAGGACTTCCGATTTGCCAGCCTTCCTGAGGGTCATGCTGGCCTCACCCCGCCTCTATCCTGGAATGACCACCAAGTCACTGATCCTAAAAGAATTCCGTCCTGACTCCCCTCTGGCCCATTTGGAACTGGGAATGGATCCGTTAGGGGCCAACTTGGCTTTGAGAAGATAAAAGACGAGTTCTTCACTTATCCTTCCTGAATGCCTAATTAAGACATACTGGAAACCAAGGCTACAGAGCATCAGCCTCTGATTTTAGCCCAAGGACTTCTCCATGGGAGCCTTTGAATTACCCGAATCAGAAATCAGAGAGAGAGAGAAAGCGTTCTGAATATGTAAAGGATATTGTAAACCGACAACAACCAAATCAAATGAGGTGACTTGACCTCAGTAGGTAAAAATGGATCATTATCATTGTGCCAAGGGAGCCATGGAAGTTTTATTTTATGTGCCTGTCGTTGCAAAAATATATCAGCACTTTGAGTGCTTAGCTTGCAAATGTTCAAGAGTGTCTGGGTTTCATTCTCTGTGCGATGTGGCTTCTACTTTATTCTATATTTACTTTTCTGAATGTCTGTCTGTCTTTCTGGGTGATTTTGTTGTTGTTGTTGTTTTCATTTACTTTGTAAACTTTCTGCCTTTTCACTTTGCATCTCTCGCATATAAAACTCTATAAAGAGTTAATACAGCCAAGAACCTAAGAGATTATGTGTTTCAGTGCTTGCAAAATTTGAGTAAGTATCAACATCACCTGGGATAGTGAGTCCTCCACCCCCACCCCTAGAGCCTCTTATTTATCAAGTCTAGGTGACACTCAGGAATCTGCGTTTCTAACAATTGCCAGGTGATGCTGCCCATCCAAGGACCACTGGTCGAGTCCGCCATCCCCTCCACCTCAATGATAGGGCAACTGAGGCTTAGTCACTGGCACACCTCCACCTGTCCTCTTAATGGGGGAGCCAGTAGACTGAACAAAATGCCAACTCCAGGTTGCCAGAGTCCATCTCAACGTGAAACAGAGTCTATTTCTAAAACATTTTTCAAATGTATTGACTAGGATCTAATGATCCTATGCTTTATTAAAAACAATCATTTTATGTATTCTAATTCAAATTGGTTTTTGGTTTTTTCCTTCAGAACTGCAATCACCAAGTACATTTTGAGGGGAGGAAGGGAGGTATGTCATGGCAAAAAATTTTCTCTATCTGCATCCTCGGGGCAAAAAGTAACAGGTTCAAGGGTAAACTATTTCCCCATTATACACAGTTGACTCATAAAAATTTTTTCTACTCTTTGGTGTTCAAGTTTTGGGAAGCTGCAGCTCCAGGTACTGGATCAGTGGCTGAAATACGATGTAAGCATGGCTACTCACTCTCCAAGACGCTGTTCTAGCTAATATATCTAATCTTCTTTGGGTAATTAGCACAACTAATCCTGGGAGAGGCAACGCCTTAGAAAGACTTTAGAGAAGTAGGCTGAGGCCTGCCAGTTCTTCAGTAGCATCCCAGGCCTCTGGGAGCACTTCCCATCCGAAAAGCCTGCCTCAAATTAATTGTGAGAAATCTGCTTTCCTCCAAGAATATCTGTTTCCTCTGCAAGGCCATAAATCAATCTGTAAGCCTAATTCTGTCAATAATTTAATAGTACTAACTGTTCCCACTTTGTGCATTAAGCTGGGACACCAGGCAGTTTGGATTGGGTCGTCTTTCCATAAAAACAAAACGTTTTTCTGCAGCAGTTTCAGAAAGACCAGGAAATGATGAAGGTGGTATTCCTGGATGGAAGGGAACTCTCCCATGGGTGGTTATAGGAGGCTTCTGGATACCACACAGATGGGGGCTCCTCTAAAACGGAATCCGTTCCTCTTCCAACCCTTCTGATCACATCAAGGAGAAGGGCCGAAGCGTGAGCAACTCTTAGGACGACTTTTCATGATTATAAATGCCCTTGGTTTCAAAACAGAAGGCAGATCTTTCTGTGCAGGGTGATGGTGTCTAGCTAGAATTTTTGAATGCTGGTTTTATTTTTACTTTGGCTATTAATGTGTTTGATGTCTCAGTTTCCCTTTAGTGATGTAAGTTGCATTTTCAATTAAGTTACCTAAGTTTTTGAAGCATTGGGCTTATTTCAAGGAGAGCATTGAAGCACTAGTAACACGAGGACATTTGTCATCATCCCCTCCTTGACAGAACTCATGAGGATGGTGAGAAATGCCTGAAGTTTGAGAATAATGGGGATGACATGCAAGCTACCAGATCAGTCCTCCCTGAGGGTGCAGAAGAGCCTTTCCAAAACTTCTATTAATTTTTTTTAATGTTTATTTTGATTTATTTATGTTTGGCTGTGCTGGTCTTCATCGCAGCAAGTGGGAGTTGCAGTGTGCAGGCTTCTCACTGCGGTGGCTTCTCTTGTTACGAAGTACGGGCTCTAGAGTGCATGGGCTTCATTAACTGTGGCTCCCGGGCTCTAGAACGAGGGTTCAGTAATTGTGGCGCACAGGCTTCCTTGCTCCATGGCGTGTGGAATCTTCCTGGATCAGGGATTGAACCCGTGTCTTCAGCATTGGCAGGCAGATTCTTTACCACTGAGCCACCAGGGAAGTCCCCTGAAACTTTTTTTCTTCTCAGTTTCCCCAAATTCGTGGGCTGGGCTGGAAATAGAACGGCCAGATCCAAGGACTTGTCTCTTTAGAGAACGGAGACAGCATTCCGATGTGGAGGGCATTGTGCACAGCAGTGATGCCTCTCACCCTTCCTGATGAGGCTGGGCAAGGTCATCCCTTCAAACAGAGCATCCTGGAGATCCCCCATGAAGTGCTTTTGAGGACGGTGCAGGGTTCTCTGCTTCCTGCACGTGGATGACGATGTTTCTCAGCCCCCCTTCAGGAGACCAATTAAACACTAGTGGAAATGATGAGGGCCCTTCCGAGATGAGGCAGTGGCAAATCCACCTGTGACTGTCCACTCTGCAGCTCCCCACATCCCTGCCAAGGGGGATGAATAGATTACATGCTTGAGATAGTACAGCTCCTCCAAGACAGGGACCCCCATCAGCCAGCCCAGCAGCAGGCTTAGGGAGGCAAAGCCCCCTCCAGGTCACATGAGACATCCAGCAGGAGAAAGGAATCACCATTCTGTAGTTCTGGGGTCTTCTGGGTCACCAGAGTGAAATGTAGACTTTTCTACTCTTCTCCTTCTGATTCATGTCCTCCCAGGGGTCCACAAGCAGATGTTAAAAAACCAGGTGACTCCTGGTCTCGCCAGGTAACCCCAAGGTGACCCTAAAGGAGTAGACTCGTTAGCAAAGATTAATAGTAGGGTGCTCCTTTTGCCTTATTTTACTGATTCATGGATCAATACAGAAAGCTCAGCGGGGCCTTAAATAGTCTTCTTTGAAGTTATACGCAGTGCTGCATGGAAGAAATCCTGCATTTCTACCTGTAGCCTCACCAGCCCTTGGGGGCCCTTCCATCAGGGGTGAGGCTTCTATCGGAGGGCAAGGCGAGCCTGCAAGGCTGCCTCTGCCATAAACGCACCATTGAAAGACCTCCTGGACTTTTCACTCACTTGTTCACTCACGGGAGCTTGTGATGGATGCTCCCTGTTCACTAAAACCTCCTTTATCTACCTGTAGCCAAATCAGGTGCCCTGGCCTTCCTAAGGGCTTCCCTTGTGGCTTAGCTAGGAAAAAAATCCACCTGCAATGCAGGAGACCTGGATTCGATCCCTGGGTTGGGAAGATCCCCTGCAGAAGGAAAAGGCTACCCACTCCAGTATTCTGGCCTGGAGAATTCCCTGGACTGTAGTCCATAGGGGCGCGTTAAGTGTGGCTATAGATTTGAGTTGTGGCCTAAGGAATGTGGGTGGAAGTGATGCCCATTCCTTCCAGGAAGAGCCTACAGTTCCTCCACCTGACACGACTCTTTTCCTCTATCTTCCAGGTGGAGATGAAAATCCAATAGGGAACTGGGAACAAAGGCCAAGTGATGAGAAGGAAGGAGGCTGGCCCCCTAAGTGTGAAAAGTCTGGATTTAGCACATTCCAGCACTGAATTTAGGGCCAGCAAGAAATAAGATTGTATCATGTTGTGACTTCCCTGGTGGTCCAGTGGTTGGAAATCTGCCTTCCAATGCAGGGGACACGTGTTTGATCCCTAGCTGGGAAACTAAGATTCCACATGCCGTGGGGCAGCTAAGCCCAACTGCTGAGCCTGTGCTCCAAACCCAAAGAAGCATGAGTGCCACAACTAGAGAAGCTCCCACACACAGCAACTAGAGAAAGCCCACATGCCACAAAGAAGACCCAATGCAGCCAAAATAAAAAATTAATTAAATAAAAATAAATTTTAAAAAGATTGTATCATGTTAAGTCACTGGAGTTTGAGGGCTTGTTATGACAGCTAAGGTGAAAAATCCTAACCAATACACCTCCATTGATCTCAGCCTGTCTCCACAGAAGCAGGAGTGGGGTACAAGCAAAGCATAAAATAAAACCCACACCCCTCCAACTCTACTCACCAAGAAATGGCTTATAGTCCAGTGGAGGGAACCATAATTAAGCTTTGGATCACTTATGATCCAGGAGAGCTCAAAGGAGGAAGGTATGGTTTTGCACTAAAGTGATGGCTGTAATTGGTGAGCATGTAAGGTGCTCTGGGTCCCACACCAGGATGCAGTGTGGAGCACCATGCTGCCCTTATACTTGAGTCTATATTGATCTCTTGGGATCTTTAGAGTGTAACACAGAGAAGAAGTGCTGGAACTTCCAAGAGAGGGTCCTCACGGCTGGGGTACTCTGAGGAAAGGAATTTATACGGATCCCATTCTCCATTGAATATGTATTTACTATATGCCTATTATTGGCCAGGCACTGGAGGTTTAGCAAGTGTAAAAGCCACCACTGAGCTTATATTCTCCTGAGGATGGACAGACAGAAGATAAGCAAATAGTGAACACGATACTTTCAAAAACAGCCTGAGAAGGCACTCAAACAGGACAGTATTTACTTCTACTTCAGAGGGGTCAGGCGAGGCTTCTCTGAGAAGGTGACCTTAGAAAGGGAACCCCACTAGTGAGAAGGCCCCTCCGTGTGCAGATCTGAGTCCTAAGCATATCTGATGGAAGGAACAGAAAGTGCAAAGGTCCTCAGGTGCGAAAAAAACTGGGAGAATCAGATAGAAGATGGTGGGGCTGGGGCTGAGTGAGCCTCGGAGAGCAAGGAAGGAGGTGGAGTCAAGGGACAGGTGGGAGACATGCACAGCCTAGATTTGGGTTGGTGCAAGGGAATAGAGAGGCCTGTGTGGGATGTCAAGTCATATGAGCCAATTCACATTTCTAGAAGGTCTCTGGATGTTCCAATAGCACCTAAGAGGCAGGGGCCAAGCAGGAGCTCTCCAGCCTCTCATCTCCTGGAGCCCACACCTTCCTGCTTTCACAACATGGGGTCTCTGCGTGGTCATGTGGGTGCCAGGGAGGCTGGAAAGTTAAGAATCAAATACACAGAACCAGATCGGCTTTGCTGTGCCCAGGGTGGCTGGTTTGGGCCCGCCCCCAGCACACCGAGTCCTTTCCCACTTTCCTGTCTGATTTCAGGTCCCTGTGTTCTGGCTTGAAAACATCTGTGTTCATTCCTCAGCTAACAAGTATCAATCATGAGGCTCATATACATGCCCTGCACTGACCGTGTTATCCTCCAGGGTGGAGAAAACAGACTGGTGAGGCTGATCAGCACTGAAGTCCAGGCCAGAGCTGGAGATCCGTCTGACGGCGTCTCGCTGGGCAGCTGGTAGCCACTACCATATGGAGCTCCTGCCTCTGTGGTCCTTAGGAGGAGCCACTTATTAGCCTGGTTCCACGAGACTCCTCGGTTAAGAGTGGGCTGAGCACACCATCAAAAAGAAAATGAGGGTGTCAGACTGAAGGTCTTATTCCAGAGAGCATCCTTCCCAGAGAAAGAGCCAGTCCCCACCTATTCTTCGAGAGCACTTGAAAAGTGAAAGTGTTAGTCACTCAGTCATACCCAACTCTTTGTGACCACATGGACTGAAGCCCCCCAGGCTCCTCCATCCATGGGATTCTTCAGGCAGGAACACTGGCGTGGGTTGCCATTCCCTTCTCCAGGGATCTTCTGGACCTAGGGATCAAATCCGGGTCTCCCACACTGCGGGCAGATTCTTTACTGTCTGAGCCACCAGGGAAGCACTTGATCACAGAGGAAAGAGAACACTGGTGTCTGTGTGGCCTGAACCAGCATCCCACGGTGAGTCTGAGTCTGATGGTCAAAAGGACCCATTTTCTCTTCTGAGCTCAGCATCAAATGGTCTGATTTCTTTAACCCCTTTGAAATCAGTGTTTCCAGTGGGTTTGAAAAGCTGGGTCTTGGGTTCCATACACCTTTGTCAGGGAGCCCCTTTGCAGACCTTTAAATAAGATGTTACACATCCCAGGTTGTGATGGAAGGAGATGGCTTCCTGCCCCCCTGCCCCTCTGCCAAATGCTTATGAAAATGACACAGAGGGAGTTGATCTTGCCCGAGAGGAACTCAGAGCGGCCACGGAGGGAACGCTTTATTTGGCAATTTGTAGAGTTTGCCAACATCAAAGAGAAATTGAGCACCGGGAGTTGTTACAAGCGAACATTCCACAGCTTCAAAGCTGAAATCTGAGGATGTTTTCAATGGACTAATTTGGAAGTTATTTAAGGATGCTTTGGGGAATAAATAAATGGAAAGAATAGGGCTGGGAAGACTTCTGGCTTAAAAAAAAAAAAAAAAAAAACCCTATCTTTTCCTCTTAATAAAAGTCCTCTACGATCACTGAGTAAATCAGGTATACACTCCAGTTTCCTCCCCACGGCTAGCTTGTCTCAACGGTACAGTGATTTCAATAACTTGCTTTTGTCTCATATCCCACAAATTTGTTGGTCCAAGTCAGGACATAGAGTCCCCTCCTCCAAACAGCCACAAAAAAGTCTTTCAAATGATTATTTCTAACAATTCTCAAATAGCAGTTTTCCATTTTGTCACAAGGTCTCTGTCTGGTGTTTAAATTGATCGACATAGGAGTCATTCAATGTGATTAAATAAGATCAATTATTTTAGATTGATCTTTGTCTTATCAGATGAGACAGGTCCATCTCGAAAAAATTACCAGTAACATCAGTGAGCTCTTTGGGTCTTAAATGCACTGGCTGATGCTATAGTATCACTGAAGGAATGATTTAGAAAATCATTTTCAACTATTACCCCCAAATAATAAAATATATGTGACACTGGATAAATGTTGTTTTTGTTGTTATTTTAATACATCAGAAAGGTGCAAGGCAGCACCTGGAAACAGGACTCTCTCAAGGTTTCCTTTTGCACAGCCAGCAAGAACAGCGGTGCAGCGATCTGGTGCTGGGACCCTCTGGGCAACCGGCTGCACCACCGCGTGGACTCACAGCATCAGTGGGCCTGCAGCGACCCCTAGTGCTGAAGCTGTGGCAGCGCATCTTGTTTTCCTATCCAAGAACAAATGAGTTAGCTCTTGCTGCAATCAGCAGTCACAGGCAGTCATGTTTTTAATTATAGCCAAATTATATTTTTAAAAACCGGAAATTTAAGTTATTACATCATTTTAACAAACAAAGAGGATGACCAAGCCCATGACTGTGGCGAAGGAAATTCTGAGTCTAGTCTTGTGAAATGAGAGTCACCACCTTGAGCCTTACATGCTCCTAAAAAATGAAAATAAAAACACTGAGAAATTAACTTAGAAATGAAAACATAAGCGTTTATATGGTATGCGCCCACCGTAATACTTGAGTTGAACTTGGGCTGTTCTTTAAAATCCGCCAGTGTGTTAGTTGCTCAGTCACGTCCGACTCTTTGCACCCCATCAACTGTGGCCCGTCGGGCCCCTCTGTCCACGGGATCCTCCAGGCAAGAGTACTGGAGCAGGTAGCCATTCCCTTCTCCAGGGTATCTTCCTGACCCAGAGATTGAACTTGAGTCTGCTGCACTGCAGGCAGATTCTTTACCATCTGAACTACTAGGGAAGCCCCCAAATCTGCCAAGTAACTGATAATTTCAAATAGGTGTAGGCAACCATGTTGATTATTCAGATGAATGTTTCCAAACAAGAGGAAGCTGGCAGCCTCCTCTACTTTCTCAGGAGCAAATGCATCTCTTAAGAAAAGGCAAAATCCCCAGTACCTTTGTGGGGAGTTTAAAGAGTTGCATAAGGTATGTTCCTAGCAGCACTGTTCGCAATATCCAAGACATAGAGTAGATGAATGGATAAAGGGCATGTTGTATATATACAATGGAATACTACTCAGTCATAGTAAAGAAAGAAATAATGCCATTGCCAACAACATGGATGGACCTAGAGATGATCAAACTAAGTAATGTCAGAAAGAGAAAAACAAATGTATGATATCACTGGTACGTGGAACCTAAAACGTGACGACGTAAATCCACATAACTATGAAACAAAAACAGACTCACAGACAACGAGGACAGACTTGTTGCCAAGGGGGAGCGGAGGGATGGATTGGCAGTGTGGGATTAGCGGATGCAGGCTAGTATATATAGAATAGATAAACAAGATCCTACTGTATAGCAGGGGGAACTATATTCAATATCCTAAGACAAACTATAATGGAAAAGAATATGAAAAAGAATGTGTGTGTGTGCATGTGTGTGTGTGTGTGTGTGTGTGTCAAAAGAGTTGCATAAGAAGAGATCTCAAATAGGGAGCACCTTGGGTTTGACTCCTGGAGGAGAGAACTTTACAGGTGATGGTTTAGAGCCTTGTGGGTTTGTGAGACGCCCAGAGTCACTCCAGTGTCACCGACAGTGGCAATGACCAGTTGAAATAGAGAACCTTAGAGTTGGGGCAGCCTGGCATTTCCTGCTTCAAGCCTCCCATGTTGAATTTGAGCAGATAAAGACCAGACAGGGAATTCCTTAATTTAGTTACTGCTGCCTTTTAAAAATTCTGCTATGAGGATAAAATAATTTAGGAAGTAGAAATCTGAGCGTGAACCACTTCTGATCAGCAAAATTGGCCCCTCCTAGGCATCATTTTCAGTTAGACCTGAAAGGGACTACTATGGAGCATCTGCAGGCGTTATATGTTTCAAATAAACTAAAATACAAATTGTTGGGGTTTCTTTTCTTTTCTTCTCCTTTGATTCTGGTGTCTTTGTACTGGGACCACTGTGGAAATGACTTCTGGAAAATCCATTATGAGACCTATGTAATTAAAACATATTTATTTAGCAAACATTTCAAAACTCTTTCCAAACTTAGCCTTCAAGAAGTTACTGTTTTGTGGACTTCCCCAGCAGTACAGTGGATAAGAATCCACCTGCCTGTGGAGGGGACCTAGGCTCAATCCCTGGTCCAGGAAGATTCCATGTGGGGCAACTAAAGCCCACGTGCCACAACTACTGAAGTCCACTTGCCCTAGAGCCTGTGCTCTGCCACCAGAGACGTCCCTGCAGTGAGAAGCATGCATACTGCAACTATAGAAAGCCCCAGTGCAGTAAGGAAGACCAGCACAACCAACAAATAAATAAATTTTTTAAAAAAGAGGTTATACCTTGGCTAGAATTTCCATGCTAGCACAACTAGAGGTAGTCACATATGTACCCACCCTGAATGGGTGCTTTTGAATAACTGGCAGGTTCTCAAACCACGTGTCTTGTTGGCATATCTGGCACTGTTAAGTTTCAACCACACAATGCCTGTCTGGAAGTGGCATCTAAGCCCAACTCACCACAGCCCTGCCCCAGGACATTTGCATGGAAGTGAGGTGTGGGGGAAGCCATCTCCCTACATGATACAAGACTGAGAAGCCGCTGGCCATGCTGCCCCCTCCAAACAATCTGGAGGAAGCAACACGAGAACAGATTTAAGAGACAAAGTCTGGCTGCCGTTCCGGTCCCTCATTCCAATCATTTCTCACCTTCTGTGAAATATCTTAGTTTCATATAAACTGTACTTTAAAAATATATATTTATTTATTTGACTGTGTCGGGTCTTAGCTGTGGCACACAGGACCTTCATTGCAACACACAGACTCTTAAGCTGTGGGGCACAGGCTTAGTGGCCCTGCAGCATGTTAGATCTTAGTTCCCAGACCAGGAATCAAACCCACATCCTCTGCATTGCAAGGCAGATTCTTAACCACTGCTCCACCAGGGAAGTTCCCAAACTCCACCTTTTAAAGCTAGTCTAGGTGGAGTTGGCTCCTCATTACTGGAAGATCATCTCTCCTCTCTCCTCTAACGTGACCCACTGGTTGAGCTCCTACTTCTCCTCTGGTCGAGGAAAGACTGAGTCAGCTCTTGCCACTCTTTAATCAGACCCTCCAGTGGCTCCCATCTCAGTGAAAAGCTCAAGTCCCCACAGCGCCCTTCAAGCTGTTGGTGGGGTGTCCCATTCCCCTCCTCCGTGCTCAGTGGGATCCCTCCTCCTCTCCTGCTTCAGCCAGCCCTGCCCTGCCTCCACCACACAAGATTTGTCCCAATGCATGGCCTCGCCAGACTGTTCTCTCTGCCTGGAACACGTGTTCATCAGATACCCATACGTTCCTCCCTCACTTCATTCCAGTCTCAGCTAAGCATCCCTTCGCCTTCCTTGGACACAATGTTTAAGTAGCAACCTCCATGGCTTTCTCTCCTCTTATCCTGTATTGTGTTTCATGTCATTGGTCAACACCTGTCTCTCTCCGCCACCTGGAGTGCAAGCTCCCTGAGAACAATAGCTGTGTTTGCTCACTTCTCTATCCCCACCGCTCAGAACACTACAGAAAAACCCAGTCCTTCAGTAACATTTTTAAAAGCAAATAAATCAAAGACAGAAATATAATATGATATCACTTATACATGGAAAGTAAATCAAAGAAAGAGCAATATCATGTGATATCACTTATATGAAGAATCTTAAAAAAAATGATACAGATGAACTTATTTACAAAACAGAAACAGATCACACAGACTTAGAAAATAAACTCATAGTTATGAAAGGAGGAAAGGGGGAAGGATTAAATTAGGAGTTTGGGATTAATATATACAGACTACTATGTATAAAATCGAGAAACAACAGGGACCTACAGTATAGCACAGGGAACTCTATTCAAAATTCTAATTTTGTAATAACTAAATTATTACAATAACAAAATTCTAATTTAGGTAATAACCTAAATGGAAAAAGAATGTGAAAAAGAAGAGATGTATGTATACCTGAATCACTTTGCTGTGCACCTGAAACTAACACAACCATACTCTAACTGTCCTCAACTGTAAATTGTAAGTCAACCACATGCCAGTATAAAATTTTAAAAATCAAGAAATGAATCAGTTACTCCTTCCCCACCTCCCCCAGCCTGCGGGAACATGCATTCTCTTTCCTATTGGAAGAGGACACTGCTTGGGGACGGTCTACCTGCTATCTTTGGGCCGAATAACTGGTCAACTTAATGAAGTTAACATTGAACTCCAGCTTGGAACTCAGTTAATTAGACAAGTCCTTTCACTGGTAGGGAAATGGATACTGAAAGAAGCAATATGACTTGCCTTGTCTGTATTTCCTTTTCCCACGGGAGTGAGAGGGATGAGTTTTAATATGAAGCTCACCACATGGCTATTTCCCAGTTCTCCTGTCTACCCAGTACCATTCTGAGGCAGGGCAGTGGGGTGGTTAAAGCAAAGCCTGTACTTGGATTTGAATTAATAGCTGTGTGACCTTGGTCATGTTACTTAACCCCTTTGAGCCTCAGTTTCTTTAACTTAAGAAATCTAGGCTATTGTATCCCTTGATATGTCAGGCTGTTACAGAATTAAGAAAACCCATATATAGCATCTACATGATACTCAGCATCCTAGAATATAGTCAGCATTATAATAGAGAGCTATTGTTAGTTATTGTTTCCTGCAGGAATAGAAGTGTATCTTTTTTTATCTTTTGGCCACACTGCGTGGCATATAGGATCTTAGTTCCCCCACCAGGGATTAAACCCATGCCTTCTGCATTGGCAGTGCAGACTTTTAACCAACGGACCACCAGGGAAGTCTCAGAAATATATTTTTCTTTCAAAATGTTATATTTATCCTCGTCCAATTACCTGTATAACTATCCACATAATTTATTGGGTTTCTGCAGGATCCAAGCCAGGAACAGATTTTCTTAGCATGATGTTAAATCAGTATGTCTGATCCCTGAGGATCAGACTTACAAACAAAAGTCTTGTTTGTTTCATGCCCACATGAGAGCTCTTAAGAAACACCAATCATTAAGCCAGAGAAACAATGCATATAAATCAACTTTACTCATCTTGGAGTTTAAGAATCTTGCTCTTTCTCAGTTAAAGTTTTTCTTTTCTCCACAAAAAAAATTCCAAGTCTTGGAAAACAAAAACAAAATAAGACATGTACTTGCAAATTTTCCAAGATGAAGCATCTGCAGGTGTAAGTTCTGTTTGTTGATTTTTCATTTTGGTGCACACGGTTAGGAAAAAGTGCTGACTGGGATGCAAACTGTTCTGTCACGTAGCATTTCCAGGTTTCATTCCTGAGTTGTTGCACCTCTAAGTTCAAGTTGAATGTCAGACTTGCCATTTTAAAATGGTGTTGCTGGGGTGTGTATATAACTGTTTTGCAGTGTAGCAAGAAAACAGAGTTGCTCACCTGAGCTGGGGGATGGCACCCTTTCCTAAGCTCAATGCCAGCCCTGCCCCCACATTCAAATGACTCATTGGAGAAAGGAATACTTGCCTTTCATCTTCTCCAAGGTCAGTACAGGTGCCTGCTTCCCCCTTTCTCCTCCAAAAAATCGTTGCCCTGACTCTCTACCTTCAAGCTGGTTGGAGAAAGCCAGACCACTTGAACTAATGCTAATAAATAATAATCACTGCTAATCCCAATCATTTACTCCATCCAATATGGCCAGTCTCCCCCCACCAACCTCCAAATAAACACCCTATCCCAAACTATGGCATTGTTTTTTCCAAAGACAACCACAACCATGTCCCCAACCATCTGATCTTTTCAACGTAATCTTAACTCCCTCCCCCTTCAGGAGGTGGGGTCTCTGCCCTTACCCCTGGAATCTGCATGGGCTCGTGCCTCTGGGTAACCAACAGAAAAGTGATACTGTATGACTTCCAGGGTAAATCAGAGAAAGTAGGTCACCTTGCTCGCTGGAGCCCTTTATCCTAGAGCCTTGAGGTGCTAACTACCTGTGGCCTGGGACAGCTGTTTCACATGGAGAAGTTATACATCATCATTCCAAGGAGCAGTCCTAATCTTCAGGGTCTCTAGCTGAGACCCCAAATAGACAAGTGTAAGAGCCTTCAGATAATGCCAGTCCCCAGTTAACTGGTCAACCCCTGCTCCTCATGTCCAAATGAGTCTCTGGTCAGCGTGGAATAGAGACCCAACCCTACAGTGTGAATTCCTGAACCACAAAATCTGTGACCATAACAAAAGAGATTGTTATTTTATGCCATTGAGTTTGAGTGGTTTGGTAAGCAGTATGGGTAACCAGAATCCTTGCTAACAGCAAAGTTACCTTTGTTCATTTCAGCACAACTCAATAAACACTAATTGAACACCTACATTCTGCCAGACATTAGGAGTACAGAAATCATAAGTGGTCCCTGTCCTGCATCAGTAAAAGGAACTCACGAATTAAAAGTTTGAGGGAGAATCCCTCAGGAATGGCTGGATCCAGGTGGCTACCTGGCCTTAGTCTCTCTCCACCTCCAGGCTTGACTTTCTGTGGTATTGACATCTCTCTCTGGCAGCCCCTCCCCACCCAGTGGCCCCTGCAGCTACTCTCTTACAAATCTACAGCCCCAAATCTAGGTGAGAGGGAACTCCTTTTTCTGATGATTCAACAATATTTCTCAGCCTGACTGTCAGCATCTCAAATAGGACCACAGGCCTGTTGCTTAATTCCTGTGACTAAAGTATGGGGGTAGCCTGGCTGAACTGGATTTGAGGTGGTAAAGCTACCCAAACAACACCAACTGAGAGTAGGAAGGACTGTTTCACCAAGCATAATCCTACTGTGGTTATGTAAAGGAATGATTTGTGGGCATCCACTAACAACATGGACATCCACTAACAACACAGGTCTGCACATCATTTTCCAGTGGAGGGGAAAATGGTTATCTATGTGCTCAAGAATATCCAAGAATATGAACACAAAAATTCTGGGGACTTCCCCCTCTTTTTGCAGATAAACTCAAGACACAAACACGGCAATGGCAAGTCCAGATTGCACTTATAATTGGCAGCAAAGTCAAGACTAGATACAGGTCTCCTAGTACCCAGTCCCTGGCTCGTTCTACTGCCCTGTCCCAGACCATCAATTCCACGTATTTCAGACACACCCTTTCTTTCTGATCTCCAAATGGAAGGGATTTAAGCTCATTGTTTTTTTAAGTTAAAGTATAGTTGATTAATAATATTCTGTTAGTTTTAGGTATACAGCAAAGTGATTCAGTTTTCTATATATATATTTTTTTCAGATTATATTTCCTTTATAGATTATTATGAGATATCAAATATAGTTCCCTGTGATATACAGTAAGTACTTGTTTTTTAAAACACTATTTTCTGTATAGTATTAGAGTTTCCATCCATGAATCCCATACTCCTAAATTACCCCTTCCCCTCTCTATCCCTTTGGTAACCTAAAGTTTGTTTCCTAAGTCTGTGAGTCTGTTTCTGTCTTGTGAATAAATTCATTTGTATTAATTTTTAGATTCCAAATCTAAATGATATGATACAACATAATATCTTTCTTTGTCTAATTTGTTTCGCCCACCCATGTTGCTACAAATGGCAATACTTAATTCTTTTCTTTTCTTATGGCTGAATTACATATACACCACATCTTCTTGATCCATTCCTCTGTTGATGGACACTTAGGTTGCTTTTGTATCTTGACTATCGTAAATAGTCCTGTTATGAACACTGGGGTACATGCATCTTTTCAAATTAGAGTTTTTGTATTTTCCTGATATATGCCCAGGAGTAAAATTACTAGGTCATATAGTAACTCTATTTTTAGGTTTTAAAGAAACTTCCATATTATTTTCCATAGGTAAGCTCATAATTATTGATTCCAACCTCAGATAAGTGTTAGTTGCTCAGTTGTGTCTGACTCTTTGCGATCCCATGGATTATGTAGCCTGCCAGGCTCCTCTGTCCATGGAATACTTCAGGCAAAAATATTGGAGTGGGTTGCCATTTCCTACACCAAGGGATCTTCCAAACTCAGGGATCAAACTCCAGTCTCCTTCATTGCAAGCAGTTATTTTTTACCATCTGAACCACCAAGGAAATAACCTCAGATAAATAGAATAGCAAATCAGAAACAAGTTCTGTTAGTTTTTCCTGATTTCTACCTTGTCAAACTCAAATGCTTAAAGACCCCAAATCTTGCAAAGTGTGATATGTGCATGGCAGCATTGTCTCCTTCAGTCAGATGGCTCATAACTCTGTTCCTCTTAAAGTAGATATGGCCACAGGCAAGGTATTAGCCCATAAATATTTCTTTACCTGAAAATGGGGATTGGGAGTGAACGTGAGTCTCTGAGCCTAAGCTGAGATGTGTTTTTGAGTTCATGGGATGGATGAGAAACAGCGTTTGTTTTGCACGGATTGACTTGCAAGGTGCAGTGGGGCTGGTCAGGAAGGTTTTCTGATCAAGTACCTCATGGCAGAGGTGGGAAGCTGGTTGCAGTCATAGGTGTGTTTTCCCAGAATCTCTCTGAAAATCCTCCAATAGCTGCTTGTCCCAGACATGAAACTGCTCCTGTGGTCTGTACTGGACCCAACATACCAGCTCTTTCCTCTTCCTCCAGGCAACAGTGACTGGCCCATTGAAGGAATACGTAACCCAGAAGGCAACAGTGACTGATAGATAGAATGAATGGATGTGTAACCCTGGAGGGCCAGTAAGAATCCCTCCCTGAGAATTTTCAAATTAGATCTTAGAAGTACAAGCTCTTTTTTCTTCTTGCTAAAAGGCTGAAAAGCTGTGGGATCCCTGGACTTCCCAGGGAGTCTAGTGGTTAAGATTTCCCCTCCCACTGCAAGAGGTACAGGATCATCGCTGGTCGCTGGTCAGGAGTTAAGACCCCAGATGCCTTGCAGCCAAAAAACCAAAACAAAACAGAAGCAAAAGCAATATTGTAACATAAAGTTAAATAAAAGAAAGAAATGTCCCACTTAATGATTGTGCTGTTGGTTACACTATTACATACATTTGTCAAAACAAACAGACCCGTTCATTCAAGAAAAGTGAATTTTACTGCATGTAAAATATACCTTAAACCTATTTAAAAAAAAAAAGAATGAAATAATTCCATTTGCAGCAACATGGTAAGACAGACAAAGAAAAATATAATATGATAGCATTTACATGTGGTCTCCAAAAGTGATGCAGAGGAACTTGTTTATAGCACAGAAACAGACTCACAGACTTAAGAGGTAGACTTGTGGTCGCCAAGGGGGAAAGATGTGGGAGGGATGAATTGGGAGGTCTTGACTGGCATATGCACACCTCTATAATGTAAAATGGATAATCAGCAAGGACCTGCTGTACAGCACAGGGAATTCTACTCAATACTCTGTAATGACCTATCTGGGGAAAGAATCTGAAAAAGAATAGATATGTGAATGTGTATAACTAAATCACTTTACTGTATACCTGAAACTATCACAAATTGTGAATCAACTATACTCCAATATAAAATTTTTAAAAAAGCAATGTTGTAACAGATTCTATAAAGATTTAAAATGGTCCACATCCCCCCAAAAAAGCTGTAGGGCTGTAAGATTCAGAGCCACCAGTAACTGAGTCCTCCACATGGTAGAAAGCAAATATAAGAGAATGAAGCCAATGTTTAGTGAGCAAAAGAAATCCCAAGGGAATCTGAGAGCCTGCCTCCAGTTTTCTTAACATCAAATCTGTGCTTCCACTTTAAATCATTTTATAACATGAACAAATGAATTACCATTTTGCTTGAGCTGTTTAGAGGTGAATTTCACTGAGTGATGGCCAACACCATAGAGTCTTCTCCAACTCTGCCCATTCTAAAAGAAGTAGTGACAAGTAAGGGGAGAGCCAAAAAAGTGAAACTGGGGGATCGATGTCCATGGCCTCATTTGTTCTCAGGGACAAGGACCCTGGAGTTATAAGGATGGAAGAAATAAAACAAGAGATGGAAAGTTTCTGGCTCATAAGAGTTACTCACTAAATATTAGCTCTCTTGATTGTACTTATCACATATGTAAGTACCTGCAATTTGCATCAGAATATTGACATTCCATTGGCCTTAAAAGCTACAGTTCCCACTACAACAAATGTTCAATTTTGATTATTAATTTTGTCATTATTCTGCACGTGTGTCTAACGTTAAATCTTCTGAAAAGTAGAACTCTCTTTCATTAATTGGTCGTAGAGTACAAATAACCATTTATCCTTCATTGCTAGAATCCAGGGTTCCTGTTGAAAATCTCTTTTGTCTGCCAATACTAAATAGATTTTTCACTCTTCAGCCAACTGCAATTTGTCTTTTCCCCATCAGTCTGTGGACACAATTTCCAATCGTGTCACAGGTGACCTACTAATTAGGAATCTCAAAGATGTGTTTAATTTCTCATCTGTCTTATTTTTCCATAACACTTAACATGACCCACTTCTTTCCTCCTGAGGCTATGAGCTCATGGTTTTGTCACTTTTTCCTCCTTTTCTGATTCCTCCTTAGTGTTAATCTGTGGGGTTATTTCCCTCTATACCTACCTCTTAAGTATCCTCTGGGAATACATTCATTCTTCAATTCTTAGTACCCTCCTTGGAATCTTATGGACACCAAAACCTCCACCAGCAACTATGAAAAGATGGCTCCATATTTATCTAAGAAATTGCTCTTGAGATCCAGACTGAATTCCCAAGTGCCTATTGGACACTTTCCATAGGCAATTAACATTTCATTTTTTATAATGTCACAAAATATATACCTTCTATCCTCTTTTTTTTGCCCCTCGTAGCTATAAAATGGCCTTAAAAGTTCCGTAGTTGCTCATTGCATTTGAAAGTCTTCTCAAAGTCTTACCTAGTCCTTACTCCTTACTGTCTACATAGAATTAATCATCAATCTCTACTGACACTTCACCCTAGATACATAAGGATTTTCTCTTCCCTTCCTTCCACACTGCTACCACCCTGGTTCAGGTCTCATCTGTTTCTCACATAGAATATTGCAGGAATCTCTCAGTTATTTTCTTTGCTTACCTCCTTAATGTGTGTGTGTGTGTGTGTGCTCAGTCATGTCAAACTCTTTGTGACCCCATGGACTGTAGCCTGCCAGGCTCCCCTGTCCATGGGATTCTCCAGGCAAGAATACTGGAGTGGTTGCCATTTCCTACTCCAGGGGATCTTCCCCACCCAGGGGTCAAACCCGCGTTTCCAGCATCTCCTGCACTGGCAGGCAGATTCTTTACCACTGCACCACCTAGGAAGCCTTGCTTACCTCCTTCACTTCCACACAATCACAAGAGTGCTGTTATTAAAGTACAAATATAATTGTGTTCTTTTCCCACCTGAACTTTTAATGACTTTTCAATCCCTTCTGGATCATGCCTCAAGTCCTCATAGGAAGCTTGTCTCCTGTCAACCCTGGCCTCCCACCTCTGTTCCATATATTCAGAGATTTGAACTCTGCAAAAGCAGCCTCTTGGGCTAATGGAGCTCTTTTTCAGTTCCATGCCTTTGTGGGTGCAACTCCATTTTCTTGGAAAGACAGACATTTTCCTTTGTCTCCCTGGTGAACTCACTCTTGAAAACTTAGGTCGTGTGCCATCTGTCCCAGCAAATCTCTGACTTTCCCAGGAAGAGTTACACTCACCACCCCCAAATTCTCGAATGATGAAGCCTAATTCCCCTCCCATGGAGGGTGAGCTAAACAAAGCAACTCACCTCTAATGCCTGGAGGGTGGCAGAAACTATGACATGTGACTTCGGAGACTGGATCTTTGGAGGCATCCTGTCTTCCTCCTTGCTTTCCCTTTCCTGGAACATGTGCTTTGAGAGAAGTCACGTGTAGGCTCATGAAATTCCTCAAACTGCCCTGTGGAAAGGACCAGGTGGCAGAGAATTGAGGCTTCTGTTGACTGAAAAACACGCACAGCCTAAAAACTGAGAGTTATGTTTTACTGGGTGGACAAAACTGAGGACTTAAGCCCAGGAGCAGCCTCTCAGATCTCTCTGAGGGACTGTTCTGAAGAGGTAAGGGAGAAACCAGGATATACAGGAGGTTTTCAACAAAACAAAAGATGATCAGAGCATCAAAAGATTACTATTCATTAAAGAAAACCAGATAGCTCAAGTGAATGATTTTTAATGTTTTTCTTTGTATAAGAAGATGCAAGCATTTGAGCTCCTTGAAATCATTCCTTTGATAAGCATCTCAGTTATCTGGGGCCAGTGTCCTTCATGTCACCATCCTGAATCCCCTCAGGGTGCAGTGCTAGGGGCAGCTGCAGTAGCTGATTAGTTTAATGGTTGCAACATTCTTTGTTTTCTGATATCAGGGTGCGTGCACGCTCCGTCATATCTGACTCTCTGTGATCCCATGGACTGTAACCCGCCAGCCTCCTCTGTCCATGGGATTCTCCAGGCAAGAACACTGGAGTGGGTTGCCATGCCCTCCTCCAGGGGATCTTTCCAACCCAGGGGTCGAACCTGCATCTCTTTTGTCTCCTGCATTGTGGATTCTTTATCCACTGAGCCACCTGGGAAGCCCATTTACTGATACAGAGGAGTCATTTTCCATCCACATCTCCTTCCAATAGCAATGCAAGTGAGGCATTTAAGAATGTATCCTCCAGCCACAGACAAGTCTTCAGATGATGCAACCTCAGCTGACATCTTGGTAGAAACCTTGTGAGAGACTCTGAGCTAGGACCATTCAGCTGAACAGACTCACCTGGAATTCCTGGCCCACAGAAACAAAGAGATAATGAGCTTTGCTTTAAGCCAGTTAATTTGTGGCTTGTTTTACAGCACTAGATAACTAATATAACCAAAACTTACCATCCAGCAAACAGTTTGATAATTGTCCTGGCAGTCTTTTTCTGTGCACATTTATACCCCACTCCTCTCCCCACTTCCTAAGCTAAATATTGTTGCATAGCTAGACACTTTGTGTGCAATGTTCACGGTTTTATTTACAGTTATAGAGATCCCAGATATTAGCTCTTTAATTTTATTTATGGTCATTGGGGCATGTAGAAATTTGTTTTTATCTTATGTAGTTGAAACCATAAACTGAACTTTCTTCCTTGGCTCTCGGGCTTGGGAAGGCTAACTTCACACTGAGAACCACCTCTGTTTTCTTGGTTTCATTTCCTTAGATTTAATTCTTTCTTTTATCTGAAATTCATCTCACTCTATGGTGCGAGGTGAGGCTGTAATTCTTTTCTACGTCAATAACCAGTTGTCTTGCTGCCAGTGATTAAACAATCTTTGTCTCCCCTCTGAATAGAAATATAAACATAATAGAAATATAACCAGTATGTTTGAACTTCTTAAGAGACTAAAAATAACCCTTGTGAGGTCATAGGTATCATGAGGCAATAAGTCACAATTTTCCTTATGCATTAACTTGTCTTAATCATGAGAAAATGTAATTATAGACATATGCTGAGTGTATTTTATCTGAAATGGTACTTCACATGAATGATTAGGAGTTTAATATTTGGCAGCCAATCCAAAACCAACCCATTTTGCTTTTCTGGTATACGGTTACTAATGAAAGGAATTGCTTTGTTCCAAGTAATGCATTGTTGGCTACTATACAGCATGAACACATACAACAGAATCTTTTTGTACTTCATGGAGTTTTAATCAAAGCTATTTCATGTGCCATGGCAGAAATAAAGCTTTTTTCTTCTCAATCTCCATTGCAGGATTTTAAGAATCATATATAAACTTAGTTGAATAAGGAAGAAGGAACACTTCCCCCTACCCTCAACCAAATTTACAAGTGTCCTCAGAAATCACTGCGGGATCTTGTTTCATTATTAAGTTTTCTATCGACTGGACACAAGGCTCGTAAATGGTGCAGTAAAAAGGCCTTCATTAAAATAAGAAGGTAACTCTCCAGGTAAACTGTGTCTTATTGCCATCTTTATTTTCTTTATTATGCATTTATATTTCCAAGTGCATTTATTTATTCCATGCTCCCTGGCAACTAGGAACAAGGTGATGCTTGTTTCAGAGAAACGTGGCCTTCCCCCGGGAACTCTTAATCCATATGCAGAACGGCCTTTTGGAAGATGGGTTTATGAGAGCCCTGAGCATTTACAACCTGGACTGAGGAGTTTCATGAATGATTTGGACCATACTTGCACTTTCACTCCCATGGTCTCAGGCTCCCCTGGAACCCACCAAGTCCCCTGCACTGCTCCATCCTCAGAGCACGCAGCTCCCCATGTAGTCCCCAGCCTCAAGCATGCATGGTCTCCTTTACTCTCACACTATCGCTCCTCTTCTTTCCCTCTGCCACTTCTCCTCATCTGTGTCTCCTTTCACTCTTGAAGAAACATCCTTTGTGATATCAACGTAAGTCCAAAGGGTCCTTTAATCTGTCCTTGTGTGATGGGCTCCTGGCAACTATGTTTCCACAGTAGGAGACTTTTTCTGTTGGCCACTGTTGATTAGACCATTGGTAGGTCCCTGTCACAAGCCAGATCTGCCAGAGAGCTCCCCTACAGGAGCATCTTAGGACTTGCAGAAAGCTGTCTTCCATCTGCTGCAGGAGCTTAGCCTCACAAGAGGGCACATCACAGACAAAGAAGAGCAGAGCTCGTATGCACAAAGCAGTGGGCACATGCAGAGCTCTTACAGTTGTATTCCATGGAAAACTCCTGGGTACCTATTCTATATTTGTTCAAATTCTCATGAGGTTTATGTCACCTGTGTCAGTTCCTTCAATCACATGTGACTCTTTGTAACCCCGTGGCCCATGGCCCACCAGGCTCCTCTGTCCATGGGATTTTCCCAGCAAGGACACTGGAAGTAGGTTGCCATGCCTGCATCCAGGGGATCTTCTTGACCCAGGGATCAAACATGTGTCTCTTGTGTCTCCTGCATTGCAGGCAGATTCCTTACCACTGAGCCACCAGCGAAGCCTGGTTTCTGGTTTCTGGTTTCAGGGAAGCCATCACGCAACCTCTGATGGAGGTTTCTGTTACTTCCATCCAAACACACAAAATTCCCCCACAAAAATCTTCCCACCATAAAAAGATGAATTTATCTTGCTTATTTTTAGGGATGATATTAGGATTATTAAAATGATTAAGATTGCCACCAAATCTATATTTTGTATAGATTTTCTTGCTGTGTGAAGAGAATATTCCATTGTGGTCTAGATAAGGGTTTATGTATATGTTTATTTGAATTGGATAAATGGGACTCTAGAAACTTAGAAACAAGCAGATAAATAATGGATAAAAATAAAGTGTAAAGTCTAATAGGTAAACATAAAATTTTAAATTGCCTGAAATAATCTGTGAGTAAGGGGAAAAGACAAGGGAACCAGATCAAGTTGAGGAACCTTCGTATATTCATGGAAGAATTTTTAAATGATGCTTCAGCCATAAAAAGAAATGAAGCACTGATGCAGGCAATGTTATTGGACAAACTTTGAAAACATGATACTAAGTGAAAGAGGCCAGATGCAAAAGGTTACATACAGTATGATTCCATTTATATGAAATAGCCAGAGTAGATAAATCTATAGGCACAGAAGGCAAATTAGTGGTTACCAGGAGCTGGGCATGGGGGGGCATTGAGGGGTGACTGCTAATGGGTATGGGGTTGCTTTTGGGGTGATGAAAATATTCTAGAATACATAGTAGTGATGATTGTACAATCCTTTAAGTATGCTAAAAAGCACCAAATTGTACACTTAAACATGGTGAATTTTATTTTATGTAAATTCCATGTCAATTCCAAAATAGAAAAAGAAAGCATCCAGGAAGGAAGAGTAAGTGCTATTTGCCCATGACTGAGCCTTCCGAGATCTCTCCTTGCTCTGGACCCTTCTGTTTACAGTTCTCCACCAGAATGGTCTGTTCTAATGGCCCTCTTACAAGAGTCTGCTTTTCATGACAGCAAGGGTGTGAACTCCTTGATGTTGGAGGCTGTGTCTTGGTATCTCTCTGTTGATTGGCTGACTGTTAAATGACGATTCCATGAGAGCTGTAAATACCCAGCCATTTTGAGTAGGATAGGAATGTTATTTAGGCAAAATTGAAAGACAAGACAGCAGATTCAGGCAGGAGTGTGATTCCTTGGTAATCAGGGAGTGAATCTAAATAAAAAGGCAAGTTTTGGGGGCTGGAAGTAGAAGAAATAGGAGACATTGAACCAGAAACAAATTTCTCCCAGACCCAGACAGACACTGAGCTGGAAAGAAAAAAAACACACAGTTCTCAGTCCTCTCTTTCTTCCAAGATGAAGGAAACTCCATTAAAGAATTGTCAGTATGCTCTGTACCAACAACTCCTTCTCTCCCCAGAGGGGCTCCTCAAGCCTTTAAGTGATAGTTGAAGAAATGAGAAGAAGAAAAAAACAAAAAACGTAGCTTAAGTCTAGGATTTTATCCTAGTTTGATTCAACCCCCTAAGAACAGCAGCAGCAGTGAATCATACACAGAACACACTAAAGCCAAAAGAGGTAAGACAATTCTCCACCCACACCCCAGGCATCCTACTCGGATCCTGACACAAAGACAATGGAGATTGCTAGAAGCCTCTAGAAAAGTGACTCAAACACCAAGAGCAGAAGATACAATCAGAAGTGACAAGCATCTTCAACAAGTTTCTCAAAATTCAACAAGTGAACAACACACTTAGGTGTTTTGCCTGATCTGGATTCGTTCTTTTAAGACAACTCACCTTCCCCAGTCAAGCCAAGCAGTCTGGATGGTGCTAGTTCACTAGGGTGCTCAACCCTAGTCCTGGCATGGGTGTGCGGTCCAGGGATGGATCATCAAAGCATCACACTCCTCCTCTGCAGTGACTAGCTAAAGGATGAGCACATTATCTCATCTAAGCCCATCATACCTCTTCCTAGGTCTTTTGCTTGATCCACCAGAAGGGCACTGAAAAAATTAGGCGGTGGATCTGAGCTGCTTCATTTGCCATCTCAACACCAAAAGGGAATATGCTCCCTGGGAACAAAAATAACCCAGAAGACTGGAAATCTTAGTAGTGAAAAGAGATCAGTTCATTGTTTGAGCGTCTGAGTCCAGCCATACCTGAAGCTAACATTTCCTATCAACTTTATGGTTTTTTCGACCAAATTCCCTTTTTTATTTTTTTTTTTTTTGCTTTTGTCAGCTTGAATTGCACTCCTGTCACTTGCTACCCTGAGTCCTAACTAGTAAACCACCAAACTGTCCACAGCATTAAAGACAAAATGAATTGCAGGATCACTAGGTTACATTGTACCCTTTTGCAGAAGTAGCAAGACACCTCTCCACTGCTGCATTTCTTCATTGGTTCACAAAATAAAGTATTACCTGGTATTTATGATTTGTTGGGCTTCCCAGGTACCTAAATGTTAAAGAATCCATCTGCCAATGCAGGAGATGCAGTTTTGATCCCTGGGTTAGGAAGATCCCCTGGAGGAGGAAATGGCAACCCACTCCAGTATTCTTGCCTGGAGAATCCCACGACAGTGGAGCCTGGTGGGCTACAGTCTGTGGGGTTGCAAAGAATCGGACACGACTCAGTGACTAAGCACAAGCACATGATACATCCAGAGGAGATGATTAATGGTTAAAATAACAGGATATTGAATGGCCAGAGCCAGCTATGCGCTTGGAGTGCTTTCTTAGCCCTAGATCACAATGTTATGGTGAGAATTTAATCAGATCGTATTTGTAATCCGCACAGCATAGTATCTTACACATAGTTTACACCCTTAAAGGTTAGCCAGCATTCCTAAAAAGTTCAAAATGTGGCCCCTGCTCCCAATCAGCATACAATCTTGGAAACTTTTTTGCATGAAACAGTTGCAGTCAATTTCCTTGACTGAAAAAAAAAAAAAAGTCCACGTGTGGATTTCAAAGCATCCGTACAATCATTTATCTAAACAGAAACTATGACCACAAATGAAAAGAAATCTAGAAAAAATAAATATTAAGCCAACTGCTAATGAGATATTTGCTGTTGTTTCATTCAGGGATGGCTAATTGACTTCTGGCAGCCTCAATAAAAGAGGAGAAAATGACACACAGCCTCGATATAATCAAAGTCCCTCAAAATTAAACAATTCCATGAATAATTCACTCTCAAATCTGTTTAATAGGAGTAAAAAATGGGAAACAATGGTCTGTTTCCCAAATGACATCAGACACAAACAGAAAACACCCAAGATATCAAATTAAATAAGCACCATTAATACATAATTTGAACTGCATTGCCTAATGTGTTGAATAAACAGCATTTGCATCCAAAAGGCTCAAGGGCCCTCAATGAAGTCAGAAAAGAAGGAAATTCAGATTCCACAGGGGTCTGTTTAATATTTTAATAATGTATGACCATAAACACTGCATTTTCCTTTTCTATTTAATTATTATCTAATAACAAAACATTTGGGCACTAATGGGATTTTCAAAAGTAATTTTTCTTTAATTGCATCCCTTCCATCCATGCCTCTTATTCTCAGGCAGAGAATTGAGCTCAAGCTTTTCCAGGCATGGGATGTGGTTTCTCCCCTCCCCCCGCTCACCATCCTCAATCCTGCATCACTGAGTTTGCCTTCAGACCCAGTCCCAGATTCACCCCTGCCCTCTTCTGCATCTGCGAGGCTTGATCCTTGAGGTTTACTTTTCCCATGACCCCGGGTCACCTGGTTTCTCACGATGTTGGCCTACAGGGACTCGGGTGGCAGGAAAGATGTCCCCACAGGACCAGTTCTCTCCAGGGGGCCTCAGGACTGTCACTTCCCTCTGGTCCTCCAAGCGCTAGGATTTCTGGTTTCCTCACCATCCTCTGTTGGGCTCTTCCTCCCTGCCTATGATTTTGGCCAGTGCTCCAGATCATGCTGTCCTGGCAAGTAGCTGGTGTGGACTCTATTCCTAGCCAGAATCTGACTAAGGTACCATCTTTCATTCTTCTTTCACTCACACTTATCCCCTTATACCTCCTGATGCCTAACGATCAGAAGATGCTATTTCTTCCTCCCTTGAGAACTTCCTCTCCCCCGGCAACACCACCTTCAGAGCAGCCCTCTAGACTGTCTATTCAATGATCCTCAAAGGGTGTCTCCATCTTCTGGTTCATGGTGTTCAGAGAAAAAGCATCTGCTTAAGCTCACACCTGCACATTCTCCACTCATCCTGGCGTCTCTTCAATTTTGATCTTTAAGACAACCCACCGGTTTTATAGTGGATTATGAGAGCTGGTCCAAGGCACTTTTCTAGGGTTGCTTTGGGGCCACTTCCATCTGGGAGCCTCGTGTGATGCTCTGTCCTCTTTTTCCCTTTGCATATTCACATTCTAGAGGTTATGAAGAGGAAATGCATCCCAGCTCTATCGATAGTGCAATCTTGAGCAACTTACCTCATATCTCTGAGCCTGGTTTTCTTATTCTTACACTAAACTGTTCCTGAAGTCCTACAACATACAGGGAAGTAGTAGTAAACAAGATTGTATCAAAAACTATGTCTTAATGCAGTTTTATTCTAGCAGAAGAGAGAAGCAGTACAATTAATTTTCCTTCTGATGCTACTAATAATTTAATTAGTATTGTGATAATACAAGGGAGAAATATAAGAACATATCACAAGGGGGAAAAATTTATATATTTATATATATGGGCTTCCCTGGTGGCTCAGATGGTAAATAATCTGCCTGTAATGTGGGAGACCTGGGTTCGATCCCTGGATTGGGAAGATCTCCTTGAGGAGGGCATGGCAACCCATTCAAATATTCTTGCCTGGAGAATCCCCATGGACAGAGGAGCCTAGAGGGCTATAGTCTGTAGGGTCACAAAAAATTGAACATGACTGAGGGACTAAGCACAGCACAATATAAATATATATGTTTTTTTCCTGAAGCCACCATCTTTTCCCTTGGACCTTCCAACCACAACGCCTTGGGATTAGAAATCTACTACAAGGGGCTACCCTGGTGGTCTAGTGGCTAAGTCTCTGCATTGCCAGTGCAGGGGGCCTGAGTTCAATCCCTAGTCAGGGAACTAGATCCCACATGCCACAGATAAGACCTAGCGCAAGTAAATAAGTAAGTAAATATTTTAAAAAAGAAATCAATTACAAGGAAAATAAGCTATAAAAAACACAAACACATAAAGGCTAAGCAATATGTTACCAAACAACAAAAAATACCTGGAGACAAGTGGAAATGAGAACATGATGATCCAAAACCTATGGGATGCAGTTAAGCAGTTCTGTGAAAGAAGTTTATAGCAATACAGTCTAACCTCAGGAAACAAGAAAAATCTCAAATAAACAACCTAACAATATACCTAAAGCAAGTAGAGAAAGAAGAACAAACAAAACCCAAAGTTAGTAGAGAGAAATAAGTCATAAAACTCAGAGCAGAAATAAATGAAATAGAGATGAAGAAAACAATAGAAAAGATCAATGGAATTAAAAGCTGGTTCTTTGAAAAGATAAACAAAATAAACCTTTAGCCAACTCATCAGGAAAAAAAGGGAGAGAGCTCAAATCAATAAAACTAGAAATGAAAAAGGAGAAGTTACAACTGACATCACGAAAATACAAAAGATCATAAGAGACTACTACAAGCAACTGTACACCAATAAAGTGGACAACCTGGTAGAGATGAGCAAATTCTTAGAAAGGTACAGTCTCCCAAGACCGAACCAGAAAGAAATAGAAAACACAGACGAATCGCAACTACTGAAATTGAAACTATGATTTAAAAAATTTCAACAAACCTTATTGTCATTTACCAGTTCAGTGAAAGCAAACCGTGTATTGTTGCCTTAGGACTCAGTCTTTTCACTCTCTGCACAAATCAGTGTCTGCCCTCAAGCACAGTGACACCAACACTTAGATCTCTAAGTGACCTCAAAGGGCAAGATTGCAAATGGCAGGTGGTGAAAGTTCTCTCTTAATAATTAACACAAAAGCCATTTAACCAGTAAATGGACCACCTTTTCTCCTTCGTATCAAAACAGATAGTTCAAGCCATCCATCAATCTTTGCCCATTTGAAGTCTCACTTAGAAATCAAACTTTTACAACCCAACCCAAGTCGGCAGAAGGAAACAAATTTATTAGACCATGTAACAAAAGAGTCTGAAAGGCAGTACTTGGATGCAATCTCAAAAACGATAGAATGATCTCTGTTCATTTCCAAGGCCAACCATTCAATATCACAGTAATCCAAGTCTATGCCCCCACCAGTAACACCGAAGAAGCTGAAGTTGAACGGTTCTATGAAGACCTACAAGACCTTTTAGAACTAACACCCCAAAAAGATGTCCTTTTCTCTATAGGGGACCGGAATGCAAAAGTAGGAAGTCAAGAAACACCTGGCATAACAGGCAAATTTGGCCTTGGAGTACAGAATGAAACAGGGCAAAGGCTAATAGAGTTTTGCCAAGAGAACACACTGGTCATAGCAAACACCCTCTTCCAACAACACAAGAGAAGACTCTACACGTGGACATCACCAGATGGTCAACACCGAAATCAGATTGATTATATTCTTTGCAGCCAAAGATGGAGAAGCTCTATACAGTCAGCAAAAACAAGACTGGGAGCAGACTGTGGCTCAGATCATGAACTGCTCATTGGCAAATTCAGACTTAAATTGAAGAAAGTGGGGAAAACCACTAGTCCATTCAGGTATGACCTAGATCAAATCCCTTATGAGTATACAGTAGAAGTGACAAATAGATTTAAGGGACTAGATCTGATAGACAGAGTGCCTGATGAACTATGGACAGAGGTTCGTGACATTGTACAGCAGACAGGGATCAAGACAATCCCCATGGAAAAGAAATGAGAAAAAGCAAAATGGCTGTCTGAGGAGGCCTTACAGATAGCTGGGAAGAGAAGAGAAGTGAAAAGCAAAGGAGAAAAGGAAAGATATTCCCATCTGAATGCAGAGTTCCAAAGAATTGCAAGGAGAGATAAGAAAGCCTTCCTTAGTGATCAGTGCAAAGAAATAGAGGAAAACAACAGATTGGGAAAGACTAGAGATCTCTTCAAGAAAATTAGAGATACCAAAAGAACATTTCATGCAAAGATAGGTTCAATAAAGGACAGAAATGGTATGGACTTAACAGAAGCAGAAGATATTAAGAAGAGGTGGCAAGAATACACAGAACTGTACAAAAGAGATTTTCAAGACCCAGATAATCACGATGGTGTGATCACTCACCTAGAGCCAGACATCCTGGAATGTGAAGTCAAGTGGGCCTTAGAAAGCATCACTACGAACAAAGCTAGTGGAGGTGATGGAATTCCAGTTGAGCTGTTTCAAATCCTCAAAGGTGATGCTGTGAAAGTGCTGCACTCGATATGCCAGCAAATTTGGAAAACTCAGCAGTGGCCACAGGACTGGAAAAGGTCAGTTTTCATTTCAATCCCAAAGAAAGGCAATGCCAAAGAATGCTCAAACTACCACACAATTGCACTCATCTCACATGCTAGTAAAGTAATGCTCAAAATTCTCCAAGCCAGGCTTCAGCAATACGTGAATCGTGAACTTCCAGATGTTCAAGCTGGTTTTAGAAAAGGCAGAGGAACCAGAGATCAAATTGCCAATATCCGCTGGATCATCGAAAAAGCAAGAGAGTTCCAGAAAAACATCTATTTCTGTTTTATTGACTATGCCAAAGCCTTTGACTGTGTGGATCACACTAAACTGTGGAAAATTCTGAAAGAGATGGGAATACCAGACCATCTGACCTGTCTCTTGAGAAACCTGTATGCAGGTCAAGAAGCAACAGTTAGAACTGGGCATGGAACAACAGACTGGTTCCAAGTAGGAAAAGGAGTACGTCAAGGCTGTATATTGTCACCCTGCTTATTTGACTTCTATGCAGAGTACATCATGAGAAACGCTGGGCTGGAAGAAAACACAAGCTGGAATCAAGATTGCCGGAGAAATATCAATAACCTCAGATGTGCAGATGACACCACCCTTATGGCAGAAAGTGAAGAAGAACTAAAGAACCTCTTGATGAAAGTGAAAGAGGAGAGTGAAAAAGTTGGCTTAAAGCTCAATGTTCAGAAAACTAAGATCATGGCATCTGGTCCCATCACTTCACGGGAAATAGATGGGGAAACAGTGGAAACAGTGTCAGACTTTATTTTGGGGGGCTCCAAAATCACTGCAGATGGTGATTGCAGCCATGAAATTAAAAGACGCTTACTCCTTGGAAGGAAGGTTATGGCCAACCTAGATAGCATATTTAAAAGCAGAGACATTACTTTGCCAACAAAAGTCCGTCTAGTCAAGGCTATGTTTTTTCCAGTGGTCATGTATGGATGTGAGAGTTGGATGGTGAAGAAAGCTGAGTGCTGCAGAATTGATGCTTTTGAACTGTGGTGTTGGAGAAGACTCTTGAGAGTCCATTGGACTGCAGGGAGATCCAACCAGTCCATCCTAAAGGAGATCAATCCTGGGTGTTCATTGAAAGGACTGATGTTGAAGCTGAAATTCCAATACTTTGGCCACCTCATGCGAAGAGTTGACTCATTGGAAAAGACCCTAATGCTGGGTAGGATTGGGGGCAGGAGGAGAAGGGGACGACAGAGGATGAGATGGTTGGATGGCATCACCGACTCGATGGACATGGGTTTGGGTAGACTCTGGGAGTTGATAATGGACAGGGAATCCTGGCGTGCTTCAATTCATGGGGTTGCAAAGAGTCAGACACGACTGAGCGACTGAAATGAACTGAACTGAAGCAGAAAGGTTCAGATCTGGCTTTACACATGGCTTAATCTGAGTTCAAAGGATGACACAGAAATCGGATTTCTCTCTCTCCCTTTCAGCTGTACTTTGATGCAAACACCACTGTCTGCCACGCTCTCTCCTCCTAGGGGTACAGTGGTTGCAGGAGTGTCAGCCCACACCCTCCCAAATTCAGGTTAGGGTGATCAGCAGTCTTCTTTTCTGGTGGATCTTACAAAGCCCTGAGCTTCATTCTGATTGGACCTGCTTAGGTCACCTGCTTGTGCTTGAGCCAGTCAGCTCATTTGGAGGATGCTGTGTTTGGCTGCCTGGACCACTCAGGCTAAAAACTGATAGAAGGGAAATTGGGGGTTGTGGTTGACTGACATTTTTAGGGGTCCAGAAAGCCAAATCAAAATGACTTCCTGCACCTCAAAGGAGTATGAAAGTGGAAAATTTCACCATTGCTTCTGCAAAGTTCTTAATCTCTAAAAAATAAGAAGTCAAAAATTAATTATATGTGTTAATTATATTATAATATATATTATTGTATATGTTAATATAATATACTATATAATTATTTGGGAACTAATTATTTATGTTATAAATAATTATAATATGCTATACTAGATAATAATAGGATTGATATATATGATTATATATATGTTACTCATACATATAAATTAATTTATAATAGGTATCATTAATTCTGGCTCTTACATGGTAGCTTGTCAGTGTCACTGAACTTCTGTTTGCACTTCTGCAACTCCGAGCTCAGTGAAACACCAGAGCAGCCAATAAAACCTGCACAGCAAACCGCCTTTTAAAAAAATCATCTCCTGTTTCCTACTGACTTTTTAATGATGTAAGCAATTAATTCACAAAATTTTCTGGACAATTAATCTTACAGACAGGTTCAAAAAGCAAGCAGTCTGCCTGCTTGCTGGAGTTAAAAAAGAGAGAACTTCTGAAAAACCAAACAAAAATAACATTTAATACATGAGAAAGTTGCCCAAACTTCTATAATAGGACGCACTGTCTATTCTCAGACAGGAATTACAGAGGCTGTATTAGTTTGTCAGGGCTGCCGTAACAAAGTAACACAAGAAATTAATTTTCTCACATTTCCAGAGGCTCTAAGGCCGAGATCCAGGTGTCAACAGAATTGATTTGAGACCACTCTCCTCAGCTGGCCGTCTTCTCCATGTGTTCTGATGGTGTTCCATCTGTGTGTCTGCATCCAAATTTTCTCCTCTTCTCTACTCAGTGCCCTGTGGTGACCTAAATGGGAAGGAAATCCAAGGAAGAGGGGATGTATGTATACATGTGGCTGATTGACCTTACTCTACAGCAGAAACTAACACAACATCGTAAAGCAGCTATACTCCAACAACAAAAAAAACAAATTTCTTCCTCTTATAGGACACCAGCTATATCGGATTGGGCCACTCATATGACCTCATTTTACCTTGCATGTGTGCATGCTAAGATGCTTCAGTTGTGTCCGACTCTTTTCAACCCTGTGGACTGTAGCTCGCCAGGCTCCTCTGTCCATGGGAGTCTCCAGGCAAGAATAGCGGAGTGGGTTGCTGTGCCCTCCTCCAGGGGATCTTCTCAACCCAGGGACTAAATCCGTGTCTCTTATGTCTCCTGTATTGGCAGGCAGGTTCTTTACCACTAGAGCCACCTGGAAAGGCCTCATTTTCCCTTAATTACCTTTATAAAGACCCTCTATCTCCAAATACAGTCACATTCTCAGGTACTGAGGGTTAAGACCACAACAGATGAATTTGGGGAGGAGTGCACAGTTCAGTACTTCAAGGCTGTATATTGTCACCCTGCTTATTTAACTTATATGCAGAGTACATCATGAGAAACGCTGGGCTGGAAGAAACACAAGCTGGAATCAAGATTGCTGGGAGAAATATCAATAACCTCAGATATGCAGATGACACCACCCTTATGGCAGAAAGTGAAGAAGAACTAAAGAGCCTCTTGATAAAAGTGAAAGAGGAGAGTGAAAAAGTTGACTTAAAGCTTAACGTTCAGAAAACTAAGATCATGGCATCTGGTCCCATCACTTCATCGGAAATAGATGGGGAAACTGTCAGACTTTATTTTGGGGGGCTCCAAAATCACTGCTGATGGTGATTGCAGCCATGAAATTAAAAGACGCTTACTCCTTGGAAGGAAGGTTATGACTAACCTAGATAGCATATTCAAAAGCAGAGACATTACTTTGCCAACAAAGGTCCGTCTAGTCAAGGCTATGGTTTTTCCAGTGGTCATGTATGGATGTGAGAGTTGGATGGTGAAGAAAGCTGAGTGCCGCAGAATTGATGCTTTTGAACTGTGGTGTTGGAGAAGACTCTTTTTTTTTTTTTATATTCTGCTTTGAATTTTTTTTTAAATAAATTTATTTATTTTAGTTGGGGGCTAATTACTTTACAATATTGTAGTGGTTTTTGCCATACATTGACATGAATCAGCCATGGGTTTACATGTGTTCCCCATCCTGAACCCCCCTCCCACCTCCCTCTCCACCCCATCCCTCTGGGTCATCCCATTGCCCCAGCCCTGAACATTTGTCTCATGCATCGAACATGGAATGGTGTTCTGTTTCACATATGATAATATACATGTTTCAATGCTATTGTCCCAGAACGTCCCACCCTCACCTTCTCCCTCAGAGTCCATAAGACTGTTCTATGCATCTGTGTCTCTTATTCTGTGGAGAATACTCTTGAGAGTCCCTTGGACTGCAAGGAGATCCAACCAGTCCATCCTAAAGGAGATCAGTCCTGAGTATTCATTGGAAGGACTGATGTTGAAGCTGAAACTCCGATAATTTGGCCACCTCATGTGAAGAGTTGACTCATTGGAAAAGACCCTAATGCTGGGAAGGCTTGGGGGCAGGAGGAGAAGGGGATGACAGAGGATGAAATGGTTGGATGGCATCACCGACTTGATGGACACGTGTTTGGGTAGACTCCAGGAGTTGGTGATGGACAGGGAGGCCTGGCGTGCTGTGATTCATGGGGTCGCAAAGAGTTGGACACGACTGAGCGACTGAACTGAACTGAACTGCACAGTTCAGCCCATCCCAGTGGCTTTGCACTGTTGCTGATAAGAACAGTGCTCTTTCTGTATAAATGAGAATAAAACTCAGGATACATAAAAATCCTATAATTGCATAATATTGCCTTCGACGTCAAAATGTGAACATATTGTAACCATCTTCTCTCCAAAGGAGATTGCAAGGGACATGAAGAGATTCAGATTCAAAAATCTGGAACCTTTGGTTCAGACCATGTGGGACCAGCACGAGAAGGCCCTGAGTGGCCAGCTGTTGTGTGTTCATCTGGCATTGCTCCACCTGCTCTGGGAGCCGCACCTGTTCTCCTTGGGAGAACCAAACCCCACCCCCAGGCCCTGGTTGCATGTGGCCTCTGTAGGCCTGTGACCCAGGCTAAATGCATTAGATCTTTTCTGTCCAGCATCCAAATCTTGAGCTCTGTGACAAAGACGGGAGATGGTGGGGGTGGCTCCATGCTCAGGTGTCTGAGATCTTGCTCACTGCCCTCTGTCCCCTGAAATCCACCTTCTCTGACTTGTTAACAGCTCTTTTGAGCTGCTTGCAGGACATTATTTATACCCGTGTGGATCCCAATGCTGGTAGCACACCCACCCACCCAAACCACCTCTGTGTACTTTACACTAGAAGACTCAAAGGGCAGGAAGAAAATGCAACCGACCATAGGACCCCATGGGGCCTTTGAGGCAGGGGTAGGGTAGGGGCAAGACTTCCGCCATATCCTCCACTTTATCTCCTCTCAGAATTAACTAAATAATAGTTTCTGATGCACATTTCCTGAATTGTTTTGCAGATGTGAAAATCCCCCACCACATGGAGAATGTTAACCACCTGATGACCATGAGCATAGAGCCCCAGGCCCCCTGGAGCCTAAGGACTGATAATGTTAACCCCAGCGACACAGCACTGTTGCCCTACCATCAGCCGATCAGAGAATCGTGCACAAGCCCATCACAGACCCTACGGCCACCCACCTCCACCACACATTGCCTTTAAAAATGCTTTGCTTCGGGGAGCTTGAAGCTTTTTAGGGCCTGGGCCACCCATCTCCTTGCATGTCCCTGTAATAAGCCTTTCTCTGCTCCAAACTCCATCATTTCAGCTTGTTCAGCATCACTGTGCTTTGGGCACATGAACTTGCTTAACAGAATCATTTAAGAGAAAGGCCTGAAAGGACCTGTCTTTTTGTGGGTATGTACCTCTGCTGTTTATTCCTGAAGAGCAACTCTGAAGGACACACCTGGGCCTTCAGAGCCTGAGACCTGCAAGGCTAGCTCCAGCCAAAACTCTATGTGTGATCTTTCAGGTCCATCACAGGTCATTGTAAGACTTTGACAGACAGGTGCTGCCCTCCCCACACCAGACTTGGTGAACAGCCAGTGCTCTGAGTTTTCTGAAAGGATTTCCATCAAGGACTCAAGTCCCATGGGCTGGCCATGCCCAGGTGACATCTGCCTTCCTAGCCCAGGCATCTGTGTATGGAAGCCTTTTGAGGGGGCCCTTGGCTGGGACACTTTTGTCTGCTCTGACTCTCTACTTTTCCACCCCCATCCCTTCCTCTCCTGCCCCTCCTCATCCCCTGACTCCAATCAAGAGCCTTTTGTGGGGGTCTTCTTAGCACTGAGCTCATCTAACTGACCCTCACCCCATTGCAGTTCTGTGCATGTATGCTCAGTCACTTCAGTCGTGCCCAACTCTGTGCGAACATATGGACTGCAGGCTCCCAAGCTCCTCTGTTCATGGGATTCTCCAGGCAAGAATAGTGGAGTGGGTTGCCATTTCCTCCTCTAGGGGATCTTCCTGGCCCAGGGATCGAACCCAGGTCTCCTGCATTGCAGGCAGATTCTTTACCGCTGAGCCACTGGAGAAGCCCTGCAGTTTTGTAAGGAAATAAACAACATTGAGAGCTGGAACATTTCAGTGTTTATCTTTTCCTCTTGACTGCACTGTTGCAGGGCTTCCCTGGTGGCTCAGCTGGTAAAGAATCTGCCTGCAATGCGGGAGACCTGGGTTCAATCCCTGGGTCAGGAAGATCCCCTGGAGAAGGGAAAGGCTACCCATTCCAGTGTTCTGACTTGGAGAATTCCATGGACTATTCCATGGGGTTGCAAAGAGCTGGACATGACTAATCTTGCTCATTACATTATCCTTATCCTTGCTGTCAGTTTGGCTCATGGTCCTCAGTGACCCCCTCAACACCTGGAAGCTTGATAAGACCCCTTCCTAGGGTGGTCTTCTTCTGATTCCTGCTCAGTTAGCCTACCTCCTCCAAATGGCGGTGACCAAGGCTGTGCTGGCCATCAGGCTCTGAGGACAGATACTGGGAGTTACGTGATGCTCAGAATCAGCAGGAAACATAGAGGGCACACCTTGCAGACGTCACCAGTGGAGTTCCTGGTGGCAGTAAGTATTTGGATGAGACTTCCCTGGTGGTCCAGGGGCTAAGACTCTGCACTCTCAATGCAGGGGGCCTGTGTCTGATCCCTGGTCAGGGAACTAGATCTCACATGCCACAAACTAAGAGTTCACATGCTGCAACTAAAGATCCCGCACCCCACAAATGGAGATCGAAGATCCTGTGTGCTGCAACTAAGACCTGGGACAACCAGATAAATAAACAAATAAAAGTATTTGGTTATCATGCTCACTTTGACAGCACATATACTAAGCTGCAGAAGCATACTAAGCTGGAATGATAAAGAGACGATTAGCATGGCCCCTGCGCAAGGACGACACTCAAATTCATGAAGCATTCCACAAAAAAAAAAGGGTATTTGGTTATCTTTCCAAGGTCTTTCTGGAGGCACTGGTTCCAACCCCTCTCAGTCTTCTGGTCACTGTGTTCATGATCTGAATTCCAGGGAAGGAACTTGAGACATCCCCCAATGCACTTGGAAAGAGAAGGTTGTCTGGGTCAGCAGCCTGCTGGAGAGCATCCCATGTGACACTGATTATTTCTCAATGGGGAAATCAGGGTGCTATTTCTCAAAGTGAATAGATGCTGAACTTCCACTAATTAAAGGTCTACTGCAGTGAGACACCTGCAAAGGAAAGATCCCAGGGCCTGAGAAAGAGTGTTCTACAATGAGGTTCTCATCCACAGCCTTTTCCCTCTTATGCCTGGAATAAACTGATGGGGATCTAGACCACGGAGACACTAATATAGACAGGAAGTGGGGAAAGAGCATATTAGGACTAAATCACGTCAGGCTGTGGGAGCCTGAGTGGTAGTCCTAATACCACTCATAATTATCTCATGTCTTCCTGGGAACCATAAGATGAAGTGTCCTCTGGCCTCAGCCTGAAGCCAAATTCAACCCCTGCTGCTGCTGCTAAGTCACTTCAGTCGTGTCCGACTCTGTGCAACCCCGTGCGACCCCATAGATGGCAGCCCACCAGGCTCCCCCATCCCTGGGATTCTCCAGGCAAGAACACTGGAGTGGGTTGCCATTTCCTTCTCCAATGCATGAAAGTGAAAAGTGAAACTGAAGTCGCTCAGTTATGTCCGACTCTTCGTGACTCCATGGACTGTAGCCTACCAGGCTCCTCCGTCCATGAGATTTTCCAGGCCAGAGTACTGGAGTGGGTTGCCATTGCCTTCTCCAAAATTCAACCCCAACAGTGAATTAAAACTTGGGCACAGAGTTTCGGATAAAGTGGAGATGAATAGCTTTGTTGCTTTGCCAGACAAAGGAGGCCACAGTGGGCTAATGCCCTCAAGACTGCATGCCCCCACCTGGAGGGGTAATGAGGAACTTTATAGTAATGGTTCAAAGAGGGTGTGGTCAGCTCATGAATATTCTTCTGATTGGTTGGTGGTGATATAATCTGAAATCAGCCTCATCAACCTTCTGGTTCTAACAAGTCTGGGGTCTACCTGCTTGTGAATAGCAGACAGTTAGCTTCTCCCACCTGGGGTGGGTTTCAGTATCTGCAAAACAGTTCAAAGATATTGTTCTGTGTATCCATTGAGGGGGAACCAGGACCCTGCCCCAAGGCTACACCACTGTTTCTGCTGACTGCTCCTCCTTTGTCTCCACATCCCTTCTTTTCCCTGATTAGCAACTGTTTGAACTTGCCCCTTGGAATTCAGGGAAGGGCATGGAGGTGGAATGAAGACTAGTTTCTGTAATCAAGAAATGAGGGACACAGAAAGACTTTGTGTCCAGGAGTCCGACAGGGTCCTGCTTGGTTTCAAGCCTTCATGCTGCCCCCGTTTCAGAAACACTGGTTCACTGGCTGATCCTCCTCCATCCCCATCCTCACCCATCACCTCAGCCCACTCCCATCATTGGAGACTCTCCTTTTGCCCTTAAGGGAACCAAAGTTTCTCCTTTTAACTGCAGCCTCCTGGACAAGCTCCCTGCTTTATTCAGCACCCTTGGCTCTAACTTCTGGAGTTCAAGTCACCCTTGCTTTAGAGAGTCATGGTGCCTAAGAGCTTAAGCTTGGTTGGAGCAGGAACCTTGGTCTGAGTCCTGACTCTACCACTTGCTGGCTGTGTGACCCAAAACAAGTTATTTGACATCTCTGAGGTCATTTTCCTCTTGTACAAAATGGAGATGATAACAGAACCTTCCTTAAAGGGCTGCATGAGGATTAAATGAGAAACTATAAGTTAAATACTTAGCACATAGTGTTCACTAGGGAGCATTAATTGTTAATGATTTATTTTTATTAATATTATCCAGCTTGCCTGTATCATACAGCAGTACAATACAGTAATCCACTGTTCTGGGTCATTTTCTTCCCTGGAGGGATTCTAAGATGACTCAGAAAGGGCCTGGAAGACTTTGAAGGTAAGCAGGGAACTTCCCAGTTGAACCACAAAAGGCTTACAGCTTTTCAAGTTAGCTGTAGACTTGCTACTATATATAAACTATAAATTACAAAACCCCACAAAACCCAGTAATGCTTCAACAAAGAAACTAGGATTCTAGACCTGGGAATAAAGAGAGAATCCATGTTGCCCAAGTTGGCAATAGATTTACGTTGACACCAACAAAAATCTCTGAAAAACAAACAGGAGCCCCCCACACAGATTTCTGAACTGCACACAGCAGACTGCAACTGGGAAAGATAATTCATCGTCATAAAAACAAACATCCATTTTACACTTGCATGGCAATGAGGATGTTCTTATTTGCATAATGATGGTGATTTGCATATGATAAAAATTTGCCTGAGTGAGTCTCAAGCTCGGAATATATTCAAATATGATGCTGTCGGTACAATTTTCTCAAGGATCCCAATTTAATACTATTTATCTAATGAAAAGAAAAAATAAATATTGGCCGTAACATCCCATTATGCTCAAGAGTTGGTTTTAAATTACACTAAAGCAAGTAAGCAAGTGAGTGCCTTTGTGTTTCTTCATGGACAAAGTAAAGACTATTATCTATAGGTGAGAACACCTCCACTCAAAATGGAGACTTTCAACCACACACATGCAAAATGATCTGTAATAAGCATTTGATGCATATTGACTTTAAAAAAAAAAGCACAATGTGAGAGTTGCAAGTTAAGTTCTTTTTGGGGCAAAGTGAGAACTGCCGCCTGGGAGACAGCATCTCAGGAAGCTCGGAGAAGCTGCTCCAAAGAGGCAGGGGGTAAAGCTTAGCACATATATAATTTTGGTGAAGGGGGAATACATGCAGTCAAGCACATATTTTTCCAAAAGGTTTCTACTAGTCTGGTGAACTTTGCTAGTCACAAGGAACAATCATCACCATGAAGGATTTTAGTGCTTAATGAGGAGATACAAGAATTGGACTCATAAAATTGGCTGAGAATATCTAACTATCTGAAGCCCTGTCCTGCCAGTTTTTCCCTGAGCACCAAGTACCTCATTTCCGCTCTCTGTGCTGAACTCAGCAGCTGCAGCAGCACATGATTTAATCCTTGTAGAGGTAGATGGCAAGTACACATGGTAAGTGCCAAGTTGTAGGTGACATGCATGAACCCAAAGCTTGCACTGTAGGTTAGGTGCAAGTCAGGAGCAGGAGATGTGTCTTGAAAAGAGGGACATCCTCAAGGAAAGGGAAGAGAAGGGAAGGGAAGGGAAGGGAGGCAAAAAAAGATATTCTTAAGGTGTGTAAAAGTGGATAACTTTCAAACCTGCAGCACACACAGAAACTGAAGTACAGTGAAGTGGTTTCTAGGCTCCATGTCTTACAACCGAATGGTATGGGAAACTATCTTCCATCTGGCTCAGCAAAATAGAGAAATGCAGCGTGAGATTTTGTGGGTCTGATTGCTCTTGGGAAGTTTCCCATGTGACTCTCTAAAAGATGCTGTGTTCCTCTCTGCTTCCACCTGCCTCTGAGGGTGGGTGGACAGAGCCTTCCTTTAATTTCAATCTCTGAGAGAGGATCTCTGGGGCAATCAAAGCCAAAATAGTACTTGTCTAATGCCCACATGATTACAGCACGAGGCGGGTGACCACACGCAGTCCCCGTCACTGTCCTTCTCACTCAGACGGGATGTTGCTGACGGGGACGTTCTCTGAGCACAGCTGGGGGGGGGGCAAGGGTGAAGAATCCTTTCCATATAATATATGCCATTCACAGCGGTTTTTTACAGATTTTGACTGCAACCCAGAGTAAAAAATAGATTTGACATTACTTGAAACGTACAAATTTGTGCCTCCCGGTGAATCACAACTGTAACACAGACATCATAACTGAAACACAATTTCAAAAAATGATACTTTTCCTACTGTGCTGGTGGTGCTCTGTTGTGTCCGACTCTTTGCGACCCCATGGACTCTAACCCACCAGGTTCCCCTGTCCATGGGATTTCCCAGGCAAGAATACTGGAGTGGGTTGCTATTTTCTTCTCCAGGGGATCTTCCCAACCCAGGGATTGAACCTGCCTCTCCTGCATTGCAGGCAGACTCTATACTGCTGAGCCGTCAGAGAAGTCCACCTCTATTTATGTGAAGCATGTCCTTATTTTCTATCCCATCCTGTCCCGTGTCAATCTACATTACACCCTGGTATGGGATGGCCTCTCATTTCTTTTTAAATGATGACCACATCTCTCTGTATTAATTTCAACACCGACAAATGAACTAACACAACATTGATTGAGATTCTAAACAATGGGGGCGGGGTGCAAATCTTAAGATTTATATGTTAAGAACCAACTCATACACCCTGTTCCAAGTGTTGCAAGTTCGTTTCTGCTGTCTACTAATCTTCCTTCTTCTCTGCCTTGAACAGAGAGAAGTCAGTTCTTTGGACCCATTATCTGTGAGTTTTTGAATGACTGTGCAAAGTCTTATAGGAAAACTAAGGTTTACACTTAGAGAAATGAGATGGTGGCTAATAAAGGTTATAGAAAAATAAAGAGCTTCTTAACCAGAACTGTGGTACAAGCATAAGAACTCGCCTGTGGATCTGGGAACTAATTTGACCTTTATCTTTAAAGGAAGGCACATTTTGAGCTGATAAGTGAGAAATGTCCTCGTCAACTATACTTTAAATATCTGTATGTAAAAAACAAACCTATCAATCTAACCATCTGAAACTGCTAAAAGCCATTATTCCAGTGGGGTCAACTTTGTAAGAAGTGTGATACTATTCTTTACCTCTCTACCCACAGCAGACATCAATAGTAGATCACGCTGGAACTTCCCTAGTGGTCCAGTGGTTAAGAATCCACCTTATGCGGACTTGATCCCACATGCCATGGAGCAAGTGAGCCCGCACTCCAGAGCCCCTGTGCCGCAACTAGAGTCTATGCATTGCCACAAAAGATCCGCATGAGGCACTGAAGATGTTGTGTGCTGCAACTAGGACCTGATGCAGTCAAATAAATATATAAATAAATAAAATACTTTAGAAATAGTGGATCAGACCACTCGTGGCCTGTGAACCCAGATTAGACTTCAGAATCCCTCTCCCTGGAAGCCCCCACCTGTCAATTTTAGCTGGCAAGGTTGATGAAATATACATGAACCTCAAGTCGACACAAAGACAAGCGTGAGGGCTTTCAAGTAAACATCTAGACGGGTGACAGGTCCTTATGTAAGCGAATATTTCACTTTTCATCCAGGACAGTCTGGTCTTGATTAATCATGGCTAATGTCTGAAGTGTCTTTTTTACTCTTTATGAAGAAAAGAGAAAAAGATTGGTTTACTGTAAAAGTTCTGGGTGGCAAGGAAAAGAACTTCCTCAAATATTACTGGCAGTTGTTCAAAGTTATCTTTAAAATTCCTTGCAGTTTTTGTCTTTAATAATTAAATAATAAATCAATGAATCAAAAGCAGTTGATGATTTTAGTTTTACCAAGTCCTAGCACCAGAAAAATACTGCTTAATAAAGAAAGAAGATATTTATTTCTCTGTATGGCTTCAACAAGTATGTATTAAGCATCTACTAAGATAAGTAGATTAACTGGCTTACAGTCATCTTTCTAATGACGGAGTAAGGTAGCTAAAACTTCTATAAAATAATAGATTTATAGATTTTTATAAAAATATTTGGTGAAATAATAACAAAATGAGATGCCCACCTCACAGATGAGAAATCAAGACTTAACTTGTGGTCCAGTGGCTAAGACTCTGCATTCCCAATACACTGGGCTCAGGTTAGATCCCTCGTCAGGAAACTAGATCCCACGTGCTGCAACTAAATATCCTGCGTGCTGCAATAAAGATAGAAGCTTCTACATGCTGCAGCTAAGACCGGTGCAGTCAAACAAGCGAATAAATATTTTAAAAAAGAGAGAGAGAGAAACCACCAAGGTAGAAAACACAGCTGCACCCTATGCAGTGTTTGTTGACATTCGTATCCCCTGGGGAAAGGGACTGAGTTTGCCCTGAGATGTCCATTCACAGAGTCAACTAGATGCTGCTTTGATTTAATTTAAGTAAGACTTACCATACTGGTCAGCCAAGTGAGCTGTTTAGGGTCTCCCAGGGGGGATTTTTCCCCTAGCGACATCCATTAAGATGCTTTATCCATCTTAACCATTGACACACCTAGAAATAATGTTTAGCTACATATCTGGTCATTCTGCACCCTGCTCAAGATTTATATGTATACATACATTTAATATATATAAGTATCATGTAGAAAATTGTCACATATAGAGAATATATATCATATATAGAATATATCATATGCATAAGATATATGACATATATGTAGTTGGAAAATTAGGTCTGCCATATATACACTGCCATGTGTGAGATAGACAGCTAGAGGGAAGCTGCTGTACAGCACAGGGAGCTCAGCTCGGTGCTCAGTGATGACCTGGGGGGAGGGATGGGGGGATGGGAGGGAGGTTCAAAAGGAAGGGGATATATGTACACATAGCTGACTCACTTCGTTGTATCGCAGAAACTAACACAGCATCGTAAAGCAATGATACTCCAATAAAAAAAAAAATGCAATGTGATATCCTGAATGGGATCTGGGAACAGAAATAGGACAATAGTGGGAAAATAGTGAAATTCAAATGAAATTGGAAAGTATAGTTAAGGGCTGAACCAATGTTAATTTCTTAGTTTTGATAATTATATTATAGTTATGTAAGATATTAACATTAGTAGAAGCTGGGTAAAAGGTATATAAAAAAAATCTCTGTACTTTGCTTGCAACTTTTCTGTACATTTACTGTATTATCTCCAAATAAAAAGTTAACAACAAAATAAGAATATATGTATCATCTATAAAATATATATGTATATAGAATATATCATATGTAGAATATATAAGTAGAATACATGTATCCTATATAGAATATATGCATCATATATAGAATATATCTATCATGTATGGAATATATGTATCTTGTAGACTATATCATAGAAAATATATATAGGATATATATAGCATATATAGAATATATGAAGAAAATATACCATATATAAGGAATAAGGTGGCATAGTGGTAAATAATCCACCTGCCAATGCAGGAGACACAAGACACATGGGTTCAATCCCTGGGTCAGGAAGATCCCCTGGAGTAGGAAATGGCAACCCACTCCAGCATTCTTGCCTGGAAAATTCACGGCAGAGGAGCCTGGTGGCCTACAGTCCATAGGGTCACAAAGAGTCAGACATGACTGAACACATATGCACCATGCATTGTATATCATATATAGAATACATGTCATATATAGAATACATATCATATATAGAGTATATATATATCTATACACGTGTGTGTGTATATATATTCTCTTTGGAGAACCCTAACTATACACCTCCTCTGTCCAAAATATTGCAGCGGCTTTCATCTCATGCAGCATAAAATCCACATTCCTTACAGTGGTCCACATGGCCCTGCATAATCCCACCCCATCATCTTGATGTCTTCACCTCCGCCACCTGCACTCTCTCTGTGAAGCACCCAAAGTGGCCTCCCTGCATTCTGTCCCCCTCTTTGAATCTCTTTTTCTCCAAACTCTTTGTCACTTTCTCCAACTTTTTTTTATCAAATGCCACTCTCTGTAGAATACCCCCGGAACCTAAGAACAGCACCCCACAATGACAGGGGTGTACACCAGTGCTGTACCCCCGAAACTAGCACAACATTGTAAGTCAATTATACTCCAATAAAAATTTTTAAATGATTATAGGTCTACCAGGCAGTTGCCGCTCTTGTGTCTTTTGAAGACATCCCAGCAGCCTTTGAGTCACACACCCGTTCCAAGCCAGTGTTTGCAAGACTGTCATCACCAAGTCCTCCTTCATATAAACAGCTGCCTCTTTCTTTAACCCTTCGTTACAATAAATGTACTCGGAGCTAACAAATTATTTAACATGCTGTTTCCTTAACATCTCAGTAAGAAAGATTATGTCAGATAAACTTTTCTTCTAGCCAGAGAAACAAAGTTTAAGAGGGGAGTATGAAAAACATCCCTGTCTCTCCCCAAAAGAACGTGGTACATTGCTTCTATTTTATAGGTTTAAGTAGAGCCTCATCCTGAAAGAGGCTCTTAGCTTTTCAAGCTCAGCAATTTAAAAATCTGCCAATTTTAAAAGCGTTTTATTTATTTATCTATTTGGCTGTGTGGGTCTCAGTTGCAGCATGCAGGACCTTGGATTTTGGTGCAGCACGCAGGATCTTTAGTTTTGGTAAGCAAACTCTTGTTGTGGCATGTGGGATCTACTTCCCTGACAAGGGATCAAACCCAGTCCCCTTGCATTGGGAGTAAGGAGTCTTAGCCACTGAACCAGGAGGGAAGTCCCCAAATTTGCTAATTTTAGAGTGGGTTTTCAGTACAAATTCTCACTTCAATCAAAGAAAAAATTTATTATTTATTTACTAATATATAGTGTATTTATTTACTACGGTGGTTGTAACAATTTACCTGCAAGTTGGTGCATTCTTACAGTTCTGGAAGCAGAAGTTTGAAATCCGATTTCGCTGGATGTCAACATGTGTCAGCAGGGCTTTTCGTGCTGAAGGTCCTGGAGAAGAACCCATTCCCCCAGGAACTCTTCCAGTTTCTGCAGGTAGCCTGCATCCCTTGGCTTGTGGCCCCCTTCCTGGCATTACTTCAATTTCTTGCTCCCATGATCACATCTCCTATTTCTGTAGTCCATCTCCCTCTGCCTCCCTCTACTAAGGAACTTGTGATTACATTTCAGATCCATTCAGATAAACCAGGAAAATCTCTTCATCCCTAAATCTCTAATTTAATCATCTTCCTAAAGTCCCTTTTGCCTTGTAAGATAACATCCACAAGTTCATGGATAACTTTAGGCATCATTATTCAGCTTACACAGGGAAATTCTCCTGCATTGTGACAGGTTGATTTCCACTGATGGTATTTTATTTTTAAGTTTTTTTAAAAAGGTTTACTTTTTGGCCATGCAGCACATGGGAGCTTAGTTTCCAGATCAAAGACCGAACTTGAGCCCCCTGCAGTAGAAGCTCAGAGTCTTAACCACTGGATTACCATGGAAGTCTCTCACTGATGGCATTTTGACACAGATGAAAAAACATTAGCTGAACTCGAAAGCTGGCAGAAAAGATTTGGGATATTAACTAAATTAAACATAATTCAGGGCTTCCCTGGTGACTAGGGAAGTAAAGAAATAAAGAATCAGAAGTAAAGAATCTGCCTGCAATACACGGGATGCCAATCCAATCCCTGGGTCAGGCAGATCCCCTGGAGAAGGAAATGGCAACCCACTCTTGCCTGAAAAATTTCATGGACAGATGAGCCTGGCTGGCTACAGTCCATGGGGTCACAAGAGTTGGACATGACTAAGTGACTGAACCACCACCATCATGATTCAGGCAAGTCAAGCAAGGTTTAGGGGATAACTTTCAAACAGAAAGAATTAAGGTGTAACTTTCAAGTCAATGGTTGGTTCATAGGGTAGCTTTTCCTTTCTCATAATTAAGAAAAAAGAGTTGCTTCATTTTTATTTTCAGCATAGGGCTATCATTGGAATTACTGAATAGGCAGGGAAGATAACTGTCCTGAAAGGGACAGCCATTGTTTGGCAATATTGTTTATTTCTAATATGTTCATTTAGAAATCTGTCCCCATTACCTCGCAGTCACAGCTTCTATAAATTTTTTTTAAAAAGTCATTTAACTCTTAATGTAGTTGAGATTTCTAGGATCCTTACTCCAATGGCCATTTATGTTTCAGGAATAGAAATGAATAAAATAAAAGATTTGCAACAAAATGTAAGTACGTTTAATACATAGATATTCATATACATCTCCTACATTGGCAGGCAGGTTCTTTACCACTAGCACCACCTGGGAAGCTCATGAACAGTTTATACTCTCACCCTATCATGGCTCAAACCGTAAAGAATCTGCCTGCAATGCAAGAGATCCAGGTTCGCTCCTGGGTCAGGAAGAACCCTTGGAGGAGGAAATGGCAACCCAGCCCAGTATTCTTGCCTGGAGAATCCCGTGGACAGAGGATTCTGGAGGGTTACAGTTCATAGGGTCGCAAAGAGTAGGACATGACTGAGTCACTTTCACTTTTCATTTTAACCCAAAATATACTTGTACAGTGGTATTTTATTGGTAATATAGTTTTATATTATTTAAAAACTTGTGAAATATTATAGTAAGCTAAATATATTTAAAGGCATAGCATTCTTTTTTAACTTGTAGCCATATAATGTCTAACATTTATATAACACTAAAATACATCATTTGTTGTGCTTCATTTGATTTTTGCAACTCTTTCCAAGGTATTTTGCTGTTTTGTTTTGTTTTGTTTTTTGCTTTTTCCACTTGAAGTTCAAGAAACCGAAGCACAGAGAGGTTCAAAAACTTACCCAGAGTCACACAGCAAGAATGCGTCAGGATAGGAACCCAAACCAGGCTTTCTAGCTCCAGAGCCTGGACTCTCAACTGCTAGGTTTTCTGCCCCTCCTTACAGTTTTATAATAGATATTCAGGTACCTGAGATCATAATCTTCTCACAAATTCAAATAACACATGGTTCAGTAATGTTCCCCTTCTCTTTTTTTTGTCATCAGGTTTCCTTTCTGCTGGAAAGCAGGCATGAGTGAGGAGGTAGACTTATACATCTTTTAACTAAATCCATCCTACGAAAATGGGTTAAGTTCCACCTCTCAGGGTCCCCAGTGCCCTCCCTCTGGGCAGTCTCCCTGGCTTCCTAGACTGATGGCTGGATTCCTTCTGTCTCTTCCTTTTTTTCTGGAAGGCAGTGGTCCAGGGTCCCCAAGCACTGCTGGAGGAATCTCAGGGTTCCCAAGATCTGAGCCGTCTATATCATGACATCCATTCAGTCACGACCTCCTTGTCCCTGAGGATCACTGCTCCCCTCCTATGAATGTGAAGAGTTATCCCTGAATCACCATCTTGGTGCGTTGTGTGCTGATCATTAATTCAGAGGCCAGAGCATCAGTCACCATGAAGATTCACTGAACCTGTCCTGCGGGACCTTGCAAGTCCACTAACAGGACACCGCGCCCTCCCGGGATGTACACATCCGGGGTTCGGTTGTCAGGCGGGATGACTTCCACGGTTATTAGTATAAAAGAGAGCAATCAGCTGAAACCCTGGCACCATCTGGAGGAAAATCGATGTCTCTATATTTAGACCAGCTGGGAGCCCATTCAACCAAACCAAATGCACATGTCTGTGCAAGTACGTGTCAACCGCACATTCGACAGACACCTCACATCTCACTTTTGCTATTTATCAACCTGGGAAAACAAGGGCTCCAGCCAGACTCCGGGCAGGCTCCTTGTTTATAAGGAATGAAGAGAGCAACCCATAAAAATAAGAAGAGATGTGGACGCAAACAGCACCCAGCAGACATCACCGGAAAACACAGCTTTCATATCCTACCCTGAGCTCTGTTTAAAAGGAATCCAGCGGCCAGCTCCTGCTTCATAAACAAAGGACGTTATGCCGTCCTTTAGACCTCATTGTCCTTGTTCAGGCTTGAGTCATTCGAACTCTGTGTCAGTTCCATGGATGCTTAACTGAATCCCTGGTACTCAGGAGGTGTTTATTAATTTCATCACTTATTCAGTGCAACCGACATTAATTGTCAGCTGTGAGCAAGGTGGCTGGATTAAGTGTCTGTAGTGCACAATTGTATTTTTTCCAGCTTTATTGAGATATGAATGACAAATAAAAATTGTATGCATTTAGGACATACAATACGATGTTCTGGTCTACATCGTGACATGATTAACATAATCAAGCCACTTAACAACTTATTGACCAGAGACCTACTATTAAGAGTTTTGTTACCTGAATATTATTGACTGGGGATGTTCCAATATTCAGTTACATAACAAAGTGCCAGCCACAGGTGTTAGTTTCTGTAAAAATCCCCTGGTCAATAATGTGTTAACATATTGATGGGAATGGCAACCCATTCCAGAATTCTTGCCTGGAAAATCCCATGGACAGTGGAAGCTGGCATGTCCATGGGGTCACAAAGAATCAGACATGACTGAGTGACTGAGCATGGATGCATGCATCAGTAATTTCACAATTACCCTTTTATTGGGCTGAGAACACTTGAGATCTCTCAGTGGGATTTATTAGGCTTTGGAGTTGCAGTCAACAGGAAGTCTGGCTAACTGAAGCAGAAAAGAGACTGAGAAAATCTTGGGTAATTCGTAGGAGTTCTGTGTGCTTCCTAGGTGGTGCTAGTGGTAAAGAATCCACCTGCCAATGCAAGAGACATAAGAGACATGGGTTCGATCCCTGGGTTGGGAAGATCTGGAGGAGGGCATGGCAATCCACCCCAGTAATCTTGCCTGGAGAATCCCATGGACAGAGGAGCCTGGTAAGTTAGAGTCCATGGGGTCTCAAAGAGTCAGACATGACTGAAGCGACTTAGTACCAGCTGTGTGTAAAAACCATACAGAGAGCAATGCTGCCCAAAGTGGTGTTGAGGATGAGGTGGGAGAAGACACGTGTCCCAACTGCTGTGCAGATGCTGTTCTGCCTGCGTGGCTGGTGTGGTGTCTCTGATCCACAGAGGAACAGAGATCTGCCCATTTTAAATCTCTCTTCCTGGAGCAGCACAGTGTGCCTTTGAGAGTGCTAACCTCACCCTCTGGCATTCCTTCTGGCGACGGCACCAGCCAGCTCTTGGCTGACCTCTCTTTTCTGCAATGATGGGCACACATGCATTTCCTGACCTCCCCTGCCTCTAGCTATGGCCATGTACCTGAATACCAGCCAAGGAAATATGAGGAAGTGGCACACCCAATCCCAGGCATGCCCAGAAACACTGCTATGCCTGATCATCTTTCTCTGCCTCCGTGCCCTGGATTATGAAGAAGATCTGGAGGCGGACAGAGCCAGAAGACGCAAAGGATTGGGTCATCATCTTCCAAAGAGAAGGCTCTATGCCAATTCCCACTGGATTGTGACATGAAGGAAAAATAGACTTATTGTGTTAAGACACTAAGATTCTACAATATAGTTTATCTGTTTGACCAGCCATATTATTTGTCTTACTTAATATAGGGACATCATGGGAAGTAACCCATTCCATATTCCAAAAAAGTTCATAGGTTTTTGTTCTTTTATTTTTCCACTTACAGATTACCAATGACTTGCATGTATTTTCCTGAGTTTTTCTGTGTTTTCTAAATCTTTATAAAGGAAATGTTCTCAAATATGGGAAAAGTCTAATAAGTTTGGTTATGAAGCATTTACAAAAACATTCATTCAGCAATTACTACATTACTGTTGCCATATTACTCTGTAATGGAAAACCAATAACCTTTATTAAAACTTTAAAAAGGGACAAAAGAGACCCTCTTCCTCCCACCAGAAGTGATAATATTGGGACACAAGTTACTTGAGACATTAGGAAATCCGTCGAGATTTCAGCAAGAAAACATTAAACTAATGTGATGTTGAGATATGGATGAGATCAAAGATGCTATGATTTTATTAAATATATACATATCCATAAAATATTATTGATATCTATTAAAATGTCTGAGGCATTTCTGTAACATCCAATGTGAACTGATGGCTTTGCTAGACCAATATAAAAAGAGGATCATGAATAATCATTGCACACCTGAGTATTCTGTATTTATTATTTATTTAATCTTCACAGTGCCACTTAGTTAACCCCAAATCCATTTACAAATTCCCTTTTTTCTGCTGCTTTCAACAAGAATGGAAAACCAAATATCCCAAGGGAGGCCTTATAATACAGTACTGATCAATAACACATAAAGAGAAGTTTAGAGGATAAGATAGGGTAAGGCAGAGGCAAGTCTGGTAAACCTTGTGGGTTTTTTTATTATTAAAAAGCAACATATCTGGGAGAAAGGGAAAGGAAAGGAACCTCACAGCTACCACCATCCCCAACTAATTCTTGCCTTGGCCTCTGATATGATGGCAGGAGCTACAGCAGCCATACTATGATCATGAGGTAAAGATTAGGGGACTCATAGACATACTGTTTGGACATGAGTAAGCCACTGAACTGTTACATCAGGACTTCTTTTTGTGAGAAAAATGACTCCCTACTTGTGAAAATTACTAACAATTCACGTGTTTATAATTAATATATCTTATCTCCATATTGTAGATGAGGAATTTGAGGCACAGGGAGATTACGTGACTTTCCCAAGCTAGTGAGCCACTAAGCCAGCATCAGATCCTGGTCTGTCTGAATTCAGAGTCTGTATAATTAGTTGCAATCCTACAGTATAGAAAGAGCAGAACATTTAGTCAAGAATATGAGTATTTGTTCAGTTTTATTTAGGAGTGAATTATGTTAACTTAGGTGAAAAAATTTGATCACTAAAAACACTTCCTGTAATGAAGCAGGAGAAATTCATCAGGTATTTTTTCATAGCTTCGATGAAATATCCTTCAGGGTAATCTATCTTCCCACTTGTCTCTGTATCCATGTATACCAGACCTCTCTGCTAATGAATTAGCCTGGGAAGTAGCATTGTGTGGGTCTCTAGAAAGTTCTAGAATGTCACAGAGGAGCTTTCTGATGTTTTTGGAGCCTGGGTGTGAGGGCTCATCCATGTGTCCACAGCCAGGTCCTCCTTGGATAGCTGATTTTTATCAAAGCTGAGAAGCAGAACTTGGTGAAGGACCCCTCTCCACTCAAAAGCAAAGCCGTGAGTCCTCAGTGCTGCTGAGCATGGCTGAAAGGAAGGCAAGAGACAATTACTAGAGCAGCGCCCTTCTAGAACATTCTGTCATGAGAAACTCAGGCTGTAGACACAGAGCCAGTCTTTTACACTCTCCTTGAGTGGAATACATAATCCGATACGTATTTCATAACGATGAAGTGATGTGATGGGTTCAGGAGAGGCACAGTAACCTTGAAAATGTTAAAGCAGTTAGCTGGCTTCTCTTACATCTTTTCTTGCCAAAAAAGCTGAAATTCTTAAAGGCATCAGGGATTGCTTTGCTTCAGCCCAGATTTCAGAGACAAGGGTAGAAGCTGTTGTGTGTGGTTATTTAGTGATAGGAGAAGACTTCCTTGTAATTCCTGTATCTACACTCCTACGACAGGGCTCACTGGAGTCCTTAAATTAGTCAGGACCCTTTTCTGCAAGATGGGAAATATACAGGCTCATGACTCTGATGAAGGAGTGGATGAGTAACAGCAGGAAGGGCATGAACGTCAGGAAAATCAGAAGTGGGATTTGAAAGACAGTTGGATCCTTTCTTCCATGTCTCATCCTTCTCTATGCAAATCAGTTTATCATCTCTCTCCAGGGACCCGAATTCTCTTCCAGTGGGAAATGTGGCTGCCAACAATTCCCAGGTTTTATGGATAACGGTTCCACTGACCTCAGAGAGACAGCAGTGGGCAGTGACTTGAAGCGAGATCTTAGTTCCCTATCCAGGAATTGAACCTGGGTAGCTTGGGTGAAAACCAGGAATTCTAGTCACTAGTCCACCAGGGTCTAGAGGTTAGAAGCAGAGTTCCACTGGCTCTAGACCCCCTTGAAAAAAATGCATTTCTCAAGGAGGCAAAAACTGTACAAACAAGTACAAAGTTTATTATTAGAGACACAGCTCAAGGAGGAGAGCACACAAAGAAACAGCTTGTTTAGTTAAGATAGAAGCAAGGTAGAGGGCTTCTCTGGTGGCTCAGTGGTAAATAATCCACCTGCCCATGCAGGAGACATGAGTTCAATCCCTGGTCCTGGAGAATCCCACCTGCCTCAGAGCAATGAAGCTCGTGCACCACAACTAACTGAACCTGTGCTCTAGCGCCCACAAACTGCAACTACTGAGTTCGTGTGCCACAACTACTGAAGCCTAAGTGCCTGTGCTCCTCAAAAGGAGAAGTCACCACAATGAGAAGCCCACACACCACAAAGAAGAAGAGCCTCCGCCCGCCGCAACTAGAGAAAGCCCTCACACAGCAATGAAGATCCAGCACGGCCATAAATAAATAAATAAATACAATTACTTTTTGTAAAAAAAGAAAGAAGAAGCAAGGCAGAAATACACACCTGGAGAGAAAGGATGTGGGTGGCTCCTCTGATGAGGAGCACACATTAAAGAGGTGGTTAAATCACTTATCCAGGGAAGTTCTTCTGGGTCTTTGCTTACCTTTGGCCAATTATCTGGTTTCTTTTTCCACACCTGACTTGCCGTAGGATCATCCCCAACATGCGTGCTCAACTTTTTCCAGGATGAAATTCCAGGCCCAGAGGGCCTTGGCATCATGTATTATGGGTTGGTGCCACCTCCTTTTTGACCTCCCAAGGAGCCTTTCTGCCCACGTGCAGTGTCTCCCTTGCCCCAAAGATGAGAACTATGTGACCTCCTGGTCTTTTCCTCAAACGAGGTTTAGCCCCTCTCTCCCACTGCCATGGCTATTATCCTAAGGTGCCCACAGGAGACAAAGTCCTGTTATTTACCCCGTTCCTGTTGTTATTTTCATTTCTGTGTGCAGACAGGCGGCTGCTTGTGAATGTCTAGCCTAGAGCCCACCTGCCTCCTTCCTTAGGAAATGTAAACAGGAGGCTAGCTGTAAATGCCCAGCCTGGAATCCATCTATCTCCTGCCTCATCATTACCATCAGGAATTCTTTCCCAGTTCCAGTTCTATACATCCGCCTCTGATGGGTTTCAGTGGGGTTGGTGTCTCTTCATCCCCTGAGGCACAAGTCAAGGCAGGTGAAAGCCTTTTCCTCCTCCATCTCTGCCGTGTTGTCATTTCTTCCCCCACCCGCACCGCACACGCAATTATGTTTGGTTTTCTGATTTATAACCATGCGTGTGAGTGCTAAGTCTCTTCAGTCATGTCTGACTCTTTGTGATCCTACGGACTGTAGCTTGCAAGGCTCCTCTGTCCATAGGATTCTCCAGGCAAGAATACTGGAGTTGGTTGCCATGCCCTCCTCCAGGGGATCTTCCCGGCTTAGGGATCGAACCCACATCTCTTATGTCTCCTGCCTTGGCAGCATGGGTTCTTTACCACTAGCACCACCTGGGAATCCTGATTAACAACCATAGTATTTTCATTTTTTATTTATATATTTTAAAGAGGAAAAATTTAAATACTATTAAAAAATTTTTATTTACTTGCTTACTTTTGGCTGTGCTAAATCTTCATTGCTGCTCGGGCTTTTCTCTAGTTTTGGCAAGTGGGGGCTACACTGTAGTTGCGGTGCATGGGCTTCTCATCATGGTGGCTTTTCTTGTTGTGGAGAATGGGCTTTAGGGTGCTAGGGCTTCAGTAGTTGTAGCACGTGGACTCAGTAGTTGCGATTCCTGGGCTCTATAGCACAGGATTGATAGTTATGGTACACAGGCTTAGTTGCTCCGAGGCATGTGGGATCCTCCCAGACCAGGGATTGAACCTGTATCTCCTGCATTGGCAGGCGGATTCTGTACTTCTGAGCCACCAGGGAAGCCCATAAATATTTATTTTATTTATTTATTTGGCTGCACTGAGCCTTAGGTGCAGCACGTGGGATCTTCGATCTTCGTTATGGCATGTGGAATCTTTAGCTGCAACATGCAAACTCTAAGTTGTACCTGTGAGACCTAGTTCCCTGACCAGGGATAGAACCCCTGTGTTGAAAGCGAGGAGTCTTAGCCACTGGACCACCAGGGAAGTCCCAAACAGTAATTTTAAATTAAATTTTAATTGCTGGGAATGCATATATTTATACTGCTTGTAAGAGGCTGAAATTCAAGGATGGCACCGAAGTTCTCATCTACTTCTCCTTCAAGCCCAGATTCCTTTCTTTCTTCCCTAGAATCATTCATTCCTGTTTGTTTTGTATCTGGGACTTTTTTCTATGAATTTCTATGCATGTATCAGAGCAGAAGACTTGAGAGGTGTGTGTTTGTTGTATCAGCACAGGTTTATCATTAAAAGTCAATAAATTTAGATATCTTTACATCATTTTTTTATTCAACAATATATCACGGAAATATTTCTACATCATTATGTGTAGGCTTGCTGCATTCTTTCAAACTACATTTTTCTTCCTAATGGATATTTTAGGTTGTTTCCAGTTTTCCCCTGTTAACCTAGGATGAAATAAATATCCTTGTGTGTGGAGGGGAGAATTACCCTAGTGGAAATTTTTGATATATGAAATTGGTGTATGCTTTAAGCTGTTATCAGTGGCATACCTGTTTCCAACATACTCACCAACACATGATACTAACAATTCTTTTAACTTTTTATTATCATTTTCTCAAGTGGCAGTTTTAAAACCTGAAATGTGATCCATGAACATTGGGTTTGTATACTATAGGCAGTTCAAAGACACAGAGATGATTTGAGGAAAGCATACAATTTCACTAACAAAAGATGACTTTTTAAAATTAAATGGCCTAATAGTTGCAGGATTTTAGCTATTCACTCATCTTAACAGTTATTTGTAAAATTGACAGTCTTTGTAAGGGGCATACACTAGATTCAAACAAGGTGTCATTAAGAGGCTTCATTTTACATGGGTGATGAAACAGCAGCTGTTTCTTTGCCCACAAAAGAACAGTATTTTTTAAGGGCCTTAAATTAAAGTCAGAAAAACATTCGCGGATGTGATTCTGTAATAGATGGCACTTTGGATTCATGTGTTGGGTAAAAAATTGGGCTGGGAGAAGTTTAACATCCTTCTCAACTTTGAGAGTCTGTGTGTCTGTGATTCACTGGGTGATTCTCAATCATGAGGATGACTCATTCATTCAACGAATTTTGATTTCTTTTCCTGCCATCTGCCAGCCCTGCTCTGGATGCTGGGAAAGAAGGGGGGAACAAGATGGTCACGGCACCTGCGGTGAGGGCTGGGAGGAAACGTGCAGGTTGTCACAATGCAGGGGGAGAGGGAGTTTAGGGTGCAGGACCAGGGAAGGGAGGTCAAGCTCAGCTGCTGAGAAGAGACTCATTTAGAAAGATTTAAAGGAGCTAAATTATGGGATGAGGTCCTGAGGGAGGGTCTAGAGCCTACCTGTCTGTCTTCCAGGACAGGGAGGACCATCAACTTTATCTAAAGGCAAGGGACTTGGGACTTCCCTGGTGGTCCAGTGCTTAAGAATCTGCCTTGCAATGCCAAGGATGAGGGTTTGATCCCTGGTTGGGGAACTAAGATTACGCATGCCACAGGGCAACTTACACTGCAACTACTGAGCCCTCGAGTTGCAACTAGAGAGTGCATGCACCGCAACAAATGATTCCACGTGATGTCTTCTTTCTCTGAGGTCTCGACACCTTCACATCAATGCTAGAAGGTCCACAGAGCTGTTGGCCTGTGGAAAAGCCCCTCCATGGTCCTTCCTGCTTCTGAAGTCAATAGTATTTGAGACAGGCCTGGGACCTGGAATCCTTTGCTGCAGTGCTGCAAAGCTTGCACCTGGACATAGCTCTCCTCAAGAAACAAAATACAAAGAAACTATAGGAGACTGAAAAAAACTGTGTGAATTCTGGACAAAAGATACAAGGAGACCAAAACACCCAGCTGCCATTTCTGGTGGGTGGGCAAAACATTAAGTCACCCCTCCGGCCTGACCCCTGGACACGCTGCTACTGTCATCCCATATAAGGAGTGAGCTCGGCCCCCCTTGGGGGAGCCAGTGAACAAGGGAACCTGTTACTTGTTTTAGCTTCCTCCTGTAGCCAGTGCAGGAGTCCGAACAATAAAGCCTTGCTTAAATTTCTTGTCTGGCTTCTAGTCAATTTCTATTGACTGGGGAAGGCCAAGAACCCTGGTCAGTATCATTGATCCCCAAGTTCTCTCTCCAAGAGTAATAATTTGGGATCAAATCCTAAGGATTTCCCAGGCCATTTCTGCTTTCTTCTCCACCACTTCCTGAAACATTGAATACAGAGCTGACTTTCAGCTGGGGGAGGGAGCCACTAGTGCATAGATGGCGCTCCAAAGGGGAGGTTGGGGAGAGGTTGGTAAAGAGACCATTGACAAAGGTGGAGGCAAGATTATAGGAACCAGACAAAACAGGAGGCCAGGGACAAAGAATCCTGAGGCCACCTCAGGTCCTGCTGGCACAGGAATCTTCCCTGTGGGGAGCTGAGAAGATCGGTGGACAGATGCAGCCAGCTAGGGGTGACCCTGCAGGAAAAGAGCCAGGGGATCAGTCACCCCACAATCTGTCTTTCTCTGCTCTCTCTTCTGCCAGGTGTCTCCTTAAGCCAGTTTCAGCCATAAGACAACTAAACTACTGATGCCGTTCATGAAATTTAGTCTCCCGAGGAATACAGCAGCACAGAAGAATCTGGAAGGACAGATGGGAAATGTCTAGTCCAACGTGCTTCTGTCAGACCTGCAGTGATGAACACTAGAATCTTCTTGGCAGGAAAGGGTTTTTGTCACACTTGATATAACTTATACATTCAGCGGAACAGTCTGAGAAATTCAGTCTCTGCACACCCCTGACTCCCACTAGTGAAAAGTTGACCGATTAGGAATACATGTATAGGAAAAGTACCAATGTGGTGACAATTACTGCTGCCCTTGATGGTGGAAAAGGAGCAGCCACCGAACACACAATGTTGTCTGAGGGATGGGCTTTCTATTCACAGATCATATTTAATCACAAGCTGGAGAGATTTTGCCACCTCACGTCCCATCCATAAATTATCCCAGTATACTTAAGAATCGGGCTCATTGATTTATAATACAGTTCATTTATAAAAACCAAACTTATTTCACAGATGACAGCAGCTGCTTGAAACACTCTTTAAAGTGAAGGTGGCCTACAAATGATCTAGTGGTTTCAACTGAAACAAATTATTCATGAGGAATGCAGTGTCAGCAGAAAAGAGGCTACATATTAATCCCCCGAAAGGAGGCGACCATATCAGTATCTGATAATTATTTCAACACTTCAAGATGCGAATACAACAGTTTGATGGGGGAAGGGGGAGTGCCAAGGGAGGTGACAGATCCATGGTAGCAGAGAAATGTCACGCACAATATATTTAAAAAAGCATTTCAGGGGCTACTGATTTTCTTCTTTACAAGAGGCAAGGTGGGTATAGCCATTGCTTTGTAACAAATTATCAGGAATTTAGGACCTAAAAGAACTCACTTTCATTATCTCACAGTTTCTGCGAGGGAGGAGGAGTGTGGATGTGGCTGGGCTGAGTCCTCTGAGAACATAGTAAGGGAGCCAATGGGGATGAGGGCTCATCTGAGCACCTGGTGGGGAAGGGTCTGTTTCCAAGCTCACCTTGGGTATTGGCAGAAGTTCCTCCTGGCTGCGCTGGGCTCTTTGCCTTGTATGCCCCCAGCATGGCCACCTGCTTCATCAAGCCCACAATAGGATCCTAGCAAGATGGATGTTACAGAGACTTCCCTGGTAGTATAGTGGTTAAGAATCTGCCTGCCAATGCAGGGAACATGGGTTTGATCCCTGGTCCAGGAAGATCCCAAGTGCTGCGGGACAACTAGGCCTGTGCACCACAACTACTGAAGCCCATGGGCCCTAGAGTGCTCAGCAGCAAGAGAAGCCACCGTAATAAGACCCACCAACACCACTGGAGAAAGCCCATGCATGACAACGCACAATCAGTCCAGCCAAAAATAAATAGATAATCACAAATTTTTTTCTAAAAAAAGATGGATGTTACAATACTGCATAATATACATATGTACTTCCCTTCACTGACCGTCTGCGATCTGGTTAGAAACAAGTTGCAGTACCCACCCCCCACACTTGGGGAGGAGAGCACACAAGATGTGAATATCAGGTGTGAGAAGGGGGCCCCTTGCAGATCGTGCCCCAAGGAGAAAGGCAAAAAAGGGCGCTGGAGGAGGAAAAGGAAGCTGAGAAGAGAAAAAGAGAGGGATAGAGATAAAAGCTGCAAGAAAATAGCTCAAAAACATTGGTTCTTTCTGGATATCTGAGAGCCTGGTGCAAAGTAAAGGAATAAGACAACAGTATTAACAAACACCAGGGAACCTCCCTGGTGGTCCAGTGGTTAAGAATCCACCTGGCAATGCAGGGGACATGAATTCGATCCCTGGTCATGGAACTAAGATGCCACAGGCTGTGGGGCAACTAAACCCATGTGCTGCAACTACTGATCCTCTGCACTCTAGAGTCCACACTGCAACTAGAGAATTCACGTGCCACAACGGAAAATCCTGCATGACAGAGCGAAGATCCTACATGCTGAAGCTAAGACCTAATGCAACCAAATAAATAAATATTTTCAAAAATACATTAAAAAATGCTAGGAAGAAAGCTCAGCTCTTATTTAATTTAGTGTAAAACAGACTGGCATCAAGTGCTAACCAAAGAAATTCCCACTGACTTCAGAGGAGAGAGCTTTTATCTTTTTCTTCCCAAGAAAGCCTGGTCAAATATGGTTTCCCTCACAGTCAGTTCTAAAGGGAATCAACCCTGAAAGTTCATTGGAAGGACTGACGCTGAAGCTGAAGCTCCAGTACTTTGGCCACCTGATGTGAAAAGTTGACTCATTGGAAAAGACCCTGATGCTGGGAAAGATGGAAGGCAAAAGGAGAAGGGGGTGGCAGAGGATGAGATGGTTATATAGCATCATTGATTCAATGGACATGAATTTGAGCAAACTCCAGGAGACAGAGGAGGACAGAGGAGCCTACTGGGCTGTAGTCCATGGGGTCGCAAAGAGTCAGACATGACTTAGGGATGGAACAGGAACAACAACACTATTACACGTTTTTATCTCAACCCCCCGAGATGCACATGAACTCTATACAAACAGACCCGCCCCTCCTCATCTCCTGTAGTAGCTGAGCGATCCTGCCCTAGAATGGTGCTAGGGAGCCTTAGGGAGAGGCTGCAGATGGAGACATCTGAGCTGTTTTCTGAAGTTCCCATGGAGTTGTTGACAGAGAGGTCCAGGAATTTCGCCTGGCCCCAGGAGCCTCGCAGTGTCAGCCTGGTGACAGAGGAAGAGGCGGTGAGGACATAAAATGAAATTGTGAATGTCCACGGAAAGCCCAGAAGGGAAGAAGAGCCAGCAGGGCACAGAGAGCAGGGAAGGAAGAAGGCTGGGGGGAAATCAGTAGAAACACTGACATAGTACTAGGTACGCTAGGTGACCAGATCTCCCATCTGAGTCTGCGTTACTGATTCAGTGACTCAGTAACTTAGTCGAAAGAGTCTCAGGCTGATCAGCCCAGCTTTGCTAAAACAGCAAGAGCACCTCCCCTCAGCATGTCATGTTCCCAACACAGAGATGCTCAATTTTTTGAGACCCTTTTAATTTCATGACCACTGATGGTCATGAAAAAAGGCTTCACTTTGGGGAGATGGCTTCCGAAGAGCTTCCTTTTATTTTTGGCTGCACCTCACGGCATGTGCGATATTGTTAATTCCCTGACCAGGGATCAAACCCACACCCCCTGCAGTGGAAGCATGGAGTCCTAACCACTGGACCACCAGGGAAGTCCAAAGAGTTTCCTTCTCTCTGAACCTTGCAAGGAATATCAGGGCATTGCTATCCCAAAGCAGGACACTGCACCTTTGGTCTACGTGACATAGTTATATCACACAGTGAAAATAGTTCTACTTTGTAAACCCTCTAATTAATTAACTCCGTGGGTAGGTTGGCTTCTTGGGGATACACTCACTATATGGAACTGCAAATTTGGTCTTTGTGTTTTCACCCAGAAATCACTCATGTTACAAGATCAGAGAATCACCCACTCTATTTCACAACTTTCTAATTCCTTTTTAAATTGCTGGGTATACACTCAGCAATCCCACTCCAGAGTGTATACCCAGAGAAAATCATAATTCAAAAAGGTACACACACCCCAGTGTTCACTGAAGCACTGTTTACAACAGCCAGGACATGGAAGCAACCTTAAAGTCCATCAGCAGATGAATGGATAAAGAAGATGCGGTACGTATATACAATGGAATACTACTCAGCCACAAAAAGGAACAAATTTGTGCCATTAGCAGAAACATGGATGCACCTAGAGACTGTCATACAATGAAGTAAGTCAGAAAAACAAATATTGTATATTAACACATATATATGGAATCTATAAAAATGTACAGATGAACTTATTTGCAAAGCAGAAATACAGACTCTGATATAGAGAACAGATGTATGGATGCCAAGGCGGAAAGGGAAGTGGGATGAATTAGGAGATTGGAATTGACATATATGGTGGTGATTTAGTCACTACCTCATGTCCAACTCTTGTGACGGCTTGGACTGTAACCCACCAGATTTCTCTGTCCATGGGATTTCCCAGGCAAGAATGCTGAAGTGGATTGCCATTTCCTTCTCCAGGGAATCTTCCCAATCCAGGGATCGAATCTGGGACTCCTGCATCGCAGGCAGTCTCCTGCATTGCTGACAGATTCTTTACCTACAGAGCCACCGGAGAAGCCCTGACATATATACACTACTGTGTATAAAATAGGTAACTAATGAAAACCTACTGTATAGCAGAGAAGTCTACTCAATGCTCTCTGCTGATCTGCATGGGAAGGAAATTTTTTAAAAAGAGGGGATAAATGTATACATGTAGCTGATTTATTTTGCCGTACAGCAGAAACTAATATAACACTGTAAAGTAACTACACTCCAATAAAAAACAAACAAAAAAGGTAAAATGTCTTTCATTCTTTGATTCTCCGGGCAACTTGAAAATAAGCAAGGAATTCACTCTCATGGGTTACACATGCCCTGGGCAGAGATTTTGGAGGAGGTGAAAAGATTCATGAATCTTCTCTAAACAATATTGAGAGAGTTGAGTTGGGTGGTTATGACAGGATATTAATGATTTCAAGCTCAGTCTCATACAAACCCACTTCTTTTACCAAAGGTAGCTTCTTTAGGAGTCAGAAAGATCTTTGTCACTGGTCACAGGAAGGCAAGCACATGACTGATCTGATATGACCCAGCCAACAGGGTTCAAACAACTCAGAGCTGGGTTCCCAGCTGAAGGACACTCTTCAGTCCCCTTAATCAGGCACAGAGAGCAGCCACCAATCATTTCATGTCAGCGATGGCACAAAGGAGATGATGGTTTCCAGTGGTGTCCGGGAAGATGATGTGAGTTGGCATCAGGGGGTAATTTGATGCCAAGAGGGTGGGTCCCATGGGCAGAATCAACCCAAGGAACAGCATGGGAGCTTCAGGGATTGTAAAAAAAAAAAAAGTGACTTCATATGGCTTTGCTGCATTCAGATTCAACGTGTCTAAAGTAATGATCACCACATTTTTTAAACTCTGTGAAAGAAACCCATTTACGGTCACCATCCAGTGTCAGTATTGCTGATCTCCCTCTCAAGCATACAGCAGCACTGCCCTTCCTGGTGGGTCCAAGTTCAGTTCTGACCAAGCACAAATGCCATGGGGACTCTTCCCTCGTGGTCATGGTGGGCAGCAGAATTGGCAACACTATTGGTAAGAAGACCAGCATTAACCAGCTTTTATCCCCACTGTGATTTTTTACCAAACATGGAGGAAGCTGAACTCCTCCTGTTACTTCCTTGTCTGAGTGAGATGCTCAAGTTCAGAGCTTCTCTTGGAAATGAGCCTACACTGCACTGCACTGACTTGTAGGAAAATGGACTGTGATCCATAGCCACACAATAGGAAATTGAACATTAAGGTAATATCGCAGTAAGTGACACTTGGAATAAAATCCATTCAATTATCTCCAGTTCAACTTTAACCTGAAAGAAGCTTCTTAATTGCCTTGGCTGGACAGCAGGTAGTGGAAAGGTTAAATTGGCTTTAGACTTTTATTTTATTCATTGTGAGATAACTGATTTCCAATATTGAACTTCCTTCAGAGGAAAAATAAATTACTTTTTGAAATATAGATTATGCCAATAATGGATGAGCTGGATATAAATGGAATTCCAGCATCTTTGGAATGTATCTTGTGTGCATTTTTCTAGAAATTGGAAGAAAGGAGAGCACTACCATGGTAAAATAAAACAGTATCGCTGACATATTATTATACACTCTAAAAATGAATGGCCAGTGCTGATTAAACAGAACAGAAGTTGAGTATGCTCAAGGAGATGAAATCTTCAAACTTTAAAAGAATGAAGAAAAATATTAACCCTTCTAGTTTATAAAATAACTGAGCCCCACCACCGAGAATATAAAAGGTCATTCTTTTCTGGGCTCTTTAAGATTTTGCAGAACTAGACAGTGTCTTGAGAACACTGAGAAGGCAGTTAGTAGCTTCTACAAACAGGCTCTCAGGGTACTTCCTTGGTGGTCTAGTGGTTAAGCCTCCACATTCTGAAGCCAGGGGACATGGGTTTGATCCCTGGTCAGGGAGCTAAGATCCATAGGCTGTACAGTGCAGCAAAAACAAACAAAAGACAACATACTCCTGTAACAAACAAGTACTCAGTGTCCACCATTTTATTCTGTTTTCTACAGAAGTACAATCAAAACCCCAAAAGAAAATACAGTCTGAAAAGAATACCCAATGTTGATCCTATTTGCTCCATGGATGCAGGCAGAACTCATCAGTAGAATGCAATTTCTTTCTTGGTTTGAGAGTAACACTTAATGAGACTTTTTAGATCAACAAAAGTGAAACAAATTTTATTCTAGAAATAAGAAGTGAAGATAGAGGTGCTAACTACTCTGTTAAAAATTTCATTTTATCCATCCAAAAAACCATTTATGGAGTGCCGACTATGTACCTGGGCACTTCTCCATACACTTGGGAAAAGGCAGAACACAGAAGAGACAAAACCAACATCCCATGAAGCTTAATCCCTAATGGAAAGGACATAATATTAATGAAAAGATGTCATAGTATGAGTAAGCTCCTTGCATATGAATGAATTCCATTCCAAGACTGCGTTTGTAATTTTCATTTGTTCATTAAGTCCAACAAAGTTAGCCTAGGTACCTAGCTAACAAAATCGGCTGTATGGTACTGTACTGTAATAGATTTATAATACTTTGCGCACAAATGATGCATAAAAAACAAACACACACAAAAAAGAAAACATTTTCAATCTTACAGGACAGTACCTTGAAGAGTACAGTAGTACATTAGGAGAGCTGGCATCCAGTGAACACACAAGAAGAGTAACTGACTTCAGAGGGAGCATGGTCCTACTGGCCCCTTGATTTTGGATGTCAAGGCTCTAGAACTATGAGAGGGTACGTTTCTATTGTTCTAGGCCTCCCAGGTTGTGGTAATTTATTATGGTAATCCTAGGAAACTAATACATCTCCTTACACAGAAATTTCTAGTTTGACAAGTTATTGAAAGAAATATGAATTGGCACACAGTTAAAGCTTGACTGACATTGTCTTTTCTCTCCTCCTTGTTTTTGTAGGCAAAGATGTAGAGAGAAATCCAGTGACAACAGAATACATGGAAGATTCCAGAAGTCATGCTTCAGGCAATGTGCAATGGAAAAAAAATAAAACACCTGAGATATAATAGCTAGAAATTTTGAAGGTGAAGATGATTGGATTAAGGAGAAAAGGTCAGTTTTAAGGTGGAGAACTTTTTTCTGGCTGTACGTAGATGAAGCACTATTGCAAACAAGGGCAGAGATGGACATTCTTCTCCCTACCCCCAAACTTTACCAGTAAATAGAGGAATTTACCAAAATCACATAAAGATGGATTAAAAATCTCATATGTGGCAATTATCCAATAGAGATACAAGTAAGCACCAAATACGTCATTTCCAGAAAATCCATAAAAAATAAGTGGACCCTTTTCCTGGGCAGTGGAATTAGAGTGATTTTCTTCTTTATATTATGTGCCATCCAAAACAATGGACATAGGTTACTCTTATGATCATAAAGAACAGACACTGTAAACTAAGTGGCCTATCTGTCTATACTGGAGTACAAGCAGGACTGGGCATCTTGCCCAAAGTACTTGAGCAAGACATTGCCGTGAAAGCACCTAAGTGGTTTCCTGTGACTCAGCACACTCACTGTTGTTTCTTCCCTTGTGATGCTCTGCTGGACATCTTCTTTTTGTCCCTCCAGATCCAAGTCTACTCTTCTCTGTCTGACTGAACCCTTACGTATTGCATCAGTGGGCTCCCTTGGTCTCTGGCTTCTTGTTGGGTTTGGCCAATGGTAGCCAAGAGATTGGGGAAATCCAAGGTATTTGTGCTCACAACTCCCTCCCTGCTGGTCACCATGGGTTATCTGCTCTTCCTCTGCCAAAGACCACAACCCCTGTCAAGTGGCCCTCTCTAAAGCTACACTGTCTGGGTTCTGGCACCACTTCCTTCCCATAGTCCTGCAGTTATACGAGGGCAGTAGCCACTCTGTGGCAATGGTCCCAAAGTACCACACGATCTCATACCCTTGTTGGCTTCTCTTGATCCTCTCCATCCTAGTCTTCTCAATATCAATTTCATGTTCCCTCTGTTTTCTTCTAGGACCCCAATCAATGCAACGTTCATAAATTAATTTCATGCACTTTCTAAACTTAGGAAAAATGAAAAGTTGAGCTTACCCCAGTTTTCCTAGGGTCGCGTCCCCCTACAAGGACATGTTTTACACCTCTTTTCTGCCTGATGCTGCTAGCTTCAGAATTTTCTTAAAGAAGCAAACAGAGCACACAACAAAGAAACACATTTGGCTTTTAAAATAAACCTTGTTAAATAAAAAGGCTTCCAACAAATTCGATAGCTGGAGGCTCTCCACCATATTGATAGGCACGAGAAACATGACGGCAGCTTTTTCTGAAGTTTGCAGCTTTTCAAACTTCTACGGGGGCGGGTGACATGCCTGGCAGTTCATCTGTAGCCTGGGAGAGGGCAGTGTTTCTATTTTGTGCCTGTGGTACTCTAATACAAGGGACCATCACCAGCAGACAAAAAAAAAAAAATGAAAGCAGGAATTAAAGTTCCTGCCCATAGGCTGGTAATTTGGAATGAGAGATTTAGACTAAAGGTTTGGGAAAGGAATCCAATGGTTTAAAGTCCACAAGGCAAGTATTGACCATGCACTTTTTTTTTTTCTTTTATGATAAAGCACCTAAAATGAGTAATAAGACAGGAGGAAAGCAAAGGTAACATATTCAATAATAATGATATAAACAGCTTTGAGTCCAGGGGGATAAGGACTTGGTCGAACATGAGAGACTGTTGTTCATATCACCTAGTATTTTCTGACCATTAGAAATTCAGATTTCCACCTTTGCAAAGATGGATTAGATGTACTTTTTCCTAGTCTTCTTTCTATGTGCAGCTAAATTGCATGGACACTGTATATGTAACAAACACAAAGAGATTCTGAATGATCAAGAGAAGAGAAGAGATTTCACACAGACCTCAGGACTCAAATAGGTCAACAGAATGGTCATTTTCCTGGGTTTTCTTTATGCCTCATATACCAGATTGCTTAGTACTAAAGAAGCTGGCAACCAGAAATGCCAGTGGATGTAGACAAAAGGCCCCTATGACAGGAAAAAAGAAAGAAAAGACCCCCAGAACAGAAAAGGAACAACCCCTCAAGACAGAAAACCTTCAGACAATTACTACTCTGCTCCAGCCACATACCACAGAAAAAAAAAACTGTGGCCTCACTCTCCACTCTGCCTGCAAAGTTTGAGTAGGGAGCCTAGATTTCCAGACTCACGTGGTTGAAACAAGGTGTTTCACTGCCTCTTTTGGATGAGTGTCAGAGAAGGTCAAATGGGGGCCTGCACACACAGCTTCTAGGGCTAACAAGGCCAGCCTCCCCACACTGGCAATAGATGAGGAGTAGTAGTGAGGCACATCTACCCCTCCTTAAAAAACAGTATCAGTAGAGCCTAGCAGATCACTTGAATTCCCACCTCCACCCAGCAATAATGAGGGACTCTTCCCCTAGGTTTCAAAGGAGGTTGAGTGAGGAATCTAGACAGAAATGACTACTACTTGCTCCCACTCCACTGGAATTTTGTCAGAGGAGTCCTGTTAAAACAGAAGATTTAAACAAGATCTAAAGTTATACCTAACACGACCAGGTTTGATAAAAATCTTTCTTCATACAAATAACTAGGAATACATCAACTTGAAAGAAACAAACACTCAATAGAGGCCAACTTCTCCTAGGCAGCACAGGATTTTAAAGCAGCCATCTTAAAACTGCTTCAACAATCACTAATAGACTTGAAACCAGTGAAAAACAGAAATCTTCAGCTCAGAGGTATAAAGTCTCTGCAAAGAAGTAGATGATGTAGAGAAGAGCCAAACGTAAATTTTTCAGCCGTAAAATACAATAAGTGAAGTTTAAAAGCTCAGTCAATGGGTCCAATAACAGAATGGACAGAATAGGGGAAGGAACTGATTGCCTACAAAACAGAACAAGAGAGATTGTTCAATCTAAACAGAGAGAATAATAGACTAAAAATAAATAGAGATAGCTGGGACTATAAGAAGAGAATTAATATTTGTGTCATTGGAGCTTTAGAGAAGAAAGATGAGGTTGAAAAAGTAATGGCTTAAAAGGTCTTCAATCTGGCAAAAAAGAAGAAACAAACATCTGGTCAATCTTATGAGGATGTCACCTCTGAAATGAGTCGCTTCAACTACATCCCTTTCCTGTATTACTCTGCTAAAGACTCAAAGTGCTGAAAAAGAGCATGATGACACACTAGAATGGGCTACTTGCTCGCTGCTGGTAAGGGAGAACCCCACAAGGCCATATGCAATAAGGAAGAACTCATTTGAAAAAAAAAAAGAAATAAAGAAACTATAGTGTGTCTTAGTCTATTAGGGCTGCTATAACAAAAATATCATAGACTATCACAGTGGCTTAAACAACACACATCTATTTCTCACAGTTCTGGAGGCTAGAGTCCAAGATGAAGTCACCAGCAGATTGTACGTCTGGTGGGGCCCACTTCCTGGTTCATAGATTCCATTTTGATGCTGTGCCTCGCCTGGTGGAAGGGGTGAGGGAGCTCTCTGGTGTCTTGTTCATAAGGGCACTAATCCCATTCATGAGGGCTCCAACCTCATGACCTAATCACCTCCCAAAGGTCCTACCTCCCAACACCACCACATTAGAGGGTGGGATTCCAACATATGAATTTCGCAGGAAGGAGGGTGGTTGCGGGGACAAACATTCAGTCCATAATAGAGAGCTACTGCACAGAAAACTGGAATGGATACTGGTCCACACAATGCAGGAAACATGTCAGTGTGACCAGTTATCATTATGCGAGTCACCCATTGCAGGTCATCTGTAGGTGAGAGATGAACATGTTCAATAGCTTTACTAGTTGGAAGGACAGGTATTTAATACAAATCAATGACTTTCACAGCTTTGAGTGCCTGTAAGAAAAGGCAAAGAGGAAAAAGGAACATCATAAAAACAGGATTGCGTTTTTGCTTCCCAGAGAAGTTTTCTAGTGGCGGTTGTTAAGAAACTAGTTTGTCGGTTGTTCCAGATGAAATACCTAATCTCTTCCACTGTCCAAAGCATCACATGAGTCAAAGATGGGGACAGAGAGGCAGAACAGAGGCCAAAAAGAGATGGGAGGCAGATCAACAACAAAAAGATGGAGAGATACGGAAGCAGAGCAACGATCACAGCAAGGTCTCACAGTAATGCATATCGATTGGTATCTGTCTGTCCGGTTCCCATTTCCCCTCCTTATGGAAACAGGATCCCCGGGCTTCTGGGTGGCATAATCTACATGAGAAGGCAATTTGCCTACTGCTGAACCCCAAACACCCAGAATATTACCTGGAGCTCAAAAAACGTTTCTTGAATGGATTATCTGCATGAATACCCAGACTGACAAGTTGTAGTCCCACGTTTTAATTTTTATTTATTTTTCTTGTTTCCCATTTATTCGATTCTTTTTTTTAACTTCTAATTTTATACTGGAGTATAGTGGATTAACAATGCTGTGTTAGTTTCAGGCATACAGCAAAGTGATTCAGTTATACATACACATGTATCTATTCTTTAAAAAATTTTTTCCCGTTTAGGTTATTATATAACCATTTATTGGATTCTTACAGGTTCCTTAAAACTGGGTATAATGCTTGCATAGAAATTGAATCAGTACCATTTTCCTGCTTAAGAGTTGAAGAGATCTCTCATGAACTGCTAGTCTCTTATCTTAATAACCACATGGCTAGAGATTATGAACCTTCTTTCTTCTCTTCTTGTCTTCCTTTTTTTCCTTTCTTCTTACATGACTAATATTATGATAAAATATGGATCGCTGATTTTTAAATCACTCCTCTTTTGCTGTTTCGATGAATCTTGAACTTTTCTATAAGGTTCCCACCTTAGAGCCCACAGAAGAGAGATCCTTGCTTCTGTAGTCCTTTCCACAAATCCACTGACGACTCTATTAAGGCTTGGTTCAGAAAATGATTATGCATTGGTTCCCATCTCTTGGAAACCCAAAGAAGTCAATTTGGCTGGCATTATGATGCCATTGGACTGTGACACTCACATTGCCTTTTTTCTTCTCTTGAGTGAATCCCTCAGTTAGCAAAGTGCACCTCTTTGTCGCTGGATTTACATTTATTTCACGAGGCTTGGAGAAGACCTGATGCCAAATCTGGCCTCTGTACACTGACACCAAATTAAACCTCAGAGGCAGGGCTATGGGTGAAGTAGGAAAGAATAGCTTTATTGCTTTGCCTGGCCAAGGGGTCCACAGCAGGCTAAAGTCCTCAAAACTATGCGTCCCAGCCTGGAAGGAGTAGTGAGGAATTTTATAGAAATGGTTCAATTTTTTTTTTTTTTTTTATATATTTTTATTTATTTATTTTTTTTTAATTTATTTATTTTAGTTGGGGGCTAATTACTTTACAATATTGTAGTAGTTTTTGCCATACATTGACATGAATCAGCCATGGGTTCACATGTGCTCCCCCTCCCGAACCCTCCTCCCACCTCCCTCCCCTTCTCATCCCTCTGGGTCATCCCAACGCTCCATCCCTGAGCATCCATCCCATGCATAGAACATGGAATGGTGTTCCGCTTCACATATGACAATATACATGTTTCAATGTTATTGTCCCAGAACGTCCCACCCTCACCTTCTCCCTCAGAGTCCACAGGACTGTTCTATGCATCTGTGTCTCTTATTCTGTCTCACATATAGGGTTACCATTACCATCTTTCAAATTCCATATACATGCATTAGTATACTGTATTGGTGCTTTTCTTTCTGGCTCACTTCACTCTGTATAATGGGCTCCAGTCTCATCCATCTCAATAGAAAGAAATGGTTCAATTTCTATAACACAAAATAAAATGAAACACCCTCAAAGAGGGTGTGATCAGCTCACGGACATTCTTCTGACGGACTGGAAGTGAGGTAAGTGGGAGTCAGCATCATTGAGCTTCTGGTTCCAACAGATCTGAGGTCTTACATGCTTGTGAGCAGCATACAAGTAACTTCTTCCACCTGTTGGGGGTTTCAGCGTCTGCAAAACAGCTCAAGATATTGTTAAGTTTATCCCTTGTGGGGGGGGGGGAGGGTGTGTGTGTGGGGGGGGGAACCAGGACCCTGCCCCAAGGCCACACTAGAGTTTCTTGACTGCTCCTGCCTTGTGTTTGCATCCCCTCCCTCCCCTGATTAGCAACTGTTTGAACCTGCCCCAGGGAAGGTCTTGGAGGCTGAATGAAGCCTATTTCCAACAATCAGGAAACCGGGGAAGCAGAAAGGTTTTGTGCCCGGGAGCCCCACGGGTTCCTGTTGGTTTCAGACCTGCAAAGCTGAACCGGTTTAGTCCCTTCCCAATTATGCAAGGGATGGGGGGCTGCCTCTCTGGCCCCCTGTGTCCTAAGGCCAGCCTTCCTCTGTTCCTTGGTCTCTGGGTCGGCTGCTGCTGCTAAGTCGCTTCAGTCGTGTCCGACTCTGTGCGACCCCATAGACGGCAGCCCACTAGGCTCCTCTGTCCCTGGGATTCTCCAGGCAAGAACACTGGAGTGGGTTGCCGTTGCCTTCTCCGGTCTCTGGGTCTAGTGTGCCCTATTATAGCACAAAAGTGGGGTTGCACCAGCAGCTGAGGGTGAAGGAGCCCAGTCCTCTTCCCAGGCGAGCTGAAATTGAGGTCAGGTCTGGACATGGGGTGGAGAATTAGAAAGACTCCCAGCTGCTGTAGAAAATAGCGCTGGGTTATAGGTGGCTCTGGATGTGGGCAGCTCCCCAAAGCGTGGAAGGGGCCCTGGAGTCTTGCTGGCTACAAACAGCCCTGTTTCATTCCAGCTAACCCTCCTAGCAATTCTCCTTCTCAAAGGGAGACTTTTTTTTCCTCTCTGTGGTCATTTTGCTCTGTGGAGCAGTTCTGCTTTTGTGATGCAAAACGTTTCTCCGCTGTCAAATCCAGTCCCTGTGAATTCCTTCCAGCTCAGCCAATTTAAGAAATGAGATGACGGGAATCAAAACAGGGGGAGGGGGAAGCGTGTCGCGGAAAGAAGAGAACAAAGCACGAGCATCACTTTTCTCCCCACTCTGCGAATATCCTGAAATTTGCAGAAACGTGTTTCTCTGGGTGTGTGTGTGAAGCGGGTGAGACGTTTCTGTCCGTAATTTGAATCCAAACAGCATCTCGCTATCAAGCCCATAACAGCCAGTATCTGAGGAGCCACTACACTGTATCTGTTAAACGAAGGCGCTGGGTTATTCGGGAAAGAAAGTTTCTTCACCTCACTCACCATATCTGAAATGATAGAGATGGTTTTGAGAGGAGATTCAAAAGCTACAAGAAGCTACTGCAAAAGGGGTTGGTGGCAGCCAGTGTAGATGAATATGGTGGTGGTGGTTTAGTTACTAAGTCAGACTCTTGCGACCCCATGAGACTGTAGCCCACCAGGCTCCTCTGTCCATGGGATTCTCCAGGCGAGAATGCTGGAGTGGGTTGCCATGCCCTCCTCCAGGGAATCTTCCTGACCCAGGGATCAAACTCATGTCTCCTGTGGCTCAAGCATTAGCAGGCAAGTTCTTTACTACTAGCGCCACCTAGGAAGCCTGGATGGGAGGGGTGGTCGTGTCTTTTGTTATGTTAATGAGGCGACTTTTGGAAAGTGCCTGTGTGGAGGGGGTGGATACTGGTTGCCAGTGGAGCCTCTGTTGAAACCTTTCCTTTCAGACTGGGACTCTAACCCACGTGGCTGGGACTTGAAACCAGCCAAAACCCTGCGTGGGACTCCAACCCATGGTTTTTTTGTTTGTTTTAGAATCACTCATCTGGTGCCTCGACTTACTGAGGCTCAGATTCTTGATGTCTCATCAGAAAGAATTCAGTGAGAGACAAAGTGATAGGTAAGAAATGGATTTATTTAGAGAGAAACACACTCCACAAAGTGTGGGTCCTCTCAGAAGGTAAGAGGGACCTTGAAATCTGTTATTGTTAGTTTTTAAGGGCTGGGTAATTTCATAGGCAGGCTTCTCTGGTGGCTCAGACAGTAAAGAATCTGCCTGGAATGCAGGAGACCTGGATTCGATCCCTGTGTCTGGAAGATACCCTGGAGAAAGGAATGGCATCCTACTCCTGTATTCTTGCCTGGAGAATCCCATGAACAGAGGAACCTGGCGGGCTACGGTCTGTGGGGTTGCAAAGAGTCGACTTGACTGAGTGACTAACACTAATTTCATATGCTAATAAGTGGGAGGATTATTCAAATTATTTTAGGGAAGGGATGGAGATTTCCAGGAATTGGGCTACTGCCCATTTTTGACCTTCATGGCTGGCCTTGGATCCATCCTAGTGCCTGTAGGTTGTCATTTAGTGTGCTGAAGTGTTAGAATTCTGAGTGTATACTGAGGCTCACGGGCTTTCTTTATGTCTCAGCTGGTAAAGAATCTGCCTGTGATGCGGGAGATCTGGGTTTGATCCCTGGGTTGGGAAGATCCCCTGGAGAAGAGAAAGGCTACCCACTCCAGTATTCTGGCCTGGATAATTCCATGGACATAGTCCATGGGGTCGCAAAGAGTCGGACATGACTGAGTGACTTCCACTTTTCATACTGAGGCTCAAGGTCTAGTGGAAGTCCACTTGTCCACCATCTTGGGCCCATTTGGTTCTATTCCGCTTATGTTGTGTCCTCAGGGCTATGTCATTCTTTTAAAGTTTGCCCTGCCCCCTTCCCTCCTGTTTCATTGTGATTAGAGAGATGGACCTTTTAGCTCCACCCCCCTGACCTCTGGGAGGGGAACATGGGCTGGAGGCTGAATCAGTCACCAGTGGCCCATGATTTAATCAATCATGCCCACGTAATGGAGCCTCTGTAAACACCCAAAAGGAACCCCAAAATGGGGTTAGAGATGTCCCAGGTGGGTGAACAGGTGGAGATAAAGGGAGAGTGGAACCCGGAGCTTGGATGCTCCATATCTTTTCCCATGCCTCACCCTATGCATCTCTTCCATCTGGCTGTCACTGAGTTATAGCCTTTAACCTAGTAAGTAAAATGTTTTTCTGAATTCTGTGACCTGACCTAACAAATTAATCAAACCCAAGGAGGAAGTTGAGGAAACCTCTTAGAGTCCAATCAAAAACCGGTTGGTGAGAAGCACAGGTGACAGCTGGACTTGCCATTGGCATCTGAAGTAGGGGCAGGGGGGCCATCTTGTAGGACCAAACTCTCAACTTGTGGGGTCTGAGATTGTCTCCTGGTAGAAGGTGTCAATTGAGTTGAATTGTAGGACACGCTGCTGGTGTCTTGAGAACTGCCCTCTGATGGGGAAAAACCCACACATTGAAATTGGTGTCAGAAATGGATCTTCCGTTAAGAACAGGACACCTGGGACATTTTTAAATAGAGTTTCTAACACCGAGCAGAGCCCTGTGGGGCTCCTGGGTACAAAGCCTTTCTGTGTCCCCTATTTCTTGGATTGTAGGAAACAGCCTTCTTTCAGGCTCCATGACCTTCCCTGAGTTCCAATGGGCAGTTTCAAGCAGTTATTAATTAGGAAAAGTAGGAGATGCGAGACCAGGGAGCAAAAGTCAAGAGCAACCTTGGGGCAAGGTTCTCTTTGCCCATCGTGTGTGTATCATGTTGGATACACACAACATCTCTGAGCTATTTTGCAGATACTGAAACCCCTGCCAGGTGGGAGAAGTTAATGATTAGTAATGGTATGTATGCTGCCTGCAAGCATGTAGACTCCAGGCCAGTTGGACCTAAAGGCTGATGACGCTGACTTCTACTGTCTTCACCACTAACCCATGAGAAGAGTGTCCATAAGCTGATCATGCCCTCTTTGAACAATTACTATAAAACTTCTCACTATCCTCTCCAAGTTGGGACACACGGTTTTGAGGGTGTTAGCCCACTGTGACCCCTTTTGTATGGCAAAGTAATAAAGCTATTTTTTGTACTTCACCCAAAACTCTGACTCCAAGGTGCAATTGGGCACTGGTGTACAGAGAAGGTGAGCTTTCAGCATCATTCTCAGAAGGCAGAATGAAGAATTTCAGTCATTAAAGATTGCCTAGGAATTGCACTAAAGAGTTTGGAGATGGCAGGAAGAGGTTCCAAAGGGTCTTAGCTGGAGGATGTGGCAGAGGGGAGGGGAAAGGGAGGTGGGGGATGAGGTGGAAAAACCAAAAGAAAACACCTCATCTCATTTCTCATTCTTCTTTCTATTTTTCCTTTATAATTTTAAAGAAACCACACTCTGAAGAGAAAGACAATTTAAAGATAGAAACTCAATTGACATATATTTCCTTTGAGGGCTAGGAGGTGGCAATGCAAATGCACCTGGAAATCGTGGCGGGGGGGGACCTTATATGTCAGTATTTTAATAAAAATAACAGACATGGAAGTTATTTTCACACACAAAAAAGGCATACTAGAGTTTAGTGACTAACCACTTTCTAGCTACTGGAATATTTCAACTCTGACTAAAGACCCCCCTTTCCTCCAAAACTTTGAAAACTGAATAAGGAAATAAATAAATAAACATATAAATAAATACATGTTTAAATAAGTTTAAACATATAAATCTTTTCCCAGGTGGCACTAGTGATAAAGAACTTATGTGCAGATGCAGGAGATGTAAGAGACTCGGGTTCAGTCCCTGGGTCAGGAAGATTCCCCTGGAGAAGGAAATGGCAACCCACTCCAGTATTCTTGCCTGGAGAATCCCATGAACAGAGGAACCTGGCAGGCTACAGTCCATGAGGTCGCAAAGAATCAGAGATGACTGAAGCGGCTTAGCAGGCAGGCATGTAAATTTTACTCTTCTCTTTGATGAGGTGTGTTTCAGTTGGGGTTAGTTCCATTTTTGTTTCATTAGCACCACCATCTCTCCAACAATTCTTACTCTTTTGTCACATTCAGGACACAGAAGAGAGAGATTCTTCTCATCACTTTTTGCCAAATCTCTCATTATTTTAAAAGAATTCTTGAAATAATAATTTTACTTCTCCCACCCAGACCCTACTTTTCTTTCAAAATATTTATTTATTTATTTGGCTGGGCCTTTTCTTAGTTGTGGCATGTGGGATCTTCCATCTTCCTTTTGGCGTGTGGGATCTGTTTTCCTGATTAGGGACTGAAGCTCCTGCACTGGGAGCATGGACTCTTGGCCACTGGACCACCAGGGAAGTCTACCAGGCCCCACCTTTCTGAATGTTGCTAGATGACCAATTGTACAGCAATTTCAAAATAATAATAATGAAGTTATTCCTTTATAGTTTTCTTGGCTATTGTCAGTTAGGGTCACTTTGAAATTTGACTTGTTTGAGCAAAGCAAAACCAAGTACTCCACAAACATTTTCCCCTATGTATGTGATCACAGTGGCATGTTGGTTTTTTCTTAAAATCTACAGCACATGCAAGTTAATGGCGGGGCCAGGGGACTCCAAGAAATCAATGAGCTGAAATAATGACAGATAAGTAGTGTGCAGACATTAACTACATACTCAGTTATGGATAACACAGAACTCTAAGCAGCTTCCTCTCGAGGTTATTAGTGACTATGACACTACTACCTTTAATTATGCCTCTGCTGTCTATTCCAGAACACTAACTCCTTAGAAAAGGAATGCATGGAAATTCCTTGTTAAGCACCAGTGGGAGCTCCACTTGCCCAAATAGTGATTGTAGTCTGTTAATGTGTTTACTTCCCAAGTGTTGAAACCTGTTAAGAAATCTGCTTACAGGAAAACAGTCTGACAGCTAACACCAAATCCATTCTAATGGTGTTGGAAAGGTTTGTGGTTACCAAGGGCTAAGCTTTTCTGGTGGCTCAGTGGTAAAGAATCCACCTGTCAATGCAGGAGATGTGGGTTCCTTTGATCCCTGGGTCGGGAAGATCCCCTGGAGAAGTAAATGGCAACCCACTCCAGTATTCTTGCCTGGGAAATCTCATGGACAGAGGAACTTGTGTGCTATAAACCATGGGATCACAAAAGAGTTGACACCACTTAGCAACTAAACAGCAAAAGCAATTACCAAGGGCAGAGCCTTGCAAGAAAGAGTTGGGGGGAGGGTAGAGGATGTGAGTCTATGAATCCATTTGCTACAGAAAGGGGGACCCCTTCCAGGGCCTGAGAGTGGGCTCTTGTCTAACACTTGGAAATGAATTGTCCGAGGAGACACACGTGCTGACAAAGCAAGAGACTTTATTGGGAAGGGGCACCCAGGCAGAGAGCAGGAGGGTCAGGGAACTCAGGAGTACTGCTCTGCCCTGTGACTCACAGTCTTGGATTTTACTGTGATAGGATTAGTTTCCCTGTTGTCTCTGGCCAATCATTCTGAGGCAGGGTCCCTCCTGGTGGTGTGCACATTGCTCAGTCAAGATGAATTCCAAGGAGGAGGATTCTGGGAGGTTGGTAGGACATATGAACTGGAGTCTCCTTTAGACCTTTCCCAAATTCTTCTGGTTGGTGGTGGCTTGCTAGTTCTGTGTTCCTTACCAGGACCTCCTCTCATAAAATAACACATGCAAATGCTTACTGTGATGCCTGGCTAGGGCGGGCAGATTCAGTCAGTATTTCCCCTAACACATGGAGGGGAAGGTTGTCTACTGCATGTCACTGTATCCATGTTGGGGGACTAACAATTGCTCGGGGAGGGGTGTACAGTCACACTGGGATGTGGCAGACTGAATTCACACCTAAGATTATTTCATCTCCAGTTACATGGAAGCAGATATAGGTGAATAAATCAGTGAAGGTTCACCTATTCAGAACCTGAATTCAGGAGCTTCATGTGTGCATGAGAGCAGGGGAGTGTGAAACAGGAGAAAGGGGGAGCTCATGGGAAGATGAATTTATTTCTTCAGAGGAATAAGAAAAATGATCTTTCCTGAAAAGGTAAAAATAGAGTGGGAAATATGAGATGTGACAATATGATGAGCAAAGCTCCAAGGCACAATTAAGTGCAACCTACAAGATAAGGCAGATTATTTTTTTTCCCAAGATGGCCTTAATGACATTTCCTTCCCATGTGATTGTCTATACATGGTCCTTGCATTTGACACAAGCTTGAGTCTATTTTTTCCCCCTTTGGCTTCAGCTGGGCTTCTGATTGTACAGTGGAAGTGACACTGGCTTTCACAAAAGGCCACTCCTTTTGTGAAATAGGAAAATATTTACTATTTGTGAAATAGGAAAATAAGAAATAGGAAAACATTTCCTATTTGTTGAAATAGTCACATTTGGAGCCCTGAGCCACCATGGGTTAAATCAACTGGCCGCCATGTTGTGGGGAAGCCACGAGTAGGCAGGCAGGCAGCCCTCCAAGTCCTCAAGTGTTTCCAGCCCAAACACCTTGAGACTTGAGAATGAACAAGCCTTCTGATAACTCCAGGTCCTGGCCTCAAAGTCTTCCCAGGTGAGACCCAGATTCATGGAGCAGAAGAAAGCAATATGCATGCCACTCACTCCAAATTCCTGGCCATCAAAACCCATGAGCATAGGAAATAGCTTTCAGTTGCTAAGTTTTGCAGTAACTTACTACTCAGAAATAGTGACTGGGGGCTTCCCCGGTGACTCAGTGGTAAAGAGTCCACCTTGCAATACAAGGGTTGGAAACCTGGTCTGGGAAGGTCCCACATGCCAAGGGACAGCTAAGCCTGTTGCCACAACTACTGAGCCTGTTTGCTGCAACTACTGAAGCCCATACACCCCAGAGCCCATGCTCCACAGCAAGAAGAAGCCACTGCAATGAGGAACCTACCCATTGCAACAAAAAGGAGCTCCTGCTCACGGCAACTAGAGAAAAGCCTGCTCAGCAACAAAGACCCAACCAAAATAAATAAAGTGAAATAAACAAAATAAATAAAAAACAAACAATAGATATATCTAAATTAAAAACAAAAAAGAAATACAAACTGAAAAACAGGGATTTCTGGTCTTCTCAGGAGGGGAGGGCCTGGTATTGTTTTGGAAAACTTTGTAACATATGCTCACTTCTCAGGCCAGTAGATTATAAATTCAAAATGACAGTATTGAAGAAAGAGAAGGTAGGAAACATGTTAAAAAAATTTTTTTTTAATACTCTAAAAGATACTTGAGTACATTTGGGGAAATTAGAATATGGGCTGAATATTAGAATATATTATGAAATTAAAATTATTTTGATAAAGGGCAATAATAATTTTGTGTTCTGTGGTTATGCAGGATGAAATCCATCATTATTCTTAGGAGATGCATATTTAAGGATTAAGAGGTGAAGCATCCTGTGTCCCGATGTCTGTAGTTTACTTTCAAGTGGTACAATATCGGCAACAAATTTGAGAGACAGAGAAACACACACACACAAACACACACACACACACACACACACACACACACACAGAAGAACGCAAACATAGTAAAATGTTGACAGTCCTTGAATCTAGATAGAAGGTATTTGGGATGAAAATAAAAAGTGGAGGAAGAAAAGTGATGGGAATGAAAACATTCAAGTGACCTTTTAGAATCATGAGAAGTAAAACAACAAAAAAGATTGTGGAACAGAGGGGAAGACTAAAGACTCCCATAGCATTCCTATTAGTCCTGGTTCCTTATGCTGATCAGTTTATTTGGTGACAGATGACAGGTAATTAGCTGTATTGATAGCACCAGGAATTTAGCAAAGTAGCCAGTTAGTTCAATAACAGTGATCGAAATAAGGGCAGGACTTTTTCCTCTCACAATTCCACAGCTGCAAATTGGAATGCCTACAGGGTCTAGGAAAATACTGAAAATGAGGGAACTCAGTGTTTAGAAAAGAATGAATGAAGGCTGATGTTCTGTCTGCAGAGGCAGCCTGCACACAGCTCCAGTCCATTGCTGCCATTCAGAGACAGGAGCCAAGCATGGCCTGATCTTCCTTTTTAAAAAGTTTTTTAGAAGCTAGAGATCAGAATTGTTATGTGAAACCTGATCATTTTATTTTTTTGACATTATAAAGCTATTGATTAATTGAAAATAGAGCTAAAACATGAGTATGGACTTCATAGATGAAGTTTTTTGCCATCCTAAATGTATTTTTAAAAAATTTTTATTGGATTATTGTTGATTTAAAGTGTTGTGTTAGTTTCAGGTATACAGCAAAGTGACTCAGTTGTACATATACATATATTCATTCTTTTTCAGATTCTTTTCTCATATATGTTATCACATAATATCAAGTATAGGTCCCTGTGCTATACAGTAGGTCCTTGTTGGTTATCTATTTTATATTCAGTAATGTGTGTACATTAACCCCAAGCTCCTAATTTACCCCCGGCTTCCCCTTCGGTAACCATAAATTTGTTTTCTATGTCTGTGAGGCTGTTTCTGTTTTGTACGTAAGTTCATTTGTACCATTTTTAAAAGCTTTATTTATTTATTTCTTTTGTTTATTGGCTGTGCTGGGTCTCCGTTGCTGTACGTGGGCTTTCTCTGGTTGCGGCGAGCAGGGGCTACTCTTGGTTGCGGTGCACGGGCTTCTCGTTATGGTGGCTTCTCTTGTTGTGAAACACGGCCTCTAGGCCCTTGGGCTTCGGTAGTTGCAGTGCGTGGGCTTCAGTAGTTACCACATGTGGGCTTAGTTGTTCCACAATATGTGGGATCTTCCTGGACCAGGGATTGAACTGGTGTCCCTTACATAGCAAGGTGGATTCTTAACCACTGGACCACTAGACCACAGCAGCCCTGTGTCCCTGCTTAAAAATTAGACTTCACATAAAAATGATATCACATGGTATTTCTCTTTGTCTGACTTCACATAATATGGTAATTTCTAGTTCCATCCATGTTGCTGCACTTGGCATTGTTTCATTCATTTTTATGGCTAATATTCCACTGTGTATATTCAGTTTTGGACATAGCTAATATAAAAACTGTCTAGGCCGAAAGGGTGGTGTTCTGATCTCATTATATTATCTTCCTCCCTGATGGTGAGAAGGAGCATGGTTACATTTTCTAGAATCAAAGTCCCCCACATACAGAACCCCGGACTCCCCTGCACTCCATAACACTTTCCAACCAAATGTCTGGGACCTCCTCTGGGCCTCTGAAGGGTATGTTCCCATACAGAGTGAACTGATCCAAGTCTTAGGGAGAGACAGGTGCCATTGTTGAGCCATGGGTGAGTGATGGATTGAAGGAAGGACACCAAGGGTAAACATTATTGTGGATGTCTGATGGAGACCAGTTTGCCTGAGGATGATATTTCTAGCTCTGTCTAAGAGGAGGTTTGGGCTCATAACTCTGTATCCTTTGTCACTTCTCTTTGCTCCCTACTCTCCCAGGAAAACACTGATGCTGCTGCTGCTAAGTCACTTCAGTCGTGTCCGACTCTGTGTGACCCCATAGACGGCAGCCCACCAGGCTCCGCCATCCCTGGGATTCTCCAGGCAAGGACACTGGAGTGGGTTGCCATTTCCTCCTCCAGTGCATGAAAGAGAAAAGTGAAAGGGAAGTTGCTCAGTCGTGTCCGACTCTTAGCGACCCCACGGACTGCAGCCTACCAGACTCCTCCGTCCATGGGATTTTCCAGGCAAGAGTACTGGAGTGGGGTGCCATTGCTGGTAGCCTGGATGTAATGCATTGTGTTCATTTTATACCGCAACTCCCCTCAGAGCCCGGGTTCTAAGGTTCGTATTCTTTCTTCTGCTGCAACGTCCTTTCTCTGAATCAATGCCAGGGGCACAGACCTCCAACCAAAGGCTAAGGTTGAGAAGGAAGAAAAAACACCATGAAGAAAAAAAAAATTAAACATATCATCTTAAATCATACATTGTATAAGCATGAACAGAACAGTTGAAAGGGAATAAAGGATTTAGAAAAAGAGAAATATAGAGGAAAGATTCACAAAATTCATAAAGTGAATCCAGAGAAGAGATTAGTCCACAGAAAGACTCCCTGTGATTATCACCTTGGAATGGGCCATCAGTTCAGTTTAGTTCCGTCACTCAGTCATGTCCAACTCTTTGCGACCGCATGAACCACAGCACGTCAGGCCTCCCTGTCCATCACCAACTCCTGGAGTTTACCCAAACTCATGTCCACGGAGTCGGTGATGCCATCCAACCATCTCATCCTCTGTTGTTCCCTTCTCCTCCTGCCCTCACCATCACATTACCTCTAAGCTTCCTTGAATCTACCTTAACCAAGCATGAGGTTAGGTTCAGTCCAGTTCAGTTCATTTGCTCAGTCATGTCCGACTCTTTGCGACCCCATGAACCGCAGCACGCCAGGCCTCCCTGTCCATCACCAACTCCCGGAGTCCACCCAAACCCATGTCCATCGAGTCAGTGATGCCATCCAACCATCTCATCCTCTGTCGTCCCCTTCTCCTCCTGCCCCCAATCCTACCCAGCATTAGGGTCTTTTCAAGTGAGTCAGCTCTTTGCATCAGGTGATGAAAGTATTGGAGTTTCAGCTTCAACATCAGTCCTTCCAATGAACACCCAGGACTGATCTCCTTTAGGATGGACTGGTTGGATCTCCTTGCAGTCCAAGGGACTCTCAAGAGTCTTCTCCAACACCACAGTTCAGTTCTTCGGCGCTCAGCTTTCTTTATAGTCCAACTCTCACATCCATACATGACCACTGGAAAAACCATAGCCTTGACTAGACGGACCTTTGTTGGCAAAGTAATGTCTCTGCTTTTTAATATGTTGTCTGGGAGGTTAGGTTCACGTCAATGTTATTGTCTCTTTCAGATATAAACCAGGTTCTTAGCAGTTTGCTGATTGAAACTCTATGAATATAGAATTGGACCATGGGAGTAACTTGCTGAGTGTTTCCCTTTCTGTTGTTTTCCTTTGCTTGGAGAAGAAGGGGATGGTTGCCACAATGGTCCTAAAAGGGAGTCTGGGGATAAGAGACGACTTGGTCTCCTGCACCATCTGCTGAAGTGGGTGGGAAGGAAAGGCTCCTAGGTCAGTCACCCAACCAAGTCAAACCTAGATTTATCAATTGGCTTTTTGATTGGTATTTGGTGGCTTTGTCTTCTATGAGACCGTGCTAGGCAACAACCATGATTCATGAGATACTGTTGGATCTGATCTACTAATACATGTAGGCAGTGGTCCTACTTGTTCAGACTTGGGAGTGACAAGGTTGGGTGAAGTGAGCCCTTTGCTCATGGTGCCAGTGTCAACGGAACCTTGACTTACATTCACAAACCATAGCTGGTTTCCATGTTCATTTTCAAGTTCTAGCACTGGCCCACTTATTACAAGGTTTTCTTCCCTCTGGGAAATTGTAGATGTGGGGTAGGAAGAGACTTGCCTCTGTGCCTTTCTGATGCTGAGCTTATGGTTACATTTCTCATTAAGCATATAAAAACGGACCTTATGAAACTATATTTACAAAGAGGTACTAGGTTACAATAAGATACATATATAGATATTATTTCTTTTCCATGTTTCATTACAGGTGAAGCACAGGGGGTGGGCGGCCATGTTGATGAGCGGGTGGGTGTGGGCGGCCATGTTGGTGAAGGGAGAGTATGAGCGGCCATGTGAGGTGATGGGATGATTTGAATTAACATTTACAGTGTCTTAATCACATTGGGCTCACATCCCACTACCTCATATGTCCCCTTTCTCCTTTTCTTACTAAAGATGAACTTGCTGATGTAGCAGTCTTCTTGCAACCGCAATATCTTTGCTTTAATCATCTTTCTGAGAGAAGAGTATTAGAAGGGCCCTGTAGATACCGTAGTGAAGGTCGTCCAAATGATGATAAAAAGCTCCATAGAGATCATAAAGCTCCTGAGGGAACAGAAAGTAGAAAGCACTTTCTTGCTGAAGGGACTAATAAACCAGTAAATGACTGACCCTGGCCTCATCTCGCCAGCCTATTTGTTGCACAGATGATGGAGAAGTTTTGGTATTTGCAATGACAGTGGCAAACCACAGCCTAATGGGGGCCAGGACAGAGGCTGTGTAGGGTGTCGTGGTCTGTGACACTTGGTAGCTGTACTCTGCTTCTAGTAGAGAAAGCCAGCAAAGTTTCTTCTGAGACAGAAGTCCGCAAACTTTTCCTGGAAAGGGCCGGAAAGTACACGTTTAGGCTTTAAAGGCCAAACAGGCTCTGCCACAACTACTCTGACTGCTGTAGCACAAGAATAGCCATAGGTATTAGGTGAATGTGCATGACTGGGTTCCAATAAAACTTTATTTACAGATACAACCAGGGGCCCTGATCTGGTCTATTCATAGATTGCTGATTATTTTTCTAAAGCATCACTAATTTCTAGATATTTTAGGAAGGCAAAATGTATATTTCCAGGTCTCACCCAGCTGGGCTGCATTGTATAAAGGGTAGAAAATTGTTGTCTTTTTATTTCAGTTCAGTTCAGTTCAGTTGCTCAGTCAAGTCAGACTCTTTGTGACCCCATGGACTGCAGCACATCAGGCCTCCCTGTCCATCACCAGCTCCCAGAGTTTACTCAAACTCATTTCAGTTATTGGCCACTAATTCCAATTTTGAATGAGTTCATGCTGTCAAAGTCTCTAGGAAAAAAACTAAATTTTTGATTTTTATCACTAATGCAAAACCAGGCAAGGTGATCAAAATCACAGAGTAGAAATTCAAAAGGCCTGGGTCTACATTCTGATTAGGGGGTGGAAATCTCAGACTTTCTAAGAGTTGCCCAAGTATAAGCTGTCCTCCAAAATTAAATGCCTCCATCCAATAAAACTATTTATGTTTTTAAAAAAGGACTTTCCTGGTGGTACAGTGAATGAGAACTGGCCTGCTAATGCAAGGGACACAGGTTCGATCCCTGGTCTGGGAAGATCCTACATGTCAAGGGGCAATTAAGTCCATGAGCTGCAACTACTGAAGAACATGAGCTTAGAGCCCAGGAACTGCAACAAGAGAAGCCACAGCAGTGAGAAGGCCATGCACGGCAACTAGAGTTAGCCCCCACTTGTCGCAAGTAGAGAAAGCCTGTACACATCAGCAAAGATCCAGCACAGCCATAAATAAAATTATACATGCTTCTACCCTCCCAGGCAGGATTGCACCCAGCCTCGCCACTGAAATTAATCTCACTGTGGCTAACAGGAAATCCTCAGAGGAAGGCAGCCTATAGCTTTTTGTGTGTGTTTTCTTCTTATTTTATAAAATTAGTCAGCCATGTGCCTGTGTGTGTCATGCCGTAAGATGGCAATTCATAGGAGAAAATAATGCCACTTTTCAGAATTCAGAGGCTTGAATGATTGCAGTGCTCCTCCTAAAGATGAATATTCCCAATCATTATACAAGCATAATGGTATTTGACAGATACATGGGAAACACCACGGAACCAAAGAGTCATTTGTCACTGCTGGCATTTCAGTTGTCAAAGTCTGGGAGTTCTGTTGGACCTTAACATTTTGCTGCTGATTAGAAACAATAAAATGAAAAGTTCTGTGTTAAAAGAAGTACAGGAACCCTTAGAAATGTACAGGTATCCTACTTTTTCAAAAACTTACCAAGAAAATCCACATGTCCATGTGGGATGAGTTCGAATGTTGAAGGCATTGCTAGCATTGTTCTCGGTGAACACATGGGTCCTTTTGGGGTCAGATCAGGAACATTTTAAGCTGTGGCCACCAATGATCCCAGAAAAGACTCCTTTTACAGGCAGGAGACTGATCCTGGGATCTAGGACTGGAAAGAGCCCTAGTGTATGTTTCAGATTCTGGGAAAACCGGAGGACGGGTGCAAGCAGGAGGAGAAGGCTGCATAGGATCACCTTGGCAATAAGAAGGGCGTTTCTGTTTACTATTTCTGTGACCCTGAGAAATTCACTGTTTTCAACTCAATCAGCCCAAGTACTTGAAGAATATAGTTTTAATTCTACACCACTCAAGATGCAAGCTTGTTGTTCCCTTCTCTGCCTCACAGAAACAAAAATATTATCCTTATAAGTCAAATCAGCAATCATCTTTAAAATATACACATCCAATGATGGCAAGGAAATGAAAACTGCATGACAAAATTGTTCTCTATTCTCAATAGGGCTTCCAAGGTGGCTCAGTGGTAAAGAATTTGAGTGCCAAACAGGAGACACAGGTTCAATTCCTGGGCTGGGAGGATTCCCTGGGAAGGAAATGCGACCCATTCCAGTATTGTCTGGGAAATCCCATGAACAGAGGAGCCTGATGGGCTACAGTTCATGGAGTCACAAAAGAGTTGGACACAACTTAGTGACTAAACAAACAACAATATTCTCGATAAAAATGTCCTCTCTAGGTTTGACAGATGAATTTAACTGATTCATCGAAAGAAAACTGACAAAATGAGGAAAAATTTGTTTCATAAATGTAAAAATAAGGCCAAATCTCTGATATGTAAACATCTTCTACAAATCAACAACTCCAAAACCCCATAAGGCTATTCCACAAGAGCTATTCAAGTGGAGAACACATATGTTATCTAGGACCACACATGTGGATATGAGGCACATGCTTGCATCCACGTACATACAATGAGGGTTGTCATGGCTTTCCTTTAAGTCCATGGGTCTTTGTGTAAGGCAACACAGGGTGGACAAAATCAATTATCCCTCCTGTGATGATGTTTGTGCTGTTGAAATTTCGGCTACTCCACTGGTTTCACAGATGGAAAAATCTCATTCTAGGGCCACTGAGAAGTCCAGCTGCCAGAGCTAGACTCTAGAATTGAGAGTTTTAGTCAAACTGGTTATTATCCATAAGGCATACCAGCTAATTTAACTTATCTCTTGGCCAAAAGCATTGGATGATTAAATGCTGTGAAATACAGTCTGAGTCTGCACCCAGGGGACAAAAACCAACCAGACAGCTGTTCCAAGGCAGGGGGATGGGAAAGTTAAAGGGTTCATGGACATCTGGTGTCTCTATGACAAAACTCATGGGCAAATGTGGGTCAGATCGCTTGGTCTCTGATTATCTGTAAAGTGAAAGCATTGTCTCAGTCAAAGGTTCTTACCTGAGAATGTACATCAAAATGACCCAGAGAGCTCTTTCAAAATCTGATTCCATTTTTCTAGATTCCACATATGTGTTCATATATGATATATATTTTTTCTCTTTCTGACTTACTTCACTCTATATGACAGACTCTAGGTTCATCCACAACACTTCTGATGACCCAATTCATCCCTTTTTATGGCTGAGTAATATCCTATTGTACACATGTACCACATTTTCTTGCAAAGCAGGAATAGAAACACAGACATAGAGAAAGGACTTGTGGACAAAATCAGGAAAGCAGAGGGTGGAATGAACTGAGAAAGCATTCACCTATATACACTACACTGTGTAAAACAGATAGCTAGTAGGAAGCTGCTGTTTGGCACAGAGAGCTCAGCTCAGTGCTCTTTGATGACCTAGAGGAGAGGAATAGGGAGGAAGGAGGGAGGCTCAAGAGGGAAGGGATATATGTACAAATATAACTGATTCACATTGTTGTACAGTAGAAACTAACACAACATTGTAAAGCAATTCCACTCCAATTAAAAAAAAAAATCTAATTCCAAGAAGCCACCAGGATGGAGACATTGCTTTTCTGATTTCAAAACTCTTCCTCAGTGATTTTTAGGCAAATGGAGGTTGGAAAAATTAAACTGGGTGATCTAAACCTTCTCTCATCTCTTATGTTCTTTAATTCTGTGATTTTCTTTTTTAATCTACAGGTAAAGAAACACACGGAGAAGACTCATCCTCTGCCACTCCTCTGCCATCCATCAAATTCTCAGAGGATTGAAGTCTTAGGATTCTGTGTTCTTTCCTAGTAGAAGCTTATTGAGATTTCCATGTCAGATCCTCTCCTGACCTCACTGTTTTATATTTTGCTTGAGTAGGAAATGGCAACTCACTCCAATATTCTTGCCTGGGAAGTTCCATGGGCAGAGGAGCCTGGCAAGCTATGGCCCATGGAGCCGTAAAGAGTCAGACATGACTAAGCACATCCTTCTATACTTTCTGATTCACCAAAGCTCTACCCAGTGTCTTTGCACCAGAATCCTACCTGGAAAACCAATCCTCCCAACTCCTACAGTTTTTCATGGGACCTTAAATGAATTTACTTCCCTCTCTCTCTTTGAAGAGTCTCATAGTTATCAATATGCATTTAAGTCTCTATATCTAAAATATTGGAATGTCCGTAATGTTTTGTTCAATAAAACACACAGAGAACTTTCTTACTGTGTCAAGGTTTGTAAAACTTTACTTGAATTGATAGATCACTGGCACAAACTGATAAAAGTGGTTGTGCTGAGTCAGAAGAAAATGGTGATTTTTTTTTTCTAATTGACTTGAAACTTTCTTTCTTCCTCTTTTGAAAGAGTCTGGCCTATTCTCTTTAACATATTCTTTCATGAAATTAAATTATGCAGACTATTAATAATTAAATGACCAAAACAAAAAACTTCGGGATTATGAGAGTTAGGAAGGGGATGCACAGGCTAGTTTAGGACTATTTAACAAGAGGACTTGGGACTTCCTTGGAGGTCCAGTGGTTAAATCTCTACACTTCCCACTGCAGTGGACACAGGTTCAATTCCCGGTCAGGAAACTAAGATCTCACATGCTGCATAGCATGGCCAAAACAGAAAAACAAACAACAAACAAACAAAAAACACCCTAAACCCAAGAGCACTTGTCTGGTCTCTGGGTTCTACGATGCCCTTTCTGAAAAATCTAATCTGAGAATTAATGATGAGAAGTTGGCAAAGGGAAAGGCGAGGCTTGGGTGGGATAGGACATAGGTTGTTTTCCTCCTTGACCTCAGTCCTATTCCTACCCTCCCATGCTCTGCTCCATTATAGGGGCTAAGAGTTGGAGAACTACATTTCCCGACTCCCACACCCAGCCCCTTCCTGTTTGGTTCCAACAGTGGGAGCTGAAGATGCAAGGCTAAATGGAAGAGGAAAATGCTTCTCCTTCTGCTTCTTTTCTGCTGCAGCTAAAGACAGGACAATAGTGGCAAGAGTGCTAGTGGCAACAATAGTGCTGGTCCAGAGAACACCTCTTGGAAAGGGGCCTTTAGGGGGACTGATGAGCATTGCCCAAGATAGCACCCTTGAATGTTGATTCCATAAGTATCTGAAACAACATTCAAGGCACAAGAGGGCATCTTCCAATCAGTGATGGGAAAGAGCTCAATTCCTACCACCAACCCTCCCACATAGTCTAATCTTCTATGTCTGGTTTCTGTAGAGCGAAAAGAAGACATTTCTCAAAAGAAACCTCAAACTAGAAGAAAAAAAAGTATGACTTACATGGACTGGAAATAGCAGATATGCCTGGAATGGAGAAAAAAATGTGCTAATTTGTCTTGGAATAACTAAACTTTTAAGATAGCAGTCATAGAAACAGTTGATCCTGTGTAGAGTGACAAGACATGAGCCTTCTCTGTGTGTTTTTCTACCTGTAGATTAAAAAAAAAAATCACAGAGTTAAACACATGAGGTGGAAGAAGGTTTAGAAATCACCTGGTTGATATTTTCTATTTGTCTGTAATGATGGAGAGGTGTTTGTCTATAAAAATCTTAGTTCTCACTCTCCTCCTCATCTCTCATTTTGACATATGTAATCTTCTGGTTGAAAAACATGGATAGCTGGCAAATAGGCACATTTTATTGTTGAACAGGATCTAGATATCTCCAAAACAAGGAAATGATGGAAGCAACAGGGTTGCAGCTGGGACTCAGAGAAACTGGAACCAGGACTTGAATCTGGTGGGGAGGTTTATTTTTGTGGTTGCTTCTCGTCCTTATCTCTATTTTGTGAGCTCTCTCAGCTTTATTTGTCATTCTTCCTGCCCTCCCAGTTGTGCCACTCTCTGAGTCCCATTCCTTCATCTACTGAAAGGTAAAATAAAACAACTCACATGACTAATGTGCAGATTGAATGTAATAGCATATGCAGAGAGCTAGGCATACAGCAAATGCTCAGTGAATGAAAGTTAATCACTCAGTTGTGTCTGACTCTTTGCGAGCCCGGACTGTAGCCCACCAAGCTCTTCTGTCCATGAAATTCTCCAGGCAAGAATACTGGAGTTGGTGGCCATTTCCTACTCCAGGAGATCTTCCTGACTCAGGGATCAAACTCAGGAAAGGTGAATTATAAATAGCTTTATCATTTTTGGCTGCGCTGGACAGCTTGTGGGATCTTTGTTCCCTGGCCAGGGCTTGAACCCCTCAGCATGAAAGTGTGGAGTCCTAACCACTGGACTGCCAGGAAATTCCCACAAATCTCTTTAAAAAGTTGAATTGTTGTTAGACTTACTTTAAAGTGTAAAGGACTGAAAAGAGCTCTGGGCCAAACAAGGACTGAAAACAGTTCAAATCTCTTTAGAGGCCAGTTAATTGAAAACTCAGTGGATATACTGGTGTCAGGACTTGGGACTCCAATAGTGTCCTGACTTAGGGACTCTAACAGTGTCCCCAGAACCCAGTTTTTCTCTGTGCCATAGCTCTCCTGTCCCCAGAGGGGCTTCATTCTAAGATTTCACAAGGAGGCTAGATGGCAGCCAGCAGCTCACAACCAAAGCCATCCAGGTCGATGCTGGAGAGGGGTATATGGGATGTGAGAAGTATGAGTGTATGTTTCTTTTTCTGTAGTATCGAAAATACCTCAAAACCAAAACAAAATCATTTCTTTCAATGCCATAAGTTCTGATTGATTACCTTGCTTATCTCTGAACCAATCATTATCCTTGGGATTGTGCTGTTCTGACTGGTCAGGTCTGAGTCATGTGACCAGCCCTGGTGAGGGTCAACTCAAACCAATACACACGAACTGAGTAAGGAAGAAGCAGGAGTGCATTCCACACAGACAAGTCAAACCCAAGCTCTCTGAAGAGAAGGAAATGGATGGTGGGACACCAAACACCGATTATCTGCTATAACCAACCCTCCACAAAACACACCACACACCAAAATAGGAGGAATGGTATAAATATACATTTTTGTCTACTTAACAATCCCCTCTATCTAAGAACAGTAATCCCTTTGGGAAAGTTAGCCCTTTTCTGAAAATTTTCTCTTTGCTACCTGCAAATGGCTTTTGGCTTACATGGGAGCTGACATGTTCATTGTTTTAAAAAACAAGTTTTTTTAAATTGTGGTAAAAGTCAAGTAATATGAAACATACTATCTTAAGCATGTTTAACTGCAGCCGTGAAATTAAAAGACGCTTGCTCCTTGGAAGAAAAGTTATGACCAACCTATACAGCTTATTAAAAAGCAGAGACATTACTTGGACAACAAGTTCCATCTAGTCAAAACTATGGTTTTTCCAGTAGTCATGTATGGATGTGAGAGTAGAACTATAAAGAAAACTGAGCATCTAAGAATCGATGCTTTTGAACTCTGGTGTTTGAGAAGACTCTTGAGAGTCCCTTGGAATGCAGGGAGATCCAGCCAGTCCATTATAAAGGAAATCAGTCCTGAATATTCATTGGAAGGACTGATGTTGAAGCTGAAACTCCAATACTTTGGCCACCTCATGCGAAGAACTGACTCCTTGGAAAAGACCCTGATGCTGGGAAAGATTGAAGGCAGGAGGAGAAGGGCACGGCAGAGGATGAGATGGTTGGATGGCATCGCTGACTCAATGGACATGAGTTTGGGTAAACTCCAGGAGCTGGTGATGGTCAGGGAGGCCTGGTGTGCTGCAGTCCATGGGGTTGCAAAGAATCAGACACGACTGAGCGACTGAACTGAACTGTGTAGTTTCTTTTTAAAAAAATATTTATTTTTCTTTATTATGTTTTTATTTAAAATATTTATGTAAATATTTTTTTTTTTGACTGTGTTGGGTCATCGTCATGACCTTGGAGTCTTTAGTTGTGGGATGTGGCATCTAGTTCCCTGACCAAGGATTGAACCCAGGGCCCCTGCACTGGGAGTGTGACATCTTAGCCCCTGGACCATAAGGGAAGTCCCTTAACTGTATGGTTTCTTAACATAATCCAACACCCATGGATACCTGGTTGTAGCTGTGCCAATAAAGTTCCTCCTACAAAATTTTATCCTTAAAAGGAAGAAAATTCAGGTCATTTGTCTTGGGATGACTAAAGTTTCAAGATACTAGTCGCAGAAACAGTTGATATCCATGTGGAGAAACTGCGTATGCAGAAGGAAAAACAAAGCTGACACACAGCTCACAAAGCAGAGACAAAGAGAAGCGACAACAACAACAAAGATTAATCTCCCTGCAGGATTCACGTCCTTGATTCCAATTTCCGGGAGACCCAGACGTAACCCTGTTTCTTCATCACTTCCTTGTTCTAGAGATATCCAGCTCCCTTCAACTATAAACATGTCTGTTTTCTGGCTACCCAAGTTTATCAACCAAAAGATTATGTATGTTGAAGTGAAAGATGGCAAGGAGGGAGAGAACTAAGATTTTATAAACACCTTTCCATCCTTAGGGACGAATATGATTTTTATTACCAGCTTCTGCCTTCTAATCAATGTCCACAAAACGGTGGATAAACGCAGATCACCATGGAGGTGATCTCATTTGTATCTTGACCCAGTTTTGAGTCTATGACTCAAACTTCCACATCTTTAACTTAGTCTGTGGGGAAATATATTTAGCACACTCTTTGCTAAGCTTCTCTTTGTAAAGAGAAATGTTCACCATTCAGGCGGTGGGAATATTTTTAATGTAGTTTTACATTTTATTTATTTCAAAATTTAGAGACAGGAGAAATCCTGCTTATGGTGTACATTTCTAAGAGTGTGACAAAGGCACGCAGTTGAATAGCAATCACTAGAGACAGAACACAAGAGTTCCATCAGCTTCACCATCTCCCTTGTGTTACCCATTTAAAATCAATTCCTCTCAAGCTCCTGGCAAACTCTGACATTCTTTCTTTTAATTGTGGCTATGCATTTACCTTTCCCAGAAGGTCATATAAATAAAATTCTACAGCATGTAGGTTTTTCCAGCCTGACATTCACCTGCACAATGCATTTGAAATTCATAGGGTTGTCATGTACATAAGTCCATCCTTCTTATAGCTGAGTAGTGTTCCATGTCATGGATGCATCATGGTGAGTTTATCTACCCATTAGCTGAAGAGCATGAACATGGAAATAGGAAGCAGATGGATCAGTCTTGGAGGGGGGTCCTAGTAGCACAGAGGGAGTTTGAGTTTTCACAGAACCACCCATCACAGTTGTGGCTGGAGTCAGAAGTGGGCTGGGGATTATGAAAAGGATACCAGTGGTGGGTGGGACTCTGGGGTGGACATTGTTAGTTTCCTATCCAATAGCCATCCCTCTTCCCTTTCTTTCTCTCTGCCAGAACCCATCAGATATTCAATTAGAAGGTCAAGTTTTTCACAACTCCCATTGTTTCCACTGGTCATGGACTTTATATAGCCATTGCTGCCTACTCATTCCTTCCACAGCTATTTATTAAGCTGTAGCAGGCCTAAAGCAGCAGAAATAGACACTGACATAGAGAACAAGAGAATGGACACCAAGGAGGGAAGAGGGGATGTGATAAATTGAGAGACTGGGATTGACATATATACAGATGGCTGGATGGCATCACAGACTCGATGGACATGGATTTGGGTGGACTCAGGGAGTTGGTGATGGACAGGGAGGCCTGGCATGCTGCGGTTCATGGGGTCGCAAAGAGTTGGACACGACTGAGCGACGGAACTGAACTGAACTGATGTATAAAACAGATAACTAATGAGAACCTACTGTATACACAGGGAACTCTACTCACTTACATGGGAAGGAAATCCAGAAAAGGGGGTATATGCATACGTATAACTAATTCACTTTGTTGTACTGCAGAAACTAACACAACATTGTAAAGCAACTATACTCCAATACAAATTAATTTCAAAATGTGCCTAAAACATGACTGGAGACTCCGGGGGCAAAACAGTGACTAAGAGAGGTTGGGAGTCTGCCTGCTTGATCACACAGACTTGCACATTAGAGACATCTAACCAGGCAAGGGGGCTTTGCTGGTGGCTAAGTGGTAAAGAATCTGCCTGGCAATGCAGGAGACATGGGTTCGATCCCTGGGCTGGAAAGAACCCCTGGAGAAGGAAATGGCAATCCACTCCAGTATTCTTGCCTGGGAAACCCCATGGACAGAGGAGCCTGTCAGGCTACAGTCCATGATCGCAAAAGAGTTGAATACCACTTAGCAACTAAACAACAACAACCAGGCAAGGGGTCATGACAGCAGGCTCCCTGAGCTACTACGGGGAGAGAGACATCACAGGAACACCTGTCCTTATCAGTGACGTGGGCACAAGGGAAAGATGTTTAAGCTGAGCCTTACAAAACAAAAACAGTTTCCCAGGGAAGACAGGTCCTGGGGTCATCTGGTCCACTGCCTCAAAATATCTTTTGTTTCCTGAGAGAAACAAAAACGCTTTTAAGGGCCGCATTTTAGGAAGCTGGTGGCCCCGTCTGCTCTGCTCTTTTGAAGAGCTGAGGAAGCACATTTTGTTTCCACGCGAATGATCTGACAACAATCCACCCAACAGTTATTTTTTATTACGAGCATCATAAAGGAACTGAGCTTGGGTCGTTATGGAAACTCCACCTGAAGTTTTAACGCATCCCAGGTGGCAAGACAGGAGTCAGAAGCTGCCTGGTGTCTGGTTTCCGGAACAGGACGCACTGGGAGGGGGCGGTGGGGCCAAGGACCAGAAGGGCAGGTGTGCGGCCTTCCCCAGGCCACATCTGGAGAAAGTCTCCTCGTTGTCCAGAGAAGCTGAAGCACTCCAGATCCTGATCCACCAAGAGCATCAACCAGCTGCAGGCCTCAAATGTGTGCATTGGCTCTGGGGACCACTCATCTACCTTACAGTCAAACGCACAGAGAAGCCAAAGCACAGTAGAATGAACCTTCTCTGGGCAAAAAGCCCAGGCTGACTACTGCATAGCCAGACAGGGGGGCTATTTTCAAAAACAGTTAGGAAGTGGGAACCAAGTAGCTACACAAGAGCATCATTTCTAGAAGCCTTGGGACTGAAAGTACTCTCGGGTGTATAAGAGTCCAAGATAATGCATCACTAGTCACCTAACCAGTGTGTGTGGAGCCTTGACACATGCCCAAACCTTCCAGACACCCACCCCCAGACTCAGCAACACAGAGTTCCAGACAACACTGCTTTAAGAGCCTTTCCAAGCCCTTTCTACATTCCTGCAGTTTGTTAAACCTTCTCTGTGGAACATTGTCTCGATCTTGGCAGCCATCCTGTGACTCAGGTCATCACCAGGATGCCCGTACGGCCTTATTTGCCCAAGGGTGGGGCTCTTCCATTTACACCTGTTGTCTCAGTGTCATTATTTTCTAATCGATTTATTTTATTCATGTTTGGCTGTGCATGGACTTTCTCTAGTTGCGGCGAGTGGGGGTTACTCTCTTGTTGCAGAGCACGGGCTTCAGTAGTTGCAGCTCGGGGGCTCAGTAGTTGTGGCACACAGGCAGAATTGCACCCTCCCCTCCCCCACAGCACATGTAGAATCCTCACCTACCAGGGATCGAACCCACGTCCCCTGCATGGCAGGTGGATTCTCAACCACTGGGCCACCAGGAAAGTCCTCAGTGTGATTATTAACAGTGCTCCCTTTATCTCGCAGAAGTGTTCCGCTTTTGGATGATAATTTGTATGTCCTTCTAACTATCATCTGATTTTATTAATACATATGAGAACATATGAGAATACAGAGCCCCGGAGCTGTCTCTAGGAAGCAGTGCCCCAAGCTAATAGTATGATTTGGATGGAGAAGTACTTGGCTCCTGAAATGAGCACTGTCCACTCAGAATTTCCATCATCCTGGCCCCGAGGGTTGTGAATAAAGAGGACTGGCCCTGTACTGAAGCCAACAGAGGAAAATGGAGCCAAGAGAACCAGAGACTTCCAACACCTCTATACAGCATCCCCTCAGGTCATTAACCCCGGACCTTTTCAGTTAGGCATGCCATTTAACCCACCCCACCAGTTTGACTGGGTTTCTGCATTTGACAAACCTAGATAGCATATTAAAAAGCAGAGACATCACTTTGCTGACAAAGGTCTATATAGTCAAAGCTATGGTTTTTCTAATACTCATGCACAGATGTGAGAGTCAGACCATAAAGAAAGCTGAGAGCCCAAGAATTTATACTTTTGAACTATTGTGCTGGAGAAGACTCTTGAGAATGCCTTGGATAGCAAGGAGATCAAACCAGTCAATTCTAAAGGAAATCAACCTTGAATATTCATTGGAAGAACCAATGCTGAAGCTGAAGCTCCAACCCTTTGGCCACCTGATGGAAAGAACTGACTCAGTGGAAAAGACCCTGATGCTGGGAAAGATTGAAGGCAGGAGGAGAAGGGGACGACAGAGGATGAGATGGTTGGATGGCATCAGCGACTCAATGGACGTAAGTTTGAGCAAACTCTGGGAGATAGTGAAGGACAGGGAAGCCTGGCATGCTGCAGTCCATAGGGTCACAAAGAGTCAGACATGACTTAGCGACTGAACAACAACACCTTCATTTGAAACTGGAGGAGTCATGACTAATGCAATGATACATGCAGAGAGGACCAGGGGCCACAGACTCGACCTCAGACCAACCTGAGCATCCTTTCCAAGCCACTACCATTCAACCTCTGGGCTGAGGACACTTGCCAGCCCTAGTTTCCCCTCTGGTGTCCATCCAGCCCCCGCCCCACATCAGTGCATGAAGGTTGCTGATTGGGATTTATTTTTAAGGGAGAAGGATGCATGCAGACACCCTCTGGTAGAAGCTGCGGTCTGAGCATCTCACCCTCCGTCCCCTTCCCCTCGCTGCCTCCGCCCTCATGTGTACCAGGCTCCAGATAACTTGGCAGCAACATTTGACTTCCAAAGACAGCCCAATCAGGTCCCTTTCTTGAGGTAATAATGCTTCATTTTCTCTCTTTTTGTAGGAAGGAGCTCATCTCCTACACCCTCCTTCCCAGCTAAGCACATCATCAAAATTTAACTTCCTGCATCTGTGAGATAAATAAGGCTTTGCAGAAATGGGCTGCAAACCAATATTCATCTCTCTCTCCTCTTCCCCGCAAAAGGACACCAGCCAATAATTTCCTTTTGAAAGAAGAAAAGGAAAGATGAGACGAACAAGCCACAGGAAACTCACAGTTGATCTGCACTCTCCGAGTCACAGGAAGGGGTGGGGGGAGAAAAAAGGGTGGTCGTGAAGACCAGTTATCAAGTGATCAGGCAAGAGAAAACGAAGACTTTTATTTTCCTGAGCATCATTTAAATGAAGTGGATCATCTCTATAAACTTTACATATTGTAATTATCCATCAGCTCCTAGAACTATAGAATGCCACTCCAGCATCATTCCCTGAAATAGATAACACACTTGATTTGATTTTTTGCTTCTTCTTTATGATCATTTATTTTAAGGATTGAAAACGTATCTATCAGACTCACAGACTTAGAAAACAAATGTATGGTTACCAAAGGGAAAGGTGGGGGAGAGGGGATAAATTAAGAGGTTGAGATTGACAGGTTCGTACATCTAAATATAATATAGATAATCAACAAGGACCTACTGTATCGCACGGGGAACTCTACTCAATGCTCCATAATAATCTATATGGGAAAAGAATCTGAAAGAGAATAGATACAAACTAAATCACTTTGTTGTACACCTGAAACTAATACAACATTGTAAATCAAACATACTCCAATATAAAATAAAAAATAGCGGGAAGCTGCTGTATAGCACAGGGAGCTCAGCTTGGTCCTCTGTGATGACCTAGAGGGCTGGGATGGTGGGGGGAGGCTCAAGAGGGAAGGGATATATGTATACATAGAGCTGATTCATGTTGTTGCACAGCAGAAACCAACACAACTTTGTAAAGCAATTATCCTCCAATTAAAAATAAATTTTAAAAAAGAAAAGAAAACATATCAACAAAGCATGATCCAAGAGATAAAAGATGTCACCCATCACCACCCAGTTCTTCAAAATGCTGGGAAAAATTTCAAACTATCCAGAAGCATAGAAAGAAAAAAAAGGGGACCCTCCTTTCGTCACCTCTGACACCCCCCTACCCCCACAGTTACTCAGGTAACTGTCTTATTTTAAGGGCTCCCACAGCAGTGAACACAAAGATGAAAGCTGAGCCTCACTGCAGGATATTTGCCGTCGAGGTGTCCCAGGGCTGATTCGAGAAGAAAAATATGAAATATGAAAGCCCCGAGTAGATATTGAGGCAGAAACGGCTAGATGTTAAAATCTCTCCTTCCCCTTCTAGTGTGAGCCCGGCTGGCTACCGGTGTGCCTTGCTAACCTTTGACATCATGGTCTTGCTAGTAAAACGGGCCAGCATGTCTGGGGATGATCTGTTTCTCCTCCACCTTCTCTCATGGGCCTGCTGTCCAAGGCCATCCTTAGTCCTGTTGCTGTGTCACAAGGCAAACTCCCATTGTGAGAAGCCATAGGGGCCTGCTTGTTACAGTAGCAAGTGCAGCTGTAACCCACCAAGGTGCTGCCTCTTCCTCCCTCGACACACACAAGTGGTCCAAGCACAAGTGACTCTCCTTCAGTCTCTAACAGAGAATGCACAATCCATTTATTTTATTTTTTTGGCAGTGCCCCACGGCATGTGGGATCTAGCTCCCGGACCATGGCTCATACCCACGCTTAGCCACTGGGCCACCAGGAAAGTCCCCACAATTTATTATCATTATTTTTAATCTTAAACTTCTGCAAAAATCTGCTCCATACAGGTTTGCTTAAAATGAGATATCCTGTTACAAAACCACGAGTTCGGTTCTGCCTTAAGCAAAGTGACAATGGCTCAAAGCTTGGTGTCCTCAAGCCTCAGGCTTCCCCTTGGGAATATGACAATATGCCTGTGTCAGTGAGGGATCTCCAGAGACATGGAACCAATGGGATATATCTATATAGATATAGTGTTGTTGTTGAGTCACTAAGTCATATCTGATTCTTTGCAACCCCACGGACTGTAGCCTGCCAGGCTCCTCTGTCTATGGAATTTCCCAGGCAAGAATACTGGAGTGGTTGCCATTTCCTCCTCCAGGGTAACTTCCCCACCCAGGGATCGAACCCGCATCTCCTGTGGCTCCTGCTTTGCATGTGAATTCTTTACCACTGAGCCACCAGGGAAGCCCATATATATATATACACAGACACATATATATATACACATATACATATATATCTGTATATATATCTGTATATATATATGTATATATACACACACATATAAAAATATATAATATACACATGTACTTCTGTTATAAATAAAATATATATATACACTATATATTATATATGGAATACATACTATATATATTATTTTTAAAAATTTTTTATTGGAGTATAGTTACTTTACAATGTTGAATTAGTTTCTTGTGTACAGCAAAGTGAATCAGCTCTATGGATACATTAATAATGTTGTTGCTGTTTAGTCGCTAAGTCATGTCTGACTCTTTTGTGACCCCATGGGCTCTAGCCCACCAGGCTCCCCCGTCCATGGGATTTCCCAGGCAAGAGTACTGGAGTGGTTGCCATTTTCTTCTCCAGGGGATCTTCCTGACCCAGGGATCAAACCCATGTCTTCTGCATTGGTCGGCAGTTTCTTTACCACTGAGACACCTGTGAAGTCCCACATATAATAATACTTATATTACATATAGGATAAAAGATAGAGACTAAAGTCTATAGGGCTGGCCAGCAGGCTGGAAACCCAGGATTTCTATGTTACAGTTTTGAGGCAGAATTTCTTCTCTGGGAAACCTCTGTTTTTGCTTGTAAGGCCTTCGACTGACTAGGTGAGGTCCACCCAGAGGCTGGAGGGTCATCTCCTTGACTTAAAGTCAAAGGTTGAAACTATCATCAGCCACATCAACAAAATACCTGCACATGAGCGTAACATTTGACTAAAGAATGGGGCCCCAGAGCCCAGTGAAGCTGACACATAGAAGTAATCATCACAAAAACCCTCATAGCATTTCAAACTCCTTGGGACAAGTGTGAGCCATGTGAAGATTAACCAGCAGAGTCACTGGACTCTTCGCAGTCAGATCAGGGTGAGGAATGCATGGCTGGGATATGATTCACATTGTCAAGTCCTTGATAGAAATATCAGTTTTCCTTTGCAAGGGATTGGGGACTGGGTGGATGCAGATCCTTGAAATAGGTCATCAGAGCCTTCTAATCCTGGAAAAGGATCTTTGCATCTTTGGTTCTTCTGACCCCGAAATAAGCTGCTTTGGACAGGGGCTGGAAAACCGCAGAACTGGGAGAGAGGAGGTGAAGGAGAGAAGGAAGAGGATGGTATCTTGAAGACATGGTCACTCCAAGGTCAGGTTACAGTGAAGGAAGTTGGGAAAGAAGGTAGTGGGTGTCAGGGTATGAAGGAAGCACCTGTGGGGGTTCCGGGGAGCCCAGAGAGGCAGCAGCTGTGGTGCAATGCTGCCACCTAGTGTCCCTGAGGAGGATTGTTGCCATAAGGTTTATTGAATTCACCAAGCTTGTTTCCTGCAGACCTTCTATAGGAATGGTTTTGCTGTTAGCAGAGAGATGCAGGGTGAAATAAAAAATGCAAGCACTAAATGACCATCCAGAGAGCGATAAAGAGACACACACCCTCCTATTGTTACCGGGGTTAGGTCCCTGGGTCAGGAAGATTCCCAGGAGGAGGGCATGGCAACCCATTTCAGTATTTTTGCCTGGAGAATCCCATGGACAGGGGAACCTGGAGGGCTATGGTCTGTGGGATTGAAGAGTTGGCCATGACTGAAGTGACTTAGCATGTATGCAGGGAATCAAACTAAGTGCCCAGTACTAAGTGCCCAAACTAAGTGAAAGGATGAAGTTACTATTCCACACAATTGAATATTCACCATAAAAAAAAGAATGAAATTCTGCCATTTGCAGCAGTGTGGATGGATCGAGAGTATTATGCTTAGTGAAACGTCAGGAAGTGAAAGACAAATACTCTATATTATCACTTATATGTAGACTCTAAAAAATAAACCCAATGTGTATAGCAAAACAGAAACAAACTCACAGGCATAGAGAACAAACTAGTGGTTACCAGTGGGGAGAGGGGAGAGGGGAGGGGCATGATAGGGGTAGGAGATTAGAAGGTACAAAGTACTATGTATAAAATAAACAACCAACAAGAATATATATCACAGCGCAGAGAAATACAGCCATTATTTTGCAGCAACCTTAAATGAAGTATATAATCTATAAAAATATTGAATCATTAGGCTGTATCCCTGATGCTAATATAATACTGTAAATCAAGTATCATGCTGGCATGCTCAGTTGCTGAGTCGTGTCCGACTCTGCGACCCCGTGGATGGTAGTCCTCCAGGGTCCTCTGTCCATGAAATCTTCCAGGCAAGAATACTGGTGTGGGTTGTCATTTCCTTCACCAGGTGATCTTCTCGACCCAGGGATGGAACCCATGTTCCTTGTGTCTCTTGCTTTGGCAGGCAAATTCTTCACCATTGCACCACCTGGGAAGTCCAAATCAAGTATACATCAGTGAAAAAAAGAACAACTCTATATTTGGTACAGATTTTCTGATGAGTTGTGATTCCAATCAAAACTGTGTGAGTGAGAACTGATTTGAGCCTTGTGATATTTGGTTGTAAAGTTTAAGAAAATGTAAGTGTAAACCTAGTTACATGATTTGGGATTTTTTTTTTTGAGAACCTAAGATTCATTTCACTTTTAAGAGTTACTTAAATCCCTGAGAAAGTATGTTAAACAGAAAACTGAAGTATTTTTTAAAATATGAGATTATTCTGTTTACATGTGCTGTGGAAATATTGAATGAAATTTACTTAATAAAGGTGCAAATGTTTATTTAAGATATAGTGTTGAAATGTGCTAGGTTCACATATAAACTAATATGATTTATAAGATGACCTTGCAACACCAAGGAAGAAACTGGGTTTTGTTGTTGTTGGTTTTTAATTTATAACATTAAAAAGCCAAAAAGCTGCTTCAAAGACACCACAGTAAATCCAGGCTTAGGTATTAACAGATCCTTACTCCCAAACCCACCTCGCTTCCTGAAAAGCCAAAACAAGGCCCAGAAGTATTACTGGGTCTGCCAAAAAGTTCCTTTGGCTTTTAAGTAAAAATAAAAGACATATTTTTCAATTTCACCAAGAACTTTATTGAACAACATGTTCACCGTTTTGTTCTAGTACTTTCTGCGGTTTTTCAGGCAACTTCATAATTGCATCTTCCCAAAACTTTTCATCTTTTTGAGCAAAGAACTAGTCCAGGTGCCTTTTACAGCCTTCCAGGGAGTTGAAATTTTTTCCATTAAGAGAATTTTGTAAAGACTGAAATAAATGGAAACCCAGTGGTGCAATGTCTGGTGAATATGGTGCATGAATCAGAACTTCCCAGTCGAGCTGTGATAGTTTCTGCCTGGTCATCAAAGAAACATGTGGTCTTGAGGTGTCTTGATGGAAGATTATGCATTTTCTGTTGACTCATTTGTGACACTTTCCATCGAGTGCTGCTTTCAGTTAGTCCAACGGGGAGCAGTACTTGTTGGAATTAATCGTTCATTTTTCTGGAAGGAGCTCATGAAAGAGGACTCCCTTTCAATCCCACCATATATGCAACATCACCTGCTTTCAATGAAGACTGGCCTCCTGTGTGGTTGGTGATGGTCCACTTCACTTGCCCCATGATCTCTTCCATTCCACATGACAGTACAGTATCCACTTCTCATCACCCAACACAATTTGTTTTAAAAACAGAACAAGAACCTTTCATTACATTTTAAGTAGAGAATCACATTTGGAAATAAGAGTCAAGAAGTTTTTTAGGTTTTTTTGCTTAACTAATTTGGAACCCAAACATCAAAACAACTAACATAACCAAGCTGATTTTCATTTGGTTGACTTGGCGATTTTGAGTCTGTTGGCTATCTCTTGAGTGGTGTAAAATCAATTGTTCTCAATTAATGTCTCCATTTGATCACTATCCTCTTCAGTCTCTCTACCTGACCACAGAGCATCCTCCAGGGAGAAATCTCCAGCAAGAAACTTCACAGACCACTTTTGTCCCTTTCCATCAGTTACAGCGCCTTCTCCATACCCTGCACATTCTTTTTCCATTTCAGTTGCATTTCTACTTCTCTTGAAATAATAAAGCATAATATGCCAAAATGTTGCTTTTTTCTTCCATCTTCGATATTAAAATGGCTACACAAAAGCTCACTAATTTGCCAAATTTTTTTTTACTGCATGGTGATATGACAGTTTTCACAATACAATCCAAAAAAATTGTTTCAAATGAAGTTAAAGACAACTAAGGGCTGCTGCTGCTGCTGCTGCTAAGTCGCTTCAGTCGTGTCCAATTCTGTGCGACCCCATAGAAGGCAGCCCACCAGGCTACCCCATCTCTGGGATTCTCCAGGCAAGAATACTGGAGTGGGTTGCCGTTTCCTTCTCCAATGCACGCATGCATGCTAAGGCGCTTTGGTCGTGTCCGACTCTGTGCGACCCGATGAATGGCAGCCCACCAGGCTCCTCTGTCTACGGGATTCTCTAGGCAAGAGTCCTGGAGTGGGTTGCCATTTCCCTCTTCAGGGGATCTTCCATAGCCAGAGATCAAACCTGCATCTCTTGCATTGCTGGAGGATTCTTTACCATTAGTGCCACCTGGGAAGTGTCTGCACAGTTGGAGAAAATTCTGGACAACAAGATACAAAAAGACAAAAAAAAAAAAACAAAACAAAACCCAACCCAACTGCCACTTCTGAAGAGCCTGGATTAAAAACAGGCGGTCGGGAGCAAAACAGGGTCCTGTGCATGTCCCTTACACTCAAGACCACAAAGGGGTGGGCAAACCAACGAAGTCATCCCTTTGGCACAACCCCTGGACACACCCCTCCCCTCACCCCATGTAAGGAACCTCTCACCCACACTTCAGGGAGCAAGCAAGGGAAACTGTTACTTGTTCTCACTCCCCCTCGCTACAGTGGTAGCCCCCAGTAAAGCCCTGCCTGGATTTCCTGACTGGCCTCATCAATTTCTATTGATTGGGGAAGGCCAGGAACGCTGGTCAGTATCAGACTGAGTTAATTTAGGAGTCGGTGGCCTGGCACCTAACCCCATCTGACAAGAAGTCAAGGTTTTGGATAAACCCCTCTGCACCTTTGATAACTTATTACAAGCAGTTTGGCCTCTGTGTATGTCATCCACAGCCCGAGACCTGAAAATACAGCTCACACTAAGTAAGCCATCTGAGACGAAAATGAACAACGAATAATTTAGGAGATGAAACGGGCAGGGCTGCGGACGCTTATCACTGTGACTGAAACGCTTCTTCTCTGGGACTGGGGTGAGGGTGGGACATCTCAGTTTAGGAACGCAGGGACCATTTATCAGCCCTGGACGTTGACATAAAGTGAAATAATGTCGTTAGCTTGTAAAATACAGGATTTTGTTTTTCCTACATCTGTCCATCTATTTTATGGTTGATCCAGCCCCGCAATAAAACATGAAGGATTTAGGATGACTGCTGGATTCACTGCTCTTAGAATACACTTTCTGAAATAATGGCCATCAGGAAGATCCCCTGGAGAAGGAAATGGCAACCCACTCCAGTACTCTTGCCTGGGAAATCCCATAGACAGAGGAGCCTGGTGGGCTACAGTCCACGGGGTCACAAGGAGTTGGACACAACCTAGTGACTGAGCACGAGCATAACAGAGAAGGCATAGAAGAGAACTCTTTGAGGTGATGGAAATGTTCCTCCATATCTTTTTTAAAAAATATTTAATTGTTTATCTGTTTGGCTGTGCTGGGTCTTAGTTGCAGCATACAGGATCTTTAGTTATGGCATGTGGGATTTAGTTCCCCGAGTTGGGATCAAACCTAGGCCCCCTGCGTTGGGAGTGCAGTTGTAACCACTGGACCTCCAGGAAACTTCCTCTTCCATGTCTTCATTGTTAAGATAGTTCCTTGAGTGTATTCATTAATCAAAACTCACGGCACATGAAGAGAGGTGCAACATGGCTAATCATCAGGAAAATGCAAGTCAAAACCACAAAGAGATGTCACCTTACACCCATCAGAATGGTTCTTGTCAAAAAAGAGCACAAGCAACCAATACTGGAGAGGGTGTGGGGGAAAGGGAGCCCTTGTGCACTGCTGGTGGGGATGCAAGTTGGTGCAGCCACTGTGGAGAACTTTGCTGTTTTGACTGCCTGGATCGTTCTTCCTCCAATTCCTCCCAAGGCATTGGGAGTGTGGAGTCTTAGCCTCTGGACCATCAGGGAAGTCCCTGGGTTGCTTATCTATTTCAGTTGTCGAGGATGTGGCTGGTACATGGTGGGCCTCGCTCAATATTTGTGGGTGCATGAATGATGAAGAAGTGATGCAGGTCTGCTCTGAGGTCACTCGGAGCTTCATAGGAAGTTGGTGAGAGGCTCTTAATCTTTCAGCCCCAGCATCATCCTGCACCTTTGCCTTCTAACTCTACACATGGAGAAAGATCTGGTGCTTCTGTGTGAAGCTGTTGCAACCTGGATTCCCCTACCCCTCCTTGGTCCACCCCTTTTGCTGGCCCATCACAGCAGCCCCGGGCCAGTTACCCTAGTCAGAGCCAGCACGGGTCAGCCAAGTCCCCATGGGTTACAAGGAACTGGAGAGTGAGGGGCTCATGGGCCCCCAAAGATGACGAAACAAATAACTGCATATTATGTATATTACAAAGCAGGCAACTGACAAGCTTGACTGTTCATGAAACCCAGAGCCCCCGGCTCTCTCCCTGGGCAAAATCCAGGGGGTTCTTTCGACAGCACAAAAATTGCATACCTGGAAATGAGACCTTGAGAGGAGAAAGACTTGCTCAGGGGATATGTCTGGACAAGGACCTCTTCCAGAGTGGTGGGGGACATTTCATATACACTGAGTCCCCTTCATACAAACAAGCTATAGTCCAAGAGTGCATTCATAAGTCTAATTTGTTCCTGAGTCCAACAAATTTAGCCTAGGTACACAGAGGCTGACACAGGGATGCTGCGCTGATGGTGGTGGTTATGCTCTTAGAGCCATGCCTGGACCAAAGGTGCACTCACTGGGTGCTGGCTTTACCATCAGCATGCACCCATGATGGTCTGTGCTTTCATTCCTGTCCACCGCCCCCTGGCATTTCCTCTGCTGCAGCCACACTCCCATCATTTCCCAACCCCTTCTCTATCCCCAGGGCTTCCCTGGTGGCTCAGAAGGTAAAGAATCTGCCTGCAATGCAGGAGACCCAGATTCGATCCCTGGGATGGTGGGAGATCTCCTGGAGGAGGAAATGACAACCCACTCCAGCGTTCTTGCCTTAAGAATTCCTTGGATAGAGGAGCCTGGCCGGCTACAGTTCACAGGGTCACAAAGAGCGAGACATGATTGAAGTAACTTAGTATGCAGGCCCATCTGGACAGAGAATCAGAGCAAATACAGTCTGGGATGCCAGGACATGCTGATCCTTTCCCTTTCTGCCAGTTTGAAAATCCAAAGCAAAATGATTCATATATTAACATCTATCTGATGGGAGCCCCTGTGTGCCCTGTGTTGCTTTAATTGCTTGGGATTTATAAATAAGCCATTTGACACCGTATTTTGACTTCTGCTCACTAAGCACAGAATCAGGAAACTTGTCACCACCTGTCACAATCACAAGAGACTGTTCACATTGATTAATCTGGGGGAGGTACCACTATATGGATCATAAGGCAACCTATAAACCTACTTTTGATCTCATGAAGATGTAAGTGAATTCACAAATGACTAGGCCTGTGGGACCATGCTTGCGATTTTAAACTACCTACCAACTAGTCTGGAATCTCTTGCAAGCGGAACTAGAAAATGCCTACTCTCTCCTCCTACTCAAAGAGGGAATTGTTAGCATATTCACTCCAGGGTGTAGAGCACTCCTAATTTCTAGCCATGGATCTGCAGTTGACAGCACACAGGCCACTTCTTGTTTCTATAAGGTTTTTAAAACAAACTTTTAATTTTGTTATGGTATATCATTTATCAACAATGTTGTATTAATTTCAGGTGAACAGGGAAGGGACTCAGCCATACACATACATATATCCATTCTCCCCCAAACTCCCCTCTCATCCAGGCTGCCACATAACAATGAGCAGAGTTTTCTGTGCTATACAGTAGGTCCTTGTTGGTTATCTATTTTACATATAGCAGGGTATACAATTCCATCCCAAACTCCCTAACTATCACTTCCCCTTATCCACCTCCTACCCTGGCAACCATAAGTTCCTTCTCTAAGTTTGTGAGTCTCTTCTGTTTTGTAAGTAAGTTCATTTGTATCATTTCTTTTTAGATTCCACATATAAGGGATGTCATATAATATTTCTCCTTCTCTGTCTGACAATCTCCAAATCCATCCATTTTGCTGCAAATGGCATTGTTTTATTCTTTTTAATGGCTGCATAGTATTCCTTTGTATATATGTACCATAACTTCTTTATCCACTCCTCTGTCAATGGATATTTAGTACAAATAAAGTCTTATTAGAACACATCCACCCTTTCATTTCACATGTTGTCCGGGGCTGCTTTTACCATATGCTGATGGCAGGGTTGAGTAATTGCAGTGAGGATGGCAAGTCCCACAAAGCAAAAATTATTGACTATTTGGCTCCCTGCAGCAAAAAGTTTGCCAACCCTTGACCTGTGCTGCTTGTCTGTTGGAGTCAGGACTCACTTACTGGAAACAGAAACCACCCTAGTTATTTCAGGCAGAAAGGGATTTCATGCAGGGAATCAGATACTTCTGAGAGCATTGCAAGGGGCAGGGAGCAGCAGACAGGAACCAAGACTTCCAGAACAACCCACAGATCTGACCCACTAGGGGAGTCCCTACCTTAGCTACACTCAGTGCAGTGAGCAGCCGGGACACAGTCAAGGATCAGGAAGCCATTTATGTTGCCCCAGAACTGCCTCGGGACAATTGTGAAATCAGTGACTATGCACTGGCCACAGGTGCAAAAAAACACAAAAACACAAGCAAAATGCCACCTTATCTTCCCTCTCATCATGCTTGCCAGTAGAAACAGCAGAAGCGGGGACTTCTCTCGTGGTCCAGTGGCTAAGACTCCTGGCTCCCAATGTAGGGGCCCAGATTCTATCCCCGGTCAGGGAACTAGATCCCACATGTTGCGACCGAAAGGTCCTGCGTGCCACAACTAAGACCTAGTGAGGCCAAATAAATACTTAAAAGAAGAAGATGAAGAAGAAGAAGGAATAGCAGGAGCATCAGGAGGCTAGCCTTTTCTAACAAATGCAGGTCTAACGTACATCCAGATTCCTCACATCAGAGAGCTAGGGGTTTTCACCCGTGGTGTAGGACACAGTGGGTGCTGAGTGTCCATCCAAAATGGGCTTTGCAGTGATAGAGTCAATTCCTAGGCAGGTTGATAAGAAGTCCAGGGTCCCTGAGGAGGAGAAAGGGGTCTGGGGCTCTCAAGGAGAAAAAGACAAAACGTTTTTTTTTTTTTCTACATTGCTTTGTCTTAATCAATATAACAATGTATCCTGCTTGAGGATATGTTTCTCCTTCTTGAGAACCTTCTGACTAAACCTATTATCTTAAAATGTATATTCTTGGAGTGGGTCTAGTAAGATTTTTACAACCTTGAGACATTCTTTTGGTTTATTTTAATAACCAATTTAAAAAAGTATATAGTTCCCTTTTCTAAGACTAGTGAGGAGGGCACTCTTTGTCCCCCTTCTGACGTCTATGTCAGAAGCTTTCTCTGTCCCTTTTTATACTTTAATAAAACTCTGCTACACAAAAGCTCTTGAGTGATCAAGCCTCGTCCCTGGTCCCAAAGCTAAATCTTCGGAGATCACGAGCCCAACATCATTCACCGTAAGCTATCATCAGGTGGCGCTAGCGGTAAAGACTCTGCCTGCCAAAGCAGCAAAGAGACATGAGTTCACTTCCTGGGTTGTGAAGATCCCCTGGAGGAGGGCATGGCAACTTGCTCCAGTATTCTCGCCTGGAGAACTCCGTGGACAGAGGAGCCTGGTAGGCTGCTGTCCTATGGGGTCGCAAAGAGTTGGACACCACTGTAGTGACTTAGCGTGCATGTCTACCCAAAACATCTACAGCAATGCTGATGAAACAAAGCACAAACCACATGGGTTCTCGTGAGAAGATGCCCAAATGAACTCAGATACTAACACGAGGCAGTCCCCTTCCTTCTGTCTCCTCCAAGAAAGTTTCCCAAACTTGTTCTGTGCCCACGATGCAATAGAAGGCACAAATGAAACTTGAAATGTGATGGACCAGAATGCCTCCCAAGAGTGGTGTCGGCAACACAAACTATTTCAGCAAAGATGCTGGTTTGACACCCTTTCCACAGTTTTCTTAACAGAACTGACAAACTATAGACACACAATTAATCACAGGTGGAAATTAAGTTATAGTCCAACATTTGGATTTAAATTCATGACTGCCATAATGCATGACTCACGAGCAACATCAGGGTAAGTGTGATCTTTCAGTTCAGTTCAGTCGCACAGTCATGTCCAACTCTTTGCGACCCCATGAACTGCAGCACGCCAGGCCTCTCTGTCCATCACCAACTCCCGGGGTCCACCCAAACCCATGTCCATCGAGTCGGTGATGCCATCCAACCATCTCATCCTCTGTTGTCCCCTTCTCCTTCTGCCCTCAATCCTACCCAGCATTAGGGTCCTTTCCAATGAGTCAACTCTTCGCATGAGGTGGCCAAAGTATTGAAGTTTCAGCTTCAACATTAGTCCTTCCAATGAACACCCAGGATTGATCTCCTTTAGGATGGATTGACTGGATCTCCTTGCAGTCCCAGGGACTCTCAAGAGTCTTCTCCAACACCACAGTTCAAAAGCATCAATTCTGTGGCGCTCAGCTTTCTTCACCGTCCAACTCTCACATCCATACATGACCACTGGAAAAACCATAGCCTTGACTAGACGGACTTTTGTTGGCAAAGTAATGTCTCTGCCTTTAAATATGCTATCTAGGTTGGCCATAACCTTCCTTCCAAGGAGTAAGCGTCTTTTAATTTCATGGCTGCAATCACCATCAGCAGTGATTTTGGAGCCCCCAAAAATAAAGTCTGACACTATTTCCCCATCTATTTGCCATGAAATGATGGGACCAGATGCCATGATCTTAGTTTTCTGAACGTTGAGCTTTAAGCCAACTTTTTCACTCTCCTCTTTAACTTTCATCAAGATGCTCTTTAGTTCTTCTTCACTTTCTGCCATAAGGGTGGTGTCATCTGCATATCTGAGGTTATTGATATTTCTCCCGGCAATCTTGATTCCAGCTTGTGCTTCTTCCAGCCCAGCGTTTTTCATGATGTACTCTGCATATAAGTTAAATAAGCAGGGTGACAATATACAGCCTTGACGTACTCCTTTTCCTATTTGGAACCAGTCTGTTGTTCCATGTCCATTCTAACTGTTGCTTCCTGACCTGCATACAGGTTTCTCAAGAGACAGGTCAGATGGTCTGGTATTCCCATCTCTTTCAGAATTGTCCACAGTTTATTGTGATCCACACACTCAAAGGCTTTGGCATAGTCAATAAAGCAGAAATAGATGTTTTTCTGGAACTCTCTTGCTTTTTCGATGATCCAGCAGATATTGGCAATTTGATCTCTGGTTCCTCTGTCTTTTCTAAAACAAGCTTGAACATCTGGAAGTTCACAGTTCATGTATTGCTGAAGCCTGGCTTGGAGAATTTTGAGCATTACTTTACTAGCATGTGAGATGAGTGCAATTGCGCGGTAGTTTGAGCATTCTTTGGCATTACCTTTCTTTGGGATTGGAACAAAAACTGACCTTTTCCAGTCCTGTGGCCACTGCTGAGTTTTCCAAATTTGCTGGCATATCGAGTGCAGCACTTTCACAGCATCACCTTTGAGGATTTGAAATAGCTCAACTGGAATTCCATCACTTCCACTAGCTTTGTTCGTAGTGATGCTTTGATTCAAGCTTAATGTTACCCTGTTTTGAAAGAACAGGGTAATAAAGCTATTCTTCAGTCTACCATCAATCTGAAAAACAAGGGACTCTCTTTCCACCAGTATCCTTGAATCCAAAGCATCTTATAGATGAATAAAACACCAAGTTTAGAAAACTATTGAGGCTGCTGCCCCCTAGAGGGAGTTCTCGGAACAGGAACTCTGAAGCCAAAGTAGTTTCCTATCCTATTGGTGACATGAAGTTAGATGATCACAGCTGCAAATATTCTTGGTTTAGCCTTGATCAAAATAAGATAAGAACTATTTGCCACAAGTTGTTAATCACTTGAGACAATAAAAAGCAACTGCTGCTGCTGTGCTATGTTCAGCTGTGTCGGACTCTGCAAAACCATGGACCGTAGCCCGCCAGATTCCTCTATATTTACATCTGTGTAGCACAGTCCATCTTCCTATAATGCTCCTTTATGAAAGAGTTCCTTTAAAAAAAACAGCAAAGGTGTTTAGTCAAAGAACTCCTTTAAAATAACATATTTTTTTCTATTTTCATCCCTTTCAATTGCATTTTGAAAGAAAATCTTTGAGGACCCGCTTACTTCTCAATCCCTCCAGTGGAAGTAATTACAGAACAATTGGTTCATACCTTTGTTGTATAATTTATCACAACCTCCCCCACATCAGAATTATATCTATGTTATATCTATCTATCCATGTTATATCTATGTGTCAGTTGGGTTCCATACCCTCTCCTTATGGACCTCGGAGAGGGCTCATCCTCCCCTGCTTCTGTTTAAATCCCTGTCAACCCCTAAACTCAGTTGTTTTGCACTGTGAGGTATAGGAACCTCACTGCCGGATGAATTAATTGATCATCTTGACGAGGCATCAATGGTGGTGGTGCTGACAATCCTCTATTCAATCAGAGCAATCTTCATCTCCCAGAATTTCTAAGTGATTCTTTTTACAGATTGAAAAGACAAGAAAAGTTGTAGTGAATGCTTAAGAAGCTGGAAATGCTGATTTTTATATCAAGAGGATTCTCAGAGGTGACCTTCCAAGGTCAAGGCGGAAATCCAGAGAAGGAACCAGATTTGCATGGCCAGGAGCCAGGGCCAGTTCACAGTTCAGCTGAGTCCCAGCCTGACCTGTGGTCACTTCTCCAGCCTCGATTATGTTGGCGTTGCTGAGATGAATGTGTACAGGTAGGTCTGCTAAGTGTTAGTCACTCAGTCGTGTCTGACTCTTTGTGACCCCATGGACTGCAGCCCGCCAGGTTCCTCTGTCCATGGGATTCTCCAGGCAAGGATACTGGAGTAGGTTGCCATATCCTTCTCCATGGGATCTTCCCAACCCAGGGACCGAACCCAGGTATCCTACATTGCAGGCAGACTTTATTGTCTGAAACCTAGGTGTCCATATCTAAGAAGGGGAGCCCCAGGCCCTGAGGATGGGCACTGCTGAATATGAATGTGCAGAATGCCTACAACGCACTCTGAAGGTGGGTGGTGATAGATTCCATGCTTTTAAATTCGTTAATTTACTTGTGGTTTTCTGGGTCTTCATCGCTGCCCGCGGGCTTTCTCTAATCGCTTCTTCTTGTACCGGCACCTCTTGCTGTGGAGCGTGGGCTCTATTGTGGGCTCAGTAGTTGTGGCTCACGGGCTTAGCTGCCCCAAGCATGTGGAGTCTTCCCGGACCAAGGAACCAACCCATGTCCCCTGCATTGGCTGGTGGATTCCTAACTACTGGACCACCAGGGTCTGATTCCATATTTTTGTAAATCTGAGGGTGTGGTTGTTGTTCTTTATTGTTGTGGAAATCTCAAAATGGTAACCTGCTGGCAAGAATCAGCTTGGACACAACTTTTCTTTGCCCTGGACATTTTTTTTTCCTTGACCCAACTTTTTCAAATCAGGAGAGTTCCTAAATAAATAAGGCTTTTGGTTTCTCTTTAGAAGTCAGGATGTCTGCCAACAAGGGCTCACATTTTGACATCTCGGCATGATTGCCAAGGTCAGCAGACCATGGCCCACCGGCCAAATCCAGTGCAAGACTTAGTATGTTAAATAAAGTTTTACCTGATTTCAGCCTCATCCATTTCTTTTCTGTTGTCTACTGCTGTTTTCCTGTGACAACTGCCAAATGGAGTAGTGGGTCAGAAAGCTTGAAATGTTTACCCTCTGGACTTTTACAAATGTTTGTGGAAACCTGGTCTCCAGATGTTAGGGCTGTACTTAGGTAGGAGATCTACCCTCTAGTTAGCCACAGTCCCCACCATTCCCAATTATCTCTCTGATGCTGACAAAGATGTCAATGGCCATTTATTACCATGCACTTTAAATTTTTTGTTATTTTGTTATTCTCTTGTAGGAGGGACACTTTCCCCTTGAGTCAATTATTTATCAAAATGAACAGCAAAAGATAAAACTGTTTTACAAAATAAAAGCAAGCATATAAAGCTATTTCATGACAGAGCTGAATAATAACACTAAATGTTAACACGCAAAAGATGTCTGTACTCAAAAAATAACTCATTTTGAGAATATTTCAGGGTGGCTTCCAATGCTTGCTGAAGCTTTCTGGCCCCTGAAAAACTGGTGGTTGCTTCTCTGTCTTTATATTAATTAACATCTACTAAACCTCAGTCCTTGCATCTCCCTAAGTGGTAGTGTAATGTTAGTCACTCAGTCATGTCTGTCCATGGGATTCTCCAGGCAAGAATACTGAAGTGGGTTATCATTTCCTCCTCCAGGCGATCTTCTCAAGCCAGGGATCAAGACTGAGTCTCTTTCGTCTCCAGCATTGCAGGCAGATTCTTCGTCATCTGAGCCACCAGGGAATCAAAGGTATTTAAGCATCTCCCTAAATCGGCCCTTATTTATAAAATTTTCCAGGATTCTTGGAATATTATCTCCATCCCAATCTATCACTAAGAGGATGTGGGGTGGAGTACAGATATTAAAACTAAGAAATTCTTTGCCAGGGAGCTTCAGAAAGCCCGTGGTTATTCTCCCCTGCAGACCCCAAGATGAATAGCGATGAACTCTGGGGCTGGGGAGCAAAGACTTTTCCCCATTCAGGCGCTCACACTGTGGACAAAACCTCCTGCGTCTGTGCCCTCCCGTCTCATCCCCACCCCCTCACTTCCGGAGGTGGAGTTTCGAGGGGCCTGGGCTCAAATTTGAAGAGTTGGTCCTTTCTGAAGGGAGGCGATGGAGGGAAAGGCGAAGGCAGCCACTTGATTCAGTGAGCATCCTCTCTGCCTCTTAGGGCCGCTCCCATGAGCAGGCGCACCGCGGGCACTGGCAGAGGGGCACGCAGACCCACACTGGGAGACCCGTCCTCCTGCCAAGGGGGCCGATTGGTGGCTGGCTTCCTTCCAGGCTGAGCGCGCCTGCCAGCTTCCTGTGTTAACAGCATCCTTGCCTGCAGCTCAGCTTCGGTCTGGGTGCAAAGAGCAGTTACCCATGAGGAGGGTCACTGGGGTGCAGGACTCCCCCAAGCATCCCCTCCCATATCCATTGATCACAGGGAGGAAGGAGGTCAGCAGGGTAGAAGTGGCCAAGCTGGGAGAGTTTGCCTGCAGCTGATCCCTTAAAGAAACCCACAGTGAGGCCCTCAAGATTTGTGTGTGTGTGTGTGTGGAGGGGTGTTTATTTTCTGTTTTTACTTTGCAGGACATGACGAATTTCCCCAGGTAGTATTTCTTTCCCTTCTATGGGTGAACAAGGAGGGATCCAGTAAACAAAATAGTACTGTCTTCTTGAGAAATCTGTAAGCAGGTCAGGAAGCAACAGTTAGAACTGGACATGGATCAACAGACTGGTTCCAAATAGGGAAAGGAGTATATTAAGTCTGTATATTGTCATCCTGCTTATTTAACTTATGTGCAGAGTACATCATGAGAAACACTGGGATGGATGAAGTGCAAGCTGGAATCAAGATTGCTGGGAGAAATATCAATAACCTCAGATATGCAGATGACACCCCCTTATGGCAGAAAGCAAAGAAGAACTAAAGAGCTTCTTGATGAAAGTGAAAGAGGAGAGTGAAAAAGTTGGCTTAAAGCTCAACATTCAGAAAACTAAGATCATGGCATCCATCACTTCATGGCAAATAGATGGGGAAACATTGGAAAGAGTGACAGAATTTATTTTTCTGGGCTCCAAAATCACTGCAGATGGTAACTGCAGCCATGAAATTAAAAGATGCTTGCTCCTTGGAAGAAAAGTTATGACCAACCTAGACAGCATATTAAAAAGCAGAGACATTACTTTGCCAACAAAGGTCCATCTAGTCAAAGCTATGGTTTTTCCAGTAGTCACGTATGGATGTGAGAGTTGGACTATAAAGAAAGCTGAGCACCGAAGAATTGATGCTTTTGAACTGTGGTGTTGGAGAAGACTCTTGAGAGTCCCTTGAACTGCAAGGAGATCCAACCAGTCCATCCTAAAGGAGATCAGTCCTGAATATTCATTGGAAGGACTGATGTTGAAGCTGAAACTCCAATACTTTGGCCACCTGATGTGAAGAACTGACTCATTAGAAAAACTCTAATGCTGGGAAAGAGTGAAGGCAGAAGGAGAAGGGGACAACAGGGGATGAGACGGTTGCATGGCATAATTGACTCAATGGACGTGAGTTTGAGTAAACTCTAGGAGTTGGCAATGGACAAGGAGGCCCGGCGTGCTGTAGTCCACGGGGTCACAAAGAGTCGGACATGACTGAGCAACTGAACTGAACTGAACTGAGTGTCTTCTTAAGAATTATCTGTCCAGAAAGAAAAGCTTCAGTCTTCCCTCTATGCGTCATAATAAATCTGGGGGAGATCTTCTGGGAGAAGGAATTGTAATTGGTGTGGCTGCTGCTGCTGCTGCTGCTAAGTCGCGTCAGTCATGTCCGACTCTGTGCGACCCCATAGACGGCAGCCCACCAGTCTCCTCCGTCCCTGGGATTCTCCAGGCAAGAATACTGGAGTGGGTTGCCATTTCCTCCTCCAGGGCATGAAAGTGAAAAGTGAATGTGAAGTCGCTCAGTCGTGTCTGACTCTTCGCGACCCCATGGGCTGCAGCCTACCAGGCTCCTCTGTCCATGGGGTTTCCCAGGCAAGAGTACTGGAGTGGGGTGCCATTGCCTTCTCCAATTGGTGTGGCTACATGGGGGCAAAGACAGGTGAGATAGAATAAGACAAAGTTGTGTCACACAGGTGGGATCATGAGTGCTTGGCAAGTTCCAATTATTTTTCTACAACGTTACATGGGATTTTTAAAAAATGATTTGTTTTTGATTGCACTGAGTCTTCGTTGCTCTCACCTGGGCTTTCTCTGGTTGCGGCGAGCGGGAGCTACTCTTCGCTGTGGTGCACAGGGTCCTCATTGCAGTGGCCTCTCTTGTTGTGGAGCGCGGGCTCTAGGCACATGGGCTTCAGTAACTGCAGCTCTTGGACTCAATAGTTGTGGCCTTCGGGCTCTAGAGCACAGACTCAGTAGTTGTGGCTCACAGGCTTAGTTGCCTTGTGGCATGTGGAATCTTCCCAGACCAGGAATTGAACCCCTGTCCCCTGCATTGGCAGGCAGATTCTTATCCACTGTACCACCAGGGAAATCCATACATGGGAATTTTAATAAACATTTTCATGGAGGGACTTCCCTGGTCATCCAGTGGTTAAAACTCAATGCTTCCACTTCAGGGGCACAGGTTTGATTCTTGTTCAGGGAACTATTAACAGATATCACATGCTGCACAGGGTGGCAAAAAAAAAATCTTAATGGAAATTTATTGGAATTTTGGATCCAATTTCCAGTAAACAAAAAGGAAGAAAAATAGAATAATGACCTATAAAAGGATCAGGCATCCTACCCACTAGAATGGCTATGATGGGAAAAAAAAAAAAAACAAAAGAGAAAAATAGCAAGTGTTGGAGAGGATGTGGGGAAATAGGAACCCCTGGGACTTTTGGTGGGAATGTAAATTGGTGCAGCCACTGTGGCAGACAGTATGGAGGGTCCTCAAAAATTAAACAGGGTTGCCATATGATACAGCAATTCTGTTTCTGAGTATATATGCACAAAAACTGAAAGCAGAGATTCAAGGGGATATTTGTTCATCAAGGTTCATAGCAGCATCACTCACAATAGCCACAAGCAAACCTAGTGTCCATCGATGGATGAATGGATAAGCAAAATATCGTCCATCCATACAATGGAGTATGACTCAACCTTAAAGACACCCTCAAGGTTCATTCATGCTGTACCATAGGTGTGCATGGGTGATTAGACAATCACAAAAAGCAAGTACTGTATGACTCCACTCATTTGGGGTCCTTAGTGTAGTCAAATTCACAGAGACAGGAGGTAAGATGGTATGTGCCAGGGGCTGGGGGAAAGGGCAGGGGGGCTGCTATTTAACATGGACAGAGTTTCCATTTGGGAAGATGAAAAGGTCTGGAGGTGATGGTCATGATGGTTGCAGGACAGTGTAAACACTCTTGAACTTAAAAATGATTAAAATGATGAAATTTACATGATGTATATTTTATTAAAAATTTTATTTGCAAAAAACGTGTCACAAGACAATGCTACTTTTGGATAATTTGCCATCATTATGAAGAATTTACTGTATCATTCCATCTCAGGTGCATCAGAAGGATTAAGAGACATAAACTACTATATGTAAAACAGATCAGCAACAAGGATACATTGTCCAGCACTGGGGGTTAGAGCCTGTGCACAGAGGATTATTTTAGTTATTATAAGATAATTATAATGACTTCTAATGGAATCTAATCTGTAAAAATACTCAACCACTATTTGCATGCCTGAAACTAATATAATATTATAAATTAATTATGCTTCAGTTAAAAAAGAGAAAGAAAAAGAAGATAATCTTCACATGCACTCACATACATAGTAGCAGCTTAATGCATTTTTTCTCTACTTATAGCCAACAAGAGAGGATGCAAGTATGTAAGTGCAGAGCACAGCACTGAGGAATGAACGGGGTTGGCTGAACCACCACGCCAGGAAGCATTTCTCTTGGGATGGATTAAAGAGTGAGGTTTAGAATACCTCTGATGAGGTTGTTGTTCCACAATTCATCACTCCATTCCTTTGGGACAGGGTATTTTTTATACCTCTTGCTCCTTTATTTCACCCGCCTCCCCCAGCCCCTGGCACCCACATTCCTACTTGTCTCTATGAATATGACTACACTACGTACCTCTCATGAGTGGAGGCACACAGTACTCATTTTTTGTGATTGTCTTATCACATATGCAGACCTATGGTACAACATGAATGAACCTTGAGGGTCCTTTTTAAAATCGAGTTCATATTCCATTTTATGAACTAACCATATTTGCTTATCCATTCATCCATGGTCTTGGTTATGTGACTTGCTTTAGTCAATGGAATGTGAGCAGATATGATGCAAGCAGAAGATTCATAGGGTCACACAGTTGGCATGTGCCCCTGCTTTCCTGCCACCCACTAGGAGAAGACAATGCCAGGGCTCATCCCAGGGAAGACCCAAATCCACAGCCTGCAGTCTGGGGCTCATCCCAGCCTAGCCTAACTGAGATTAGTCACCTCCCTATATGAGCAAGAAAAATGATATATGTTCTTAGAAATCAAAGAGATTTATTGCTTTGTTGTTACACAGCCCAAACTGACTGATACACTTCTTATAACACTAAGCAAAATCATAATATGTCACCATGCTCTGCACAATGTGGTCCTTGCGTAGGTCTCCAACTCATGCACTATTCTGCGACTCTATTGGCTTCTGCCTGTTACCTCAATTCACCAAATTCCTTTCTGCTTCTGGATCTGTGCACTTGCTGTTTCCTCCTCCCAGGAAAGCTTTTCCCTACATCTTGCCTTGACGAGCCCTTTCTTATGATCATAGGTCTCAGCTCAATCATCTTCCTCCTCTAAGAACTCTTCCATGACTCCTCTGTGTAATCATGCATCCTCTAGTTTCCCTCTGTCCACTGCTCCATTTCAGGTCCTTCATGGCTCTCATCACTACCAATCTTTAAAATGTATTCATGTATTTATTCTTTGTCATCTGTCTCCTCCCTACAGACTATAAGTATTCAGAGAGCATAACAGGGCTCTGTCTGATCCCTGATGCTATCTCCTGGGCCTGGCTCATAGTAGCTGCTCAATAAATTTATGTTCACCTGGACCTTGACTGATTTCCATCTCAAATTTCATAAGGAGAGGATGTGGTTATTACTCCCATACATATACCCACCAGGTCAACAAACATCCTAGTGCCTGTGCTCTTTTAAAGTCCAAAGAGAGAAGATTATAAAAAGAATCAAGATAAGGAGTTCCTTGGAGAGTTGCCATGAAGTATTCAGAAGAACTCACCCCATGAGATGGATGGGTGTGGAGTTCTGAAGGCAGGATGGGAACCTGCCTCCTGGCAGGTAAGGGCCTCTAGGTCTGTTTTCATGCAAACTGGTGAGTGACCTGGAATGAACTTCTCAGATCTCAGTCCTATTGGAGGGCTTTGATTGTTTGAGTCAGACAAGAAAAAAAGAATTTTATTATTATTTATTTATTTGTGGCTGTACTGGGTCTTCATTGTTGCATGGGCTTTTCTCTAGTTGTGGTGAGCGGGTGCTACTCTCTAGCTGGGGTGCACAGGCTTCTCATTATTGTGGCTTCTTTTGTTGTGGAACACAGGGTCTAGGGTGTGTGGGCTTCAGTAGTTGTGGTGCATGGGCTTAGTTGCTCTGTGGCGTGTGGGATCTTCCTGGGTCAGGGATTGAACCTGTGTCTCCTGCATTAGCAGGTGCATTCATTACCACCGAGCCACCAGGAAAGCCCCCCAAAATCCTTTCTTGATGGCAACCCAAGAGACAAGGCAGCCTTCAGACTGGGCATCTCACTGCACCTACCCCATCAGTGAGAAAACGTGAGACAGTCTCTCGGGAAGTCATAATCTAGTTAATAACATGCTTGCCTGATGCTATTCCTTTCATCTGAGCATCTCGGAGCATTTAGAAATATTAATGATTTAATGAGCGCCACTGGGATGGGAAGGCATTCTAAAGCAGCCTGTATCTTGATTCTACATCTGGGAACTGGCTTAATATGATCCATTATAATGACAGCCCGGCAGGAAAGGTGTTATTAGACTGTTTCACCGCTTTGGGGGAGGGAGACACAGGTGATGTTAATAACCATGTCACCTACTCTCTGCCTCACAGGGAACGTCGTACTGGTCAATATGTCATGGGAGTCCCTGGCTGGGGGGGCTCGGGAGTTAGGGTCGTGGCTTAAGAAAGAGAGAATCAGGACTTAGTGAAGTCCTGTGGGTAGCATCCAAGGGGTGATTGAAGTGAACAGCAGAACAAAAGCAGCTCATTCACTCCATAAGGATGTGCTGAACAAGAGACACAGAACCCAAATTAAAAGTGGGCAAAGGAATTGAATAAGCTTCTCTCCAGTGAACATGGACAAATGGCCAATAAGCACATGAAAAGATGCTCAGCATCATTAAGTCATCAAAGAAATACGAATCAAAACCATTGATTAACCACTGATTACAGCTGCACTCCATTGTTGTTGAATCATCCCGAAACACTCCCTGACTCTGTCTGTGGAAAAATTGTCTTCCACAAAACTGGTTCCTGGTTCCAAAAAGTTTGGGGACTGCTGCACTAGGACATCTATAATTTTTTTTTTCTTTTTTGCTGCATTGCATGGCGTGTGGCATCTTAGTTCCCTGACCAGGGATGGAACCCGAAGTGGAAGTGCAGAGTCTTAACCACTGGACATCCAGGGAAAGTGAAAGTGTTAGTCGCTCAGTTATGTCCAATTCTTTTCGACCCCACTGAGTGTAGCCCATCAGGTTCCTCTGTCCATGGGATTCTCCAGGCAAGAATACTGGAGCGGGTTGCCTTTCCCTTCTCCAGGGGATCTTCCCAACCCAGGGATTGAACCCAGGTCTCCTGTATTGCAGGCGGATTCTTTACCATCTGAGCCATCGGGGAAGTTCCTATAATTTTTTTTTAAGAAAAATAAGAAGCGTTGGGAGAAGGTTCTGGAGAAATTAGAAGCCTCCTATGGCTGGTGGGAAGGGAGAAGGAGCAGTCGTCTTGGAATGTAGTTGGTGGTTTCTTACAAACTTAAACACAGAATTATCATCGGACCCCAAGACTCCATTCCCAGGTATAATCCTCTCAAATTGAAAACAGGTACTCACGGAAATGCGCACACCCACATGTTCACAGCAACACTTCACCACAGTCGAAAAGTGGAAACAATTTGTGTTATAAACAGTGATGTACTCCTACAATGGGACTTTATTTAACTGGAGGAAGGAATGTTGTCCTGATACTTGCTATGTGATGGATAAACCTTGAAAACATTATGTTAAGAGGAAAAAGCCAGATGCAAAAGGCCACCTATTGTATGATTCCATTTATATGGAGTGTCCGGGATCACTTAATCCACAGAGACGGAAAGCAGATGAGCGGTTGCCGGGGGCTGGGAGCAGAGGGCAGTGGGGAGTGGCTGCTTATGGTTCGGAGGTCTCCTTTAAGGATGGGGATAATGTTTTGGAAATAGTCAGCGATGGCAGTTGTAAATGTACTGGATGCCACTAAATTGTTCACTTTAAAATAGTGAATTTCACATTACACGGTTTCCATTCCATTCTTCAGAAAAGACAGCATTGAGCTCCTTTACAATAAAAACTGTAACAGCTGGCATTTATGGGCACTGACCACGGGCCAGGCTCCATCCTGGGCTAGGGAAGTGCACTTAAGCCTCACCCCAGCCTCAGGCGAGGGGTCTCCTGTCTGTTCCACTTACAGATGAGTGCGTAGGGGCTCATGGTATTAATAAGACGCCCAAAGTTAATGAGTGGTGCAGCCTAGATGGTCCCAGGCATCTAAAAGCCAGAGGTCCTACACTGACGCTGTGACCTCTGCCGGATGGGCTCCGGGCACTGGAAATTCACCAGGACGACAGCGACTTGATGGCTCTTTTTGAGTTCCTTCCATCAGAGAGATGGCGGGGCAGAAAGTGAACTAGTCAGTCACCCTCCACGGGTCAGCCCTGGGGTGTAGGGGAAGAAGGGGAGGAGCCCCAGATGACTGTGGCCCCCTGGGGGGCTCCCCTTTGGTCTCCACTTGGGCTGAACCCCAGATGCGGAGATGCTATTCTATGGGGTGGGGACTAGTGGACCCGCAGATGGCACTCGACACACACAGAGACCCGGGGGCTGAAAGGAGCCCAGCAGACTTGGGGAAACGAAGAAAAGACCAGCAGCAGGGGCTGGGCCACCCAGCCTGCGGAGGTGGGTGAGGGGAATTGGGTCCACAGGCCTTTGGACCAGGCGGATCAACAACTGAAGAATCAGAGGTCCTATTTGGAGCCGGGGGTGCAGGGGGTCTGCTGACTTCAGAGGATGGACAGACAGCTGCTCTTTCCCACTTGCCTGCTTGCCTGGGGGACTCAGTCTGTCAGGGCAGATGGTTGGCTGATGGTTGTGCGCCCAGGCTTCCCCGAGGGGAGTTAATGGTACCCAGACCTCCAGACATTGATCCACAGGGATCCTCCCCAAATGGTTCGCAGTGTCCGCTCATTAACAGACTCAAGAATAGCCTGGTCCCCCTGGAAGGAATGGGGAAGCAGAGAAGGTGGAAGAAGCCGGTGGGAGGGGCAGGTTGAGAGAGTCAGTTGGGAACCTGGCAGCAAACAGGCGGGTGCCTGGCCAGCCCGGCATTGGATCGGAACCTCCATCAGGCTGGGGCCCCGGGGAGCTCTCCCCCTGCAAACCAGGCATCCCTTTAGATCCTGAGTTCCAAGCCTCCAGCCCCTGGAGCAAGCCTGGAGTACAACCGCGTTTCACACTCACTGTACTCACTCTTGTAAAGGAAAACACTAACCAGGGCTCCACTGGAAGCACACTTCCTCAGTCACAACCAGAGGCCGGCGGGGGACTCAGGAGTCTGGTGAAAATGAAAAGAAGCATTCTATGAGAGTTAATTGTTTTCAATGAAATTTATAAGAATAGGATGTTGTAACTTTCACTGCCTGTAAATTGTATGCTACACACTTATTACATCTGTAAAAGTATTATTTATGTGTATAATGTGTATATGCATAATGTATATAGCATATATAAATGTATCTATATATGTGTGTAAAATACACACAAATATGATTGTGTATACACACACACAGGGGCTTCTCTAGTGGTTCAGATGGTAAAGAAATTGCGTGAAATTCAGGAGACGTGTTCAATCCTTGGGTGGGGAAGATCCCCTGGAGTAGGGAATGGCCACCCACTCTAGTATTCTTGCTTGGAGAATCCCATGGACAGGAACCTGGTGGGCTACAGTCTATGGGGTCGCAAAGAGTCAGACATGAATGAGCAACTAACACTTTCACTTCTCTCTCTCTCTCTCTCTCACACACACACACACACATAAATATATCCATATATATATTATTTCCCCCAGAGAGCCTGTTACTAAGCATTTTCCAGCAAGAATATTGCACAATGACCCCGGCCTTCATGGAATTCACAGAATTTTCATTCTGGTGTCAAATACAGGGCGACAGCCTAGGGGCAATGGAAGAAAATTCAGTCTAAAGAAAAACATGTGGATGTGAACCTGATGGAGAAAGTTAGAGAGAAAAAGCAGTTAGTATCAGAATCCCTGGGTTGCCGTCCTGACTTTGCAGTCAACCCAACAGTGTGAGCTTAGGCAACTTACTGGATCTCTCTAGGACTCAGTTTCCTCATCTGTAAAATGGGAGTGTGAATGTAACCACTCAGAGTCCTCATAAAGATGAACAGTCATTAAAACTAAGAACCTGACTCTGAACTCAGTGTGGCAGATGAACTCGTTGTCTTCTATGAGGCAGAGAGAGGCAAGGACAATTTGTCTCCAGGACACAGAACTACTGAAGAGAGGATTTAGGCTCTGTCCCAGAGTCAGCACACACACCCTAGATCTCTGTGTTCAGCTGCCTGGGAACATGCCCAGCTCAGAACAGGTCTGATAAACATGCCTGTTCACTTTCTCTGAACTCTGCCACTTGCCTCCTAAACATGAAACCCACAAAAACACAGATAAACGTGGCTCATTGGAGGTCCAAGAAGATGCCAGCAGCCTCCTGGGAGAGCCCACAGCCAGAGGAAGAGGATTTTCCCACCAGGGATGGCAAGGAGAGGGCTTCCAGGTGGCGCCAATGCTAAAGAACCTGCCTGCCAATACAGGAGATGGAAGAGATGGGGGTTCGATCCCTGGGTCCGGAAGATCCCCTGGAAGAGGGCATGACAACCCACTCCAGTATTCTTGCCCGGAGAACCCCACGGACAGAGGATGCTGGCGGGGCTACAGTCTATAGGGTTGCAAAGAACCGGACGCGACTGAAGCGACTTAGCATGCAGGCAGGCATGCATGGCACGGAGAGCGTCGTCTGCTCTGTCCTCTGGCAGTGTCTCAAACAGACCACCAGGTGGCAGCATTTGCACGAGTTACACAAAAGTTGGCAGCGGGAGCCACAGCAGAAACTTCTGAAACTTGCTTTTCCCCACTCTGCTCCCTTTGTTCCCTAAACCAGACTCTGGAAGCTTACCAAACCCTGGTGCTCAGCGTCCCATTCTGTGACGCCCAGACAAGCTCCTCTAGTCCCTTGCTGTCTCCACCCTCAGAGGTCTCCTCTGTACTCCCATCTCTGCTGACTCACCCCAGCCCAGGAATCCCTTCCACCCAACAGCTGGCTCCAAAGGAAGACTAGAGCCTGATGTCCAGGGTTACCAGTGCCCAAGAGAAGCATCTGCAGCAGAGCCAGACGTGCCAGAAAGACCTAGAGGGGCTGTTGTTAGGAGATCACCCATCCCCACATGACCTCCCATGTACACACATGTGCCTGTACACGCATGCGCACAATGCATGTTCACACACATGCACATGTACGCACGTGCAGATCACACACATGCACCCACTCTTATAGGTGCATACACGCTTGCACACAATGCACACATGAATGCTCATATACACGTTCACACTTGACAGGCACGCATGCACATACAACACAAGGACACAGATGGACACAAGGCACACAGGCATCATATGCGCACACACACACACAAAGCCTCCTAAACAGCGGGCAGAACCTACAGAGTTGAATAAACAATTTTTTTCTAGTCTCAACAGGTGAGAATGACTACTTATTATGTAAGGGTGCAATCTCTGTCTTTAAGAAATAGCATTAGTCGTGCAACTGTTGGAAAAGATCCACAGTGAGTAGACACTACTATATGCAAAGTCAGCTTTTCATTTATTTTTGGTTTTGTTTTCAGTGGTGAACTCCATTTGTTGTTAGGTGTAGTAGATGAATGTGGTTTTATCACAGCATTTTCCAAACATAAGCTCCACTTATTTTAAGCTGATAGGAAGCTACCTATTCTAGAACATAACTAAGTGTTTATTTTCCAGGTAAAACCTAATTTTGCAATTTAAAACATTAAGTACCATATATTTTTAGTTAGACAATTAGGATATAGTTGTAAAATGCAGTCAAAACCATCACTTCTTCCACAGTTACATTAGGAAAAGAATTTGTCAGATGCCCAATTAATTGAGTGAATGGAGACCTCCATGGGATCACCGTGGCTGCTCCCCCTCCTCCCCAGGGCCTTTGAACCTGCCCTTTTCTGGCCTGTTTACTACCTTCTCACCTGGCAAATTCTATTAGACCAGCTCTGGCAATGTTGGTTCTGCAGGATGCACTTACCCACAGATGCTTCTATTGTGGTCCACGGAGTGCTAACAGTTGTGTGCGTTGTCAACAGTTACAAGCTGGGAGATTCCACACACACTCACCAAAGTCCTGTGGTCTGGGAAAATCAGAGACCTGGTGAGATGAGCTGGTGTCCCACCACCCAGCAGTGGAGCGAGCTGAGCAGAGGCCGTCTCTCTGGACAAGGGCTCACCTTTTCCCCCAGGATATGAGCCCTTCGTCCTACTGTACTTCATCTGTAGGAGTTCATACCTGCTTGTTGCCTGCAAGCTTCTGAATTTGCAGCTCCTGGTTGCCACCTTACTTTCTCTTCCGGGAAGCCCACCATGAACATGTACTCCAGTGAGCTTTTTTTTTTCCGTCAAAGAAAAGTTTTGTTTACACAGGCAAACCTTGGAGATACTGGAGATTCATTTTCAGTCTACTGCAGTAAACTGAGTCACGCATTTTTTTGGTTTTCCTGTGCTTGTCAAACTTGTGTTTACACTAGACTGTAGTGTAACAGTCCTATATCTTGGGCTTCCCTGGTGGCTCAGATGGTAAAGAATCCCCCTGCAACTCAGGAGACTTGGGTTCAATCCCTGAGTTGGGAAAATCCCCTGGAGGCGGGCGTGGCAACCCACTCCAGTATTCTAGCCTGGAGAATCCCCATGGACAGAGTAGCCTGGCAGACTATGGTCCATGAGGTTGCAAAGAGTCAGACACGACTGAGCGACTAAGCACAGCCAAGCACAGTATGGCAGAGCCCTATATCTTACAAAAACAGTGCACATTCCTTAATTTAAAAATCACTTATCACTAAAAAATGCTAACTATTCTCTGAATCTTCAACTAGTTATAGTAATCACGCTGATCACAGATCGGTGTCATGAAAGTTTAAAATACTGAGAGAATCACCAAAAATGTGACAAAGACATGAAGTGAGCAGAAGCTGTTAGAGATATGGCACCAATAAACTTTTCAATGTAGAGGTGGTCACAGACCTTCAGTTTGTAAAAAACACGCTATTTGTGAAATTCACCAAGTGAGGTCTGCCTGTATTTCCTTTTCGTTTTCTACAAAGGGGACTAGTGTAATGCTGTTAACAACAGCATCAATCCCCTGCCTACCTGACTCCTGTTTCCCTTCTAGGACCTGGCAAAGCAGAGGACTAGCCTAGTCACAGCAGGGAACATCCGGGAGAACCCACACCTCCCAGGCTCTGTTCTAAGTCCTTTCCGAAAGTGGGAAAGTTTACAGAGAAGGGGACAGAGTTCAGAGAGGTTAAGTGACCTGGCAAAGCCACAGGGCTCTGAGCTATTGCCTTATCTGGCTCTTTGCTGACCTCAGGTGCACCTGGGGGCTACAGTCCACTCCAGTATTCTTGCCTGGAGAATCCCATGGACAGAGGAGCCTGGCTGGCTACAGGCTTATTGGACATAACTGAAATAACTTAGCACGCACACAAGTGGTGTAAATATTCCCACCATGGCCAATTTCAGTCTAACCGCTGAGATATCACTGAATGAGAATTAGGAAGAGGTTTTCAAAAGCACAGCTTCAGCTTTAATTTCACCACACGAATTCAATGGACAGAAATCACCTCGAGAGAGCAGATAGTAGGAAAACATAGCAAAATAGCTAGGAGCTGATAAGTTTCGATATTGGTCACCTTCAGTGAAAACAGAATTCATTTAATTATAAGTTAATATCATTGTTTTTTAATGAGATGTTGTCTTTTTCCGCTTCTGCTTTTAAAAAATATTTTTCATTTATATTTTATTGCCTTTTTAAAAAATATTTATTTGGCTGTGCCAGGTCTTAGTTGCAGCTGATGGGGTCTAGTTCTCTGAACAGGGATGAAGCCTAGGCCCCCCCCCACTGGGAGTGTGGAGTCTTAGCTTTGGACTGCCATGGAAGTCCTCCTTGTTTTTAATTAATAAGAACTGTGTTTAACCAGTAAATACTAAAGGAAATCAGTTCTGAATATTTATTGGAAGGACTGATGCTGATGCTGAAACTCCAATACTTTGGCCACCTGATGTGAAGAACTGATTCCCCCCCCCCACCCCCTGGTGCTGGGAACGATTGAAGGCAGGAGGAGAAGGGGACAACAGGGGATGAGATGGTTGGAGGCCATCACTGACTCAATGGACGTGAGTTTGAGCAAACTCCGGGAGTTGGTGATGGACAGGGAAGCCTGGCGTGCTTCAGAGCATGGGGTCACAAAGAGAGTGGACATGACAGAGCGACTGAACTGAACTAAACTGTGCTTAACAAATGGAGTGCAATATTCCTGAAAATGTGTCTGGTGGTTCTTGGAACTGCTCTGAGCAGTCTCCAGAGCCCCCCAGACTGATTCATGCTGCATCCTTGGCTCCCATCCAGCATCTCTCCCCCCCCCCCCCCTCCATTAACCCATGGCCATTCTCCCCCCCCCCCCCCCCAGAGCATCCCAAGTGAGCCCACGTGCCTCAAAACCCGCCCTTCTCTCAGAAGCTCAGAGAATGTTACCATCGAAAAGAGCCACAAAGTAATCTGGTCCTGTACTTAAAAGAGTGATTCACAGAAAACCAAGGGTGTGCTGGAACTGCTGGAGAAGACGAGGAACCCTCACCCCAAGGGGGGCGATTCCAATACATCCACTTCCTGTGCTGGAGTTCTGGGCTGAGAGACACATGCATAGTGTGTGTGCGTGCTCCCCCCCCCCCCCCGTGCTCAGTTAGGGGTGTGTGCCCCCTCAGTCAGGGCCCCCCGTGCTCAGTTTAGGGTGTGCCCCCTCAGTTAACCCCCACGCATGCTCCCCCCCCCCCCCCCCCCCCTCCCCCCCCCCCCCCCCCCCTCCCCCCCCCCCCCCCCCCCCCCTCAGTTAGGGTGTGTGCATGCTCAGTTAGGGTGTGTGCATGCTCAGGGTGTGTGCATGCTCAGTTAGGATGTGTGCGTGCTCAGTTAGGGTGTGCGGGCTCAGTTAGGGTGTGTGCGCGCTCAGTCAGGGTGTGTGCGTGCTCAGTTACGGTGTGCATGCTCAGTTAGGGTGTGCATGCTCAGTTAGGGTGTGTGCGTGCTCACCCCCCCCCCCCCCGTGCTCCCCCCCCCCCCCCCCCCCCCAGTTAGGGTGTGTGCGTGCTCAGTTAGGGTGTGTGCGTGCTCCCAAACCCCCCCCCTCAGTTAGGATGTGTGCGTGCTCAGTTAGGGTGTGCGGGCTCCCCCCCCCCCCCCCCCGTGCTCAGTCCTGTCCGATTCTTTGAGACCTCATCCCCCCCCCCCCCCCCCCCCCCCCCCCCCCCCCCCCCCCCCCCCCCCCCCCCCCCCCCCCCACACCCCCCCCCCCCCCCCACCCCCCCCCCCCACCCCCCCCACCCCCCCCCCCCCCCACACACCCCCCACACATCCGTGATGGGTGGTCCGTCCTTGGGGGCATCTTTTGTGGCTGGGGTTGAATGCAGGGGCAGAGAAGGGATGAGGGCCGAGGAAGATGAAGGAACCGGAGACCTTGAGAGAAAAAGAAGCTCCCAAGGTACCACCCCCACCCAAAGTCACCAGCAAGACATTCATATCAGCATTTCCAAGGAGACATTCTGTCAAGGACACGGGCGTGCAGGCCTGTCTTGCTCCTGCCATGGGCTGAAGCAGGCAAGGCAAGAAAGTGGGAATTTCTAAGGCCTGGATCCCTCCAGGTAGTGTCTGAATTGACCTGGACTCCAGAACAAGGTAGATGAGGAGCAGGAAAGGCATGGCCCCCATCAGCCATGTGTCTTCGGGCAGGGATTCATGGCTGAGGTCTGCGCTCCCAGGGACCAGTTGGAAGGCACAGCCACAGATCCAAGGACGGCTCCAGCCTCCCTGGAAGCTAGTGGAGAAGCTTCCAAGGGCTTCGTGAAAAAGGCAGAAAGTTCAAGATCCTTTTAATGAGTTTACTCAGCCTGTGGAATATCAAGTATTGTTTTCCTAAGACTGGAAAGAAAGGGTCAACAGCCGGCCCCCTCCTGGGCAGCCCAGCTGGTTTGTCCTCAATTTGCTCAGGCCTCCAAAGAGCTCACCGTCATCAAAGGCCTCTCGCACCTGAGGCCCCATCACCCCGCCGCCTGCAACACAGGGTTGGGTAATCCGCTCAAATCCCCAGGCCAAACACTGGCACCAAACAGCCCTGCCCCAGTGTTGCTTTGAACTTATCCCGGGAGGCGTTCTGGTTTAAGCAGGATGGTTTTTGAAGAGGAAGTCCCTGTCCGTCTTCTGGGGGCCGGTCGGGAGGATGGACCCGGGCGGGGCTGAGGTGTGGATTGGCCTGGTCGGTCCCTCATTCTCTGTGGACTGCCCACCAGCCCCCCTTCCTCAGGCTGCTTTATCCCTTTAAGGCTTTTTGTAATGTTGAATTTTTAAAAACAGTTTTATTCTTTATTCATTTTTGGCTTGCGGCGAGTGAGGGCTACTCTTCTTTGCGGTGCACGGGCTTCTCATTGCGGCGGCTTCTCTTGCTGCGGAGCGCGGGCTCTTGGCGTGCAGGCTTTAGTAGTGGTGGCACATGGGCTCTAGAGTTGTGATTCCCGGGCTCTAGAGCACAGGCTCAATAGTTGTGGTACACAGGCTTAGATGCTCTGAGGCATGTGGAATCTTCCCAGACCAGGGATCGAACCCTTGTGTCCTGCACTGGCAGGCAGATTCTTTACCATTCAGTCACCAAGGAAGCCCCTGTAATGTGGAATGTTGACATACTTTCAGTTTAGGGAAAAATTGTAAGAACCGCACAGAGAATTTCTGGATACGCTTTATTCAGGTACGCTACACAGTAACATCTTAACATCTTACTACATTTTCTCTCTCTCTTCCACACACACACACACACACACACATGCTTAGTCACTCAGTCCTGTCCAACTTTTTGTGACCCCATGGACTGTAGCCCACCAGACTCCTCTGTCCATGGGATTTTTCTGACAACAATACTGGAGTATTCAAGTATACTGGTTGTCATTTCCTCCTCTAGGGGAGCTTCCTGACCCAGGTATCGAAACTACATCCCGTGTGTCTCCTGCATTGCAGGTGGATTCTTTACTCTCTGAGCTATCAGGAAGCCTATCTATCCATCTGCCTATATATATATATATATATACACACATGTGTACGTATATATACATGTATATATACACTATATATGTATATATTATACTATACATAGTATGTGTATATATATAGTATACTATATATATGTATGTCTGTGTGTGTGTGTGTGTGTGTATACAGTTTTCCTTAAGCTTTTGAAAAATGAATCGCTAATGATATAAAGTGAAATCTTTCCAGGCACAGGTGGTCCTGCTTGGCCACACCCCCTCCCCCTTGGTCCCCCTGCCCCCTCCCCAAAGGAGCTTTCTGTCCCTCTGCGTGCGAGTGGTACATGTGACTGGAGTGATACAGCTGACCTTCTTGTTCCTTGTTTCCATCCGTCTGCACCGTGTTGTTCTACATCCTGCAACTTGTTTCATTCACTCAACGATTTATCTCAGAGATCTCGCCAAACTGGTATGTAAAGTCTGCATCATTCTTTTTTAACTGGTGCCATTTCTTTTTTCTCATCGGATTGGCCAAAAAATTAAAGTTTGATACTATCAAGTATGAGGGAACGTGTTGGGGAGACATTCTCATTGGTGGGAGGGTAAATCAGCCAGAGCTGCTTTAGGGCAACTTGGCAAATCTACTGAAATTCAGAGTATGTCTGCTGTCTGACCCACGACTGTAGCTCTCTGGGTCTGAGAGATGCAGGCGCTGGCTCATAGGAGCACACAACAGTGCTCGCCCACAGCCTGGCTGCCTGCCAGCTTGGACGATGAATCACACTTCAACAGGGGATGACAGGGGCGGGGGGAGCCACGGCCAAAGTAGTTCTCTGCCCCGGGTGCCCATGAGGACCCCGTGGAGATGATTTCACAAGAGAACATACTCGGGTCACATCTCCAAAAATTCAGTTTCACTTGGTTTTTGGTGGGATTTGGGTATCAGTATTTTTTAAAGGCTCTTAGGTATTTCTACTGTTCAGCCAGAATGGTGAACCACTGAGGTCTTCAAACCCAGAAAGAGGTCTGCAACGAGCTCAATGTGTAGCTTCCTTGTTGGCCTGCAGAAGGCGCAGATGAGCAAGAAAAGCTAGAGTCACTTGACTTTTTTCATTACTCTGGCACCGCTTCTATACTGGATGGTGCACCTCATGTACTGAGAACGGTTCAGATTCCTTGGTTTAGTCCAAATCCCCACTGACCACAGACCAGTGCAGAGTCTTCTGCTGGATCTTCAGCTATGTCCCGTTGAGCAGGTTGTATACTGCACAAAGATAATGATGATGGTGATGATGGTGGTGATGGTGATGGTGGTGGTTGTGATGATGGTGATGGTGATTATGGTGATGATGGTGGTGATGATGGTGATGGTGGTGGTGGTGGTGATGATGGTTGGTGATGATTATGGTGAAGATGGTGGTGGTGATGGTGATGGTGGTGATGGTGATGATGGTGAGGATGTTGGTGGTGATGGTGATGATCCCTCTGGTAGCCAGAGTGTATGCCTTCAGTATGTGACCAGACCTAGGGGTGACTTCAGGCACCCATCTTCCTGACTATGGGAAAGGTGACAGTCTCCAGGTGGGTCCGTGCTGCAGCTCTGCAGGAAACCACCCACTAGGCCTTCCAATGAGTTTGCAAGAGCCCAGTCTCCTGTGTTCAATCCCTTCCTGCTCAAGATATCTGGAGGTGTTTCCATTCCCAGTGATGGAATCCAGACTGGTAAACTTCCTCTCCCACTTCCCACATCTCAGCCTTACTGACACTGGTCTCACACTTTCTCCGCTAACGCGGCATCCCCCCAAGGCAGGCCTGTGTTACTCCTTCCTGGAAATCCCACAACAGCAGTCTCTGGAGTCACCTTGCCTCTGGTTCTTCACATTTTAATCCAGCCCCTGAAAGGCCTCAGAAACCCCATGATTTCCCTCCTCTGATTAGGCTCACAGTTGCTGAGGAAGAAAACACTTGAAAAGATTTAAACATTTAAAGAATTGACTTATCTTCAAAACCCATGGCTGATGTTTGTTATCACCTGTTGAGCTTCATCTTAAGACCTTACTTCACTGCATTGTCTTAAGAACCTTTTGGGGTAGGTACAAGTATGATCCCCCTTCTTATGAGGAATCTGAGAAACAGAAGAGATAAGTGATGAGACTTCTCAGATATTTAGGGGAGAGTGGGGCCTAGGAGTCAAGGTCAGACTTTGTCACAGCAGAGAAAGGAATTCATCCTATATCATGATCCACATGCATCAAATGAAACAGACACCTCATCAGCTGTTACACTTGGCAAGTATTATGCACTACAATATTTTCTGATCAATTCTCTTCTGTCGTATTGATCTTATTCTAATTTATTTTATTCAATCCTGTTCTATTTTTTAAAATCTGTTCTATTAATGTGCCGTGGACTCTGATACTGTCTGTTCTATTCCAACTTTTTATTCCATCCTCTTTTCATCACTTTAATTCTTTTCTTTAAAATTTTTGCTAAGCCACATGACATGTAGGATCTTAAGTTCCCCAGCCAGAGATCAAATCTGCAACCCCTTCAGTGGGAGTGCAGAGTCTTAACCACTAGACTGCCAGTAAATTCTCATTCTTTCCTTCTTAACTAGATTCTACGAGAAGTAAGACCTGGCCCTAGCCTCCGCTATACATAAATAATTAACTTAACCTAGGCATCTCCAAGGGTAGTATTGCATCCTTGAGAGAATTGAGGAAATGTTTACAGATCATTTTGATGTTCCTGGATCAGATAAGAGGCCCTGGTGGAGTCCAAAGTGGTTTTACACCACTGCTGGGTCACTCATTCCATCTGCCCTTCGGCCTCTTAGGCGCATAGGAGAGTCACACCCTGGCAGGGCTGACAAGGTTTTTGCAACCCTGAACATTTGTTTGCTTTTTTTTTTAATGTACCAGGAGTTCCCTCAATTGATTGGCCCCCCACATCTCTCAATCTTCAAGATGTCCGACCCCTCTGTAAACATTTTCCATGGCTCCCTGCCCCTTATAAAGCACAGTCCCTGCATTTTGATATGTAGATGCTTCATGGCTCGATTTCTAGCTGCCGTCCAGCCTGGTGATACCTCGCTGCACCCACCCCTCCTTTCTGTCCTCTGACCACACTGCTGCCTCTGCCAGACTTCCCTCAGGGACTGCACCTGGCCTTCCAGGCCTGGCTCTGGTAGCCCTTCTCTCCACACTCTTCATTCCCCCAGGGGGAAGGGGCGGCCATCTGTCCGTCCTTCTGAAGCTGTTTAAGCATCAACTCGAGGTCGAGTGTGCCAGACCTGGTGCTAGGCAATGGAGACGCAGGAATGAAAAAAAAGAAGGGACTCCAAATTTACCTCTCAGACTTATTTGTGCAGCTGCTCCCTTGATATCCCCACTGAGATGCCTAATATGCCTCTCAAACTTTACATGTCCCCCAAAACTCATCATATTCCCCTTTCCCCTCTCTCCATCCCCATCCTAGAACCAGTAACCTGGTCCTTCCCTTAGCTTGGCCCCCAAACCCCAGCATCATCCACCTCACTCCCTCTCATGCACTCATGGAATCCATCAGCAGATTTTCAGATTACACCCAGCCTTCTGCCATACTTGCCTTCTGCCACCAATGGTCTAGCCTCGGGGCCTCTCCCCAGCCTTTGCCCAAGTCCTAACCAGGTACCCTGCTTCCTCTCTATTTCTTTCCAACACAGTAGCTACAGTGCTCCTACTATGATGCAAACTAGAAAATGCCACTTCTCCACTCAAAACCCTTCCACACTCAAACGCGTGCACACATGTGTTCAGAGCAGCAATGTTCACAGTAGCTAAAGGATGCAAATTGCCTGTGTCCATCAACAGATGAATGAATAAGCAGAGTCCGTATATTCCCATGGTGGAATATTATTCAGCCATAAAAAGGAACAAATGACTGATTTCCTTGACAACATGGATGAACCTCAAAAACATGATGCTAATGAAAGCAGCCAGTCACAGACAGTTGCATATTATATGATTCCATTTGTATGAAATATCCAGAATAGGTGAATCCATGGAGACAGCAGGTTGACAGTGACTGGCATCTGGGGGAGGAGGCATCCAAAGGAACTGTTTAATATGTGCAGTTTCCCTTGAAGATGATGGTAATGCTTTGGAACTAAAGTGGTGGTTGCACGACATTGTGAATATACTAAATACCAACGAACTGTTTCCTTTAAAATGGTTAATTTCATGCTATATGAATCTCACCTCAATAAATTATTATTTAAAAAAAAATCCTCAATGGCTCTCTATTGATCCAGAGAGAAGTTCAAATCCTGACAGTGCTCACAGGCTCTGGGCCTCGGGGCTGAGGCCCTTGCCTCTTGCTTTGGGCCTTTGTCCACTCCCCATCCCTCCATTCCCCTCTTGATGCAGTAGCCTCCACTCCTCCAAGAGGCCGGGCATGCTCCCTGCAGAGGGCACCGCATTCCTCTTTCATTTTTCTGGACTCTCTTGTATGAGCCCTGCTTAAGATTCCCCTCACCCCTGGTGGGTCTGTACTGATGTCTCTCTTTCTCCAGCCACCATGCTAAAAATGACAGCTTCCCATCTGCTCCCCGCCAAGCCCTCCTCCTCACTAAAGACATGATGCTCTTTTCTCATATCTCTTGTTGACAGTCTCTCCCACCCAACCAGTGCTTCTGAGAAGGCAGTGAGTTTTGTCTGGGATTTTTGTTTTTCACTTGTGCTCATTGCTGTCTTCCCAGTGTTTAGTTCAGGGCTGGGCAAGTGTTCTCTGTTGGGGTTAAGATAATAAATATTTTTGGCAATGCAGACCACACGGTCTCTGCTGCATCTACTCCGTTCTATGGGTGGTGGTGGTGGTTTAGTTGCTAAGTCATGTTCAACACTTGCAACACCATGGACTCTAGCCCCCCAGGCTCCTCTGTCCATGGGGTTTCCCAAGCAAGAATACTGGAGTGGGTTGCCATTTCTTTCTCCATCCGTTCTATGTGGGGTAGTTCAAAAGCATTCATTAATGGTATGTGAGTGAAGGAGCTTGGCCATGTGCTAAGCTAAAAAAGTTCATTTTTAAAAGTATGTATTTATTTATTTGGCTGCATCAGGTCTTAGTTGCAACAGGTGGGATCTTTCGTTGTGGTGCTTGGGCTCCAGAGTATGTGGGCTGAGAATCCCCGCAGCACGTGGGATCTCAGTTGCATGACCAGGGATTGAGCCCCTGTCCCCTGCATTGGAAGGCAGATTCTTAACCACTGGACTACCCGGGAAGTCCCTAAAACTTTGCTTGTAGACACTGAAATTTGAATTTCATGTCATTATCATGCATCATGTAGTATTTCTCTTCTTTTGACTTTTCCCCCAACTATTTAAAAATGGAAGAATAATCTTGGCTGGAGTGTCACGGAAATGTGCCAGTTGGATTGTCCCTCGGGCTATAAGGTGCTGACTCCTGATCTGAAACAGAGACTAACACATTGTAGGTGCTCAATAAATCTTATCTGAATGAATGAATGAAGTGGCTTTTGGTCTCTGGCGTGAGGGATAGTGGCTTCCCAGGTGGCTCAGTGGTAAAGAATCCGCCTACCAATGCAGGAGACACAGGAGATGAGGGTTGGATGTCTGGGTCAGGAAGATATCCTGGAGGAGGAAGTGGCAACCCACTCCAGTATTCTTGCCTGGAAAATCCTATGGACAGAGAAGCCTGGCAGGCTACAGTCCATGGGATTTCAAAGAGTTGGACATGACTGAGCATGCAGGCATGTACACATGCACGTGAGGGATAGAGGGATTAACCACGTAAGGAGGAGAGAGAACCACTGAGATGGAAGGAATAGGATGGGAAAAGTCCTGATACAGAAAAGGAAGGCAGAACTTCCCTTGTTGTCCGGTGCTTAAGAACCTGCCTGCCAATGCAGGGGACAGGGGTTGGAAACCTGGTCTGGGAAGATTCCACATGCCTCGGAGCACCTAACCCCATGAGCCACAACTACTGAGCCCATGTGCTGCAGCTACTGAAGCCCGGGCACCTAGAGCTCATGTCCTGCAACAAGAGAAGCCACCACAATGAGAAGCCTGTGCACTGCAACGAAGAGTAGCTCCTACTCGCCACAACTAGAGAAAGCCTGCATGCAGCAACAAAGACCCAGAGCGGCCAAAGATAAATCAATAAATCCTTTAAAAAAAGAAAAGAAAGGAAACCAGCTCAGCTCAGGGCAGATGGAATAGAGAAAGCTGAGTGCTGAAGATGAGGATGGAGAGGAAGCAGGGCCTTTGTTCATGGCTATTGTCACAGTGCTTCTGCGTAGTGATGACAAATGCTGATCCAGGGCTGACCTGGACGGGACACCCTTAGACATGCTTCAACAATAACTTCATCCTCCCAGCTCTCCCGTGGGGCAGGCACCATTCTTATCTTTAATCGAGGATAGTGAGGCAATTGAGCTACCTATGGGTTAGGTAACACACCCAAGGTCACACAGCTTGTAAGTGGCCGAGGTAGGAAGCAAACCCAGGCAGTCTGCCTCCAGAGCCATTCCCCCAAGCACTGGGCTCTCACAGCTAAGCAGGATCACCTTAGATAGCAAATAAAATGCAGGAGCCCCAGTTAAACACAAGTTTCAGATAAACAAAGAATAATACTTTAGTATATTTTATATCTGGTACAATATTTGGGACATACTTGTGCTAAATGGGTGGGTCAGATGTTAAAGGATCCGCCTGCAATGCAGGAGACCCAGGTTTGATCCCAGGATCAGGAAGATCCCCTGGAGAAAGGAAGGGCAATCCACTCCAGTATTCTTGCCTGTACAATTTCATGGACAGAGGAGCCGGTGGGCTACAGTCCATGGGGTCACCAAGAGCTGGATAGGACTAAGGGACTGACACTTTATGCTGAATGTTTCTCCATTGTTTATCTGAAATTCAAATTTGACCAAATGTCCTCTATTTTACCTGGCAATTCTATGGCAGAACCCAAGACAGAGCAGAGCTCAGTAAGTGCTGAGAGTATGAGGACTGGTCTCTCTCTTGTCAATCTGACCTGTTGTGCTCCTAAGAATGCCAGCAGTGGAAAGTGCAGGCATCCCACGTGTGGGGTGGTAGCATCACATTTAATGACCTCAGAGATACTCAGTGCAAAGGAGCAAGCTGGAGATGGGGGACCATGCTGAGAACGCCCCAACCCCATGCCTACCTGCTTTTGCTAATGATGTCATCAATATACTCCTTGATTTTAGTAATATTCTCTCTCTGTTTATTTTTGTGTGGGAGCGGGGAGGTGGGGAAGGGGTGAAGGCTGAGCCATGTGGATTGTGGGATCTTAGTTCCTGGACCAGGGATTGAATTCAGGGCCAAGGCAGTGAAAGTGCTGAGTCCTAGCCACTGGGCCTCCAGGGAACTTCAATACACTCCTTGAATCCACATTTTCCACTGCTCGTTAGAACAATTTTTGCCCAAACTTACACCTGCTAAACAGTTTTGGGGGAAGAGTGCCAGGCATGGCCTGGGGAGGGGGTGAGCTATCACTTTCAAGGTTTTCTCTTTATGAGGATCCAGGTGACAAGCTTGGGGGCGGGGCTTTGTGAAGGGGGCTGGGAAACTATACTTATGCAGAGCAAAGTGGCTTAAACCTTGAAAAAGTTGGAAAGTATTAGGTGTGTCTATTGGAATCAGGCAAGTACATGATTTAAGAGAACCTGATGTGTTACTATAGGGAGTAGTGGGGACTGTGGCATATTGGAGGCTTTGTGTCTCATCTGAGAGGGAAACTGCCACTTAGCCTGGCCTGAAAGTTGCTGTTGGTGAAAGTGTGTCAGAAATTCCAACTTTTCAACCCAAGTTGGAAATCTAGACTTTTTAAAATGTAGGTTCTCTTAAATTCTAAATATTGTTGACTAAACAATAAAAAAAAAAACAGAAATGTATGGGACTTCCCTGGTGGCCCAGTGGTTAAGACATTGAGCTTTCACTGCAAGGAGTGCAGTTTTGATCCCTGGTCTAAGAACAAAGATCCTCCATGCTGCACAGTATGACCAAAAAAGAAAAAGAAACAAACAAGAGAAATGTAGTATCATATGAGAAAACAGAATACATCTGTGGGCCAGATTTGACCTAACGACTGCTAGTTTATGATTTCTTATTAAAATACACTGCAGCCTCTGTGTGTACCAAGAGCCATGACTACAATTCACAGGCGTGTAGAGAGATGTAAGGTGCAGTGGTTAAACACAAGCACACTTACACAGGTGCACACAGTGAGAAAGATGGGTTGGAGAAATTTTATTCAAAATTGAGCGATCAGAAAATCTGGATGGAAAGTATTATACCCCAGAGTCCATGATTAACTCTAACCGTAGGCTGACTTACAAAGTAAGCGCTCTTACAGTGAGCACTTACTGGGTGACCACCTGAACTCTTGAGATTGCATATGCTCACATCCCATCCTCAGGAGCATCCTGAAAGGTAAGCGCTGCTATCATCAGCCTCCTTTTGCAGATGGGGAAACTGCTTTAGATTTTCACTGGCCAAACATCTCCATCCAGTTCTTAGAAGGGCAAAGGGAGGAGAGGTGCTGAGAAACTCACCCGGGGGATGTTCTGACTTGAAGGATGCTGTTTCCCTACTTGAAAGATACTGACCCTGGGCTTCCCTGGTGGCTCAGTGGTAAAGAATCCACCTGCCAATGCAGGAGACATGGGTTTGATCCCTGGTCCAGGAAGATCCTACATGCCGCAGAGCAACTAAGACCGTGTGCCACAGCTACTGAGCCTGCACTCAAGAGCAGGGGAACTACAATTACTGGAGCATGTGCTTTACAACAAGAGAAGACACCACAATAAGAAGCCCATACACTGCAAAGAAGAGTAGTTCCCACTCACCGCAACTAGAGAAGAGCCTGGTCAGCAACAAAGACCCAACAAATACCCCAAATTTATATTTACAAAATATAATTTAAAATTATAAAATATTATAAATTTATAAAAAATTATAATTTATAAAATTATTTTTTTAAAAAAAGAAAAGAAAGGCTCTGACCCTACCTGGAAGATCCTGAATGCCAGTGCATATGTCACATCCTCTCCTTCTATGAACTGCTGAAAGCTGGTTGTGTATGTTCCTAGGTGTGTTTAGGCCAGCTGCATCTGTTTCTGTCAGCACGTGATTTAATCAAATAGAATCTCAACCAGGGAAATATGAATGCAAAATTGTTTCTGTGAAAAATACTTGGCATGCTTTGGAAAAATTTAATCAAAGCAGGTTGCAAAAAAAATGACCTTCAAAGTCAATGTGGACCAGAAATATATGAGCAATAAATCACAGGATGCATAAAAGAATCCTGGGCTTGGATTGTTCCTGAGATGCCTTTGTGATCTCATTGCCCATTACAGACATGTGAAATCACACGAGTGCCTTTTGGATAGGGTTTTGTAATTTAGAAAGTAGAAGACCTGTCAGGAGACACACTCTCAAGAAGAGAACTCATTCCTGCATCAAACTGTTGGCAAGTAAATGCACATTTCCGTATTTTTAAGTTAAAGGAAACTATTTCTGTCTTTTTGCATTAACTCATCATCATATGAGATGATTTTGCTTCTGGCTGTTCTCAAATTTCCACAGCTGAAATAATATTAGTCGGACATTTGTTGTTGTTATTCAGTTGCTCAGTCATGTCTGACTCTTTGTGACCCCAGGCTACCCTGTCCTTCACTATCCCCTGGAGCTTGCTCAAGCTCATGTCCATTGAGTTGGTGATGCCATCCAACCATCTCATCCTCTGTCGTCCCCTTCTCCTGCCTTCAATCTTTCCCAACATTAGGGTCTTTTCCCATGAGTCGGTTCTTCACATCAGGTGTCCAAATATTAGAGCTTCAACTTGAACATCAGTCCTTCAAATAAATATTCAGGGTTGATTTCCTTTAGGATTGACTGGTTTGATCTTACAGTCCAAAGGACTCTCAAGAGTCTTCTCCAGCACCAGTTTGAAAGCATCAATTCTTTGTCTCTCAGTCTTCCTTATGGTCCAGCTCTCATATCTGTATATGATTCAGATATGGGCCACATAAATTATTTTTGAAATTCAAAAAGTCTACATTCAGGCAGATCTCATTTCACTGCACTTCCCAGATTTTGCATTTTTAGAAACAGAAGTTCTGTGGCAACTCTGCCACAAGTCTATGGTTGCCATTTTCCCAGAAACATCTGTTCACTTCATGTGACGTTTTGGTAATTCTCATATTTCAGACTTTTCCATTATTATTATATATGTTATGATGACCTGTGATCAGTGATCTTTGATGTGATTATTGCAAAACGATTATGACTCATTGAAGCCTCAGATGATGGTTAGTGGTGGTTTATTTTTAGCAATAAGAGAATTTTAAATTAAGATGTGTATATTTTAAATTTTTTTGATGTGGGCCATTTTAAAGGTTTTTATTGAGTTTGTTACAATATTGCTTCTGTTTTGTGTTTTGATTTTTGGCCTCTAGACATGTGAGATCTTAGCTCCCTGACCAGGGATTGAACCTGTGCCTCCTGCACTGGGAGACAAATCTTCACCACTGGACCCCCAGGGAAGTCCTTGTACATGTTTTTTTTAGACATAATGCTATTGTGCATTTTACAGACTACAGTTTAGTGTAAACATAACATTTATATGCGCTGGGAAATCAAAATATTCGGGATTTGCTTTATTGTGGTATTTGCTTTTTTGAGCAGGGTCTGGAACCAACTTTGCAACATCTCTGAGGTCTGCCTGGATAAGTGAAAAGGAGGCTCCTTGAGTTTCTGTCAAAAGTACTCTGTGGGAGCTTTTGCTGCATAATTGGGTTTCTGTTACCGCATCATTTGGTCCTCTGGTGTTTCAGTGTACCGTTTTCATCTTTTTGGTATCCCCACCTGCCTGACTCCACCTGAAGTGTGACCTGAATGTCCGTCCGCCACCCACCTGCAGAGACCCACTGATGGCTTTTGATCAGGACACAGGACACATCTGGTCCCTCTGTACTGGTTTGAAGAGCAAAGGGTCAGTCTGCAAGGAATAACCCTCTATCCCTACTGAATCTCATTAAAAATACAGAATGAGGGAAAGAGGGCAAGCTGTCTTATCAGGTTTCCTTTGGAGGGAACTGTCTCAAAGAATACTAACTAAATCCACAATGTTATTTCTTACTTTAATCTTTATTTTATATTGGAGTATAGTTGATTTACAATGTTGTGTTAGTTTCAGGGGTACAGCAAAGTGATTCAGTTATACCTATATGTAGACCTACTCGTTTTTCAGATTCTTTTCCCATTTAGGTTATTATGGAATATTGAATAGAGATTCATGTGCTATAGAGTAGGTCCTTGTTTATATCTTCTATCCATAGTAGTGTGTATCTGTTAATTCTAAACTCTTAATTTATCCCTCCCCCGACCTTTCTCCTTCAGTAACCATAAGTTTGTTATTGAAGTCTTGTGAGTCTCTTTAGTAAATAAGTTCATTTGTGTTTCAGAAAGTCTACAAACAACAAATGCTAGAGAGGATGTGGAGAGAAAGGACTCCTCCTGCACTGTTGGTGGAAATATAAATTGGAAAACAGTATGGAGGTTCTTCAGAAAACTAAAAATAGAACTATCATATGATGTAGCAATCCCACGCCTGGGCATATGTCCAGGGAATATCCTAATTTGAATAGATACATGCAACCTCCAAAAGTCTACAAGCAATAAATGCTGGAGAGGGTGTAGAAAAGGGAACCCTCTTACACTGTTGGTGGGAATGCAAACTAGTACAGCCACTATGGAGAACAGTGTGGAGATTCCTTAAAAAACTGGGAATAGAACTGCCATATGACCCAGCAATCCCACTGCTGGGCATACACACCGAGGAAACCAGAATTGAAAGAGACGCGTGTACCCCAGTGTTCATCGCAGCACTGTTTACAATAGCCAGGACATGGAAGCAACCTAGATGTCCATCAGCAGACGAATGGATAAGGAAGCTGTGGTACATATACACAATGGAATATTACTCAGCCATTAAAAAGAATACATTTGAATCAGTTCTATTGAGATGGATGAAACTGGAGCCCATTATACAAAGTGAAGTAAGCCAGAAAGAAAAACACCAATACAGTATACTAATGCAAATATATGGAATTTGAAAGATGGTAATGATAACCCTATATGTGAGACAGAATAAGAGACACAGATGCATAGAACAGTCTTATGGACTCTGAGGGAGAAGGTGAGGGTGGGACGTTCTGGGACAATAACATTGAAACATGTATATTATCATATGTGAAACAGAACACCATTCCATGTTCGATGCATGAGACAAATGCTCAGGGCTGGGGCAATGGGATGACCCAGAGGGATGGGATGGGGAGAGAGGTGGGAGGGGGGTTCAGGATGGGGAACACATGTAAACCCATGGCTTATTCATGTTAATGTATGGCAAAACTACTACAATATTGTAAAGTAATTAGCCCCCAACTAAAATAAATAAATTTATTTAAATAAATAAATAAAAAATTAAAAAAAAATAGATACATGCAACCAGTGTTTATAGCAGCACTATTTACAATAGCCAAGGCATGGAAGCAACCAACATGTCCATTGACAGATGAATGGATAAAGAAGATGTGGTACATATATGTAATAGAATACTGCTAAGTCGCGTCAGTCGTGTCCGACTCTGTGTGACCCCAAAGACGGCAGCTCACCAGGCTCCCTCGTCCTTGGGATTCTTCAGGCAAGAACACTGGAGTGGGTTGCCATTTCCTTCTCCAATGTATGAAAGTAAAAAGTGAAAGTGAAGTCGCTCAGTTGTTTCCGACTCTCAGCAACCCCATGGACTGCAGCCTACCAGGCTCCTCCATCCATGGGATTTTCCAGGCAAGAGTACTGGAGTGGGTCGCCAGTGCCTTCTCCGAATAATAGAATACTACTCAGTCATAAAAAAAAAGAATGAAATATTGTCATTTGCAGCAACATATATGGACCTAGAGATTATCATACTAAGTGAAGTAAGTCAGATAGAGAAAGACAAGTATCATATGATGTCACTTATATGTGGAATCTAAAAAAGTGACACAACTTTATTTAATATTAGTCTACGAATACATCAGGGTTTCCCTGGTGGCTCAGCAGTAAAGAATCTGCCTGCCAATGTAGGAGATATGAATTTGATTCCTGGGTCGGGACATGATCCCTTGGAGAAGGAAATGGCAACCCACTCCAGTATTCTTGCCTGGGAAATCCAACGGACAGAGAAGCCTGGTGGGCTATGGTCCATAAGGTTACAAAAGAGTTGGACACAACTTAGCAACTAAGCAACAACAGCAATGAATGCATCTCCTGCCGGTCCTCTAGGACAACCCGCTAATGTCCACCCTCAAAGTTCAAAGCCCTCCCTTTGAATCTGGCTGCGGATTCAGAAGGTACTTATTAGGGCCATAGTTATTCAGATGCACAGGGGAAACAATGATATTTTCCAGGAAAAGCTGGGGGTGGAGTGGGGTGGGGTGGTCCCTGCTTCGTTTCCTCTGCTCTCTGTCTTGCTGGTAAAGATATGGGTGGCCTGTCTTTTCCATCCAACCAAGCTTCAGATGAATGTAGCTCAGATGCCACAGTCTGAAACAACTTAAAGACTATTTTTAAAGAAATACGTAGATGAAAAGTTAATTACCTTCCATGTTGGACTTTATAGAAATGAGATTGAGGACATCCAAATCAAAAGGGCTTGGGGGTGTTAAAAATCAAGGAGAGGGACTTCCCTGGTGGTCCAGTGGTTAAGAATCTGCCTTCTGATGCAAGGGACATGGGCTCGGTCCCAGGTCGGGGAACTAAGATCCCATAGGGTGCTGGGCAACTAAGCCCGTATACCACAACTAGGGAGCCCATGCAACACAATGAAGAACCCACGTGCAGCAACTAAGACCCAGCACAGTCCCAAAAATGATTTTTAAAAAATTGTAAAAAATAAAAAAAATTAAAATTAAGGAGAGAGATAAAAGTCTCTTATGTGGCCGTATATTTGCAGAAATGTCAACCTTTCCTCCTTGCCTTAGGACTACAGGAAGTCAGTACTCTGGTACTGGGTTGAATAGCACCCTTCCCCTCCCCAAATTCATGTGCATCTAGCATCTGCCAAGGTGATCTTATTTGGAACTAGTCTCTGCAGATGTCATGAGTTAAGGATTTTGAGATGAGATCACTTGGATAAATCCAATGACGTGTGTCTTTATAAGAAAAAGGAGACAGCGATTAAGACACAGAAAGATCCAGAGATGAGGCGATGTGAAAACTGAGCCAGAGATGGGCTGATGTGGCCACAAGCCCAGGAGCCCGGGGCCACCAGCACCTGGGAGAGTCAGGCAGTCTCCACCCCTGGAGCCTCTAGAGGGAGCGAGCTTCTGCTGACACCTAGATTTCAGGCTCCAGGGCTGTGAGACAGTAAATGCCAGTTTTTGGAAGCCCCTGCAGTTGTAATTTGCTTTGCCAACCCCAGGAAACTAATATAGCACCTCGGTCTGCTGTGTAAGCCTCCCACCACTAAAATACATTTAATTTCCAAGAGCCCTAGCCACCTCCTGTTGATATTTTTTTCCTGGTTCTCTTTATACTTTGGCCTGCTTATCCTTCCAGATAAAATCTAGAGATCACTCTGTCCCGTGGGCAGGAGCACTGGGGTCAGACCAGGTCAAATTCTGATCTCACTGCTTAGGAGCTGCCTGATCCATCTCGCTGAGTCCTAGCCTTCTCATCTGTAAAATGGACATAAATAAGAACAGTCCCCAGCTCAAGGATTTGTGTGAAGGGTACTATGGGACCATGTGAGCCTGAGTGGGTGGAGTGTCTGGGGCTTGGCGAGTGCTGGTGGGAAGTGATGACAGCAGTGGTAACAGTTGGAGATGACGGAGTTGTTCCCTCCATCTGTGACACAGCGCCAGGGTAAGATGACCCTGTTCCAGGCCCTTCGTCATACTCCAGGTGCACACGGTTGGGAAAACCCACCCATCCTCATCCAGAGAGGTTTTGGGCAGAGGTTGGAGGGTGCTCCTGGCTCAGAGCTCCCTTGGACCTGTTCCCTTAAACTTCCCAGCACCCCAGGGGAGCCTGCTCAGACTGCATCCCCCAACTCAGCAATCCTGACTGCCCACCCCCACCCGCCCCACCAAAGCTCCAGGGCCACTGCCCATGGGTGTGGTGGTTCCAACTGGCCTTCGTTGGGACCTGTCCAGAGCTGAAGGGAGGGAGCGAGACCTGGGCTCAGATAAGCATCTGTCTGCAAACAGACAAGCTGGGAAGGTTGGCTCAGCCTCACCGCCTCCCTGGTGCTATCGCTGCCCCCGCAGGTGCTTAGAAGTACTGCCAAGGTCTCTAGGGAACAGAGAGGCGAATCCCTGGGTCACCCTGCAGCGACTGTGGCACAGCTGACTTTTTGTCTCGGGCTCCCTTGGGTCCATTTCAGGAGGCGAGCAGAGAGCAGAGGTGGCCAGGCGTGGATGTGCGGATCCTGGGGTGAGGGGAGGGGAAGTAGCAGCCCCATAGGTGCAGCCAGCCAGGCAGAGATCTCAAGAGGCAGCCACCAGGGACAGGGACCTCTGCCCGTCCCTTCTCACTATCGCCACCCACAATTTAGGAGGTTAGAAAATGCTTGCAGAGCCTGTTAGATTGTTCCCATGAAGCAGAGGCTGGAGCCAAGGGACCTTCAGGGCAGCCAAAATGGACAGAGCATCATCGTGGTGTGGCCACATCTCCTGCTCAGCCCAGGTGTGAGGCTGTGCTGAGTGGGTTGAGAGGGTGAGAGCCAAACACCAGGGAAGAGGGAAGGTTCTGTTCTCCTGGCATCAGGCCCAGGAATGGAGAAAGTGAAAGTGTGAAAGTGTTAGTCACTCAGTCATGTCTGACTCTTTGTGACCCCATGGACTGTAGCCCACCAGGCTCCTCTGTCCATGGGATTTTCTAGGCAAGAATACTGGAGTGGTTTGCCATTTCCTTCTCCAGGGGATCTTCCCAACCCAGGGATAGAACCTCCATCTCTTGCATTGGCAGACAGATTCTTTACCACTGCCACCTAGGAAACCTATGTATATTAACATATATATATAACCATATATGTTGTTGGTTGTATATAGCCATATATATATATATATATATATGTATGTATGTATGTATGTATGTATGTATATGGGCTTCCCGAGTGGCTCAGTGGTAAAGAACTCACCTACCAATGCAGGAGACATAACAGATGCAGGTTCAGTCCCTAGGCCAAGAAGATCCCCTCGAGGAGGGCATGGAGACCCACTCCAGTATTCTTGCCTGGAGAATCCCAAGGACAGAGGAGCCCAGCAGGCTACAGTCCATAGGGTCACACAGAGTTGGACACAACTGAAGCAACTTAGCAAGCAGGCACACATATAATATAGTTCAGTTCAGTTCTGTTCAGTCACTCAGTTGTGTCCAACTCTTGTGACCCATGGACAGCAGCATACCAGGCTTCCCTGTCCATCACCAACTCCCTGAGTTTGCTTATAGCAACTATACTACAATGTAGTGCTTTACAATGCAGTGTTAACTTCTACTGTGTAGCAAACTGGAGGCTCCGAGGGAAAGTCTAGTCCAGGCCTCTCCCTGGCTCTGGTGGCTGACTGGCCCTGGGCATCCCTGGATTTGCCTCTTCAGACTCTGTCCCTGTCTTCACGTGGCCTCTCCTCTCTGTCCGTCAGATACTCCTTTTCTTTCTCTTATAAGGACGTTCATCCCTAGATATAGAGCCCACCCTGTAACTCCACAGTGACCCTTAACTAATTACATCTGCAGAGATTCTATTTCCAAGTCAGGTCCTGTTCACAGGTACCAGGGGTTATAATTCAGACTTATTTTTGGGGGGGGACTCTATTCAATCTTATTTAATTCACTACAATTCCCATGACATCAGTATTAGTGTTATTCACTGATCCAATTATCTACTTCTGCATAATAAACCACTTCCAGTGTACTGGTGTAAGACAGCAACTGCTTCAAGGCTCAGGGATTCTGTGGGCTAGGAATTCAGACGAGATGCAAGAGGATGCCTTTTTTCTGCCTGTGATGTCTGGGGAATCAACTAGGGAGCCTTAAAGATTGGGGAGACCTGAACAGCCAGCAGTGGGAAACACCTGGAGGCTTTCTCACCTATATGTCCAGTCCCTGGACTGCAACGGCTTAAAGGCCGAGGCCCCCTGGGTTTTTTTTTTTGCAGAACCTCCATGTGGTCTCTTCATGTGCCTTGGGCTTCCTACCTCATGGCAGCCACAGGCCAAGACGTCGGCTCTTGGACGGACTCTTAGAGAGCTGAGGTTCCAGGTGGGTGCTGTGTGGCCCCCGACCTGGCCTTGGTTTCAGGCAGTGTCCCTTCTATCCTATTCCTTTGGTTATAAGAGAATCATCATGGCCAGCCCGGATCCAAGGGCAGAAGAATTAGGCCTGTGTCTTAATGGGGAAATGGCAGAATCACACGCAGAAAAGCTCCTGGGGTGAGAAGTACTGTGTGTTCACCTTTGGAGAACAGAGGCTGCTGCATCTCAGAATTAAAGACAAGAAATAGAGATATTTGTTGTTGCTGTTTAGTCCCTAAGTTGTGTCTGACTCTTTTGCGACTCCATGGACTGTAGCCCGCCGGGATCCTTTGTCCATTGGATTGCCTAGGCAAGAATATTGGAGTGGTTTGTCATTTCCTCTTCCAGGAGATCTTCTCAACCCAGGGATCAAACGCATGTCTCCTGCACTGGTAGGTGGATTCTTTACTACGGAGCCACCAGGGAAGCCCGATGGAGACATTTGGAGGTGAGAGATGTTCCTGGTCTCCCACAACTGGGGTGGTAGGGGCAGGCATCTGCCTTCAGAGCCTGTGTTCCTAACGAATGTGGTACCTGCTCCACCTGGGGCCTCCTGCCCTGCATCGCCCTCTGTGTTGGTTCTGTGGTAAATGGGAGGAACTGGCACGTCTCCTGAGATACTGCTTTGCTGGCCCAACTGGCCTCATCCATGAGGATGGGGGACCACTGACAAACTGAGGACTTCTCAAGGGAAGCCTTGGTACCTCGGGGAATTCTGAAAGGCAGGCAGGATTCTGATTCTTCAGTTGAGAGCAAACTCAGATACTTCAAACCTGTGTATCTGTCCCAGCCTCCTCAGATGATGCGTTAGCAGTGAGGTCAACACCAAACAGGAAGCTTCAGGTGTTTAGGTAAGAATTCATCCTCCCTTGTGTCCAGCCTGATTCACCACCATGTCCTACCACAAATGAGAGTGGAAAAGGTGACCACAGGGCTAGTGGTCTATAGCGTCCTTGTGCAAATTAGGAAAACATACCCCTTTGGGGCTGACTCAGCCACTCCAAAATGGGGGTTAGCTTGCAAACAATGGATGGTGTGGATTAAAAAGAAGAACCCCTTCCTCTGTCTGCTTAACTAGTGCTCTTATGCAGTGTGCAACCTGCTCAACAGCACATAGCAACCCTGAGTAATAGGAATCCTGGCTTCCTTTCCAGCTTATGGGACTTTGTAAAACCAGGGTCACCTTGAAAGTCCCGATACCCTCAGAGGTTCCTTAGAGTTACTGAGATTCAGAATGTCTGGATGGGAGGCCCAGCCCAGTCTGTTCTGGCCAGGTTTCATAGTGAAGCCACCATTATAAACATGGGACAACACTGGAAATTCTCCTTTGCTATGAATTATCTTGTCTTTTTTTTTTTTTCTGGCTAAAATGTTAAGAAAGATTTGGCATAGACTCAACTCATCATTTTATCTCAATCACCAAATACTATTCAAAATGAAAACAAGAAGTTTTGCACTAAATAAAAGGATTTGATTAATGTTTCATTGTGGCAGACAGGATGGATGGAAAATAAACCAGCATTAAAGACTGAGGGGCAGCAGGGCCCTCCCAAATGGCTCACATCAAGTGTTAAATTTTTAGGAATTTTGTGAACCAGTTGATGTCAAGTTGCCAGCCTGAACTTGGCCATGGTTGGAGTATTTACACTGTGGGGATTGACAAGTGCTTCAGAGGAGGATGATTGCTTCGTAAAAACCTGTTAACGCTTGCCAGCCCATCAGCAGCTCAGGGTCAGAGTGCCTGTGTCCTGGTTTTGGTTGTGCTATGAATAGTCACTGGGGCAGCTCCCCTTATTCATGTTTACGATAGGAATAAAGGGACTTCCCCAGTGGCAAGGTGGTTAAGAATCCACCTTTGCAATGCTGGAGAGATGGGTTCAATCCCTAGTCAGGGAACTCAAATCTCATATGCCTTACAGCCACTAAGCTGAGCCTCTCAACTGCTGAGCCTGCACACTGCAGCTAAGACTGACACAGCCAAGGAAATAAAGAGATAAATATTAAAACAAAATAGGAATAGAAATAATTGACTCCACCTGCAGCACAGAATTGCTGTTAGAAGCTGATCCGAGGAAGTGCTTTGTTTATTAATTTTTTTTTTTTAACTTAAAAGATGCATAGGAAGGAGGTAGAGGGCGTGTTTTGAAAGAAGAGTCCTCAGAACATCTGAGAGTGAGTCTCCAAGCCTCCGAACAGCATACTTCTCGAGACAGATCTGATTTCTTTGGTCACCACATGGCCTGTCTACATCGCCTTCTGGACATCCAGGCACACACTGCTCTGCCTTCTTTCTGGTCCCCACTGAGACCCCAGCCCTGAGGTGTAATCAAAGCAAAGGTTCCCAGACACTTGAACCCGAGCTGAATGGTATCAGAGGCTTGGAAGGACCCAGGATAGAGGCGGCCTTGGCAGATCACAAAGCACAGGATCCTGGGCTGGGCTTAATCTCCCCAACCTGTTTATCTTCAAAGAGAGGAGAGGTGATGTATGTCAGCATACCTGTCATCAAGAGCATGTTCACGCATCTCGGAGTGGGCTGCATCCCTGGCGGGTCTGGGATGGGTCTGGTTTGGAGGACAGCCTGTTCTGTCTGCTTCTGCAATTCCATCAAAAGGCCTTGCTGCTGTGCCCTCTCCCTGTGTGTTTTTTTAAAATTTATTTATTATATAAAGTTGTCTTTGGCCTCTGCATTGCTGCATATAGGCTTTCTCTAGTTGTGGTGTGCGGGCTTCTCATTGCCGTGGCTTCCCTTGTTGTTGAGCAGAGGCTCAGTAGTTGCAGCACACGGTCTTAGTTGCCCCACAGCATGTGGGATCTTCCTGGACCAGGGGTCAAATCCATGTCCCCTGCATTGACAGGCAGATTCTCAACCATTGGACCACCAGGGAAGTCTATCCTTGTGGCTTTAATTCTGAGAAGTTGACAGTTTTGAGGCTGGAAAGGAGGCTGAGGAAAAGTCACCTTTTGTCATCTTGATGGTAACTCATGGAGCTTATGGGGACACAGGCACTGGGAGGAGGATGTGGGTGGAGAGAGAGGGAGGGGGTCACTGACCACCTGCCTCAGGGATGGAGCCCACCTCAGTGAGGGGACCCGGCCCAGGGATTCTTACAGACACCCCCACCTCTTAGAATGACTGAGCTCAATGGTTAGGGTGGTGAACCCCTGAGTCAGCACTCCTGGAACAAACAGAGCTTCGAGCTCTCAGAAGCCCCCCGGTGTCCCCTGTGGTTGCTCCCTCCGAGCGGATGATTATTCTATTCTGACTCTGTCACCATCACTTAGTGGTCCCCTCCTGTGAACCTGGCATCAGTGGAAACACACAGGAGTGTGATGTATCCACGTGTGTGTGGTTGAAGAGCTCAGTCTCCCTGCCCCTTGTGCAAACACATCGCGATTGACCTACCCGTTCTAATTCCTGATTGGTAAATGTGTTGCTTCCAGGTAAGGCTTGTATGTATCTGTTCGTTCAGGGTTTCAATAACAAAGAAGCCCAGGTTGGGTGGCTGAAGAGAACAATAATCTGTTTTCTCACAGTTCTGGAGATCGGAAGTTCCAGATCAAGATATCAGCTGGGTTGATGTCTTCTGAGTCTGAGGGAGAGTCTGACCTAGCTCTCCTCCTTGGTTTGTAGATGGCTGCCCTCTCCCCTCATCTCACATCATCTTTTCTCTGCATGTGTCTGTCTATGTATCCATATCTCCCCTTATAAGAACCTTAGTCACATTGCATTAGCACCCACCCTAATGACCCCACTGTAACTGGATTTCCTCTGTACAGACCCTGTCTCCAAATCAGATTGCATTTTGAGGTGTTGAGGGTCATGATTTCAACATATAAATTTGGGGAATGGGGAGCACAACAGGTCTCTTACAAATCAGATGGCCCATGGTCCATATGTATTTTCTTTGGTGAATGAATATATGCCCTTCCATTGGGTAATGAGTTTGTTTTGAATTGAAAATCATGGTTGTTTCCATTTAAAAAAAAATGTATTTGGCTTCACTGGGTCTTCCCAGGTGTCACTAGTGGGAAAGAACCTGCCTGCCAATGCAGGAGACATAAGAGATGTGAGTTCACTCCCTGGGTTGGGAAGTTCTTGCCTGGCAAATCTCATGAACAGAGGAGCCTGGTGGGTTACAAGTCCACAGGGTTGTGGAGTTGGACATAGCTGAAGCAACTTAGCACTCACTCACGCACTGGATCTTACTTGCAGCACCTGGGATCTTTGATCTCTGTGAATCTTTAGTTATGGCATATGAGATCTAGGTCCCTGACCAGGGATCAAACCCAGGCCCCCTGCACTGGGAGTGCAGAGTCTTAGCCCCTGAAACTTCCCTTAGCCACAGGGAAGTCCCAGTTATTTCCATTTTCAAAGGAGATTTAAAAGAGTTCAACTCCACCTGGAATGAAAATCTATAAACCTCAAGACTCAAGGAGAGTCCCAAAGCCTTAACCTACAGAAGCTGGTTCACACAGATGCTCAGAAATTCCTGGGCTTTGGGTCTGAATGGTCATGAAATCCTTCTGACCAATGACCAACTTTTAAAACTAGCTATAATATATTGAGTGCTCACTAGTGGGTAGGCACTGTGCTAAGCCCTTTCTCCCCAGCACTTCCTAGAATCCTGCCAGCGTCCTGAAGATAGCTGAAGCTCAGAGAGGCTAAGCATCATGTCTGCAATCACACAGTAAGTGAGCCGCAGAGCAGAGACTGGGACTCAGGTCTGTCTACCTCTAAGCCTGGGCTTTTAACCCTGGGCATAATGTCCTTACTTACATATATAACAAGAACTGACTGCAAGAAAAGGAATACACAACTCAAAAAGGCATGAGTACTTGGATATTTATTATTTCACATTATGCTTGCTTGCTTAGTTGCTCAGTTGTATCCAACTCTTTGCGACCCTATGGACTTTAGCCCACCAGGCTCTTCTATCCATGGGGATTCTCCAGGCAAGAATCCTGAAGTGGGTTGCCAGGCCCTCCTTCAGGGGATCTTCCCAACCCAGAGATTGAATCCGCATCTCCTGTGTCTCCTCGGTTGCAGGCAGATTCTTTACCCACTGAGCCATCAGGGAAGCCAAAGACCACAAACAGATTCAGGGTTGGTCATCTCAGTGGAGCAGGGAACATCTGCTTCTTTGCATCATCCTCAGAGTGTTGGCCTGTATCCTCAGATATCTTCTCAAGGTTGAAAAATGGCAGCTCCAAGAATCATCACCTCAACCAAGAGCTTCCAAAGATCTGAAGGGGAGAGGTCCCTCTGTGGGTCCCTTAGAGAGCAAGGGAACCTTTCCTAGGAGAGCCCCTACCCAGCAAACTCCTCCCTGCCCTTGATTAGAATTATATCATATGCCTATTCCCAAACCAGTCATGGTTTGAATTACCATGACTGACTCAACTAACTCAACTCACCCCATAAGATAGAGAGGGGCTAGAGATGGGGTTCCTGAACACAAGCACCCATGTCAGAACGTGATTTGGTAAGCCCCCTCTAATGCTTGCTTATGTAGTTATATAAATATTCAGTGGTTTAAAATTAGCTTTATTTTTCAGTTCAGTTTCTCAGTCATGTCCGACTCTTTGTGACCCCATGGACTGCAACACACCAGGCTTCCCTGTCCATCACCAACTCCTGGAGCTTGCTTTAACTCATGTCCATAGAGTCGGTGATGCCATCCAACCATCTCATCCTCTGTCATCCCCTTCTCCTCCTGCCTTCAATCTTTCCCAGCATCAGGAAAGTATTCTTGCCTTGAGAACTTTATTTTCATGTCAGCCGATATGTTAACATGTTCTTTTCCCAAATGAATCAGAATTATAACAGCTGACTGCAAAGAGTGTTATACAATAAGCAAAGGTAGAATTTGATCCAACTTATTTTGCATATTGACCACATAATTTGGAAATCTTTGCATTTTAAAAAAATGTGCACATTCTCAACGTGATTTGGTTCATGTCAACAGGGAGAATGGTGATGTTGAGGGCCCAGCCATGGCAATAAACTCATGAATATGAGCTAATCTCATATTCACAACCCGACCTCATGCTCAGCCTGGTTGCGTAGATGAGAAAGCAAGAGAAAAAAACAATGCGTGACTCGGAATGCACCCGCATCCTGTTCCAGCGCACACAAACGACTCCCCAGGCTGGCTGCGCTCTGCGCATGCGCAGGTTTCTAAGCCAGCAGAGCAACTATGACTCTGGGAGTCAGCTGTCCTCCGTGCTGCCCACATGGCTTCCTGACATGTCTACAAATGGGTACGTGTGCACTTGGGGGCAAGTTCCAAGTCCACAATCAAGTGTGGACACTAAAACACTTCACATTGTGGGTCACTCTCCCCAACACCCGCGTCGCCCTTCTCTTGGGTGCTTGCCATATATAAGGATTAATATTTGATGAACCAGGAAAATATCAGTGCACCTAAAAACTAAGTTGGATTTTCCGGGCCTCGGTGGTTGGTGAGTTTCCGTCTCCTTTCTGAAGATCACACGGACAATTCATTCATTTACATAACACACAGGGAAGTTTCTTAGAGGCAAATAGAAAAATAAGCTCTTTGTTGAGACCATCCATGGGCGTTTTAGCTGTTCTACAACTAACTATCATGTGAACAGCTTTGTTCATTTTTTTATATCCCATTTTATCTTATTTTTAAATTTAATTTTTATTTTATATGAACGGAGTATAATTGCCTCTCAGTGTTATGTTAGTTTCAGGTGTACAACAAAGTGATTCAGTTATACAGATGCATATATACATTCTTTTTCCGATTCCTTTTCCATAGAGGTTATTAAAGAATACTGAGTAGAGTTCCCTGTGCTAGACAGTAGGTTCTTGTTGATTATCTATTTTTTTTCTTTTGTTCTTGAATATGATGCCTTTACTCAAGCTATATAGATGTTTGGTCTTGGTCATAGGAAGTAAGACTCTAAGAAATGTGGACCTCTTGGGTATTCTCCTTAATTTGTGGAATACCCACAGCAGGAAGCAGAAGAAAGGAAAATTGGAGGGAAGTTGGCTAGTGGATTGTGGCAGTTGAGTAATAAGGCCCTTTAAAGACTCTGTGTTCCCAGTCTTGTTGGAGATAAGCCAAGAACAAGTGAAATGGAAACCAGGCTCCTGATGACAGAAGTAATGTTTGGGGACCACTCAATTATAATCATGGAAAATGGGCACTACAAATATGACATAAAAAACGCATGAGTGGGGCTTCCATGGTGGTCCAGTGGTTAAGATTCCACATTTCCACTGCAGGGGGTGAGGGTTTGATCCCTGGATGGGAACTAAGATTCCACATGCCACTCAGTACTCCCACCGCGAAAAAAAAAAAAAAAAAAGGAGTGTGGTTCTTTATGTTAGTATTTTTATTATGTAGCTAAATTATCTTTATATCCATACCCTCAGATATACAGATGACACCACCCTTATGGCAGAAAGTGAAGAAGAGCTAAAGAGCCTCTTGATGAAGATGAAAGAGGAGAGTGAAAAAGATGGCTTAAAACTCAACATTCAAAAAACTAAGATCATGGCATTCAGTCCCATCACTCCATGGTAAACATGAGGAAACAATGGAAACAGTGACAGACTTTATTTCCTTGGGCTCCAAAGTCACTGTGGACAGTGACTGCAGCCATGAAATTAAAAGGCGCTTGCTCCTTGAAAGAAAAGCTATGACAAACATAAACAGCATATTAAAAAGCAAAGACATTACTTTGCCGACAAAGGTCCATCTAGTCAAAGCTATGGTTTTTCCAGTAGTCATGTATGGATGTGAGAGTTGAACCATAAGGAAGGCTGAGCACTGAAGAATTGATGCTTTTGTACTGTGGTGTTGGAGAAGACTCTTGAGAGTCCCTTGGACTGCAAGGAGATCAAACTAGTCAATCCTAAAGAAAATCAACCCTGAATATTCATTGGGAGGACTGATGCTGAAGCTGAAGCTCCAATACTTTGGCTACTTGATGTGAAGAACTGACTCACTGGAAAAGACCCTGATGCTGGGGAAGATTGAAGACAGGAGGAGAAGGGGATGACAGAGAATGAGATGCTTGAATGGCATCACCAGCTCCATGGACATGAGTTTGAGCAAGCTCCAGGAGTTGGTGATGGACGGGGAAGCCTGGTATGCTTCAGTCCGTGGAGTCACAAAGAGTCAGACATGACTGAGTGACTAAACAACAACAACCACAAATTATTTTTAAAGTTAATTTTCAAAATAACAAAAATAATATGATTTTTTTACTTTTCTATGAGGAGGAGATGACTTCTCAAGCCAGTCAATGCTACTGTCTAGTTTTAAACTGCAAACAGTTACTGGGATCTACCTACACAAGATATTAATGCAAAACTGAAAAAAAACCAGCCAATTGTCTTCATGCTTTCAAAAAGGTGACTACAAAGTAATAAATGTTTATAGGGATTACGTATTTATCTTGTCCCAGGCACTGTAAGCAATTTACATGAATTAACTCATGGAACCCTCAAAACGAAACCCCTACCTAGTGCTGCTGTTATGAGAATTTTACAGATGTGGAAACTAAAATAAAGTGGGTGTAGGAACTTGACTATGTGGTCCAGCAAGTCCAAAACTTTGAACCCAGGTGGTCTGCTTCCAGGGCTACCCTTTCAACACTACATCCTAACCTGTGGCCCTTGTGAATATAGTGTTTCCTTAATCGCTTCTGTTTTTAACCAGAATCATAGTATCACATAGAATATAATGCAGGCATTTGTCTAAAATATGATTTGTGCAGTAAGTGACAATTCCACAGAATGACTAGTCCAATTGGAAAAAAAAAAAAGTTCAAACCCAGATTTGCAACTCCTTGGCTGGGTGACAAGGGAAAGCCACTGAAGCTGTCTATATCATATTTCTCTTATCTCTAAAGTGAGCAGAAGCCCATATACACCTGGACAACCTCAGAATGCAGCCAAGATGCTCAAGTGTGGCAGTGCACAGGGTCACACTGAGGAGCTCAGGCCAGCTTTCAAGGGCTGGCACCACAGTGACAACCACTGCCCTACTTTCAAAAGGCAGGTACCTCTGGGATGGATCCCAGACACATGCTTGTGAATGGAGCTGACAGCGGGGCAGAACCTTCCGGGTGGTGACTTGATGGAACCCTCAGCTTACTGCTGAAGAGCCCAGGAGACACCAAGAAGCACTGAGTGAGAGACAGGAGCCCTGACCCCACTGCTGTGTGGAGCACGGCACCTTCAAGGCTGCAGGAATGTGGCTCCATCTCAGCCATTTCACTGGAGACCTCGGAGACTCCCCATCATCAGCATGGCCATCCTGTTCACCAGCCGTGTTGCTCAGCAGGGATAGAGGTCTGTCCTGGAAAGAAAGTGACAGACGACTAATGAATACTTACTTCATGGGCTTCCCTAGTGGTCCAGTGGTTGAGAATCCACCTGTCAATGCAGGGGATGAGGGTTCGATCCCTGGGCCGGGGAAGATGCCACATGCCCCGAGGCATCTAAGCCCATGAGCCACAACTACTGAGCCTATGCTTTAGAGCCATGCTCTGCAACAAGAGAAGCCACTGCAATGAGAAGTCCAAGTACCACAACTAAAGATAGTCCCCACTCCCCACAGCTAGAGAAATCCTGTGGGCATCAATGAAGACCCAGGGAAGCCAGAAAAAAGGAATACTTACTTTGTGCTAGGCATTGTGCTAAGAATTTTAGATACATGGCGTGTGTGTGTGCTAAGTCGTTTCAGTCATGTCCGACTCTGTGCGACCCTATGGACTGTAGCCTGCCAGGCTCCTCTGTCCATGGGATTCTCCAGGCAATAATACTGGAGTGGGTAGCTGTTCCCTTCTCCAGGGGATCTTCCCAACCCAGGGAATTAACCCAGGTCTCCCGCATTGCAGATGGATTCTTTACCAGCTGAGCCACCAGGGAAGCCCTAAATAAAATTTAAAAAGGAATACTCACTTTGTGCCAGGTATTGTGCTGAGAACTTTACATGTATTGCGTGTATGCATGCTAAGTCGCTTCAGTTTCGCCGACTCTGCGACCCCATGGACTGTAGCCTGACAGGCTCCTCTGTCCATGGGATTCTCCAGGCAAGAATACTGGAGTGGGTTTCCATGCCCTCCTCCAGGGAATCTTCCCAACTCACGGATGGAACTCACATCTCTTATGTCTCCTGCACTGGCAGGCAGGTTCTTTACCACTGGAGCCAACTGGGAAGCCCCTTTAGATGTATTATTTTAAAGCTATTCCCCACAACACCCTTGCCGATGTTATTACCCACATTTTAGTGGCAATGGGATCTCAAAAGGGCAGAGGTAGGTGGTCAGTGGGCATGCCAAAGGAGAGAATGTCAGAGGTGCCAGACAGCAACTAAGGCTGGGGGTGGGAGTGGTCCCAGACATCTAGAGATGTTGTATTGGGTATCCACCACTTTGGAATAAATCGCCCCTAAACTTAGCAGCTTAAAACAGCAAGCATGCATCGTTTGTTTCCTCAGATGAGAAATGTGAGGATCTGGTGCAGGGTAACCCCAAGGCTAGGCTGAGTCCTCTAAGGGAAGGGTGGAGGACCCGTTTCCAAGGCGAAGTGCTCATGTGGTTGTTGGCAGGAGGCTTCAGTTCCTTGCCTCTCAGACTTCTCCAAAGGACTGCTTGTGTGTCCTCATGACGTGGTATCTGGCTTCCTCCAGAGTCAGTGATCTAAGCAGAGTGGGGAGGAAGGTGGAGTGCCTCCAGGACCTGGGCTCAGAAGACCCACACTGTCACTTCTGCTATTTTTTATTTCTTAGAAGTGAGCCTTTAAGCCGCTCCCACCCTCAGAGTAGAGGAGTTAGTTTCCACCGATTGGGTAGTATGTCAAAGAGATTGTGAACCTATTGTTTCACCACCCGAGATCCTTTTAGGGGTGGGGTCTCCATGGAAGCAACTGGGAGTAACAGGCTGGTGAAACACTTCTGCAGAGCCCCCCTCTTTCACTGGGGTTACACGGACATAGGCAGCAGAGCCAAGGTCTCTTAGGGAACAATTTTTGTTGTTTAGTCGCTCAGTCGTGTCCAACTCTTTGCAACCCCATGGACTGTAGCCCAGCAGGCTCCTCTGTCCATGGAACTCTCCAGGCAAGAATACTGGAGTGGGTTGCCATTTCCTTCTCCAGTGGATCTTCTGGACCCAGGGATCAAACCTGTGTCTCTTGCATTGGCAGGCGTATTATTTATCGCTGAGCCAGCAGGGGAACAGTACACAAGCTTAAAAAAAAAAAAATTAAAAGATGCAATACTATTCTACTTATTAACAAAATGTGACAGAATTTGCCTAAAATCCACATAGGTAAGGCAATATTCCTTCCTCACATACTGTGGAGTAAATACAGTATAAACTCCAGTTTTCTCATTTTAAAACAACATCCTATTACAACACTGTAGATCAACTATACTTCAATAGAATAAATTTTAAAACAAACAAGCAAACAAGCAAAACCCAGCATCCTACGGTCAGCCAAGTAAACGATGAGAGTCCTTTCAAAGGCTCCCTTTGACTTTCTTTTGTTTTCAAATAGTCCAAAGACTATTCTTTGTTTTCTCTCATTAATACTTCACATCCCTAGTAAAGCAAAACCGTTTAACTCACATTGAACCCATGGCCTTTTAACTGAGATCACACATTTGGTCTCAGGACTCAGTGAAGATCAGGTTCTTGATGTCATCACAGAAAGAATTCACCGAGAGACATTAGGTAAGAAGTGGGTTTTTTAAGAGAGAAATACACTTCACAGACAGAGTGTGGATCATCTCAAGAGGTGAGAGTGACCCCAAAATGCTGAGTGGTTATTTTTTATGGGCTGGATAATTTCATAGGCTAATGAGCAGGAGAATTAATCCAACTATTTTGGGGCAGGGTAGCGATTTTCAGGAATTGGGCCACCATCCACATTTTGATCTTTTACGGTTGGCCTTGGAACTGTCATGGTGCTGGTGGGTGTGTCACTTAGCTTGTTGATGTGTCATGTTGAGTATGTACTGAGACTCAGGGTCCATCAAGGTGTAGTGGAAGTTGACTCATCCTCCGTCTTGGACCTGTTTGGTTCTCATAAGTTTATGTCTTGTCCTCGGGCTATGTCATTCTTTTAAAACTTGTGCCCTGCCCCCTTCCCTCCTGTTTCAAAAGTAGATCTGCTATAAGATCACTCTATTGTTTTTGTTCCTGACTATAAAAGTAATACACATTCATCTGAGAAATAATCACTAGTAACAGCCTGGTATATTTCCTTCTCATCGCTCTTTCCCCCAGAGCTTATGCAAATGCCCATTTGTGTGTATGTGTAACTGAAAATACTGTAATTCATGTCCGGTGTGAGAAGTGCACCTTAAAGAAAAGAGAAGTTGTCTCATAAACATGAGGAGATGTGAGGGTCCCAGCTGGTCCCAGACAAAGGCAGCCCCGGAGCCCCTTGGATGCCAATGCTGCCCCTCTGGCCACCCCACACTTCCTGGAGGCACGGGGACAATTTCCTCTCCTCTTTGACCAGACAGATGACATCATCATCCACTCAGCCCTTTTGTTTTGCTTTGTTATAGACTGTTTTTGAAGTCTCCAGGCTTCCTGTAGACTTGTTTGTTTTCTAAACTTTTGCTGCCCACTCCTCTCTCCCTTAATTGCATGGATCCAAGCAACACTCACTCTCAATGGATCCCACCCCTCTGGTTCTATTTAATGACGAGCCAAATCTATCCTAGGGAAAGCAAAGGTCCTCAGACAATCATGATAGTGATCATGATGATGATGGCAGATAATCCATTTTCAGATGCACTAGCTTGCCAGCTGCTGTGTTGAGAGGGTTCATGCATTCAGTCACTCAGCCCTCATTACAATGGCCATTTTTCAATTGGAGATGCGGAGACTTAAGCCATTTTCCTGAGGTCACACAGTCAGTAAGAAACAAGCACTAGTCTCTTTGACTCGAAAACCTGTATTCCTAATCACTTATTAATATTGCCTCCAGGATGGTAAAGGAAAAAAGAGATAAGGAAAAAATAAAGAAAAACAAGGGAAGATAGACACATCGATGAAGAATGTCTCTTGGATAAGACAACCAATAAAACCATAAGGCTTTTTTGCCTTTGCTCAAAAGCTGATTGTATCAACGGTCAAGGAAGTTGCCTGGTAAACCAAGCAGTTAAACAGCAAAGCGGGGCAGAGGGTGAACAAACACCAAAAGAATGTATGACTAAAGTTACCAGGTAGATCGATCAATAGAAGTATGGGGTGAAGAGTAAAGGCTTCTTGAGGTAGCTATGAACCAAGCTTTGGAGAATGAAGAGGTCTTAGAAGAGTTACCATTCTTTGATAACCCTTCCATGAAGAGAAAGAGACTGTTATTTCCCCTTGAATCCCAGCTGGCTTGTCACTGCTTCACATCATGTCATGACCACAGAAGTGATCCCTGAGGTTTGGTCCCCAGAGGCCATGCAGCTCTCCCCTCATCCCCTGAAGCACCCTCTGTGGAGTCCCTAGCTGCCACGTCAGCAGCTCAGCTACCCTGAGACCCTCACGCTGCGCAGTCTGGCGGACAGTCCCAGGAAAGCCCAGCTCTGCTGAAGCTTTTAGAGCTAGAATATTTTGTACTTCAACAGTGAGACTATCAATTGCCAGCTTTAAAAAATACACTGCAGAGAGCAAGACTACCCCGTGAAAATATTACTTCTGGATTATTTGTTCTCACAGAGTTGGGTTCGGAGAGACAGAAGAGATTGAAGTGTTAGAACTAATTATTGTTACGTACCTTACTAGTTTATTTTTTCTAGTGTTACGAGGATTCTGGAGGCAGCCCGCCCTGAGTGCACTAGAGACCAAGTTCTTCCTCTCACCTTGCTCCGCTGTTTTTATTTGTGACTTTTGCCCTTATGGTTGCTAGATGACTGAGCATTAAATCATACTCCAGAAGGTGAAAAGTTAAGGTCAACAGGCAGAGACAGATCAGCCCACCTCCCTTAGAAGAGCTTTCCTGGAAGCCCCACTCACTAGCATCTGCTTCAATCTCATTGGTCAGGACTGATCACATGACTTCGCCAAGCCCTGCGGGAATCTGGGAAATTAATCTCTTTAGGTGCCTCCAAACAAATTGGATTTCTGCTAATGAGGGAGAAGAGGAAACTGAATATTGCTGACCAGTCCTTTGAAATTATCCCCCCTGGATTATCTCGGTCCAAATACCGTCCACGAAAACAGGGGTCTTGTGCTCTCTGTTCCTCTTCCGGGTGAGTTAGAAGGGGGCTTGGCACACAGGTGGGCTTCCCTGGTAGCTCAGCTGGTAAAGAATCTGCCCGCAATGCGGAAGACCTGGGTTCGATCCCTGGGTTGGAAAGACCCCGTGGAGAAGGGAAAGGCTACCCGACTCTGGTATGCTGGCCTGGAGAAGTCCATGGACTATACATGGGTCACAAAGAGTCAGACACGACCGAGTGACTGTCACTGGCACATAGTTAGGGGCTTGACAAATCTTTGCTGCATTTTAAACATAGTTGTATTTATTCATTTATTTTTGTCTGTGCTGGGTCTTCATTGCTGCACAGACTTTTCTGTAGTTGCAGCGAGTGGAACTACTCTCTAGTTGCGGTGCGCTGGCTTCTCTTCTTGCAGAGCACAGGCTCTAGGGCATGAGGGCCTCAGTAGTTACAGCTCCCTGGCTCTAGAGCACAGGCTCAAGAGTTGTATCGCACGGGGTTAGTTGCTCCATGGCATGTAGGGTCTTCCCAGATCAGGGATCAGACGCACATCTCTTGCACTGGCAGGCAGATTCTTTACCACCGAGCCACCAGGGAAGCCCTTATTGGCTGCATTCTGCCAAGTGAGTCCATACTAAGGTTCTCTCGGTGGTCAGACTCAGTGGTCAGGGGACGAGGAAGACCCGTTCAAGGCTGAAAGGGGAGGGTGGAGCACCTCAGATTCAGGAGCCCTGCTTTCTTTTTTAACCTGTTGATGTAAGCTCCTAGCTCTGATAAGCCAAGAAAGTACAAATGTAGAAACAGCAAGCACCGTTATAACCTATGAGTCAGAAACAAATTCAGGTCAAGTTTGTTGCAACAGATCTAGAGAAAGAAAGACATGTTGCTTCCAAAATTCACTTAAAGAATTAAGAGAAAAGGGGTGCAAAGACCCCAGGAGGCTCCAACCCCATTCTCTGCAGGAGGGACATCCGTTTCCTTACAGATGTCTTTCCGAGTGGGGATGGAAGCAAATTGCTGCTGAGAAGTAAGTCTTCAGAGGCTAATTGATTTCATTCTTGGGAAAATTATCCTGACAATCAGCCTCAAATTTCCTTTGCTTTCATCCTCTGGTCTCTAATCCTGCCTTCGTGGACCTGCATGAACAATGGGCATCCCTCCTTGATGTTTGTCTTGGGTGATGCTTATCACATCACTCTTTGCCATCAGCCGCCAAGAGGTTTTGATGCTTACAGTGTAGGAGACATATCTGCCCCAAAGGCAGTTAAGCTTCATTGGTGGCGAGAATCGGGAGGGGGCTGGGAAGCTACCAAAAGTCATTAAATGTAATTTCATTCCAGGTAACAATTATGCCCCAGCTGCACGGCTTTCTTCCCACCCACCCAGACAGCTCCAGGCACTCACCCTGCTGTTTTAGGAGTAGGGTCCAGGAAGTCTCAGGAGAAACTGGCTGGACAGAGAATGACAGCAGAAGCCTAGAGCGATGATGAAATTCTGAACGTGAGGTTTACAATCCTCTTGCCTATGTTCAAATAAAGCAAGTAGAGGTGAGAAGACAAGGATGCAGGGTTTGATGGACACCTCCATGGACCACAACGGATCCTGCTATTCCTGGATTCAGTCATGATCCCTGAGTGCGGACCCCACAAAACCCACACTAGGGGTTACAATGTAAATGCCTGATTTGCCTAAAGAGGGCGCTGTTACCCAGCCCCTGCCTAAAGTTATTCTGAAATGAAGGTACAAAGTAGCAGAATGTTGGATATTTTCAAGAAAAGGAGGAAGTCAAAACGTTTACTTTACATTTCCTGGTTTTTAAAGTATGGCAGTTTAAATGATTCAAACACTGTGTAAGTCAAACACATATCTGAGGACAAATTTGGTCCACATGCCACCAGCAGATAACCTCCACCCGACATCCATCATGTTGATTTAGGACATTCGTGTCCTGGAATGCCTTTTTGCTTCAGCTGAAGTTTTTTGTTTTGTTTTTGATACTGCGTTTTGTTTTACTATTTCAAGTTCTGATTGACCTCTATATGTTTCCTACTGGTTTTACTTTAAAGCAAAAATATTTTACATATGGCTAACATTTGTACTTTTAAAAAACATTAAAGACTTCCCTGGTGGTCCAGTGGTTAACAATCCACCTGCCAATCCAGGGGACACAGGTTCCATCCCTGGTCCAGGAAGATCCCACATGCCTCGGGGCAACTAAGCCTGCACGCCACAGCTACTGAAGCTCTTGTGCCTAGTGTCTATGCTCTGCAACAAGAGAAGCCCCCTCAACGAGAAGCCTGTGCACCACAGCTAGAGAAAGCACGCAGGCAGCAACAAAGACCCAGTGCAGCCAAAACTTAATAAATAATTTGTTAAAAGATGTTAATACCTTTGAAGAAGACGTTAACATCTTTCATCACATCCAGTCTTCACAAAACTGGAGGGAGAGTAGGTTATCCCACTGGCAAATATAATGTAAGCAACTTTAGTGACTTAGATATGCTCAATAATTGCAAGATCCATGTCTAAACCCAAGGATTTCATCTATTTCTGAAAATGGAATTGATGGATTTACAAACTTCTTTCCAAGTCATCCTAAAACTTATAGTCCTGAGCCTTTTCTACTCAGCCACACCAAATTTCCATTTGCAGGGTTTAGTCTCATGAAACTGACCAAGGAAGACGCAGGGAATACTTAAGAACGAGACACAGCTATGGCTAGAATTTCCCAGTGTGTCTTCTGCTGGCATGACATATTGTCAAGTTGGGTCAACCCAAATTCCTCAGAGTTCAGCTCCCCATGCCAGTGAGCATTCTTTGTTTGTTGTTGTCGCAACATCTTTGTCTAATTAAAGCAAAGGATCGTTTACTGGAACTCTACAAGGGAGCTCCCACCACGCATGGGAAAGCCTGGAGGACTGGACTTGGAAAAAGAAAGTGGCTCCAGGGACCTCCGTAGCAGGAAGAGCTTGGAGGTCTCATCGGCTGCCACTGGGATTAATCTGCTTAAATTCATTAAAAGACGAAATAAAACACTTTTATTTTTCTGTCCTGGCAAATGTCACTCAGATTTAAAAGCCATGGGAAAAAATCTGCTGCCCATCAGTGCTGGAATTTTGATGACCTGGTGGAAAAGATCTGGGACTGCCTGAAACTAGTGAAGCTTTCCACCAAACCAAAGACCAGTTGCCAGGTCACACAACCCCAGTGGTGGCTGCCTTCCTCCAGGGCCACAGTGGAGGATTTCTGCATGAAGACTCACAAAAATTTATCAAAGAATTAAAATATTTAAATACCCTCTGGGGTGGGATCTCTCTGTGAAACATAATCTTCAAAAAGTGGGTACAGACCATATGTCAGAGGGAGAGGATGTTATTCAGACTGTGAGCAAGTGACACAGCCCCCTTCCCCATCTGCTGGGCCAACTGTAGGAGCTTTCCCCATGACCAAATGCCCGGCTCTAAGACCCTCCTGCGGAGAAGGCAATGGCACCCCACTCCAGTAGTCTTGCCTGGAAAATCCCATGGACGGAGGAGCCTGGTAAGCTGCAGTCCATGGGGTCGCAAAGAGTTGGACACGACTGAGCGGCTTCACTTTCACTTTTCCCTTTCATGCACTGGAGAAGGAAATGGCAACCCACTCCAGTGTTCTTGCCTGGAGAATCCCAGGGACAGGGGAGCCTGGTGGGCTGCCGTCTATGGGATCGCACAGAGTCGGACACGGCTGAAGCGACTTAGCAGCAGCAGTAGCAGCAGCAGCAAGACCCTCCTGGCTTTGGCAGCCATTGGATCAGGATGCAGGGGAGAGAGATGGAAGCACCTGCATTGGCACTTCACTTGCCTTTTTTTTAATTTTAATTATTCTATATTTTTAATGCAAAAATTGTATAATTATTAATAAACAGCCAAATATATGAACTTTGCTTGTCTTTACTTGGTGTTACCTTGTATGCTGAGCTACATAAAGGACCTGGTAGGCCAAAAAAAAGAAAAGTCCAGTTGGTCAAGTTTGGATCACGTGCCCCCATGCCTTGGTTAGAGAAGACAGAATGACTTGATGTGTAGACCCACAAAGAGAGCACATTGGGAGGAGAATCCTTAAGAGGCTGCTTTTTTTTTTTTTTTAAGTCTCTGTTGAATTTATTACAATACTGCTTCTGTTTTATGTTCAGTTTTTTGGGCCATGAGGCATTTGTCATATTAGCTCCCAGACCAGGGATCGAACCTACACCTACTGCATGGGAAGGAGATGTCTTAACCACTAGGCAGCCAAGGGATCCCAAGAGGCTGCCTTTTGAAATCCATTCTTCCCTCCTCCTTTCTGGCAGAGAACCATTTCTGCACTTCCCAGCCTCCTTTGCAACTAGATGTAACCACGTTCCTCAGTCCTGGCCAGTACAATGTGAGCAAAGGTGATATCACCTAGCTCATGAAACACCTCATTGTCACCAGGCTCTCCCTACCAATCAGCTCGTCAGAATGGTGGATGCGGTAGGTGGTCTTCGAACCTGTGTGTTAAAGGTGGTGGAGCCATGCTTGGCCTGGGTCCCTGAATGGCCACATGGAGCAGAGCGCCCCACCCTCCACTGCCTTGTGCTTGAAAAAGCCATGAACTTGATGGGGCTGAGTGATGCCTGCTGTCTATTTGCTACCGCAGTTTGGCCTAACTTATCCCTGGTGGCTCAGACAGTAAAGAATCTGCCTGCAATGTGGGAGACCTGGGTTCGATCCCTGGGTCAGGAAGATCCCCTGGAGAAGGGACTGGCTACCCACTCCAGTATTCTTACCTGAGAACTCCCATGGACAGAGAAGCCTACAGTCCATGAGGTCACAAATAGTCCGACACAACCGAGCGACTTGCACTTTTTTCAACCTATAAATGCTATTCCATAAATAAGGATAAGTGGTTGTTTGGTGATCAAAAAACAACAAGCCTTGGCTGTATTCACAGAGAAGGAATACAGGAAACTTATTTGCATGACAAGAAAGTACCAACTCTCCTTTTTTCAACATGTGAGGAAGAATTTGGGGAATTAGAATAACCTGGCTTCTCAAGGACCATCTGTACCAGGTCACATGTAACTCACACACTCCTCAGAGACTCTTCAAGGAGCCAGATACAGAGATCATGGGTCCTCTCCTGCCCCACCACCCCAGCTGGTCTATGAATTCTCATAAACCCTGATTAGCAGGGCTGGTCTCCCTGCTAAGCATTCTGACTTTTCTCTCCTCCCCTGGCACGTCTTCTGCCTAATCCTGTGATAACAGCAAGCTAGAGGATTTCCCCCACCTTCTGCCTTGCCCTTGAGGTTACTGAAAAACATAACTCAGAAACCTGGCCCCACTGGGGGCCTGACACTCTGACACACAGCCACAAGATCTTTTCTGAATGCTTGTGGGAAAATCAGAGAGAGAAACGGCTGGCCCGTGCAAGCATTCCAAGCCTAAACACAATAATGAATTTTGCACACATCAGTGGGTTCTGACTCTGTTGCCAATTAAAACCTCCGTGGGGGGCAGGCAGTCCACTTAATCTTCGCTGCCAAAGACACAATCCCCCCAGATAGCACAGGGGTGGGGGTGGGCGGAGGACTGGAAACTGTATTACAAAGACGACCCAAAATCCTACCCTACTTCTCTGAAGTTTTCCTCATTCTTTTTCAGTCTATTCACCCCTGACTCTGCTCATCAGTAAGGAATGACCAAAGACACGGAGGGGAATGAGTCCCCCCATGGATCAGCATTATCAGAAGTGGGAATATGTGTATATAAGGTGCCCAAAGGGTGAGTGCGTTGTGTAACATGAATTCAAGGGAGCTTCTGAAACAGTAATGAAGGGGATTTCGAAGTTACATAAGTTGCAGTATGAGATTTTGCCAATAACGTCATTTAGAATCAAGTGTTTGCGTTTTCTTTCCTTCTTTTTTAAAATTAGAACAGCCAAGGGGCTAAAAAATCAAATTTATATTTAAAATAATCTTCTTTAAAAAACTTAGCTTAAAAGAAAAACTGACTCCAATTTTAATGATTGAGCTGGAGGCAAATGACAGCCTGGGAGAAGCCCGTCACTGGAAACAGGGCCTCCTGGGTTCAAGTTCATCGATGCCCTACACTTAGCTCTTTATCCTGACAAAGTGCTGGCTGCCTCAAGCATCGGGTTTCTTGTCTGTAAAACAAAAACAATGATTTAAAGAGACTGTATGAACTTCAATAAAACAAATCAATGGAAAGAAAAAAGATTGTAAAGTTTCTGGCACATAGTACAAGATTATTAAATGTTAGTTATTACTATTATGAGCAAGGATGTTTAGACAGAGCTCAACTTGCATTTCCTGTAGGGGCTTAATTAACTTCTTGGCTTTTAAAGAAATTGTTGTGGTTGGCCTGGAAAAGTCTGGTAGAAAGAAAGAAATACTAACCAGCCTTTGTATAATATTGCTATTTATACATGCAGAAGAATTTTTGTACAGAGCACTGTGTTTCTCATTACAACTCTATGAGGAGAGTCGAGTCAAAGCATTCTCTCATTTTCTGTTTATTTTACAGAGGAGGAAACTGATTATATATGAGATATATTAGGTATATATGATTTTATATAGTATACTTAATATGTAGGGGCTTCCCAGGTGGCGCTAGCACTAAAGAATCCACATACCAATGCAGGTAGATGTAAGAGATGTGGGTTTGATTCCTAGGTCAGGAAGATCCCCTGGAGGATGGCATGGCAACCCACTCCAGTATTCTTGCCTGGAGAATTCCATGGACAGAGGAGCCTGGCAGGCTACAGTCCATGGGGTCGCACAGAGTCAGATACACTGAAGCAACTTAGCACACACGCACGCATGCATTTCATATATAATCACTTTCTTCTCTGTAAAATATATCTTACACATGTATGTATATATATGAAAGTATATGCACACACGTGTGTTTATATGCATGTTACATGTTTACACACCATGCATGTGCACACGTGTTCTATATGTACACGTTTATGTGTATTGTGTTTCCACATGTATCATGTGTGTGAGAGCATGCTTGTTTATATGTGTGTTGGGCATATATGTATACATGCGCTTGTTGTCAGATGTGTATGAGTCTGGACACCCACATGTTACAGGTACACATGTGTGTATACTCACACACACACCAAAGTCAAGTAGATGACAATAGTTAGTAGTGACCATTTACTCACTGAACAAAGAGCATTTGAGCTGAAATTGAAAGAACGAGCAGAGCTGGCACAAGAAAGCAGTTTTTAAACAGGAACAGAAAACACAGAAGACACACAACTTGATACGACCAAACCGAAAACTCTGTACAACTTGAGTGACCCCAAACCAAAGAGAAGTTAGAACAGGAAGAAAGTACTTGAAAGTTTATCAGAGGTAAAGGATCCTTAGCCCCGGGAGCCCATGGCCCATTCAGGGGGAGACACACAGCAGGAGATCCAGGGGACAGGGCCTTGGGAGTTGGGAAAAGCTGGGTGGTGGTGGCTGCAGTCACCAGCCTGGAGCCAGTGGACGAGGAGGGGTGCGCAGAGAGTGGGGATGTCCCTGATGGCCCAGTGGTGAGGACTGTGCTTCCACTGCAGGGAGCATGGGTGCGATCCCTGGTTAGGGAACTAAGATCTTTCAACAACAATTAAAAAAAAAAAAAAACACAAAACAGTGGTTGTGGGGGGATCCCAGCCAGGGCAGAGGTTGGAGGGCAGGATCTTAGAAGGGAGAGATGGGAAGGACAGAACGGCGTAAGGCAGCAGAGTGGGTGGATGGCAAAATGGGGGGAACCAGGAAGCAGAAGCAGGGCCACCTTCCAGGGCAGTGACAGGAGAGAGATGAGAGCCGTGGGGCCCTGGTGTTTTGGGAGGATTTCTCTATTGCCAGCGGTAGGTTTTGTTTTGTTTTCAATAATGCAAGAGGCTTAACCTCTTCCTGCCCTGCAAGGAGGTGGACCTGGGGACCAGAGCCTAGAAGCCTCGGCCATCAGCCCAAACTTTAGTCTCTTTCTATAGAAAAACATTGTCTTCATGGGACAGTCTTTTCTCAAGACCAAAGCAGTCCTTGGGACAGTGGGCCCCAGATAGACCATGAAGTAAAGTTCTCTTTCTGGGGGAAGGAACCAGGACCCAGGGTCTGGTGAGACACAGGTTTACCCACCTGTCCACCTTGATGAAATCACAGGTGCCTGCCAGTCAGATTTGAGGCTAGAAAGAAATGTTGGCCCAAGTGATGGGAAAACTCTGAGATTCCCACAAAGAGGATCTGGGAAGATGTAGGTCCTAAAGCTTGGCCTGTGCCAGGACCCCAGGTCATGCTAAGGGGAGAGTACCTGGCAGACCCCAGCGTTACAGAGTTTAGACGTGACTATCCTATATTAATGCTACATGAATATACAGGAGACCTGGGTTCGATCCCTGGGTCGGGATGACCCTCTGGAGACAGGAATGGTAACCCACTCCAGTATTCTTGCCTGGAGAATCCCATGGACAGAGGACCCTGGCAGGCCACAGTCCATGGGGTTGCAAAGAGTCGGACATGACTGAGCAACTAATGCTACACTACTACATTTTAAAGCAAATCCCTGACAGCATGTCACTTCACCCTTGATTTTGCTCCCTAAAAAGGAACACCATCCACTTCTTTAAGGTGATGGGGGTGGATGAGGGGTGGTTTCAAGAGAGAGAACCCCATTTCTCATCCTGGGAGACAGATCTCTTGGCGGTCAGTGCTCTGATGCTCTGTTCAGCAGGATGACAGATGCCTACACAAGTGAGCATTGCCATTGCCATGATCACTGCTGGAGAACGAGCCCCAAATCATGGGAGGAAAGCCACAGCTCTCTCTTAACTTTTGGGGGCCTCGTATTCCATCACAGTTGTTACAGGTGTTTCAGAAACTGGGACTTAAAGACCACCTGAGTGCACTGGGTCTCTTCCATTGTCAGCTAAGCTTGGTAAATCCCTGCCAACTCTACAGCACCTTCTGGCACCCAAGGAAGAACCTGCCACAGATCTGGCAGAGATGAGATGGATGTTCAGTATGTAGACATGTCCTTCCTTGCTGTGGATGGGAGGATGCTTGCTATCAATAATGCCATTCCCCATATTTTTAAAAAGCTAACAAAACATCGCAGTCGGACACCCAGGGAGCTGTCGGATGGAGGGAGACGACGTTACCCGGCAGGGACCCTTGGTGGGTGGCAGTCACTGCTGGATGACAGCTGGGCCATCTTCTTGCCCGAGAACTCAGAGATCAGCAGCACTGATGCCCTTGGCATCAAAGTTCTGAAACAACCTCCCTCCCCAAAGAGTCAGGACAAGGGGTGGTTGCCCAGTCCAGGGGCCTGTCTGTCATCCTCTGGGCAGTGAGACTCTTTCCTCCATAAGAGGGCTCCGGAGCCCGCCTGAGTGGGTTTGGCTCTGAGTTTTCCTCATGCGCCTCAGTGTTCCCAGCTGGACAATGGGACAACAGTGCACCTGCCCCACACCCCGCCCTGTCCCACCCCATGCATTTATCATTGAGTAAATGGATCCAGAGCAGAGCCATTGTTGTTGTTGTTCAGTTGCTAAGTCATGCCCAATTATTTGAGACCCCACAGACTGCAGCAGGCCAGGCTCTCCTGTCCTCCACTATCTCCCAGAGTTTTCTCAGTTTCATGTCCATTGAGTCAGTGATGCTATCCAACCATCTCATCTTTTGCCACCCTGCTTCTCCTTTTGCCTTCAGTCTTTCCCAGCATCAGGGTCTTTCCCAATGAGTCAGTTCTTTGCATCAGTTCAGTTCAGTTGAGTCGCTCAGTCATGTCCAACTCTTTGCGACCCCATGCCAGGCTTCCCTGTCCATCACCAACTCGTGGAGCCTGACCAAACCCATGTCCATCCAGTCAGTGATGCTATCGAACCATCTCATCCTCTGTCGTCCCCTTCTCGTCCTGCCTTCAATCTTTTCCAGCATCAGGGTCTTCCAATGAGTCAGTTCTTTGCATCAGGTGGCCAAAGGATTGGAGCTTCAGCTTCAGCATCAGTCCTTCCAGTGAATATTCAGAGTTGATTTCTTTTAGGATTGACTGGTTTGATCTCCTTGCAGTCCAAGAGGCTCTCAAGAGTCTTCTCCAGTATCACAGTTCCAAAGCGTCAATTCTGCTCCATTCTACACACGTTCGTGGCTGTTCATCTGCTTAGGAAGATGGTGGGGAGTGATGGCGGGGGGAACACGTGAGGAGGCTATTTTTCTCCTGACATGGATTCTTTGCCACCACCCAGAGGCTACAGGGAATTGCTGACCTTGGATTCACTAGAATATTCCAAAGCACGGTCGGCCTTTCCTGCCGAAGCAGAAAGAAAAGTCCAGGAAACTCAGGAGCACAGCTGACCCAGGTCCGGATCTTTGAGGCTCTGGTGGCTGCCAAACTCCAGGCATTCTTGAGTCTGCTCTTCTGAAGCTAGTGCGAAAAGCAGCAGCTATATCCCTCCCCCCACCTTCCTCCTCCCCTCTCCCCCCCCCCCACCTTCCCTTCCCCCCTCCCTCCTCTCACCCCACCCTGAATTTTGCAATATCTCGATGCTCCCCGCCCCCTCCACCCCCAGGAAGGGCTGAGAAATAGCTCCATATCCTCGCATCCCATGAAACGGCCGGTGTTTGCTGCCACCCCCATCCGAAGCCACGGCTTTGCACAACTCCATCTGAAAAAAAAAAAGATAAAAAAGGAAACCCTTGAGGAAGATAACGGCTATACAATGCCGCGCGTCCAGCGCCCGCCCTCGTTCAAAGGCCGTTTGCTTGATTTTACGTGCGTTTCCTGCGTTCCTCACATCCTCCTCTCCGCTTTGTCTTTCATGTCCGAGCTGCAGAGATTCGCGAGGACCCATTAGGACTTTCTTTCGAGGTGAGATCAAAGGGTCCGTGAGCGCGCCTGCTTGTCTTTTTCTGACAAAGCAAACTTCCCAACATCTGTTCTGGCCGCCGGACGGACAGCCCGGCTATCAAGAGGCTGCAGACCCGCCGGACTTTCCGGGCGGATTTTCACACCCTGCCCTCCCCGGGCGGAGGTAAGACTTGAGCTGGAGAAATGCTGGGGCCCTGGTCTGGAGGCTGAAGATACACCCGCAAAGCGGGCAGGCCTGCGCTGGTTCTCGTCCCACCAACAGACACACACCTGGAGTGTGACGTCGTGCTGTTGACAAAGGGATGCGTCCGCGGGCACCAGGGTGGGCTTCTGTCTTCTTGAAACCAGCGTATATGAATCCCGCCTGCACCGCTCGAGGAATCTCTCCACGTGGACAGCCCCGAAGTCACCAGCATCCTGCTCTACCTTCAGACATTCAGATTATCTCTCTGACCCTTGGAAGCTGCCTTTGGCTCTGTACCTGTTTCCTGGAGGTTTAAGTAAAGTTTGTTTAGTCGCTAAGTCGTCTCCGACTCTCCTACCGCATGGACTGTAGCCAGCCAGGCTCCTTTGTCCCTGGAATTTCCCAGGCAAGATTACTGGAGTGGGTTGCTATTTCCTTCTCCAGATCTCCCCGACCCGGGGATTGAACCTGTGTCTCCTTCATTGGCAGGTGAATTTTTTTTTTTTTTTTTTTTTTTTTTTTTTTTTTTTTTTTTACCACTGAACCACCTGGGAAGCCCCTGGTTTACCACTTTGGGGCTGTGGGACAGTAATAAAAGTGGCTGTGTTTTCTTTGATTTCAATTTTTATTTTATATTGGAGTATAATGTTGTGTTAGTTTTAGGTGTAGAGCAAAGTGATTCAAATAGATTCATATACATGTATCTATTCTTTCTCAAATTCTTTTCCCATGTAGATTATTACAGAATATTGAGCCAAGTTCCCTGTGCCATACAGAGGGTCCTTGTTGGTTATCTATTTTATATATAGAAGTATGTAGCAACTGTGTTGCCTTATTCTGCAGTCTTGAGTTCATCTCCAAGATTTGTTCCAGAGGCCCTGGGAAGGACTGTGTGTCTATATGTCTGCTCTGTATGTGTGCCTATACATGTGTCTTTTTAAAAATTAAAAAAAAAAGATTATTATTATTTATTTTTGGCTGTGCTGGGTTTTCGTTGCTGCTCGGGGACTTTCTCCAGTTGCAGTGAGCGGGGGCTACTCTTTGTTGCGGTGCACGGGCTTCTCATTTCAGTGGCTTCTCTCGTTGCCGAGCACGGGCTCTAGGTGCTTGGGCTTCAGTAGGTGTGTCCCGCGGGCTCGGTAGTTGTGGCAAAAGGGCTTAGTGGGCTTAGTTGCTCCAGGGCATGTGGGATCTTCCCAGACCAGGGATTGAACTCGTGTCTCCTTGCATGGGCAGGTGAATTCTTAACCACTGCACCACCAGGGAAGTCCTACCCATGTCTTTTGTATGTGTGCATGTGTCTGTGTGTATCTGTGCGTGTTTGTGTGTGTGGGTGTACTGAAGAAAAAGGCAGTGTTTGCCCTTGTTCTGTTTGGAGTCAGATGTTTTAGAAAGCGCTTGCTCTTTCAATCACAGCCCAAGCCCTTCGTGTCTGAATGGCACTCAACGCCCTTGTTCTGAATTTCTCCACCCCCTCAACAGGCCAATCCCCACAGGAAAGAGAAGAAAGATACAACCACCTGATGCTTTATTTAGCACCTTCTCTCTCAACAAGGCTGCCTGCCTCCTTCGCTTACTGGCATCAACCTGGTTCCTTTGATCCAGGCAGTGGCTCCTGATCACAGCCAGGAAAACAACAGGGCCCTGAGTTGACCTGTTAGGGACCCAGGACCCCTGGGAGGGACCTACTCTCCCCTAGCAGGTCCCTGAGTTACACTGGGCCCACAGACCCAGATTCAAGTCTCCACAAGTCCCGCATCCAGCCAGGGTTCACACAGGTGAAAACCCCTCAAAGATTTGCCAGATTTTTCAGTCAGCCTCTGTAATTGTTACCCACCAGGGTTCTTGGCCGCCTTAATCTGTAGAAATGGACTGGAGGCCAGACAAGAAATTCAGACAAGGCTTTATTGGGGTTCCGGCTGCAGCAGGGGGAGCAAGAACAAACAATGGGTTCCCTCGTGGCTTGCTGAGGAGTTGGGGGGAGCTGGTTCCTTATATGGGGTGAGGGTAGGGGTGTGTCCAGGGGTGAGGCAGGAGGAGTGGCTCAGGTGTTTTGCCCACCCCTGAGGTGGTATTGTGTGTGGGTACCTGCTTTTGCTGCAGGCTTTTCAGGGGTGGCAGTTGGGTTCCTGGTCTTTGTGTATCTTGTCCAGGATTTGCCCCATCTGCACGTGCAAGCAATGGCTTAGCAGGTGAAGAAGCCGCCAATGCGGGAGGCCCTTGTTACACTATTGCATCTGTTTTATGTTCCGGTTTTTTTGCCCTGAGGCATCTGAGATCTTAGCTTCCTGACTAGGGGTCACACCTGTACCCCCTGCATTGGAAGCGGAAGTCTTAGGCACTGGACCACCAGGGACGTCAGGACAGAGCAGTTGAAACAACAGAAATGTACTTTCTCACTGTTCTGGAGGCCGGAGGTCCAAGATGGAGGGGTCAGCAGAGTTGATTCCTTCCAAAGGCGTTGAGGGAGGGATCAGGTCAAGGCCTCTCTCTTTGGCGTGGAGACGGCCGCCTTCTCTCCCCATATCTTCAGGTCATGTTCTCTCTGGACATGTCAGTGTCCAAATCCCTCTTGTTACTAGGACCCCCGGGATGTTGGTTTAGGGCCCCCCACATAACCTCATTTGAACTTCATTACCTTTGTAAAGGCCCCACCTCTGAACTTCCCTGGTGGTCCAGTGGTTAAGACTTCGCTTTTCAATGCAGAGGGTGTGGGTTTGATCCCTGGTTGGGAAACTAAGATCCCACATGCCTCAGGGCCAAAAACCCAGAACATAAACACAAAAGGAATATTGTAACTGATTCAATAAAAAATTAGAAAATGGTCCATTTAAAAAATATATATATTAAGAAAAACAACACACCCTCAATACAGTCATATTGTGAGTCATACTGTGAGTCTACCCCACCCTGGAGGTTAGGACTTACATGTGAATTCTTGAGGGGACCAGATTCAACCCATAAAACTACTCTGAGAAATTGCTTGGCAAGTTCTTAAAATGTTAAACATATACTTACCATACCATCTACTAGTTCTGCTCCTAAGTATTTACCCCAAGAGAAATGAAAACATATGTCTCCACAAAGACTTACATATGAATGTCAAAGCAGTTTTATTCACAGTGGCCCAAAACTGGAGACCAATGTCCACTAACGGCTGAATAGACATACTTCACGGTCTGGTCATAAGTGGATCAGAACTCAGAAGAAAGGGACTGGAAGGTTCATTCAGTGACATGGATGAACCTCCCGAAGGATTAACTTGCTTCCTTTATATGCCCAGGCATTTACAAAATGTTTTAGGGGGTAAAATAAGGGAAAGACTAGACTCAGTTGAACATTTATCTGTTAGAATGAGAGAATCGGCTCAGTCAGAGTTATCTTTTTCTTTCTGATTTGCCAAATCTGAACTTCAAGATGGTCTTTGTACTCAGAATGAAAACATCTTCTATTAAAAATATCAAACGGGATGGAGAAGATGTGTGCTCTCCAGGGTCCCCGGTCCTGTGGGTGTAAAAACAATGGTCTGGAAGGCGGCCTTAATGGGGAAGGAGGAATGGCAGCTCTGGATCAGAAGAAACAGCAGAAAAGATTCCATAATTTGAAAGCCCGTGGATACTTGCAACGAAACCACGAGTGAATGTGTCTGCGGGGAGGAGAGTGCATGTGTGTGTGCTAAGTCACTTCAGTCATGTACGACTCTTTGCGACCCTGTGGACTATAGCCTGCCAGGCTCCTCTGTCCCTGGGATTCTCCAGGCAAGAGTACTGGAGGGGGTTGCCATGCCCTCCTCCAGGGGATCTTCCCAACCCAGAAATCACACCTGCATCTCGTACGTCTCCTGCATGGGCAGTCGGGCTCTTTACCACTAGTGCCACCGGAGCCCACAGGGAGGAGAGATGTCACTGCAATTCTGTAATTTAAATAAGAGCCAGTTATATGGCTTCCCTGGTGGCTCAGTCAGTAAAGAATCTGCCTGCAATGCAGGAGACCTGTATTGATTCCTGGGTCAGGAAGACCCTCTGGAGAAGGGGATGGCAGCCCACTCCAGTATTCTTGCCTGGAGAATTCCATGGGCAGAGGAACCTGGTGGGCTACAGTCCATGGGGTCACAAGGAATTGGACATGACTGAAGCAACTTAGCAGCAGCAGCAGCAGCAGGGCGACTAACACTTTCCTTCACTTTCAGTAATACGGGGAGTAGGCTCTCCCATCTCAGTCCCTGGTCGTTGAGGAGTTTTCTTTTCCAATAGAAGTGCCCTATGACACCATGGTTTCATCTACTTTTTTTTTTTTTTTTTTTTTGGCTTTGCTGGGTCTTCGTTGCAGCTCTTGGGCTTCTCTTGTTGTAGAGCATGGGCTTAGTTGCCCTGTAGCTTATGGGATCTTAGCTCCCCGACCAATGATCGAACTCACATCTCCTGCGTTGGAAGGTGGATTCTTAACCACTGGACCACCAGGGAAGTTCCGTCATCTACTTCTATTGTAAAAATATGTGTCCTTGTTAATAAGACACAGAACGCTGACCAGTTATAACGTGGACGCTTGCAGGGGAGACACAGAAATTGCTTCCTACAATAGGAGGTCACAAGCCTGAAGGTTCGCTGCCAAGGTGATGAACAAGCAGAAACGCGGTCATTTCATTTACTATCAAAGGTTGTGTCATTAAAAATTGGGGGTTGTGTTGAGAACAGTGAACTTCTTCCCTGAATGCTCTCCAAGCTCCAGCCAGATCTAAAGATTTTTTTAAAAAATCTTTATTCATTTGGCTGTACTAGGTCTCAGTTGCAGCATGTGGGACCTAGCTCCCTGACCAGGGATCAAACCTAGGCCCCCTGCATTTGGAGTTCAGAGTCTTTGCCACTGAACCACCAGAAAAGTGCCCCAGACCTAAAGTTTGATTGTGCATCCACCCTCTCACCTCCTGGATCCTTGCCCACATCAGCCTTTTCCCATCACAATGCTGCTTGTATTATAGTTAAGTGTAAGTGCCTCCTCCTCCATGCAGCCTTCTCAATTTCTATCATAGCAGCTGAAGTACATCACTGGTTATTGGAAAGCCACACAGACAGCCCCGGGGCCACTTCTGGCCCACAGACATGTCTCTGACTTGTTATTTTATGTTGAAGCTGAACTGCTTACCAACATTTTACAAATAGAGGATGTCACATAAAAAAATCCAAATTTCCAGCTTCTCTTAAAATACATGGAAAGTTTGGCAAAGGCAGGACATATTTTATTGAACACAGACTTCTGTAGATCTTGCAATGCACCAGGCAGTTTTTAGTGCTTGGGTTTCTAACCCTCCTTATAAGCCTGTAACTGAGAACTGTAAAACCCCCATTCTGTGGCTGAGGACACAAAATCAGAGAGAGTTTAAATAACAGCTCGGGCATGGGTAACCAGTAGGGATAGGAACCCAGGTGGTCCTCTCTGGGGTCCATGCTCTTAAATTATCCATGATTCTGTGCAGCTTCCTGCATGGCTGTGTTCCCTGGGGCAAATATTACTGTTTCATGTCTCCATCCAAAGGGGGACAGAACAATAGTGTAGCCACCATGGAAAACACTATGGAGGTCCCTAAAAAAATTAAACAGAATTACCATAAGATCCAGAAATTCCACTTCTGAATAGAGACTGAACTGAAAGCAGAGTCTAGAAGAGATATTTGCATCCCATGTTCAGAGTAATATTAATTCACAATAGCTCAGAGGAGGAAGCAATTTAAATGTCCTCCAAGAGATGAACAGATAAAGAAAATGTGACGTATACGTGCAAGGATGTACTATTCAGCCTTAAAAAGGAAAGGAGCTTTAGAGATGCAGATGCAGAGAATGGATGGGGATGAACTGGGAGAGAATGGTGTTGGGAGCGGGGATGAATGGGGAGATTGAAATTAGCGTATATACACTACCATGTGTAAAATAGATAGCTAGGAACCTGCTGTACAGAACAGGGACCTCAGCTCTACGCTTTGAGGTGATCTAGATGGGTCAGACGTGGGCAGTAGGAGGCTCAAGAGGGAGTGGATATATGCCCATATATAGCTGATTCACTTCACTTTACAGCAGAAACTAACACAACGTTGTAACGCAACTATGTGTGCTAAGTCGCTTCAGTCATGTCCGACTCTTTGCCACCCTATGGACTATAGCCCGCCAGGCTCCTCTGTCCCTGGGACTGTAGCCTGCCAGGCTTCTCTGTCCATGGGATTCTCCAGGTAAGAATGAATACTGGACTGGGTAGCCATGCCCTCCTCCAGGGGATATTCCTAACCCTGGGATCGAACCTGGATCTCCTGCATTGCAGGTGGATTCTTTACCACTGAGCTACCTGGAAAGCACCAAAGCAACTATACACCAATACATTGTAAAAAAAAAATTTTCTTTAATTTAAAAAGGAAGGGAATTCTGACGCATGCTCTAACATGGATGAACCTGGAGGACATGATGCCAAGGAGAAATAAGCCAGTTTTGGACCAAAACTGTGCTTGTGAGGAGATTGAAAGTCCAAGAACTGATTGTTCCTTTGAGATGTCTCATCCACCATCTCTCCCCTAATGCAGAAGGCAGTGTTTGGACCACCGGAGAAGCTCAACAATGAACCAAGGGATGCCACTGAAATGGCTGGGTACAAATATGGTCTTCAGGTAGATAGAAGGTTATTTGTTATGCCTTAAACCCAGGTCTCTTGCATTGCAGGCAGATTCTTTACCAGCTGAGCCACAAGGGAAACCCAAGAATACTGGAGTGGATAGCCTATCCCTTCCCCAGCAGATCTTCCGGAACCAGGAATCAAATTGGGGTCTCCTGCATTGCAGGTGGAGGATTCTTTACCAACTGAGCTATCAGGTGAAGTGAAGTGAAAGTCGCTCAGTCGTGTCTGACTCTTTCTGACCCCATGGACTATACAGTCCATGGAATTCTCTAGGCCAGAATACTGGAGTGGGTACCCATTCCCTTCTCCAGGGGATCTTCCCAACCCAGGGATTGAACCTAGGTCTCCCACAATGCAGGCAGATTCTTTACTAGCTGAGCCACCAGGGAAGCCCAAGAATACTGGAGTGAGTAGCCTTCTCCAGTGGATCTTCTCGACCCAGGAATCACACCGGGGTCTCCTGAATTGCAGGTGGATTCTTTACCAACTGAGCTATCTGGAAAGCCCGTTAAACCATCAGGAGTTATTTAATTAACATGTACTTCTAATTCTTCCCAGGTCTGGAGATGTGACATGAGCACTCACGTCGTGGTTCCCATTAAACCTGGGACATGATGCTGTCTTAGAGTCAACATTCTCGCATGAAGGCAGCCTTGCTGGAGCCGGGCAGTGGCTGCCCTTACTGACAGAGTATGTGCCCTCCCATTTGCCACAGTCCTCACCTCTCTTAGCCGTGGGCCGCTCAGCCCATGCTGTAACCTCTCATGTCACCAAGTTGTACCTGGGAGCATTTGCATTTGTAACCCCTGCTCTAAAAAATGAGTTAGGAGTCCTGTAAAATTGGCAACAGTGCCTCAAAGAAGAGTCCCTCCTTTTAGTTAAGATCCAGCTTCAGCTTAAGGGCACACCTTGGTTTTGTTTTGATAGAATGACTTTTCAGAGAAGCAGTACCACTCCTCCCATCTGTGGGGTGACTCCCCCACAGTGCCCAGAACCCCAGCCAAGCCAAGGCCGTAAAGAGACAACGAAATCTGAGTCTGCAGTCTGGTCTCTGATTTAAGAAATGACTTGGTGTCATGAGTTGACACCTCCAGCACTGGTCTCCGAAGAGAGTCCTGCCTCATGAGGTGCGGTGAGATCCAGAGGGTAATGCTCAAGAAAGCAGAGATTCTAAGGGGGTCATAGGTTCTAGATGAAAAGCTGAAGCAAGCAAAATTATATGCTTTGGCTGCACAATGAATGGCTTTTGATTGTAGCAACTGAAGACAGGGAAAGAAACCAGGGAGTATGGCCTAGAAAGCTGGCAACGTAACAGTGTGGAAGATGGACCTTAATGTCATCAGACTCTTAATGGCCTGGACATTTAGTGATTCACAGAGTAATTCAAGATTGATTCCTGCAAGAATCTTTGATTGTCAGATTGATTAAAAGTCTGTAATTTGCTCTAACTGGCCCAGAACTTTGGCAGCATCCACTATGGGCTTAATTTGGGCTCTCATATTCCCTGCCCTCCATCTGCACCCCATCAAATAGCCAAAATGCTTTTTGAATCTGGAGATGGCCCAGCCCTTCCTGAAGGCACTTGAGGGGACAGAGAAAAACCATTTCGTGCACACCGTGAGCTGTCATCTACCTCTTTCTGGGTTGATGTCTTAGACTAGTGAAGAGACTTTCCTGAAGATGTCTCCCCGTCTGTTAATTGGGGATAATTATGCCTCCTCAGGAAATTATTTTTCTTAATATTTATTTATTTGGCTGCATCAGGTCTTTGTTGCATCATGGGGAATCTTTCTTTGTAGCACACAAACTCTAGTTACAGTACAAAGGCTTAGTTGCCCTGAGGCCTGTGTGATCTTAGTTCCATGACCAGGAATCAAACCCACGTCCCTGGCATTGCAAGACAGATTCTTAACCTCTGGACCACCAGGGAAGGCCTTCACTAGGGTATTATGAGGATCAAATGACCTAACAAAAAGGCAAGTGCCCAGGAAATGACCAGTCCCAGTTACTGCTGGTGGAATACCTGTTGGGGAGGGAGAGGGAGAAGGGTCCAGGCTCTAAAGGCAGAGGTTCAAGTCCCACCTCTGACATTCCCAAGCTGGGTGGCTTTGTCTCCCAGTAGAAGAAACAGGTGTAATAATAGGATTCAGTGAGAAGAATTCCTAATTCCTGAACACCTACTGTGTGTTTGGTTGGTCCTAAGCACTGACCATACTCCATCAATGCAGCCCTCAATCTGGTCCTCTGAAATGCAGGTGACTTTACACCTTGGGAAGAAGGTGAGCCACAGAGAGGGCCAGTGACCCAAATAAAGCCTTCCAACCAGTTGTTGATGGAACCAGAAGTCAAACCAGGATGTTCATTCCAGGACAAGTTTTCAGTGGAGGGAGACATCATCAGCCAGAACACCCAGGAAAACAACTTGTAGACACAGGAATTGAGCTTAACCCAGATTCCATTGTTTTGAATTATTAATTGTGCCCTGCCTGCTCCCCTGGAATTTCTCCCCAGACAGAAAGCAAACTGGTCATTCACCCCAAACTAATTTGTATCTTTGCACTGCTGTGTGCCATAGACCAGGAAGAAAAGTCAATATCTTAATTGACTTTCATAAATGTTTAAAATGAGAATAATTCCATTTAGGGGCAATGAATACCATCATTAACTCACCAGAATACACTTCATTTAATATGGAGATCTTTGCAAATTTATCTCTGGGCATATAATTCAAGCCAAAGGAACTATTTGAAGGCATTCATCCCTTCCCTTCCTTCCCATCTCCTACCTGCCCCTCTCAAATGCACACATCTTTAAAAACAATTCCAGGGACTTCCCTGGCTGTCCAGTGGTTAAAAATCAGTGCTTCCAATGCAGAGGTCATGGGTTTGATTCCTGGTCAGGGGAACTAAGATCCCACATGCCCCATAGCTTGGCCAAATTAAAAAAAACAAAAAACTACATACATCCCAAATTATTTTGCCCACCCTAATAGATCCCCAATGGCCCTTACTCAACCACTGTTCCCATAGCAACAGTCTGGAGAAGGTAAACTTTTAATTATACCACATTAAAATGGAGAACTCTTTGAGTCATCGTCTCTGGCGCTTTCTTTTCGTGCAAATACGATTCCAGGTTCCATGGGCGGTCTTGGTTTTTAAGAACTCCAGATGTTCAAAGGGAGGAGATCATCATACTTCCTCTCTAAGTGCCTTAATGGAAAGTTTGCATCTAGTGTGTTTCAAAGTCCCTGAAAGAGAAGCTTTTATACTTCAGAGCAAAGTAACTAAATTCAAAAATTTTATTAATAATGTAAAAGTCTTGTGTGACACACAGAACCTAGAAAAATAAGGGAAATCAGAGGGGACTTCGCTTTATCAAAGAGAGGCCAGAATAACCGTTGGTCTTGATTAGAGGGAGGGAGGGGGCTGTGGGGGATGGGTGATGTCAGCACAGAGGAGGTCAATGTCTCAGTATCTTTCTCTCGTTAGAACATGAGTGCTTATACAACTTTGAGGCCACGGCCTATCCTGGGGAGTGCCCGGAGGCTTTACAAGGACACTGTGGGTTTTGGTTTCCAATCCTGTTCAGCTGGCATCCTTTCTGGGGGCACTGAGGCTGTTAAATGTTTTCCCTCAATGCCTAAGACAGACCCTCAGCTTGTCCTACCAGGTGAAGAGACATCATTTGCTTCTTACTCTTTTTGAAGGGGGAGGGGGCTTCCCTGGTGGTTCAGCGGTAAAGGATCTGCCTGCCAGAGCAGGAGATGCAAGTTCGATCCCTGGGATGGGAAGATCCTCTGGAGAATGTAATGGCAACCCACTCCTGCACTCTTGCCTGGGAAATCCCATGGACAAAGGAGCCTGTGTCTACAGTCCATAGGGTTGCAAAGAGCTGGACATGACTTAGCAACTAAAACAAAACAACTTAAAAAACGACTATTTATTTTTGCCTGCACTGGGTTTTAGTTGTGGCGATTGGGGGCTACTCTCTAGATGCCTTGCATAGGCTTCTCACTGCACTCTAGGCACTCCGGCTCAGTAGTGGCAGCTCGTGGGCTTAGTTGCCCTGTGGCATGTGGAATCTTCCAGGACCAGAAATCGAACCTGTGTCCTCTGCATTAGCAAGTGGATTCTCAACCACTGGACCACTTGGGAAGTCCCTTCTTTTTACTCTTAAAGCAGCAAATTGCCCACATTAATACCAGGTGCTGACTGAAAGGATCTTCCAGCCTCCCATAGCTGCTTTCTCTAGATCCTCAGTTTCTTACTGGAAGTAGAGTCTGTCTACTTGCTCCTCAGAAGCTAATACTTCAGAGGCAAGGTTGGTGAAAAGGAAAGTTTGCTTTATTTTCAGTTCAGTTCAGTTCACTCACTCAGTCGTGTCCAACTCTTTGCAACCCCATGGACTACAGCACGCCAGGCTTCCCTGTCCATCACCCACTCCCGGAGTTTACCCAAACTCCTGTCCATTGAGTCGGTGATGCCATCCAACCATCTCATCCTCTGTTGTCTCCTTCTCCTCCTGCCTTCAATCTTTATTTTAAAGGCCAGCAAACAGGGTGGTGGGTGGGGAGGCAGTCTCATGTCCAGAGGTCACTTCCCACTGACAGTCAGTGGGCAAAAGGTTTTAAAGGGGAGTTTCAGGGGTGCACAGGTGGAGGGAGGGGGCTCCATGCACAAACAGCACAGTCAGCTCTGACAGTCATCTTGAAATTGGTCATTTGTGGTCTGACCAGTCACATATTGATTGTTTTAAGTGGTTAATCTTCAGTTCCAGGGTCAGTTTGTTCCCATTTCTTTGAGGCCAGCTCTTGAAACTAAGGCAGCGTATGTCATGGCTACAGTCTGGTCATCATGTAGCTAACTTCTTCCACCTGGTGGGGGTTTCAGAATCTATAAGACAGCTCACAAGATGTGGCTCAGAATATTACCTCTAGCTAGTGAGGAGGAACTAAAGGTCCTTGACTTTGTTTAATGTCTTCAGTTCAGTTCAGTTTAGTTGTGTCCGACTCTTTGCGACCCCATGAATCACAGCCCACCAGACCTCCCTGTCCATCACCAACTCCCAGAGTCTACCCAAACCCATGTCCATCGAGTCGGTGATGCCATCCAACCATCTCATCCTCTGTCGTCCCCTTCTCCTCCTGCCCCCAATCCTTCCCAGCATTAGGGTCTTTTCCAATGAGTCAACCCTTCGCATGAGGTGGCCAAAGTATTGGAGTTTCAGCTTCAGCATCAGTCCTTCCAATGAACACACAGGACTGATATCCTTTAGGATGGATTGATTGGATCTCCTTGCAGTCCAAGGGACTCTCAAGAGTCTTCTCCAACACCACAGTTCAAAAGCATCAATTGTTTGGTGCTCAGCTTTCTTCACCGTCCAACTCTCACATCCATACATGACCACTGGAAAAACCATAGCCTTGACTAGATGGACCTTTGTTGGCAAAGTAATGTCTCTGCTTTTCAATATGCTATCTAGGTTGGTCATAACTTTCCTTCCAAGGAGTAAGCATCTTTTAATTTCATGGCTGCAATCACCATCAGCAGTGATTCTGGAGCCCCAAAAAATAAAGTCTGACACTGTTTCCCCGTCTATTTCCCAGGAAGTGATGGGACCAGATGCCATGATCTTAGTTTTCTGAACGTTGAGCTTTAAGCCAACTTTTTCACTCTTCTCTTTCACTTTCATCAAAAGGCTCTTTAGTTCTTCTTTGCTTTCTGCCATAAGGGTTTAATGCCTAAATTAGTATTATTTTGTCCTGTTTAACTGCTTTTCTTTGCTTCTGCATTTTCTTACTTGTCTGATTAAACCTATTCTTTGGCTAAAAGTTTTTCTACAGACAAAAGACAGATGGAGGACACGGGTGGGGGAGGGGCAGGGACCATAGGGTCCTGCTCCGTTTCAAGTTTGATTTTAGAAAATGTGGATGTTTGATTTCACTTTGGATGTCTCCAGATAAAAGGTCAGTTAACCAACCTTGATGAAATTTACTGAGTTATTGAAGTTAACTCAACAACTATATTAACTTATATCATTCTCCTTTTCTCCCCAACCCAATGTTAGAATTATTTTTATTCTAAGGATTTTTTTTCATAGGTATCTGCAATTAGTAAACAAAAAGAAAATCAAGTATCTTTTTTTTTTTTTTTTACTTTATTTGGTTAGTCTGCTTGCAGAAACTTAGGTAAAGGCCTGATTCTGTTTGATTTGATTTCTATTTGATTTTAATCAAATAAATATAGTATCATATTAATACGAAAGCCCTAGTTTGGGTAGCAGATGTTTTTTTGAAGATTACATGTATATTATTTCTATGGGTATTGCAAATAGAATCCATCCAGGAAGAGGACAATTACTAGGCCCTCCCAGGCTTTTCATCCTAAGCATTTTAATTTTATACTGTTTTGACCACACTGCGTGGCATACACACCCTAAGTTCCCTGACCAGGGATCAAAACCATGCCCCCCCACAGTAGAAGTGGAGAGTCTGAACCATTGGACCACCAGGAAACCCCTACCTAAGTATTTCTTGTGGAAAAAGGACAGGTAGCCTGTTCAAATCTTAACTTTTCATTAAAGTGTAATGTACAAGGAAGTGTCAAAGTCATCAATGTGCTACTCAAAGAATTTTCTCAAAGCGAACACACCTTTGTAACCAACACCACACTCATAAAGAGAATTTTGTCACCTTCCCAGAAGTTCTCCTGTGCTCTGGTCACTAACTCCCACAGGTTAACTGTATTTCTCACTGGTATCATACTATGGATGTTGCCAAAATTGCTTCCAAACTGCTTTCACCAATTCACACTCTCCCTGTGGGAATCAAAGAGTGTATGTCCCCCACACATTCCTTAGCCATGGCTATAGCAAAACTTTTCAATCATTGCCAATCAAGGGATCAATATCACCTTAATTTGGACTTTTACAATGATTAGTAAAGCTAAGGCTTTTTTCCATTGTTTATTGACCTTTTCCTGGGACACGTCTGTATTGCTATCTTGTTACAATAGAAAAAAAGAAAAAAAGGAAAAACTAACAAAAACATCTGGTATACCCATTGGGATCTGGCTAAATAAATTATGGAAGCATACTGGCAAGATATGACACTGCAGTTACTTGAAAGAATGAACACAGCTTTAATTGCTCTACAAAATTATCACCCAGATATGAATGAAATGAAGAAGACAAGAAATCGAAGCTTGTATGATAGAATCCAATCTTGATGAATTTTTTTAAATGTATGTATTTCACAGAATTCTGGATGAATATTCCAGAAATTGTTGACAGTGGTTATCTCTGTCTACTGAGACCAAGGAGAAGATGGGAGATTTTTAATCTTTCATTTATTCTTAGATAAATGTTTTATTTGAAAAGTTTTTGATTTACAGAACATTTATAAAGATAATACAGAGAGGCCAGGAATCTAAAACTGCTCTAAAAATGAAAGTGTCCTCATTTTGTAAAAAGTAGCAAAGAGATTGTACCCTCTTTTCTTCTCCCCCTCCCATTGTGCTATACAGTAAGTTCTCGTTAGTCATCTGTTTATACAGAGTAGTGTATATATGTCAATCCTAATTTCCCAGTTTATCCTACACACTCTTTCCCCACTTCATGTCCACACATTTGTTCTCTACATCTGTGTCTCTATTTCTGCTTTGCAAATAGGCTCATTTGCCCTGTTTTTCTCAATTCCACATACATTCCACTTATATGAGGTATGTAGAACAGTCAAATTTACAGAGTCAGAAAGTACATTAGTAGATGCCAGAGACCAGAGGGTGTGGGAGGGTGGGAAGAGGCAACTGGGACTTAGTGTTTAATCAGGACAAAGTTTCAGTTAGGAAAGTGAAAAATTCAGGAGATGGATGATGGTAAGAGTTGCACAACCATGTGAATGGACTCAATGCCATTGAAATGTACAGTTAAATAGGGTTAAGATAGTATGTTTTATAATATGTGACTTTTCCCACATGAAAAAAAAGTATTACAGAGGGTTCCTCTTTGTCCCTCACTCAGACCCATTTTCCCCCATGCTGGCGTCTCTCATTGCCAGGCACATCTCTCAAAGCTAAAATGCCAACCCCAGGACATTCCTGTGGCCTGGACTCCACATGCTGCTCAAATGTCATCACTGTCTTCACTAATGTCCCTCTTCTGCCCCAGCATCCCATCCAGGTCCCACAGCGGATGCACCCCTTGGATCCCCTCACTCTCTTCTCACATCCGTGGGCATTTGAATCTTTCTTCCTTTTCCAGAACTTCTGATGATGATGTTCAGTTCAGTTCAGTCCCTCAGTCATGTCTGACTCTTTGCGACCCCATGAACTGCAGCACGCCAGGCCTCCCTGTCCATCCCCAACTCCTGGAGTTTACCCAAACTCACATCCATTGAGTTGGTGATGCCATCCAACCATCTCATCCTCTGTCGTCCCCTTCTCCTTCTGCCTTCAATCTTTCCCAGCATCAGGGTCTTTTCAAATGAGTCAGCTCTTCACATCAGGTGGCCAAAATACTGGAGTTTCAGCTTTAGCATCAGTCCTTCCAATGAACACACAGGACTGATTTCCCTTAGGATGGACTGGTTGGATCTCCTTGCAGTCCAAGGGACTCTCAAGAGTCTTCTCCAACATCACAGTTCAAAAGCATCAATTCTTCGGTGCTCAGCTTTCTTTATAGTCCAACTCTCACATCCATACATGACTACTGGAAAAACCATAGTCTTGACTAGACGAACCTTTGTTGGCAAAGTAATGTCTCTGGTTTTTAATATGCTGTCCAGGTTGGTCATAACTTTCCTTCCAAGGAGTAAGCGTCTTTTGATTTCATGGCTGCAATCACCATCTTCAGTGACTTTGGAGCCCCCCAAAATAAAGTCAGCCACTGTTTCCACTGTTTCCCCATCTATTTGCCATGAAGTGATGGGACCGGATGCCATGATCAGAAATGTTATAAGGAATCCCTCAATTTGGGTTTGGGAGATGGCTTTTTCATGATGAGACTGGATGTGGGGAGAATGCTGCAGAGATGCTGGGTCCTCCTCTTTGCATCACATCAGGGATACAGGATGTCCACCTGGTACCCTGAAGATAGCACCCTTGGCACTTGCAGTGCCTCTACAAGGGACACTGCTTGTCCTGCGTCCTCATCTCACAAATGAATGTCTATTAGATTCTACAAAAAAGTGATATGATATTTATCTTTCTTTACCTGACTTATTTCACTTAGTATGATAATTTCTGGGTCCATTCTTGTTGCTGTAAATGGCATTATTTCATTCTTTTTATATGACTGAGTAATATTCCATTGGGTATATGTACCATATCATCTTTATCCATCCATCTGTTCACAGATATTTAGGTTGCTACCATGTCTTGGCTGTTGTAAACAGTGCTACAACGAACACTGGAGTGTATGTATCTTTTCAAATTATAGTTTTCTCCAGATATATGCCCAGGAGTAGGATTGCTGGCTCATATGATAATTCTACTTTTAACTTTTTAAGGAACCTCCATACTGTTCTTCATAATGGTTGTATTGACACAAATGAAATATTTTTACCCCAAACTTACAGATCCTGGAATTCAATTTATGGTTACCAAAGGGGAAATGTGGGGGGAAGTGATAAATTAGAAGATAAGGATTAACATATACATGTTACTATAAATAAAATAGATAACTAACAAGGACCTACTGTATAGCACAGGGAACTTTACTTAATACTCTGTAATAACTTATAGGGGGAAAGAATCTGAAAAAGAATATATATTTATTGCATATATAACATTACATATATAACCGATTATATGTATATAACTGATTCACGTTGCTGTACTCCTGAAACTAACACAACATTGTGAATAAACGATACTCCAATAAAAAATTTTTAAATATTTATTAAACAAAAGGAAAAAGAAAGAAAGAGAAAGAAAGGAGTCTCTAGTGCAGCCCAACCTGGAGGGGTGGGGGCGGGGGCCAGAGGGGCTCCCCTCCCGGAAGGGGAAGATCCACACGTATTTCCCATCTTTCTTTTACTCTGAAGCCTTTCTGCAGCATCATCAACCTGAAGCAAATGGGAGCAGCTGATCAAAAGTCAAGTGAAGGGCTCCTTCAAATTTTGCCAAAAGCAAATCTTTCTGTTCTCCAGAGAAAATACACACAGTTCACTTCCGGATAGATCCTGGGCAGGGGAGGTCAGGATGACTCCATCCATCTGTCACAATGGGCAGGCAGGTGTCCCAGATGAAGGATCAGTTGAGCCAAGACCCCAGCCCTGGGCTGGAGAAGGCTTCCAGCCTGCAATTCGGGGACCTGCTGGAGGGGCCACGTGTGGAATGCGGAAGAGGAGGAGAGGCACAGAGGCACTGTCGGGAGCACGGAAGGAACCAGAAACTCATTAGCTACAACCCCACCTGTGACCTCTGACCCCCATGTGACCTTGAAAAATCCTCTTAGCCTCCATGGCTGCTTCCGTGGGGATCAAGTGAGCATTCCGAGTCCTGCCTGCCTGCGTGGAAAATATCTTTTGATGATTGATTAGCTAATGCTTGGAAACAGCGCGGGCGCTAGAAGCCAGTTCCCCAGAAAGTGCTAAGCAGTGTTATTAAGGGATCAAACAGGAGGGCTTTTGTATGTGATGCCAAGATGATTTTGTTAAATTATGAAACTTGCTTTGATAAACTGCCTGGAGGTGCCATCTGTGACATGCTTAATGTTTTTTTTCCCCACTTCCCTGAGCTTATTGAATTATTTGTACACAATTTATTTTACTTTCATAGGGCATTAAATTACTCTGAGACCTCGAAATATTTTATAGCCAATTCAAGAGATCTGGAGACTGTCAGGAGAGTTTTTTCAAATTTTTGTCTTTAGGAGATGAAAGAGGGGGGAGGATTCTGCAAATTGTGGGGGGACCCATGGCATGGAAAAGGAGCTTTCAACTCTGTTGGATGTGAGTCCTTTAAATTTGCAGCTGCTGCCGAAATGTTTTTATGAACTAGATGAAGGCATCTGAGTGCATTTCATCATCTCTGTATCTTAACCAAAAATATTGATTGAAGTCTTTTATTATAGGAAATTATAATATATATAGGAAATTATTATATGTATATATACACACACACATACTCAGTCATGTCTGACTCTTTTGCGACCCCATGGACTGTTGCCTGCCAGGCTCCTCTGTCCATGGAATTTTTCAGGCAAGAATACTGAAATGGGTTGCCATTTCCTACTCCAGGGGATCCTCCTGACCCAGGGATTGAAGCCATGTCTCCTGTGTCTCATGCACTGGCAGGTGGATTCTTTACCACTGTGTCACCTGGGAAGCCCATATGTATGTATGTGTGTATGTGTGTATATATATAGGAATATAATGAATCCTTGACTGTATCATACAGCATCTGTGATCAGCAGCTGAAGTTCAACCTCATGTTATCTCTACCCCTTCTTACTCCATCAACCCCATGGGTTATTTTGAAGCCAAGTCCAGATATCACAGCATTTCATCTGAAAATAAAAGACATCTTTTTTAGTCTAAAAGAGTGGTAGTCACTTCCCCCTGGGATGTGCCACCTGTGACTTTGAACAAAGCCCTGGTCTGTCCCTGGCAGGCAGTTGAAACCGCTATGAACCCTTGTTTTTGTTCTGGTGACACTGAAGCAGCTCAGTGGCTGGAACGATCCAAAGATTAAAAGGGCACTGTGGTCCTGGCTGCTCCGCTTAGAGGGAGGGATGTCCCGACAGGTGGGCAAATCCCTGGGCAACCCCGCCTCACGCCCACGCCGAAGCCCTCGTCCTGGGAAAGCGAACAGAAATGTTTTTCTTGGATCACGTGTGACATCACAGAGCTGGCCCTCCCTACTCGACTGTGCTAGCCTATGACCTCTCTTTCTTCACCGCCTACCTGCGAAGCAGCCTTCTCTACTTTTCCTCGGCTCTGAATTTCACAAGCTGACAGCAGTACTTTGTCCTAAGTATCACAGCTCTCAAACTTTTCTTTGCCTCAGGATCTCCCAGGCAGCTGGTTAAAAATCTTACTGACATATACACACTGCTATTTATAAAAAGATAACCAACATGGTCCTACTGTAGAGCACAGGGAGCTCTACTCAATATTTTGTAATAACCTATAAGGGAAAAGAACCTGAAAAGAAGAGAAACTAATAGATACAGATGTATGTATAACTGAAATCACTTCGCTGTATACCTGAAACTAACACAACATTGTAAATCAATTATATGTCAATCAAAAAAATAAAATCTTGTTTACTCTCCCACATCACTGATGGAAGTGTCCATTAATGCTGCAAGCCATAGGGAGTGCCATTAATCTGAAACGATCACAATTTTAATATGCACATATATTTGACCCTGAAAGAGGACCCTGTCTTAGGAAGACTCGCCCATGTGTGAATGACATCCATGTGGCATATTTCTCATAGTCAAAGACTGGAAGCAACCTACATTGCCTGTGGCATAATAACATAAGTGATCCATCCACACAGGGCAGTATGGTACAGGCATTCAAAAGAGAAAGGAACATTCCCAGAAATGTATGGTTACATGAAAGATCCAAGGTGGGGAACTACAGAAATAGAATGTTGCCATTTGAGGAGGGGAATAGAATATATGTACATGTATTTATGTGCAGATACAGATATATACATATGGACACGTATATCTGCTCTCACAAAAAAGACCAAACATATTTATATACATTGGTTATGCACACAAATGTTTTATAGACACAGACTTGCATATGCTCATATCTACTATTTAAAATCATGCATGTATGTTCTGGAAATGGGAGCTCACTAGTGAGGATCAGGGGCAAGTAAGAGGGAAGCTTACTTTTCATTCTATATTTTCTGGTCCTGATGAATCTTCATGCTAAATATACATGACCTTTTCAAAAAGATAAATAAGTTGTTCAGTGAAGCTGCATGGACCCACTCCCCATATCTACAGAAGGAAAACTTCAACTGTGGGACCAAGGAACTCCTTATTTTTAAGAGACCTGCTCTGTACTTCCTGAATGCACTCTGACGCTGAAAATCTCTGCCTTCTGGCTCTGCACTTCTGGTCCGGATTAATCTGCATTTATATCATGTGCACCTAGAGCCAGACATCCTGGAATGCAAAGTCAAGTGGGCCTTAGGAAGCATCACTATGAACAAAGTTAGTGGAGGTGATGGAATTTCAGTGGAAGCTATTTCGAGTCCTAAAAGATGATGTTACAGTGCTGCAGTCAGTATGCCAGCAAATTTGGAAAACTCAACAATGGCTACAGGACTGGAAAAGGTCAGTTTTCATTCCAATTCCAAAGAAAGACAAGGCCAAAGAGTGTTCAGACTACTGCACACTTGCAGTCATCTCACACACCAACAAAGTCCATCTAGTCAAAGCTTTGGTTTTTCCAGTTGTCATGCATGGATGTGAGTTGGGCTATAAAGAAAGCTGAGCACTGAAGAATTGATGCTTTTAAACTGTGGTGTTGGAGAAGACTCTTGAGAGTCCCTTGAACAGCAAGGAGATCCAACCAGTTCATCCTAAAGGAAATCAGTCCTGAATATTCATTGGAAGAATGGATGCTGAAGCTGAAACTCCAATACTTTGGCCACCTGATTCAAAGAACTCACTCATTAGAAAAGATCCGGATGCTGGGAATGATTGAAGGCAGGAAGAGAAGAGGATGACAGAGGATGAGATGGTTGGATGGCATCACAGACTTGATGGACATGAGTTTGAGCAAGCTCTGGGAGTTGTTGATGGACAGGGAAGCCTGGCATGCTGCAGTCCATGAAGTTGCAAAGAGTCAGACAAAACTGAGAGACTGAACTGAACTGAACTGATAGCGTGTGCAACAAAAGATCTTGTCAAGTGGGTATGCTTTGTCTCCCCAATTACCTAAGCTTCTGAAGGCAGGGACCGATTTTTACACCCATGCATGGAAGATAGGAAGGTTTCAAAATGCACTGACTTAAATTAGTGCCCAAATGCAGAAAGACTATAGCCTAGCACTCGCATCACTTCTTGGTCCATGTGGGATAGATAAGAGATGACTGAAAATTCTTTGCTACTCCTCCCATTGAGTGATAGAATTAAAGTCCCTTTCTCTTGAATATAAGCTAGCCTTATTGATTGACTTGATCCATAAATATGGTAGAAATAATGAGACTTCTAGGACTGCATGGTAGGAAGCCTTGCAACTTGGAACACTCACTCTAGAGGAAGCCAGCCACCTTATAGGTCAATCTACCACAAGACCACCATGCTCTGAGGAAGCTCAATAAACTCTTGCAGAGAGACCTGCAGCCAACAAGCCCTGTAGAGCTCCCAGTCAATAGCCAAGACCACGTTCCACCCATAGAGGGTGAGTGAGCCTCTTGGAAATGGATTCTCCAGCCCTGGTTGAGTTGTGACAGCCAATAGTATGTAGAGCTGAGACAATTCAGTCCAACCATCTTCCACTCAAACTGCAAAGTCATGAGCAAAACAAATGCTTGTTGTTTTTTTTAACCGCTAGACTCTGGGAGTAGCTGTTTGTTCAGTAATAGATAACTGGAATATTCTACGTTCATGAGGCAATTATATACAAGTGTTGATTATACTATTTTAATCAAAAGGTTCTCTGAGCTCTGATGAATAATTGCTCTCAGTTTTGAATATTTACCGTATGCCAGCCTCGATGCCAAGTACTCTCAGGAAAACCTATAATTATCCTATTTTACAGGTTTTTCAGGTAATATGGAGAAAATAAATGTGAAGCACACTGCCAACAGCAATGTCTATCCAGCCCTCCCTCTTCCTTGCAACAGATCCCTCAACCATAAGGATGCAGCAGCATGTGATCAATAATCGTGTTGGGATAATATGAGTAGTCATCTAGACAACTGCTGATGGAAGCAGGAAGGAATGTTTTACCTAAGCTGGACCACAGTTCCTCCTCTGGGAATCAGGAAATGGAACTAAGAGATTGTCAGCTCAGTCTGACTTGAAGACTTGAAAACAGTAGAGAAGTGAGTGGCTTTGCCATCACATGGACAAAGAAGTGATGAGGCTCAGGTCTGAACTGCAGGCGACATGCCTGGGTACCACTGAGATAAGACTAGGACACAAACATCCCCATAGCAATCCTGGTCCGAGGTCCAACCAGTCTGGAGGCATCTGTCCTCTTGGATTTTCCCAGTAAAGTTTCCATTCTTTGTTTCTGATGGCTCTAACTGTTTTTTTGTTGACTTTGATAAAAATAAATACTATGAGGTTCCAAGAGAATCATTTTCCTCAGGCCCCAAAAGTCACAGCTCTCAAACTTTTCTGTGTACCAGGATCTCTTGGGCAACCAATCAAAATCTTGCCTGCTCTCACACATCACTGATGGATGTGTCCATTAGTGCTACAACTCATGTATATGTTAGTTGTTCAGCTGTGTGCCACTCTTTGCGACCCCATAGACTATAGCCCTCCAGGCTTCTTTATCCATGGAATTCTGCAGAGAAGAATACTGGAGTGGGTAGCCTTTCCCTTCTCCAGGGGATTTTCCAGATCCAGGGATCGAACCTTGGTCTCCCGCCTTACAGGCAGATTCTTTACCATCTGAGCCATGTTGCCACCCATAGTGAGTGCAGTTAGGCTGAAACCATCACAGTTTTGAAATGTGCACACCATTTGACCCTGAAAGAGGACCCTGTCTGAGATTTTCCCCTCTGTGAATGACATCCATGTGGCATATTTCTTATAGCCAAAGACTGAAAGCAACCTACATGAGTTGCAACATGATAGCATAAATGGGGCTCCATCCACACAGGGCGATACGTGCAGGCATTCAAAAGAATAAGGACCATTACCGGAAATGTATGATTAAGATCCAAGGTGCAGAACTGCAGAAATAAAATGTTCCCATTTAAGGAGGGGAAACAGAACATATGTGCATAATGTGTATATATATATATATATATATATATATTTATATGGATACTTATATATATCTACTTTAATAAAGGGGACCAAACACATTTGTACACACACACATAAATTTTAAGACATGTGCTCGCATATACAGATAAGAAGGTCAAGATGAAAACCCGAGTCTGTGCTCCTGACTCCTTAATCACCATGGTAGGCTGGTAGACTTTCTTCTCCTCTCTCTATGACTTAACGCCAATATCAGCAAAATTAAAACACCCACAACAGAACTCCCTTCTCATTCGACTCTAGGAGTGCAGCCATCTCTCCATCCATTCAGCTGATCTTTTGGATACACTTTAGAGTAAGCTGCAGACATCAGTATCCTCCACCCCTAAACAGGGCGGTATGCAACCTTCTAAATTTAATCTTCTGTTCCAAAACCTTGCCACACGCATCCCCATGACTTGGTGTTTACAAACTTGCTGATTTATCCAGCCAGGTGAGTGGTGGGAATTTGTTACAACAAATTATTAAGAGGAGATGTGGTTATTGCTCCAGAACTTTCACACCCAACATTTTATGACAAAAATGTTAAATGTACAGAAACGTCGAAAAACTCACACAACATATCTGTGCACCTGGCTGCAAACATGAGGATAATCTACCTCATCCCACAACCAGCACCAGACCTGTCCTTGACTGTGTTCTATAACTAAGGCATCTGATGTTCATTCCCACCATCACCACAGTTATCAGTAAATCTAAAAGAAGAAGGAAAAAAAGTCAACTTTAGGTCATTAATTTAGAATAAACTGTGATGTTTATCGTTATGTCAGGAAAGATCATTAGTGGCCTCTGTTTCTCAATTACATTTCCTCCATGTTAAATTCTCCCCGTGAACACGGACGGTGAAATAAAAGGAAATACAGCATAGTTTTGGGTCTTTAACATTGCCTGGAATTCAATAGCAGATCTGATTTTTTAAAATATTTGCTTGCATTTACCTATCAGCTGAACGACACTCCTCCTTCTCCCCCCTTTAGGGAGCACTTTTATTAGTTACTAGATCTCTAATATAAAACATGTGGCTAAGAGAAAATAGTCTCTTCCTTCCTCCCCATGTCTGAGGTCTGCATCTACAGACTTACAGAGATTAATGGACAGTTAACCACGTGTGTTTTCTCTCGACCTCATGGCCCTTCAAGTTTTACTTTTCCAAGCCTTTGTAAACTTTTGGAGATCAGATTCACTGGTGGATCTTAGCAGTGCTGAGCAAAGATAAGAGAGAGAAATCAAACGGAGAGTTATAAATAGTGATAATAGTACTAAGATGTATTCAGCAATTACTACGTGCCAGGCCTGTTGCACATGCAGTCTTTTCCAATCTATTTAATCCTGTCGACCGTGCCGTGAGATGTACCACAAGCAGTGAGCCCTCTTTAGGAGGAAAGGCTGAGCAAGTGAGCTGAAATTTACTTGGACATGGAGCATCTCTCTGTTGGGTACACAAAGCCCAGCTTAGGAATTTTCATCAAAATGAACTCTTAAGGGTGGACCTCGCTTTGGAAAGAGTAACAGAATATTCACAGTGTCTTGCTATATCCCAGGCACTGACTGAACACTGACTGACTCCTAGAGTCGAATGAAGAAGTTCCTGCCTTCTCCGAGGGAGGGCCTATTACTTCCCCCCACTTTACACATTAGGAATGAGAATTACAGAAAGTTGAAAGGATGTCAATCTTTCTGGAGAGTAAATGTTTCAGAAATGGGCTGTCTACAGGTCTAAGTGATGCTGAGTGTGAAGAGTTCAGGAATTTCATCACTCAGCTCAGCAGACACACTGATGCAGGGCCTGCATTGTACCTGGGCCCGGGGTCAGGAAGCTGAATAATGTCCAGCCTTACCCACCCTCCTTGATCATTTAGTCCCACTAGATGGATCCATCAATATTCCACTCACTCATTCTGTGATTGGCCCCAAGAAAAACTGGCCAGATGGTCCAGAACCACAGGATATGAAATCAAATGATGGCTGTTGGGGCAATGCGTTACACAGTAGAAGGTGCGTGGACAGCAGCTCTCTGGGAAGACAGCACCAGATTGGGGGAAGGCTGGAGGCGAGCTGAGCTGTAGTCCTGTCACGCGGATCCTGTGCCACCCCTCAAGAGCCCTGAGGCTGGGATGGCCCGAGAGGTTGTCCCACACAGGGGCACAGGACATGCCCACAGGCCGTGGCATGTACTGGTCACCAGATGCCTGCTGGCCCTGTGGAGCAGTGTGATCTTGGGCCAGGAGTTCTCTGTAGCCTGGAGGTTGCAGGGGACTCACTGGGAGGGGATGATGGTGAGCTGTCAGTCACCAGCTGAGGGAGGAAGGGTTTTTGTCCAGAAAGGATGGAGTCTGTCCCCTCAGGCCCTGGGCATGCAGGACGACTCTGACTCCTTTTCAGCAGTGTCCGTCAGATCCATGCAGACCAGTGGTTACTGTGATGGAGGGTGCTCACTGTGGAAACAAGCTGGCAGTTCCTCAAACGTTAAACAGAGGGGCCACGTGACCCAGCAGTGCCACTAGTTGGGTCCGGGAGAAATGAAGCCACGCATCGGCACGTGTACATGAATGCTAAGAGCAGCATCATTTGCAACGGCCCAAATGTGTGAACAACCCCAGAGTCCCTCCACTGACGACCCGACACACACAATGGAAGGTGACTCAGCCATGAAATGGGACGAAGCACCTATGTCGAGGTACCGCACACCTTGAACTTCGAAAACCTTGCACTCATTGAGGGAAGGCTGTTGTTGCGTGAGTCCATTTACATGAAGTATCCAGAATAGGTGAATCCACAGGGGCAGAAATGAAATAGTGGTTGCCAAGGGCTGGGGTGGGGGAGTGACCGTTCCCGGGTAGGGGCTTTCTTTTGGGGGCGATAGCCATGTTGTAACCATGAGACAGTGGTGATGGTTGGATAATTATGTGAATATGGTGAAAAGAAATGAAAGTGAAAGTTGCTCAGTCGTGTCCGACTCTGCGACCCCATGGCCTGTACAGTCCATGTTATTCTCCAGGCCAGAATACTGGAGTGGGTAGCCTTTCCCTTCTCCAGGGGATCTTCCCAACCCAGGGATCGAACCCAGGTCTCCCACATTGCAGGCAGATTCTTTACTAGCTGAGCCACAAGGGAAACCCTATGAATATAGTGGAAACTACTGAATTTTACACATTTAAAGTGATGATGGTATATGGATTCTCTTTGTATATGTATGTACATGTATATTATATATTTTATATTTATGTATCATCTATGCTTGTATATGTAGAATATATACACACACACACAGTAAGTCCTTGAAAGTTATATACGAACCTTCAAGCTGTGACTTTCAAAGATGTGACTGTGTGTTCACATGGCCAATCACACAAGTAACTTCACGTGTTTTGTGCTTGCATCTTCCACAAGTTGTTGTGCTTTCGTTTCCTTTACCGTTTAGCACTATGTAGAGTCTCCAGTGTCTTTATTTCAAGCCCAGGATGTCCAGAAGCAAACATAAAAGCAGCAGTGGGGTAGTTAGTACTGGTGGGAAGCATCTGTGGTTGCACTGTACTACTGTACTTTTCAAGGCACTGTACTGTAAGATTTTAAAAGTTTATTTTTTGTGTGTATTTTTTAACGTATTATTTGTGTGAAAAGTATTATAAACCTATTATAGTACAATACTCTATAGCCGATTGTGTTAGTTGGGTACCTAGGCTAACTGTTGAAATTGGACTTACAAATGTGCTCTTGGAACAGAACTCATTTGTATATAGGGAACTTACTGTACGTGGAAATACGATGTTTTTTACAGAGCCAGATTAAGACTTTAGAGACCAAAAGTTCAGAAAATATTATGAAGGCTCCCATATTGTATTCAAAAGTAAAACTGTACTGAAATGCTTATAACTAGCCTAATGAAGAGCTTAGTTATAAACATAAATCATTCAGCAAATACTGAGTTTTTGATGCACAGAAAGCATGATTCAGATGCTGTAGATTTAGCAGTGGGCAAAACCAAGTCCTGCCCTCATGATTCAAGGAGGAAAACAGGAAATCCTACACTCATGTATATACATCTCCTATGCTGTGTGTTACTTGTTCAGTCGTATCCGACTCTTTGCAGCCCTCTGGACAGTAGCCCACCAGGCTCTTCTGTCTATGGGATTCTCCAGGCAAGAATACTGGAGTGGGTTGCCATGCCCTCCTCCAGGGGATCTTCCTAACCCAGGAGTTGAACTTGGGTCTCCTGCATTGCAGGTGGATTCTTTACCATCTGAGCTACCAGGGAATTACAAATGTAGTTTTTTTACAATATAGTTTCATATATATACTTTACAGGGGAGGAAAGTAGGAGATATTTTCTTATAAATATTATATCCTGTATAACCTATAATATATAGTTTCATATACAGGCAGTATATACCCTATATATATATATACTTTCACATGCATATATAGTTTCACATGCATAGTTTCCTCCACAGAGGTAAAAAATAGGATATCTATGCAAATACATAATTTGCATATCATTTATTTACATATTAATATACATATCACACGTATATATGTATATTATATCTATATCCTATAGAAAGTTTCACCTGTTTAAAATTAATTAATTAATTAATTTTATTTTTGGCTGTGTCTGTTCTTAGTTGCAGTACCTGGAATCTTTCATTGGCAGCCCGAGTTCTATCGCTGGTCAGGGAGCTAACATCCCACAAGTTGTGTGATATGGTTCCCCAAAAAAACAAAAAGAAGGGCTTCTATGTGCCGGGGACGACTGCTTCTCATTTCACCCTCACTCTGTGTGTGTTAGTCGCTCCATCGTGTCCGACTCTTTATGACCCCATGGACTGTAGCCCACCAGGCTCCTCTGTCCATGGAATTCTCCAGGCAAGCATACTGGAGCAGATAGCCATTCCCTTCTCCAGGGCATCTTCCCAACCCAAGGATCGAACCCCGGTCTCCTGCAATGCAGGGAGATTCTTTACCATCTGAACCCCGCCCCTCACCATAAGGCCTTTGAAAGATGAGGAAGCTGAAGCCAGAGAGGTTCAGTCACCACCTCAGGGCCACACAGGTAACAGGGGCCATACCAGGTCCATGGGCTCAAAGCTTGTGCTAATTCCACTACACACCAGTGTAGTGAGGCTGTGTAATGGAATTAGTGGTGACACATATGTACCTTTGCAGGGACACAAAGAGATTTTAGGTGGAATGCAGATAGACATTAACACATAAAGGCTACTGTACTTATGTACATTTTATTAACAGGAAAAATATTTCCAAGTGGTCATTTCACAGATATTTTTGCTTAGCATGAAGCCAAGATGGAAAGACAGACAATTTTTTTTTTTGAGTTATCATAAATAAGTTTTACTTTGGGTTTTTTAACTTTAAGTAAATAATACTGTGTTTCCCTGATGGCTCAGTGGTAGAGAATCTGCCTGCCACTGCAGGAGACGTCAGTTCCATCCCTGGGTTGGGAAGATCCCTTGGAAAAGGAAATGACAACCCACCCCAGTATTCTTGCCTAGGAAATCCCATGGATAGAGGAGCCTGGCAGGCCACAGTCCATGGAGCTGCAAAAGAGTTGAACATGACTTAGGGACTGAACAACAGCAAACAAAATGACATTGCAGGTAGTACATGCCAAAAGAAAAAATGTAGGAGTCATAAGAGACACAGGTTCGATCCTTGGGTCGGAAATATCTTCTGGAGGAGGGGATGGCAATCCACTCCAGTATTCTTGCCTGGAGAATCCTGATGGACAGAGGAGCCTGGCGAGCTACAGTCAGTAAAGTTGCAAAGAGTCAGACACGACTGAAGCGACTTAGCATGCATGCACACGTATGTATATACATGAATATATACATATATATAAATATATATGTATTTTATTTGTTTATTTATTTACTTTTGCCTGTGTTGGATCTTCAGTGCTGCGCAGGCTTTTTCTCTAGTTGTGGCGAGCGGGGGCTACTCTTCATTGCCGTATGCAAGCTTCTCATTGCAGTGGCTTCTCTTGTGGAGCACAGGCTTTAGGGCGCACAGGCTTCAGTAGTTGTGGCGCACTGGCTTAGTTGCTCTGTGGCATGTGGGATCCTCCCGAATCAAGGATCGAACCCGTGTTTCCTGCATTGGCAAGTGGATTCTTTATCACTGAGCCACCAGGGAAGCCCCTACAGGATTGCTCTTTTAAAAACCATTTAGATAACTTAGTTATTTGCCTAAATGTTTTAAAAGGACTTAAATGGAAATAAAATGGTCCTGATTTTATTTCAGTTACTCTAAGCAAAGATATGAACCGTAAGTTATCACTCATAGATCATAGACCGTAGTAAACGTGGGGAACTCAACACAAGCCTACAGAAGAATAAAGTCTTAAACATTTCAATTGCTGAAAGATTGACTGGGCTCTGTGCAATTATTAGTGCTATAAAAAGTGTGTAATATTTACCTGGCCATAATAGAACTGTGTAAAAGTCACTTGTCTTTCCAGTCACGTTTCTCACAGTAATTAAAAAGAATGAAAAGAAACCTTGTAAATGACCTTTAAACACTGTCTTGTAAACGAAACCAGCAATTAATAATAACGATAATGATAATAATAATAATAGCTATAATTATCAGCTCAGTGACAGGGATGAAGTGAGCATTTTTCTAGCATTCCCTCTTTAATTTTCACTCTAGTCTTAGAAGATAGACAGGATGAAAGTCCCCTTTAGGACTTGGAAAAAGCAACTTCCTCCAGCTCACACACCTAGTCAGAGACAGAACCAGATTTTAAACTCATAGCTGAGAAGGTCCCTGCAGGTGGGGTTTTAGGGAGCTCAGCTCCATCCCTGAGCCTCACACAGCCTCTGGTGTGCACACAGGAGGGACTCAAAGAATACTCTGTGAATGAATGAATGGATGTCTGATTCTAGCGCATCTCATGCAGAGGTTCTTGGAGAAAAGCCATTATTAAATGAAAAACCCCAAAAGGAGGAAGGAGGATACTGAGGAGTGCTTGTCCAGGCTTAACTCAGCTCCGTATGTGCCAGCGAGCTCAGCATGAAAGGTTATCAACTCTAAGTCCACCCCTGGGTGCAGCCGGCCGTGTCCTAGTCCATCGATCGCCACCTGCCATCAGCAGCCCCTTCTGTGCCGACCAAGCAGGTCGTGGCCTGAGCTGTGGCCTCCCACAGAGGAGGCGGCCGCCGGTCCAGGGAGCTGTGCACGGCTTCACACGTCCATCCTTGTATGAGCTGCTTGCAGGCCCCTTTCTTGTGAGCAGCAGGGGTGAGGCGGTGATGATAAGCTTGTGCGCTTCAAAGAGCAGGGAGCCCAGACAGAGCTGTGCTCTCCGGGGCTCCCTCCCAGCTCCTGGCTCCCTGCCAGGCAGGTCCCCAGGCGGGGCAGAGCCCCCGAGCCCCCATGGGGGCTGCAGACCCCAAGCAAAGGCCCGGCCTCGGCCCTGGGTTCCCCACTGGCCACTGCTCTTTTCTTTCCCTGGAAACTCGCCCTGAGATGCTGGGGTCACAGGAGGAGGGGGAGGAGGTCGGGCCCGTCTCACCCCTCAGGGGTCAGCAAAGAGCACTGCCTCTCATTGTCTGAACTCCATCACAGTCTATTAAGAAAGGAAGCCTGGGGGCCTCAGGACCGTGCCATCTTTTATTATTCTAAACTCAAAGAATGTAACAGTTGAAGCAAATGTGGCCAATCCAGACGGTCAGGATTTCTTCAGAAAAGTAAAGGCAATTTTCTCGAGAAAATGCCTTATCGATCTTGGCCCTCATATTAGCTATTTGCCCTTTATAACACAGAGGGTGAATTCTGCTTAAGTGTTGCCTACCCCCACCCCCCACCCCCATGGTGTAACGTCCTAGGCACCAGAGTGCTGCTTGTAAGATAACCACATGGTTTATTTTAGAAGTACTGACTTCTGGTCAGTACTGAGCTTGGCCTGGTAGAATGCAGCCTTCCTTCCTGCAGGCATGTTTGAGGCCGTGGCGGGACCCCATTTAGGGCCCGTGGGTATGTATGCTGGAGGTCTTTTCTGCAAGTGAGCTCATGCCAGGGTGAGGAGAAGGAGGGGGTGGGGGTGGCGGGGGCTCCGTGAACCCTCCCAGTTGGGCCAGCCCTGGTCTCCATGACTACAGAGAATGTTCTAGAAAAGCCAGGGCAGTGTTCACCTCAGGGCAGAAGGCCTGGTGACCAAGCTGCCCATCAAACTTCTTATGTTGTGGGTTCAACGTGAGCAAAAGTGGAAATTCCCAGGAACCCTCTGGGGGACTGAGACCTCCAGCGCTGGTATGGGGGAGCAGGAACTTGGGCATTGGTTGGACGTGCCCTCCCTCCCCCAGCTTCCTACGGTTTGTGTGCCTGTATTTTTTTTTATTTTATTCCCTAGAAAACTGCTGTTTTCCAGGCAGCTTCAATTAAAACTGGGGCCTCTTACCTCCAGTAATTATACTGCTGATATTTCAAAGGCCTGATCCTCTTGTTAAGTTGATGTTTTTTCTTGAAGGATCCTTGATGAAGAGCATTTGTTTGGGATTATTTCTGAGCAGCGAATGAGTTCCTCTAAGACAGTCAGACTCTGAGAGACAGGCCTCCTGGCTCCAGCAGGGGTGAGGGGACCTTGGCAGGGTGGGTCAGGGCCGGCCCGTTAACCTCTGCCTTCCCTTGGCTGGGACGCCCAGGCCGGGCTGGAAATCTAGGACGTATCACCATGCTAAAGGAGCAGGCCGGGAACAAATTCTTGGTGGTAGGATGCAGGAAACACAGAAAAACTTGGTTTTCTAGTGGGCTGTTTGGGTTTTGAGTCTGTGATTCTGAAATAGGAGGAAAGAAGGCAGGGCACAACCTTTAAAAGAATAACATGGTTATAGTATATGACAAATTGGTTAGAATCGGCACTTCCTTGCTGGTACAGTGGATAAGAATCCACCTATCACTTCAGGGGACATGGGTTCGATCCCTGGTCTGGGAAGGCTCCACATGCTGCAGAGCAACTAAGCCCACACACCATAACTACCGAAACCCAAGTTCCTAGAGCCTGTGCTCTGCGTATGGGAAGCCACCACAATGAGAAGCCTGTGCATCGAAACTAGAGAGTAGACCCCACTAAGCCACAACTGGAGGAAGCCCACATACAGCAATGAAGACTCAGAGCAGCCAAAGATAAATAAATAAAAAAACTGATAGAATCAACTAGGTCCAAGATGGTGGAAGATTCAACTTCCAGTGAAGCTTGAGCTTCATTATACGCTCATTGTAACACTGCTGCTGTTTTTCAGTGGCTAAGATGTATCCAACTCTTTGAGACCCCATGGACTGTAACCTGCCAGGCTCCTCTGTCCATAGGATTTTCCAGGCAAGAATACTGGAGTCAGTTGCCATTTCCTTCTCCAGGGGATCCTCCCAACCCAGGGATCAAACCCACATCTCTTACACTGGCAAGCAGATTTTTTACTGCTGAACCACCAGGGAAGCCCTCATTGTAACATACCAACAAGCTACACACCTACCACTGTCACAACAGTTCTGAGGTCAGCCATCAAAGATCAAAGAGTGAGTGGTGGCCCATTTCCTGTAAATTTCTGTTCCTTTCTCTAAATAATTGGAATAATCCTTCCACTCATTAGCCTATGAAATTACCCAGCCCATAAAAACTAACCACGTCATATTTCAGGGCTTCTCGCCTTCTGAGATGACCCACACTCTGTCCGTGGGGTGTGTTTTAAAATAAATCTAAAATAAAATAAAATAAAATAAAATGAATCTACTTGTTACCTATCACTTTGTCTCTCAATGAATTCTTTCTGTGACAGGACATCAAGAATCTGAAATTCACTGGGACCAGGTCCCCCTGAAAAATGTTTATGTCTTGATCCCCAGAATCTCTGACTATGGGGCAGGAAGAAGGCATTGCTGGCATGGTAGGCTTGCAAGAGTGTAGTCACCGGTGGAGATGATGAGATGGGCAAGAAGTTGGGAAGAGGAGGCAGATGTGATAACACAAGCAAGAGGTCAGAGCTATTTCTGGACGGGCTTGAGAGCCAAGAGATGTTGGTAATGGCCTCCAGAGCTGGATAAGGCAAGAGAACATTTTCCCCCATAATAGTTTTCTGGAGGGACACAGCCCTGCCCACATCATGATTTTATTTTATTAAAAAAAAATGTCATTGGAGTACAGTTAATTTACAACATTGTGTTAGTTTCAAGTGTACGGCAAAGTAAATTGATTATACGTACGATTGCAGCCATGAAATTAAAAGACGCTTACTCCTTGGAAGGAAGGTTATGGCCAACCTAGATAGCATATTTAAAAGCAGAGACATTACTTTGTCGACAAAGGTCCGTCTAGTCAAGGCTATGGTTTTTCCAGTAGTCATGTATGGATGTGAGATTTGGACGGTGAAGAAAGCTGAGCGCCGAAGAATTGATGCTTTTGAACTGTGGTGTTGGAGAAGACTCTTGAGAGTCCCTTGGACTGCAAGGAGATCCAATCAATCCATCCTAAAAGAGATCAATCCTGGGTGTTCATTGGAAGGTCTGATGTTGAGGCTGAAAATCCAATACTTTGGCCACCTCATGCGAAGGGTTGACTCATTGAAAAAGACCCTAATGCTGGGTAGGATTGGGGGTGGGAGGAGAAGGGGATGACAGAGGATGAGATGGTTGGATGGCATCACCGACTCGATGGACATGGGTTTGGGTAGACTCTGGGAGTTGGTGATGGACAGAGAGGCCTGGCGTGCTGCAATTCATGGGGTCGCAAAGAGTCGGACACGACTGAGCGACTGAACTGAACTGATATATATATATCCACTCTTTTTAAGATTCTTTTCCCATATAGTAATAGGTTATTATAACTTTATTGAGTAGAGTTCCCTGTGCTTTACAGTAGGTCCTTATTAGTTATTTATTTAACACACACACAGTGTGTATGTATCAATCCCAGTCTCCCAATTTATCCCACCCCCTCCCCGACCCTCTTTACCCCCTTTACCTTCTGGTAACCATAAGTTTGTTTTCTATGTTTGTGACTCTGTTTCATTTTTGTAAATAAGATCATTTGTACCTTTTTTTAGATTCCGCATGTAAGTGATATCATATGATATTTGTCTTTCTCTATCCGACTTACTTCATTCAATAGGAAAATCTCTAGGTCCATCCATGTTGCTGCAAATAGCATTATTTCATTCGTTTTTATGGCTAAGTAATATTCCCTTCTATATATATACTACATCTTCTTTATCCATTTGTCTGTCAGTGGACATTTAGGTCATTTCCATGTCTTGCCTATTGTAAACAGTGCTGCTATGAGCATTGGGGTGCATATATCTTTTCAGATTAGGCTTTTGTCTGGATATACACCCAGGAGTGGAATTGCTGGATCCTATGGTAACTCTATTTTTAGTTTTTTAAGGAACCTCCATACTATTCTCCATAGTGGTTGTACCAACTTACATTCCCACCAACAGTGTGGGAGGGTTCCCTTTTCTCCACACTCTCTCCAGCATTTATTGTTTGCAGATATTGTGATGATGGCCATTCTGATGCAACATCTTAATTTTAGCTTGGCAAGATGGGTGTCAGACTTCCAGCTCCCAGAGCTGTATGAGAACAGACTTGCGTTGTTTAAGCCTCCAGGCTTGTGGATGCTTGTCCAGCAGCCAGAGCAGACCAATGCAGACAAGGTCCTGTCCCATCCTGACCTTGACCCTGCTCAGTGCCCCACAGCTGGCAGGAAGCCCTCCTTCCCTAAGGATCCAGCTGGAAGGCAATTAGCAGATGCAGCCTCAGGACTCTACAAGCAGGAATTCTTATCCACCCCCCATGCAGACACAGCTTTGGACCCCAAGAAACTGGGATCCCGGGTCAAGGTGGTCTCCAGCTGGGCATCCAAGGCTGTCTCTGCCACATTCAATCCCACCCCCCACCCCCTGCAAACCCACTTTGGACTCACTTTCTCCTCCCCCTCCTTTCCCCTCTCCAGTTGACCTGCGGCCCTCCAGCAGAACTAATCAAGAAGATTACAGGGCAGGCCGTGCGAGAGGAGTCCTCAGCCCAGCTCGCAGGGAGAAACCAGAGGAAAATCCCCTGGCCTCATTTCTCCAAACTTTGCTTTGATTTGTTTTTTTCATTTTTTTTCCCAGAAGTTTCTTCATCATGGATTTCCGGAAGCATCATCCCTGGCGGCTCACACGACAAGTTTTGGCAAAAACCAAAGTCTTAGTTTTCATTGGGCTGGAGGAAGTTCGAACCATGCCCCCCCACCCCACCAGATGCACAAAGGAATAAACTCCCCCAGCCCAATTAAGGAGCAGGGGCTGGGATGAAAGGAATTCCAGCCTGTTGACAAACTGTATTTCTCATTTTCACATACAAGTCACAAGATGGAACTTGTTGGCTTGGGGCAGGGGGTGGGGGTTGGCACCCGAGTTGGGGTTTAGAAATGTGGGGGGCAGGAGGCTTACAGGGGAGGTGGAAGCTGGAGCATCACCAGCTGGGACCCAAGCCGCCCATCTCTGCCTGGCTGTGTCACCTGCGCTGTGGGTTCCCACCTGGCACACTCCAGCCCACTCCACAGAGCAAGGCAGGTGTGGGGTGGCTGGAGCGACAGGTTCCTAACTCTTTGCACGCTTAGTCATGTCGTGTGTAAGGCAGGGACGATAACACCACCCACCTGTGGGCTGTGAGCAGGTTCAAGTGGTATCGGTGTGAAACACAGCTTCTGGCAGGAGGATGCTCCTGGAAATAGTACTGGTATTGGCCGTCTTTGCTGTGGTTACTTATTCCTCATCAGGACCACTCCCACATGCCACCCTCCTGGATTAGGAAAACTAGCTCCCCTACTTCCTCCTCACAGAGCTTCCCAAGGCCCAGGGGAGAGCTGGGCACAAAATAGGTGCTTAATAATGGTTCAGCGCTGCCTGGCTGCTAGGGGCTGCATTTATGATGTGGGCCCCATGCTACACGCCCCCAAGTGTGGGTGGCTGTCCCTGTTAGACGCTACATGACCAAATCGCCTGGGGCCTGAATCTGTGCTCCTTACACACACTCTCCTACACACACTCATGCACTTACATACACACACTCACATGCTTGCCCACATGTTCACACAATCACATATTCATTCTCACACACACTCACATGTTTGCACACACACACGCCAACACATGTTTGCATACGTATACACACATGCTCATGCAATCACACTTATATACACAATCCTGTATGCTCACACTCTAACACGCACGTGCTCATGTGTTCATACACATATGCACACTCCCAGGTACTCACACTCTAACACTTGTTTGCACATGTCTGGACACTCTTCCACTCACATACGTCCTCCTTCACTCACACCCCTTAATGCTCACACACAGCACATACACTCGCCCACATGCTCACGCCCAGCTTCACAGGACCAGCTGTGCAGCCTCTCCAGAGGCACTTGGTGGGGGGCAGGGAAGGGGCCACTCCACTGGCTGCTCAGCATTCCTCAAGGCAGGAGACCTGGCTTAGGAAAATTCCAGTCCCTCCGGCCAGCTGACTCTGCCCTTCTTTCTCTGGTGGCCTGACCTCATGCTGGGGACGCTGCCCACAGGCCAGCCCGGGGACGCCATTCCTTCCTGAGCCTTCTCGGGGGCCCTGGGACACATCTGCTGCTCACAGAGCCAGCCTGGGATCTGACACCTGGTCTAGAAAGCCAGGCACTGGCTCATGTGGCGTCCACGCCTGTCACGCCCACGATTCCTCCCATGCCCTTCTCAGCGCCACGGGTCACATCCCAACTGAGGGCCACAGTCTACTCACAATTGCTTTTCACAGACATTCTTGGAAACTGTGTCCTTTTGGGAGCCCTCAAAGCAGCTGCCCCTCACCATCCTCTCCACTGCTGGCCTCTCATGGGTCTTGATGGGCGTGTGCAAGCGAGGGCCTGCTCACACCCTCCTCTCCCCCAAAGAGGTCATCACGCCCAGGGCCACAGCCAGAGGCTGAACCCAAGTAAACTCTGGAACCTGGTGACAAGCTGGTCACCCAAGGGTGGGGCTATGATTCTGCAGCTGCTCCTAAGGCTGAAGCTATTCGGAGGAGGGGGAGTCCTCCTGGCACATGGATTCTCCCCAACCTCGCGGGAGTCCCCATCAGATCCAGGGTTTTCAGGGATGGTGGGGACCAATTCTCTCAACAAGCCCTATGAGAGCCAGCTTCCTGGTGACAGGGGGCAGAGCTATTTCTGAGCAGGCCTTTAAAAACGATCTCTGTGGAGACAGCCCACATATCCATCAATGGATGAGTGGAGACACACATGTGGTCCATCCATACAATGGAATATTATCCAACCCTGCAAAGAAACAAAATATTGCATGCTACAATGTGGATGAACCTCAAAAACACTAGGTTAAGTGGAGGAAGTCAGGCACCCAAAGCCACCTATTGTAGGAATGAATTTATAGGAAATTGACCAGAGGAGGTATATCCATAGAGATAGAAAGGAGAGTGTTGGTTGCCAGGGTCTTGGAGGAGGGAGGGCTAGGGGGTGATGGCTAAGGGATACAGGGTCTCCTTTTGGGGTGATGCTAATGTTTGGAACTAGACAGAGGGGGTGTTGGGCTTCCCAGGTGGTGCTAGTGGTAAAGAATCTTCTTACCAATTCAGGAGACATCAGAGACACAGATTCAGTCCTTGCGTCAGGAAGATGCCCTGGAGGAGGGAATAGCAGCCCACTTCAGTATTCTTGCCTGGAAAACCCAATGGACAGAGGAGACTGGCAGGCTATAGTTCATAGGGTCGTTAAGAATCAGATACGACTGAAGTGACTTAACACGCAGAGTGGGTGTCTGTACAACATTGTGGATACTAAATGCCACTGAATTGTACACTTTACAATGATTCATTTGGTGACGTGCATTTTACGTCAGTTTAAAAATATGTGATCCCTGAGTTTTAAAAGGTATTCCTTATTTCAGAGGACACGTTTGACAACAGGGAAATCTATTTGATTTATGGCCCAAACACTTAGAAGTCAGGATCTCTGCCCATCATGGAAATTTCATAAATAACTGGGCATTGGTTTTACTTGGAAAATTGGACCAGGCTGCTTGCTTGGCTGTTAACTTAGTTATGTGTTACATGCAAAGGGTTGGAAACCTCTAACTCACAATTTCAGTCGAGTGGGGGAAATGAAGCTACAGCGTCCTACATTACTACGTTAAGGTGGAATCCTTTACCATGCTTTTCCAGACGGCCCCAATGAGGGGCACCTAGCCTGTCCTGTGACAGCAGAGGGGAACATGATCACCCAGAATGTCAGTGTGAGGGGCAGGTGGTAAGGGACCCGGAGACTGGCGCAATTAAGAAAATGAAAACAGAGTCATTTGACTCATGCAAGATTTTCCTGTTGTGTACTTGCTGAATGTCTTCCAGGCATGAGAATTATTCTGGGTTCCAGGGGGGTGGGAAATTTAAGGATAATGTTCACCATGGCCCCAGCAATAATAATAACACCAATAGTGATAATGCCCTATACCAGGTGGTTACATGTGTCAGCTTATGAAGTAACTGGTATGACATTGGGTGACCCAAATTATCCTTCTAAGTCTGTGTGTCCACATCTGTACAACAAGACAAATAACAGTGTTCACGATGCTGTTATAAATATTAAACTAAGGCTCAATGACTAATAGTGCATTTTTAACAAAATTCACATTGATTGCCAACATTAATGTCATCTGGGTCCAGTTCAGCCATGCTGATAGGAGAGACATGCATTCATATAACACAATATTTCTAAAGAGTTTCACCTGCATTTGGCAAAGTGAAGATGCAGTCACTAGTCTTAAGAAGTGAGGTTGGGCTTTGTAGCATGAATGATAAAAGAATGCAAAACAAAACAGACAGTGCAAAACTAAGTAGATAATATGAAATAAAATAGTGCTCTAATAAAACTATGCTATTTCCAACAATGTCATGGGAAGGCCATTTCTAGATTACTGTCCCAAGGTGAATTTAAAACATCTACTGAAGGTGGAAAGAGGAGGGTGGAGGAAACAATGGTGGACATTGACCAAGAGCAGGAGTCTGAAAGGACACAACATGGGGAGGATTTGAACACTTTGGGAAAGGCTATAAAACCATGCTCCCTGCAGACCTGGCCGAGGTTATGAAATGCCCTCTGGGCAGAAAGAGCCCTAGGCAGAGAACTTGCCAGCCTCCACCAAGGTGGAATAGTTTGTGCAGCGTGGGCAGGAAAGGCACATTGGGAAAAAAAACAAAAAACCAATTCTATCACTGTCACCATCAGCATCATCATCATCATCACCATCACTGCCATAATCACCATCATTCCCACCATCATCAGAGGAGCCTGGTGACTACAGTCCATGGGGTCACAAAAGAGTCGGACACAATGAAGCAACTAAAAACAACAACAATCACCACCATCATCACCGTTAACAATTTCTGAGCACTTACTCAGTTCCAGACATAGCACAATGTACTCCATGTGCATTATTCATTTAATCCTCCCAACACCCTTATGCTGCGGGTTCTACAATGACCCCTTTTAACAGATAAGAAAACTGAGGCTCAGAGAAGCTAACTTGCCCAAGATCAGACAGCTGGGAATACCAGGATCAGGATTTGGTGGAACCTGGCTGTTGTAACCACACAAAGCCACTGTAAGTGTTCAATGATTAAGCCCTGTGCAAGGGAAGCTGGATTCTCTCCATGCAGCCTGGTAGGGGGTACTTTTTGCTGGGGATAATTACCATATGTGATTCTGCCAACTCACTGCATTTTACTAGTTCTAAGACACATGTTTTTCATATTTTAACATCTTTGAAGTTGGGATGGTGTATCATAGTTTGGTCTTGGATGACATACAATAATGGAATCAATGATGTCTTCAACTCAATGAAAAGTGAAGACTTAAGTTCCTGGAACAATTATGCTTTGCTTCTCATGGCAGACACTGATTGTGCTGTTGTTGCCATTGGACTTAAACATTAAACAGAAAAAGTAACTCCTAGATTAACTGTATATATAAATGATTTGTTGTTGTGTAACAAATAATCACAAAAGTTAGCAGCTTACAAAACCATTGTATTTCATCTTGCAATTTTGTGGGCTTAAGCGCATGTGGGTGACTTTCTTTTCTACCTGGCATTGACAGTTTCCTTGGAGGTATTCAGCTATGGGACGGGATGTTCCAAATGATGTCCAAATGATCTCACTCACACCTTGACAGGGCTGGCTGGAAGGCTGGGCTCAGCTAGCAGCATTGACCAGAGCCCTACCTGTGGCCTCTTTAACGTGTTGGCCCCAAAGTATAAGGGCATCTTCCATAGTGGCTGAAAGCTTGTGTTTCAAGATCCCAAGGCAGAGCTGCAAGGTCTTTGATGGACTAGCCTTGGAAGGCAAGTGACATCTCTCTGATTCCATGTGGGAGAGAAGTTCGTGAGGGAGCGAGTGCTGGGAGATGAGGCTTGGGTACCATCTTGGAAGCTGGCTCCCACCCTAGGAATGAATATGGCCTCCTTCACCTCTCTCTCTGGATTCACTCGGGGGCTATTATTGGATACCTACTGTCTGTCAAGCCTTGTCCTCAGCAGCAAGCAAACAAGAGGCACAAAGTCCTGTCCTCACAGCAGTGACACTGCAATGGGAGGTAGAGTAGAAAAAAGCAGAAAAAGGGCATCAGTAGGGGAGATGGGAGTAGTGACTACCATTTTAAATAAAGATCTAAAGAGAATTCCCTGGTGGCCCAGTGGTTAAGACTCAGCATTCTTATTGAGGTAACCTAGGTTCAGTACCTGGTTGGGGAACTGAGATCCCCGTAAGCCATGTGGCACAGCCAAAAAAAGAAAAAGTCTTAGAAAAAGGATGGAATTTTGATTGCTCTGAATGATAAACAGGAAGAAGTGAATTTACTGGAAGAGCATTATGGGTGAGGGGTACGGTATATGCAAAGGCTGTAGGGTGGAAAGGAGCTCACGTTTTCAAGGAACAGAGGACAGGCCAGTGAGCAGTGGCATGTGGGGAGCTGGGGTGAGCAGCAGGAAGAGCTTTAGAGGTGGGGAGGCCAGACCGGGTGGCACTGGGGACCATGCTAAATGGTGTGGGCTTTATCCCAAGTGCATTGGAACTGATCCAAGGACTTGCCCCAAGGCGCGAGTCACTGGGTAATTAATTGAGTTCTGTGCGGTTCGCAACCAGCTGGGCACAACCAGGGGTGAGGTGGTTTGGCAAGACCAGCCTGCCCTTAGCACAACTGTGACACAGGTGAGGCCCGTCTGCTGTACCCACTCACCTCCCAGGCCCTCCCCAATGGCTGGGTTACTCCCTCCTGGGGCTTGGCACTTCTGCCCCCTCTTGGGTCATGCATCTCACACCCACACCAGGAAACCATATGCAGGGGCTCGGCCAGCCAGGCAGGGAGGAAAAGGTGCTGAATGAAGTTGATGACATGAAAACTCCAGAGAGAAGGCTGCCAAGCTCAGTCTGGGAAGGATTCCTCCAGTCTCTCTGTGTTATTTCGGATGTGCCTTTCAAAAAAAATCAAAGAAGGAAAAAAGTGACTCTTGTTCTGGCTGTCGGCAAGGAGCCCCAGGGTTGCTCCTAAGTTTAGGGGAAGCAGTTCAGTTTTCAGAGTTCTAAACACATCAAACCTTCAATCATGGGACCCTCTGAACCTGTTGTTTCACTAAACTTTCTTGATTTGATTTTTCACTTTTTCATAACCCCTTTAGTGGGCTTCCCCTGATGATTCAGTGGTAAAGAATCTGCCTGCCTATGCAGGAGACACAGGAGATGCAGTTTTGATCCCTAGGTCGGGAAGATCCCCTAGAGGAGGAAATGGCACCCACTCCACTATTCTTGCCTGGAAAATCCCATGGACAGAGGAACCTGGCAGGCTATAGTCCATGGGGTCACAAAAGAGTCAGGCATGCCTTGGCGACTAAACAACAACAAATCCCTTTAGCCCTCCTCAAAGAGCACGGTATACAATTGATGAATAATAAATGCTTGAATAATAATTGTGTGTCTGTGGTAGGCAGAATAATGTCCTCTCAGCCCCCTCACTCCCAAAAGATGTCACATCCTAAACCCTGGACCCTGTGGCTACGTTACCTTCTAGTATAAGAGGGGACTTAGCAGATGTGATTAAAGTTAAGGATCTTGGGAGGGGAAATTGTCCTGGATTATCTAGGTGGATCCAATCTAACCACAAAAATACTTTAAAATGAGGAACATTTCCCAGCTATGGTCACAAAGAGACAGGATTATGGAAGAAGGGTCAGAGAGGAGAGACAATGATGACTTTGAAGATGGAGGAAGGGGCTGTGAGCCAAGGGATGTGGGTGCCTCTAGGAGCTGGAAAGGGAAGGAAATGACTTCTCTCCTAAAACTTCCAGAAGGAACACAGCTCTACTGACATCTTGGTTTTAGTCCAATGAAACGCATTTTGGACTTCTGACCTTCAGAACCATAAGAGAATAAAAACTGGGGTTGTTTTAAGCTACTACATTGGTGATAATTTGTCGTGGCAGCCGTGGAATCTTATCCAGAAATTCTAACTCATACCTCTTTCTTCTCTGCCCATCATTTTGGAAGATATGTTATTTTTGAGATGGCATAGGTTTTAGCCAGGACTTTTTCATTTGTAAGCCCCTGAGACCCAATTCAAAATGGCTTAAGAAGTAAACAAACAAAGGAGTGTATTGACTCATTTTAACGGAAAGTGAAGAGTCTGGGGCATGGTTAGACTTGAGTGCTATCATCAAGAAGACGTGATAGATTCATACAATAGAATATTACTCAGCCATAAAAAGAATGAACTTAATGCCATTTGCAGCAACACTGTTGGACCTAGAGATTATCATATAATACTAAGTGAAGTAAGTCAGACAGAGAAAGATATCATATGATATCACTGATGTGTGGAATCTAAAATATGATGCAAATGAACTTACGAAACAGAAACACATTCACAGATTTAGAAAACAAATTTATGGCTACCAAAGGGGAAAAGGGGAAGGAGGGATAAATTAGGAGTTTGGGATTAACATAAACACATTGCTATACATAAAATAGATAGCCAATAATGTATAGCATAGGGAACCATACTCAATATTTTGTAGTAACCTATAAGGGAAAAAATCTGAAATATATATATACATATAGATATGTATATGTGTGGGTGTATATAACTGAATCACTTTGCTGCACACTTGAAACTAACACATTTTAAATCAACTATACTTCAATGAATAAATAAATCTGTCTCCCCTCCTGGCCTCTTCTGTGTGTCCCCAAGCTCAGCATGTAGCCTTGCCAGGCATCCCTAACTTAGAGTCCCCAGCTGACAACCTCTGTGCTTCAAGCCCAGTGGAAACAAAACATTCTCTCCCTCACATACGTGAATTGAAGTTCTCAGCCTGACGGTTATTGGCCAGGATTGGGTCCCACAGCTATCCCTGAACCACTCATGACGCCAAAAAGATGCAGTGCTTTAATTGGCCAGGTTTGAGTTCCATGACCATCCCCTGCAGTCAGTGAATGACGGAGCATAAATGGAGAGGGTTTCTCAAAAAATTTTCATAGACTGTTACCCAAAGATGGAGAAAGGGATGCTGAGTGTCAAAACAAATGTCTACTACAGGACTGCTGGGCTTGCATTTGTTCACTAGAAGGCCAACTGGTCCACCACTGTGGACGCTTCCCTGAAACGGTGTTCGGGAGATATATTCGGGCACAATTTGTAGAAACCATACTTGCAGCAACCCCTCAGATCCACCCTTCCTGGCAACTCCAGCATGAGAAGCGGACATGTCACAGACGCTTTATTCCCATGTGAAAGTTTACCTCTGGGTCCCGAAGCAGGCACTTAACCTTGGGGTCTTTTCCAGTTTCTCTGCAAACAAGTTTCCCATCCTGCAGCCGCCCTCTTGGAATCCCTCCTGATTGTCTTCTGTCATGCTGGGACTGGGAACATTCACTCGTGTTTGTTTTCACAGAGTTTGCAAACTTGAGTCTTGGCCTGAAACCAGGGAAATAATCGGCTTTTTCCATCCGCCCACCGCCATCTCCAACTGGCCTCCAGAAAAGCCCTGGGAACATTGTGGGCAGGACTTCTGATGAGCTAGAGAGAAGGGTATCACAGATGAAGCTTCCAAACAAGCTAGGCTTGTTTGCCAGCCCTTAGCACCTGCCCATCATGGTTGGACTCCATGTCTATTGCCTAAGCTGAATCCTTTCCCATGAGTGAGGATATATCCTGTCCCAGCGACCCTGGTACCTTGTCAGATGCTCAGCAATGACTCCAAAAATGGAGATTCCATTGGCATATAGATCCCAGGGCCCAGGCCCCCTCCTGTTTTTCCTAAGTCTCTGTGATACCACCCCCACCGTCAAGGTTAGACACTACAGACCGAAGGCCAAAATACGTTCACCCCAGGACGTTGGTTCTTCAGTTCAGCAACAGAATGAGTCACAGATAATTCTGCTTAGCCTACACTCAGTTGGCACAGCCAGACCAAAATACTTTGGGCTAATTCATTTGGCAAGAGCATCAAAGCCCAAAGAGGATTGAGTCCAAGTTTTCTCCTCTTTTAAAAATAAAATAAAACAGAAACAAAAACAAACCCTGGCATGAAGAGAAGCAAAACTCTGATTACCTTTCATCTTCTGCATTTGTTAGAACAGAGGTGCCACGAGGGCATGACTCCTGGCTGGTTTTGCTCACCATTGTATCCCTCACCCCGCACTGAGCATCATCCCTGGTGCATAGTAGGTGTTCAAGAAGTGTTAGCTGGATGGTGCGTCGGTTACTATTGTTAGATAAGAAACCACTTGAAACCTAACAACCTTTTATCCATGAGTCGGTGGGTAAAGAATTTAGATATGGGGATTTCCCTGGTGGTACAATGGATAAGAATCGCCTGTCAATGCCAGAGACACAGCTTCGATCCCTGGTCCAGGAAGAGTCCACACGCTGCGGAGCAACTAAGCCCATGCGCCACAACAACTGAGCCCGTGCTGTAGAACCCGAGCTCTGCAGTGCAGGGTAGCCCCACTGAACTGCAAATAGGGAAAGCTTGTGTGCAGCAACAAGGACCCAGCACAACCAAACAATAATGAAAACATAAATAAATAAATAAAAATGAGTTACAGTAAAAAAAAAAGAAAGAAAGAATTTGGATATGGCACAGCAGAGATGCCTTGCCTCCACTCTACAGCATCTAAGGTCTCAGCTTTGAAGACCAAGGCTGGGGCTCAAAGGCTGGAGACTGGAGTCACCTGGAGATCTTGTCACTCAACATGCCTAGTGTTTGCTTTCTGTCAGTTGGGAACTCAGTGGGTTGTCAGACACAACACCTATATGTGGTTTCTCCATGTGGTCTTTTCCAAGGGGGTAACTTGAACTTCCCCACAGCAAGACAGCATTTTGAAAAGAACCAGGAGGAAGTGGCATCACTTTTGTGACTTATTCTCAGAGGTCCAGTAGCATCACTTCTGTCATCATAAGCCCGCTCAAATTCAAGGAGAAAGAACATTGATTTCTCCTCTTGATGAGAGAATTTGGGTCAAAGTCAACCTGTGAGAAGAGCATATGGGATGGATGGTGATGCTGCAGCCATTCTGTGACATATGGTCTACCTCAGATGGTGAACGGATGAGATAGTCCATCAAGGCATCTTTGCAGTGACATGCTCAACCCATTTTACCTATGTTCAACTTTTTAAAAGTAGCCTTAAGCGTAATAAAATAGCCTTAAACATCATTAAAAGTGGACAGATTGATCTCAGATTCAGAGTTGGATACAAAGCATCTTCCCGGAGAAAATCAACCTGGGTGGTAACAGTGTTGGGTTAAAAGTAAAGCCAGATTCATGTCAATGTATGGCAAAAACTACTACAATATTGTAAAGTAATTAGCCCCCAACTAAAATAAATAAATAAATTTAAAAAAAAAAAGTAAAGCCAATTCCATATCAACTTCCTAGTCATGATATCGTGCTATAGTTTTGCCAGACATTATCAGTACTGAAGAGACTGGGTAAAGATACACCGGATCTCTCTGTGTTATTTCTTATGACTCTCCAATTATTTCAACAAAAATTTCAGTGATAAGAATGTAAAGACAGGCTCTGGGGATTCGAATCCTAATTCTGTCACTATTCAGCTGGGTCCATGCACACTCACAATCTAATATATCTGTGCCTAGTTTCTCACCTTTAAGATGGGGCCAACAACAATATGGACTCCCCATAATAGGATAAAATGCCTTTCCATTGGATCCACAGGCATTCAAGACAACACATACATTCTGAACAACTGGAAAGAGAAAGCTAATGCCTACCCTGGAAATATTACCACGCCAAAAGTTTTGCCCCAGAGATCCACTGGAAAGTTGTCTGTTAGCTGACTGATGTTGACTGCAGGCTTTGCCTGGGACATTAGTAAAAAGAACCAGGATGAGAAAAGATAGCTAATGTTTAAAATATATGGTCTGGGACTTCCTTGGTGGTCCAGTGGTTAAGAATCTGCCTGCCAATGCAGGGGACCTAGATTCTATAGCTGCTCCAGGAAGATTCCACATGCCAAAGAGCAACTAAGCTTGTGTGCCACAACTACTGAGCCTGTGTGCTGTGATTGCTAAGCCTGAGTGCTCTAGACCCCGAGCTCTGCAACAAGAGAACCCACCGCAGTGAGAAGCCTACACACCCCAACTAGAGAAAGATCGTGGGTAACAACAAAGACCCAGCGCAGCCATAAATAAATACAGAAATAAATAAAATACCTAGTCTGTGGCTAAGGAGTCAGGACACATGCAACCCCACAGAACAACTTGACTGAGAACCTACATACTCTTTTCCCAGATGCTGAAAGGCCTGTGAGTGAAAAATAGAACATCTTAGTTCAGGATCTAGAGGCCCACGTGATGTGTCAAGCTCTTTGGCTCTGGTCTCCTATCTTATACTTAGAACAGCTTATAAGACACTGTTATGATTTCCCCCTTTTGATAGATTAGCTCATGGAGGCTCAGAGAGGCCGCCACGTGCCTAAGGCCACACAGCTCAGATGTAGACCAAAACACTGTTGAAAGCCAGCTGGCTGGCTCAGAAGTCAGGTTCCTTCTGCTGCTTCTTCTCCTAGGCCTGCTCCTCCTTGCTGTCAGAATCAGAGACAATCCCCTAAGCGCTCTGCACACCAGGCTCCGACCTGCCCCAGAGGAGCCTTGCTGTTAACTCCTGTGCTTGCATTTTACCTGGAGACATGCTCAGATGGGAGCCTCTCCCCTGCCAGGTGCACCAATGCTGCAACTGACAGCAACAGAGTCCCTCTGCGCCCCGTCCCCAGAGCTCTACTGGGGCCGGCTGTGCCTGACAACCATTACACATGTACCAGTGAGGGTGACTCCAGAGAGGCATCCAGAGGGGCGCTGAAGCTAGACCACATGCATTTAAATCCTAGTAGGGCAATCGTGGCCTCAGTTTCTCCATCTGTAAAATGGGGCATCACAAGAACGCCAACGTCATGGGACACTTTTGCGAATGAAATGAGGTGATTCCTGCACAGAGCTTTGAGTTTCCTAGAGAGAAATCTAAAGTGAGCAAAAAAGGAAACACAAAGCATGACATTCAATGGCATGTCCTTCTTGGACTGCCCATCTTACGAGGGGAGGATTTGAAAGCCTTTTCAGGACCCTTCCAAACAAAGGTGGAGGAGTTTGTTTGCTCTCAGATCCTGTCTGCAGCCTCTCCACTCTGCTGGCATTAAAGCGAGCTTCACTTCTGGGCTCCCTTGCCATCTGGCTTAGGGTGAGTTCCAACAGAGGAAGATGGACCATAGGAGGCAGAAGTCCGGAGGGCGGGGCAGGGTCTTGTTCCCCTTCCCTCTGCTCTGGCAGGTGTGGCTTTTCCTCCAAGGCTTCAGCCCCACTGGAGGGTCTCTCCTTCTGGGCCCCACTGCTACCTTGGAAACCCCTGCCTCTGGTCTAGCTCCAGCTCGTTTCCCAGGTCCAGTGACACAGTCTCCTCCCATTGTCCCTCCTGCCCAGGCAGGTGGTGGCTCCCTGCCCCTGCCACTCTCTGGGTGCTGAGCATGCCCAGTTGGGATGCTGCTGGATCCTCTGGGGGCAGGGATGGAATTTGAAGCCAGATATCCGTGTGAAGTCAAGAACCACTGGTCTCGGATCACAGCATCCCTGACCCAACGAGCCCCTTCCCCACTAACCTCAGATACTCTTGGTCAGGGGTTGAAGGGTGTCTCCCCAAAATGCATGTTCCCCCAGAATGTGACCCCATTTGGAATAAAGGTCTTTGCAGATGTCATGAAGGTGAGGAGCGAATGAGATCACACTGGATTAGGGTGATTGCTAAGTCACTTCAGTCGTATCCGACTCTTTGGGACCCTATGGACGGTAGCCCGCCAGGCTCCTCTGTCCTTGGGATTCTCTAGGCAAGAATACTGGAGTGGATTGCCATTTCCTCCTCCAGGGGATTTTCTTGGGGATTGAACCTACGTCTCCACCATTGGCAGGCAGGTTCTTTACCACTAGTGCCACCTGGGAAGCCAGGATTAGGGTGGGCCCTCTATTCAGTGAGGGATGTCCTTAAAGAAGGGGACAGACAGAGACACGTGATGACAAAGGTAGAGACTGGGATGAAGATTCCACCAGCCAAGGAATGCCAAGGACTGTTGGCCACACCAGGAGCTGGGGAGACAAGGAACAGACATCCCCTCTCCCCAGAGGTTTCACCAGGAGCCAGCTCTGCAGACACCTTGGTTTTCAGACGTCTGGCCTCCAGACCTGTGACCCTTGGGCCCTTCCTCTGGGATCTGACTCCACCAGCCCCTCGACCAACGCGGAGCCCCTGGGAAGTGGGCTCTCGACGAGGGCCAGGTGCAAAGTGCACAGTTGCCCTTTAAATACATGAAAAGGGATCCTGTGAAGAGTGAAAACAAATAAAGCTGATGAACAAGATAAGAATTCAACTTGGACTTGAAACACGGGGAAAGAACAAGATGAAGCTGGGCTGGGCAGAATCCACCCAGCTCTACTCCCTCTGCCTCAGGCCATAAACCAGGGGCGATCCCGGGATGACGGCTCAGCAAGGCAGGCTCCTCCCGTGTGGATGTCTGCAGCCTGTGCCTGCCCAGCCCAGCTGTCTGTGTGGCAATGGCAGACACTGGTCAGTGCAGGCCGAGCTGGGGCCCACAGTCCCGACCCCAGGGCTGAACACACGGAGGTTGCTTCCGGCTCATATCAAGGTCTGATGGGGGTGGGGCTGTAATGACAGGTGTGTGTGTGTGTGTCTGCGAGCATATATTTGTGCAGGTGGGCAGGGGTATGTATGTGTGAGCATGCATGAAGGTATTCACATGTGATGTGTGCATGTGTGTGAGCATATACATGTGAGTGGGTGTGTGTGCATACATTTGCATGCAAGCATACATATGTGATGTGCGTACATGTATGCATGTCTGTGTTTGTGTGTGTGCATGTGTGGTGTGCATGCGTGTGTAAGTGTGTGTGTGTGTGTGTGTGTGTGTGTGTGTGTGTGTGTGTGTGTGTGTGTGTGTGTGTGTATGGGTCTGTTCCTTCCACCCAGCGGTTCCACCATCCCCTAGGGCTCTGAGACCCCACCAGTCCTCCGTATGTGGCTCATGGATAAGGAAAGGGAGGGCACATCCAGGAGAACTGGAGAATTTACAGGGCCTGCCCTGGAAACATGATGTCACTGCCTCCCAATGCCATTGGCCACACTGGGTCACATAGCCACATCCAGCTATTGGGTAGCAAAAAGTTCTTTTGGGGTTTTCCATAACATCTTATGATAAAACCTGAATGAACTTTTGGCTGATCCAACACAAGGAGACTGAGAAGGAACCCTTTATGCATTCCCAGAGGAAGGGGAATGGGGCCTGGGGGTCACACAGCACTGCCTCCACCATCCGGCTCTGATATTCCCATTCTCAGTGCTTGTTTCAAGTGTGGCCAGCCTCCTACCTCTCCCAGCTTTGGGGCTGAGGGGAGAGGGCCGGCCACAGGACCCAGGAAGGCAGCCAGAGCCCTTGACCCACTAGACAACAGCAGGGATGATGGATAAGAGTGTGAGTTGACCTGATCAGTCAGAGGCAAGAAGGATTGTGTCCCCAGAGTTTTGCTGGAACTACTGGGGAAAAAGTGCCCTTATGTCCACTGTGTTCCAAATGCAAGTGTGTAGCTGCCAAAGGCAAGCTTGCTGTCAACAGATAGGAGAATAGAACCCAGAGAGAAGAAAGATGGATTCTTGATGTCATCCCTTGAGACCCTGGATCCACCCATACCTGAAGCTCTTCCTGCGGACTTAATGCTGGCTCAGCTGCTAAAGAATCTGCTTCAATTCTGGAGACCTGGATTCGATCTCTGGGTTGGGAAGATCCCCTGGAGAAGGAAAAGTTTATACACTCCAGTATTCTGGCCTGTGATTCTGAAGCTTCCCAGGTGGCTCAGACGGTAAAGAATCTGCCTGTAGTGTGGGAGACGCAGGTTTGATCCCTGGATTGAGAGGATCCCCTGAAGAAGGAAATGGCAAGCCACTCCAGTATTCTTGCCTGGAAAAGTCCATGGACAGAAGAACCTGGCAGGCTATAGTCCAAGATGTCACAAAGAGTCGGACATGAATGAGCGACTTCAAATTCAGGGGGCTTACTTAAGTTAGAATTTTCAGGGTTGTTTGTCATTTGCCACCAAAGAGTTCTCATGAAGGTGATATGAGGTGTGGTGGCTCTGCCTGGTTCTAATCTGAAATATGAATTTTTTCTCCTTGGTAGAGCGTCTGTTGCACCATCTTGCTGTCCCTCCCCCCTCCCTCCCACCATGAACATTAAGAGATAGCGATGCGTGGAAAAACACAACCAGATTCAAAGGTCTTTTCAGACAGTCTTCCTTGAGAAGGAGAAGACATTGTTGAATATTGTATGGGGTTTTTAAAAGTTTGACAGCATGTAGCTAGGAGGCAGGGGAGGAGGCCCCAGGACAGCTGGCCCCAAGCAGGCCCCTCACTGGGGCAGGAAGATTTATCAGTCTCCAATTGCTGCTGTAAAAAATGACCACAAACAGAGTGGCCTGAAGCAACACAAATCTATTCTCTTACAGTTCTGGAGGCTGCAAGTCCTAAATGAGTCTAACTGGGCTAAAATCTGGGTGTTGGGATGTGTTCCTATGGAAACTCTAGAGGAGAATCTGTTCCTTGCCTTTTCCAGCTTCTGGAGGTTGCCTGCCTTCTTTAATCCATAAGCCCTTCTTCTGTCTTTAAAGTACATCCCTTGGACTCAGCTTTCATCACCATGTCTTCTCTGACTATGACCCCCTGGCTCTCTCCTATAAGGACCTCATGATGACACTGGGCCCACCCAGATGATCCAGGATAATGTCCTAACTCACTTTCTTTCTGTCATCACATCAGCAGAGTCTCTTTTGCCAGGAGGCAGCATCTTCACAGGTTCTGGGGATTAGGACACTGGCCTTTTTAGGAGGCCACTCTTTGGTCGACCACAGAAGTGGTCCATGACCTCCATCAGGCCGCCCTCCACTTCTTCCCTCCCACAAGTCAGAAAAAACAAAACACAGAGTTCTTAACGAAGTCTGTTTTGTTACCAAGATCTATAATGTGGGCAATCTCACACCACGCCCTAATGTGCAGCATCTGCTGGAAAATCAAAAGATCTAGCCCTCCTGAGTTGCCTTTCTCCATGGTGAGAACTGGTTGGAATTGCACAGGAGTTGCTTCTTGCAATGAAGTGTGGACTCTCCAGTGTGCCCCAGACCTCACCACTCCTCATCTCTCAGTCCCTGAGACCAGCAGTCAGCTGACACTTAGAGCAAACTGATGCTTCCTTTTAAAATGTCTTCTTATAGAGGAGATAAGATGAAAATGAGATGTTTCTTGCACACACATCTTGACTGCAGGGCAGAAATCCCAGCTGGAGTTCTTACACGTGGCTGACCTCCCTGACAGATGCTCCCAGTTGGGCCCTACAGGCATCATCATGCTGAGTATTTGTCTGTCTTGCCATCTGCAACCATATCCTTTATCTACCTTCTAGCCTGACTGCGGACCTCCCATTTTTAATGGAAATAAACATAGTTAAGTGTTTCAAGTTGAATTATGTCCCCTCGAAAGGATTAGGTTGGAGTCCTAAGCCCCAGAATCTCAGAAGGTGACTTACTTGGAAATAAGATCATTGCAGATTAAAGGATGCTTGCTCCTTGGAAGGAAACTTATGACAAACTTAGACAGCATATTAAAAAGCAGAGACATCATTTTGCTGGCAAAGGTCCGTATGGTAGAAGCTATGGTTTTTCCAGTAGCCATGTACAGATGTGAGAGTTGGACCGTAAAGAAGGCTGAGAGCTGAAGAATTGATGCTTTTGAATTGTGGTGCTGGAGAAGACTTTTGAGAGTCTTTTGCATTGCAAGGAGATCAAACCAGTCAATCCTAAAGGAAATCAACCCTGAATACTCATTGGAAGGACTGATGCTGAAGCTGAAGCTCTGATACTCTATTGTTGTTCAGTCACTCAGTTGTGTCCGACTCTTTGTGACCCCATGGACTGCAGCATGCCAGGCCTCCCTGTCCTTCGCCATCTCCCAGAGCTTGCTCAAACTCATGTTCATCGAGTCAGTGATGCCATCCAACCATCTCATCCTCTGTCGTCCCCTTCTCCTCCTGCCTTCAATCTTTCCCAGCATCAGAGTCTTTTCCAATGAGTCAACTCTTGCATCAGGTGGCCAAAGTATTGGAGTTTCAGCTTCAACATCAGTCCTTCCAATGAACACCCAGGATTGATCTCTTTTAGGATGGATTGATTGGATCTCCTTGCAGTCCAAGGGACTCTCAAGCGTCTTCTCCAACACCACAGTTCAAAAGCATCAGTTCTTTGGCACTCAACCTTCTTTATGGTCCAACTCGCACATCCGTACATGACTACTGGAAAAACCATAGCTTTGACTAGATGGACCTTTGTTGGCAAAGTAATGTCTCTGCTTTTTAATATGCTGTCTAGGTTTATAGCTTTTCTTCCAAGGAGCAAACAACATTTCAAGGCTGCAGTCACCATCTGCAGTGATTTTGGAACCAGAAAATGAAGTCTGTCGCTGTTTTCATTGTTTCCCCATCTATTTGCCGTGAAGTAATGGGATTAGATGCCATGATCTTCATTTTTTGAATGTTGAGTTTTAAGCCAGCTTTTTCACTCTCCCCTTTCACTTTCATCAAGAGGCTCTTTAGTTCTTCTTTGCTTTCTGCCATAAGGGTGGTGTCATCTGCATATCCCAGGTTATTGATATTTCTCCCGGCAATCTTGATTTCAGCTTGTGCTTCATCCAGTCTGGCACTTCACGTAATGTATTCTGCATTAGTTAAGTTAAATAAGTATTTAAGTAAGTTAAATAAGCATAATGACAGTATACATCCTCGATGTACTCCTTTCCCAATTTGGAACAAGTCCATTGTTCCATGTCCAGTTCTAACTGTTTCTTCTTGACCTGCATACAGATTTCTCAGCAGGCAAGTAAGGTGGTCTGGTATTCCCATCTCTTGAAGAATTTTCCACAGTTTGTTGTGATCCACACAGTCAAACGCTTTAGTGTAGTCAATTAAGCAGATGTTTTTCTGGAATTCTCTTGCTTTTTCTATGATACAACAGATGTTGACAATTTGATCTCTGGTTCTTCTGCCTTCTCTAAATGCAGTTTAAACATCTGGAAGTTCACGGTTCATGTACTGCTGAAGCCTTGCTTGGAGAATCTTGAGCATTACTTTGCTAGCGTGTGAGATGCATGCAATTGTGCAATAGTTTGAACATTCTTTGGCATTGCCTTTCTTTGGGATTGGAATGAAAATTGACCTTTTCCAGTCCTGTGGCCATTGCTGAGTTTTCCAAATTTGCTGGCATACTGAGTGCAGCACTTTCACAGCATCATCTTTTAGGATTTGAAATAGTTCGGCTAGAATTCCATCACCTTCATTAGCTTTGTTCATAGTGATGCTTCCTAAGACCCACTTGACTTCGCACTCCAGGATGTCTGGCTCTAGGTGAGTGATCACACCATCATGGTTATCTGGGTCATGAAGATCTTTTTTGTACAGTTCGTCTGTGTATTCTTGCCACCTCTTCTTAATATCTTCTGCTTCTGTTAGGTCCATACAGTTTCTGTCCTTTATTGTGCCCGTCTTAGCAGGAAATGTTCCCTTGGTATCTCTAATTTTCTTGAAGGGATCTCTAGTCTTTCCCATTCTATTGTTTTCCTCTATTTCTTTGCACTGATCACTTAGGAAGGCTCTCTTATCTCTCCTTGCTCTTCTTTAGAACTCTACATTCAGATGTACGTATATCTTTCCTTTTTTCCTTTGCCTTTCTCCTCCAAACCTTTAGCCACCTTATGTGAAGAGCCAACTCATTGGGAAAGACCCTGATGCTGGGAAAGATTGAAGGCAAAAAGAGAAGGGGACGGCAGAGGATGAGATAGTTAGGTAGCATCACCAACTCTATGGACATGAATCTGAGCAAATTCCAGGTGATCTTGGAGGACTGAGGAGCCTGGCGTGCTGCAGTCCATGGGGCCCCAAAGAGTCAGACATAATGTAGTGACTTAACAACAACAAACACACGGGAGAGAGTCAAGTGCGGAGGGGGCTAGATGTTGGAGTGATGCAGCTTTCAGTCAAGGACCACCAGCATCCAATAGAGACCAGGAAGAGGCAGGACAGATGCCCCTTAGAAGCATCAGAGGGAGCACGGCTGTGCCGACACCCTGATTTCAGACCTCTGGCCTTGCAAACTGTGTGAGAATAAATGTCTGTTGTTTCTAGCCACCCGGTTTGCGGTATGCTGCTTTGGCAGCCCTGCGAAATGAATACATTCAGTAAATAAATGTAATCATATCATGTTCTCCATCTGAACTGAGATGATTGCCAGCTGAGTACAGACAGTTCACTGACATCTGAAAACAAATACTGTCCACACTGCAGTAAAGAGCTATTAAAAAAAAAAAATCAGTTAAAGCCTCCAGGCCAGTTTTCCTAAATGGGATGCAGTAAATGTCTTCCTGGCACAAGTCTCCAAGGACTTACCTGCAGCAAAAGCCCACAACAGGCCCACGCAGCATCCCTAAGGTTCATGTAATGGTGCTTGAGCACTTAAACAGTCCAGGATCAGCTGCTCCAGGAGACTGCCTTCCGGGTCGTCGGGACTGCCTTTGACCTTCCAGTAGCTCACAGGGCAGGACGATGACAAACTAAACAGGGCACTCTCCATATTGCAAAAGTGTGCGTTTAAGCCTAAAAGCTATGTAGTGTGTTTACTTTCTCAGCCCGGCCTGCCTTGGGTACACAGTGAGCCCTGTCTCAAAGATTACTGGCACACTCGCTACCCAAAACAGCTTAAACTGGCCCAGTTGCCAGTCCCAGGGAATTTAAAAAAAAAAAGCATTTTCTATGGATGATTCAGACTCTCCAGGTGTTCTGGCAGTTCGTTGTTGGAGATGAAGAATAAGGAAGCTCAGACTCGGGACAAGCCATGGGCAGCTCTTGGGATAAAAGTGCTCGAGGGCAGGGCCAGGTGTGGGATGGACCAGGTGGGGAAGGTGTACCTGGCTTCCGGGTCTTCTCAAAGCAGCTGAGAATATGGCAGAGGGTTGGTCTGAAACTCAGGCAGTGGGGAGGCCACTCTGCTTTGAACAAGCCTGACTGGGGAGGGGAGCAGGAAAGGAGAAGGACACAGGAAGCTTACATGGCTGATCTCCCCCATTGGTGACAGAACTGAACCACAAGAATGCACCCCAGCACATGGGGTGTCTCCTGAAATCTTCTTGCTCTCAGGTATGAATCCAATGTAGTCATTAAAGGGAAAAAAATGGTGCTTTCTATTTTCTTTAGAGTGTGTCCCCATGACAGTTTTCATCCAGACACGTAAGAACCTAGTTAGACAGGTTCCTTACCCAAGTTCCCCCAAAGAATCGATTTCCATGTGCTCCTGGAAATTAATTTTGTCTGTGGTTTTCTGGAGTGTGTGTCAAGCTCTCTCCTTCAACTCGCATCTTAAATTGCCAAAAATGTCGACTTGAACTTGACTTAACGTAATTCTGCTTCTCACTGTCATTTACTGAAGATCTATAGTGTGTCTGGACCCAAGGCTAGATCTTAGTAGAGTGACTCCTCGAATTCTAACTACTAGCTCTGGGTATCAGCCAGGGTTCCCCAGAAAACAGAACCAATAGAATATATGGATACAGGCATAGATATATAAGTATTTATTTAGACAGATGTTAGATTAGATGGATCGGTAGACCATCTATCTATAAATGAATAGATGGATAGATGCATGGATGGATGGATAGATAGATGATAGATACGTAGATGATAGATATTTATTTCAAGGAACTGGTTCATGGAGTCATGGGGGCTGGCAAATCTGAAATCCTTCGGGCAGGCCAACAGGCTGGAGACTCCGATACAATCTCTGTGTTACAGTCTTGAAGCAGAATTTTTTCTTCTTCGGGAAACCTCAGTGTTTGCTCTTAAGGCCATCAGCTAATTGCATAAAGACCACCCACATTACAAAGGATAATTTTGTTAACTTAAAGTCAGTTGGTTGTAGATGCTAACAATGGCCACGAAGGGAATTTGCAGCAACACCAAGACTAGGGTTTGACGAAACCCCTGGGTAGCCTCACTGAGTTGACACATAAAACTGATTATCACACGCTATGTTTTTCAGATGAGAAATTAGAGGCTCAGAGAGGTCACTACCCTGCCCAAAATCACAGAGCTAGCAATCAGCGGAGCAGACTGGGTGGCTGCATCTTTGGGTCTCTGTTGTCTGTGCTTCAAAACCAGCTAAATGTTACTTACAAAAAAGAAAGAGACTCACAGACTCAGAGAACAAACTTATGGTTGCCTGGGGGAAGAATGGGGGAAGGGATAGTTAGGGAGTTTGGGATGGACAAGTACACACTGCTATATTTAAAATGGATAACCAACCAGAACCTACTGTATAGCTCATGGAACTCTGCTCAATGTTATGTAGCAGCCTGGATGAGAGGAAAGTTTGGGGAATGGATACATGCATATGTATGGCTGAGTTCCTTCAATGTTCACCTGAAACTATCACAAATCATTTGTTAGTTGGCTATACCCCAATATAAAATAAAAACTTGAAAAAAAAGTTAAGTTTCAACCACCTCAACTTCTGTTGACAGGAGTCCCAGGTGTGGGGCATAAAGGTGACCCCAACTCCGAGGGGGACCCAGAAAGGCAGAACCTCCACCATTAAGCACACGTTGTCGCCAAGAACTCTTTCTTGCTGAGAAGTTCCTCCGTGCAAGGGGATGAATGGGGTGGTGACCCCTAGGAGATCACAGTGGTACCCCAGCCCTGTCCTAGCTTTGCAGACCACCCAGAAAGTTCTCCCTTGCCTCTTCTCCTGAGCCCTCCTGCCACACCCAACCCAGCCCCAGCTAATGGATCTCTACATTAAGAGAAGTTTTCGGCGAAATACCATCTCGTAATCCTTTTAAGAGGGGCCCTTGCAAAAGTAGGCATGCAACAACACTTAACTCTCAAAAGCAAAGCAAGAAGAAAGCATCTGTCCCCACATCTTCCGCAGATCCTCCCTCGGGTTCTCCACGGGTTGTCATATTGTTTCCAGTTGTGTTTATGGTAAACTTAGGACCATAAATTGCCTGCATCATAGCAAAAAGATAGAAGGAAGCTTAGGAGACAAATTTTCATTCCAAACCTTTCAGGCGCATTTTCCAGGTGGTAGATTGAAACGGAAAACAAGAAGCAGCTCAGTTTTTTTCCCTCGGAGCCACAGATTAAAAAGTGAAAAGCATTAGGTTAAGATGGAAAGGTAGAGAGATCTTTTGCAAATTGAACGTATACAGCCCCCAAGGAAAGGGCTGGGGGTTTAGCCTATGGAATGTTAAAAACTCTCCAAACACATGCAGAGAGGGGGAGGGAGAGATGGGGGATTGGCTTCAGAAAGGCTGATGCATAGATCCTGAGTTACGAAGAAGAATTCGGCAGAGACCCTATTCAGAACTGCCAAAGGGAGATGGAGGTGCTTGTCACAGGTGAAGCTTGAGGACGGAGTCCCAACCCCGGGAGGCGCTACCCCAGGGCTCTGGGCATCACTTGGCTGTGTGCCCTGGGGTCAGTGTCTCCACCTCTCTGGTTTTACCTTGTCTCACCCCTGGAAACCTGTCCATCCAGATGGGAGATTGGGGTTGCATGGGGCTTGCTCACTCCCACCTTCTCAGCCCAACCCAAAAACTAGATGAACAGCCAACTGGCATGCAGCAGCAGAAACAAAAATCAAGCTAGCCTTGTGTGCACCCCACACCAGAATTAAACATCAGCCTCCTGCTGGCCCAGAACCCCAATCACCAAGTGTTTCACGGAGAACAAAAATCAAAGCTAGGGTGATTTTCTAAAATGGTATAAATAAGACATTGAAGACTAAAAGTTACATTGAAGGCTTCCTTGGTGGCTCAGTGGTAGAGAATCTGCCTGCCACTACAGGAGACATGGGTTCAATCCCTGGTCTGGGAAGATCCCACATGCCGCGGAGTAACTAAGCCCGTGTACCACAACTACTGAGCCTGTGCTCTAGGCCCGGGAGCTACAACTACTGAGTCCCTGCGCTGTAATTCCTGAAGCCCGTGTGTCCTAGAGCCTGTGTTCGGCCATAAGAGATGCCGCTGAAATGAGAAGCCCGTGCATCACAACTGGAGGGTAGCTCCCGCTCACAGCAACTAGAGAAAGCCCACTCAAAGCCACAAAGACCCAGCAGAGCCAGAGGTAAATAAATAAAAATCTAAAAAGCAACTTAAAAAATGTTACTTTGAGAAGTAAGAAACTGGAAATTATCTACGTGTCCAGTACAGGGGAAATTCATATAACAGTGTGACACAAGGGAGTGTGGGCTGGCCATCACAATGAACTTTTAAAAGAATATTTCACGATAGGAAAAGATTTTCATGGTGTCTTCTTAAGTGAAAAGTAAAGCAGTAGTGAAAAGGTAGGTACAGTAAGATCACATTTATGGAACCATGTATAGTTATGGTAGGCAGACTTTCAAAAAAAAAAGACCCAAGCCGAAAAAGAAGGCTACCATGAAACAGCAAAACCATGAGGGTCTCTGAGGGTAGATCCCGGGGGATTTTTACTTGAATCTTTTCCCTTGTATTTCCTGTTTTACACACTTTATCTACTAACATGTATTTATTCTGTGGCCAGAAAATGTCTATTATTATTATTAGGACAGCTTTGTAGAAGGAGTTTCTGGGAAGGATCAAATTTCGAGTGCCAGTATCATGATAGTTCCATTAGGGACGTCCGGTCCCCTCCCAGGGTGCACGGCCAAGGCCACCCTTGGTCTGGATTCCCGCCAACAGCATCATAACCTCGTCCCTTCGTCCTGCGGCTCCACCCACCGACCCGCCTCCCTGTGACGTCAGCAACCACCAGGCAGGCCCGGCGGAGGACACACTGGTTGAGTGACAGGAGAGCCGCAGGTGTGTCTCTGCCGGCGCCCGTGGACCCAGCAGGCCAATGAAAGCCCAAAGCCCCAAGTTCCAGAGCTGGCTCAAGCCATCGGGGTGCTCCGCCGCCGTGGGTTCTCCACCGCGACGGGAGATTATCAGTTTCCAGGGCTACATCAACGCAAACCGTCCTTGTTCTTTTAAACCTGTAAACAGCTTAGACGTCAAACTCTGACTAGTCCCTTCAGGGGCTTTTCCCTCCCACCTAGCACTAGCGACAGATGACAGTTACAGGGTTCTGGAGGCAGTGGGGTACAGGCTCCGCCCCATGGCTGGCTCTCAGTGATCTTGAGCAAGTTGCTCAGGCTTCTCAGCCTCAGTTTTCCAGGCTGTAAAATGGGGACAGCAATGATCTACCTCTGGCTGTTGTAGGGACAATTAGATGATGTAAAAACACGAGAAAGTTCTTCTCTCCACGGAGGGAGCATCTTCAGAGGTCCAAGTCAAAGAGAAGAGGACAGCTCAAGCCACACTCAACAGAATGACCCTGATCGGAGGAGAGATGGGAGGAGGGGACAGTCAACCAAGGTTGGCAGAACCAGGTGCTCAGCTGTGACTGTCGGACTGTACAGAGCAGGAGTTGGGAAGCTTAATTACTGTTTGTGAAGCTCCACGTGGTGGCTGGCTTAGGGCATGTGGGAAGGGCTCCCATCGGGATTTTTGCCTTTGGTTCTGGCTCCAAGCTAAACCCAACCGACCTCATGGCAGTATCTCCATGCTGTGTCCAAGGACAGACTTTTTAATTAAGTGCCATCACCTCCCTGGCACCATCACTGTGCCCCCTGACCCCCCACAGGTGACTTAATGGGGACCCAGGCGGTAACCTCCTTAGTAAGCTGCTTCCACAATGCCAGCCTGAGGCCTGGGGTCCTGCCTTCTCCTTTCCTGGCTTTAATCTGGGCACAGGGACCAGCAGAGCACAGCCCATGGGCCCTTAGGGCCCTGCAGAGAGGCAGGAAGACCCCCACACACACAGTTTGTTCACCGACCTCCCTCCCTTCATCCAAGCAGGGGCCTCCTGAAGGCCTCGCCAGCTCCAGACCCACCACCATCCTGGCCAACAGCCAGCCTCATGGGGCAGAAAACAGGCAAGGCCTGCCGCAGAGCCCGCGTTCACGTACGGAGAGGATCTTCCAGAGCGAGACAGCCACTTCAACCTTCCCACCTGGCTGGGGGGATTACCTCCCCTTTCACCCAGAGTTCCCAGCTAGTTAGGGTCCTTTTCCCTTCTGGAAGGTGCTGAATGATCCCAGGGCAGGAGGGTTGCCCCTGTCTGGTCCCGAGGCAGTGCTGGGAGACCTGGCTGATGATGGGTGGGGACCTCAGAGCAGCGGGCATTTGGAGTCCAAGTATTAATTATGCTGCTGTTGGCGAAGTGCCCTGTGCACTTGAGATATCCATCTCCACGGTGCGTTTGAGTTGAAGGTCTGAAGATAAGGGGACATCTTTTCCCAGACCCCCTCCAGAGTACTGGGCCCCAAGGCTCTTATAGGGGAAAGCCCAGGAGATTCAGATGAGCTGCTCAGCCCTAAGTCAGGGCAGGCCACCTTCCTGCAAGGCCGCTGCAAACAGCCCTCTGTTTGTGTTGGCGGGGCTGCCTGCATCCATTAACCCGATGACTCACCTGGGTTTAGCTTGGAGCCAGAACCAAAGGCAAAATCCCGATGGGAACCCTTCCCACAAGCCCTAAGCCAGCCACCACGCAGAGCTTCACAAACAGTAATTAAGCTCCCCAACTCCTGCTCTGTACATATAATTATGCGCACTTCACACATGGGGAAACTGAGGCAGAGATCTCTACTGGCTCAGTCTTGGGGATTAGTTCATCTCCCGAGTGATCTTGTCTCTCTGTCTAGCCTGGAAGTAGGGGTCATCCTAGATGAACTGGGACGTCTTTCTCCCAGCCTGGGATCAGGGTCAGCCATCACCTGTTGTATCCCCGAGGCCACGCCCCAAATGAAAGTCTCAGCAGTGGCGTGAGGCCCAAGGAGAACTGGACCCTGGGGGTCCTGTCCACAGGGACAGTGACTACTGTCTCTAGCCATATCCATTCCCAGATCTGGAGATTTCCTGAGACTCTGAAAATTTCCTTTGAAAACAGGGCACTGTTGTTCATTTACTAATCAGTTAAAATTTCTCTAAAACACTGTACAGGCTAAACAAATCATGTGTGTGGAGTGGATTTAGAAACATGTTAACCCTAACCTTGTTTAGGGTAAAGAGTCTGCCCGCAATGCAAGAGACCTGGATTCGATCCCTGAGTCTTAATGAGACTCAGCACAGTCTGATGGAAATGTGATTGGGCCACATATGTGAGTCTACACATTTTCTAGTTGCCACTTTAGTGTTGATTTATTTATTTGTTTTTGGCTGTGTTGGGCCTTGATTGTGGCATGCAAGATCTTTCTTTGCGGCATGTGGGCTTTTCACTAGTCGTGGTGCTTGGATTCCAGAGCTCCTGGGCTCATTAGTTGTCCACAGCATGTGGGATCTTAGTCTCCTGACCAGGGATTGAACGCGCATCCTCAGCTTCGGAAGGCAGATACTTAACCTCTGGACCACCAGTCAAGTCCCTAGTTGCCACTTTAAAAATGCAAAGGTAGGGAGTTCGCTGGTGGCCTAGTGGTTAGGATTCCAGGCTTTCACTGCTATGGTTCAGGTTCAGTCCCTGGTTGGGGAACTGAGATCCTACAAGCTGCGAGGCATGGCCAAAAAATGAATAAATAAAAACTGAAAACGTGAAGGTAAATTGCAGCTACAATTAACTGTGATAATCTTTTGGTTAACCCAATAACCCAAAATATTATCAGTGCAATGTGAAATCAACATAAGGACTGATAATGAGAGGGTTATGTCCTTGAAATTCTGGGTGACTTTTCCCTTACAGCAGTGGTCCCCAGCCTTTTTGGCACCAGGGACCGGTTTCGTGGAAGACCGTTTTTCCAGACATGGGCTGGGGCTGTTTTTGAGATGATTCAAGTGCATTACATTCATTGTGCACTTTATTCCTGGTATTACTACATGGTGATATATAATGAAATCATTGTACAACTCATCCTAACACAGAATCAGTGGGGTGATCAGTACTGAGCTTGTTTTCCTGCAACTAGATGGTCCCTTTTGGGGGGTGCGGGATGGGTGAGCAGTGGGGAGTGGCTGTAAACACATATGAAGCTTCACTCCTCGCCACTCCCCTCCTGCTGTGTGGCCTGATTCCTAACAGGTCACAGACTGGCACTGGTCTGTGGCCCAGGGGTAGGCGACCTTTGCCTTAGAGCATATCTTCATCTGGACTAGAACTGTCTCAAGAGAGGGCAATTTGGACAAGTTCCCAAGGGGCCTGTGGCTGCCCTTGGGGACGGTTTGGCTTGAGATCCCCTCCTATGATTAGTATCTATGATTAGTATCTTCAATAGTCTTCTCCTCCCCAGCACACTTTGCACCCAGTGCTCAGGCCAGAAATTCCTTTCTCCATGACCCCCACCTCATCCACCAGGCAGAGAGTATTTCCAAATGTTCCTTGAATACATCTCTTTAAAAAAACGTCCTCACTCTCTTTAACCTAAACTATTTGAGCACCTGTGTGTTCAGTTGCTCAGTCGTGTTTGACTCTTTGAGACCCCATGGACTGTAGCCCGCCAGGCTCCTCTGTCCATGGCGATCCTCCAGGCAAGAATACTGAGGTGGGTAGCCATTTCCTCCTCCAGGGGATCTTCCCGACCCAGGGATGGAACCCGAGTCTCCTGCACTGGCGGGTGGATTCTTCACCACTGAGCTCCCTGATACCTACTAAGCCTACCTTCTGTCACTACATCCTTAGCCCCAAGCCCTTCACAGCACTGCCAGAAGGATCTTTGGAAAGCCAACATCTGACCTCATCACACACACAAATAAGTCTCTCTGCTCCCCAAACATGCTACAAAGTGCTTCAAAACTTTGAGACACTGTCTTTGTGTGTGCTGTTCCCTCCACCTTGCATGCCCTTCCCCATTGCTCAGTCTTTGGAATTTCTACTCACTTTCTAAGACTGTTGAAATGTTGCCTTTTCTGGAAAACTCTCTCCTGTCTTCCAAAGCAAAGCATATTGTCCTTGCCTTTATCCTCCCAGCCCCTCTTTAGGACACTTGTCATGCAGTTCTGCACTTTTACATGTGTTCTCTTTCTTCCATTACTAGTCTGGGTTATTTGAGCCCTTGTTGTGTGGGGCTGCCACCTGCCTGGGGTGAAGATGATGTGAACTGCACCCCTAGGGCTGTGTGGTACACAAACTGCTTAAGTGATGGAGTGCTCTTCATACCAGACACTGCCGTTTGCCTTTACATGTTACCATGGCTCACTGAGTCCTACTATTATCATTCCCATTTTGCTGTTAAGAAAACCAGCGCTCAGAGAGCTGAAGCAACTTGCCTAAGGTCACACAGCACTTAAGTGGTAGAGCTAGACTTCAAACCTGGAAATCTGGTCCAATCACTAAGTTAGGCCACTTGCGAATTCCTGAATGGCAACAGGGACTATGACTTTGTAATATTCTAGCACCATGATTGGCACCCAGAATGTGTCACGTGCTTATTGAGTAAGAACCACGGGACAGTGTACTCCAAGCCTCAGTGCTTGAACCTTTGCCTGCCAGGCTTGTTCTTGTCGTCTACATTCAGGACAAATGTTACCTCTTAACAGATCATCCCTGACCACTCCATTGAGGTATTCACCCTCCCCTCACTCAGCAGGCTCCAATATATCAGAGAGTTAGGACAAAGTGCAGAAAGACGGGAAAATCTGCCCAGAAACAGGCAAATAGAATTGTGTGTCTCTGGGATCAGCCTCCTGCTCCAAGAGCCAGCAAAGACTTTCTCTACAAGTCGAGATACTTTACACCTTTCAGTCTGGACAGTCTCTGTTGCCATTACTAACCCTCATTATCTTGGGAGTATAGTCATCTGCAAAATGTCAAGGAATGGATGTGTTTTCAATAAAACTTTATTTACAAAAGCAAGCATTGGGTGGACTAACTCCTTGCCAACTCCTGCCTCCCCTAAGGAAATAGTTTTCATATAAATAAAAGAACCAGCAGACAGCTAGCCCTGCATTTAAACATTATCCTAAAATATAGGGCAGAGGCATTTTATACAGAGGATTTGTTCATGAAGATCTTGCCTTTTGCAAATCTGCTGCATAATTCAAGGCTAATTTTTGCAAAGAAGTACATATTGAGAAGGACCTTTTCAGTATTTCTAGCTCAAAGGGGACAGAGCTTCAGCCGTAGAGTAAATACAGTTCAATATTAACTTAATCTGCCAGGTTTCACATGATTGGATTTTTTAATTGAATTTTAAAATTGGAGTGTTGGGTACTACTATATATAAAACAACCAATGAGGACCCAGTGTATAACATGGGGAACTCTAAGCAATAATCTGTAATAACCTCTGAGGGAAAAGAATCTGAAAAAGAACAGTTATGTATCTATGTAAAACTGCATCACTTTGCTGTACACCTGAAACTAACACAACATTGTAAATCAAGTATACCTCAAAAAAAATAAAGCAAAATAAAATGACATTCTTCTCAGTTTTGTTTTAGTGAATCTCTATTTTTATTTTCTGTAACACCCTCGTTGAAAAGGCAGCTACATGGTATCTGCCCTCACCCCACCATGCAGGCATATATGTGTGCATGGGTACATGCTGTTCCTTCAGTCATGTCTGACTTTGTGCAACCCTATGGATTTTAGCCTGTCAGCCTCCTCTGTCTGTGGGATTTTTCAGACACGAATACTGGAGTGGGTTGCCATGCCCTCCTCCAGGGGATCTTCCTGACCCAGGGATCGAACCCAAGTCTCTTATATCTCCTGCATCGGCAGGTGGGTTCTTTACCACTAGCGCCACCTGGGAAGCCTGCCTCACCACCCCCACCCCTGGCCATAAGCTCCCCAAGAACAAAATGTCCTCTTCCTACCACCCCTTTCCTCCCTGTGGGGGTCCCATGCGGGTGTATGGCAGGCACTCAACACACATGCACGTGTGCATGCGCATGCACACACACACACACACACACACACACACACACACACACACACACACACACACACACACACACACCAGTGGTCTGAATGGAGGATCTAAGAGCAACTGAGGAAGGAAAAAACTTCAACTGTAGCCGTGGTGATTTCAGAAAGATATTGGTGCTTTCTGATTACAAGGAATGTTGAACGCTGCAACTTCTGGTAATTCTGCAGTCTTTTCCCCTGAAACTCTTTGCGAGTTTGTTTGTTTTCTAATAGCCACTCATGTCAGATGGCATAAAGACCCAGTCAGGCAGGAAGCACAAGGAGGGAGCAGAAAATATTCCCAGCCTCTTTCCAAACTTAGGATCCAGGATCTGAAATTTCCTTCTCTACAAAGTATGTGACTTTTTCTCCCCCAAACTGCACCAAGCACTAAAAGCCTCAGCTGGCCTCTGAGAAAGCAAAACAGACCCTACAGATGCCTGTCTGACCCTGTCCATCTCCTCCCCTGCTGTCCAGGCAAAGCTCTGCTTGGGTAACTGCCCTCCTCCATAGGACTCCAGGGCTGCATCCTGGTGGTCTATGCCAATCACTGGGCTCTTATTTCCCCAGCTTCTGCCAAAGCATCACCCTTTGAAATCCCAGATAGAGGAAACTTCTCTGGTTTAAGCCAGTTCCAGTTGAGTTCTGTCACTTGCTAAGGAGATGCCTAATTAATGCAGTGAGAAACAAATGCTCTAACACTGTGTGTGTGTCTGTGTGTGTGTGTGTGTGTACAGATGCACGTGCTCAGTCACTTCAGACTCTGAGACTTCATGGACTGTAGCCCTCCAGGCTCCTCTGTCCATGGGATTCTCCAGGCAAGAATACTGGAGTGGGTTGCCATGCCCTCCTCCAGGGGATCTTCCCAACCCAGGGATCGAACCTGCATCTCTTGTGTCTCCTGCATTGGCAGGAAGGTTCTTTACCACTAGTGCCACCTAGGAAGCCCACTCTAATACTAACAGATACTAATATCTATGCGTGCCCCATGCTAGTTACCATGATAAGTTTTTTTCATGAGTCATCTCATATAACCCTCTCCATTTTGAGGATATAACTCCCATCTTATAGATGAGGAGACAACACTCAGAAGGATTTAATAACTTATCCAAGGGGGTCCACAACATAGGTGCTTGTGTGAAGTAGGAAAAGGTGAAACCTCTCAGAGGGGAACACACCATTTGCTGGAATGAGATTTCAGGATCTTTGGGCAAACTGGAGTAAGGGACAGACACAGATCCAGACCAGGAGGAACAACTTGGGAGTGAGGTAGGGGCTGAACTGCAGCCCCTTTCCCTCCAAAGCTAAGTGACTTTATGCAGGTCACATCTGCACACCTGAACAGGGTACTGATGACCCCACTTGGATGTCATACAAGCAAACCTGTGATCTCCTGACCCCAAAGCCTTTTGACTGGTGTATCAGTTAGAGGCAGCCAGAGAAATGGAGCCTACAGTAGGAGATAGAGATTTATTGTAAGGCAACAGCCTACATGGTTTTGAGGGCTGCTGGCTGGGCAAGCTTGAAATCCACATAGCGGGCTGGAAATCTCACTCTTATGACCTTTCACCTCTTTGGATGAGGCCCATCCACATTACTGAGGATAATCTCCTTTATTTAAACTTAACTGATGGGGAATTTCCTGTGGTCCAGTGGCTAGGACTGCACTTCCACTGCAGGGGTCATGGGTTCGACCCCTGGTTGGGGAACCAAGATCCCACATGCTATAATATGGTCAAAAAAACAAAATAAATAAACTCAACAGATGGTGAACATTGATCACTTCTATTAAAATACCTTCCTAGCAGGTTTTTCTGCAACCTCTGGATGAAAGTTTCATTGAAAACCAGGGGATGATAGCCTGGCCCAGTGGACCAGTGGATTTCAAGCTTGCCCAGCCAGCAGCCCTCAAAACCATGTAGGCTGTTGCCTTACAATAAATCTCTATCTCCTACTATAGGCTCCATTGCTCTGGCTGCCTCTAACTGATACACTGGTCAAAAGGTTTTGGGGTCAGGTGATTGGAGACCCTAGGTTTGCTTGTATGACATCTGAGTGGGGTCATCAGTACTTTGATCAGGTGTGCAGATGTTATCTGCACTCAAGTTGACCATCTCAACCACCTGCGATTTCTCTTTTCACTGTGTCACAGGCATTGGGCTGCTAAGGTCTCTGGTCATTCCTCTCTGTCTGTGGGGGCGGCCCAGACTTGCCTGGCTTCCCCTTCTTGTCCCAGTGTAATTAGTTTTATGGGACATTAATCACACATAAACCAAGCCCTGCTAGCATTTTTTTTTTTACCCTCTTGGAGGATCTACAAAATCTACTCCTTCCTTTCTGTCCCATCTTGTAAGCTGTGGCATCTGGCCTCTTCTGCTTCTACTATCAGAGGCTGAAGGGCAGCAGAAGGGAGTGATGAGGAGCCTGGCTTCAGGGTCTGCTTGACGTCTTCGGTCTTCTGCCTGAGTGACTTAACCTCTTGGAACTTTAGTTTTCTTCTCCGCAGATTGGAGATAGCAATAGTCCCAAGTAAGTGGGGTTGTAGCCACGATGAAAAATGTCAGAGTTCCTAAGGGGCTGAGAACAGTGCCTGGCCAGTGGCATGTATTCAATAAACAGGGGTCACCATGGTGATCGGGAAGTTGAGGATGCTTCTCTGGCTCATTCACTTCCTCCTGGTCCAGGCGGCATCTCTCCAGCCTTAGTCCTTGTGATGCAGCCATCCAGAGCCTTCCATTGCAGAGGGCATCTCAGGACGGACCAGTCCTTCCCACAGCCTACATCCGAGGGAACAAGAGTGGGGAGGTTCCTCAACATCTTGAAATTATTTTCAATTTGTTATTATTACCTAGTCTTTCAAGAATGAAGGAAAAATAATATTTTCTAATATTCAAGAAAAAAAAATGAGGCTCCTCTTTCAGCTGCAATCTCAGGGCCAATCCAGCTTTCTGGGTCCCTCTTCAGCATGTAGATAGGTCAGGAGCAACTTCAGCATCTCCCAGTCATCAAGAGGGGCATGGCCTTTTGCGTAGGATGTCAGTGTGGAAAAAAGTCACCCATAGAATTATTGAAAAAACATGCATCAGGCATGGTTCTTGGTTCTGGAGCTGCAGAGAGGATCGAGTTTGGAAATTCAGCTTCAAAATTAGATTGTGATCAGTATAAAATAAAAAGTTAAAATAATTTAAATATCTTCAAAAATATTAGATTTTGAATATGTATATATGTATGTATATTTATATTATATAATTAGATTACATATACAATACATGTATATTAGAAGAAGAGAGAGAAAGGGAGACAGACCAACCAGCAGACAGACACTGTCAGGACAGAGAATCTTTATTCTGCAAGTCACTATTCTCAGCTACAAGAACAGGCACAAAGAACTTCCCAAGTGTTATTTTAGAGAGGAAAAAAAGGGGGGGGGGGAGTGAAATGTATGCAGGGACAGAAAAACTATCTTCTCTACCCTATTCTGGACCTTAGAGAAAAATGGGATTTTGCATTTGAATTGTCATTTACAAGGAGGAGAGCAGAGCAGGTGATCTGAATGAGTTTCTTTTCTTGCCATGAAATACACAAGGGAAACTTGAACTGTTTCTGAAAGCAGCAGAAATTCATCACTGAGTTTCAGATCTAGGCTGGAGGGAAAGGAGAAGCAGCCCTTCTGGAAAGAGATGTGCAGCAGCTGAAGGTGGTTCCAGGGGGAGGAAGGGACTCTGCAGCTGTGTCGCGAGGCCCACCCCCATTGTTGCTTCCAACTTGTCAGCTGCTTATTCCTGGCTAAATTCAAGGAAGAAGCAGGAAGCTATGAATGTTAGCAGTTCATTCTGGAAAGAAAAATCCTCGTAAGTGATGCTATTGGCAAACTATCTTGCCTTCGAACTGGTGAAAATAAATGAAGAATTTAACAAAGAAAGTCAAAAGGCAACTGACCAGAGAGTTTATACACCGGCTAATCCCAGTGTCAGACACTGTTTGAAGCACTTCATGAGTTGCCTCACTTAATCCTACCCCAGATCTTATAAAGGAGGTGTTGGTATTATCCTCATTTTATAACAAAGTTCAGAGAGGTTAAGTAACTTGCCTGAGGTCACACAGCTGAAGACAGGGGTAAATCAACCCAGGAACCTCCCACATGGTGTTTCCTCCACTTTTTCCTCACTGTTTGTGACCCTAAAGAATCGCTTCAAATGCAAGAAAGAGGAACATCAAGATGATAAGAAAGTGGCTGATGCCTTCCAATTCAGGAGGAAAGGAGAAAGGCCATAAACCAGACCTTTATCCTTTTACTGGGAGCTGACATGATACCCAAACAGGGCCTTTTCTGAGAATCCTTGAGTTTCTGTGCACCAGAGGCAGTCAGGGCAGTGCAGAAAGTACAGAGCCCACTGCCTAGTTTTAAATCCTGACTTTGTCCCTCATCTACCATGTGGCCTTGGCAAATTACTCTTAGACTTGCACACTTCAGTTCCTCCTCTCAAAAATGGGAATCTTCCTACAACCTGCTTTATGGGGTTACATGAGTCATTTCACATAAAAGGCTTAGAATAGTGCCTGGCATGGGTCAAACGCTCAATCAGTTTCCACTTTTATTAGCACTTCATTGTGTTTAGTTGCTAAGTTGTGTCCAACTCTTTTGTGACCCCATAGACTATAGCCCGCCAGGCTCCTCTGTCCATGGGATTTCCCAGGCAAGAATATTGGAGCAGGTTGCCATTTCCTTCTCCAGAGGATCTTCCCGACCCAGGGATCAAACCTGTGTCTCCTGCATTGGCAGGTGGATTCTTTACCACTGAGCCCCCTGGGAAGATCTAGCACTTAATTGATATAAAATTGTTGGCTTGTATTATTTTAGTTCTGACACGTCATGGTCCCCAATCCCTGCTCACAAATGTTATGCCCCGTTGCATCCTTGATGGTGTCCTTGCCTTCCATTGCTGCTCTACTGCCATCATCATGACAGCCACTGTGAACCCAGCACTCATCGACATAGCTCTAAAAGCCTCCTGGTGTATTACAGCAGCATCCTCCCCATGCCCTGTGAGGTTGCAACCCCACCGGTGCCCATTTTTCAGGTGAGAAAACTGAGGCATGGTGACAGGAAGGAACTCTCCCTGGGTTGCCGGGCTAGAACTTGGAGGTAGGGATTCAGACTCCGATCTTACACAGTCACCACCACAGGTTAGGGGTACCCAGGGTTTGGGCCAAGTGGTTTCAGATTCAGCCAATGTCAGGGCGAAATCAGGAGGCTGGCTCCTTTTCCCTTTTTTTAAGGCAGGACCAGGCTTCTGAGTGTCCCCGCTTTGTCCCTGAAGGGAAGGTTTCCTCATCTTATCTGCCTCCCTCACCTGTGCAGGGGCAGCAGCCTGGGGTGGGGTGGGGGGCAGAGCTGACTCTTTCTTAGCATTCTTCCTCCAGACAGGCACAATGAAAGGGTCCCAGGGTGGAGGCGCAAAGCAGAAAGGAAACAGATGGGAAGGTGAGTAGTTAAATAAATACACACGAAACATCCAAGGGAGAGGGAAAAAGAAGCAAAGTAATTATGTCCAAAAATGAAGTTTGAGCTTGAACGTTGTGCATTCATTTCCAAAACACTGTTTCTTAAAGCTGTTTGGAATATAAATGCAAAACAAAATAAAACACACCCCCTCCCCAACACACGCATGCATGCACACATACAAGAATGCTCTTTTGTTTCATTTTTCTGGAATTCTGTGATTTTTCTTCCCGTAGACTTCTTCCCCCTTCCTCCCCCCTCAAAGCAGCTCCTTACAGAATTACAGGTTTAAGTACTTTTGATAGGGGCCAGTTCTGTCAGAGGCAAAGGGTCAATTTGTTTGTATTTTACAGCAGACATGTGCTAAGCCTTTCCTATATTTTAAACAGATAATGTCCTTGTAATTTGGAAGCACTTACATGGAAGGCGGGCTTTGTCCCCTCTTTCAGTGTGTGTGTCGCTCTTGCCCGTCTCTGTTGAGATGAAAAAGAAATACTGTATCTTTAAATTAGGAGGCCCTGAATAATGAATCTTGGGCAGTGAAAAGGCTAATGCCTTGTGGAGGAGAAGGAGTTTAATCTAATTTAGTTGGAGGGTGTCTGTCTGCGGTGTTGTTTTTTGGAGTGTGGGAATAGAGGGGTAAGCTGTCCCCTTGAATGGTCCCTCCAGCGCCAGAAGCAGTGGGGAGCCGCGTAGACGCCAGTGATCCAAAGCCGGGCCTTGAAAGGGGGATTAGAGACAGGCTGTGATTTGCAATTCACACTAATGCACCCTGTGGAACCTTTGGTAATATTTCAAACCACATTTCAAGGGAAGTGGCCTTAAAATCGCTGCCTAAATTGTATTGGAGCAACAGAGGACCCTCCAGTCATCCGTTTTATGATGTGGATGCTTTTCTGTTTGTTTCTTGCCGCCCCGCCCCCACCCCAACATCCTCCGTCGAGTGTTTTTAGGTGGAATGAAAAACTTTGGTGCCCGGTGAATTTGCCGCAGCTTGTGTGGCTTCTGGGGTGGTACACGCTGTGTGTTTTCTTTAGTAAGTATCCCTTTGGATGACCAAAGGTATTTTCTCCTAGGAGAAAAATGGGGGATGGGGGTGGGGGGAAAGAGCATGCCTGCTTGGTTAGAAAACAGAATTTTCAGTCCCTGTTTTTTGTTTTTGTTTTTTTTCCCTCCTGAATCTCATAATAAGCTTCTGCACAAACATAACCCAAGATGAAATCAGGGAAAAAGGCACGCTTTGGTATCAGAGATCCCTCTACATGTCAGGCCATTATTAGCCTCGCATTCTTACTTGAAAGGAGAATTGGAAAAGTGCTGATGAAATACGAATATTGATGATAATAGAGGATAAAAGAAGAAACATCAGACTCATTTTACCAGATCATCAAACGCCAATGTGCTGAGAGAGATGCTCTAAGCAAGAGTTCCTAGAAAACATGTATCACCTGAACCACTTTCTACCTTCAACCCTACAACATGCTTCTCTTTCTTTTCCTAAGCTGTGCTGGTAGTCTACAAGTTTACTCTTGCAATTAGCTTGTAACGTGCTAAGTCTACGATTTAATTTTTCTCTACTGCTGAAAGAGTCAGTACTTGTTATCTTAAAGAGATTACTGTGGGCTTTCTTGAATCTCATTTCAGAACATCTCACACAGTGCTCATCATTTCCACTGACTATAACATCTTAAGAGGAAATACAACTTTGATTTTTAGCAATATCCCTGTTAAGGTCTTTTCGACTTTGGAATTTGCTAGAAGGTGATGAAACTCTGCCTCTGTCTCAGTCTCCTTCCATCCAGAAATACTTAGCTCTCGGTCAAAATACTGTCTGACTGCTGAAATCATGTTCCTGTTCAAAAACCTTATACTTTTTCTGGGCAAACATTTGCAAGAATTTGAAGGTAGTTAATGTTTAAGAATGTCTCTCCCATATACATATATTTTTAGATAGTTGGTGTATAAAATATATATATATATATATATTCCTTGTCCTTGCATGTTATTTGAAATCATGTTTAATTATAAAGTTTCATTAAAAACCTTTGCTCAAAATTTTAGAGGCCTAATAAGATTTCCATTAATTTAAACATATCACTATTCCCACGACAGCCCCAAATGCTTTCTTTTCCCCCTTTCATCCATGGTTAAATATGTAAATAAAATGTCTAAAGTCATTCTTCAAAGAAGACAAAAGAAAAAAGAGCTGAGAGGAGAGACAGCCATAAAATTCCTCCCAATTCTCCATAACATTTGCCAGAGGGGGGCCAGTTGCCAGCCAGAGCCGAGCAGCAGGGAACCCCGCCGCTCCTTAGAATCACACATCTCAAATCCCACACACAGGAAAAAAAAAATAAAATAAAATATCTTTTCAGCTGGAGCCATCAAAAGGGCCTTTTCATTTATTAGTTACAGAGTTATCTTGCAGTTGGTGATTTCTCAGAGCCCTCTTTTTTCTATCATAATGTCTATTTGTTGGTTTCCATCTCAGCTGGGCAGAGAGAAGCACTTCTGCAGACATTTTTTTTTCTTCTAAAAAAAACGAGAGAAGAAAGCAATCTGAAGTGGTTATAGCAAAAATAATGGGTCTGAACATGGCTGAATTAAAACAGCACATAAAAGATCAATTAGGAGACGCTTTCTCAAATAGCTCACACCCCCGGCTCTTGGTGTTTGGCGCTGTCAGTGACTCTTCCCCATGTCTATTTTCAGAGTTCCTGAGGCAAGGGAAAGAAAAGGAAAAAGAAGGAAAATGATGTCCAAGGAAGGAAATTGGCAAGAAAAATTCTGGAATCTTTTTTAATGAAAAGGTTCGGGAAATAGCTCACTAGACGTAAAAAGCAAAAAACAAAACAAACACAACTATCTTAAGAAAAATGACAGCCTTTAAAAAAAGGATCTTGGAGAAACAATCCGGTTGAAAGCAGGTTGTTCTGACTGCATTAGCATCGACCCTATCCCCGCCCCCCACCCTTTTTTTCCACTCTCTATCTCATCTCCCACCTCCTCCAACACCTCACACGGAGATCCAGGGACACTGATTCAGTGCCACGTGCAAATTCCCAGCCTCGTTCTTCTCTGTTTGCTGAATGGATGGATGGATGGATGGATGGATAAAGTGGGTTAAGTTTTAGGTTTTGAGTTCTCTCTCCCAAGTTTCTTATTAGATGTAAAATCATACGACTTGTTTCAAATAAAAGCCAATATTCCAAAAAAGCCTTTTCAGAGGAAGGGCCCCACTTCTGCCACCGCTGACAAAAAGCCTCCCAGGGGACGAGCGACTGGCAGGAACATCTCCTTTCTGGGCGCTTCCTAGAAATAACCGGGAAACCCGCAGCGCCAGCCGCTCCTGCAAAGCCGGGCGGGCGGGGGTGGGGGGTGGGTGGGAGTGGAGAGCGCAGCACCGACCGCCAGAGATGTCTGTGCAAATCGCACATCCCTCCAGGGTGCTAACCTCAGAAAGGAAGGAAGGAAAAGGAGGCCCTTGCGCCCAGGGCCGGCTCCTCTGACCTCTCCTCCGGCTGAGTTAAGTCCTCCAACGGACCACTCTATGCGTGGTCCTGGGAGTTTCAGAGAAACTTTCAAAGATCCCGATCTCGAGAGCGTCTAAGAGGAGAGAGACCCGGCCACCTCCGAGGGGTACTGTTTACTGAAGGGTTAATACGGGAAGCCAGGTAAAGCGCTTCTCTGGAAGTGGGGCGTGGGCGTCCGCGCCCACCGCGCCCGCCCAGGTGCGGGTGTGTGTGGCCTAAGTGACTCTGTCCCGAACTCGCCCCCATCCGAAGGGCGTGCTCTAAGGGCATTGGGCCGGGACACTCCTTCCCCACTTTTTAAGAAAACTGAGCGAGGCAAAGGCGCCGTCCCTTTCCCGGGGAGTTGGGGACCCTCGGAAAGAGCTGACTCAGCGCCCTCCCACCTCCAACTCCGTAGCATCCCGCGGGTCCGCAGTCAAGGAGGGAGCAGGCCGGGCAAATCACTCGCCAAATAATATAAATACCCGACGAGCGAATGACTTCCTATAATAAATAAACTCAGCCGCCTAGAAGAAATTACCAGGCCTGCCTGGCGCGAGGCCCCTCAACTCTGCGGCTCTGGTGGGGTCGGGGGTCACCCTTCTACAAACCAAGCCCCCAGCTTCCCGAGGCCGGGGGATCGGGAGGGAGTGGGACCTAAGAGTCCCAGGACGCTGCCCGCCCTTCCCCCTCCCCGTCTTCTCCGCGGAGACCTCGGAAGAGCGGCCCTAAAATCTAGATTCCCAGAGCCCCTCCCCCTGCCCTTAGCGCTTCTCTTTGAAATTTCAAAGAGACCCCCTCCCCGGAGCCGGAGCCCCGACGCAGGCCTGGTAACTCCGCAGCCTCGGGAAGATGCGGGCAGCTTTACAAGCTAACGGGCGACTTTATGGTCGAGGCCATAAAACGCAAATCCCACCTCGCTTTGAAAGCTCCCTCCGCCCGGGACCCACCATAAAAATCAGGGGAGATAAGCCCCCAGCCTGACTTGGACCAGCCCACCCCTTCCTCCGGCCAGTCTCCGAACTTCCAGTAACCCCGGCGCCCTTGGGCTGCGGGGGACGAGGCCGTGGGCGCCCCGAGCAAGGGAGCGCAGGCGGGGAGGCGACGAGAGGCCAAGTTGGAGGCTGGCGCAGAGGGCGAAGGAGCAGCGGGCGGGACGCACGGGAAGGCGGCGACGCGGGGCCGAGGGCCGGGGCGCTGCGCTTTCTCATGCAAAGCAGCGGCGGGGCGGGGCGCGCGGCCCGGGGGCGGGGCCTGTCAGCGCTAGGCTTTTCCCCACTTTGCCTGTTAGCGAGTCTGCTCAGCCTGGGACCAGACTCCGAACGGCTGCGGGCCGAGCCGGGCCGAGGCCGGCGCGGGGGGAGGGCGGAGCCGCCGCGAGTCGTCCGGCCCCGGTGCGCCCGCGCCGCCCGCCCTCTCCGCGCGCTCCCACGAGAAGCCAAAGTTTGCGGCGGCGGCGGCCGTGAGTTGCAGCCCGCGCCGGCCCGCGCGCCGAGAGCTGCGGGGCTCCTCTCGCTTCCCGGTATTGTTCGCAAACTTTGCTCCTCTCCTCAGCGGCTCCACCTCGGCGGAGGCGGGCGCGGAGAGCGGGGCCGGGGGGCGCTGTGCGCACCGCTCGGGCGGGGCTGGGCTGGGCTGGGCTGGGCGGGCATGGGCGGGGGCCGGAGCGGGGACGAGGAGCCAGGGCCGGCAGCCCGAGCCTGGGAGCGGCTGCTCTGAGAGCGGCGGACCTCCCCGCCCGGGCACCTCCGACGCCACCATGCAGCGCCCGGGCCCCCGCCTGTGGCTAGTCCTGCAGGTGATGGGCTCGTGTGCCGCCATCAGCTCCATGGATATGGAGCGGCCGGGCGACGGCAAGTGCCAGCCCATCGAGATCCCGATGTGCAAGGACATTGGCTACAACATGACCCGCATGCCCAACCTGATGGGCCATGAGAATCAGCGCGAGGCCGCCATCCAGCTGCACGAGTTCGCGCCGCTAGTGGAGTACGGCTGCCACGGCCACCTCCGCTTCTTTCTGTGCTCCCTGTACGCGCCCATGTGCACCGAGCAAGTCTCCACCCCCATCCCCGCCTGCCGGGTCATGTGCGAGCAGGCCCGGCTCAAGTGCTCCCCGATCATGGAGCAGTTCAACTTCAAGTGGCCCGACTCCCTGGACTGCAGCAAACTCCCCAACAAGAACGACCCCAATTACCTGTGCATGGAAGCGCCCAACAATGGCTCGGACGAGCCCGCGCGGGGCTCGGGCATGTTCCCGCCACTCTTCAGGCCGCAGCGACCCCACAGCGCGCAGGAGCACCAGCTGAAAGATGGGGGGCCGGGGCGCGCCGGCTGCGACAACCCGGGCAAGTTTCACCACGTGGAGAAGAGCGCGTCGTGCGCGCCGCTTTGCACGCCCGGCGTGGACGTGTACTGGAGCCGCGACGACAAGCGCTTCGCGGTGGTCTGGCTGGCTGTCTGGTCCGTGCTCTGCTTCTTCTCCAGCGCCTTCACCGTGCTCACCTTCCTCATCGACCCAGCGCGCTTCCGGTACCCCGAGCGCCCCATCATCTTCCTGTCCATGTGCTACTGCGTCTACTCGGTGGGCTACATCATCCGCCTCTTCGCGGGCGCCGAGAGCATCGCCTGCGATCGGGACAGCGGACAGCTCTATGTCATCCAGGAGGGCCTGGAGAGCACGGGCTGCACCCTGGTCTTCCTGGTCCTTTACTACTTCGGCATGGCTAGCTCCTTGTGGTGGGTGATTCTCACCCTCACCTGGTTCCTGGCCGCGGGCAAGAAGTGGGGCCACGAGGCCATCGAGGCCAACAGCAGCTACTTCCACCTGGCCGCCTGGGCCATCCCGGCAGTGAAGACCATCTTGATCCTGGTGATGCGCCGGGTCGCGGGGGACGAGCTGACCGGCGTCTGCTATGTGGGCAACATGGACATCAACGCCCTCACCGGCTTCGTGCTCATCCCCCTGGCCTGTTACCTCATCATCGGAACTTCCTTTATTCTCTCGGGCTTCGTGGCCCTTTTCCACATCCGGAGGGTGATGAAAACGGGCGGGGAGAACACGGACAAGCTCGAGAAGCTCATGGTGCGGATCGGGGTCTTCTCCGTGCTCTACACGGTGCCGGCCACTTGTGTGATTGCCTGCTACTTTTACGAACGCCTCAACGTGGAGTACTGGAAAATCCTGGCCACGCAGCACAAGTGCAAAATGAACAACCAGACTAAAAACCTGGACTGTCTGATGGCCACCTCCATCCCCGCGGTGGAAATCTTCATGGTGAAGATTTTCATGCTGCTGGTGGTGGGCATCACCAGCGGCATGTGGGTCTGGACATCTAAGACTCTGCAGTCCTGGCAGAACGTTTGCAGCCGCAGATTTAAGAAAAAGAGCCGGAGAAAACCGGCCAGCGTGATCACCAGCAGTGGAATTTACAAAAAAGCCCAGCATCCCCCCAAAACCCATCTCGGGAAATATGAAATCCCCGCCCAGCCTCCCACGTGTGTGTAAATGGGGCTTGGAGGGATGGCAGAATTGGATAACTTTCCCAGAGAGGATTCAGTGGCTGTCAGAGCCAAAACATGGTGCTTTCCTCCATTGGTTGGTTGCTTTTTTTTTTTTTTTTAATAAAAGTAAAAGAAAAAAAATAAAAAGTTTTTATTCTGAAATTCAGGATGCTGTGATACACAGAAAGTCCAAATGTACTTAAAGGGTATGGTTTTTGTTTTTGTTTTCCGTGAAGGAGAGCCCTCCCAGTTAAATAGCCTCTTGTGTAACTAATTTGTGGTAGCGTAGTTGATTCAGGCCCCCAGAAGAAAACTTTAGTTTAGAACCTTCCATAAATATACATCTGTATGTTTGAGTTGGCTTTGCTATCCATTTACAAATCAGGGAAGAGATAACTTCTTTGCAAATTAAAGAACCTCTGCTGAGTTGCAAAGAGAGAGAGAGAGATGCCATCTCTTTAGCCATCCCAGGGGCCCACCCTCAGAAGGCCGTTTGTAGACAGCAACTACTGTGCAAACAGGAAGAAAGAGAAGGCCTGACAGCTCAGCACGCTCCAGTAGATTTGGAGTCCCTTAAAATAGACTCTAGCCTCCACAAATGGGTCTTTCTCCCAGATAGAAACTTCCATCTAACCTCATATTGGTACAGTGCCAACGATGTGCAATGCATTTTTTTTTTCTTTCCATAAAAATCAAAAGAGAAACAAGTATTTTGCGGTAGTAAAGACAACAAAAGAAGTATGCTAACAAAAGAACTAAGGGGCCCAGCCCTCAGAACCCTTTTAGTTTTACAGTTTGTGGCTTTTTAATGGAAACCAAGCCTGTGTGATACACGTTCGGACTGATTTGTAGAAGGGTGGGGGTGGGGGGCGGAGAGGGGAGAGGGATGATTCAAAAGTGCCCAAAGGGCTTATTGACTCTTTCTATTATTAAACAAATGGTTTTCATGAATAGACCCCAGAAGCCTGTCTACAAATGGTGGAGTTAATTCTCCTCACCAGAAGACGCCAGGAAAGAGTGGTCTTGCTGGTGTCTATTTGTCATATATGATATTTTTCATGCCCCACTATTTTATTAAAAATAAAAGATATTCTTTAGTTTGGTGCTGGTCCCTTGTGCGTTGTGAGGGGACCCTTCTCTGTGAGTGGGAAGAACAGAGAAAACTTTCTCCCTCTGTTTACTTTTCATGCAAATCTCGAGTGTGCATTTCTGTCTAGAGATCATTGGTTATCTCTGTGAAATGGCAAATGGACAGATTCCAAAGTGGGCAGAATGATTTAATTTCAGGCTGCAGAGGAATTACATGCAGGAAGCGGGTATGGTTGGAAGTTGTCTCTGATTCTGGGTGGCAGGATGCAAGGGCCCAGTTTTAGCCCAGTTCATTAAACAGCATCTTGGATATTAAGCATGAATACAGGCTCGTGCCCCCAGACTAGCATCTGGAGAATGGATACAGCCAATTAGGAGAATTAAATCAGAGTAGGGCTCGGTCGACCTGCTGAAGTCTAAGTGTACAGAGAGAAAACGGTATACAACCATCTAAAGTATGCTGGTTTCCCACAAACACCTGGACACATTTACAAAAGAGATTGTAGATCAGGATAGGATAAAATAATCTGCTAAGGGTGGTGAGTCATTAAGGGGAAGCTAATCAGCTTTGTGCTTCATTGTGCTTGCTTCTTCTCCAGTGTTTGCTGCCTGAGTTGTGTAGCTGTAAAGATTTGAAGTGAGTCAGAGTCGAGCTGGTCTGGGGCACAGCTAAACTCAGGTTCGAACCAGAAGGACCCAAGGGCAGAGTTTGGACCAACTGCCGTGGGAATCTGCTAGAACAAACCTAGCCATCCGTGGGTCATCCTGATGTCAAGCTTCAGGTTGAATAAAGAGCTCTTAAGAATTTTGAGCATTTATTAACACTTACTAATGATGGACAGAAGCCTACAGTCAGGGTATCTTGTTTTCCTGAAAATGGTGTTTCGGAATGAAGCTTGATGATCCAGACCATCCTTGCATCAACAATACTAGAATTGAACAATGGTCTAAATAATTTTTTGTGAGGGGTGGGGTGGGGTTCCACGTAGCATGCATGAGCAAGGAGCATGGATGATTTTTGACCAAGTTCGAGAAATGCCAAGTAGGTAGGTTAAATAATTTAAGGTAAAATCCAGAATAGCCTTCAGTGCATTAAAGAAAAAAGGTTTTTAAAAAATATGTCCACAAGTAAAAACTTCTTCATTGATTGTTTCCAAACAGATCTTGAAAAGACTAAAGACATTTATGTACGTGTGTATTAATGCTTGCCTTGCTCCCTTTTGGTAACTTTTAGGAAAAATAAAAATGACATTTCTGGAATAGAGCTTGGGAAAGTCAAGAAAGATAACTATCGGAGCACTGTGGTGCATGTCCAAGCTGGGTATGAGCTTAAAATACTCAATTTTAAAATCATTAGACTATTCAGTGGTTTTGGGTCTGCCCCTGTTCAGGTGTGTAGGCTTCAGACGGTGTTCCCAAAGAAAACCAAGTTTAAGAGCATCCATGAGTGACTTTGCTGTTGTTTAGAGTGTATTTCAATGTGAATTTATCCCTCAGACTAGTGACCTTGTTTACAAATGTCAGCGAGTTTTACCATTTCCTTGGGCTTGGAGCATTGGGATGCCTCAACTCCCGGTGGTCATTACAAGTAGCAGCAGAAATTTCTAAGTAAACTGCATGCTCTCTCTAAGACTGAAATCTGACCCTGGGTCTCATACAGAAGGTGAATTTTAGGAGAAGCATCCAGGCCTAAAAGTTAGAAAGCAGCCAAAACATCCTGCTAGTCCTTGGATTCTCTAGCTCAGTGCAGGATTTCCAAAAGAATTGTTGACTGCCTTCATCTGGAGATTTCTCAGCATCAGAGGCCATGGCCTCAGCTCCAGGAAGATGGAAACCTGTCTTGGCTGACAGATCTGAGGGGTGACATCTCGGTTAGAAGAGGCTCAAAGAATGTGATGGCCAAGGTCATGCTGCCATCCACCTCTGTCCATTCCTTCCCTCATTCGTTCCCTTATCCACATATCAGTGTGCCTGTGTGCTCAGTCGTGTCTGACTCTTTGCAACCCCATAAGACGGTAGCCCACCAGATTCTTCTGTCCATGGATTTCCAAGGCAAGAATACTGGAGTGGGTTGTCATTTCCTACTCGAGGGGATCTTCCCGACCCAGGGATCAAACCTGAGTCTCCTGCATTGGCAGGCAGATTCTTTAACCACTGAACCACCTGGGAAGCAAACATCTCACTACCTAGTAAATGCCAGAGTCTGGGAGACAGAGAAGCAGGCTTTGGCTTAGAGAAGTTCACAGCCTGGTTGAGAAGACCTGCATAGCTATAACGAGCTTGTGTGTGACACATGTACTTCTATTTTGCGTCATGGAGGCCTCTTGAAACTCACAAAAGGCAGAAGATTCAAGACATATACTTTCATAGCACAGTGAAATTGCAGGGACCTGTTGATGGCTAGAGCAGAAGTTATGAACGGGTAATGGAAAACTCCATGAGGACCTAGACTGTGCCCAGCACCTAGCAGGAGGCCTCAGAGTCGTAATAGTAACTATTGATACAACAATAACAGTGATAGTCATATGTAGCAGACCCTTCAGAACACTTCCTCTGTGCTGAGTGCTTGACAGGGACTGTCTCTTTTAACTGCCAGGACAATTCAGGTAGGTACTCGTTTCAGCCCCACTTTATAGATGAAGACTCCAAGGCACAGAGAGGTTATGTAAACTCCCAGGGTAACACAGAAAGTAATTAAAGCACAGGATAGGAATGGGGCAGTCTAGTAGGTCCTGGACCACTGGTTCAAAAAGTGATGAACGAATGAATGAATGATAGCTTAGCACTTTATACCAGTTACTATGCTAATCACTTTACATATATTCATTCAATTCTTTAGCAAATTTTGGTGGAGCTGTTCTCATCTCCCGTATCAGATGAGGAAATCAGAGCACAGATAAGTCACTTGGCCAAGGCCACAGGGGTAGCAGGCAGGGAGCCTGGAATGTGAACCCTGGCTGTGTGCCTCCAAGCCTGCCTCTCTGACCACTAGGCCCTCCTCCTGCTCTCAGTGGTTCTGAGGACTTTGCGTGGACCAAATCATTTCATCTTCACAGCAGCCATCCATGCCTTTGTTGCAAGCAAAAGAGGCACAAGATCACATTGGCAAAGTACAAAGCTCCCTTTGCCAGCATGGGAGAACGGAAGAGCAGAGGGTGTGACAAACTGCCTTTCTGCAATAGTCCCCAGAGTGAGCTGAGGACACAGCAGTGGGGATGAGAAAAGAGGGTAGACAGAGAGACACTCAGAAGGGGGAAGCAGCAGGGCTTGACTTCACACAGAGAAGGAGCAAGAGGGAAGGGATGGTCAGGGAGGACCGCGTTTCTGACTCGGGTGGGGACCAGGGTGAACATCACTGAGACAGGAGGAAATAAACAAGGGGATGGGGCGGGCGTGTTGGTGGAGAAGGCAAGATGAATGCAGCGTAGACAGTTTGTGCCTGAAGGTCGCTGTCCCTTTCAGGTGGTTAAGGTTGGTCTGTAGGCTGTAGTGGGGGTGTCGCATAGGTGGGTGTCCAGAGATGGTCAGAGTTGCAGGAGAGGTGAATCAGGCGGTGGTGGTGGGGTCTCTCCAGGGACAGAGGAAGAGGAGGACAGAGCAGGCTGCAGAGGGGGCCTGAACTGAGCGCATCCCCTTAGCCACTCAGGCTCCAGTTTTTCATTTTTAGAGAAGGACTGAAGGAGATGATGTCAATAGTCTTATCCAGAGTCCATATATGTGATTCAGACAGAGATAAGATAAGGGGTGTTAGGAGAGTGAATGCCTGAGACCCCTCCTCTTTTACCCTGGGGCACTGCCTCCTCTTTAACCCTTGGGCCAGCTAAGCAAAAGGAACATGAGCACCACAGGCTGGCATTCTCTAATCCCTGCGCCTACTGAGTTGCTGCTCCAAGACTGAAAACCAGAAAACAAAAATCAAGAAGTATTCTTGAGGCAATAGATATTATCCTATTTTCCATATTATTTTCTTAGGAAGAAGAGAGAGAGATACAGAAAAGAATAACAAATTGGAGTGCAAATTGGCATCTTACACTTTAAGGATGTGAAACTATAATATAGTTTAGGATTGAACGTTATCTGACTCCTACTGTGCCCAGATACCCAGTCTGACTCAGTGCCCTTGGAAGTTGCTTTCCCCTGGGCAAGGTGCTGGAACTTTCATCCTTAAAATGGGAGGTGATAGTGGACCCCATCCCTAGGCTGTCACTTTCTAGGTGCTCAGTTGTTTTAATAGCTCTGTATTGTACCTGGCATGCTGTGGTTCATAGGGTCACAGAGTCAGACGTGACTTAGCGACTGAACAACAACATGTGTTAATCCATCTGTCCCTCACTCCAGTCCAGGAGATAGGATTCCATAAAATCATATGTATAAAGTGTTTCGAAGACTGTTGCCATTGAGCGAAGTTCAATAAATGTTATTATTATGTTTATTTCCCCTCCCCACAAAAGATGAACCCAGCATGCTAATGAGTAATGATCTTTAAACAGAATGAGTTTTTTTTCCCCCCTTAGAGAAACACTTTTTCCAATAGCCATGTTCAGGTTCCACAGAATACCCGCTGATCTTTCAAGTTTAAAAGGCAGGCACAGTGCCTCTGCAGCAGTGGAAAATATTCTTTGTCTTTTTCTTTGAACACAATCACATCATAGCGAACTTCCCAGGAAATCAGACCTCATGCACAGACACCTCTGTACGCAAATGGTTGAAGATGGCTGTAATATGGAGATGGAGAAAAACGCCAGACTTCAGGGAAGCTCGTGGAACACGCTCTGGCAACATAGTGTGGAGTGTTTTTTAATGTTTTATTAAGAGTGTGAAGGCCAAGCTGGAGGGAGGAGGGAAGGAGATGCGTTTGAAATGTGCAAAGAATAAGTTTCAGTTGTCGAGGTGAGCGGTCGTAATTGGGGACTTAAACAGTCCCACCCCTATGAAGATGATGCTGTTAGATCTTGCACAATGGCCAAAACCCAGTCGGACTTTTCCTGTCACCGAGTTTCACTTTGTTATTATAAGGCTTTTTTTTTTGTACCAGGCTGGCATTCAGGGGGCTTCAGTTTATAGGAAGGGATTCAATTAAAACCATGCTTGGAACACACCCACCTCCACGCCACCTAAAGGAACTTTTGCAATTGGTGTCTTTAAGGGTTTCAGTAATGATGGGAGGGGATGTTCTCAGGGGGTCTCTGACGACAGGTGGTCTCTCACAACAGATGTCCTCAAAGGGAGAGATTGGTGGCATTTTTAGGGACTATGTGCACTAAAAAAAACCACCTTAAAAACCTATTCTGACAATGTTTTCAGTATTTTAGGCAGAACTACAAAGTCATCAACCCTGACAGATGATAAATCAGTGTCTGTTTTAAAAGGTGGGAGCTGGTGATTATGAGCTGCAGGAGCCGACTTTGATCAGAAGTGACAAGCCCTGGGGTTGGGGCCATTCTCCTCCCCTGCTCACCCCAGGGCAGAGCAGCACCTGTGTACCTTCCAGGGCCACCACTCTCATAAAACACTTGGATTTTGTTGGCTTTGGGTAAGAATCTTCATTTGCAAGCTGCTTTTCTTCCTGTAGCCCATCTGAAGCCTTAGTCCTGAAGCTGCGTCAATATCTTAGAAGTTTCAATGGCTTCCAGGTTCATAGCAGAAGGCTTTAATTTGAACTAAATTAAGAAATAGTTAAGGCGGCTAAAATGTTGTTTTTTCTCCAAAGAGAATTTCTCTAGGTATTGAGAAAGTAAAATCCACACTTGGCATAAAGAGAACATAAAGAGATTTGAGGAATTTGTGATTCTAATATTGTTGTAATGATGACACAGGTCGATGAGGACCAAACAAAAACAATATGAAGGGCAGAAAAAGTCACATACAATTTTGCCATTCTTTTATGGGTGTCATGATTGCAACCCTTTTTTCAACCATTACAACGCAATATTCGGTAATGTTCAGAGTATTGTCACATCTGTTGCGTAAACAGAGGATGTTAGAAAAAACAGGAGAGAAGAAGGGACATCGAACAAAGTTAAATGCATTGGTTTTACTTTCAACCCACCTCTCCCTTCTGAGGATTTATTCTTGCCAAGGCAAAATTTCCCCATGTGTCCCAGGGGATGAACGAAAATTATTAAACCAGGTAAAATTATCCCACTGGATTGGGGGTGTCCATGTCACTCAGACCAGTCAATAACATGTAAGGTAAGTTCTCCTGATGTGACAGAGAAATGAGAGTGTGCAGGTGGGAATTGGGGAAGATTCAAGGAAAGATTTTCATAGGTGATGAAAAGACAGATGTTGAGGGAGCCTGTCATTCTCCTTCATGGAATGTGGAGCATGAAAGCTGTATGTGGAGTTGCTGCAACCATTTTGTGACTGTGAGGCAATAAACTCAATAGTAATACCCACATTCCAAGGATGGTAGGTGGGAAACAAGGGGCAAATTTGTGATGACTTCATTGAGCTACTACACTTACAGTCTTCTTGTTATTCAAGGTAATTAACTGCCTGTATTCTCCGAGTGTCAGCGAGTTTGGTATTCTGTGACTTGCAAGAATAACCAACTAGTCCAGTGCTTTTCAAATGTTAATGTACATACAAATCACTTGGACCTTTTGCTAAAATGCAGATCCTGATTCCATAGGTCTGGACAGGACTCAAGAGTCTGCATTTATAATAAGCTCACAGATGAAGCTAATGCTGCTGACTCCTGACTCTACTATGACCTACTAATGACCCACCATCTGAAGTTTAAACCACTTTATCACTCCTGACCGTAATTACATGGACTTATCTTGGGTACCACCCCTTGGATGTTCTATCTTGGACTAGCTCTCAATTTTAAGATGTGTCTTATTTTGAGTTAAAATCTGCTTCCTTATGACTATTTCCTACTAGTTCTACTTTTATGATGTGGTCCTCCTATAAACACATCTAATTCGTTTTTCATATGAAAGCACCTTATGTCTTTGAGTGTTATGTGCTCTCTGCATCTATTTTGATCTTTAAAACTGTTAACTCAAATAACTTGGTTTTCCCCTTGCTGACTGTCCTCAGAGTGTTCTTACTTTGGTATAAGCTTTTGTTAAGGAAGATGCTCACAAGTGAATGCTATTCTCCAGGAATTGTCTAACAAGGAGACAATAGAGTGGGATCATTGGACACTTACAGCAAATATTGTACATAATAATGGGGCATTTTTATCAAACCTGGAACAAAAGAAGGCTGTCAACTATGATTCAGTGTTACCCTGGCTATGCTAGACATGAAGTAAAGCAAGAGGCAAGAAGCTAAAACCATTGGAAACTGTTATTATTTGCAGCTGGTGTGATTGAAAGGAGAATTAGCCAAAAATGGAATTGATGAGAATTGATAAGGAGACTTGGACAAAACAAATCTACAAAAATCAGTGGTTTCCATGTATACCAGCAGAAACTATTTGAAAATATGAAGAAAATTAAAGACCACCTTTAAAATACTTACAAAAAAGCATAGGTGCTACATATAAAATAGATAAACAATAAGGACCTACTGTATAGCACAGGGAACTATATACAATATTTTGTAACAACCTATAAGGGGAAAGAATCTAAGAAAAAATATATATGAATCACTTTGTTGTACACCTGAAACTAATAACATTGTAAATCAACTATAGTCCAACAGAAGTTTTTAAAAAAAGCATAGATAAACTACTATCTTGCTGATCACTGAACCCAGGGTAGGCAAGGGACAAGCTGGGAAGCAGATGGGAATAAACTGGGAGAAGATGCAAGAAGCGTAGGAGCTACAGACATTTCTTTATTCTCTCATGGCTGACACAGCAGCAAGGCATCATGCTTTCAACGCAATTACAAGAGCATTTCAGGCGGTGCTTATATAGGTCATGATGCAAGTGTGCAGTGCTATAAATGATCTCTGCTGTTACATAACCATGCAAAGTCATTATTTACAAGATGTGGGGCAAAGGGGAGAGAACATGGGGCAGGAGAGCCTGACCACCACCATCTTGGCTGATCGCTCTTTCCCCGCATTCCACCCCTTCAGGGTCTCTTGCCTCATATCCACACACAGTCCATCTTTTCCAATATTCCCTTGGCGAGTGACGCCGACTCTTGGATCCACATCCCACAACAGCAGTAAAGGCTACAACAACAAATGACTAGCGTGTAAGCCACACCCCCAATACACGCAAAACTCAATGCCATGTGTCACCTGGAACTCATGTTGCAGGCCTTGCCCCCATGGGGCTAGAAGAGCCACCCACCACATGTGGGGTGCCTTGATCATCCAGGGCCAAGTCCAGCCCACCGTCTGTCCTTCTGAAATTGCAGGAGAGCCTCCACAGCCGCAACTCCACCCCGCGGGGATTTTTATTAAGGACCTTAATCACCAAATCACCCCCACCCCACTAGCCATAGGCTCTGGGCCCACCCCTTCAAAGGGGGGATTTTTGCCATGTTCACAGCCCACACTCCTACTTTATAAGCTCTGGTGCACGCTGTTGTAAAACTGCAAGAGAATCAGCAGTTAGCAGCACGTCAGAGGACACCGCCTTTACAGTATACCTCCGCACAGAGAGCCATCCGATTTCCAAAGGTAAGAACACAGCCTTTACTGTTCCGAAGGAACGTCCTTGGGGACCATGTAATCTTTTGACTGAACCGCCCATATCTCTTAGTGCGGGCACTTCCCATTCTTGGTAAACTGCTGCTGTATTCTCAGTTGCCTCCATATTTCTAGGAGCAGAGCATTGGGCTGTTTATCAATTTTATTTCTGTCAACTCCTGCTGCCAGCAAATCAGCCCACATTTGCATCCGCATAAGCCGGATGGGGCCTTTACCAACTGCGCCCCACCTTGGGGTCTTCAAACTTCAAATCCCCTCTGCCTGCAGCCATCCCACTACTTCTCCAAAGCTTGCCACCGCCGAGGTAGCAGTCAAGGAACCCGAAGAGGTGGATGGGGCATTGTTCAAGATGGTGTCTCGCATGCTGTCTGTACAACACATGTCATCTTCAGGAGGCTCCTCCTCTGGCCAGGCTGGTGTAGAAGCTGAGGGGGCAGAGGTCCAGCCGGATCCAAGCATGGCATGGTTTCCCCATCATCTTCCACCAGGCTGAAGTCCAGGTCCCTGTTGTGTTTTCTGAGCTTCACTTGATGTTTCTGGCTATCTGCACACTCTGTGGACTTCTTGGGGGTCCGCAGGGGTGGCTTTGGCAGGCCCAGATCCAGCTCTAAGCTCTCCACTGGGGTTGGTCCTTGCTCCTTGCTGACCTTCCCAGACCTCGTCCTGGCTGCAGAGTCGGTACACTCCTCTTCTCTTCGGCCTCCTTGGTGCCTGAGGCCTCCCGGGACTTCCTTGCCTCCTTGGCCCCATCCTTCTGCTGCACCAGGGGCCTTGCTAACAAGCAGGGTCATGCAGTCTCATAACATTCCTTAGTCTTGTAATGTTCATCATCACCGTCCCGTACCACCTCGCTGTCAGAGATGCTGGCTTCTTCAAGGCCATGCAGTTCTTGCTCTATCCCTTCTCCAGTGGATCTTCCTGATCCAGGAATCAAACCACAGTCTCCTGCATTGCAGACGGATCCTTTACCAGCTGAGCTACCAGGGAGGCCATTCTTGCTCTAACGCCAGTATAGGTTGCTCTAGTTCTTCCAAGCCTCTCTGTACATCACGCACCTGTGCTAGGACATTATCTATATTCACCTTCAGGGCAGTCAGGAAAATTCACCCCAAGGTGCCAGCTGCAGTCCCTGCCGCCTTGTTTATCAAATGAGAGCTCACTGCCTTTAATGCCTTTTCAATGCTATCCGGTGAACCGTTCACCACCTTTCCACTGGGGCCCATGCCGAGAGGACCATGGCCACTGGGTACCAAATATCATGTGGTAACCAATGGCTTCCTCCTTCCATTGAAGCCTTGGGCTCCCCTACATACTGGGTATCCTGCTGACTATACCAATCATCTTGCTGATCACTAAACCCAAGGTAGGCGAGTCACGAGCTGGGAAGCCGATGGGAAGAAACTGGAAGATTTCATAGAACTGCAAGCATTCTTCCTTCTCTCATGGTTGATGCAGCAGCTCCCAGCATAACTGCAAGAGCGTCTCAGGTGGTGCTTATATAGTTCATGATGCGCCTGTGCAGCGCTATAAATGCTGTCAGCTCTTTATGGTTACATAACCTTGCAAAATCATTATTTACAAAGTGTCAGGGAGAGCAAGAGGACACGGGGCAAGAGAGCCTGACCACCGCCATCTTGGCCAATCGGTCTTTCCATGCAACTACCTAGAAATAATGTGCAAACCCTTTTGAAGAAAATGTTGCTATGTTACTGGAAAGCATAAATAATTAGTAAAATTATACCATGTACCTGGTAATATGTCTATTATCCCCCCGATTGATTCCTAAATATAATGCAAGTCCAATTTGAAAATCTGTGTTTTTTTGGAACTCTATAAAATGATATGAAATTCATCATATTTGAGCAAATACTCAGGGGGAGAAAACCCTGTAAGAGTGACGAAGAAATGCATAATCTATAGATATTATAGTGAAATACAATGTAAATCTACAGTAACTAAAGGAGCATTAAAACAAATTAATGGAACAAAATATAATGTCCGGGAAGAACTGCAAATGAATTTGAAACTTTATTTCAATTAAATAAGGAAGAATGGGTGCTTCAATCACTAGTGTTGAGCCTTGTTTTAGATTTAGAGACATTTTTATATTAGATCTTTACCTCATGCCTTTTATCAAACTACATTTGGATTGTTAAAAGATTTAAACATAAAAATAAGACCACCAGCAGGGGGAAAAAGTTCTCTAAAATATTCATTCAAAGGAAAGCAAAGGCTGGTGAATACTTTTTATAAACTTTTCAAGAAGCAGTTTTCTTAGCATGACATCAAAGCCAAAACTATTTTTATGAAATCATGATTTGACTCCATAAAGATGTGTAGCAGAAATGAATTGATAAACAATTTTAAAAATACAAAATCTCAATAAAAATTATAAGGCCAAAGCTGTAGCTTCCTGCTGGTGTTTGTGCATCTCAATTCAAATTATAAGAAATGCTAATTACCCATAAATCTTCAGAAAAATATTTAACCTCACTCGTGATAATCACAGGATACATGTGTGAAAACAAGATTATTTTTGCCTAACACATTGGTATTGTTTTTTTAAGGCTGTTAATACTTGGGTGTGGAGAAATGGGTTCCTCTTACCCCACCGGTGGGAATATAAAATGGATCATCCTTTCTAGAGAGAAAATGCAGCATGTGTCTAACATCTTTTAAAACATATATAAACCCTCTGACCCAGCAATTTTACTTCCATTAAATGTGTTGAAAATCGAGAACTACCTAAACGGACACCAGCAGGCTGACTGTTCAATTGTAGTAAGTCCTTAGAATATCATGTTCTCATTAAAATTATTATGTAGAACCATGTTATTAACACGGGAAAATAGCCAATCATATTACTACGGCTGCTGATGTCAGCTGGGATGGACCAGCCCTCTGGTTGTTCCTGCTTGGCATGTTTTCAGATTGGTCTATACCTGTTTCATTGGAGAAGTAAATGGCAGCCCACTCCAGTGTTCCTGCCTGGAGAATCCCATGGACAGAGGAGCCTGATGGGCTACAGTCCATGGGGTTGCAAAGAATCAGACACGATTGAGCAACTAACACACGATACCTACGCCATGTCAGTTGTTAAACATTCTGAATATTATGCCTGTTGTTAGTTAACAAAGCAGGTTATGTAATACACTCTGTATTATGAATTGCGTCTTGTGCATTCCATTTTTGTTGTTGGTGTTGTTGTGAACTGTGTGTATACTTGGAAAGGCTTAAAATGTTTACCGTGATTATCTATGTTTGGTGCAATTTATGGATAATTTTTATACCTTCTTCCTTACACTTTCTCAATTTCAGTTTTTGGTAATAAACATGTATTATGTAGTTAGAAGATAGGTAATGTAGATAGATTAAATGGTTTAGACAGTGAGCTAACTAGTATGCTAGATGAGAGATGGATGAATGGATGGACAGATAGATGGACAGACAGATGAGAGAGATTACAAAGCAATTAAAAACAATGGGATGACAAGATCCTACTGTATAGCTCAGGAAACTATATTCAATAAACTGTGATAAACCATAACAGAAAAGAATATGAAAAAGAATATATGTTTAACTGAATCACTTTGCTGTACACTGGAAATTAACACAACATTGTAAATCAACTGTACTTCAACAGAATAAATTTTAAAAAATACTATTTTTGAGTATTTTTGAGTACAAAAAGGATAATCACCTACTTTCTTCTAGATCACGGGCTGCAAATTCAAAGTCTATAGGAAGACAGTGAGTGAAGCAGTTAGTGTCAGACAATAAACAGAGAGCGTTACAAGGACCAAAGGATCTATGTCTAAAAGGGAACTTACAGCTAAGTTCCAAACCATCGTTGATGTTGAAGATTTGGGAGCTTGGTGTTAATAGAAATTCTGGGTTTTTAAGACAAACCAGAAATCTTGATTTTGGAGGTGGGTGGGTAGGTTCAAATCTCCTGCTTTTTAATGTAGATGACTAATTAAAATTGTACAAACACCGTGCAGGACAAACATATCATATCTGCTGCTACCATTTGCAATTCCTGTGTTAGATCCCACAGTTTTGTTAATGTGAATGAGAATTACATTTTTGACAGCCACATGCTTCAAATTAAGCTCCCTGTCATCTTTTTCCATGAACTGAGTCAAAATTGCCCTCTACCTTATCTGGTTCTTATAAGACTGCCATTCCCCTTCCATCCAAACTCATGGACTTTCATCCCTGTTAAATTTCCTTTTATTCATCAACTTCACCCTTTGGGTTCCTATTTGGTTGCCTCTTCTGTACGGTACTTGGGTCTGGGCTCTTTTTGATGGCTACTTCTGTTACTCAACCTGTGTGTTATTCTTCCAAAATCTCTACCATCCATACTTTGTTATGTTTATTTCTGGGACCTCTTGGCTTCACAAATTAATCCATCCTCTCCCTGTGGATGGTGAGAAGGTGTCTCGGTCCTTCGAGTGTGTATTTTGGAAAATGCCAAGTAATGGGTAGCCACCAGCCACTTGTCCTCCAGAAGCATGACTTTATTTACAGTTTTGGAGTTTTGACGGAATGAATATAGCTCTCATTAAAATGAAAAGATTTCCTCCAGTGCCAAGTTCCTCAACTTTAAAATCCTTTAAAAAATTACGCAGAAACACAGGTGCTGGCTTGTGAGAACTGACTGTAAGCATCTCCTCCTAACTTTGTATTTAGTTGGCAGCTTGAAACCAGCGTGGTGGGAGTATTGACACCACAGAAATCAGTCAGTGTCACAACTTAGAGCTGATTTTTTTCTTCTAGAGAGCTGGTTGTTAAACATTTTCCAGCATGCTGCCAAAGTCGTCTATATTGTTCTTCTCAGATAGAAACCCAAGCAGCATACTCTTAAAATGCACGTATGTGTGTTAGACAAATTTCTTAAACCTCCGTTTCCCTTCTACTTTAGAAATTACCCAGATTCTAATGGTACAGATGATCTTAGTTGCAAAACAAAAGTAGAAACAGAGATGTAGAGAACAAAGGGGAGGTAGGATGAATTGGGATGTTGGGATTGACATATATACACTATGGATACTATGTATAAAATAGAAGGCAATGGCAACCCACTCCAGTACTCCTGCCTAGAGAATCCCAGGGAAGGGGGAGCCTGGTGGGCTGCCGTCTCTGGGGTCGCACAGAGTCAGACATGACTGACGTGACTTAGCAGCAGCAGAGAACCTACTATATAGAACAGGGAACTCTACTTGATGCTCTGTGATGACCTAAATGCGAAGAAGATCCAAAAAAAGTGGGATATATGAATACATATGGCTGATTCACTTTGCTGTACAGCAGAAGCTGACACAAGCAGCTATACACCAATTTTTAAAAAAGAAACTAAAAAAAAAAAATAGATAAAATAAAAAATACTCACAAAATGATACTTTTTTCCAATCCAAAATAAAAATATTTTATACAAATTAAAAACCACAGTTACCTAGATTCTCGTAATTGCTTCATTTATCTCCTATTCTTGAAATAATTGAAATAACAAAGAGGAGAAATCCCAGAGAGGGCATGTACTGGTCACTACCTATTCATTTCACCCTTGTTCCATTTGGGGATCCACGTGGTTAGGGGTAAGCTGTCTCCACCTCCTTCTCCACCAAACTCCATGGAGTGGGGCAGACGCCCAAGCGTCACTGGTGGGCACAGACACCCTTTCTCCCCCTGGGTCATGTAGCGTGGTGATTTCAGGATTGAAAGCGGTGCCACAATTCTTGCTATGTTAAGGGCACCTGGCCTGAGCACAGGGCTTCCCAGGTGGCGCTAGCGATAAAGAACCTGCCTGCCAATGCAGGAGGCTTAAGAGATATGGGTTCAATCCCTGGATGGGGACGATCCTCTGGAGAAGGAAATGGCAACCCACTCCAGTATTCTTGCCTGAAGAATCCCATGAACAGAGGAGCCTGGTGGGCTCCTCCTTAGTCCATAGGGTCACAGAGAGTCAGACACAACTGAAGTGACTTAGCATAGCACACAGGCCTGAGCAGAAGCCAGCACTGGGAGGAGAGAGCCCTTTTCAGAGACTTTGATTCAATGCCAGGCTGACATCATGAACCCCTGGATCAAACTATACCTGAATGAGAGCTCTCTTGGGGTTTTCAGCTCACAAATTACTTTTTAGGCCTGCAGTAGGGTTTTCTCTTGTTTTCAACCAACTGATAATGGGGATACAAATGGACATTATGCCATAGAATAGGTAGAGGAGGTGAGTGGAGGCATCCAGGTGTCCTGACTATTCCTGCATATGGTGAGCATCTCAAAATGCGTACTCTCAAACCATCCTTTTATTTTGCCTGTGATCTGGGGAGTCAGCAACTCTGGAAGGAAAGGGCTGGATTGTTTGTCTCGGATAATGGCCGCAGCTGGAGAATTTGCTTTCACTTTTCACTTCACTTATAGATCTAGCATTTTGGTTTCTCCTTTCTCTCACCCACCCCCATGTAGGGTCCCGTCCTCCAGGGCCTGCTCACATGGCCTGGGCTTCCTTACAGCGTGGCAGTCTCAGAGTAGTTAGACTTCTCATGTGGCAGCTGGCTCCACCCAGAGACCGGATTCTAAGATCCTGGACATAGAGGTTGACCAAAATATCCCTTCCACCATGTTCTAGCTGACAAAGAAGTGGCCGAGCCCACTCAGATTCAAGGAGAGAGAGTCCTCTCCACCCCTCAGCCAGAGGAGTGGCAGGGACCCTGTGGCTGTCTTTTCCACACCTGGAGACACAGTGTCACCGAAATTCATGAAGAAACAAGCTCTCTTCTGTCTCCCTCCACAGATTCCCCATCTCCTGTGTTTGCACGTCCTAAATTGCAACCCAGGCAACCTCTCGGTGGGATGGTTTTCTCCTTCCTCTTCGTATTTCGGTGATCCTTATCTTTTGTGGTATCCTGATTTTTTAAAAAAAAATTTTGACTGGGATAAGCTGCTTTACAACTTTGTGTTAGTTAGTTGTGTTAGTTTCTTCTGGACAACAAAGTGGATCGGCTATATGTATACATGTATTCCCTCCCTCTTAGACCTCCCTCCCATCCCCTCCCATTGCACTCCGCTAGGTCAGCACAGAGCGCTGAGCCGATCTCCCTGTGCCGTACAGTAGGTTCCCAGTAGCTAGCTATCTTACCCATCATAGTGTATATATATGTCAATGCTTTACTCCCAGTTGATCTCACCCCCGCTCCTTGCCCGCATGTCCCTTTGTTTGTTCCCTATGTCCACATCTCTATTCCTGCCCCACGAATAGGTTCATCTGTGCCAATTTTTTAGATTCCACATACATGTGTTAAAATATGATCATTGTTTGTGTCTTTCTGACTTACGTCATCCTATATGACAGACTCTAGGTTCATCCACGTCTCCACAAATGACCCAATTTCACTCCTTTTTGTGGATGAGTAATGTCCCATTGTATATATGTATCGTGTCTTCTTTATCCATTCACCTATCGATGAACATTTAGGCTGCTCCCATGTTCTGGCTACTGTTGATAGTGCTGCAATGAACAACTGCAGCGTGTATCTTTTCAAATTATGGTTTTTTCAGGGAATATGCCTAGTAATAGGATTGCTGGGTCACACAGTAGTTTTATGTTTAGTTTTTTAAGGAAGCTCCATCCCGTTCTCCATAGTGGCTGTATCAGTCTCCTTTACTTTTCCAGCAACAGGGTAGCTCATGGATTTTTAACCCAAGGTTTTATCCTTGAAAGAGGCAGCATTGCAGCGGTTTTTTTAAATGTGCTGACAGGTTTGGAGGCACTAAGTTCTCTAGGTCTGGTCACCAGGCCAGCGAGGGACACTTTTTGTGAGCTGAGTTTGTTTATTTCTGGAAAAACCTGGCTTCCTGTTTCTAAGGGGGAACAGGTTTAAAAGGCCTCGTAAAAAAAGGGCTCAGAGCCTCTTAACATCAAATGGCCCTTAGAAGGCAGTGCTTGATGAGTTAAGTGTAAAGGAATCAGCAACATAAGGGTTGAATTTCCTTGCAGATACACATAGGTTATAAATTAAGGAGGAAGAATCATGTCAAAACATGTGCTGGCTCAGAGCCAGAACTGAAAACATTTGGAAATTGATTTTGAGACGGTGGAGGTACCCATGTCCTAGCTCAGGACATCCTTCCTGGTTTCTAAGATTTATTTATTTTTACAGAAATGGCAGAGGAGTTGCAGACAGAAGGGGTTGGTTCTCATATAAGTCACCACGGTTTTTTTGTTTTTTTTTTTCTTTCTGAAAGATAGTCCTGGATAGGGAAGCTAAGCATTCTTGATTTGTGTTGGTTTTAATTGAGGTTTCAAAGAAAGGGCCATAGCTTTTATAGCTCTCAGTATGTTTCTTATTTAGATTAAGACTCCAGGAAGTATAAAGCTCATTAAACTCAGGGCTCTATCCGAGAACGACTCCATGGCCTTTCCTTCACCTGTTGTCAGGAGATTTATTCATTGACAGCCTTTCCATTTGATCATGGGTAGAGGAGAGTCTCTCACTGGGCACATGAACGGAGAAGCAGTAGAAACCACAAGACTGAGTGGATGAATGAACATTAAGATAGAGATGTGGAAATTTCTGCCTAAGACAATATTCCTGGGAAATGTGCAGTGGTCTAGGACTGCAAAGACATGAACACATTTTTTTTTCTTTTAAAAAGATTTTTATTTAAAGAAAACTTTCAAATCTCATTGGCGTTAAAAATGGACATGCTACAAAAATGCACCTTTTCCTTTAAGCACATACATGTCTAGTATGCTTACCTATTTCTTGAGTTCATTTGAAAAAGGGTGGTGATGGGACTTCCCTGGTGGTCCAGTGGTTAAGACTTAACCTTCCAACGAAGGGGATGCAGGTTTGATCCCTGGTTGGGAGCTAGAATCCTGCATGTCTTGTGGCTGAAAAACCAAAACATAAAAAAACCCAGAAACAATGTTGAAGTAAAGTTAACGAAGACTTTAATCATGGTCCACATAAAAAAAAAATTTATAAAAATATAAAAAGAGTGGTGAGCTCTGAGCAGATGGAGAACAAAGCCAGGATATCAAGGGGGCCATACCAGAGACATCAGTCTCCCTCACATATTTAAAAAAACAAAATTGGCTGTAGGAATGCTTTGCTAAGTCACTCCACCTACTAATTACGTTGCACCTCCAGCTCAGCTCAGCAGAGACCAGAAAGACTGGTCACCAGGACCTGAAAAACAGCACAGACTTGTCTTCCTAAACCACCTTTGACCAAGATGCCAGCCGGCAAGATGCTCATTAATTCCTAGAACTGCCTTTCAGTTCCTACTCACCGGGATGCTTGGTGAGGATGACATGGGGCACAGGTGTCATCACCATGAGGGCAGCTGAGGTCCTTAATGTGGCAGGCAATTATTTAGCACCAGTCGGATGCTTTTGTCCATGCTTGGTGAAGTAAATATAAGAAGAATAGGGACTTCCCTGGCGGTCCATTTGTTAAGACTACACTTCCTCTGCAGGGGACACAGGTTCTATCTTTGTTGAGGAAACTAAGATCCTGCATGCCAAACAGCACAGCCCCCCCCACCCCTCAGAAGAATGGAAGGAACCACTGACGATGCATACTTCCATCACTAACTCTCTTTGCAGTATTCGTGAGGGCCTTCCCAGGTAGCTCAAATAGTAAACAATCCACCTGCCCATGCAGGAGATGCAGGAAATGTGGGTTTGATTCCTGGGTTGGGAAGATCCCCTGGAGAAGGGCATGGCAACCCTCTCCAGTATTCTTGCCTGGAGAATGCCATGGACAGAGGAGCCTGGTGGGCTACAGTCAGTGGGGTCACAAAGAGTCGGACACGACTGAGTGACTGAGCAGACACATGAGCCAAGCCCCTCTTGGGACCCCTACTCTCTGCTGCTCCTACACTTGCCTCTCCAGATCCACTCTGCTCCCTCTCTGCTCCCTGGGAGGCTGACCCCTGCTCTCCCAAGGAATCTTGACGGCTGGTTTTGTCTTGGTAACTTGCGGCCAATGGGAGGCCCCTGAGGGAGAGCAGAGGATGGGCAGAGGCTGCTGCACCCAGGGTTTGAGGTATTTCCTCCACCCCTGGGGCTCCAGGTGCTCATCCTCCAGGTTCTCCTGGTCTTGACAGTGGAAGGATTCCTTTGTCTACAGCCCCACTCCTGTCTGGCTGTGGTTCCCCTTTCAGGGCTCCATTCTGAAGGCTGGAAGTCCAAGGACAGGGCGCCAGTGGATTCAGTTGCTCATGAGGACACTTTTCCCGGCTGATGGACAGCTGCCTTCTGGCTTCATCCTCACACAGACTTTTCTCCATGTGTGCAGAGATGTCTCTGTTTCCTCTTCTTGTAAATTCACTAATCCCATTGTATTAAAAGCAGAGGCATTACTTTGCCAACAAAGGTCTGTCTACTCAAAACTATGGTTTTTCCAGTAGTCTTGTACAGATGTAAGTCGGACCATAAGGAAGGCTGAGTGCCAAAGAACTGATGCGTTTGAACTGTGGTGTTGGAGAAGACTCTTGAGAGTCCCTTGGACTGCAAGGAGATCAAACCAGTCCATCCTAAAGGAAATCAACCCTGAATATTCACTAGAAGGACTGATGCTGAAGCTAAAGCTCCAGTACTTTGGCCACTTGATTCAAAGAATCAACTCATTGGAAAAGACCCTTATGCTGGGAAAGATTGAGGGCAGGAGGAGAAGGGAATGACAGAGGATGAGATGGTTGGATGACATCACTGATTCAATGGACATGAGTCTGAGCAAAGTCCAGGAGATGTGAAGGACAGGTAGGCCTGGCATGCTGCAGCCCATGGGGTCGAAGAGTCGGACATGACTGAGTAACTGAACGACAACAAATCTTGGGGGCTCCACTGCCATGACCTCATCTCAACAGAATCGCCTCCCAAAGGCCCCACCTCAAAATACCATCACATTGGAGAGGACACGAACATTCTGCTCATAACAGCGTCTGCACGTCATCCATCTCCCATGGAAGCCTGGCTAATACACCTTCTCCTTGACATGTAAGAATTTAACTCATTTCCACATTCATTGAAAAATCTGTCAGGCTGTCCAATGGTTAAGGCTTCACCTTCCAATGCAGGGGGTGTGGGTTCCATTCCTGGTCGGGGAACTAGGATCCCTCATGCTTCGAGGTCAAAAAACCGAAACATAAAACAAAAAGAATATTATATTATAACAAATTCCATAAAGACATAAAAAATGATCCACATAAAAATCTTAAAAAAGAGAATCTATTTAAAGCTAGGTATGGGAGAACAAAAGCTTACAACTGAATGTGTATTAGGGCTTATAGAATGTTTGTTAAATATGACCACCTCTTGTTCTCACAGAAATACTATGTTATTCCCATTTTATCGGGGGGTGGGTGGGAAATGAGGATTCAAGAAAAGAAAGAAAGGTCACATATCAAGGGGGAAAAGTGGATGGGAGGAATTGAGAGATTGGGATTGACATATATGCACTATTGATACTAAATATAAAATAGATAACCAATGAGACCCTACCATATAGCACAGGGAACTTTACTCAGTGCTCCGTGGTGACCTAAATGGGAAGGAAATCCAAAAAAGAGGGGAGGTATGTAAACATATAGCTTTTTCATTTGGCTGTATAGCAGAAACAAAACATTATAAAGCAACTGTGCTCCAATAAAAATTGAAAGAAGAAAAGTCACATGTAACAGAGCAGTGACTGGTCCCCTAATAGTTCTTAGTGTGGGATGTTTTATTGAGACAGTAATATACATTAGAAAATGGTGAGCGGCGAGAACTGGGGAGCCCTTCTGAGAAGTCAAGAGACAACAAGCGTTTGGTTCAGGCAGTAGATGGATTTGCAGTGTTGTCTCCTAGATATAGCGCCGGCAGCCAGCTGCACCGGGTTGTTCACTGTTTGCAATCTGATTATTTAAGACTTTTGCCCTGGAGATGGTGCTCCTGCTGGAGGGGCCTGTGTCTTCTGTGAGGTTTCACCTGTCAGAGGTGTCTGCAGCCATCCACACCTGCCCCAGGTATGTGACAGCAGAAGCCACGCTTTCCTCAGCGCTGTGGCTCAGCGGGACACCTGGTCACCTGAGAGCCCTTCTCTGTGTCACAGCTGTTGGTTGAGTTGATTGATTGATTTCCTGGAATTCCTGGGTGACCTGATTTGGCCCACCACACACTTGCCTCCCTCCTGGCCTCACTTTTAGGTGACTCTTTCTTTATGTAATTATTGAGGTGAAATTTATGTAACATAAAACAAAGCATTTGAAATGTACACATCAGTAGCATTTACAGCATTCACTGCATTGTAAAACCAGCACCTCTTTCAAGTTCCAAAGAATTTCCATCACTCCCTCCATAGAAAATCCTTTCTATTAAGTCATCACTCTCATTTCTCCCCATTCCCCCACCATCTCCTGGTAACCACCCATCTATCGCCTGTCTCTATGGCTTAATTAATCTCTGATATTTCATATAAATGGAATCATATAACAAGTGGCTTTTTGGGTCTGGCTTCTTTCACTTAACATTGTGTTTCCAAGGTTCATCTATGTTGTCATGGTGATCAGAATTGCTTTCTTTTTCAAGGCTGAATAACATTCCAAGAATGGATGGACCACTTTTGTGCATCCATTAACCAGCTGATGGACATTTGGGTGGTCACCATTGTGGGGTTTAGGCTTGCCAAGTGGTGCTGGTGGTAAAGAAACTGTCTGCCAATGCAAGAGACATAAGAGACACAACTTTGATCCCTGGATTTGGAAGATCCCCTGGAGGAGGGCATGGCAACCAACTCCAGTATTTTTGCCTAGAGAATTCCATGGACAGAGGAGCCTCGTGGGTTACGGTCCACAGGGTCGCAAAGAGTCAGACATGACTGAAGCAACTGAGCATGCACTCACACATTATAGGGTTGTTGTGAATAGAGCTATTTTTTGTGTGGATGTGTGTTTTCATGTCCTGATCAGTTGATATTTTAATCCAGTTGCCTGGTAGGTTTGCTTCATGTAGAGTATAGATGGTTCCATGGAGAAAGTTTGCAAAGGGAAACACTTCTCTTCCTTTGGGACCAATTGGCCATAATAGAAAATACTCTCCCATCTTGGTTGGGCCCCTTCTGCTCCCATGGGATCGTTCTAAACCCCTCTGAATGGCCTCTAATTGGCAACCCTGTAGCCTGGAGTGTCCTCCTCCCCAGACCCTGAACTCCACTCACCGCTCACTCTCATCAGGACCAATCACGATCTTCCCTGAGAAGCTTGAGAGCATCTGGCTGCACATGGTTCCCAACATGTGATGACTTCCCAACATGTTCATCATTCTCCCCTCACTCCCGCCTTAAACCCAAGTCTGTGCCCTTGCCTAAGGCATATCCCACATGTAGTCTCTCTGTCCCAGCCTTTCCTGTGTTTCTCATGTTCATGTCCTTCATCCCCTCCAGATGTAATGAATAAAACCCCCGAAGGGTTTTGAATGGTGTCCTTCAAAAAACATGTCCAAGTCCTGAACCCTGGTTTTGGAAATGTAACCTTATTTAGAAGTAGGGTCTTCTCAGATGCAATCAAGTTAAGGATCTTGGGGTGTAATTGTTCTGGATTTAGGGTGGTGCTCAATCTAATGACAAGTGTCTTGATAAGAAAAGGAGGTGACCTCCCTGGCGATCCAATGGTTAAGACTCCATGCTTTCACTCCCAGGGACCTGGGTTCGATCCCTGGTTGGGGAACTAGGATCTCACTAGCCTTGAGATGAGGCTCCCTCCCTCCCCCCGGAAAAAAAAAAAAGAACAAGAGAAAAGAGTTGGAGATTCGAGACAGAGAAACATACATAGGGAGAGAGGGCCAGGTGAAGATAGAGGCTGAGGCTGGAGTGACATGGACATCAGCCAACAAAAGGCTGGCATCACCAGGAGTTGGAAAATGTAGGAAGGAGGTCCGTGGAGGGAGCAGAGCCCTGCCCAGAAGTTGATCTCAAACTTCTGGCTCCCTGGACAGTGAAAGAACAAATTTCTGTTATTCTAAGCCATCAACTGTGCTGATATGTTACGGTAGCCCCAGGAAATGAAAAAAAGAAAGTGTGTTTATAGAGTGGTTGTTGTGAACACAGATGTTTGAGAAGGCCGAGTTGAATCCAAATCCCACCTCCTGCCACCCAAAAGCAGTGTGACCTTGGGCAAATTATCTGATATTTGTGAGGCTCACTGGAAAATGAGGACCAGAGACCCTGCTTCTAGGGGCTGTGGGGACCACAGTTCATGGACCTGTTCAGAACATCACCTGTGACTCTGGGCTGGGGAGTCCAGCTGCTGTGGTCCACCCTTGACATCCTAATCTGTGAATGAAACATTCTTATCCAAAACCAAATCCTTGTCACCATCTTTTTTTTTTTTAATTTGAAGTATAGTTGATTTATAATGCTATGTTAATTTCTGCTTTACAACAAAGTGATTCAGTTTTACATATAGATACATTCTTTGAAAAAAAATTCTCCATTGTGATTTATCACAGGATATTAAATATAGTTCTCTGTGTTATAACAGTAGGACCTTGTTGTTTATCCATTCTATATACAATAGTTTGCATGTGCTAATTCCAACCTCCCAGGCCATCCCTTTCCTAACCCCCTCGCCCTTGGAAACATAGGTCTGTTCTTTACATCCAAGAGTCTGTCTCTGTTTTGTAGGTAAGTTCATTTGTGTCATATTTTATATTGCATATATAAGCAACATCATATGATATTTGTCTCTCTTTCTGACTTACTTCAGTTAGTATGATAATCTCTAGGTCCATCCATCCTGTCTCATCCTCTTGTCATCCCCTTTTCCTCCTGCCTTCAATCTTTCCCAACATCGGGGTCTTTTCCAGAGGATGAGGTACTTGGATGGCATTACAGACTTAATGGACATGAGTTTGAGCAAACTTTGGGAGTTGGTGATGGATAGGGAAGCCTGGCGTGCTACAGTCCAAGGCTACAGTCCATGGGGTTGCAAAGGGTCAGACATGACTGAACAACTTTCAGTTTTTTCTTTTCCAGCTTAAAAATATGCAGGCATAGTCCAGGGCTAATTTTAGCTGAGGTTCAGAGAAGCACCCAGGGATGGCCATACAGCCTCCCCATCCTTCGGGTGGTGCCCAATGCACCTGGGACGATCCCTGGGGACATCTGTCCTGTCCCCACCCCTCCGCCAGCCCTCCCAGTAGCAAGTCGCTCTGGAGCCATGGGGCTTTTGCTGTGTCAGCCAGCTGTAGCCACTTCAGAGACACAGCAGAAGCAGGATGGGGTCAGGAGGTGTTAGGTAAAGAGGACAAGCTCCCAGGTCAGCCATCCTAAACTCTCTCTCTCTGCCCTCCCTCTACTTCAGGTCCTCTGGTAGCTAAGAGTGGAGCCTTGTCACCTGACATCAAACAAAACAGTCAACACGGTCTTGTGGCTTCAGGATTTAGGCTCTGAAATGGAGGGCATGTACCCCGCGATGTGCTACCAAAGCAGGCAGACAAATATATGTCGCTGATTAATCATGTGTCTGCATTTTCTTTAGACATTGCACAGGGGCTCTGTCTGCCTGGTCCCAACTTGGTTGTCTGCAATCTGCAGGGTGGGCTAGGGGGGTAATGAACCTGCCAAGGGTCCACTGATGAGCGTGGTCCACCCCGTCCCTCCCTTTTTTTCTGGGCACAGGGTCCACACCTGATGATTGATAACATGCATGATTGATGATTGATATGATTGATAACATAACATGATTGATAGGTACGCGTTGATAACACAGAGGGTCAGTCGCTCCAGAATCAAGAAGGCAGAGCCACTGTGCCAGTGACATCATCCTCCAATGGACCGCATCCTGGGTTCCAGGAGAGAAGAAGCAGACAGAGCTGCGCCCTCACCGCTCCCCACCCCTCCACCCTTTGTGCTGACTCAGGCGTTTGGGGACAAGCAGAGAGAAACAACTGCCCCCGGGGTCTGGAATGAAACACCAACTTCAAAATGCTCAACAGCTGTTTGCAGGCACTCGGCTGCCCAGCACCAAACTCTCTCCTCACTCATCTCGGATCATCCTGGCCCTGCCTGGCCCACCAGCCACAGAGCAAAGAGTGGAACATCTGACCCTCCTGTGTCCAGGAAACTAAAGACAGTGACCTTCGGTCATTGGTCATGGATTTTTAAGGCTCCTTTTACATGTGCCCATCAGTATATGAATTTCAGTGTTTTCGCATCTCCTCAAGGTTTTCCTCTGAACCCCCTTCCTCCTCAGGTGTATCAGACAGTTTTCTTGGTAGCAAGTAACAAATGAACTCTGCAGCCGTCTTCAACAAGGGGGAAGTTTGGAGGGGGGGATCAGTAGGGCATGGTGACCAGAATTGGGGAACAGGAATCCTATGGTAGGGACTTCCCAGGTGGCTCAGACCGTAAGGAATCCGCTCGCAATTCAGAAGACGCGGATTCGTTCTCTGGGTGGGGAAGATCCCCAGGAGAAGGAAATGGCAACCCACTCCAGTATTTTTGCCTGGAGAATCCCATGGACAGAGGAGCCTGGCAGGCTACCGTCCGTGGGGTCACGAAAGAGTCAGACGACTGAGTGACTAAACAAAACCCTGCGGCAGATAGAGCCTTGGCTCCATGCTCTGAGTGGCCACAGTTAACACCAAGACTCCAGCTGTCCTCAGTTCTTTGCATCACTTGCCTAAAAATCCCAGTGGAGACCATTCTGCTGGCCAAGCCTACCCAGATGCCACCTCCAGGCTGAGCTGGGTCAGAAAGGAAAGGAAGCTCTGGGCTTCTGTAGTGGGAGGTAGGTCTCCCAGACAAGCTCTCCAGAAGGCTGATCGATGCTTTCTTAGGAAGAGGGGGCTGAATGATGGTCACCCCTCCCCAGGAGAGGACAAGCCTCAGCAATGTGACACTGCCCGTCCTCAGAAACACCCAGGAGGGTAGTTAGGTAGGCACAGACTGGCCCTAACAGGTCAGGGTGGTGTTTTTGCCTCTTTGGGATGCCAGGCTCCATCCAAGAAGCCCTGATGGTTCAGGCATCTACGAATGTCTCCTCTTCCACTCCACACCTCCTCTGTTTGCCCTGCATTCAGGGGTCTCCGCAGAGAGCAACCCAGGTTGAAGCAGCTGGAATAGGCTGGAGCTTGGGAAAGGAGCTGGCTTTGTGGTCCAAATCTGATAGGAGACGGAACATTGACACAGGCTGGCCTTACATCGTAGGAACAGGCAAGCCTGTCCCCTAGGAAAAAGATGGGGGGCCTCTCCCTGCTCCTGCTCGGACTGCAACCGAGCAAAAGACCCAGCTGGGGACTTTGACCTTGATGCAGCCTTTCCAAGTGCAGGAAGCCAGGCACCAGAGACCAGATCGGACGTCAGGCAGGCAAACAATGCTCTGTCTTCAGTACCCACTTCTATCCCTGGATGTGAACGTCACCGCCAAGATTTCCTTTCTGACGGGTGCCGTGATACCTAATAGCCGACTAATAACGTGCCTGAGACGCCGGAAAAGTAAGGCCGCCAAAAATGTGACTTTAAGAGTCTGATATTTCAAAGGGAGCATTAAGGGCAAGTCCGAATGGGAAATACTGGACATTTGCTCAACCTTCTCTCACGCTTTTATTTTGAACTGTTTCCAGGGGCAGGAGGTGACTGTAATGTTTTCCAGTGGTAGGCATCTCTGAAAAATCTATCCAGCCTGGCTCACCCAGAGAAAGGCCAGGGAGACCTTACAGTGTGACACTCGAAGCTGATGGCAAACTTTTTCTATTCTCCTCTTGTTGGGGCAAAATTTTAAAATTACTTTGTTGTTTTAAACTTTTTATTTTGTATTGGGGTTTAGCTGATTAACAATGTTGTGAAAGTTTCAGGTGAGCAAAGACGGGACTCAGCTATCCATATACACGTATCCGTTCTCCCCTAAACTGCCTCCCATCCAGGCTGCCACATAACATTGAGCAGAATTCTCTGTGCTATACAGGAAGTCCTTGTTGGTTATCCATTTTAAATAAAGTAGTGTGTACATGTTGATCCCAAACTGCATAACTATGCCCTTTCCCTCCATCCCTTCCCCAGGCAACCATAAATCCATTCTATAATCTGTGCATCTCTTTGTTGTGGTGGTGGTTTTGCCTTGCATTGCTGAAAATTTATTTGGATGTTTCTTTTTCTTACAGTGGAGACCATCTACTGATTTTGAACCCTGGTTCTCAAAGTGTGGTCCCCAGACCAGCAGCATCATCATCTCCTAGGAACTGGATAGAAATACATAACAAACCTCACCTCAGACCCACCAAATCAAAGTCCTAAGCATCACCGATTTAAAGCAGAATAAAGCTAGAAATCAGATAACCATATCTCAAAGGGATAATGTTCCTCCAGTGCTCACAGGCTGCCCACTTCTCCGCAGGAGCCTCCAGACAACCCCGGCAGGGGGGCTAGGAAAAGAGGAATCCCATAATAATTGCATGGAAATTGCATATAAAAATGTGTTACAGTTTTAAACGAATTTGAATAGTAGAGCTTTACTTTATTCTTCCTTAAGACCTGTAAATCTGTTGAGACTGTTTTTATTGTATTTATGTTTAATAACTTTATTTATTTAATTTTTGGCTTCATGACATGTAGGATCTTAGTTCTCCAATCAGAGATTGAACCTGAGCCCCTGCAGTGGAAGCAGAGAGTCTTAACCACTGGACCAACAGAGAATTCCCTATTGAGGCCCTTTTTATATGAGTCTCAGAAAGATGATTTCTTTTTCTTCCTGGTTTTGCACGTTATCCATGGAAAACAAAATAACAACAGTGAATACACAAAGGGTATGTCTGTGTTGTGTATTTATTTATTTTTTTTGAGCGAACATTTTTAACATGTTTATTAACCACTTTTACTGCTTGTTTTTAATTTTTTTGACCATTTTAAAAAATTTATTTTAATTGGAGGCTAATTACTTTACAATATTGTAGTGGTTTTTGCAATACATTGACATGAATCAGCCATGGGTGTACATGTGTTCCCCATCCTGAACCCCCCCCCCACCTCCCTTCCCATCCCATCCCTCAGGGTCATCCCAGTGCACCAGCCCTGAGCACCCTGTCTCATGCATCGAACATGGACTGGCAATCTGTTTCACATGTGATAATATATATGTTTCAATGTTATTCTCTCAGATCATCCTACCCTCGCCTTATTCTCTCAGATCATCCTACCCTCGCCTTCTCCCACAGAGTCCAAAACACTATTCTATACATCTGTGTCTCTTTTGCTGTCTCATATATAGGGTCATTGTTACCATTTTTCTATATTCCATATATATGCATTAGTATACTGTATTGGTGTTTTTCTTTCTGACTTACTTCACTCTGTATAATAGGCTCCAGTTTCATCCACCTCATTAGAACTGATTCAAATGTATTCTTTTTAATGGCTGAGTAATATTCCATTGTGTATATGTACTACAGCTTTCTTATCCATTCATCTGCCGATGGACATCTGGGTTGCTTCCATTTCCTACTTCCTTAAAAAACTGGAAATAGAACTGCCATATGACCCAACAATCCCACTGCTGGGCATACACACTGAGGAAACCAGAATTGAAAGAGACACGTGTACCCCAATGTTCATCGCAGCACTGTTTATAATAGCCAGGACATGTTGTGTATTTCTTGAGTATGATGAGAAAATGTTTTTGTTTCTTGTAGTTGTTTGTTTCTTTTACTTCAATTCCTTTCACCTTTTTACTTTATTTTTGCATTTATTTCCCATTTTATTGTATACTATATTCCTAGGAGATGTGTGTGTATAAAAATCATGTTGACATATTATTTTTACCTTTATTAGATTCTTGACTTAAATTCATCTCTTTTTTTGCACTTTTCCTTTTTTCTCTTAAGCATTCTTTCTTTTTTAAAAAAAATATTGAACTAATTGAGGATGGTAAAACTTCCCACAAGAGCAGCTTTGGACATGTCCAATACTTTTGAATATTTCATGCCTTTGTCATCATTCTTCTTTTGTCTCTAATTGAAACACCATTTTCTATATTCCTCAAGAAAATTTTAGAAGGTACATTTTTATTGTTGGAAGACTGAGTTTCATATTTAAACCTTTATAATTGCTCTTGCATTGTGGCCATAAAGCACTGCCAGTGTCAACACTTTTTAAATGTATTAAGATTTCTTTGTTCCCAGTAGTAGTTTTTGTCATTAGTCTAGAACTAGATGAGTAAAGGATCTATACTCTGGAGGATGTAGAGTTATGGTCATGAGTTGTGGTCAGTCTTAGCTTTAAGTGCTAGGTGTTTCCTCTTTTCTTCTGTCTTCTAACATTTGATTGGGAAGTTTGGGAAAGTCACAGGGGGCTAGTGCCTGGTGCTATTTTGAACAAGAAGGAGAGCAGAAGGAAGTCGAAGGGCCTGACTACTGGGATGAGTTTGTGCATCTAGTTCAGTTCAGTTCCTGCGTTGTGTATCTAAGCAACATCTTAATCAAAAAGTTGGCAAAGAGCAAAATACTGTTAATAGTCACATATTAGTCTCATCAGCGTAGCTACTGTCACTTAAACACCTGCAGCCATGCCATGTTGTCAACTGGGGGTACTGACTTTATGTACCAGTTGAGCATGAACTGTCTTCATTCAAGGGAATATTCTCTAGGGACTCTGTGGGCAGAGAGACCACCAACTGCTCTAAAGGGGAAAGTCAAATCAGGGTGCCAGTACTGCTGGGTTCTTAGTGAGAGCCACCTTCTCACTGTATTCTCACTTGGCACAGAAAGAGCAAGCCAGCTCTTATATGGCACTAACCCCAGTTGTGGGGGCTCCACCCTCATGACCTGATCACCTCCTGAAGCCCCTTCTCCTAATACAATCTCACCGGGGATTAGACTTCAGAACTTGAGTTGAAGGAGGACAAAAGCATTCAGTCCACTGTACTTAGCAACATTCCTCTTCAGATGGCTTTCTTGATTAAGAAAGGTGGCTTCTGGAGAAACTAGACTCTTTTAGAAGCTTTTCCCATTTGATCTAGGTTGGTTGGGCTCTTTCAACTTCCTTATTTGGTCTCTAAGATCTTTGGCCTGCCATGCCTAAAATCTCCATTTTCGTGTGGTCACCTCCTTGTGAACCAACAAAGTATCTCCAGGGCAAAGTGAAAACAAAACAAGACAATAACCCAATCCCTGCACAATCACATCTGAAAGTCCCTAGCGTGGTCTCGGTTGGCTCACATTTTGATTTATCATGTGGACTAACCAGTATTTCATTTCCAGTAGCTATCTCGGAGTGTCTGAATGAACATGCAGCTGCACACAATGAAAGCAGCTCCTTAGAGCTATTTTTGTCACAATGAGTCTGCGGGAGGCAGCAGTGCCTTCATCCTGACCCACTTCCCTCAGTCCCCTCCCAGGTGCAGGCACAGCCAGAAGAGATCATTGGAAAGGATTTTCTATCAGCAACTTGCTGGCTGCCTCTCCTTCTCTGACTGCTTGGGATGGAGGGCCTGCCTGGCTTCTGTTGACTTTCAGGTTCTTAGACAGCCTTCCTAAAAGTAAAGAACAGGATGTATGGACAGTGGGTACTTTATAGTCGTGTTAACCCTTCTGGCTCCAGTAAAATGTGTATCTCCATTTATGTCTGAATCTAGTTTCCCTGCCTCACATCTATGTCCTCAGCTCATCACCTTCACTGAAAGGTTTGTTATCCCGTAGGAAGATGCAAAATAATTAAGGTTCTGAGAAAGAAGGAAGAGAAGAGAAAAGCACAAAAAGAAAGAAATAGTGGTCAAGAAATAGAGTGGCACTGTTTTCTAAAAACAGAGGCAACCTCAGAGGATTTAGAGCATGAAAGTTATGCATGCAACACAAAAGCTAACAATCTCTTAGAAAATCTGTTGTTTAGGAAGTTAGATGGGGCTCCCCAATGGCTCATCATCCGTCTGCAGTGCAGGAGATACAGGGATGTGGGTTCAGTCTCTGGGTCAGAAAGATGCTCTGGAGGAGGAAATGACAAGCCACTACAGTATTCTTTCCTGGAGAATCCCATTGACAGAGGAGCCTGGCAGGCTACAGTCCACGGGCCCCCAAAGAGTCGGACAAGACTGAGCAATTAACCATGTAACATAGCACATAGGAAGCCAGATAAAGTACAAAGCCTCAGAAAACCAAATGACCCTCAAGATGTTATACAGCCCATGCTACTGTCTTTGAACAAAACCTTGTGCATCTTCAACATACAACTGCTTTCAGGTAATACTTCACAGGTAGGAGTCCATAACTTATCTCAGTCAGGTGCTCATTTCTTGAGGTCATTTGTTGATAAGCTCTTCCAAATGTATATTTCCTCTGTTCTGACTATAGTTTGTGATGATAACAAAGAACCACTCCTAACCCGTTATTTCACTAGCTTTAAGGTGGTCAATTAGGTCTCCAGACTCACCCTGTTAAATATTTCTCAACTCTTCCAATCAACAAGCTACTTTAGCAAAAAATGCCTCCCCACCTCATGCTACCATAAAAAATGATGATCATTAATCAGAAGACTAATGTTCTTGATAAATGAGTACTTTAGTAAATATTATAAATTATTATGATATTTGATATGACATTTATTAGAAATTATAAATAAAGTTATTTCATGCCATCACTGGAGTGTAGAAATTATTGTCAACATTATCTTTTCAAAGGAGCTAACACAGTAAGACAATTAATAGGGCTGATTCACAGTCTGCCTGAAGGACTGTCACACTGCTGTGTTACCCACATCTTCAGTTACCACATCGGAAATTTTAATTCAGGACCACAGTCCACTTAGCAGTAATTCTTAAGACATTTTTCTGCAAAAGTATTTGCATGGGGCACAAAGATATAAGGACAAAGATGTTAATTGCATTAATTTTTTTGTAATGGCAAAAAAGAAAACATGTTCACAAGTGGCTAACAAGTGTATTTCATATTATGGATGAGCATAGAACCATTAAAAAGAACGGCCAAGGTCTACACATAACCTCACAGAAAAGTTGCCAAGACATATATTAAGTGGAAAAAAAGCATGGAGCTGACCAGTAAGTAAAGCATGGTTGTAATTATACAAGAAAAGAAATGTATGTTCTTTTACTTGCGTGAATATTGAGTTGAAGAAATGGAAGCACACAGAGAAATCTTAATAACAGTTACTTTATGGCACAAGGAGTGACAGTAAATCTATATGGGAGTGAAAGGTATAAAGAGAGGCTTTGTGTCTAATTCTCTGTATTTTCTTTTATTTTTTATATATCATTTTAATGATACAAAAACAATTTTTAAATAGTGGGAAAACCAATAGTCTTTAACAACAACAACAACAAAACCTTCAGCAATAATTGAGGAAACTGAATACAGTCTGGGCATTATATTATATGAATGAATTATTGGTCATTTTGTTGAGTATGACAATGGTATTGTGGTATATTTCAAAGGAAATTCTTGTCTGTTAGACATACATAAATGTGTGCATATAAAACTCTAATATTTTGGCCACCTGATGCAAAGAACTGATTCACTGGAAAAGACATTGATGCTGGGAAAGATTGAAGGCAGGAGGAGGGGATGACAGAGGATGAGATGGTTGTATGGCATCACCCACTCAATGTACGTGAATTTGAGCAAGCTCCAGGAGTTGGTGATGGACAGCAAGGCTAGTGTGCTGCAGACCATGAGGTCGCAAAGAGTCGGACATGACTGTGTAACTGAACTGAACTGAACTGTGCATATAAAATGATATATGTGGCTTTAAAAACTCGCTATACATGTATATATACTATACATATATACACACATGTATATAATGTATGAAATTTATATATCTCATATAAAATTTATAATTATTAAATAAATGTTTTTAAGATGACCAAATAAATAAACAACAACAAAAAAAGCTATATCATCTTATCACGAGAGGGGGAAGAATTTGAAGGGCCTACAGGAGTCAGGCAGATGATAAAAATGTGAAGCTCTCAGGTGTGGGAGGGTGCCTGCTCCATTTCCAGGGCCATTTCCACCTCAGAACCAGCCTTTTGGGGTTCATCTGAGAATGCTGGCCATGCATGGTCAAATCTTCTGAGTTCCCCAAAGAGACTAGACATCCAGATACCAAGCTCTGACTCGAGAAAGGCCAGGAAGGGGCCTGGGCTGCCAAAGCAAAGAAGACAGTCACTCTGGGGACTGGCCCTGCCCCTGAAGACCTCAGACTGAGTGCCCCTTTCAGTTATGTGCCAGGTTCCTGCTTAACCCCCAGTCAGACCCTGTCCAGATAGGTATTTACTTCCTAATATGTAAACACTGGGTTTCCCAGGTGGCCCAAGTGGTGAAGCATCCACCTGCCAATGCAAGAGACATGGGTTTGATCCCTGGGTGAGGAAGATCCCCTGGAGGAGAGGATGGAAACCCACTGCAGTAGTCTTGCCAGGATAATCCCATGGACAGGGGAGCCTGGTGGGCTACAGTCCATGGGCTTGCAAATAGTTGGACGTGACTGAGCATGTATGCGTGCGTGTAAATACGAGTACAATTCTGTGTGTGGTAAGTGTGAATGTATGTTTGTGTGTGAATGTGTGTGTGTGTGTATATGTGTTTGTATATGTATGTATATATGTGTTTGTATATGTGTGTGTATATATGTCTGTATATGTGTGTGTATATATATGCATGTGTATTTTTGTGTTTGTATATATGTGTGTGTATGTGTTTGTATATGTGCATATATATAAGTATGTATATGTATATATGTGTTTTTATATGTGTGTGAGTGTGAATGTGTGTGGGCAAGTGAAGGAGACTATATCTGGGGGCAATAGGAGATCAGAATGATCTCTCAGCTAAGAGCCCCTGTGAAGGGGCCCTTCCCCACACACAGGGAATGAGACCCTAACACCAAGCCGCCAGGTATGCAGACTCACACAGGTGGTTAAAACGCTGTCCAGAGACCCTATAAGGAGAGGCCAGAGGAAAGGGTCACTTCAGACCACTTCCAGGTTGATCTGCACTCCTGTCTCTCTAAATGTGTCCTTCGTCTGTAAATATTCTGTTCAACAGACGTGATTCTTACTCCCACAGAAACAACTACCTCATCCAAGTTACTCACGTTTGAACCCTCTTGTTGGGTACAAATGCCTTTAAAATTGTTTTTTTTTAATATAAACAGGGGAGGCGGTCCCAACACTTGAAACACATTCTGTTACCTTTTGTACAATCTCACACCTGAACCACTGATGCCTTGTCAGGATAAACCTCAGAGGAGAAAGGCACCTTCAGTTTGGAAAGCACTGTGGCATTTGAGTGAGCCCCCTGGGAAATTACAACACAGGCTGAGCACAGGCAAGCGGGCCTCTGGGCCCTCTGGGGATGGAGGTGCTCTGAGATCATGATACAAGAATATCACATCCGATTCTGCCCAAGGGGCTGATGTGACATCGTTCAAACCCAGTTTCCCGAGTGTGTGTGGCAGGCCCCATTCCAGGCTCGAAAAATGCTGCTCTGAACAAGAGAGAAAACGTCCTTTTTATCCTGGGGATTCCAATCTAATAGGACTGCAGAAAACACACAAGGAAATTGCAATCCACAAGCAGATAAGCTAGATCGGTTCAGGAAGTGAGAAAGTACTCAAGGAAGCTGAAATAGGATCATGTAAGGGGAGGAGATGAAAGGCTAGACTTGACATAGAGCCAGAGATCTGGGTTAGGGGGGTGGTAAACAGCCCTCCGGTGCTCAGCTCTTCCTAGTAACTCCAGGCTGAGCCCCTGCTCACCCAGGTCGCTGCCACCTGTGCAACTGACAGGAAGAAGTTCTCTAGTGCACTGGGCCCGGGATCCATAAAAATCCCCTTCGCACTCACTCCTTCCTCCCTTTTCTCGGTGACTATTTCCAAACTCATTCTTTCTCCTCCTTAATTTGCTCAACTCCCCTGCTTCTGTGTTTTTCTTTTTTTTTTTCAACGTCTTCTGTAGGTTTTATTTATTTATTTCATTTTCTGGCTGCAGTGGGTCTTTGTTGCTGCACGCAGGCTTTCTCTAGTTGCAGAGATTGAGGGCTACTCTCTGGTTGCGGTGTGTGGCTTATCATTGCGGTGACTTCTCCTGCCGGAACACGGGCTCTACGGCACGTGGGCTTCAGTAGCTGCAGCACGTTGGCTCAGTAGTTGCAGCTCTCCAGCTCTAGAATGCTGGCTCAGTAGTTGTGCCCCACGGCATGTAGGATCTGGGGCTGGGGATTGAACCAGTGTCCCCTGCATTGACAGCTAGATTCTCAACCACCGGACCAGCAGGGAACCTCCTCCCTTGTGTTTTACTTTTGCGTGAAAAAGAGTCAGGCTTACACAGTGGCAAGCACAATGCACCTTGGGACGGATGCCCACGTAAGATGCGCAGGTGACTGTGTTCCATTCTGTGACGCTAGAGCCGTAAAAAATCTGCCTTATGAAAAACGAAGGGGCTTTCAGAGGCTCAAGCAGGTGGCTTCCCTTCTTTTTTAACTTCAGGCTTGGAAAATGCTGGGGGAGGGGCACCTTTGGGAAGGTGGGGAAGCCTTTTACCCCAGGATGCCTGAGTAAGAGGTTCCTGCAGAGACACTTGAAAGCCCGATAGGCACGTCGGAATTTATAATATACCCTTGAAGTGTTCATTCATAATCCTGAAGGGATTTTCAAAGCCATGAAGAGGATGGATGACTTTTGACCAGCTCACGTATTGCGAAGGGTGTCTACGAGGCTGTCAGTGAGAAGGTATTAAATAGATTTGGGGGAAAAGGACAGCCCTGGCTGTGAACACTGAAACCTCCCTAGCACTTAATTTGATTCAGATACTTAGTGTTTGCTATCTATGGCACACAGATTTAAAGACGGCGAGAAATACTCCAAGGTGCATGGGACTCAGTTCCTGATCTGAGTCGGAAGGAGCATCCGATAACCTTTCCATCCTTTCTGTATGCGCAGGCGGCCCCTGCTATGTACAGAGCTCTCTGCTGAGCACTGTTTTCCAAAAACTTCCAGTGCAGGGAGTAGAGAGGAAGAAGAGTACTAGTAATAACGCTAATAACTGCTTACAAGGGCTGCCAGGTGCCACGCTCTGGTGGCAGTGGCTTACTTACATCATATGAACAGATCATTACGAAAAAACAAGGTGTGTGAATGGTAGGCATACCTGCAAGGTATTGTGGGAACATCAAAGAGGAATTCCAGCTGGGGACGGGGGTGGGATAGGCTGGGTTTAGGAAAGGCTGCTAGGAGGCGCTGAAGCTTGAGTGAAAGGCAGAGGATGGAAAGGAATATTTAATGCTAACAGGAAATCCATTCCACAAAGAGTTATTCAAAAGGTCATTGTTTAGTTGCTAAGTCGTGTCTGACTCTGTGACCCCATAGACTGTAACCCGCCAGGCTCCTCTGTCTATGGAATTTTCCAGGCAAGAATACTGGAGTGGGTTGTTATTTCCTTCTCCAGGGAATCTATCCGACCCAGGGATGGAATCCACGTCTCCTACTTGGCAGGCAGATTCTTTAGCACTGAGCCACCTGAGAAGCGCTTCAAAAGGTTATTGAGCATCTCCTCTGTGACAGGCAGAATTGCAGGCCCTGGGGACAAATTACTGAACAAAACTTGCTATCACGAAGCTTACATTCATGAGCCAGTGGCGGCAATGACCAGACAGTGTGTAAACTACTGAATTTGTTAGTGATGAGTGCTAAATGACAAGGGGGAAAAAAAGAGGAAAAACAGAGCTGGGGTGTTCTCTTTTTAAATAAGGTCGTGAGGAAAGTTGTCACTGAGCAGGTGGGATTGGAGTAAAATCCTAGAGGAGGTGAGGATATGAATCATAGCGATGTCAGGGAGAGGAGTGTTCCCAGTAGCAGACTGGACAGTGCAAACTTCCTGAGGCTGGGACAGCCTGGCGAGTCCAAAAAAGCAGGCAAGCATGGCTGGTGTGGAATGAACGTGGGAAGAGGGATGGAGAGGAAGTTGTAGAAGGGTCGGGGGAACCCACCATACTGAGCCTTAGTGACCACTGACAGTTCTCTGGGTTTGCTTTGTAGGAGGTGGGGTTGTGGAGGTTTTATGAGTAGATGCTGGGTATGACTTGACTGATGTTTTAGCAGCATCTCGTTGGTTGCCATGGGAGCAACAAACTTGAAGAGAGCCATGGTGGAAGAAGAGATCGGTGATGTGGTCAACCAGGCGATAAAAAATGATGGCTTATACCAGGTGCTGGTAATGGAGGTGGTGCAAAGTGGCTGGATGATGACCCTGTGTTGAAGATATTCCTGATGGGATTGGCTGGCCAATAGGACATAGGGTTTGAGAGAACAAGTGATGTGAGGAATGACTCCAGGGTTTTGGTGGGGCAGGCAACAGAGGGCTGGAATTGCTATCTGCTGTGATGGGGGAGACTGAAGGAGTATGGATCTTAGGGTCAGAGCAGGTGCTGAGGAAATGAAGGTTCATTCCATGCAGACCAAGCCACGAGGATAAAGCAAAGCAACCAGGAGTCATGCTGCGGGTGCGTGGACCGCAAGTCCTCAGGAATCACAAGAGGGCATGTGGGGTGGGTGAGATCAGACATGCCCGTTGCAATTCCATCCTTCCCCACTTGGAATTTCTTCTGGGCAGGTCTGGCAGGTGAGAGCCATGCAAGATCTCAGGGATGCTGCTGAAGAATCTTTGTGTCATCACATCTACGGGAGCATCAGTTATAAGACCTATCACTATTTTATGTTCCTTTGAGAAAGAAATTATGCTGACATTGAAATTATGGTCTGATTCAGTGTTATCACTTAGAATGTGCACCTCGGTAAGTTCAAGACTCTCCAGGGCATTGGGGCTGGCTGGTTCTCTGGTGCCACCCCTCTACACCCATCTGCCTACTCATTAGGATCAATGCTTTTGACCTTCCCTTGATTCCTGGACCATTCTTGTTCAGATACAGGCTCTAGCCTGGCATCCCCTGGCAGTGCCTCAGGCACAGTTACTACCCAGGAGAGAATATTACACATCAAAAGAGTATGAAATTTCACACCAGAGCAGAGGAGGAATGGTCTGGAATTGACCATGGATACCCAGAGAGATGTTCATTCCCAGCTGTTCCTGGAACAGGAGTCAGGATAAACAACCTCATCTGAGGACACAGTTCTCTCATCTGTGAATACTAGGGCCTGGTTTAGAAGACTGACCAGTAAGGGTACCTTTATAGCTAAACTTCTACCAGTTTACAAAGAAGAGTGGGCAAGGGAGGCACTGGACAGGTACATTTGATTCCTTGTCTCTCTTTACGAAGAGATTTTTCCAGATTTCCCTGGTGGCTCAGTGCATAAGAATCGGCCTGCCAAATGCAGGCAAGAGACACAGGTTCGAGCCCTGATCTGAGAAGATTCCACATGCCATGGAGCAACTAAGTCCATGCACCGCAACTACTGAAACCTACTTGCCTAGAGCCCGTGATGCACAACAAGAGAAGCCCCCACAATGAGAAGCCTGCGCACAACAAAACATAGCTCCTGCTCACCGCAACTAGAGAAAGCCCTCCCCCAGCAATGAAGACCTAACACAGCCAAAAATAAGTAAATAAAACTTTAAAAACCACTATTTGCCCCACAGCGGCTTTGATCACTCACCTCTTCTGTGGAAGCAGCTCTCAAATCTACAATCTGCAGGTGGTGACTGGGTGTAGGGAATTCTACCTGGAAGAAAGAGCAGCCGGTAAAGCACAAACTGTAATTCAATTTCTATTCTGTTTGCATATGAGTATCTCTACTTCCGAGTATACAGGAGGCTGGCAGAATAATAAAATAATGCCCCCCCCAAAGATGTCCATGTCTTAACCACAGAACCCATGGATATGTTAGGCTATGTGACAGAGGGGAATTATGGTCACAGATGGAAAAAAGGTAGAAAGCAATTGGCCTGAAGATGAGCACCCTGGGTTATCCGAAAGAGACCTGTGATCATTTGGGCCAATCTGACTCCATCTACACCTCCATCCACTTCCCCCATCCTTATATCATTTTGAAACAAATCCTAGACATTTTATTACTTTATTCACCTTATCTAAAAGATAAGGATGCTTTCTTTGACATAATTATGAGACCACTCTTAGTATAAGAGTATGTCCTTGATATCATCAAAATCCACTCTGTATTCAAATCTCCACTTGCCTCTGCTACATCATGAGGAATCAAACCGTACCTCTATGATTTAACTTTTTTTTTAATATTATGCATGTTGGTTTGAATCAGGAGCCAAAATAGCTCCTCACATTGCTACTAGTTGCAACATCTTTAAAGTTTCATCTCATTCCTAGGATCTACCTCCATCTTTTTTTTCCCCTTCTGTATTTATGGCAAAACTGATTTCTCTTGTTCCACAGTGTTTCTTAGTTTGAGATTTACTAATTACATCTTCATGGTAGCCATTTAATAATTTTTTCTGTCTTTTGTGTTTTCCATAAGCAGGAAGTTGGATTGACAGGCTTGATCAATTTTAAGTTTTCGGCAAGAAAACAAACCAGGATGTGTTGTTCTAGCAGGAGGCACATGAAGTTCAGCTGTTCTTCCTTGAGTGATGTCAGGAGACGCTGTGTGTGACACCAGGTCCATTATTTCAATAGAGGTTAGAAAACATTAATAATCTATTCTTTCTTCTTCATCTGTTTGGCAGAATAACTTGACAAAGAGAAGATTCCCTACGACTGCTATTTCGTTATTCATTGCCAATGTTCTTAGAATTGGCTTTTCATGAACAAAAGTCACCTACAAACTTAAGATTTGAGGTATATGAGTTCCACGTTGTTGAAGACTCAGAATTGGCTCCCTAATGAATCCCATTCATAGGTCACTCACGGTCATTGGGTCACTGGTTGAGGGCCTGGAGATAGGAGAGAAGAGAATGACCACTGTTCTTTTGAAGGATCCTCTGCTTCCAGAGTTCTTCTTCCTTGAGGCTCCTCAACTTTTCTGTATTGGATTGTGTTGAAGTGTGTCCTCCATTCCCCCAAATTCTTGTGTTGAAATCCCGTCATCCAATAACCCAGAATACAAGCTTGTTTGGAAATCGGGACCTTGTAGATGTAATTAGTTCAGATGAAGTCACATGGGTGAGCCCTAATCCAATACATCTGTCCTCCTTATGAAGAGGAGACATTTGGACACAGACACACACATGAGGAAGGACACATGACAGGAAGGCAGAGACTGGAGTGATGCAACTGCGGTCCAAGAAATGCCAAAGATTGCCAGCAAACCACCAGAAGCTGTGACAGAGGCAAGGGACAGATTCTCCCCCAGGGACCAGACCCTTAGCACAGTTAGTTCATGGCAGTGTTTATGAACAAGATAAGCGATACATACATCTTTCTGCCCACTTCTCACACACCCTTGTTGCATCTCCTGCTTATATAGCATTTTGCATCTACGTGTCATTCATTCAACACTATTAATCCAACAAATATTTATTTATGGAGATCATACGTAAGGTGCTGCCAATGAATGATGAAATCAAGCATGTCCTCTACCTCCACGTTTTTCACAGTCTGCTTGGGAAAATAGATGCACAAATAAATATGACATGGTCACTCATGACTCATACCTTTTCATGTGCTCATCAAGAAAGGGCAATGCACCCAGTCTGGAATGGAGGGTTTGGAGCTTTGAATGGGAGAGGGTTAAGAAGATGGAGCGGGCAAGATTCCAGGGTCTCCAGCCCAGGGGCTTGGGGAGACAGAGATACCAACCCCCAAGATGAAAATACAAGAGGAAGAGTGGCTCAGATTCAGACTTGTTGATCTGTAGTGCCTGCAGGATATCCAGGTGGAGAGCTGTGGCAGACACCTCCATAAATGAATCCTTAGCTCCAGGGAAGGAGCTGGGTGGAGCTTTGGAATGAGGCCCTGTGAGCCAAGGATGGAACCCTGGGGACAAAAACCTCTTAAGAGCATTCCTTTAACTTAAGAATATATTAAGGTCGGGGGTGGGGGGGATGTTGTTCAGATGATTCAAAGACTTCCCTGTGGTTTCATGTATCAACTTGTAATCCGTTAAGGGAGAGATATTAAGTAAAACCCCAGTAGTCTCAACAGAGCTCCTGAAATTGGAAGAGGAGCCTGCAGTGATTACTTCTCCTGCATGAGTTGCCTGGTTTTGCTTTTTGTTTCTTCCGTATTCCTTTCCAATGCTGGGATGGGAGTAAATTTGGTAGCAACCGTGGGCACACCACCAAGCCAAAATCCACAACAGGAGAGCAGTGGATGGAGGAAGAACACAGACTTTGGAAATAAACAGGGCTGAATTATCATCCACTCTCGTCATTTACGAGCTCAGTTTCCACATTTGCAAAATGGGAATAATCGCAGGGAATTCATGATCTCACAAAGAAGGTTACATTAGACTAGGCTACACCTAGCTCCAAACCATTCCTTCTTCCCATCTTTATGGGCTTAGTACCCTCATCACCTTATATATATATATATATATATTTTTTTTTTCTTTGCTAAAAGTGGCAATAAGAATTCAAGTGGTCTAAGATATTTGGTGACATCCAAAATCCCAAGATCCCAAATGAAATAGAAAAAGGAAGACTTCCCTGGCTTTCCGGTGGTTAAGATTCCACGCTGTCAATGCAGAGAGCTAGGGTTCAATCCCTGGTCAGGAAACTAAGATCCCACGTGTCGTGAGTTTTGGCCAAAATATAAAATAAATAAATAGAAAATTTTAAAAAGAGCAAAAGAGACCCCCTTCACCTGTGTCCATCAGAAAAAATAACTAAGTTTTCATTAGAGGACAACATCTGGCTGTTTGTGGCTCAAAAGTCCCAGATTGTGTGCATGGGCATTTATGAGCATATTGCAGTTTCTAGATACACTTAGAAATTCTTGAAAGTTCTCAGAAAGCAAGGAAAGCGGGGGCTTATTTTCTATTCTCACAGCTAAAAATATTGTGTCTAATAGAAGAAATATGTTTAACATATGGGAGCTGAAGCATAGTCCCCCATCTGTCCACTTAGCTCTTTTGTGGAAATTCTTGAATTCTAGAAATTCCCCAGGAAAGAGTGGTGTGGGTGGAGGAGAAAGCACATTCTTGGTTTTGTTTTTTGTGCGGTTTTTAGGGTGGCAGAATGAGACATGATGGAGAAACGTCACAAGTATATGAGTGTGTAATAGTGAAGAACACATCTGACTCCATATTAGATCTATTCCTTTTCCTATGCCGAGTCATGCTGACTCTGCACCTTTTGTTACAGAATGTTGCCCAGAGCCTAAAATATACAGAACAGCACATTCTTAGGGTTCTAAACTTTGAGAGTCCAGTCATATAGAGATTAAAAATTGCAGAACAGACAATAACATCTGTTTTACTGACGGGTTTACAGGAACATCACAACCTGATCTACATGGACAGCTATAAGAACAACGGATTCCGACAGCAAGAAGTTTGCAACAACTCACTATGTCCCTCTTTCACCTAGCCTTTAAGAGAGCTTTGCAGAAACCCTTGGAGGAGTTCAGGGTTTTATAGGCATGAGCCACCTGTCTCCTTGCATGGCCCTGCAATAAATCTTTGCTCCAAACTCTTGACATTTGGATTTGTTTGACTTCACTGCATGTCAGGCACACAAATGTGTTTGGTGACAAGTGTGGTTGGCAGAGGGGATGGCAGGACTGAGATGGCCTGGGCAGCACAGCTTAAATCACAGAGTTGCTGTGTAATTGGAAGGTGAAAGGCCCTGTAAGAGTCCAGTTGTCAAATATAGTTCATAAAACTCTGTAGTATGCAATGTCATGCTGCAAACATTTAGACCTCCATAAACATTCGACACAGAAGAAAAAGTCCAAAGTTTTGTTTGAAGGCTGCTACTGTGATTTAACCTTCCTTCAGGACAGGAGTATGTGAGTGGGACCCTGTCTTTTCAGAATCAAAGGGCTGGTGAATTGGATCTGGTGGAGGGAGCAGCACAGGGGAGGATGATGCAGGTTTTGTCCTCACCCAACTCCCAGCCACTTTGAGAGACAAAGAAGCAGGTGTCCTGAGTTTGAAGGCTGCCTCTGCTTCCTGAACACTTGGCTGTTGATGCAATCCAGGGAGGAAGTAATGAGTAGAACATCCCATAGCCCATAAATAGAGCATCTAAAGAGGGCCAGCCCTGTGGGTCTGTGGCTGCCAGGAGGGACACAGGGAGAAGATTCTGTGGGCAGAGTCTGCACCTATTGGCCATCCATTCCAGATTCCAAACTTTGGATTGGCTGAACCCTCTCTGGGAAGGAAGCCTCCAAGGTGGGAAGCAGCAGCTTGTATCATAAATGATCCCTGCTCTCCAACAATTCCCTCTTTAAAATAAAATGCACCCCTCACCAGGGCATTCACATTCCTACAACCACCTTGGTGTGCTCAGGACAGGGAGTTTCCTGGGACACGAGGCCTTCAGTACCCGAACCTAGAAAATCACCCTACCCGGGACCACCTCTCCTCCTGCTCCCTGCTCTAACACACTGGGGGCTTTTGGCACATTTCTGGAGCACTGGCCCTTGCTCCTCCCTTTGTCTAGAACAACCTTGCCCCCCATCTTCGAGTTACAACCTGATTTTTGTCATCCAGGTTTCAGTTGAAAAGTCACCTCCTCTGTGAAGCCTTCCTTGATGCCTCCACCAGCCCCCTCCTCACTGTTTCACTTTTATCATAGCAGTTGGTTATCTCTATTGGGAATGACTTTCATTTAGATATTTGTTTGCTTGTTTAATGCCTCTGTATTCTTCAGGAGGTAAGCCCTTTGAATATTCATTCTACGAATGAAAGAATGAAAACATAAATTGGAAGTCATATTTTGGCTGGTACTGAAACCAGGGGAAGAGAAGAGGACAAGAACGAATTGAAGAAATCCCAAGCCCTCAGGCACAAGTTTCATTCATCCCGGGAGGTACCCTGCACATACAGGCATGCCCACAAGTGTAATTACATGAACGTGGGATGGAGGTTGTGCATGGGGGCTGGGGGGAGCACGTTTTTAAGTGTGTACATTTCCTGTTGGTGCAGGGGCAGCTCCTCTTCTGAATGCTTCTCTCGGTTTACGGTTTCACCGTCTTCCCAGCTTTTAATGCTATTATTTCTTTATTTCAGGAAATTGGCTTTGTGAGATTTATATCCACGGAAGGCATTTTCCACGGCTGCCGTTCCCTTTTTGTTTTGCTCCCTTCTGCTGGCAAACCCATCCCCGCCACCTACTCTTTCCTGTTCTGCATATCCTCCCCATCACCTCATTTGCTTTTATCTCCTCCTTTTCTCCCCCAGATAACTTGGGCTCTGTATTGCTAAGATGTGGATCTCAGACCCAAACTTTGCTTAGGTGTAAAAAATTCTTAGGTGTAAATAAAAAAATTTATTTTTTTTTAAAGAGCAGTTTTGGGTTCACAGCAAAATTGAAGGGAAGATACAGAGATTTCCCATGTACTCCCTGGCCCCTCATCTGGAGACTGTGGTTTACATCACAGTTCACCTTTGGGTGTTCTGTGTATACGTGCGTGCTGTCACTTTAGTCGTGTCTGATTCTGTGCAGCCTTATGGACTGTAGCCCACCAGGCTCCTCTGTCCATGAGATTCTCCCAGTAAGAATACTGGAGTGGGATGCCATGCCCTCCTCCAGGGGATCTTCCCAACCCAAGGATCGAACCCTCGTCTCTTACGTCTCCTGCTTTGGCAGGCAGGTTCTTTACCAGTAGTGCCACCTGGGAAGCCCGGGTGTTCTGTGGGCTTGGACAAATGTGTAATGACATGTATCCACCATCAGCGCATCACACAGAGTGATCTAAAAATCTGTTCCCCTCTGCCTATTCACCCCTTCCCTCTAGCCCCTGGCAACCGCTGATCTTTTTAGTGTCTCCCTAGTTCTGCCTTTTCCAGCCTGTTGTGGAGTTGGAATCATACAGTACATAGTAGTCTTTTCAGATTGACTTCTCATACTTTGTAACACGCATTTAAGGTTGCCTCATGGTTTTTCATAGACCAGTTCTTTTGATTCCCCCCCGCCCCGGCCATGCTGTGCGTCTTCTCATAAAACATCTAAATAGCTCGGCAACCAGGATGGAATGCAAACAGACGGCTCAATCCATCACGGTCTCAATCCAAAGAGGAGAAGGAAGGATCCTGGGGCTTCAGAGTTTGATCCAAAAGGATGCTTCAGGAACTTCCATCTGCTCCCAGTTTTTCACTGGTTGGGCCTCTGTCCCAAGGTTCTTGTCTTCCCCACAGCCACCCCCCAGCGACCCATCAAGTCCCATAAAAATATCAAACGAGAAAGTAAAATCTCTCTCTGTTTTTCAAAAGCAAAACTTTAACGAATGGTCTTTGATCCACAAATGTAATTAGCATTAGAATTGGAGATGGAACGGATATTTGTCTAAAAGCATTAATTTAATTCCTGGCCCAGTTTTTTTTTTTTTTTTCGGTCTTATCAGTGCTCTAATTCCAACAGCGCCTGTGGCAGAATCAGAAATCAGAGGGAAGGGACAAGTGGGTCTTCATGCAGGAGAACACAAATAAAAATCATGCTGAAAATATTTTCCAAATCAAGACAGATGGAGGGATCCTGGGAAGTGAGTTAGTCTTGAGTATCATCAACCCAAACTTGCTGCCAAGATATGAGTGACTGAGCCTTTCAGCCGTTTGTCTGCATGCCCCCTGCTCATACTCAACAAGCTCTTTGAAACAGAGAAAGAAAGATGCTAAGGACAGAAACCTCACTCTTTTGTCCATTGGCCCCCCCAAACCAGGTGCCCACAGGGTTCTTTGGCTGAAATTTTAGGAGTCGCTTTGATTTTTCATCTAGAGTTTACAGGCCATTACAGCTCAAGTTGTAAAGTTCCAATGAGGGTTTGGGGATGGAAGACGCTTTGTGTTACTTAAAGTGGAAATACTTGTGAATTTAAAATTCCATTCTGGGACTTCCCTGGTGGCACAGTGGATAAGGATCCGCCTGCCAACGCAGTGGATGTGGATTTGATCCCTGATCTGGGAGGACTCCACATACTGTGGAGCCACTAAGCCCGTGAGCCTAGAGCCATGTTCCACAGGAAGAGAAGTCAACACAGTTGGAAACCCACGTACCGCAACTAGAGAGTAGCCCCTGCTCCATGCAACCAGAGAAAGCCATGCGCAGCAATGGAGACCAGTGCAACCAAACAGAAAATAAATGAATAAATAAACTTTCAAAACTAAAATTCAGTTCTTCTAGTCACCTGCTGTATCAGTCTGCTCAGGCTGCTGTAACAAAATAGTACAGATATTTATTCTCTCACAGTTCTCGGAAGTCCAAGATCAAGGTGTGGACAGGGCTGGTTTCCCCTTGGGCCTCTCTTCTGGGCTTGCAGGTGGCAGCCTCTTTGGGATGTCCTCTCAGGCTGGTCCCTCTGTGATCACCCACCCTCCTGTCTCCCCGTTCTCATAGGGACACCAGTGACATTGAATCAGAGTCTAGCCTTACAACTTCCTTTTAAGATAATCACCTCTTTAAAAATTCTCTAAGTACAACTGCACTCTGGGCTACTGGGGATTGGTACAAATGAATTTTTAGCCCATGACACCTGCTTAGTCGAGCATCCATTAAGATCCATCTCACCAGTAGGAAAACCCCTTTCTGTCTCTAACTCACGAGTTCTCTTCGTGAATCTAAGTTCATACAGTCTAAGGAGAAATGCAGTCTTCACAGCCATCAAAGAAGCCAGAAGGCACCCGAATTAAGCTGCCCATCCTCTGCCATCTCAGATAACTAACTCCTCCCCAGAAGTTTGAGCACACAAATTTTCCCAGGTATTTACATCCTGTTTGCCTCTGCTCCTTGGAATCTATCGCAAAGCCTGCAGTTCAGCCCTCATCATCCTGATGTCTCTTTTCTTTGGCTGGAGGATTAACGGTTTTTTAAAGGTTAATAACTTGTAGGTGTTTCCCCACTCCCTTGATGGTGTTGTCATCTTCCATCTTTTTTCATTTCCTAAGGAGGAAAATAACTTCGGCGGAACAAAGGCTGAGCGACTGAGCCAAAGGCAGCCCTCAGAACTGTATCAAAGCCCCGCCGAGTGGGAATAATTACTCAGGCTCAGCTGGGGGTGCCAGTGACACCATCTGAGTGCGGGGAGCCCTCACGCCTTTCAACGAGGAGAAATTAAAAAGAAAACGCAGGAGAAATTCTGGGGAGCGGCCAGCGGCTCAGAGACAACGGAGGCAGAGGTCGGTGGTCGCAACCTTCCCTGAGAGCTCCCCACGGGTCCCGTCACGGTGGAAACGGCTGCTTCGGCTCTAAAAGGTCTTTTTTTATATAAAAAAAAATTGTAATGTGAGAAAGAAGAAGGGCAAAATCTTCCTTTATCTTCCATCCTGAAATCAGGAATTCTAAAAGGTTGGCTGGTGAAGACACTGAGGATTAGCTGAAGAACTTTCCTCTATTTAATAATTGATTAGGTTGCCCTTCAGAAAAGTTGATTCAACTTTTAGTTCAAAAAATGTATAAACTTCTGTAGTAGGACAGCTTGAAGCCCTCTCTGGAAGTCATCTGACCCACCTTCAGCCCCCAGAGAGATTCACTTTTAATTTGCCCGTGGTTCAATCAGAGGAGGGTCTTCCCTGACGGTTCAGTGATAAAGAATCCGCCTGTAGCGCAGGAGACGTGGGTTCAGTCTCTGAGGGGGAAGATCCCCTGGAGAAGGAAATAGCAACCCACTCCAGTATTCTTGCCTGGGAAATCCCCTGGACAGAGGAGCCTGGTGGGCGACAGTCCGTGGGGTCGCAAAGAGTTGGGCACCACCCAGCACACACACAAGCAACCAGAGGATGCATTATGTAAAACCCGTATTAGGTGGTGACAAAGGCAAATAATGTGCCTGTCACCATACTGGATCCCTTTAAATCTCTCTCCAAGGGGCTGAGCCCCCAGAGACCATGAGATGTGAGTGGGAACTTTTAAACAGTTGTGAGGGGGAGGGCCAGGGTCAGGCTGTGTGTATCTGTGTGTGCATGTGAGTGAGAGTGCTTGTATAAACAACTGAGTGTGTATGTGGAGTGAGTGTATGCATGTATGTGTATGAGTAACAGTGTGTATGACAAAGTTAGTGTGCATGCGTGTATACAAGAGTGTGTACGTGCATGTGTTTGCATGTGTGTAGAAGAGTTGTACACGCATGTGCGTAAATGCACATGTGTGAGAGTGTGTGCATGTATGTGCATATGTATGAGTAAGAGTGTGTGTGCATGTGTAGGAGAGTATGTGCGCACGCATATGTCTATATGTGTGTGTGTATGAGGGTATGCTCACATGTATGTACATCACTGTGTGCACACATGTGTACAGGCACACGTGTGAGTGTGCACATGTATGAGAATGTGTGCACACATGCAGATGCATGTGTGTATATGCGTGTGTGTATGAGAGAGTGCCTGTGTACAGTGTGCCACGTGTGCAAGTGGAAGAGGACAAAGAGGCGCTCCTCCTGTCCCACTTCGCACTTCCACCATCACTGATCATTCCCACCAACCCTCCTGTGCGGCTGACCCGACGGTGCAGGTGGATCTGGTGGCCTTGACCGGAGTGCAAGCCCATCTTGTCTTCCTGTGGCTGGTGATGAGCAGCCAGCCCGACGGCCGACTCTCTTCCTTTCGCTTTTTTCATGTGGATAATGACTCTACAGCTCATGGAAATGAGTCCCATCCGCCTCTCGGATTCCCACTCCTCTGGAGATTTCTTCTGGAGATCAAAAACTCCGCTTAGTGGGCTGGACAAAATGGCAGGGGAACTGGGATGAAAGTCGCAGGGAAGAGCCAGGAAAGTGCCTGGATGGGTCCCTCCAGTCTGAATGCTTCCGTGTCCAAAGGCAGGGCAGGGTGGCGGTGGACCAGTGATGTAACCATTTGCTAAAGGTGCCCCTGGTCACTGCCCTTAGACAAGGTCAAACAACAGACTGCCAGCGAGACAGGTGAACAGGCTTGAAAGCTGGACGGTCGGACCGATGTGCAGAAAAAGAGAAAGGTTTCTCCTCCCAGGAGTAGGCACTCTGGTTCTGCAGGAGTGGCGCCCCCTGGGGTTGTGCATCCATGGGATGGCCAGTTTTCAACATCTCCATTCAAAGATAAGCAGCGCCCCCTTTCACGGGCTCTCTGAACTCCAGAATTCAAAAATAAAGGTATTTCGATATTTCATAATTTATGAAGAATAACAAAACACAGTCCTCGTTCTGATAAAGGCAGACAGGTGAGGGGCAGTCAGGGAACATGTGGATCAAAGCATCTTTTCCTTGTAACACTCAGATAAACCCAAGCCAACTAGAGAAATGGTGGATTCTGTGGGCAGGAGAAAATGAACCAGAATGCTTTCAACCAACGCTTCTAGGCTTTGCCTACTCTGTGGAAGGCGCTGGTCAAGCCCCTGTGGTCCCTCTTAGCTTCTGCTTTCTGCCTTTCGCAGTGATCTAACAGCAAGGCTCACCACACGAAGGCAGGTCTCAGGTGGTACTTCAGAAGGGGGCTTCCTGTGGAGGTCGGGGTCGTGATAAAGAACAAAGCTCACGCAATTGTGTGCTTAGGGCCTGCGAGGGATGAAGACTTCCTTTCTGGAATAAACAAGTTGATGACTCCCCCCTCCCTCCCTCACGCACACACTCCCAGGTCCCCTCCGCTGTGAGTCTGCTTAGATATTCTGTTACAGGAAATAGTCCGTGCAGGGCACGTGTTCCGAAAGGCTGGTAGAACCGTTTTCTAAATGAGTTGAGTACCAGGGGAAAAAGTGCTCTCCATTGTCAAAGAGAAATGGTTCGTGGCGCTTTCATTTTTTTTTTTTCTTTTTCCCTTCAAAAAAAAAAAAAAAGCAGTAGCTACTTTCAAAGTCAGGAGAGGCGATTTTTTTTTAACACAGAAAGAAATAGCCACAGCGGGGTGTTGCCTCACTCTGTCCCTTTAACATTCCAGCTTCGGAAGATGCTATTAATTTCCTCCTTTCTCTTCTGGCACGAGGTTGTGAAAAATGCCCACCCTGCTTGCAAATCTGCAGGTAAATTATCTTAAGAGGGCTTCCCACGCGGGATAGGGAGTGGGAAGGGATTCCTTCACCAATAGCCCCCCTCTCCCTGCCCCAGGAGCTCGGCACCCCAATCCCACCCCAGGGGTGACTAGTGACCATGTGGACCGAATCCTGCGGACTCCCCCACTAGTGCAAATGGAAACTGACAGGATCTGTCTCGCCTCTGCCACGGGAAGCAGGGTTGTGCTGAGAGTAAGCTGGTCAAAGCGCTGAATATCAATAGCCTCCATCCAGCCTCGCAACCCACCCTCTGCCAGGAATGTAAACTTCTGTAACGGGCTGCTCACCTTTGCCCCCTGCCATCCTCATGGCTCCTCACTTCAAAGGATGCTCTTCACGTGGAACATGCTTTATGGAGAAAAAAAAATGGCCATCGCTACACAATTATTTTAGAAACTCTGCATTGTATTTTAACAGAGGGCAGACGCCCTGGCTGAAGTCTGGAGGGCTTTCAAGATTAAGATCTAAATCCCGAGGTTTAGAAATACGAACGTCAGAAGTACAATCGGCCCAACATACGGAGCCTATTCTTTGCTCCTTGAAATGTATTAAATTAAAGACTGAGTCTCGGTTTGACAACCCACATCGCCGTTTTCAAATAAAGGTAACAAAATCCCAGTGCTAATGAAGTCTTTGTGCGTGTGTGTGTGTGTGTGTGTGTGAAAGTTGGGTTACACTGATGACTATTTTATGGCTCTTTGAGCCTTCAAACAACAGCCACTTTGAAATGTCGGCTATGCCAGGAGAGAAGGCTGTTGACCTCTCTGTCCTGGGATTTCTCTTCTGAATTTCATATCCTCACCCTTTCCTTGGTGAAGTACAATATGAAGATGCTGTATGTCAGCCTTGCAAAGAGGGACACGGAAGGCAGAGCCTGGAGCACAGAGAGTGAATGGTGTGCAGAATCAAAGGGACCGGTGGGCTCATCTCTGCATCCCTTGAAGCTCAAACACATCATTTAGGAAAATGTTAATTCAACAGGTGGGTTACAATAACCGAGGAAGCATGCTGTACAAAATGGGATCCCCCAACTCAAAGAACCCACTTGTCACCTAAAAGGAATCCTCCTAGGACAGCCTCAGAAGAGATATTTTGAATGATTGAGTAAAAGAAGGAAGAAATGCATACAAAACACAGTGAAAGCAGGAATCTTCCCCTCTGAAGCTGTAAAGAAGCACATTTTAATTTTTTGACTGATGTGTAGCTGACACACAATGTTATACTAGTTTCAGATGTACAACATTGTGATTCAATGTTTAAATGCATTATAAGTGGATCACCATGATAAGTCTAGTAACCATCTGTCACCATAAAAAGTTATTGCAATGTTATTGACTATATTCCCTAAGCTATACTTTACAACTCTGTGGCTTATTTTATTATTTAATTTTTTTCAGATCTAAATGTTGGTACTTAAGTTTTTAAATTTTATCTATTTATTTTTAATTGGAGGATAATTTCTTTACAATGTTGTGATGGTTTCTAAGAAGCACATTTTAGATCAAACCTTTGGAAGGATTTTGCTGTTACAGCTCTATTTTAAAATGTTACCTACAGAAGTTGGAAGAACGAATGCTCCTTTTCCTCTTAAAAGTTTTCATAAGAATTCTGGCAGCACTGGTAGTGACATGGCACAGATTTTAACTCTCAGAAATTCGTCACAAAAATGTATAAAGAAAATAGGAAAGTCAAAGATTCATGATAAAATCTACAATAAAACTGATGACAAGAAATCCTCATGAACCTCAGAATACACACGGGAACCTTGTGTGGGAGCGGGCAGACCACCAAGAAGTATTAGACATGTCAGCAACTGTGCAGGCGGCAGAGAAAGAAAGGGACATTTAATGGACCTGTGGGTTTCCTAGGAATTGCAAAACTTGGAGGACCAGTTAAGAAACTGAAATTGAAAGGGATGTGTGTGCTTAGCTATGTACGACTCTTTGTGACCTCACAGATTGTAGCCCTCCAGGCTCTTCTGCCCAGAGGATTTTCCAAGCAAGAATACTGGAGTGGGTAGCCATTCCCTTCTCAAGGGGATCTTCCCAACCCCGGGATCGAACCGAGGTCTCCTGCATTTCGGGCAGATTCTTTACCATCTCAGCCACCAGGGAAGCCCCGGAGGGATTTCCAAGAATAGCTGAGCTCAAGCGGTTCAAGCGTTGCCCAACTCAGGTTGATCTGCTCACCACTCAAAAGCCAGTAATTCGAGACACAAGTGTCAATAGAAAGAAAAGTTACTTTAATCAGGAAAGCCAGCAACCTGCGCAGCTGGGGGACTTGTGTCTTGAGATCACCTCTGAAGATTCTGCTCAGCCATGACAGGTTTCTTTTTTTTTTTTTTTTTAATAAATTTATTTATTTTAGTTGGGCGCTAATTACTTTACAATATTGTAGTAGTTTTTGACATACATTAACATGAATCAGCCATGGGTTTACATGTGTTCCCCATCCTGAACCCTCCTCCCACCTCCCTCCCCATCCCATCCCTCTGGGTCATCCCATTGCCCCAGCCCTGAGCATTTGTCTCATGCATCGAACATGGAATGGTGTTCTGTTTCACATATGATAATATACATGTTTCAATGCTATTGTCCCAGAACGTCCCACCCTCACCTTCTCCCTCAGAGTCCATAAGACTGTTCTATGCATCTGTGTCTCTTATTCTGTCTCACATATAGGGTTATCGTTACCATCTTTCAAATTCCATATATATGCATTAGTATACTGTATTGGTGTTTTTTCTTTCTGGCTTACTTCACTCTGTATAATGGGCTCCAGTTTCATCCATCTCAATAGAACTGATTCAAATGTATTTTTTCTAATGGCTGAGTAATATTCCATTGTGTATATGTACCACAGCTTCCTTATCCATTCGTCTGCCGATGAACATCTAGGTTGCTTCCATGTCCTGGCTATTGTAAACAGTGCTGCGATGAACATTGGGGTACATGCGTCTCTTTCAATTCTGGTTTCCTCGGTGTGTATGCCCAGCAGTGGGATTGCTGGGTCATATGGCAGTTCTATTCCCAGTTTTTTAAGGAATCTCCACACTGTTCTCCACAGTGGCTGTACTAGTTTGCATTCCCACCAACAGTGTAAGAGGGTTCCCTTTTCTCGACACCCTCTCCAGCATTTATTGCTTGTAGACTTTTGGATAGCAGCCATTCTGACTGGTGTGAAATGGTACCTCATTGTGGTTTTGATTTGCATTTCTCTAATAATGAGTGATGTTGAGCATCTTTTCATGTGTTTGTTAGCCATCTGTATGTCTTCTTTGGAGAAATGTCTGTTTAGTTCTTTGACCCATTTTTTGATTGGGTCGTTTATTTTTCTGGAATTCAGCTGCAGGAGTTGCTTGTATATTTTTGAGATTAATTGTTTGCATGACAGGTTTCAAAGGGAAAATGTGAAAGAATCTCAGGGAATCATGGAGCCAGAAGGGTGGGTTCTGCACCCTTCTTCATTGCACGCAGACTGGCTGACTCGCTTCAGATGTTATCTTGTCGGAGTGATCTGCCTGCTGGATTGCTGAGGGGGCTGTTGAGGGTAGGGAGCTAGTCATTCTTTAACTACTTCATTCTTCATTCTGACTTCTTTTAATCTAGGAAAAGAATCAACAGGTTAGGCACGCCACAGCGGGAGCGCAAGTCCTGCATTTGGTTAAATTGCCTAGTGATCTCATTCCTGTTATTAGGTTCTTTTAAGGTCGGGGCGGGGGTGGGGGACAAAAATGGGCCAACGGGAGAAGGGCGAAAGAGCTGTGTGCACAAGGAATGAGAAGCACACTGGACCCCGCGAACTCTTGAAACTCAGAGCTCCCCTCTAGGACAAAGCTTTACCCCAAGAAGAAACTTCTGGAAATGGAATTCAAACTGGGGGCACTGGAACACTAGAGAGAAAATGAGGGTCCAGGAAAAAAGTGTGTTGGGCAACAAGAGACAATTGAGTGTAGGCTGCTATAGATGTAAGCACAGCATGAAAAAACAGAAAAGAGAGCTATGTTACTTAGAGCTCAGGAGCGGGGCCCTGAAACATGCCTCCTTATCAAATGTTAAGAAAACTGTTTTCCTGTGACACTGAGCAGTAGAAGGGATTGGGATTAAATCCTGTACATAATTAATGAAGAGGGAGGTCCAAGAGGGAGGGGATATATGCATACATATAGCTGATTCATGTTGTTGTACAGCATAAACTAGTACAACATTGTAAAGAATTATACCCCAATAAAAAATCCTATATATAGTTAATATAAAATGAAACAGAAGAGGCAGAAAAGCAACCCCTTAGACAGTAAAAGCATACCATGAGTCCGAAAAGAGCGTGGCTCTTTTAAAATAAAACGATACAAGATATTTTTTTTAAAGACCAGTATAACTCGGAAAAACTCAGAAACAACATGATAGAACTTAGGAAGGAATGTAAATAGAAGACAATATTATTTTAGTAATGAAGACTATACTAGAAGGAACAGAGTGAATAAATAGGTCAGAATGCCTTAACAGATATGGATGTTGAAAGGGAGAACTTTTTGAAAAATTAGAAAGAAATGATTTTAGAGAAAGTGACAGATTTAGCAGACAGATGAAGCAGATGCAATCAACATAAAATTTAAGCCCCCAAAGAAGACAATCCAAGCAAGGGAAGAGGATCAGCACTAAAATTATAATTCAGTAAAAAATCGTGAGATATAGACTTCCCTGGTCATCTAGTGGGTAAGACGTTGCCTTCCAATGCAGGGGGTGCAGGTCTGATTTCTGAGTGGGAAACTAAGATTCCACGTGCGTCGTGGCCAAAAAACCAGAACATAAACAACAGAAGCAATATAGTAGCAAATTCAATAAAGACTTTTAAAAATGTGAGATGAAAAATAAGTGAAGTGATATATTGAAATCATGCACCACTTCTTTGAGAAATTTGGCCCAGAACAGTTAATAATAAGACATAGTCTAGGGAGTTCCCTGATGATGCAGTGGTTAGGGTTCTGGACTTTCACTGCAGTGACCTGGGCTCAGTACTTGGTGGGGGAACTGGGATTCCTCAAGCTGCATAAAAAATGGTTTAAGAAACAGTCTGGTAAAGTATGAAATTTTTTAAAAAAGGATAAAATATTTTGAGACTATGACCCCAAACATGAATTTACTTATAAAAGAAAGAAAGCCAAATTGTTATCAAATTTTAAAGTGCCAACAGCCCTTATTCAAGAACAGAAAATGTAGTCCAAGGATTTTGTATCCTCTCCATCGACTTTCAGGAATGGCTTGTCTTGTGCTTCTCTCTGATTCTTTGTGACCCTGTGAACTATAGCCCGCCAGGCTCCTCTGTCCATGAGATTTTTCAGGAAATAATACTGGAGTGGAGCACCGTTTCCTTCTCCATGGGACCTTCCCGATCCAGGGATCAAATCAGAGTCTCCTGTGTCTCCTGCATTGGCAGGTGGATTCTTAACCTGCTGAGCCATGGGGCATATCCCCTCCTCCTTGAGTCTCTCCCCCCTCCACCACCCCACCCTTCTAGGTCACCACAGAGCACAGAGCTGAGCTCCCTGTGTTATAGAACAGGTTCCCACTAGCTAACTATTAAATATTTTATACATGGTAGTGTATACATGTTAATGCTACTCTCCCAATTCCTTTTACCCTCTCTTTCCTCAGCTATATCCACAAGAAGGCTATATGTTTTCTTTATGCAATTTTCTCTGTCCATTCTCTACTGTATGCAATAAAAGATTACATTAGAAAGAAAAAATCTCACATAATAAACAAGCATGTTCAAATTTATTCCACAAATTCTAAAGCTGCACTTAAAAAAATCCTGTGATTCTCTATTGATGATGTGCTTAGAACACGTTTAAAAAGAGACAATTTTACAAGCAAAGATGACGAAAATGGAAATCTAAGTTAAGAAATGTAGCGTGCATAGTTCTGTAAGTTGCAAAATAGTAAAAAGTAAGGAGTGTGTGTGAATGTGTGTGTGTGTGTGTGTGTGTGTGTGATCATTCTGGCAAAAGCCCCCAGTAGGAAAGAACAGTTAACTATTGTGCTGCATGTATTTCTAGTCTCAAGGTGATTTATTTATATAAAGTGTTTTGTCTCAATCAGAAATATCACATGAGGATATTTGATGAGCCTGATTTCCTGATGTACAGGGCAAGAGCTGTTAATATCAAGTACAAACGTAAAATGTGAGCGGCTTCATTTACTAAAGGAAAAACTTTATTTAAATCAATATATAAACAGCTTTGGGAATAGAAGTATAAATAGAAACAAAATCTGTGGATGTAAATAAATAAGAATGAATAAGTGCTATGAATATTAATCAGGGCATTTCCAGGAGTAGCTGTGGAACATTCAGCCAGTTATTTTCCTTTCCTAGCTGTAAAATGGGACTATAAAACAGTATCAACCGTGAAAGGACATTTTGAGCATTCAATTAGATTATGCATTTCCGAATGCATGGTAACAATTCTTTGAAAAACTCCCTGGTCATCCTGATACATGTTCCTAGAACAAAAGATGAGCTGGAGGGAAAATAAATTTCTACTCAGGAAGTAGATTCAGGGCTGTTACGTTAATGCAACCAAGTTGTTGTTCAGTCACTAAGTTGGGTCTAACTTTTTGCAACCTCAGGGACTGCAGCATGCCAGGCTTCCCTGTCCTTCACTATCTCCCAGAGTTTGCTTAAATTCATGTGCATTGAGTCAGTGATACTATCTAATCATCTCTTCTTCTGCCACCTCCTTCTCCTTTTGCTTTCAGTCTTTCCCAGCATCAGGGTATTTTCCAGTGAGTTGGCTCTTCGCATCAGGTGGTCAAAGTATTGGTGCTTCAGCTTCAGCATCAGTGCTTCCAATAAATATTCAGGGTAGATTTCTTTTAGGATTGACTGATTTCATCTCCTTGCAGTCCAAAGGACTCTCAAGAGTCTTCTCCAGCACCACAATTCAAAAGTATCAGTTCTTCAGTGCTCAGCCTTCTTTATGGTCAATACTCACGTCCATATGTGACTACTGGAAAAACCATAGCTTTGACTATACAGAACTTTGTCAGCAAAGTGATAGCTCTGCTTTTTACTACACTGTCTAGAGTGCAAGTAAGAGAATGATCCAGATGCAGGAGGTAAAAGAAACAGGACTTGATGTCCAAGTGGGTAGCATTGGGAGCCATGGATGTCGAGAATGACGTCAGGAGGAAACAGACTTGGGTCATGGGAGAGTGAATTTAATTGTAGATTTATACATTTGAGATATCTAAGTACTATTTAGAACATGATATTTGTGAAGCACTTGGGAAATGAGCATCAGTTCAGGAGAAAGGCTGAGGTGCAGCATCAGATTTCAATGCATGATGGAAACTTCAGGAGCAGAAGTGATCCTTAGGGGTAGTCTGCAGAAGAAAGAAGCAATGGAGTGACCAAGAATGGGCTCAGTGCAAACACATCTGAGGACAGGAGGAATGGGAAAGGAGCCAGATGGGCAGAAGGATCATCCAGAAATCAAAAAGGAAGAACTTTAAGAGGTGGGTGGTCACAGTGTCAAAGCTCCTAGAGAATCCGACAGGATGAGAACCAAAGTGAAACATGGCATTTGCTCTTTAGAAAGTCAGTGGGGACCTTCAGAACATCTGGTTAACAAAACTCTAATTTGAAAAAATACGTGCACCTCAATGTTCAAAGCAGCACCACGTACAGTAGCCATGACATGGAAGCAACCTAAGTGTCCATCCGCAGATGCATAATCAACAGGATGTGGTTGTTTGTGTTGTGTTCCACATATACAGTGGAATTACTCAGCCATAAAAATGGAATATTGCCATTGGCAGCAACAGGGATGGTGCTAGGGATTATCATACCGAGTGAAGTAAGTTAGATAGAGAAAGACAAATACTACAGAATGTCACTTATATGTGGAAACTTAAACGACAGAAATGAACTTACTTACAAAACAGAAGCAGACTCACAGACATATTAAACAAACTCTGGTTACCAAAGGGGAGTGGGGAAATAAATTAGGAGTTTGGGATTAGCAGATACAAACTACCATATAGAAAATAAACAAGTCCATACTGTCTAGACAGGGAATGATATTCAATATCTTGTAATAAACTATAATGAAAAAGAATATATTATATTCAGTATATATATATGTATGTATGTGTATATATACACACACTGAATCATTTATTGCACACCAGAAACTAACACAACATTGTTAATCAACTGTACTTTAAGAAAAATAATGTCCAGCAAGATCTCAAAAAAAAAACACCCCACATCAATTTAATTAGAGAACAGTAGGGATGGAAACCAGGCTAATTAAGGCTGAGGAGTGAACAGAAGAATGGGCATTTGGGCTGCCCCAGAGGGAGGGTGGTACCAGCTTGAAGGGAAGCTGCAAGGACAGAAGAGTTTATTTAGCTCAGAGGCGGGTGGAGGCTCATTCTGTGCCTGAAGAGAAGCGTGTGCTTCAGGAATGATGAAGAAGAGAATAAACATAAGAGTATCAGTGGGGGATAACACAGGGAAAAAAATAGGTATTTTGTTTTTCTCCAAAGAAGAGATGGTTACCGCTGTAGATGTGTCTATAACCAGAGGATGGGGAAGTAGAGGGGCATTTTGGCCTGATGATCTGCATTTTCCCTTCAAAGGAGAAAGCAGAAATAATGGATTCTGTGAGTGGTGAATTTGTACAAATTGGGAGCAGCCACCCAGAAACACACAGAGAAACAGTGTCTGGTCTTATCCATCTGTAGGGTGAGCTATATGCCTTCTTTCTGAGAAGATAGGGGTGGGTATTTTGGCCCCCGGGGTCCATTTTCACCTCCTGATTTCAGGAAATGCCTTTTACGAACTCTTTGGAGAAAACAGGATTAAAGAAAATGGGCTGGTGCTGTGAGGGCCTATTGCCCTAGGGTTTCGGGGCTTTATAGACGTAACTAAAAATTCCACTTCTGAAAATATGCCAATGCTAAACTCAGGAAAAGCAAAATGCATTTGTTGACAAAACTGATTGTGAGACACTTTAATTTGGAAAATATTTTGGAATAGGGATTTCCTTTCTGGTCCCTTCAGAGGTAACAGAGACAGATCTGAGACATGTTCCCCCACATTCTGGAACAAGGCTGAAATGCTCTCATCATTAATTGGATTGTGGTTGGGTTAACAAAGAATGCATTTTCGTGTGCTCTCTCTCTCACTGTGTGTGTGTGTGTGTGTGTGTGTGTGTGTGTGTGTGTGTGTTTGTGTTTCTCTCTTCTCTCTCTTTAGAAAAGGCATATGGCCCAACTTTATTATTCATTAGGCATTTTGCTTTATCCATTAACTTTGCTCATAAAATCTTTCTAAGATCCTAAAAATGAGACGAACATGCATTCTCCACACTCCCCTCCCCTATCTCCATTCTTTTTTTTCCATTCCAGAATCACAGCTTCCTTTCAGTTCAATCCTATTTGCAGTGTCTTCCTCCTTCCTCAGAAAGCCTTTCTCGGTGATCAATGCAAAGAAATAGAGGAAAACAATAGAATGGGAAAGACTAGAGATCTCTTCAAGAAAATTAGAGATACCAAGGGAACATTTCATGCAAAGATGGGCTCAATAATGGACAGAAATGGTATGGACCTAACAGAAGCAGAAGATATTAAGAAGAGGTGGTAAGAATACACAGAACTATACAAAAAAGATCTTCATGACCCAGATAACCACGATGGTGTGATCACTCACCTAGAGCCAGACATCCTGGAATGTGAAGTCAAGTGGGCCCTAGGAAGCATCACCATGAACAAAACTAGTGGAGGTGATGGAATTCCAGTTGAGCTGTTTCAAATCCTAAAAGATGATGCTGTGAGAGTGCTGCACTCAATATGCCAGCAAATCTGGAAAACTCAGCAGTGGCCACAGGACTGGAAAAGGTCAGTTTTCATTCCAATCTCAAAGAAAGGCAATGCCAAAGAATGCTCAGACTACCACACAATTGCACTCATCTCACATGCTAGTAAAGTAATGCTTAAAATTCTCCAAGCCAGGTTTCAGCAATACGTGAACTGTGAACTTCCAGATGTTCAAGCTAGTTTTAGAAAAGGCAGAGGAACCAGAGATCAAATTGCCAACATCCACTGGATCATCGGAAAAGCAAGAGAGTTCCAGAAAAACATCTATTTCTGCTTTATTGACTATGCCAAAGCCTTTGACTGTGTGGATCACAATAAACTGTTGAAAATTCTGAAAGAGATGGGAATACCAGACCAACTGACCTGCCTCTTGAGAAATCTGTATGCAGGTCAGGAAGCAACAGTTAGAACTTGGACATGGAACAACAGACTGGTTCCAAATAGGAAAAGAAGTATGTCAAGGCTGTATATTGTCACCCTGCGGTTCATGGGGTCGCAAAAAGTCGGATGCGACTGAGTGACTGAACTGAACTGAAGAATTGAACTAACTTAACATCTAGAGCCCTAAAAGCATTAAGTCCATTGAGATAGATGGCAGGTCAGGACACACAGAGTGGCTGAAGAAATCTAGAACTCTAAGAAAGAGAAGAGGGCTGCAATGTCATTGAACATTAATTTAAAATCAGAAATTATAGACTTTAGACCTGACTTCCCAAGAACCAGAGTATTTAATTTCAAACTTTAATTACTTCAGACACGAAATCAGTTGAACTTTAACTTGCGAGGAGATTTAATATTTGTGGTCTTTAATTTCTCCCTGAAAATGTGTGCTGGTCCATAGACTTGATGACACTCTTCCACCTCTCATCCTCCAGGCGTGAGGGAGAATTGGGCTCCTGTGCCTCTTCGGAACTTAGGGGTCACATGTAACTTGCTTTGGTCCGTGGAAAGTGAGCAGAGTGAATGTTGTCATTTCCAGGTGGAAGCCATAGGGACCAGTGTGCCTAAGCTTGATGTTCCCTCTGACATGTGACTAATGATATTACAGAGGAGAGCTGTACTCTGAGGTGGGTACCAGAGTAAAGACCACAGAGATGGAGAGCAGAGTCCTCAGTGGATCGGTGGAATTTACGTAAAGAAACCTTCCCTCTGTTAATCCACCAAGATCTGGGTGGCTGCTCCCAATTTGTACAAATGCACCACTCACAAAATCCATTATTTCTGCTTTCTCCTTTGAAGGGAAAATACAGATCATCAGGCCAAAATGCCCCTCTACTTCCCCATCCTCTGGTTATAGACACATCTACAGTGGTAACCATCTCGTCTTTGGAGAAAAACAAAATGTCTCCTTCCACCAAACCTGCACACTGTTAGGATCTCAGCACTCTTCCAGTCCGTGGTGTGGTGTGGCCATGTTTTACATTTCGTCTGCACTAAGTAATCCTTGTGTGTATAGAATTTCTGCCCCGAGGTATTGCAGGGAAAATCCAGAGATCGGGCTGAATGTAGTGACTTAATGAAACTTTCTCATCCCATCCCATCCTCACCTTCATGCCTTTATTTCTAATCCCCAGTAGTAAGTTCTCTGAGCAGATTGTTGCGCATTTCCAGAAACTTCCTATGCATAGGCTAGAACATATATAATACGGGTATTCTTTCTTTTAAAAAACCTGAAGTATAGTTGATTTATGGGCTTTCCTGGTGGCTCAGTGGTAAAGAATCTGCCTACAATGCAGGAGCCACAGGAGACATGGGTTAGATCCTTGGGTCAGGAAGATCCCCTGGAGGAGGGCATGGCAGCCCACTCCAGTATTCTTGCCTGGAGAATCCCATGAACAGAGGAGCCTGGTGGCTATACTTCATGTGGTCTAAGAGTCAGATGCAACTGAAGTGACTTTGCAGGCAGGCAGGCATAGTTGACTTACAAGATTGTATTAATTTCTGCTGTATAGCAAGGTGACTCAGTTATACACACATATATATTATTTTTAATATGCTTTTCATTATGATTTATTGTAGGATATTGAATATAGTTCTCTGTGATATACAGTGGATATCCTTTCTTTAGAAGCACAAAATGGAATCATACATATATCTCACTGCCACCCACATATATTTGAACACTCTGTCTTGGCCATTTTTTCTGTTAGTAACAGATCTACTTCATTTTCGTGAACAATTTTTCACTGGCTGTATGTCAAGGGGCTTCTCATTGTTGGACATTACCTATTTCGGATGGAAACAAAAACCCACTTCAAGGGAATCCACTTAAAAGTAAGCCCCACAAGTCGTGCAGTACAGCCAAAAAAAAAAAAAAAAAAAAAAAACCAAACAAAAAACACAAAACAAAACTAAGCTCTAGATTTTAGAGTTAATAGGGAAAAAATTTGAAAAAGAAAACTACAATCTGTTAAAATAGGTTTATTCTTTAACAAAACATCAGCGATAATTGCAATTATGCAGGAGTACTTAGAGGAAACAGATTAAGAGGCACTTGTTTGGGCAGAAGTTTTCTCATGGAATTTTACATTAGCATGAATTAAAATGCTTCACTTGGTGTTGATTTGTCCAGTGGGATCTTTAAAAGGATCTTTTTTACAGAGATATTTAGAGTCTTATCTCTCTCCCCAAGGGATTCTCAGGATTTTCTGTGGTTGAAGTTGTTATCTTTTGAGTCACTCATCATGCTAGCATCTGGGTCCTTTCTCTCTTCTTCAGCAAGACCTGTTGTAAGCTCACCAAGGCACTCTATAGGAATCAAATGGCATCACTTAACGCTACCTTCATGAAACCCTGTGTCTTTTGCATGGTTTTTCCCTTCACTTTCAATAAACTTGCATGGCACTTGCATTGTAGCATAGATATTTTAAGCAAAGATAGAAACTTGATGTCATGAGTAAGGATGGAGTCTAGCATCACATGGGGTCAGGTGCTGGAAGAGGAATTCCTTTCGTAAGTGGTTGGTTCACCAGTGAATATTTTCCTCTTATGAGGACATTCGCTTCAGAATTCTGGGGATTCAGATATTTACAAAACATGGATCTCGGTACCCAAACAAGTTTCCTAGTCCTAAACTGGTGGACATTTAGGATATTTCCAGATACTTGCACTTATGAATAAACATTTTTGTCTTCCTATCTTTGTAAATTAGGGCAACCTTATCCAAAGCATACATCCAAATTCTGGAAATGTGAGGGTTAGATCAAAAGACACATGCATTAAAAACTTTGGTAGATATCATCAAATTACTGGACAGCATTCAGACACCGTCCCATCAACCTTATATCATAACACCTTTTTTTCACATTATCAACAGCATCCATGTATTATCAGTCTTAAATTTTGTAAGACTCAGAGGTTAAGAAAATGATTTCTATTGTTTTGAACTTCTTATACTTAAAAAATTTAATCATTTCAAACGTTCCAGTCCTATCGATATGGTTTAGGAGGTACATATGTCACATTCTGTGCAAAAGAGCTGATATTTGGCTAGATACAGCACTCAGAAGAATATTTAAATTATAAAGTTTTATCTGTATATGCGCCATATACTGTGACTTTTTCCCTATTATCAATACTAAGCTTGACTAATCCACACCCAAGAAAACAGGCAACACTCTCGCTTATGCCCTGTGTACTAACCTCTCTCGCCCACTCAGAGACTCCCCTCCAGCCATTCCCCCCGTCTCTCCTGATTCACCCATCTTTCCTGTTCTTCCCAATCTTTACCATCAGCCTACAGATGTGCTGTTATCCAATCTTAAAAAAAATAAAAATAAAGCTCCATGGGCCCCATACTCCCCTCTAGCTATGGCCCCATTTCTTGCTTCCCCCTTTCTTCAAAGCTCCTAGAAATGATCGTTCCCACTGGCTGTCTCCAATTTCCTGCTTTATTCACTCTGAAGCCTTCACCCTACATGCCTACTGGACATCCACATGAAGATGTCAAGGAGCTAGTTGGATATACACATCTGGGGTTTAAGCCAGAGGCTGATGAGATTCACTTGGGAGTCATCATCGAAGAGGTGGCCAGGAGCACCATGAGAACAGATGGGACCACCCAGGGAGCAGGGTCTAGGCTCTGCAAACTCTCATGTTTACTATCCAGAGGAAGAGTAGCCCGGCCAAGCACAATGAGCGAGCAGCTGGTGAGGTGGGAGGGAAAAGCGGTGTGGTTTCCTGGAGGCCGAGGGAAAATCAAGTTTCAGGAGAAGTAAGTTCTGACCCGGGTCACATACCAACAAGAGATCAAGAAGAGTGAAGACTCAAATTTAGTGAAGCCATTGATTTAGTGTGGAGAGGTTCTTAGGGACCTTGATGGAGTGTCTCTGAGCGCCCTGGAGCAGGTGGTGGGGCTGCAAGTAGCCCAGTGAAATTCATTTCCAACTTCTGGTGTCTGGAATAAAAAAGAGTAAATTTGCATGGTTTTGATTACCACTAGGCCTGAGTAAATTTGTTATAGCAGCAAGGGGAAACTCATACCTATGATATCAATGTGCCATGAAAGCAAGGCTTGACTGAGTCCTCTGCAGCTGGTAAAAAATACTATGTAGATATTGCTATAGCTATAAATACAGACATATAGATAATTTTTATCAGCTGCAGAGGACTCAGTCATATCCTAACTCTGTCTAGTCATCTATCTATCCATTCTCCCGTCCATTTCCATCCATCTATCAATCATCTATCTGTCCATCCATCTACCCACTTATCTATTTACCTATCATCTATCTGTAAATCCTTCCCTCCATCCTTCCATCCATCAAACATCTAACTGAAATGACACAGAATCCAACACTGCTCGCTTTCTCACTGCCACCCACTGGTCCAGACTCCCTTTATCTCTCACCTAAATTATTATAGCAGGTTCCTAACTGGTTTCCCTGCTTCTGCTCTTACTGGCTCCCTCAGTTTATTGTCCATATTGAGGCCAGAATGACCCTATAAAAAACCAAAATCACCGTCTGTCACTCCTTTCCTCTGGAATTTCCCACCTCACTTGGAGTAAAAGCCGAAGTCCCTAGGGATCTCCGAGGTCATTTGCGGTCCTGCTCCTCTTCAACTTCCTCTCCTACTACTTGCCACTTTGCTTGTCCTGCTCCAGTCTCCACACAAACTCAACAGGCCATGTTTGCCCTCCCTCGGGGCCTTTGCCCTTGCTGTCCCCTCAGCCTAGGATGCTCTTCTCTCTGATAGCCACATGTCTTGGTTCCCTTCCCTCCTTAAACACTCTGTTCAAATGCATTAGATCTCTTCTAGAATCACTGTCCAAAGTTCCAGCCTGTAAGCCCAACACCCCTAGCTCCCTTCACTGCTTTATTCTTTCCATAACCTTGTCACTATCTAACATCCTGTATATATTAACTATCGGTCTTATTTAACGTCAGTGTCCACCCACCAGATTAGTTCAGGAAAACTGCCTTTTTTGGTACATCTCATTCACTGCTGTGTCCTCAATGTCGGCAACACAGTAGGTGCAGAGTAAATATTTTTTGAGTGAATTGGGTGGATGAAATTGTAGTTTATAAACTGAGTTTATAAACAAAGTATTGGAAATGGTAATAGATTAGAAGTTTCTTTTTTTCAGGATAAAAAATGAAATGGTGCATCCAATGGACTTTTGTGAGCTTAGCACCCCAGTGTGCTAAAAATCAAATAAAGACATGTCCTATGCCTTTTCGTACATTCTTCTTTTAATGTAGCATCAAGAATACAGTTATTTGGGGAAGCTGGAAAATGCAAACACTTTGATCACGATCCATTCATTGATTTTTCAAGAAGACCTTTAGGTGGGATTTTGACTGTGTTTGATGTACCTGATTAGAAAGCAAAGGCTCCCTCACCTAAATTTGTTTTAAAAACCCAGTTCTCTGTGTGGATGCTCACAGAAGTGTATCCTGCAGACTTCAATGGGTTCATCCAAGGATCAGGTTTTGTTCAACGGGAAGGAAACAGCATCCCCTGGATTTTGAGAGCACATAAGTTCAATAATTCTGGGTTTGATATGAACAAACATACACGCCCATTCACACTCATGCTGTCTTGAGCTCACTCCCACTTCTTGGCTAACATAACTTTAGAGTCAGCCCTCTCCAATCTTGAGGGTGGGAGGTGTCTTCCTCCATCCTGACTTAGAGCTATTCCTAGCCAGGACATAGTATGGGTAACTTTTGGCAGGATCCTACATTTTTCACTCTGTAGATTGATGTGGTCATGGAGTAAAGACCCCAGTTTTGAAGATAGCAATCCTTCAAGTAGTCTACAAGGGCATCCTGCACAAAGATGGATTTTATTTATGAGACTTTTGCAGCAGTGAATGGGAGGAGAGGCCTTCACGATGGGCCACTGAGAATCTGGTACCTAATACTTACACATAATCCAGCACCATTGTCTTAACTTCAGCTACTCCATGCATTATTACACAAGTAAATACTCCGTCCAGTAATAAACTCCAACTTAGACACAGTTAAGTATTTCCAAGTTATGGCATTTCTCAGGAGACTCTCCTTTCACAAGGAAATCTCTTGCATGGTCCTATTCCTAATTCCACAGAGTAATTCCATAAGGGTGACTTCTAACTTATCTTGCATCTTTATAGAAAAAACAAGCAGAGTCCATAATGTTTGCTTCAAGGAGCTGGGCACCATGCATATGAAAACATTTCAACATTCCCAATGAATCTAAATCCTTTCTGGAGTGTTTTTTGACTTTCAGGTGTGAATTTGCATTCGCTATACTTGTGAATGATTTGATTGCTCATTTCAAGTGAGTATCACAAAATCTTTTTTCTTGAAGTACAGAATTCTCCAAAATTAAATTCTTTCATAAGAGGTATGAGTGTTGAGCAATACTGATAAATTTTGTTTAAATATAATATAAATATATTTTTTTATATATATAAATATATATAAAAATATAAAGCTAACCATGGGAGAAGGCAATGGCAACCCACTCCAGTACTCTTGCCTGGGAAATCCTATGGACAGAGGAGCTTGGTAGGCTGCAGTCCATGGGGTCGCTGAGTCGGACACGACTGAACGACTTCACATTCCCTTTTCACTTTCATACATTGGAGAAGGAAATGGCAACCCACTTCAGTGTTCTTGCCTGGAGAATCTCAGCGACAGGGGAGCCTGGTGCGCTGCCATCTATGGGGTCGCACAGAGTAGGACACGACTGAAGCGACTTAGCAGCAGCAGCTAACCATGATGGAATATTTAGTGTTTATCACACACTGTTCTAAGAGCTTTATACATATTATTTCGTTTAATTTTCAAGTGACATCTGAGAGTCGATTATTATTTTTATTCCCAACCTAACAGATCAGGGAAATGAAAATTCAGAGAGTATAAGTAATATGCATAAGGTCATATGCTAAAAAGTACTGGAGACATTGAGGTTTTTTTTTTTAATGCATAGTCATATTTAAAAGAAACTGGCAAAAAAAAAATCACCATTTAGTACTACAATAATAATGGTTTCAGACAAGAATCATCAACAGATGCTAAAATTAGTGGATGAAGTTTGGTGAGAAACAGGGTTCTTTACGTAGTTTCAAAGTATCCTCCTCATAAGATACTTATTAGTCACAAAGGGAAAAATAGTAACTTTACAGTAGAGAAATCTGGTCAACCTCACCTTCAAGTTGCATTATTCATTGATCCAGCACTCACTCCCTGCCTCAGAGGACATGAAGCTGAATAAAACACTGTCCTTGACTCAAAAGTCATTGAGAGTAACAATCAATCATCTCCACATTTCTTCTGCTGTAAAGGATGTTTGAGGTCAAGCCAACTTTCATTACTTGTTGAAAAGATTAAACGAGTAAGTGTGAAGGGTGGGGGCCAACGCTTGTAGAATGAGGCTGCGTAATGAATGTGTTGTGTGTCTCTACTCCCATCAGGCACAAGTTGTAACCTGGAGAAAAAATCCAGTGAAGTCATGTTTATGTCAAGTCCTTTTCCTGTGAAGAGTTAAGCAAACAAAACATCTCTGTTAAGTCAAGAACTGTCCCTCCACAAGACACTCACATTCACAAAGAATTCCACATTCTTCCCACCTATAAAATGTAAAGATTAACAAGAACTATACTTTATTCTTTATAGTTATTAACAAGAACTATACTTTATATACATAAAGAAAACTGAGCGCCGAGGAATTGATGCCTTTGAGCTGTGGTGTTGGAGAAGACTCTTGAGAGTCCCTTGGACTGCAAGGAGATCAAACCGGTTCATCCTAAAGGAAATCAGTCCTGAATATTCATCAGAAGGACTGGTGCTGAAGCTGAAACTCCAATACTTTGGCCACCTGATGCGAAGACCTGACTCATTGGAAAAGACTCTGACGCTGGGAAAGATTGAAGGCAGGAGGAGAAGGGGACGACAGAGGATGAAATGTTTGGATGGCATCACTGACTCGATAGACATGAGTTTGAGCAAGCTCCAGGAGTTGGTGATGGACAGGGAAGCCTGATGTGCAGCAGTCCATGGGGTTGCAAAGAATCAGACACGATTAAGTGACTGACCTGAACTGATACTTTATTCATCTTTGTGTCTTAACAACACTACACAGGGCATTCAGTGTACTATAGACTTCATGAACATTTTTGAATGGGCTGATTATGAAAATCCTAGGCACTCTCTTCGTCTGAATCTAGCTTCTTAATAACAAAAAGCTTGTTGTGGTGGAAATGCAGATATCAGTCATTATCTGATATTTTACTACTACAGTAAAGTTGAATTCAAGAAATTGATTTTTATTTAAAAATGCAGAGAAATAGGCTGCATTAGGCTATTTAACAGAACAAGATGCTTTTCAACTGTGTTCTGTGAAACCAAAAGATGCTTTTGGAGGACACTAAAGCATCCTGTCTGGGTATTTCATTAGTGGAATTAATGCTCCATATTTTAAGTGCTTTGAAAGTCCAGTTTCTAACCCAGTTTTTTCTCACCTTCTGTTTTCAAGTTACCTTCTCAGGTTAGATTGTGTTCCTCTGTGGCATTCATTTATAAACACCTCCTAAATGCTGACTCATTTCTTTAGTGAGTTAATGTTTACTGAATCCCCATTCTGCCCCAGGCGTGTACTGGATACTGTGTGAAACATTAGTAAAACAAGTCGAACCTGCTCACAGGAAGCTTAAAGTCAGGAGGAGGAAACAGACATTGGATAAGTATTGGCAACTGTGAGAGCATCAGGCCAGGCGGGAGGCATGGGAAACGCTCAGGGGAGAGATCTAGTCATTGCTCCTCAAGGGACTCAGGGACTCAGAGATAAAGAAACGAACAATAATCATGACAGGAGGAGGAGGAGGAAAGAAGGAGAAAGGATAGGAGGAAAAGGAGAAAAGAAGCTGCTGCTGTTTCATCTGAGCAGAAAAAACATGAGCTTCAGCATCAGACAAACCCAGTTTCCAATCCTAGGTTTTCTTCTTACTAAGAGCGGTATTTTTATACAAATCAATGTGTCTGGGCCTTAATTTCCTCATCTTCCAAAGAGGGAGTACAATACCTTTTTTTTTTAAAGAATTTTCATAAGAAATAGGGATTGATTACTTAAAATTTTAAAACCTAAAAAATGTCTTTGAAAAGGATACTTGATCAAAATATCATGTTAACTGCTGCCTCTCCTTCTTGCTCCCAATTCCAAGGAGTTATGGCAAAATACGATTATATATATATATATATATATATATATATATATATATATATATATATATATATATATAAAATTAGATTTAAATCTTAAGGTCTGTGGAGTACAAGAATGGTGCCAACAGTAGAAGAGAAAATTCCAGAGGTACTTAAAAATAAGAACTCGGATTGGGTGAAGCAGAGTTAGTCAGCATCCCATATGCCACCAGGAGACAATGGCTGCAAATGATGGTAGAGGTTAGATGCCTTCCATAGAACCTCAATGTGGCGGAAGGCAGGGACTGAGACAGAGAATGGAACTGAATATGGGCCAGAGTTCCTGTGTTGTTTGGTGGGTGAAGCTACTGATTGCTATTAGATATTAATAAAATTAAAGTATGATTAAATTTTAAAATTATCTCTAGAAAAATATAGCCAGTATGTATGGCTAGCATAACAGTTTGTTGAAAGAAATACATAGAATAAATAAACCAGCTTGGCTCAGTTTTTTTAAAACAAAAAGAAAGCATGGAAAAGAGTCAACATGATCTAAACAGAAACCAGCCTATGCATGTAGAAAAATCATGATATAAGGACCAATTAGCCAATTTTTCCTAAAAAAGAAAAGTTACGTCAAATTGGATGAAAAGAGAAACTCAGCTACATGCTGTTTACAAACAACACGTTACAGATTTAAAAAGTATGAAAATAGAAGAATGGAATAAGAATGGATCATTAACATTGGGCAAGTAAATTCTAAGTTAGAGTCTAGAGAAGAAAATGTCCAATTATCAAAGGTGTAACTATTAAGAAAATGTGACAGCCACAAAGTTTTATGCCCCAAAAGTTATGGGCCAATCTTGTATATGAATATAAATATAAATTTCATAGATAAATATTAGCAAACTGAGTCAGCAGCACATTAAAAGGATAATATATCATGTCAAAGTTGACTTTATCCCAGCAATCTTTAAAATAATGAAAGAAATAAAAGAAAAAAATAGAAAACTAACTATGAACAGTGCATCTTCTCTTTTTTTAAGTAAAGTTCAGTTCAGTTCAGTTCAGTCACTCAGTCATGCCTGACTCTTTGCTACCCCATGGACTGCAGCACACCAGACCTCCCTGTCCATCACCAACTCCTGGAGTTTACTCAAATTCATATCCATTGAGTCGGTGATGCCATCCAACCATCTCATCCTCTGTTGTCCCCTTCTCCCGCCTTCAATCTTTCCAAGCATCAGTCCAGTTCAGTTCAGTTGCTCAGTCGTGTCTGACTCTTTGCGACCCCATGGACTGCAGCACGCCAGGCCTCCCTGTCCATCACCAACTCCCGGAGTTTACCCAAACCCATGTCCATCGAGTCAGTGATGCCATCCAACCATCTCATCCTCTGTCGTCCCCTTCTCCTCCTGCCCCTAATCCTTCCCAGCATTAGGGTCTTTTCCAATGAGTCAACTCTTTGTATGAGGTGGCCGAAGTATTGGAGTTTCAGCTTCAACATCAGTCCTTCCAATGAACACCCAGGACTGATCTCTTTTAGGATGGACTGGTTGGATCTCCTTGCAGTCCAAGGGACTCTCAAGAGTCTTCTCCAACACCACAGTTCAAAAGCATCAATTCTGTGGTGCTCAGCTTTCTTCACCGTCCAACTCTCACAGCCATATATGACCACTGGAAAAACCATAGCCTTGACTAGACGGACCATTGTTGGCAAAGTAATGTCTTTGCTTTTAAATATGCTATCTAGGTTGGTCATAACCTTCCTTCCAAGGAGTAAGCGTCTTTTAATTTCATGGCTGCAATCACCATCAGCAGTGATTTTGGAGCCCAAAAAAATAAAGTCTGACACTGTTTCCCCATCTATTTCCCATGAAGTGATGGGACCAGATGCCATGATCTTAGTTTTCTGAACGTTGAGTTTTAAGCCAAATTTTCACTCTCCTCTTTCACTTTCATCAAGAGGCTCTTTAGTTCTTCGCTTTCTGCCATAAGGGTGGTGTCATCCGCATACCTGAGATATTGATATTGATATTGATATTGATATTTCTCCCACCAATCTTGATTCCAGCTTGTGTTTCTTCCAGCCCAGTGTTTCTCATGATGTACTCTGCATATAAGTTAAATAAGCAGGGTGACAGTATACAGCCTTGACGTACTCCTTTTCCTATTTGGAACCAGTCTGTTGTTCCATGTCCAGTTCTAACTGTTGCTTCCTGATCTGCATACAGGTTTCTCAAGAGACAGGTCAGATGGTCTGGTATTCCCATCTCTTTCAGAATTTTCAACAGTTTATTGTGATCCACACAGTCAAAGGCTTTGGCATAGTCAATAAAGCAGAAATAGATGTTTTTCTGGAACTCTCTTGCTTTTCCGATGATCCAGTGGATGTTGGCAATTTGATCTCTGGTTCCTCTGCCTTTTCTAAAACCAGCTTGAACATCTGGAAGTTCACGGTTCACATATTGCTGTAGCCTGGCTTGGAGAATTTTGAGCATAACTTTACTAGCGTGTGAGATGAGTGCAATTGTGCGGTAGTTTGAGCATTCTTTGGCATTGCCTTTCTTTGGGATTGGAATGAAAACTGACCTTTTCCAGTCCTGTAGCCACTGCTGAGTTTTACAGATTTGATGGCATATTGAGTGCAGCACTTTCACAGCATCATCTTTCAGGATTTGAAACAGCTCAACTGGAATTCCATCACCTCCACTAGCTTTGTTCATAGTGATGCTTTCTAAGGCCCACTTGACTTCACATTCCAGGATGTCTGGCTCTAGGTGAGTGATCACACCATCGTGATTATCTGGGTCATGAAGATCTTTTTTGTACAGTTCTTCTGTGTATTCTTACCACCTCTTCTTAATATCTTCTGCTTCTGTTAGTTCCAACCATTTCTGTCCTTTATCGAGCCCATCTTTGCAGGAAATGTTCCCTTGGTATCTCTAATTTTCTTGAAGAGATCTCTAGTCTTTCCCATTCTGTTGTTTCCCTCTATTTCTTTGCATTGATCACTGAGGAAGGCTTTCTTATCTCTCCTTGCTATTCTTTGGAACTCTACATTCAGATGCTTATATCTTTTCTTTTCTCCTTTGCTTTTTGATTCTCTTCTTTTCCAAGCTATTTTTAAGGCCTCTCAGACAGCCATTTTGCTTTTTTGCCTTTCTTTTCCATGGGGATGGTCTTGATCCCTGTCTCTTGTACAATGTCACGAACCTCTGTCCATTGTTCATCAGGCACTCTGTCTATCAGATCTAGTCCCTTAAATCTATTCGTCACTTCCACTGTATAATCATAAGGGATTTGATTTAGGTCATACCTGAATGGTCTAGTGGTTTTCCCTACTTTCTTCAATTTAAGTCTGAATTTGGCAATAAGGAGTTCATGATCTGAGCCACAGTCTGCTCCTGGTCTTGTTTTTGCTGACTGTATAGAGCTTCTCCATCTTTGGCTGCAAAGAATATAATCAACCTGATTTCAGCGTTGACCATCTGGTGATGTCCATGTGTAGAGTCTTCTCTTGTGTTGTTGGAAGAGGGTGTTTGCTATGACCAGTGCGTTCTCGTGGCAAAACTCTATTAGCCTTTGGCCTGCTTCATTCTGTACTCCAAGGCCAAATTTGCCTGTTACGCCAGGTGTTTCCTGACTTCCTACTTTTGCATTTCAGTCCCCTATAATGAAAAGGACATCTTTTTTGGGTGTTAGTTCTAAAAGTTCGTGTAGGTCTTCATAGAACCGTTCAAGTTCAGCTTCTTCAGCGTTACTGGTCAGGGCATAGACTTGGATTACCATGATAATCCCAGCATCAGGGTCTTTTTAAATGAGTCAGGTGTTTGCATCAGGTGGCCAAAGTATTGGAGTTTCAGCTTCAACATCAGTCCTTCCAATGAATATTCAGGACTGATTTCCTTTAGGATGGACAAGTTGAATCTCCTTGCTGTCCAAGGGACTCTTAAGAGTCTTCTCCAACACCACAGTTTAAAAGCATCAATTCTTCAGCACTCAGCTTTCTTTATAGTCCAACTTTCACATCCATATATGACTACTGGAAAAACCATAACCTTGACTAAATGGACCTTTGTTCGCAAAGTAAGATCTCTGCTTTTTAATATGCTGTCTAGGTTGGTCATAAATTTCCTTCCAAGGAGTAAGCATCTTTTAATTTTATCGCTGTAGTCACCATCTGCAGTGATTTTAGAGTCCCCAAAAATAAAGTCTGCCACTGTTTCCCCATCTATTTGTCATGAAGTATAAATTTTAAGTATAGATTTGTAAAAGAAGCCCATAGATATGCTAAGGTGAAAAAAATCTAGTGATTGGGCAAAACACTTAATGGATGGAATGGAGAGCAGATCAGACCAAGTTGAAGAAGGAATTACAGAATTGGAAGATAAAGCTGAGGATATACTCACAATACACCACAGAGAAAAAGGGGTAGGCAAGGTAAGAGGGAAGTAGAGTTGTGGGATCTGCTGGCACATATGCAGGGATGAGAGCTTAGTCTGATGTGACTTTCCCTTCTTTTATCTTGCTCAAGTCACCCAACCTCCTGTCTGCTCTTTTTCTCATTCCAACCTCTCTGCACTTCATAACTTTCAATGAGATATTCCCTGTGTCTAGGTTTCTCTTCCGCCTCTTCACTGGAATCATTTCCGTTTTACAGGTGTCAGCTCAAATACCACTTAATTCATCCAACAATATTTTCTGTGTGCCTACTTTGGGTCCAGGCACTGTGGATACAGATCCAGAGAGAGTCCTTGTTCTCATGCAGCTCACACTTATGATTTGGAGGGGGAGTGCCGAGCAGATAAGACACAGGATGTAAATTTAGAAGAACATGTTAATTCGTGATGAGTGGATGAAGAAAACAAAACAAAACAGGACCTTTTCAAGGAGGTCTTCTTTGCCTATCTGATGATAAAGTGGCCCCTCTATTCTCTAAGACATTTGTCAACTTACTACACCTATTGAATATTACCTTGATACCTGATAATTCAGCTCCCTGAGAACACTGGAGAATAGAGACTTCGCAACTCTATTGGTGGCCATATCCCCAGTACTAAGAATGCACTACATGCTAGTCTAACAATGGAATTTTCAAACCAGTAAATGACTTTCAGCAGCTCTCAAATGCAAGTACTGGCTTTAGAAAGCTAAATTTTAGCCTAAACATCTCTTGAACCATTCATCCCCCACACACCACCCGCCATGGCCAGTGCAGTGCTGGTAAAATGTTTAAGAACCAACTCTTCAGGAAAGCAAAGCAATGGAAAAAATAAGTAAATTTTCAATGTTTGCTAGTTTCCCTGATTGCTCAGTGGTGAAGAATCTGTCTGCAATGTAGGAGACCTGGGTTCAATTATTGGGCTGGGAAGATCCCTAGAGAACGAAATGGTAACCCACTCTAGTATTCTTGCCTAGGAAATCCCGTGGAACCTAGCTGGATACAGTCCATGGGATCGCAAAAGAGTTGGGCATGACTTAGCGACTAACAAAAACATGATGTAAACACTCCTACCACAGTCAGTTTCAAGATACCAACTTGTCATCAGCAGTTAGAGTTGGGAAGATGTACCCTGCAGCCCTGCATTACACAGCATTTCCTCCCTATGAATAAAGCAGACGTGATGAACCTCAGGAGCCATAGATCAGGGACTTCCCTGGTGGTCCAGAGGTTAAGACTTTGCCTTGCAATGCAGGGGACATAGGTTCAATTCCTGGTCAGAAACTAAGATGCCACATACCGTGGAGCAACTAGGCCTTTGTACCACAACTACCAAGCCTGTGCGCCACGGAGAAAGATCCTGCATGATGCAACGTAGATCCCTCATACCGCAACTCAGGTCCGACACAGCTAGACAGTTTTTTAAAAAAAACCAGAATAGCAGTAATGAAATATTTTTTTAAAAGAGCATAGGGCATAGTAAAATGGAGTAAAATAATTAGGAACTCATAAACTTCAAGGATTTATCACCTCTGTTTCTAACGTGAGGTAAAAGTATCAGTCGTTCAGACCTGTCTGACTCTTTGCGACCCCAAGGACTACATCCCACAAGATTCCTCTGTCCATGGGATTTACCAAGAAACAATACTGGAGTGAGTTGCCATTTCCTTCTCCAGGGGATCTTCATGACTCAGGGATCAGACCTGCATCTCCTGCATTGCAGGTGGATTCTTTGCAATCTGAGCCACCAGGGAAGCCCTTGTTTCTAGTATACTTTATTTAATTGTAAATATATACTTTAGTTTTTAATAACAGCTGTGTTTAATAACTGGCCCACAAAATTCCTGAAAAGTAATAATCAGTCCTCATTGGCCAGTTTGAACAGAATCCATCACACCACTGCCTAACGCTGAGAATTAGAGAGAGGAAAAAGCCAGGTAGTTAGCCCTCTCCTATGGCTTAATATCAGATCACAGAAAGTGCCTTCATTCACTGACACAGGGAAGGGCAAACACCAAAAGGCACATTTGAATACAGAGGAGGGGTACGCTATGCCATTTGATTGTACTAATGGTGCTCAATCAGCAAAACCTCCTTTTATGAGTCACATCCTTGCAGAATCTGAGATAAATGGGCTCCAGAATCCCAGCTAATTCAGCTAATAGGAATGCAAACATTGATCTAAATTGAAGCCCAGAGAACGGTCTCTTACATCTTCCTCGCCCCAGGAGGCATGAATGGGAAAGATTACTTGTGCATTATAATTACTTAAAATAGGTTGTGATGTAAAAATCTAATCCCGTCTCCTCTTCAATAGTAAAGTTCTACAGACAGAGAAATTATGCTTAATGCCAGTGTCTTGAAGGTAAAAAGAAAATTCTGTTCTCCCTTTGGGGGAAGAGAAAGGACATCTTTTTAGAGCTGTCAGAATTCACAAGCCATAATAAATTATTCTTTTTCATTACTGACTTATTAAGCAGGCTGCTTGGTGTAATGGCAGAAAATTTCTGTTTAATTTTTAGAGTATTAGACTACTGTGATTCTTGATCTGAAATAAACTCGAGTTATTTAAAAAAGATTGTATTTAATGTCATGCGTTAGGGTCTGTCTTTCAGTGCAGGGTTGAAGCATTTATGTAATATGGTCATTGTTTGGCTGGAAGCCAGGCATCAGCCATGTTCTTGAGACAATTTCTATTAAGAGTGCACCTCTCATCTCCAAGGCTCCACTCTTACAGCGACTGGCAGGTAGATAGATCACTTAAAAAATACTAAAGGTGTGTCCAGAAATCCCAAGCCAAAGAGTCCTAGGAGCCAAAGAATTCTCATTTTCCCTGGAATTAGAATCATTTTACTCCCATGATTCTAATTCCAATATTTGGCCACCTGATGCGATGAGCCAAATCATTGAAAAAGACCCTGATGCTAGGAAAGAATGAGGGCGGGAGGAGAGGGGGGCAACAGAGGATGAGATGGTTGGACAGCATCATCGACTCAATGGATATGAGTTTGAACAAACTCCAGGAGATAGTGAAGGACAAGAAAGCCTAGCGTGTTGTTGTCAATGGGGTTGCAAAAAGTTGGACACAACTTAGCAACTGAACGACAACAATTCTGTTACTGTCATCATTTCTGCTGATGAGGTGGTCTCAGACTGACTTTTCTTCATTCTACTCACAGATCTTGTATTAAACAGCATTTACCAAGCTCTTATGAGGGAATGCTCCAGCCCTCCAGGAGGCTTTTAAATATCCTGGGGAAGACAGCTGTATACAGGAGATCCAAATGACATACGAGCTATACCGGGCAGGTGTGGGAAAGCTTGGAGGAACATCAGTGATCCATACACCCCAGGAGGGTCTGTCAGTGTTCACCCATCAGGTTCATTGCTGCTGTCTTTATGGATTTTGTGGAATTTACCTGAAATGAAAATTATAAATAAACCTGGTGGCTTATTTCTTTTTATAATGAGTTATGACTATATTTTACTGAGCCGGCAGATTTATGCTATGTTAGTCTCTCAGACGTGCCTGACTCTTTGTGACCCCATGGATTGTAGCCTGCCAGGCTCTTCTGACCACGGGATTCTCCAGGCGAGAATACTGTAGTGCCACTTCCTTCTCCAGGGGATCTTCCCAATCCATGGAACAAACCTAGGTCTCCCTGTATTGCAGACAGATTCTTTACTATCTAAGCCACCAGTGAACCATTGAGTAATTAGGTGTTACCCTAGTCCAGATAATATAATTTCTACTGAAGCTCATTTTGTAAATCAACCCCTAAATTTGCAGAAATTGGTCGGGTATAAACTAAATGTATGATGATAGCCAAATGGATAAGCTTAGGACTCCTTTTTTTTTGGAGTATAATTGCTTTAGCATGTTGTGTTGGTTTCTGCTGTACAACAAGGTTCATCAGCTGTATGTATACATATATCTCCTCCCTCTTGGACCTCCCTCCTACCCCTCTGTCCCACCCCTCTGGATCATCACAGAGCCCCGAGCTGAGCTCCCTGTGCTGTACAGAAGCTTCCCGTCAGCTATCTGTTTCACACATGGTAGTGTGTGTATGTCAGCGCTACTCTCTCTGTTCGTCCCACTCTCTTCTTCCCCCACTGTGTTCACATGCCTATTCTCTACGTCTGCATCTTTGTTCCTGCCTGGAAATAGGTTCATCTGTATAATTTTTTTAGATTCCACACATACGCATTAAGGAAGTTGGGACATTTAACCACATGCTAAGTATCTCCTTTACGCACATGAATATTCAGCTTCCCCTGATTTAGTTGCCAAATAGTAGAGACCATCCCTGCCATCCTCTATGGTCTGCTCTTGAAATCTATATTGGATTGGCCAAAAAATTTGTAAAATCTTCTAGAAAAACCCAAAAAACATTTTGGCCAACCCAATATTTTATACTTGATTTTTTTTAAAGTGGCAGCATAGTTGATTTACAATCTTATGTTAATTTCTGCTGTATAGCAAACTGATTCAGTTATATGGTAAAGAAGAGGTTGTACATATAAACAATGGCATACTTGTCAGCCATTAAAAAGGAGGAGACAACTAAAAGCTGCTTTTTATTATAAGGGCCACACCGAAGATAAGTACCACCCATTCTCCACGAAGAAAGGGACTTTGCCTTGATCACTGCTGACCCCGCACCACCTAGAAGCGTACCTAGCACACAGGGAACATTCAAGAAGTAAACACTGAGTGAGCAAGACCAACTGGGAGCCCACTTACCTGCAACATGCATCCAGTGGAAGTAGCTGGGCCATCCACAGATAAATTAATTCAGGTAAAGATAGATGCTTTGAAGAAAATAAAATGGGGTTGAAAAGATAGAGACGAACATCATGCTGGGAGGTGGGGTGGGTCAGGAAGTATGTGCATGGATTCTTGAGGGAGTACACTTGGCTGAGTCCCGACTCCCCAGAAGAGCCAGTTCTGTGAGCTAGTCTTTGAGGAAGGGTGGGGACAGCAATCAATATGGTACCCGGAGGAGGGGAGCATGAAGGCCAAGTTGAGTGCCCGAGAGCTGGTCAGGGCCCAGTACATGCAGGGCTCTGCAGCCACTTAGTAAGGAGTTTGGATTTTCTTCTAAAAGAATTAATGAGCCGCCGAGAGTTTAAGCAAGTCAATGCCATGAACTTAATTTTAGAAAGATCCCACTGGTGGCAGGGTTAGGGGGACCAGAGGTTAGGAAGGGAAACCAAGAGGCCCTGAGATTCTGACTGTCCTCCGGGCAAGAGATGGCCCAGCTTGAACTTGAGCGGAAGTGGACATGAATAGAAGTGGTGTCCTTGGAACATATTTTGAAGGTTGAAACAACAGGTCTTCCTGACTAACTGGACATGGGTGAGTGGGTGGGGATGAGTTAGTATCAAGAATGACACCTATATTTTTGGCACATATGACTGGTGGATGGGCTTGCCGTGATGGAGCATGAGGAAGACACAGAGAAGAGCAGATTTGGGGAAGCGGTGGATGAGGAAGGAGGAATCGTCTTGCCTATGGAATGGTTTTGGGTTTACCCTTTTCTACCTCTGACCAGCATGAGTGATTCCTTGGCATGGAACCACCTCCTCCCTGGCCCATGGCTGAGCTCTCAAGATGGTGTCAGGAAACACAACACTCAGTCTTCAAGGAAAGAGAGAAGTTCCTTGCCAAAGAATCCCAGGCCATTTCAGAGGAGGTGAGGTTTGTTTGAATAAAACCCAGTTCTCCTGGGTTGCCACCATCTGTCTGTTCTCCAGGAGCCCCGCCCCCGCGGACACCTGGGTGTCATGGACTTGGAGTAGGTGGTCCAGTTTGCAGATGGTGGAGAAGGGATAGGAATTGTATTCACAAAACCCAGTGATCCAGAAAACCATTGTGAGGCAGGATTTTCAATTTCAACAAGGGTGGGGGGAAATTAAAGGGTGGTGTGTTGTGGAGAGGGGGGAGAAGCAGAAACAAAAATAACAAGGCCATTAATCTTTCATTAAGTTAAAGGGATGAAAAGGAACTGCTTTAAAGTATCATTCTTCCCCAGCACCACAAGCATGTTGCCCCCCGCTGACTTCAAAGGCCCTGACGAGAAGTTGGTTAATGTTGTTGGCACAATATCAGGCCGTGGTTTACTTTTGCTTAAGTATGATCTTTTTTTTTTCCTTCTCAACAAAGAAAGCGTCAGGGTCGGGCACTCTGATGGGAGGAGGCCCACCACGTAAAAGATGCCTTTGTGTTGTGTACAGAGGCCTTCCTGAGGTTGGCTCTGCCAACACACGCTGTTTGCACACTGTTTGTCACAGACCCGAGAAACTACCAGCACACGCACACACAAAAGTCTGCCAGACAGAGCAGAGAGAATAAGATCATTGTCTTCACTCACTCTCTACTTTCCGCTTCTGCAGAGTCAGGCCCGGTCCCTGACTTGGCATCTGGGCTCCCGGTTGCCCTGATGGAGAAGGAGTTTGCAAGAAAGCATTGCTTTTCCAGCATCTCCCACCTGTTCAGTGCTTTTCAGCCCAGTATCTCTCACCTGTTTGGGGGCTGCGGGGAGGGAGTTTTGCCGCTTGCGGAGGCTGTATTTGTCTTCAAGGTAGCGCTGTTTACACTGAAAGCAAAGCTAATTGGTGGTGAGTGGCAGGGTTTTGTGGTTAGGCCCTGGCTCTGTGTTGGCAGCTGCTGAGTGTTGAAGGCAAGCTATCCTATCTGGCAAGTGCAAATAGAAGGAGAATGAGGAGGGGGTGTCTGAGAGGGTCTGATGACCTGCTTGGAGACACCATTGCTGGAAGCCCACCAGAGGGCTCCTGCTATATGGGAAAGTTGTTTCAAAGCCTTTTCTTTTGTTTTCATGAGAAAAGCAGGGAGAATAGGAAGGAAACCAGTTGCTGTCTTTTAAGAAAGATGCTTCAGGGACTTCCCTGGTGGTCCAGTAGTTAAGACTTTGCCTTTCAATGCAGAGGGTGAAGTTTGATCCATGGTTGGGAAACTAAAATTCCAAATGCCTTGGGCCCCAAAACCTAAAACACAGAAAAAACCAGAAGCAATATTGTAAAAAATTCAACAAAGACTTTTAAAATGGTCCATATCAGGAAAAACAAAAACTTTAAAAAAGAGAAAGAAAGATGCTGTAAATTTGATTCTGTTAGTGCTTGTTGGGTGTCATCACAGGTAAGGGTTAAGTCTTTCAGATCCAGAGGGAGGTGACCAAGGGTCACCTGGTATTCCCGGAACTGTTCTGGAATACACGGAGAACAGTCCCTGCCATCCTTGCTGTCTGCTTTCTTAAGCACCTTCACCTCGCACAATGGACTTTTGCAGTCAGATTAAGCCAGGTTTGATCCTGGCTCTGTAGTTAACCCTGTGAGATGCTGAGCAAGCTGCTCATGTGCCACCCCCGTTCTCCACTTGGTAAAGTGACAATAACTGTCTCCCAGGGTGACTGCGAGGACGGATGGGGACAAAGGGCATGAAAGCACCCAGCATCTGCCCAGGGTTCAGTGAGGGCTGGCTGGTTCCCTCCACCGTCACAGTCATGGACTGTGTCTGCCGAACATCCATGGGAAAGGGCACAGGCAATGTTAGCTTTGCCAAAAAATATTTACTTTAGTGAAAGGGAGGGAGGTGACGGTTTATTCTTTTTAAAAACATCACACATGGAGGTTTAAATAGGATTTTGTAACAGTCTCCCTCTGCATAAAGAACCAAACAGGGCAACTCACGGAAGTGGAAATAATCTACGGGGAAGGGAGGGGAGGCACAGAGGTAGATTCTTCCACGGGGCCTAAGGATGTGGCGTCGGGGCCTCAGCCACTTGGGAACCACGTGACATGAGGCAAGTTCCTCGCAGGGCTTTCTTGTGAATGTGTAGGACAGGGCGCCTGAACACAGCACCCACTCAGGGTGAGTGATTAACATCATCGCCATCTTTATTTAGTAAGAAAGTCTTGACCCAACCTAGACCCTTTGGAGCAGAGAGCTCCTAATTTGGAGTTATACAAGAGGTGTGGATTATTATCATTTTTTTTAAATGTTTAAATATTTTCAATTAAAAAAATTTTTCAATTTAATTTTTTGAAATCTTTTGTTGGAAGGATTATTAACAGCAGCATGAGGAATCCCAAGCCATCAGGTCCCTAGTTTTCCCCGGAACCCCACCAGCATATTCTCACATGTATGACTCTGCTGTTGGGATTTTCAAGGCACAATGAGAAGCTGAACAGGGCCTTGCTTCTGGGTGAATTCTGACCTGCTGCTAGTTTGCTGCATAGGGTCGAGCCCTGTTTGGCCTTTACAGGCGTTCCAGCTGTCCCAGGTGGCCTGAGGTTTCAGCAGGGCAATCTACCTGAGGGAGAATGGGAACAACCAAAACTGACAGGCAGGTGGGTAGATAGATGGATATGGGTGTGAGTATGGATATGGGCTCAGACATGAGTATAGATATGGGTTTGTGTATGGACATGGGTATAGATATGAGTATGGGTCTGGAGGAGGGCACAGCAACCCACTCCAGTATTCTTGCCTGGAGAATCTGATAGACAGAGGTGCCTGGTGGGCTGCATTCCATGGGGTCACAAAGAGTCTGACACGACTGAAGTGATTTAGCACGCATGAGAATGGGTATTGATATGGATATGGTCATGGGTATAGATATGGGTCTGTGTATAGCTATGGATATGGGTATGGTATGTGCATAGCTATATGTATGGGTATAGATATGTGTCTGTGTATAGATAAGGGCCTATATGTTGATAAGGATATATGTATTGATAAGGATATGTGCATTTATAAGTGTATATGTACAGATATTGATGTGGATATGTGTACTGATAGGGTACATATACAGATATGGATATGGGTGTAGACGGAGAAGGCAATGGAGACCCACTCCAGTACTCTTGTCTGGGAAAATCCCATGGACAGAAGGGCCTGGTAGGCTGTGGTCCATGGGGTCGCTAAGAGTCGGACACGACTGAGTGACTTCACTTTCACTTTTCACTTTCATGCATTGGAGAAGGAAATGGCAACCCACTCCAGTGTTCTTGCCTGGAGAATCCCAGGGATGGCGGAGCCTGGTGGGCTGCCATCTATGGGGTCGCACAGAGTCAGACACGACTGAAGCAACTTAGCAGCAGCAGCAGCGTGGGTATAGATAAGGATACAAGTATAGATATGGGTATGTGTATTGATAAGGGTACAGTATGGATATTGGTATGGGTATGTATATGAGTATGTGTATAGATACAGATATATAGATATAGGTACAGATATACAACATGGGCTTCTCAGGTAGTTCACTGGTAAAGAATCTGCCTGCCAATGCAGGAGACTCAGGAGACACAGGTTCGATCCCTGGGTCGGGAAGATCCCCTGGAATAGGAAATGGCAACCCACCCCAGTATTCTTGTCTGGGAAAATCCCATGGACAGAGGAGACTGGTGGGCTACGGTCTGTGGGGTCGCAAAGAGTTGGACACAACTTAGCAATGCATATGAGCCCGCACGTGCAGATATACGATATAGATACAGGTGTATATACAGACACAGATATGTAGATATGGATATAGATACAGACGTAGATATAGCTTTTTTTTTTTTAAATGGGTCACTGGTGGACAGGCAATATCATTCTAAAGCTGGGAGGAGGTTGATGAAAAAGATATTTAGAAGGCACTCAGTGTTCAGGGATCTCAAAATAAGTGATTCCAATGCTGCTGGTACAAGAAGCATTTTTAAAAGACCAACTTTCTTAAATTTCAGTTGACTTCTCTTCGTTTCAGTTTCGAAAATGGGTGTATTTCCTAGGCCAAAGTGTCTGTAAAATAATCACTGAAATGCCTAACTCTCCACTCCTAATTCTGGACACTATACTTTGGTGATGAGAATCTAAATCTGTATCTATATGTCATTCTGGGTAGGCTAGGTTAATTGCAGTAATAAACAGCTGCAAAACTGAAGTGATGAAATAAACCAGGTTTTCCTCTTGTCCGATTCCAAGTCCATTGCGAATCTCTGGGGGTCCAAAGGGACCACAAGATAGACTGGTTCAAGCAAGAGAGAAGAACAGCTGAAGCTTTGCCAGGTTCCGTGGCACAGGAAAAAATGATACAATAGGACTTGAAAGTGATCTGGGTCCTGGGCATAACCCACACTATTTCTATTCAGCACTCAAAAGTCAGGACTAGACCATGATCCCACCCAGCTGCTGGGGGATCTGGAAGTGCAATCATACTTATACACAGGATCCAGGGACCCAGACTCAAGACTTGGAATACTACCGATACCTAAATACCACCACTACTCCTAAATTCTTCCAGAGTTGTCTCTCCAGGCTGAACCTCTCCCCTAAACTCCAGACTCATACACCCAACAGCCTTCTTAATACTTCCAAAAGGTAACACTCAAAGGTAACATTCCCAAACCCGAACCTCTGGTATTTCCCTCCAAACATGTTCCCTAATTCAACTGATGGTAATTCTGTTCTTCTAGTGTGTTACTCAGACCAAAATTCTTAGACTCATCCTTGACACATCTCTGCCTCTCAAAACACACATCTAAAAGATGCGCAAACTCTATAAGCTTTCTCCTCAAAATACACGGGACCTGGCCTTCCACTGCCACTGCCCTGCTCCAGGCCACCCTCTCTCTTACTCATATTATTGCTGCTGCTGCTGCTGCTGCTAAGTCGCTTCAGTCGTGTCCGACTCTGTGCAACCCCATAGACGGCAGCCCACCAGGCTCCTCCGTCCATGGGATTTTCCAGGCAAGAGTACTGGAGTGGCTTGCCATTGCCTTCTCTGCATATTATTGCAATAGTCTCCAGAACAGTCTTGGTTTCCATCCTTGCAATCTTCAGGTCTAACTGCAGTAACAAAGGGATCACAAGATAGACTGGTTCAAACAAGAGATAAGAGCAAAGATTATTACTCTCTCCATACTGTCCAGAGAGGCAGTCTGGGGTGGATGGAGTGTGCGCTAAGCTGCTTCGGTTGTGTCTGACTCTGTGAGACCTTATGTACTGCAGCTTTGTCTCTGGTTTGAACCAGTTTATCTTGTGGTCCCTTTGTTACTGCAGTTAAACCTGTACCCTCTACCCTTGACTGTGACAATACAGAGCTAGCGGTAGGGCCAAGGTTGGCCTTTTGATGATGGTGGTTGATGAAGAATGGGGGTCACCAATGGGGAAATCCTTGCCTAGGAAAATGGACATTGTCCGCTGAAGTGTGCTAAGAGATATTTCATCAAGCACACATATTTTCAGACAATTAAGAGTCTGTGGTCTTTTTGTCAGCAGTAAATAAGAAAAGGCAATACATTGAAATTTAAGGGGAAGACATCCTTATCAGAGTTTTAGCACAAGCTTTCCTTCACCTAATTTTTTTGACTGACCTCAGGTTTTGCATGAGAAAGGTCTTTGGAAGGCAGAACAAAGGGACTGTATGCCTTTAACCTGTACATTTATATACTTATACACTTCTCCTTTAGCCCCCTAGCTCCTGTTGTTAACTTTAGATGTTTGTCTATTTCAAAACTTCATAGATAAGAAAATTGAAAAATCCTACGTATCTTTCTTTACTTTCTGATCTGGTCACTATATTATAGAATATTATCTTCCCTGTTATCAAAAAAGCACTGCTTTGAAACTGTCTCCTTGGAGAGTTGACTTACACATGAAGAACTGTTCTCATACCTACCAGGCTGGGAAAGGCATTAGGGTACAGAAGTGATATTGCATTAAAGTAGCCCAGGAGAGTGGGGGGGGGGTGCTTGAAAATCATGGAATCAAAGGAAAATGATCCAATATTTCAAACAAAATCAGGTCTCGTATATTTCTGCTCCATTACAATAGGGTAAGTTAAATCTAGTCTTACCGAGGCTGCGATCTTAGATGTGGAACTCTGTAAGTGCTTGAAATGTCTTCTATTTTATTACATATACAAAGGAGCTCTTTAATACAGCTACTGTCTGTGACATGGAAGTCATAGCTCAATTTTCTTTTTCAACTAAAACTACTCTAAACTGGAAAGCTATCCCACTACTGAAGAAGTTATCTCTCCAGTATTCCCCATGGGTGAATAGGCAATACACTTTATCCTTTTTTTTTTTAAGAAGCCATTCATTGACTAAATTATCCAAATAGTCTACCTGTCTTATGTGAGCTGCATATTTTTATGAGTTTTAATATCTGTAAAATATTCTTTTAGTCGAAACTGAAAGCTGCAAAGTAAGCGTTTTCTCTAACATGGGAAAGTAAGCCTTTTGTAATTATAAATAGCTTTTTCCTCCTTTTTTCTAAGCTTTGAAGAAATTTAATTTATTAATGGTTTTAGAAAGTAAACTTTCTGGGATGTAATTACTTTTTAAAAATTTATCAATGAGCAGATCATCTGTTCACTATCTGCCCCATAAAAACAAATCTAAAGTTAATGAACCTCCAAAATTTTGCAAATCAAAGATGAAGTTGGCACAGGGCAAATTCATCCATATAATTGACTCATTTTATGCCCAAACTCTGATAATCATGTCTTCTGTAGTCATTGAATACATCAATACAAGGAGTAACATATAACAGCTACCATTTTAAAGCTAGTTGACTTTAAAAAAGTGAGAAAACTCAATCTTTTCATGTTCACTCAACAAATATTTATTGATAATCTGCTATGTGCTGGCAATTACACTGTCTCTGTTCTCATGAAATTAACAATCAAGTGGGACCGACAATGAATAAACAGCTGCTAGGGGTCATGACAAGGCTGTGCACTTAAATCCTTTTTATACAGGAAAGCATTAGGGTATCGTATAAATAGGCACCTTAATTGGGATGTTGGGAAGATTTACCACGGAAATGACATCTAAACAGATTCCTAAGGAATAAATAGGAATTTTCCTAATTGAACATTACTTTTACCACTCTGAGCCACAGAAACAACATGAGAGCAAGTTCCAAAGACTGCAAAAAACTCGGTATGGCTGGAGTGTAGACCATGAGCATATGGTAGCCAGGGATGATGACTGAGAAACAAGCAGGGGCCTGGTGGTAAAAACCTGACCGTGTCCTGCACTAGATCGACAGCCATGAAGACGGAGAAAAGTGAACTGGTGTGAGAGGCAATTGAGTGATGGGACAGATAGAACTAGATGCCTTGTTGGATGGTGGGCAGGGTTGGAGGGTGGGTGAGGGAAAGAATGAAGGATGGCTCACAGATTTCTGGATGGACCAAGATAGGGAACCCAGGGGAGAGAGGGCTGAGTCTCATTTTGAATTTGTTGAGTTAAGCTATCTGGAGATCTCTAAGAGAAAATATACAGCTCCCAACTGGACATGTGACTCTACAGCTCAGAGACCCAAGAGTTAGTGAATTGAGAGTCATTACCCAATGGATAAGTGATGCGATGGGAGACAAGATTGCTTCATTCGCTAGCCAGAGAACCCCAGAGGGCCCTTTGTCACTTATTATTTAAAGGCCCCATAGATAGGAGACTGTGCGATAGGATAAGACAAAAGTGATGGAACCGTGAACATGGACAATGTCTAGCAGATAGAGAAAAATGATCCAATAAAAGAGACTTGGAAGGTAACCAAAATCTAGGAAGCAGCACCCAGAAAGGAGGGATGGATTCGACTCTTGGAAGCTGTCAGGAAGAAGAGAGACCAAGGACTGTCCATCAGTTGAGAACAGGGAGAGGAGGGCAGGAAAAGAAAAAGAAGAAGTGGGATGAGTAAGGAGCAGGAAGCAGAGCTGGAGACACGGAGATCGACCCAACTTCTGGAGGAGTTAGCTGCGAGGGGACAAGAGCTTGTACCTGAGAGAAACTATATCACAGCGGCTTTTTTTTTTTTTCAATTGTTTTGTTTCCTGGTGTCTTAAGATAGGCAGGACGGTAAGTCTTTCAACACGTATCCGTGAGATTCCACAGGAAAGCTATTCTACGCACGCCTTTACACCGTTTTAAATAGAGCCCTGTCTAATGAACTCACTCCTCTCAGGATGGAAGCTCACCTTTATCCATTCAGGTTATGCTAAGTCTCTTCGGTTGTGTCCGACTCTATGTGAGCCTATGGACTGTAGCCCGCCAGACTCCTCTGTCCATGAGATAGTCCAGGCAAGAAGAATACTGGAGTGGGTTGCCCTGCCCTCCTCCAGGGGATCTTCTCAAACCAGGGATCAAACACACGTCTCTTAAGTCTCCTGCTGTGCCCGGTGGGTTCTTTATCACTAGCACCACCTGGGAAGCCCAGAGATGTCTTTTTATCTTTGGAGTGCCCAGGCTTAATATAGTTTACTTTCTATCTGGAAATAGTTGTCTACTTCCAAGTTTTATCATATATCCCATGTATTTAGCTTGTTGCTTTGAGATTTGTGCCTTTTTCTGGGAGACCCTATAACCCTGAGTCACCCAAGAGTTAAGAATTTCAGTGGTATTCTGATCTGTGACCTCCATGGGGGGGTTACATGTTCATATATCTCCATACTGTAGAATAGCCCCTTCTTTTAGGCATATTTCCCCTAGTTCCTTTCCTAAGGCCTGGGTGAACAAGGGTGGGCTGTCCCAAAACCCCAAAGGCTGGGTTCCTACAAAGCCCTACACAGGAATATCTGGGTGGACAAGACATCAGCTCATTCATCCTGATGCCTGTGCATATTGTATTTTGTAAGGAATAGCCTTTGTCAAGTCCCCATTAGAATGATAGAAAACAAGTTTAGTAAGAAATCTTGAAAGTTAATCTTTTCTGACCTGTTCTTGTATATCCTTCATGTGTCCCCATCAGGGGGCTCCCTCAACCTCAGCCTGCAAAGTTCCAGGGACCAGATATTCACAATTTTCAGAAGCAGCATGGTCTGGCTCAGAGCACTCCTAATTTCCAGAAATTTCTCCATTACATGCAATTAAACTGATCACTTTATAAGTTTCTTCTGCTTGGGAATGATGAACAGAAATTTTGAAGTCAAACTTCACAGGTTCCAATTCCTGCCCTGACATTAACAGGTCATGTGACTTGGGCAAAAATTTGAGGTTGGCTGCCTCAGTCCCTTCTGTAGAATAGATGTGGATCTCAGAACCAGCATCGTAGGGCTGTTGCTAGGAGGAACCCAGATGGTACACACAAAGTGTCAGGATCTGAGCCCAGTAAATGTTAACCATTTAGCATTTAGTTTAAATGATAATTAAAAAAAAATTTTTTTTAAATCAGATAGTCTTAACACATCCTACCCTTGAAATACTTCAAGAAGACTCACGTCAACCCTGCAAGTGTCTCTTCTAAATTCTGTAACTTTCTTCCCATCTTCTCATCTGACACAGCTTGACATGCCTTCACTGTGTTGCTGACTTTCCTTTGGGCATGAGTTTATTTATATCCCCTAAATCCAGTCTATTTATACCCTTCCCCTCAGAGAGTGGGGCCCGGAAAAGGATGGAATACTCCACAATGGTATGTCCTGAGCAAGATGGAGAGGGCTTATCACTTCCTTTTTTCTTTATGCTGAAGTCCTGTGAAGGCCACACCAGGTGCCCGTCACTGTTTCTGTTGTTATGGTCACGGCACACGGCTGGTGTATGGGGGATTCAATGTTGAGTACATTGAAATCCGCAGTACTGCTCCCACTCACGGTGGAAAGCAGAGCAATCTGAAGCCAAATTCTATCTCCATCCTACCAGCTGTATGCTATTCAACACTCTTTCTGTGCCTTAATTTCATCATCAATAAAATAATATAATTCTAGTTTTCTGCAATCCCACTTCTGGGCAAATATTCAGAGAACACTCTAATTTGAAAAGATATGTGCACCCCAATGTTCATAGCAGCACTGTTTACAATAGTAAAGACATGGAAGAAGCCTAAATGTCCATCCAAAGATGAGTGGATAAGGAAGATGTAGTACATATATGGAAGGGAATATTACTCAGCCATAAAAAGAATGAAATAACGCCATTTGCAGCAACAGGGATGGACCTGGAGATGATCACAGTAAGTGAATATGTCAGACAAAGACAATTTTCATATGTCACTTACATGTGGAATCTAAAATATGATACCAGGGAACTTCTTTACCAAAAAAAATCGGACTCACAGACATAGAAAACAAACTTATGGTTGTCAAAGGGGAAGAGGGATGGGAAGGGAAAAAATATACACTACCATACATAAAATAAACAACAAGGATCTCATTGTATACCACAAGGAAACTATACTCAATATTTTGTAATAACCCATAGGGGAAAAGAATCTAAAAAAGAATATATATCTATATATACTGTATACATATATATATAGCTGAATCACTGTTTTGTACACCTGAAACTAACATAGCATTGTAAATCAACTGTACTCCAATAAAACTATTTTAAAACATGGTGTGATGATAACTACACTTACCTTACAGAGGTTATTGAGATTGAAAAGTGTTAGTACATGTCAATTATTGGCAGTGTGCCTGGCACACAGTAAGCCAAGTACAAAAGTTATGTATTATTATTGCCCTTTAAATTATATTTTCTATTACATATGTTAATTCTGTCCTGATGTGGGTTTCAAAAATACAAATTTGTTTTCATGCAGTTGGTGTATTAGGGGACAATTTGAACGTAACATAGAACTCATATTTGCTCACGGGAGACTTGTCCGAGAAATGCTAGGGGAATACAGAAAACTGCAGGTGATGAATCAGGCAGAAAGAATACACACAGTGCACACACACACACACACACACACACACACACACACACACACCATAAACACTGACTTGGTTCACACAGGTTTCATGAGAAAGGCCTGAGATATGGGCTGACATCATTTCCTGCAATTTTGGGAAACATTTTCACCACCTCATGATAACTCATCAGCTACAAAGCTTCTGAGGCCACAGGCAAATGTCAGGTCTTTAATCAGGTTAAGTGTCATAGTCATTGTAGTATTAATGTATTTTTGTGATCATTTAACATGTGTAAAGCCATGCTGGCATTTTTACTCTGTTTCTATTGATATCTTTTTTACAAAGCATTCCTGATGAACTTTTTGAGTGTTATGTTCCAACCCTATTTTTCTCATAAACCGTTTGATTTATATTATCTAAGTTTTCATAGCACTGTGGTTTCTAGGCAGGCATATGATACATTACAGCAGAACTGATGATAATTCTCTCTGCCAAGTTTTCTAAACTCTCAGAATATCTAGATCCTTGATTCTACTATTTATAATATTTGCTGTTTTCTAACTTCATGTTATGCATGAATTTGATGTGAATAATCACATTGTGCTTGGTTGCTCAGTCATATCGAACTCTTTGCGATCCCATAAACCATGGCCCGCCAGGCTCCTCTGTCCATGGATTCTCCAGGCAGAAATACTGAAGTGGGTTGCCATGCCCTCCTCGAATAATCACATTAAATATCTGTAAATCATCAAGGGGAGAGGCTATACTCTGGGAGAGGGTCTGACAAAATTGAAAAAGGCATTTCCTGCAAGAAAATGTGTTTTCCACATAATCATGAAGTTTAAATACTGTTATCAGTTGAATAAGCTACTTTCCAATTTAGCTTCAAGAAGAAGAATCTGTTTTCCCCCACTTACTGAAATCCTCAAGATCTACCTGGCCATGGACCTTGGATGGCTTGACAGGAATCATCTAGTCCAGTCTTTTTGCTCCAGATGAGTCAGCATGTCTCTGGGAAATGTGCTTCTTGCCAAGTTCGCCCAACTTTACCGGCAGTGATGGAGCCAAGTTTCACGGCTGTTCGTACAACCCCGGGCTGACTCCCAGTTACATGTTGTACAACTTTATATCCTTGTAATAACACTGCAGCTCGTCCCAAACTAGACTTACCCATTACCACAAGGATAGTTTTGTACAGCTTCTCAGACTGGTACAAGGAACAGGAATAGTAACATCCTTCAAAAGAGACCAGGCACCCTGGTGCTGCCTACTGGGCAGTCAGGACCCTGCCCACACCATCCACCAGAGGCAGCTGCTCCAAGACAGAACAAATGCTGGCATAATCACCTCAAACCTATTAAATGAGCACAAAGCCAACTCCTTTCCTCTAAAAAAATCTCCTCCTTCTCAACCTCTTTCCCTGTAAAATGGGTTTGTCCTTTATGAATCATTGGCTTGAGTTATTCATTTATTCATGTGCATGAAATGGAGATGACTGCACAGGGTATTTTAAAGGTGTTGAAGTATATGATGCTTCCCAGGTGTCACAGTGGTAAAGAATCTGCCTGCCAATGCAGGAGATGCAAGAGACGTGGGTTTGATCCCTGGGTCAGGAAGGTCCCCTCAAGTAGGAAATGGCAACCCACTACAGTAAACTTGTCTGGAAAATTCCATGGACAGGAGCCTGGCAGGCTATAGTCCATGGGATCGCAAAGAGTAGGATACAACTAAGCATACAGCAAACAAATGTATATACAGGAGGACTTACCTGGTGGCCCGTGGCTAAGACTCCACACTCCCAGTGCGGGGGGCCTATGTTCAATCCCTGTTTGGGGAACTAGATATTACATGGTGCAACTAAGACCTGGCTCAGCCAAAAAAATAAATAAATATTAAAAAAAATAAAGTATATATAGGGGAAAATAGACTATTTTCATTTGCCAACTGGGAAAAAAAAATTACGCATGCTTGATTGATGCTGTTTATAATGACAGAATAAAATCAGAAACACCTCCCTTGGTCACTTTCTTTAAATATACTCTTGTTTTTACTAAACTAATTTTGATTAATGCTATGTTTGCATCTTGGCGGCTCATGGTAAAGAATCTGTTGCAATATAGGAGACCCAAGTTCAGTCCCTGGGTTGGGAAGATCCCTTGCAGAAGGGAATGGCAACCCACTCCAGTATTCTTGCCTTGTGAATTCCACGGACAGAGGACCCTGGCAGGCTACAGTCTGTGGGATTGCAAAGAGTAGGACATGACTGAGTGACTGAAGCTTTACACCATCAGAGTTAGTTAATTGATTAGTCTGTTTATAGAACATGTAGGGGGCCTCAGCATAATATCATAACTTACCCATTCATGTACTTGTTTATTGATTCATTAATTTCATTCTTCACTTATTTATCTCTGGGAAATCTCTTGGCTTGAATTATTCATTCCTTCATTTGTTCTTTTGCTTGCTTGCTTACCTGAGGTAATGTACACACAAGGCACATGATTTAAAAGGTATTGAAGGATGGGGACTTCCCTGGTGGTCCAGGCTAAGACGCTGCATTCCCAATGCAGGGGACCTGGGTTCGATCCCTAGTCAGGGAACTAGATCCCACATGCTTAGCTAAGAGTTTACATGCCACAACTAAAGAATTTGCATATCACAACTATGACCCAGCACAGCCACATTAAATAAATAAATATTTTCCTTAAAGGTATTGAAGAGTGTGCAGGGGAAAACAGATCAGACCTTCTTCCCTGTTGCATCCCCCCAAAACCCACCTAGGAAAGGAAACTACTTATTACCAGGTAGACTTTTGTCTTCCTTTTCAGGATGGACCCTGTGTTCATGATTTTGTATGTTTGTGTGTGAGAGAAAGAGACAGACAGATGGACAGACAGATGGGCAGACATGGAGAAATGCAATATACTATGTTTACATGTCCCAGTGTTCTCACCCGGGGTGGCTCTGCCTCACAGCGACCTTTGGTAGTGTATGGAGATTCTGTTCATTGTCACAACAGGAGGTGGGCAGCCATCGGCATCTAACGGATGAGGGAGCCAGTATACTGCTTAACACCCTAGGATGCACAGATCAGTCCCCAGCAAAGAATGGTCTGACCCCAAATGGCAGGAGTCTTGAAGTTAAGAATATACGGCTTTTATTATTATTATTATTTTACTTCTGAAGCTATTTGGACTATTGTTCCTCAAACAAGTTAGCCACGGTTTTGGAAACAAAGGTTGGAGGAATTAGCTGCCTCAGCGAAGCCCCAGTTCCTTCACCTGGCCTCATTTACAAAGACGAGTGTAGAGTGTGGAGAGGAGAAAGTTTAAAACTCCCTGCAGAAAAGGAGTTTAATTTTGTTTTTGGATCCCCAGCACGGCTGTCAGTATGTGTAGGTTGAATGCACAGATGAGTAATTCATTGTGGGTGGCAGATGTATGAAATAAAATGTCCCATAAACTGTACTTTCTTCAAATCTGAAACCCTCATATGCTCTGGAGCATTGATTAGAAACTGACTGAAGTGCCACAGAAGAGGTTACAGTTGCTAGAATCCTTTGGACCGAAGGAAACAATGTGAGTTCCAAAGGAAATTTTCTATTTTGGAAGCAAAGGTTGCAGAAATTAGCTGCTTCAGCGAAGCCCCTGTTCCTTCACCTGTCCCCATTTATAAAGACGAGTTATTAAAATAAATAGAAAGCTTGCCTGGCTTTTTAAGTGGTGAGGCTCACCACCCTCCATAAAAGACACTAGAACACACATCACCGACAGGGTAGAAGGTGTTTCAACTTCATCAAAAGCCTTGAAAAGGAGGACATCCTTTGTATCCATGCTTTCGGAAGTTTTGCAGGACTAGTATTTATTTTAAATCAGAACTGCTCACAAAGCAAACCCCCTTTACAAAATGCATAGGATGGAGCCATCCTAGAGAGGACCTCTACCGTTCAAGCCTGGACAGAGATATTATTTTTATAGAAAAAAAAAAAAGAGGATCTCTTTAATCAGCTTTAAAAAAACATCGTGAACAGTCACTTCTCTTATTTAAAAGTTTAACTTTACTTTCATCAATTTATAATCAGAGTTCCTCTGGTATGTTTGATTCCTGACAAACAAGGATAAAAGTCTTGTGCCCCCATTGCTAATGAGATGATAAAACAGCAGGGATCAAGTTTTTAATTACTACAGGCAATGCACTGGAGAGGTAGTGATGATATTTTCTATTGCATGTCTAAGTTGTAACTTCAGGCTTATGACAGTCCTGCTGTGCTCCACTGCCTTTGATGATCAGTCATTTTTGTCTCCTGAGAACACACAAAAATTTCTGAGCTGGGATCCTGGGGGGCTGGCAATTATTGGCGTAACCTGGTACAGGTTCCCCTCTTCAACCAGGATGCTCAGTAAGGATCCAGGATCTTAATGCCTGCCTTTATCCCGAAAGGGAAATTGGACATTCGAAATGGCTGTGAGCTTTCCTACTCAAATGATACCCATTCTCATTCCACCAGCATGGGCTTGCCATTAATAATGAAATGTTTAATTGAATGGGGAGATTTCTAGTACATATGTTTTCCCTTTCTTTTCAAAGTCATCCTTGAAATTTTTTCAAAACCTGTATTTTTATACGCTTTTGTATTTGTCACTCTAAACTCTTTCAACACATTTCTCACAATATTCTCTTTGTTACTGCAGACAGTTGATAACTGGTATTTTTAGAAGTGCCATTTGGGATCAAGTGTATGTCACACCAAGGTCACATGCTCTTATCCTGATGGAAATGAAATCTGGAAGTGGATTCCATTCATTCTTCATTTCACAAGACACACACACATCCCTCTGGACAGGCAGGGCACTCCACCAAAAAAGCTTTCTTTATTTCTAGCCATAAAAACTAGAGCACAGAATTGATCAGATTTGTGGCTGATCACTAACCCAATCTGAATCCAACTAATCAGTTTATCAATCAACTACCCAGTTCCTCAAACAACTAATCTTTGATCACTCAGATTGTTTCTAAATTGCAAAGTAGGATTGTGTCAGTATCAAAAGCATTGACTGAATCTACCAAGTGGTTTAAACTTCTAAGACTTTGAACCATAAAGGTAAAAAATGCATCTTCAGCTCCTACATTGGGAAAAACCATATAAGAAGAGAGATTTAGAAATAGTAAAAGTAAATGGACTTTCCTTTGGTCCAACACCTCTTCGAATCAAAATGAATTGTATCCATTAGAAATTCCACTTTTATCAATATGACTTATTATGGCCTTTAAAAACTACCATATATGTGAAATATAAAGTCCAGATATTTGCAGTTATTTTTTCTTCTTAGAAAAAGGAAGTTAAAGGTGTTTTGACTGCATAATTTTTATGGAATACAGAATTCATATTGCTTGTATTATTCAGGATGGACCGAGTTTTGAAATGAGCAGTGCAGAAGCTCGGGGGCTAAATGCAGTAGATATTTCTTTCTTTCTTTCTGGAGTTTGTAACTTTTAAAAATTTTATTGGAGCAGACTTGTTTTATTGGGTTAGCCAAAAAGTTTGTTTGGATTTTCCATATCTAATGGAAAACCTGAACGAACTTTTTGGCCAACCCAGTACAATCGTGTGTTAGTTTCCACTGTACACCAAAGTGAATCAGTTATTCATATACATATATGCATTCTTTTTAAGATTATTTTCCCATATAGGTCATTATAGAATATTGAGTAGAGTTCCCTGTGTTACACAGTAGGTCCTTGCTGTTTATCTATTTTATTATGTGTGTATATGTCAATCTTAATCTGCCAATTTAACCCTCCCCCTATTCTCCCCTGGTAACCATAAGATTGTTTTCTTATGTCTGTGAGCTTGTTTCTGTTTTGTAAATAAGTTCGTTTGTACCATTGTTTTTAGATTCCATACATGTGATATCATATGATATTTGTCTTCCTCTTCTGACTTACTTCAGGCTTCCCTGGTGGCTCAGTGGTAAAGAATCTGCCTGCAATGCAGGAGACTTGGTTTCAATCCCTGGGTCAGGAAGATTCCCTAGAGGAGGAAATGGTACTCTACTTCAGTATTCCTGCCTGGGAAATCCCATGGGCAGAGGAGCCTGGTGGGCTACAGTCTTTGGGATCACAAGAGTTGGATACGATTTAGCAACTAAAACCAAACCACCATCTGACTTACTTCAATCAGTATAACAATCTCTAGGTCTAGCCATGGGGCTGCAAAAGGCATTGTTTTTTCTTTTTTATGGCAGAGTAATATTCCACTGTATATGTGTACCAAGATGTTTGTTTCTTGTTTGTGGAAGTCCATGTGGATGTAACTGCAGTCTTATGACAGTCTGGGCAGTGGTCAGTGCTCCTGGACAGCTCTCCCCAGGACCAGTTCCTCCAATCCAGTAACAGTAGGACTCTGGAATCTTCACACTGGCTGGCAACAGGGAAGGGACTAGTTTGAAGACATGCTGAGGGCTTCAGAAGCCATTCCCAGAAACACTCCTGGTTTTATTTTGCCCACCTTCCATGGATCAAAAGAGATAGCAAGGCATCATTCAGATGCAAACAGACCCAGCAAGAAAATGAATTGTTTTGGCTGGCAAACTTAAAAGACTTTTCTGCATTAATTATAGTACTACTTTACCCATATAGGTTGCATTATAGTTGTCAAGAGATTGATCCTATCTCATTTCATCCTCAGAATCTTGGAAATTAGCCAGAGTCTACTATTATTTACAGATAAGAAAACTGAGGTTCAAAAATATTTATTTTCTTGTCAGAAGTCAGACAACTACTCTAAGGACTAGAACCAAATGCTGCTTTTCTTATTCCTTTTTAATATGTGGTCTATCATTCTCCACCTTGACTTAGGAAGTCTATTGTCCTTTAGAAATATTTATTATAAGGAAATCGCAGATTCAGGTAAACAATATCAAAAGACATTTAATCCTCTGCATAACATAACTTGATGTGAAATTGACCATAAAATTCCAGTAATCTAAGCTACAGAAATCATCCTCATTTTTAATGTTCCACTTATTCACATAATTTGAAGACTACAAACTTTAGTAAAAAGTGTAAATAGAGAAAATCAGTAACCCCAGACGCTGAAGTGATATATCTTGACATTCGTTTACAAATCTTATACTATCGAGGACCATATTAGCTTTAATTACTACATGGCTCACATTTGCATAATCTTAGTGACTGTGGTGTAGTTAAAACCTCACATTCCTTTCATGATGTCAGGTGGACCAGAGAACAAAAGATAGATATGTAGAACAATGGTCTAATATAATTGTCCAAATACATTCATACAGCTGACCAAGGTGATAAAGATAGCAGTGGAGACTCTTCTGGAGAATTTTTTAGTTTGGAAACATGTAGATCACAGCCCTATAATTGGTCAAACTGCTCAGCTATGAGAGTATTTCTAGCAAAACAGTTTATCAAACAATTTAGCTTTGGGACAGGTAGGAAGGTAAAAGCAGATCATCATTGGGATAGTTCAAAACCAGGATTGAAACTATGAATGTACCAAGGTGTAGGCATGATGCCAGTAATCATAGATATTGATGGATTTTCACAGAATGCCAGCCACCATCCAGAGTTCTGTGTACATTATCTTGAATCCATACAATAAAAATTCAAGGCAGTGGTATTATTCCTCTCCTCTTTCTTTTAATCAAAGACACTGGGAGAGAAAGTGGCACGTAGAGCCTTTTTTAAAAGTCAGATCCAGGGGACTTCCCTGGTTACCCACCAGTTAAGGCTCCCCATTCCTAACACAGGGGGCCCAGATTGGATCCCTGGTCAGGGAACTAGATCCCACATGTGCAGCTAAGACCTGGTGCAGCCAAGTAAATAAATATTAAAAGAAAGTGAGAGCTGGCTGGTTTCAAAGGCTGTGTTGGACCTATTGAAATTTACATTATGACTCTCAATAGGAGAGACAGCTCTGCCATGTCTCTGTAGCAGAGTGGCCGTACAGCCCAGTGGTTAGGAGCATGGGCAATGGTGCCACACGTCTGGGATCCAGTCCTCCCCAAACTCCTGACCAGGCTACTTAACCCCTCAGTGTGTCAGTCCACCTGTTTACAGAGTGGGGATGCTAACGTCTTGTGTAGCTTAAATGGGGAAATGCACATGGCAAGCACAGAGGAACCAAGCCGGCTATTACCGTTATACCTGCCAGCTTGCCAAAGTTCACCAAGAGATCACCAGTCACTTCAGGGGCATATTCAAAGCACCAACACAACTTGCACGTTGGTCCTTGGAAATCTGCAGAAATTGACCATTAACATCACTTACAGACTCACATTTCAGGAGCAGGAAGTATCCTCCTTCATCCTCTAAATAAAGATGAACTTTGTTTACAGCATCAGATATGAGCACTCCACTATATAGAGATGTTGGTCATGGCCAAAGTCAACCCATGATGTCAGAAAGGAAAGCTCTTCCCCAGTACGAAGTTCACACTGGTTTATTTGGACCGGTTCTCCCAAGCCCCTTCCCATGTTCCACATCCTGCTCCTGGCTTCCCAGGTCCCTCAGTGGAAAAGAATCCACCTGCCAATCCAGGAGACACAAGAGATGCAATCCCTGGATCGGGGAGATCACCTGGAGTAAGAAATGGCATCCCACTCTAGTATTCTTGCCTGGAAAATTCCATGGGCAGAGGAGCCTGGCAGGCTACTGTCTATGGGATTGCAAATAGTGGGACACGACTGAGCACATACACACATCTCCCAAGCTCCTTCCCAAGTCCCACACCCTGTTACTAGTCATCAGGAGCCTTGAGGTCAAGAGGACCCTACATCTCCTGACCTCACACCAGAAGAGATGGCAGAAGGAGTTGGAAATATGCTCACTTTTTCTGTGAGAATCAAAGGTCCCTGGGTACATGCATCCCCTCAAATAGAGGCCAAATTTGAGATGGTCATACTGAGTGAAGTAAGTCAGAGAAGGAGAAATATCATATGACATCCCTTATATGCAGAATCTAAAAAGAAATGATACAAATGAATTTACTTACAAAACAGACTTAGAGAATGCACTTAATGGTTACCAGGGGGATGAAACGGGGAAGGGATAGTTAGGCAACATGGGATGGATATTTACACACTGCTATATTTAAAATCGGTGAAGGCAATGGCACCCCACTCCATACTCTTGCCTGGAAAATCCCATGGATGGAGGAGCCTGGTAGGCTGCAGTCCATGGGGTCGTGAAGCGTCAGACACGACTAAGCGACTTCACTTTCACTTTTCACTTTCATGCATTGGAGAAGGAAACGGCAACCCACTCCAGTGTTCTTGCCTGGAGAACCCCAGGGACGGCAGAGCCTGGTGGGCTGCCGTCTATGGGGTCGCACAGAGTCGGACACGACTGAAGCGACTTAGCAGCAGCAGCAGCAGCATATTTAAAATGGATAACCAACAAGGACCTACTGTGTAGCCCAGGGAACTCTGTTCAATATTATGTGACAGCCTGGATGGGAGGGGAGTAGGAGGGGAGTTTAGGGGAGAAAGGATACATGAATATGTATGGCTGAGTCGCTCCGCTGTACACCTGAAATTAGCACAGCCTCTATTAAGTGACTATACTCCAATATAAAAACAAACAAGCAAACAGAAATCAAGAGATTAATGTCGGCCTCATATATACATGGATTCAGATAGATGCTCACTTTGTACACAGTTAGTGTCGAGACCCCTATGCCTGGTCCCTTCCATCTTTTTGTGTATTGACTCTACACAGGGCTTGATTTGGACAGGAGTGAACTCAGAGCAATGGTTCTGAAATTGCTGAATTTGAGGCAGGTGAGAGAATCGCATCCTTGGTGTTATTTCTTCAGTCTTTTTCTCCACCCCGACCTTATAAAAGTTGCTGTCTGGACCGCATGCTAAGCTCCCTCCTCCATGTCACACTTCTATCCTCTCCACCGTAATGTGGCACTTGGGCATGAAACCATCTCCAAGACAGGATGCCATCAGTATAATAATGTTAAAAATGTACTGATTTTCATGACATGTAAGCTATGAAATTGAATGTTATTGATGAGCCCCATAGTACATTAAAAATTCCTACACCTGGCTACCTTATAAATTCCTCTACCATCTCTAAGCATGACAGGAAAACATCTTCTTTATTTGATTTCTTTTGGTAATACAAAGTTGATTAAATGGGTGCTCCCAACAGTCAGATTTGTCCTTAACACTGCACTTTCAGGAGGAGATTGTTCAAAGGTTTTGCAGTATCTTCTATGATGTGATGGCTAAGGTTACCAGTCACTTGGACAGGGCTAAGGAATGCCCAGAATGCTGGTAAAACATTGTATCTGAGTGGATTTAGGAAGTGTTTTAGAAAGATATTAGCATTTGAGCGGTAGACCGAGTAAAGTGTTCCCTCACCTGCTTAAGCGGGCATCATCCAATCCTTTGGTGGCTTGAACAGAACCCACCAAAAAGGTGAAAGAAAGATGAGTTCTTGCTCTCACTTCTGGAGGTGGGATGTCCATCTTCTCCTGCCCTTGAACTTCAGGGCTCCTGGGTTCTGGGCCTTTGGACTCTAGGACTTAAATCAACATCCCTCCGCTCACACCCAAGCCTAGTTCTCAGGCCTCCTGTGTCAGATTGGAAGAAACACCATAGGCTCCTCTGATTCCCAAGTCTTTGGACTCAAGCTGAATAATACCACCAGTTTTCCTGGGTGTACAGCTTGCAGATAGCTAATTGTGGGACTTCTCAGCCTCCATAACCACATAAGCTGTTTCCTATCTTATATACACCTCCTGTTAATTCTGTTTCTCTGGAAAAACCTAATACATATGATTTGCAAAATATCCAGCCCAATGTCCTATACTTGGTCAAAGCTGCGTTGTGACTCACGAGTGCCAGGCAACTTTGCCTTCATGGGCTTTTCTTTTCATTATAAGAATGATAACATTTGTATTTTATGGTTGCACTCGTTTAAGGACTAATGTAATCCAGGCCAGATTATATTCACTTCTTCTTCTTTTGATTTTAAAAGAACTTAAAATACTTCTGTGGGCTCTTAAAAGAATCCGTGTTCCTATGCCTACTGTGGTTTTCCCATGTGGCACAGTGGTGAAGAATCTGCCTGCCAATACAGGAGATGCAAGAGATGTGGGTTCCATCCCTGGTTTGGGAAGATCCCCTGGAGAAGGGAATGGCTACCCAATGCAGTATTCTTGCCTGGAGAATTCCATGGACAGAGGTGCCTGGTGGGCTACAGTTCATGGAATTGCCAAGAGTCGGACAAGACTGAGTGACTAGCATTTTATTTTGATGGAAAACGGAAAACACGTCACACAGTGACAAAAAAAACACGAATTGTTTCCATAACTTGGAAAACCCTTTGTATCATTCAGGATACAACTCTGCCTGCAAAAAGACAGCAGAAGATCTAGTAATCACTATCGCTTGGCAGGCTTGCATGTCTTTCTGTTTTCTTTAAAATGATTTTTATTAATTTTTTTGCCTCATCATGGGGCATGTGGTATCTCATTACCCAACCAGGGATCGAACGAGCATCTTCTGCAGTGGAAGCTCTTAACCACTGCACTGCCAGGGAAATCTCTCTAATTTCTTAATATGTTTAAATATTTGTCTCTTCGGCTACTTAGAAGCACTACTGTTCATCTACTTGCCTTTTGGTTTCTCTTCTTACGAAATCACAGATGAACCCTCCCATTTCCTTGCAGCATTACTCAGAGCATCTATGCAAGAGATGAGTAGAAGAAAGCCTATGATTTGGTAAGAATTGACACAAAACTACAGGGGTTCTGGTGAAGGAAGGAATTGGGGTAAACACCCAATGATTCACATTTCAACAGCCTGAGATCCTTCAAAAGCAAACTGGTGGAGCAACAGCCCAAAGCAAACAGGGAAAGATCCATCTCATGATAGGAAGAGGAAAAGGGTTAAGTTGTTGGCAAAACCTTGCCTTTGCTTCCAGATTGGACTGTGGTTTGGATGACATCAACACCTTCTGAATGGCAGGTTATTCAACATTTTAAAAATAATTTAATTAATTATTTATTTTTGGCTTTGCTGGGTCTTCATTGCTGCTCAGGCTTTTCTCTAGTTGCGGTGAGAGGGTGTGAGGGCTTCTCACTGCAGTGACTTTTCTAGTTGAGAAGCACGGGTTCTCGGGGGCCGGGGCTTCAGGAGTTGTGGCTCCCACAGTTGTGGCACTTGGGCTTAGTTGCTCCATGGCATGTGGGATCTTCCCAGACCAGGGATCGAACCCATGTCTTCTGCATTGGCAGGCAGATTCTTTACCACTGAGCCCCAGGGAAGCCGCATTCAACATTTAAAAAAATTAAATTATCTAGTTAGCAAAAGGTCTGGTGTACAGACTCGGGTCATCTTCCCCAGGCCCAGGAAGATGAAAGCACTTTTCCCAGCCATTTGCAGTGGAGTTAGCACATTGGTCCTCTCTCCATACCCGCCTGATATTCACACACAGTGATGCTCTGAGACAAACGCGAGGCCGTGTGATGTCCCTCTGCTATGTTAAAAATGCTTTTCTATTTTTTCAAGCGTGCTTCCGTGAAAGAGGGCACATCTGTTTTAAGTCCTCTTTTATGAAAATTACTAAGCTTCCTCAGCGCGCTTATCTTTTAATTTTGAAATTCTTTGTAGCAATAACTTGAGATAATAACCAACCATATTTCTGGTCTCTTTACAAAATAAAGGGTTGAAGGGGGCAGGAAAAAAAGAAAGCACGAATGAGCCATTTTAGAGCTTTGAACTCCCTCTTCTAATCCTTCCCCTTTAGGCCTGGGTGGAAAGGGCCCCCTCATTTGCGTTTAGAATGGCTGAGTCCCGCCTTGATGGTGGTTGGCTCAGTCCCCCAGCCAGACCCAGGATTATTCATCAACTCCCCGGCAGGGGGGAGCGCGGCCCACTCCAGCGCTTAGCCGCCAAAGTTCAGCTTGCCTTGATAAGCCTCTTTATTCCTCCCTCCCGCCACCCTAAGCCATTTTTTTTTTTTTTTTTTTGCAAAATTTCTCACCCTCTCCCTCCCTCCAGAGGGGTTCCTTGAATGGACAGGACACTAGATTGCTTTTTAATACCCCAACCTCCCAGCCCCAGCAGTTTTGTTTTGAATAGCCCACAAGAGGCAGGGCTTTATTGACCATATGTCTTTCTGCTTTTAAACTGGTTTAAGGCTCAGACTTAATCAGGGATCGAGCTGAGAGTTGGATCCCAAACCTTGAGATTCCTCCTCAGGGCTTCTGGTACCAAGTCTTTTCCTTCCTTCCTCTAAGTGGTGATTCAAGGAAAGCAAGGTGGGAAATATGACCGGACCTGAGTCCAGAGGTTAAAGAAGAGAAGGGGCATCCTATAGACTTCTGTTCTGTGGCTGACCCACCATTCGGCTTCAGTTTCATACCCTCTGCAAGAGGCACAGTGAAATTCTTGATTTTCTTCCCCGTCAAGTGCAAATAATGACACTATAAGATAGTCTTTGTAATCACCCAACGCAAGGGATTCCTGAACAGCCAAAATGTTTTCCTGTGAGCTCTGTTGAGAGGCTGAAGTTAAAACAAGAGGAAACAGGAGTTAACTGGTTCTTGCTTTTCTCCTCACTTAGGAAGCTCAAACACCTCCATCCTGGAAGCCCTGGATTCTATTGCAATATTCACGTCCACAACACTGACTTGGAAATCTCCTGACTCCTTAACCACATAAGGCAGGAGATCTTTGGCCCATTTATAGAGATTCTGTGCTTTTGTTTTTTTCTCCTGCCTTACAGTGTCAGGGTCCTTCCATCCTTGTCTTGGTGGAAAGGGTCAAACGGAAATGAAATCTTAAAATTATTAGTTCTGCTAGGTGAGCAGCTCTGATTACCAGTATCTGAAAGGGACTGGTGGTGACTTGTGACTTCCGCTCACAGCACTTACTTCACTTCATCACAGGATGTTGGATGTTGAATTTATACACAGTTTACAAAGTGAACTGTATGAGAAAACCTTGCTTCTCATCAACAGACTAGGCTAGGCTCTCAGGAGAAATGCAAATCAATAGAGAGGTTTTTTTTTTTAAGACTCCAAATCCTTACCTACTGTAAAGCACAGGGAACTATATTCAATATCTTATAATCCGATAATGGAAAAGAATCTTAAAATTCTTTATATATATATATGTGTGTGTGTGTGTGTACATATATATATATATATATATATATATATATAACTGAATCACTTTGCTGTACACCTGAAACATTGCAAATAACTTCAGTCATGTCTGACTTTGTGCAACCTCTGGATGGTAGCCTGTCAGGTTCCTTTGTCCATGGGAATCTCCAGGCAAGTATACTGGAGTGGGTTGCCATGCCCTCCTCCAGGGGATCTTCCTGACCCAGGGATCAAACCCGCGTCTCTTATGGCTCTTACATTGGCAGGCAGATTCTTTACCACTAGCGTCACCTGGGAAGCCCATTGTCTACCATTGGAAAGGCTAAAAGCTCCCAGCTGGCCTCCAGAGAATGCATTCAGTGGTAGACCGGAAGTCTAGCTTGAGCTAGACCATCACAGGTATCATGTTCAAAGAGGTCCATTTGAAGTGGATAAAAGGTGTAACCCAGGTTTCTCCACTTTTGCATTAACATTCAGGACCACATAATGCTCTGCCTTGAGTGAAGTCTTTGCATGGTAGGATGTTCTCAGCATCCTTGACTTCTACCCACTAGGTACTAGTAGAACATTCCCTCTGGTCTAGAGATAACTAGAAATCTCTCCAGACATTGCCAAATGTTCCCTGGTGGGGAAATAGACCCCAGTTGAGAACCGCTGGCATAAACAAAGGTGCCAGGAAAGTCAAAGATACATCCATTATCTGACTGACATTCAATAAATATCTGTGATCAATTATTCTGGAAATCAGTGAGCTTTGGGAGGAAGTTCCCCTCCCTGAAGCCAGATGAAACACATGCTTAAGGCACCAGCAAAAGCAAAATATTTTGAAAAGAATGAAAAACAGACATTGAAAATGAAAAAAGGCATCCAAGTAGACAATATGGGAAGAATCTGAATTCTGTTAGTTAATAAAGAATTCTGTTAGTCTTCTTGTTTTATGCTTTACCGTTTCCTTATTTAAAAGAATGAGCTACATGCAACAACGCGGGTACATTCAACAATGCTGAGGCCAGACACAAAAGCAGCTCGTGTTTGAATCCATGTATATGAAATTAGAGAACAGGCATGAGTAATCTAGGGTTTTTGAAGTCAGATTTGTGATTCTCCTTGTAGGAGGTGGTTTACTGACTAACGCGGGGCTCAAGGGAGGCTTCTAGGTGCTGGAAATACTTGTTATCTGGAACTGGGTGTTGGTTATATGAAAGCATACAGATATAAGATTCATAGAGTTAAATCCTTGAGATAGGCATGTGATGTATGATATCTCTGTTTAGAAGACCTCCTTTTTACTGAGCTTAGAACTCCTCAAACAATTCCCTGGCCTGACCCCGGGAAAGCCTGGTTTATTTCTGGCTGGATGAGAAAAGCTATGTCACACTATTGTTAGCTGGGTGCAGAGCTTGGTGGAGGAACCTTATGATGAAAAGGCAAGTGTCAAGAGAGGGAACAGCATCCAACCCATGAGGCAGCTGGTGGACTTCTATTGCTGGGGAAATAGAATGCACTCTTCCATCCACTAGGATATCTCACCCCTTTCTGCTATCTAAACAGGCTAGAAGAAGATGCCTCCTCAAATCCTCTCCCTGACAGAGAGCAGCTGACAGCTCAAATTAGGCTCTTGGCAGAAAAAAATGGAGATGGATCAATGGATAAAGAGAGCAATGGATAAACTGAGAGACAGAATTTTGCAGACAGACCCTTAATGTTAATTGTAGCATCTAGAGTGTGGGCATTGGGTGTTCTTTCTCCAAAATTTCCCATTTTCTAGGTATTTGAAATATTTCAGAATAAAATCTTGGGGGAACAAAATTAGTCCCCCTTGTCTTTCTGTGTCTGCCAAGCTAAAACACCCTGAGAGCTTATATAATGGAGCAAATATCATTTTAAGGCTCTATTATTGTTTTTAAATCACTGTTAAAATCATCAGCAAGGAGGTTACTTAAGGAAGTAATCTAAAACAAAACTGGAGAAGGAAATGGCAACCCACTCCAATATTCTTGCCTGGAAAATTCTTTGGACGGAGGAGCCTGGAGGGCTACAGTCCATGGGGTCTCAGAGTTGGGCACCACTTAGCAACTAAACAACAACAAGAACAATCTAAAAGAAAACATCCAATACATTTCTGGAAGTAAATTCTTTTCATGCTGAGATGATTTCTCAAGAAAAGACTTTTTCTATCTACTTGTGGGGGGTGATATATAAAATTCTTTGAAATTCAGCTGTCTAGAAAAAAAATGCCCAGCATCTACTTCCTAAAGATGTCCAATTAAGGATGAAATGAATTACTGTTTTCTTTCCTCACACAACTTTGTTATAAATTGCCAAGACGGCATGAGAACCCCTGCGCTGTAGCCCCTGGGAGCCGGTGAGGTCATCGGTGGGAGTGAAAAGGGTCCTCGCTACCCTCAGGTGTGGGGGTACTCTACCTCTTGGGAGGGGGCTTTAACAAAGGAATACATTTCAAAGGAGACACCGTGTTTTCCACTCTTTTTCTGAAGTGTTTTCAAACATATTCCCAGCTCAAAATTCTTAGAACTAAGAAAAGGAGGCATCTATCAGACAACCCCTGAAGCAGCTGACAATTCAGATAGAAAAAAATAGGGTCAGATTTGAGAGATGGGAATCCCAATACATTCCCACCGTAGGAGGGCTTGATTTATTTTTGCCCCACCCACTGGGTCTCAACTTTGAAATGCTCAGTACAAAAGATTTGGACAAATGCCCTACTTGCATGCAGTCTCTCCTAAAATGTGACATGTCTTATTTCCATCTCATCCCAAGCCAGTGTGCAGCATCTTTATTATAAAAGGCTTGTTGCATCCCCTTAAACTCACACACCTCTGGAAGGTGATGGAGAAGGTAAATTATAAAGCAGGCTTGTTTCTTTTTCAGTGAGTGAGTGTGTGTGATATGTGTAAGGCAGTAGACTTATCTTTATTAAAAGAAATCAAATCAAACATTTTTTAAGGTAAAAATTGAGATTTCCCCCACCTCAGATGTTTTTCTTTAAGATTTTTTTTTCAGTGTGGACCATTTTAAAGTTTGTCACAATATAGCTTCCATTTTATATTTCGGGGTTTCTTTTTCCACCTCAAGGCATGTGGTATCAAACCCCAACCAGGGATCAAACCCACACTGCCTGCATTAGAAGGCAAAGTCTTAACCACTGGACCACCAGGAAAGTCCCCCTGACCTTTGATCTTTTCTCTTTTCTGACTCTTTTCCTGGAGATAACAGTTGGATATGAAACCCTTAGTGTAAATAGGAAGAGAAACTAGCAAAATTGGATGTTATGCATGTGAATATGACTATTTTAAAAGAAATGTTCACTGGGCTAGCATAATGGAAAGCATTTAAATTGAGTTTTGCCATGAAAATACCTCTTGTTTATGATTTATCCTCAGAGATCCTCATCATCTCTACAAAGAGGTGAGATTTTTGTAGACATGATGCCTGATAGGTTTGCAGTTTAGTTAGTCTTTACCTGCTTACACTTTGTTATTTAGTTACATTTTTCATAATTTATATACATTTAAATTTTTTCATTTATAATTATTCTTAAATCATACACACAGTTTATAGTCTATGTAATACAAATTATATATGGTATAGTATGTAGCATTAATCTATACTATATACAATAGAGCATTTATTATTAAATAATTTATTATTTTATATAGTATAGGTCAATAACATGTAGTATATATATGTGTGTATGTGTATAATTTTCTGCTTAAATTTTGGCTATATTCTTTAAGAATTCCAAGGTAACATTAAAGATCATTTGTGATATTACTAACATTATCAAGCCAAAAAATAACTGAAAATGTACTCAGACTTGGGATTTCTGATTACCAGTGTTTATAGTCAGCGAGGTAAGGCAATCTTTTTGTAGTTGGACAGTCTAAAATTTTTATTTTGAAAAAACCAAAATAATATTCCTCTAGCGATAGACTTTTTTCATCAGCAAGATGTCAACTTGCAGGGCTGGTGTAACTTATTGGTGACTAGTGTTTCACCAACACCCATGCCCAGCATGCTGCCCATTTCCTTAGAATAATTGGGGTTAGTGTTCAGTCACTCAGTCATGTCTGACCCTTTGCAACCCTATGGACTATAGCCTGCCAGGCTCCTCTGTCCATGGGATTATCCCGGCAAGAATGCTGGAGTGGGTTGCCATTTCCTTCTCCAGGGGATCTTCCTGACCCAGGGATTGAACCTGTGTCTCCTGTATCGCAGGTGGATTCTTTATCACTGAGAATAGTTGGAGCATAGACTTATGCTAGACCAGGTGCCTTGAATTTCCATTACGTTAGTCGTAGGAGCTCAGATTTGACTTTTGGAAATTCTCCACCATTGAATCAAACACTCAGATTAACAGTAACACAAAAGCCAGCATCACCCATTATACTTTCTGTTTTATTGGATAAAACTGAAACAGGATAGTTTTGATTCTTGCATGGGGTTTTGTCTGAGATTTAGAGGCACATGGCTAGGAGTATGAGCCATGCTGACATGAATGTGTTATGTTTCATAAAAAAAGTCTAACTGGTTTGATGCTCCCTATATGTCTATAATTTCTCCACTAGTCCACTCCAGCTAGCATTTCTGTGACATTCATGGTATGATTGTCTTTGACATAGATGGTACCTCAACCCTTATTCAAGCTCCTGAGATGTGTTTTGAAACTGGGGTGGTATCCTGTAATAATAGTAATATCTCTCTAGTGAAATTATGTGTGTTCGCACTTCCCTGGTGGTTCAGATGGTAAAGGATTCACCTGCCAATGCAGGAGACCCGGGTTCTATCCCTGGGTCAGGAATATCCCCTGGAGAATGGAATGGCAACTCACTCCAGTATTCTTGCCTGGAGAATTCCATGGACAGAGGAGCTTGGAGGGCAACCATACATGGGATTGCAAACAGTTGGACATGATTAAGCGACTAACACTTTTGCTTAGGAACAGCCTTAGTTCTTATTGCCAAAGGTAGTGTTTCTCTTTGGATTTAGGCAGAGAAGGAACTATGGGTTTGAAATAACTCATTTAACACTTATAAGAGCCCTGTGCAAGAGATACTATTGTTATTTCCACTCAGTGGGTGAGGGGTACTTCCCAGGTGGCTCAGTGGTAAAGAATCCGCCTGCCAATGAAGGAGATGTGAGTTGGATTTCTGGATCGAGAAGATCCCCTGGAGTAGGAAATGGCAACCCATTCCAGTATTTTTGCCTGGGAAATCCCATGGACAGAGGAGCCTGGAGGACTACAGTCCATGGGATCGCAAAGAGTCGGACACAACTGAGCATGCCATGCCATGCCATGCCATTCAGTGAATAAAGAGATTGAGGCAGTGAAAATGTAACTTGTTTGCCTGAGGATGCATGGCTGATGAGCGATAAGGCTGGGATGAGACTACCTGGTCTTAGTCACTCTACCACACTGCCCGGCACATTATGTATATTGTTATCTGTTAAAAAAAAAAAAAACTGTTACAAAAACACAATGACAAAAAAAACCTATGCCTGTTTGGGTAATTATTTTAATGAGCTACTACATTACATCATTCTGGGCTATTTTTGCTAAGTTGATACATTCATCCAGACATATGTGAAAGTAAATGTCACATAATGTGAAAATAGTATAAAGAAAAATTTGATGGTGAGATGATATGTTAGAGGTTTAGAATCTCTCACTTCAATGCATGTGAGTATCAGTCAATTTGTCCTTTGAATTCAAAAGTACATTTATGGCAGTGCTGTTATAGATGAGTTACAGACATGCCTGGGAGACCACCATGTCTGAGTCACTAATATATTTTGCAACATACACAAATACACACACACATGCACACACTATATCCTGCAGATTCCTGAAAGAGACAACCTGGGTCCAAATTCTGCTCTAATGTGAATCCGCATGTTCTTAAGCTATCTGCACAGTCTTTCTATGCCTCAGTTTTCTCATCTGTGAAATGGGACTAGTACATGTATCTAGAGCATAGTTATATTAATAATAATCACACAGCACTTTCTCCATGGACTTGATGTCTGCACCTCAGCCACTTTTGAAGAACTCACTATGGTGGTATTCCTGGCTTTGTGGAAATGTGCCTTCCTTCAGTTTATTCAACCCTGGAAGCAGGATGATGGGAAGTGAGAGGGAGACTTCCTGTCCAGGTGCAGGCTGCCCTTTGACCTCCAAATTCACACTGCCAGATCGCAGTCAGTGGGCAGCCTAGGATCCCTCCTGCCATCCTCTCATTGTTTCCTTTTGCCCTTTTCTTGTGAGAGAAGGACTCAGGAGGCATCAGAAACATGCCACATTTGAGGTCAAATGAGGAAGTGCTGTAAACCTTCCCAGGACCCCAATGATGAATCCTAAAACCAATAATGTACTTTTAAAACGGTTCCTCTAAGAGCAAAGAAGGCCTTGTCGTTCCAAGCAGACTAGCTGACAACACCATCATCCGGTTCAGACAGACAAGTTGCGTTGAATAGAGGTGGAGCAAGTCCTCAATAAAAAGAGTTTGACAGCATCAAAATCTTCTGCATTCTAAATTGGGAAGGAGAGTCACTAAAATGCTATTATTACTGCCCCTTTCTAACATACTGGACACCATATTAATCATTTACAATAAGTAGAAATGGCTTATTGCTCAACTAACATTTCTTCACCAGAAAAAGCTTATTTTTAGCAGTTTTCTGTAATTGTGCTATTCATTTGTGATTCCTTTGGGCTCCTGTATCAGTCAGGCTGGTCTAGGTTATGCTGCAATAACAAATAAGCCCCAATTCTCAGTGCCATAAAAGAACAAGAGTTTATGTCTTATTCTTGTTACTGCAGACAAGAACCTGGTGGAACAGCCCTCACTTGCTTTGAGGAGGAATCTCTCAGGCAGAGGGGAAGAGGGACAGCACAGGGGACCAAGCCCTGATATGAAAGCTCCCCACAGGATGCTTTAGGTACCTCTACGTCACACATTTCATGGAACAAAGCATGAATCATCACCACATTTACCCTGCATCATCTGAACCCTTGGCTGAAGTCTGAGGAATCTCCCACTTTTTTCCCCAATTTTTAAATTTTTAAAAATCGAAGTAAAATTGCTTTACAATGTTGTGTTAGTTTCTGCTGTACAACAACGTGAATCAGCTAGATGTATATATATATTGCCCCTGTCTTGAGCCTAATCTCACCTCCCCACCCCACCCCACTCTAGGTCATCACAGAGCACAGAACTGAGCTCCATGTGCTATACAGCAGCTTCCCACTGGCTATTTATTTTACACATGGTAGTGTATACATGGGGTTACATGTCTCTCTGTTTATCCTACCCTCTCCTTCCCACCACCCTCGTCCACAACACCTTTCTCTACACCTGTGTCTCTATTCCTGTCCTGAAAATAGGTCCATCTGTACCATTTTTCTGGAAGGAATCTCTCATTGGATGCAGTAATAGTTCACTTCCTTCTCAGGATGCCAACAGTGGCAGATACACAAGTCTCTGGACTCTCCTACAGGCAGGTAACACCCAGGTCTGATAATCAGGGACATCCACTGGAGTTTTGGATCTGAGGCTAGTGTTGCAGAGAAGGAGAGATTGCATACAATCCACATTGATAGACAGGGACAGCAGTAGCATCCAGTCTCCAGAGACAGTACCGGTGACAATGTCATCAGGACACTCTGCAGCATCTGTGACTAGTAATGGCATTAGCCCCACAATGGAACCTTCTCCTGCCCTTGGACCTCTAAGCTTCATGCTTTGGCTATCCTAGAAGTCCTAGTTGCTGTCGATATCCTTTTTTAAAAAAACCGAGGTAAAATACACATAATATGTGGGGCTTCCCAGGTAGCGCTAATGGTAAAGAAACTGCCTGCCAATGCAAGAGACTTAAGAGCTTCGATACCTAGGTAGGGAAGATCTCCTGGAGGAGGGCATGGCTACTCACTCCAGTATTCTTGCCTGGAGAAGCCCATGGACAGAGAAGCCTGATGGGCTACAGTCCATAGGGTTGCAGAGTCAGACACGAGTGAAACAACTTAGCATGTATGCACACACACATATAATATACCATCTAAACCACTCAGTGGCATTAAGTACATTCACACTGTTGTGCAACCATCACTACCATCCACCTCTAGAACTCTTTTCATCTTGCAAAACTCTACACCCAATAAGCGGTGACTCTCCATTCTCCATTCTTCCAGCACCTGGCCAACACCATCGTTTCTGCCTCTGTGGATTTGCCAATATCCTTTTAGTAAATCCCTTTTCTGCTTGAATTAGCCCAAGCGTCCTCTGGTGCTTAGAGTGAAGAACTTGAGTGGTGTTGACTGTAAGTGCCCAGAGGGCAGTGGTTATCTCCTGTCCTGTTCGTTTCCTCACTGCCTGGCGGACAATTGAATTGAATGGCTGAAATGATTAGGAGCCGATCATTGCAAAATGAGGCTGCTCAAACAGGATGCTGAAAAATCTACTTCAATACTGAACACTTACATTTATGTGCTGCCTATAGGGTTAAAAAAGAGAAAAATCCTTTTTTTATCAAGAAAGGCAAAGTGAACAATTAATAAGGATTCAGTTTTCTGAAGAGATGATACATGCAAAATACAAAATGGGTGTCCTTGTGATGCACTGATGCTTTTAAGGGACTTCAAAATAAATCTATTCAGCAGAATAATCAGGAATGTGGGTTTGAACAGCTGGTGTATTGCCTCATTCCAGCTATGGATGTCAGATTCCACACTGGCTTCACAACTAATTGAATCTGCAGGGAAGTGTCATTTGATCTGAGATGCATTCTTTTTTAAAGAGGTTCAAACATCCAATAGAATCAACCCAACAACTAAATAAAAAATGGAAAGGAATATTGAATGTGTGATTCAACAGAAATCCCTAAAAAAAGAGAGAATCTGCTATAGTTCTAAATATTCTCTCAAATTCATATGTTGAAGCTCTAATTCCAAGTGTGATGGTATTTAGAGTTGGGGTCTTTGAGAAATAACTAAGGATGGATTAGGTCAAGAGGGTGGGATTAGTGCCCTTAGAGGAAGAAGAGACACCAGAGAACTTGCTCCTACTCTCTCTACACCATGGGAAGAATCATCAAGAAGCTGATCATCTCAGGCCAGGAAGAGAGTTCTTATCAGAAACTGACCATGCTGGCACCCTGGTCTTGGACTTCCAGCTTCCAGGACCACGAGGAATAAATGCCTATCATGTACCTTCCCCAGCCTCTAGAATTTTGTTATGGCACTTTGAGCCAACTAAGAGCCCCCCCCCCCATATATATATATGTTTTTTTTTCTTTCTGATAATGAATCAGAAGTCTAACCAATGGGGCCATGCATGACATTGAGGGAGTTCTACACCTTGGTCTGTTGACACCTTGTGCAGGAAAGTTGGTGGCCGTAGGCTAGCTCTTGCTCAGGGAGTATTTCCAGAGCACTGTAGCTGCTGATAATTTCTTTCCTTCCTGATCACCTGAGCAGATGGCATCTTTCTCATAGGTAGAAATCACTTGTCCATTCAAGATAGATTTATTGTGCCAACTATTGCCCTAAGGCTGGGGGTATAGCAGGAAACAAATCAAAGTAGTTTCCTACTCATGAAGCTTGTGTGTGCATATTTGGAAAGATGAGATAAATATTATGAAAAAAATAAAGCTGAGGGGACAGTGAAGGACAGAGGGCATAATTTAAAATGGGTCCTCAGGGAGATCACTTATGGGGGTGTCACTTGAGCTATGTATCAGCAGAGGTCCAGGCACAGCTGCAGAGATGAAAGCAGGTATTTCAACAGGTGAGATTCAATACGGGAAATGAGCAACATAGCAGGTGTTGGGTGCTGACATAAGCCAAAGGCACTTAGAGTAACCCAGTAGTTGTAAATGCAGAAGCCACTGCCATGCTGGGGCAGGGGAATGAGGGGATGAGATTGGGGTTATCAGCACCCAGAGACTCAGAAGAGGAGCTGCCCAGCTCAGTTTTTAACTTTAGCTTTAATCTGGGATCTTCTTTCTTCTTCCTGCCAGGAACTGACACAAGTCTTGAGCAGTGGCAGCCATCTTACAATCATTAGGAAAGCATGGAGATGAAAGTTACTCGCAAAGGATGACGGAGCAGGAAGATGGATAAAGGCTCAGGAAAGAGTAAAATCAATTGAAGCATCAGCCTGGCTTTCCTACCCCTTGATTTCTTGATATTTGACCCAATGATATTTGATATTTTAACTGAGTAAAGTTTGAAGCTGGTTTGTTAGCAACTAAGAAAGAAAAGTCCTGCCAGATAAAGTAAGGCACAAAGTCTTAATGATAATCTCATGACACATGAAATGGTTGTATTATCCTCTCTTGGCTAAGAAACTCTTATCATCTCTTCAGACAGATTTGCAGTCTCTCTTGATATGAGCCGCACTGCTTGGCATGTGTGGCCAATCCTTTTGCTCATATCTCTGCTTCATCTCTGTGTGGCTATCTTCTTTACTTGGAGCCCTGAAAGCACCTGGATGTTTCTTGGGAAGAAAAATGTCTTAGGAGTCCTTTCTCCTAAGACAAATATTTATATCATATCTAGTCTCACTTTCCAAAACCAAATCGTACTGTAGCTTCATTGATAACATTTCTACCAGCCCTAAACCAAACACAAGGAGTGCCAACAGTGTGCATAAGTTGATGAAGTGGTAAAAAGATGAACAGCTGTGACCAAGTTTGAGCTGGGCAGGGATAATGACAACTATGTCACAACTGCTGCCTGCCCCCGCCCTCCACCCCTTGATTCCAAGATGCCCTTGGGAGCAGGACTAACATAGATTTTATAGATGACAAATGTGTCCTAGGATTGATGAAATACAGACCAAGTACTTAATAAAAGTTGTTGAAGTCACTGAAACTGTTATTTTACTGCCTGTAAGGGCAGTTGTGTGACTGTTTCACGACTGAATTTGAGATGTATTTGAAAACAAAAAACTTGGTGAGCTTTTTTAATCTAACCATTAGATTCCTTTTTTCTTTCTAGAGGTGCTTTATTATTATTCTTAATTGTAGTATAGTTGATTTACAATGTCATGTTAGTTTCAGGTATACAGCAAAGTGATTCAGATATATATACATGCTAACTCATTTCAGCCATGTCCAAGTCTTTGCGACCCTATGGACTGTAGACCACCAGGCTCCTCTGTCCAAGCAAGAGTACTGGAATGGGTTGCCATGCCCTCCTCCAAACTCTTGATTTATTCCTCATCTTCCCTTTCCCCTTTTTGTAATCATAAGTTTGCTTTCTATGTCTATGGGTCTAATTCATTTTTAATTAGCATTCATACCCATAAAATGGGCTTTCCTGGTTGCTCAGATGGTAAAGAATCCACCCACGATGCAGGAGACCTGGGTTCCATTCCTGGGTTGGTAAGATTCCCTGGAGGATGGTATAGCAACTCACTCCAGTATTCTTGTCTGGAGAATCCCAAGGACAGAGGAGCTTGGTGGGCTATAGTCCATAGAGTTGCAAAGAGTTGGACACGATTGAGCAACTAAGCACAGCACCCCTAAAATTGGAAAGGGGAGTATTTGAGTAGGTTAAAGAATTTAGCCATGGATAAACCATTCACTGAAATTACCAAGCACACAAAGCAAACATTTTAGCTGTTTACATGGATTCTATGGAAGTGGGAATGTGGTTTTGAGGACAGGACCAGGGCCACTTGCATCTCCATCCTATGAACTGTATCCCTCATCTCTTGTTCACCTCTGTCCACGTGTGCTCAGCGAGTTCCAATTATTCAATGACTGGCTCTGAGGCTCCCACACCAAGACCCTCACTGTCCTTCCAGGGTTTGCTCCCTCTGTCTCCTGTCTCCTCTCCTTTGCATTTCTGCCCAGCTTTTCCTTTACACATGTCATCTTTACTGCATTGCACACTGTGCGTAGCTCTGTCTGTTGCTCCCAGTGCCATCACTACAGACCCACGTGGCATGTGCAGTGTGGCCCTGCCCAGAGCCCCTGCCATGTCCTGGTCCCCCTACTCTGTGCCCTGCAGCCACGCCAACCTCCCTCCAATTCTCCTTGGACTGTGGCTCTCCCACTCTCACACATGGGGTATCCTTGCCCAGGAGACCTGTCCTGCTGCTCCCCCTGTCCCTGCCCCCTTATTCATCCTTGAAATCAGCATTTTTCAAACATTTCTGCCCACAGGTTGTAGTCAGAAAAGCAGTTTGCATCAGAATTGCATAGCATTTGACATATATATATATTATATATATATATATATATATCACTCTGCTATGCACTCTGATATTTTCTATTCTGTTTATCTTGATACAATGCGCTGTTTGCAACCCATGATATTCAGTTCCTGACTCAGTGTGTCACAAGTGGCCAGAGATGGTGTGTCTCACAGTCCAGGCGACACTTCCCGGGAAGCCCTGCCCAGCTTCTCAGGCGTGGCTTGGCTCCTGTCACACTGACTCTCGTTCCTCAGCAAAGTTGCCCTTTACATCGCCTGTCACAGGGTCTGGTTACATGTAAGTGTGTGTGTGTAAGTGTCTGTGTCTCCATGTGTATATGCATATGCATGCGTGTATGTGTGTGCCGATGCATGTGTGTATATGCTTGTATGCACATGTGTGTTTATATGTGTGCGTGTGAATATTTCATGGATGCCTGTACTCCCCATTTAGGCGACATCTCTGTCAAGGCAGAGGTGGCGTCTATTTTTCCACTATTTACTAGGAGAGACCCTCAGTAAGGTCCCTTCATGGAGGCTTCCACCCTATGCCCCCTTCATTCACGGACTAATTTCATCATAAGAGGCAGGGGTCATCAATAGACTGAGACTCTGGTCCCTGGTTCCTTAGGTCACTTAGAGCAGGTTCTGTGGGTCCCTTTCCCATTTAAGCCACGTGTCTAGGTGAGGGAGGAGGACAAAGGACAGGGGACAATTCCTGTGTCATTGCTGCCAAAAGAATCAGCAGCCGGACTGAGCCAGCTCCTCTCTGGTGCCAGCAGAGCCTGAAATCACAGTCTGGTGATTTCCAGAGTGTCTGACACAGAGAAAACATTCAGAAAGTACCATCCAATTTGCTCTCTGATCTTTTTTACCTCCTTCCTTCTGCTGACTTTAGGCTTTGCTTGTGCTTCTTTTTCTCATTCTTTTAAGTGGTAAGTTAGGTTGTTTGAGACTTTTCTTGTTTTTTTGAGGAAAGTCTGTCTGTGAGAAACCATAATGGAAAAGAATTCTTTTTTTAACTGAGTCATTTTGCTATTCATCAGTAATTAGCACAACATTATAAATCAACTATGCTTCAATTAAGAAGTAAAAAAAGAAATCCTGTTCAAGAGTCATGTAACTGATGTGTATTACAAACAGCAGCTGCTGTGAATGGATACACGGATGAAAATTTATTTTTAAAAGTGTATTAATAAAAAAAAGGCTTCTGGGAGGATGGCTGACTATGGAGAGGAGTTAGCATGAGAAGTTTTGTGAACACGCTCTACGTTGGTCCAAGCCATGCCCGATCCCCACTTGCATGACAGCGATGGCCTCCCCTCCTCACTGGCCTCCCTGTGTCCCCTCCACCCACCCCTACTCACTCTCTTCTCAACACAGTGGCCCTTGGTGCCCTTGCTTTCGTTCAGCTCCAGAGCCCAAGTCCCCACTCAGCCCCAAGACCCTGCCAGCTCTCCCTTCCCCTTCAGAGGGAAACACCCACATTCCCTCGCCTCCGCTGCTCACTCCTAGTGCCTTTTGGGGGCTCCAAGTGGGACGGGATGGGGCAGGGGAAGGAGGTCCAAGAGGGAGGTGATAGATATATGCAGAGAGCTGATTCACTTTGTTGTACAGCAAAAACTGACACATCATTGTAAACCAACTATACTCCCCAATTTTTTTTAGAGAAAGCAAATCAATTTAACTATGAGAAATATAAACCAAGTATAATTAACTTACACATAAAATTGGTATTTCAGAATTTATTTCCCAGTTATGACTTCATAAATTCATTATATTTTCATCCATGATACAATTATTCAGGGGAATGTGACAGATGGCAGCAGAAACAAAAACTCAAAGAATTTTTTAAAAAAGACTTGGTTATGGGAGTGAGCATGTCAAGGTGTCATCCATACTTCCAAATTTCCTGCCCACACAAGGAATGGAGGGTAGTGGGGCCGTTCTCTCAAGTGGCACCACTGGATGAGCCCAGGTTGGGTGGGTAGGATTCTGAATTCAGTTCTGAACCCATTGAAGTTGAGGTACCTATGAGTCATCCAAAAGGAGAGAGCAAGGAAAGGGACAGATGTTCAGTGACCTGACCATCAGAGCAGAGTTCTCCACCAGAGATGTCAATTCACATCTACTATGACATCTATCTCCTTATGTTATCTACATGTGGGTGTTAAGGGAAGCCCGGTGGGTGGCTGAGATGGGAAAGAGTGCAGTGAGATGGCCCAGGACCAGCCTTGAAGTACCCCAACAGTGAGTGACCTTGAAGACAAGGACGAGCTTACAAAGGAGACTGAGACCAAGAAGGAGGAGGCAATCAGGGTGCAGGATGGGGAAAGGAGGTTGTGGCCACTGGGATCCTGCCTACCAGTTTCATAAGCTTCCTCATCTCAGACCCACTTCGTAAAGTTGCCTCAGGAAGCAAAGGAAACATGACCTTCGCTAAGGGTTAACATCATGCTTGGCATGTATCAGATGACCTTACATAGAGATGGTTCTTCTGATGGGGAGGTTCCCTAGGATTAGTGTGGCTATTCATCCCACTTTGCCCAGAACCACCCTGGCTGACCCCTGTTGTCCTGATGTCATTGTGAATGTTACTCTCTTCATTCTTCAAAAAGAAAGTGAAAGTGTTAGTTGCTCAGTCATGTCCTACTCTTTGCAATCCCATGGAATATAGCCTTCCAGGCTCCTCTGTCCATGGAATTCCCCAGGCAAGAATACTGGAGTGGATTGCCATTCCCTTCTCCAGGGAATCTTCCCAACCCAGGGTTCGAACCTGGGTCTCCTGCATCTCCTGCATTGCTGTCATATTTTTTACCATCTGAGCCACCAGGGACTCATTCTCCAAAGATCCCCATTTGACCTGTAAGTGGTGTGTTCACCCCACCCACGACATGGACCATTAGCACAGGGACAGCATAGCTGAGATGAACTACGAATGGTCAGAGGTATAAATCCCAAGGGAGTATCCCATAGAGAGTCCGCTTCAGGACCAGGAGTATCAAAGTCAGGTGCCCAAATGAGACATCTCCTGTTACTCACGCAGCCAGTAAACTTGACTGCTGAATAAAATCCAATGTCAAGGTTTCAGAAACAGATGACATTTTTTAGCTTAAAACCACCCACGGATATTTTCACATCTAAATACCCTTGTAGATGAAACTCCATTGTGAAACGCAGCTTTAAATATTTTAGCCTTGAAGAAAAAAAATCCTATCGTGAAGATTTCTTTCCAGTGGTAAATGAATCATGCATTTATGGAACATACAGAGTTTTTATTTTTAATTTATATTCCTTTGATAAACAGCTATCTATGGTGACAAATATTCTATCCCTTTCTCCAGAGCCTCAGAGATCAAATCCTTTTTATAGGATGTGATGTTACAGATCATATTACACTGATTGATTAATTCTCGACCAGAGGTATTAAAAAAGATTTATAGTATGTGAGAAGCATAAAATTGTTTAAAAAGAGCCTTTGATGTTTATAAACAAACTACTTTATTTCATGGCTGGGAGGTGATTTTTTTTTTTAAGTTGAGATACTAGGACATATTTAAAAGAGAATAGTAAAGACCAGTATGACACCATCATTCATTTTAAAAGAATTTGTTACACTTTTATAAATGTAACATGAAGAGTTTTGACCATCCCACAGAGTAGGAGAAGCCCCCTTCCCTGCTGTGAGCATCCCACCAGAAAGTAAACACAAGTGACCCAACTTAAAAGAATAAATTATGTGGTAATGTGATAGTAATGTGGGTTGATTCTCTTGGGAAATTCCAAGACCTCTAAATGATTTTATTAAAACATAGACTTTTTTTTTTTTACAAAGATCTTGGCAAGATCAGAAGAAAATAAACTATTTTTAAGGGTCTGGAATTTTTAAAATAAATTTATTGAGCTATCGCTCACACACAATAAAATATACCCTTTTAAAGTTTGTGATTCAGTGGGTTGTAGTTGATTCACAGAGTTGTGCAACTATTACCAATATTTAATTTTAGAACATTTCATTAGCATGAAGAAACTTCATCAACTTAGCGATCATGCACCCTTCTATCTCTCCCCAGGTCTAGGCATCTATTAACCTACTTCCTGTCTTTACAGTTTTTCCTACTCAAAACATTTCATATAAGTGGAATCATATACTATGTGGTCTTTTATGCCTGGCTTCTTTACATAGTGGAATGTTTCCAAGGTTTATGCACATTGTAACATGTATCAATATGTCCTTCCTTTTTTATGGCTGAATAATATTCCATTTTATAGATATACCACATTTGTTCATTCATTTGTCTATTGATGAACATTTGGGTTATTTCCACTTTGGGGCTATTTGGTACAAGTTTTGAAGTGAACATATATTTTTAATTCTCTTTCAAAATGTACCTCCTCATAGTTCAGGAGGCCAGAAGTCTGAAATCAAGGTGTTGTCAGGACTACCCTACCCCCAGAGGCTGGAGGGGAGGACCCTTCCTTGACTTCTCCAGCTTCTGGTGGTTGCCAGCATCCTCGTGTTCCTTGGCTCATGACTTCATCTCTCCTCCCATGGCCTTTCTCTCTGTGTGTCTCTGTGTCTTCTTGTCTTCTGATGAGGAAACTAGTCATTGGATTTAGTTTTTCTCCTAAATCCAGGATGACTTCATCTCAAGATCCTCAACTGAGTACATCTGCAAAGACTCTATTTCCAAATAAGATCACATTTTGAGATTTCGTGTGGGTGACTCAGTGGTAAAGAATCTGCCTGCAGTGCAGCAGTCGCAGGAGATGTGGGTTCCATCTCTGGGTTGGGAAGATCCCCTGGAGGAGGGCATGACAATCCACTCCAGTATTCCTGCCAGGAGAATCCCATGAACAGAGGAGTCTGGTGGGCTACAGTTCATAGAGTTGCAGAGTTGAACATGAATGAAGTGACTGAGCACACATGTGAATTTGGGAGAGGGGACAGTGTTTGATACACTAGGCAGCATCACCCAGCCACCCCACTCCCACCCCGGCTGGCTGCTTTTGAGCTGGATTCAGTCAATGGGGTACCAGCCAGAAACCAGAAGGCGGAAGGAGAATAGGGTGGGGCATTTCTTTCTACTACCTCTCATCCTCCCATACTTGAGAGTTGGCAGTGGCTGCATCCCTGCCCACCCACAGTCCCTCCGTCCAAGCCCACGGTGAAGGTTCCAGGCCCCATTGGGCTCTGCCTCTCTCCCTCTCTTGCCCCTGCAGATTTGGGGTGATAACACTCCATACTGTTTCCTACCCCTGAGTGCCCCCTCTCTCCTTCTGTTTCCTTTAACACTCCTCACCCTTGTAGAGCGTTCCTTTGTTTAAAATATCCTCCAAAGAGCCATCTGAACCAAAGAAATTTTTTTTCCTGCTGGGACCCTAACTGATATAGAGATTATATTTAATATTTTTTCCCCCAGCCCAAGCCATAAAGATGGTCCTTACAAAACAGAGAAATGTGAATGCTTTAGGTTAAGCTCAGCACTCTAGCAATACTGCTAAATCAGAATGAGCTCTATAAAAGGGGAACTTGGCTAAGACAGTGTCTGTGGGAATCACCAGCCAGCTCCCTTTCTAGTCATGCTTCTGGCCTGGCTACAGCAGTTGTGGGAGGCCGCACCCAGGAAATCAGCACAAGTAGGGGGCAGGCAAACCCCAGCCATAGTGCCAACCACTGCTGGCAAGGCACAGTATCCCACCACAGAAGGCGAGAGCTTAACATTTGCCCATAAATACACAGTATTTGTAAACCCAGGAGCTAGTGGTAAAGAACCCGCCGACCAATGCAGGAGACATATTAGATCCTTAGGGGAGGGAGTTTTCAGGAAATTACTACCTAGGGTGGTGGCGCTCCCTGCAGCCCAGCCCCTTCCCTTTTCCCCCCATCATACACTTGTTCTCCTGTTCAGTAGAGTTTTTATTACTACCTAGGCCTCCCTGTTTTCCTCTCTTTTGGTGTCCTGAGCTCTTTGCAACACAATGCAGATACAGACCGCCATCTGCCCCCCCACATCAGGATTTCCCCAAGAGGGATGCCCTTTGGTTTATCGAATCTGCCTGTGGGTTCCTGTGTGTTGTGTTATGATATCAACGATTTTTTATTGTTTTTCTTCTTGTGTTTTTATATTATATATTTAAAAGGCAGTATATCTTTTATACTGGGAATTTGAAGTATAAGAGGCACAATGCACTTTTACTTTTTTACTTCTGTTGATGTGTACTGTATATAGTGTGTGTGCTTTCTTGTGATGAAAATAAACTCTTTATAAAAATTTTTTTGTATCATGGTACAGTTCATTTCTGGAGAAAGAGGTTCTTGTATTTATATTCCTCCCCATGGAAGTTAGACAAGGAAATAACCTGGGCCAAACCAACAGACTCTCGGATACTACCTCTAACAGAAAAGTTATTTCAAAAAGACGCATATGAGTATGAGAACCTCTAGAAAGGGGGCTTTTTTACATGATGATGGTTTGATACTGGCAAGATAGTTTTTAAAAATGGTTAGATAAATAATTCATATGTATGCAGTTTGCTTCTTTTTTAATTGAAACGTATTTATTTATTTTAATTGGAGGCTGATTACAATGCTGTGATGGCACTGAATTGTAAACATTACCACATGTAAAATAGATAGCCAGTTTGCTCTTATATGCCACTTTTTCAGTTTAAAATGTACTGTGACAGTCTCACATGCCACTAAGAATTCTTTTGTGACTTACAGATAATTATAGTTCACGGTTCATATATTGCTGAAGCCTGGCTTGGAGAATTTTGAGCATTACTTTAATAGCATGTGAGATGAGTGCAGTTGTGCGGTAGTTTGAACATTCTTTGGCATTGCCTTTCTTTGGGATTGGAATGAAAACTGACCTTTTCCAGTCCTGTGGCCACTGCTGAATTTTCCAAATTTGCTGGCATATCGAGTGCAGCACTTTCACAGCATCACTTTGAGGATTTGAAATAGCTCAACTGGAATTCCATCACTTCCACTAGCTTTGTTCATAGTGATGCTTTCTAAGGCCCATTTGACTTCATATTCCAGGATGTCTGGCTCTAGGTGAGTGATCACACCATCGTGATTATCTGGGTCGTGAAGATCTTTTTTGTATAGTTCTTCTTCTTAATATCTTCTGCTTCTGTTAGGTCCATACCATTTCTGTCCTTTATCGTGCCCATCTTTGCATGAAATGTTCCCTTGGTATCTCTAATTTTCTTGAAGAGATCTCTAGTCTTTCCCAATCTGTTGTTTTCCTCTATTTCTTTGCACTGATCGCTGAGAAAGGCTTTCTTATCTCTCCTTGCTATTCTTTGGAACTCTGCATTCAGATGGGAATATCTTTCCTTTTCTCCTTTGCTTTTCACTTCTCTTCTCTTCCCAGCTATCTGTAAGGCCTCCTCAGACAGCCATTTTGCATTTTTGCATTTCTTTTCCATGGGGATTGTCTTGATCCCTGTCTCCTGTAAAATGTCACGAACCTCTGTCCATAGTTCATCAGGCACTCTGTCTATCAGATCTAGTCCCTTAAATCTATTTGTCACTTCCACTGTATACTCATAAGGGATTTGATTTAGGTCATACCTGAATGGACTAGTGGTTTCCCCTACTTTCTTCAATTTAAGTGTGAATTTGGCAATAAGCAGTTCATGATTATTTGGCAATAAGCAGTCTGCTCCCTGTCTTGTTTTTGCTGACTGTATAGAGCTTCTCCATCTTTGGCTGCAAAGAATATAATCAATCTGATTTCGGTGTTGACCATCTGGTGATGTCCATGGGTAGAGTCTTCTCTTGTGTTGTTGGAATAGGGTGTTTGCTATGACCAGTGCGTTCTCATGGCAAAACTCTATTAGCCTTTGCTCTGCTTCATTCTGTACTCCAAGGCCAAATTTGCCTGTTACGCCAGGTGTTTCCTGACTTCCTACTTTTGCATTCCAGTCCCCTATAATGAAAAGGACATCTTTTTTGGGTGTTAATTCTAGAAGGTCTTGTAGGTCTTCATAGAACCATTCAAATTCAGCCTCTTCGGCGTTACTGGTCAGGGCATAGACTTGGATTACTGTGATATTGAATGGTTTGCCTTGGAAACGAACAGAGATCATTCTGTCGTTTTTGAGATTGCATCCAAGTACTGCCTTTTGGACTCTTTTGTTGACCATGATGGCTACTCCATTTCTTCTAAGGGATTCTTGCCCACAGTAGTAGATATAATGGTCATCTGAGTTAAATTCACCCATTCCAGTCTGTATTAGTTTGTTGATTCCTAGAATGTCGACGTTCACTCTTGCCATCTCCTGTTTGACCACTTCCAATTTGCCTTGATTCATGGACCTAACATTCCAGGTTCCTATGCAATATTGCTCTTTACAGCATCGTTCAAGCTGGTTTTAGAAAAGGCAGAGGAACCAGAGATCAAATTGCCAATATCCGCTGGATCATCGAAAAAGCAAGAGAGTTCCAGAAAAACATCTATTTCTGCTTTATTGACTATGCCAACGCCTTTGAGTGTGTGGATCGCAATAAACTGTGGAAAATTCTGAAAGAGATGGGAATACCAGACCATCTGACCTGTCTCTTGAGAAATCTGTATGCAGGTCAGGAAGCAACAGTTAGAACTGGACATGGAACAACAGACTGGTTCCAAATAGGAAAAGGAGTACGTCAAGGCTGTATACTGTCACCCTGCTTAATTAACTTATATGCAGAGTACATCATGAGAAACTCTGGGCTGGAAGAAACATAAGCTGGAATCAAGATTGCCGGGAGAAATATCAATAACCTCAGATATGCAGATAACACCACCCTTATGGCAGAAAGTGAAGAAGAACTAAAGAGCCTCTTGATGAAGGTGAAAGAGGAGAGTGAAAAAATTGGCTTAAAGCTCAACATTCAGAAAACTAAGATCATGGCATCTGGTCCCATCACTTCATGGCAGATAGATGGGGAAACAGTGGGAACAGTGTTAGACTTTATTTTTTGGGGCTCCAGAATCACTGCTGATGGTGACTGCAGCCATGAAATTAAAAGACGCTTACTCCTTGGAAGGAAGGTTATGGCCAACCTAGGTAGCATATTTAAAAGCAGAGACATTACTTTGCCAACAAAAGTCCGTCTAGTCAAGGCTATGGTTTTTCCAGTGGTCATGTATGGATGTGAGAGTTGGACGGTGAAGAAAGCTGAGCGCTGAAGAATTGATGCTTTTGAACTGTGGTGTTGGAGAAGACTCTTGAGAGTCCCTTGGACTGCAAGGAGATCCAATCAATCCATCCTAAAAGAGATCAGTCCTGGGTGTTCATTGGAAGGACTGATATTGAAGCTGAAACTCCAATACTTTGGCCACCTCATGCGAAGAGTTGACTCATTGGAAAAGACCCTAATGCTGGGTAGGATTGGGGGCGGGAGGAGAAGGGGACGACAGAGGATGAGATGGTTGGATGGCATCACCGACTCGATGGACTTGGGTTTGGGTAGACTCCAGGGAGTTGGTGATGGACAGGGAGGCCTGGCGTGCTGCGGTTCATGGGGCCGCGAAGAGTTGGACACGACTGAACTGAACTGAACTGATAATTATTGCACAGCATATTATTCAATGTCTGTTATTGTAACCAAAATTGAGGCCCGGCTCTCATTGCTCAAAAGTCAATAAAAAGACAAGACTGAGGGAAAGTAAAGTTTACTTAATTTTAAATGTTGACGATCAATGGGGAGGGCGGATGTCTGTCCAAAGACTGACTTCCCCATGACAATCAGTGGGTAAGAGCTTTTATAGGCAGAGTGAGGGTGCTGCATACAGACACAGCGCAGTCAACTCTGACAGTCATCTTGAAACTGGTCATCAGTGGTCTGACCAGAGTCATCCTGATTGTCTTAAGAACAGTTCGTCTTCAGTTCCAGGGTCAGCTTGTTCCATTTCCTTGAGGCCAGTTCTTGGAATTGTGGCAGCTTATGTCATGGCTACAGTCTGGTCATCACGCAATTAACTTCTTCCACCTGGTGAGTGTTCTAGTATCTGTAAGACAGCTTACATGGCATGGCTCAGAAAATTATCTATAGCCCTTGTCAAGGAACATCAAACCTGGGTCTCCCGCCTTGCAGGTAGACTACCACCTGAGCTACCAAGGAAGCCCTAAAGGTTCTTGACTTCGTTTAATGACTAAACTATTATTATTCGGTATCCTTTGACTGTTTTCCTTTTTTTGCATGTTCTCACTTCTCTGATTAAGCTTATTTTTGGCTAAAGTTTTTCCACAGATAAAAGGCAGGTGGAGAACATAGGCAGCAGGAATCATGAAGCATAGTGTCCTGCTTCATTATCATTATTTAGCCAATCACCTATTATTGGACATCTGATGTGTTTGCAGCTTTTCAGTATTATGAGTAGTGCTATAATGAACATCCTTGCCTATATGTCTTTGGGCTTACCTTTGACTATTTCCCAAAGCCAGGTTCGTCATGGTGAAATTTATATGTCAAAGGTTTACATATTTTTAATTTTGATATACTTTGTTAAAATGCCCTCTTGAAAGATTGCTAATGTAGATCTGTCTCACTAATAGGCTATTATCTTTCTAGGTTTTGCAATGTGATGAGTGGGCTTGCCTAGTGGCTAAGTGGTAAAGAATCTGCCCGCAACGTAGGAGACACAGGAGATGCAAGTTCAATCCCTGGGTTGGGAAGATCCCCTGTAGGAGGGCATGGCAACTCACTCCAGTATTCTTGCCTGGAGAATCCCATGGACAGAGGAGCCTGGTGGGCTACAGTCCATGGGGTCACAAAGTGTTGGACACGACTGAAGTGATAAGGGAATGTGAGGAGTATAAATTGAAATTTCTATGTTTTTGCCTTTGATTACTAGTGAAATTTGCTGTGTTTTAAATTATTAGGCATTTGAGTGAATACCTATTCTTTACCCAGATATTCCACTGGACACATAGGCCATACTTTATTGATTACTAAGAAGTCTTCATATTTTCAAGATTTTAAACCTTAATCAGAAATAATTTTCCCTGTTTGTCATTTGCATTTTCAGTTTGCTCTCAAAATTCTTTCATTTTGTGGAAAAATTAAAATGTTTATGTGACCATGTATATCCATTTTTTTCTTGATGTCCTTTGAAGGGTTTGCCTTTTTTATCCTTAGAAAAGTATTCTTCCCCATGGAAACACAGACATATCCATGTAATATTATGTCTTATTGTTTCCTTGGTTTCATTTTTTACATTTAAATAGTGAGATCATCTAAAGTATATTCAGAGAAAGTTATAAATTAGGAATTTAATGAATTAATTTTGTTCTAAATGGTCATCAAATTGTGCCAAAATAAGCTACTAAATAATTCATTCCTTACCTCTGATTTGAAATGCTACCTTCATTCTTGTTTGGTCTCGATCTTGCCCTTGACTTTGTATCCTGTTCTAATAACTGTTCATAACCTTGCCAGTCCCCTTCTATCTTAGCTACTAAAATATTAAAATGAATAAATAAACAAACATTCTGTATCCCTATCTATCTATCTAATCAATAACATAAGCCCTTCCTTGTCATTCTTTTGCAAAGTACACTTAACACAGTATCAGCCTGGATACAATCAGGAGACAGAAACTGCACCGTGATTTAAACATGGAAAGTTTAATATGAACAATCAGGTAATTATGATAAAAGAGTGACTACAAAATACAGAACACCTTAGCACTGCAAGAGAAAGGAGGAGGAAGGTCACATCAGAGGGCTCCTCCCTTGCCTGGGCTCACACCTCACCAGAGAGGATGGAGATGGAGCTCTTTGGATGACAAAGAGGTTGTCTGGTTCACAGAAATTGCCAGGCCAGAGGCACAGGTGAGTCCCAGCCGATGCCCAGGTGCACGACATGCAGAGAGATGCTAGTCCAGGCAGGAGCCTGGAGCCCACAGTGTCCATGCCAAGGGCGTGAGGAAGCTGATTGTCAGGTTGATGAGGAACCATGTGCTCTGGGTGCATGGCTAATGCAGAATGTCAATACCTCCAGTACATCTTGTAGTATGCTATTCTTCCATATGCAGGTTAGACTCATTTTGTATAGTCCCTAAATGTATCCCCTTGGAATTATATTAAATATTTTCATTATTTTAGAGACATTGATGCCCTTATAATCCTAGCATTCTTGTCCAGGAATATATGTTTCTCTCTGTTATTTTTATAGGCATCAGCAAAAAAGTAGGATTTCTTCTTATATATTCTGTTTATTCCTTTAATCTCTTCCTTTTTGCCATTTATATTTCATTTCCATTTCTTGTCTTCTCGAATTAACTAAAACACTATCAAATATGAATGTGTGCTTAGTTGCTCAGTTGTGTATGACTCTTTGGGATCCTTTGGACTATAACCCGCCAGGCTCCTCTGTTTATGGAATTCTCAAGGCAAGAGTACTGGTGTGGGTTGCCATTTCCTTCTCCAGGGGATCATCCTGACCCAGGGATCAAATCTGAATCTTTTATATCTCCTGAATTGGCAAGTGGGTTCTTTCCCACTGAGCCACTGGGAAGCTCTTATCAAATATGAATGCGAAAATCGCTCAGTTGTGTCCAACTCTTTGCGACCCCATGGACTACACAGTCCATGGAATTCTCCAGGCCAGAATACTGGAGGGGGTAGCCTTTCCCTTCTCCAGGGGATCTTCCCAACCCAGGGTTCGAACCCAGGTCTCCCACATTGCAGGTGGATTCTTTACCAGCTGAGCCACAAGGGAAGCCCTAAATATATTTAAAATCTTTGATTCTGATCCTCATGGGAATGTCTTCATCCGAGTTTAAGGTGAATATTCATTATCATGTCAAGGCTGTATCTTGCTGTTCCCAGTTTTCTTTGTGTTCTAGGAAGTGCCTCTCTAGCATTTATCAAACTGATAAGTAGTTTTCCTTCTTTACACATTTCATGTGATGAATTACATTAATAACCTTCTAAATAATAGGCTATCCTCATATAATCAAAATAAACCATAATTGGTCATGGTGCATTATCTTTCAGCCTAATACTTACTTTGATTGTCTAGTATTTTGCTTGGGATTTAGAGAGCTATTGCAAAGGAGAATAATCTCTATTTTCTTTCTTGAGCTGTTAAGTTTGAGAATCGGGATTAGCCTAGTTAGTAAAACACACACACACACACACACACACACACACACACACACACACACACACACACACAAAACCAGGAAGGATTCCATCTTTTTGGGGATGTATAAATAAATGAATTTTCATGTTTTAGAAATTTGAACTCTATAGTCTTTCTTTTTATTCCTTCTTCCCAATCTCTCTGCCTGCCATGCTTCTGGCCCCCATCACTGTGGATTCCTAACCGGTGTCTCTCAGCCTCCAATCTCCGCTCCTGCAAAACTCACGGCAGGCGTTATGATTCAAAACCTGGCCCCAGACCGCATGCCTTTAGTCACCTACCTGCACGAGAATCCTGTGTCCAATAGTGAGTTTCAGCTGCCTGACCACAAATCCTGGCCCTTTCACTTGCTGTGTGACCAACAGCAAATTACATAACCTCTCTGTGCCTGTGTCTATTTCCTGATTTGTAAAAGAGAATAGTAGCAACTCCCTTGTGTTTGTTTCCTGGGGGTTTCTTGGAGAGAGATGAGCTTGGAAGTCATGAGTAAGTACTACTGCCATTGGACTGTGTTGCTTGTTGACTCTAAATTTTAAAATTGAGCTTGTATTTTGTGTATCTTTGTTTTTCCCATTTCACTTTTCTGGGAATTTATTTTTATCCTATTTTACAAAAGTGACAGTGTGTTACACATTGGAAGCAAATGCCACCATGCAATGGTCCTCCCCTACTAAGAGTATGGGAGCACTGCTCTAAAAAGCCTTGGCACTTCATCTCTCCAGAAACTCTGGAGTCCTGCTTGATCACACTTGACCAGCAGGGCAGTGCTCACACCAGGTGTGAAGCTGGTCACATGGAAAGGATCACTTTAGGTATCCTAACATCCCCAGCACCCAACTGGGGCTTAGAAAGTTGTATAAACTCCATGAGGGCTCAGATCTGCTAAGCAGCAAAGGCAATTCAAATGTGGAGCTCTCAAGTCCTGAAACACACATTCCTCCCATGTGACTGGTGAACTGGGCGGGGGTGGTGGGGGAGTGGCAGGAAATGGGGTGGGGATGGAGATGATCGGGTCTTGATGACTGATGAGAAGACTCCTCTCTCTCCATTACCAGCCTTCTCTTCCAGGTGCAATTAGATTCCTAATCTAGGCACAGTGAACTCACAAGTGTCTTTTTTTTTTTTTTTAAAGCAAAACCAGGGCACTATCTATCTCAAATATTAAGTAAGAAGCAAGAGGCATTGAGCCATTCCAACGGCTCATAACCAAAGTACCAGAATATAGGTAGTTAGAAATAGCAACCTTTCAAATTTTATCCAGGATGCCAGTCATCTTTTCATTTTTGGGGGGAAAAAAAGTCAAAATGTAGCTCCCAGATCCAGTGTTTCAGATGCTCTGAAGGATCCTGAACTGAAGACAATATTTTCTCCAACACGAGCCTGTCTGTGGATTAAAGGCAAACATCTCAAAAATTATTCTGTAGCTTAAGAAAACATACTTCAACAATTACTGTTTCCTTTTCTATGTAACCAAATTCACTGTACATTACAACTTTAAAGCTGAGATCTAAGGTTTTGATCAGCCCTTTAATCCTGCCTGTGGCTTCGGGTCCTTCCTGCTCTTTATGAGAAGGGCTCCAGGCCAGCAGCTGCCTGTGAACTTAAAAAAAAAAAAAAAAAGGAAAAAAGGGAAAGAACTTAGCTGACTGGGAACAAAGTTCTAAGGCATTAAAAAGGTTAAGCCATGGCATTTAAAAATCTGACACTTGAAGAAGACATAGCTTAATGACACGACTCCACCTTTGTGCTCTTTAAAAAGCTTTAGGTCAAATAAAATTACTAAAGGGAGAAGTGACATTCAACCTTCTTCTTGTCTAGTAAGTTGAAAACTTACCAGGAGCCCCTAACTTCATGTTTTCGAAACTGAACCTGCTTTTGTCTTTATTGGGTGTGCCGCGTTCCAGATTTACCCAACTTTCTTTTTTTTTTTTTCATTCATTGGTCTTCCTCTGAGTCAGCTTAGTTTCACTGTCCTGTACATTAAGACGATGTCATCAGCAGGATAAGGGGGTGACAGGGAAAGTCCAACAAGATTGCTGAAATCGTAGTTTATGATTCAATGCATATTCTTCAGAAAACATGGATTCATGGGCAAGCATTTGGATTATGACTCAGAACTTACTAGTACATGACCTTGAGCAAGTTGCCTCATCTCTCCATGCTTCTGTCCGTAAACTAGTCCAGGAATATTCACCTTGCAGGATGACTAGGAGAATGAAGTGAGATGAGAAAAGCTCAATGCCTTTTAACACATAGCCATCAGGTTATGCTTATTACACGTATTGTACAGACCATGGGTCCATGCTTCAATGTGCTGTTGCCAACTTTATTGTCACTCAAGCAAAAGGTCACCTTATAAGTTCCATAGAGAAGAAGACTGACAGAATTAGATCCCCTTAGAACAAAGAAAATCCTCTGGTTCTACACTTGCTCTTCAAAATTTCCATTAGGGAGCAAGGAGGCTTCAGTTTCGATTGTATCCGCTAAGAGGAAGTTCAGGTTCAAGGGTGTCCTGAGAAGTCTCTCCCTTTCTTTTTGCTTATTCCCCTCCCATTTTCACACCATTTGCATTCATCAGAAATGCTGGTTTCTTGCTCAAGATCTTTGAGAACGGATTTAACACAACATCTGAGACGCTGCCGTCTCCCAGTGAAAACCAAGTGAGTAATAGGATTATGGTTCTGAAACATAACTCCTGACATCCTCATGCCAGGCTGGCCCTGTTATATGTTCCAGCTTTTCTTAAATAGGTCCAGGCTGTGTCAAAACCCAGCAGCATGTAAAGATCCCCAGATGAAGGTCAACCCCACCCTGAGCAGCTCGGGAAGGTCTTCGGCTCCCTTGCCTTCAGCTCCAGCGAGCAGAGAGCCATCACACCCAACAAATCGCACAAAGAGGAGGAGTTCAGACTCTTCAAAAGTCTGTTTCTATTTATTTGAGCCAATGCCTCCTGGTAAAGCTGAATAAACCAGATACTCGCTGCATTCTGCTAGGACAGATGTAACTTAAAATAGAAAAAAAGAAAAGGCAGACTTTTCCTCTCACCCTCTCCTGCCCTGTAAGTTCTTCCTCTGCAAATCCACCGACGGCTCACCTCCCCAGAGCTCCCAACTACACGCGTTAACAGCTGTCTACCCAAGCAATTCCGGTCTCCCCAGGCATCTCTTTTCCTGTTTATACTTGTACATCAAATGTGCCTCTGGAAAATTCCCTGATTTCTTTTGTCCTGTTTTCTTTGTTCTGTTTCCATTTGGAAATGACATGTAAGGGAAATGGCTTATTTCAACAACTGGAGATGATGGGAAAAGGCATCAAATAAGGCAAAAGAAAACACACACACACACACACACACACACACACACACACACGTAGGCTCTGAGAAAGCAAATCTCCAAGCCATGCGGACTTCTTTGGGAAAAATTCGGTACAAAATGGGATAGCAGAAGTTTCTCTGGAAATTTCAACTTCAAAACTACTTTGCTTCTGCAGATAAACAAGGTCCGCCTGTAGAGCCCAGGGACCTATATTCAATATCCTGTAATGGAAAAGAATATGGAAAAGAATATATATTGGGAGATCAGTATTGACATATATACACCACAATGTATAGGTAACTAGTGAGAACCTGTTGTATAGCACAGGGGAAAGAAAAGAAAGTACAATCTGTTTATAGGACATGTAACAAGTGAACCTTAAAAATGCATTCCAGTATACAGTAGGTGCAGACAAATACTGTTTGACTCCACTTATACAAGGTACCTACGACAGTCAAATTCGTAGAGTCAGAAAGTACTTTGGTGGATGCCAGGGGCTCGGGGTGGGGTGGGATGGGGTGGGGGGATGGGGACTTAATGTTTAGCGGGGATAGAGTTTCAGTTCAGGAAAGTGAGAAATTCCGGAAATGGATGGTGGTGAGAGTTGCACAAGAGGGTGAATGTACTTAGTGCCAGTGAACTGTACACTTACATTCGGTTAAAAGAGTATGTTTTATATTAGGTGACTTTTACCACAATAAAAAAGCCATAAAAAGGAACAATATTTATGTATTAATATTACATATAAGTATAACTGAATCACTTTGCTGTACATTGTAAATCAACTACACTTCAATAAATAAATAATAATAACCACCATTAATAATTTAGTATTTAAGCTTTAAGACCTTAATGTAACAATCTTTTATCCTTATGAAAAGGTACCATTTACACTAACTACTTTGTTTCTGATTATTGCTGTGTGTGCATACTCAGTGGCTCAGTTGTGTCCGACTCTTTGTGATCCCATGGACCATAACCGGCCTGGGTCCTCTGTCCATGGGATTTCCCAGGCAAGAATACTAGAGTGGGTTGCCATTTCCTACTGCAATGTTTATCATCAGGTGCACTTAAATACCAGCCTGGTGGTTGCATCCAAACATGACCTTGATGTCCAGTCTCTCTTTGGAAGCAGCCAGTTCCCACAAGAAGACCTGTGTTCCCATCACGCAGACAGCAGTGATGCTAAAAGATGAATAACTTGGCGAATTGAGGTAGTCCTCATCAGTCATCCCCAGTGAACGCAACACTAAAACAGAAAGGGCTTGCTTTCTATGCAGGGAGGCAGCCCCACTGCGTCTGAACACATGGTCATCCCTAACCTCAAGGAAAGTGGGAAGCCATCGCCGTTTGCTCCAGCATTGTGACAAATGAAATCCCTAAGAAGACCATTTGCAGACATTTATTTGGTAACGTTTAACGGATTATGGAGAAACCAGGATAAGACGACCTCGAACAATTTCAAACTAAACATAATCTATATTGTGAATGGAACTTTGAGGTGTGGGGAGGGGCATTTAAAATCCTTAATATTTCATGAAAGTGATACTAGTTTTTACAGGTTTGGTTTTGATTAAACTCCCAAGCCCTGCACATCTCTCTCCCTTCTCCTGTGGCAGGGCATTTAAATAATACTGTAAAAAAGGCTTTGATAATCTTTCTGTTTATCTTTGCAACAAAACTGAGCTCAGATGATTCACAAATCATATTTCTGTAGCTTTAACCCCCTGACCCCCAGGAGAGCTCGGTAGGCTACTATATAATAAAATTCCCCACTGTGGGGGAAGAGCCCAGGGCAAGCTCAGTGCTAATCAGGAGAGAGCCTGCCTTGCATAACTGTGCTTTGTTTTGATGAAATATTTATCTATATTGATATTGAAGTAATAAAAATTAGGGTTGAAAAGTTCCATAACCCCTTTGCAAGCTCAGTCCTGACATGTTAAATGTCATGCTTTCAAAGGTCACCGAGATCGTGATTTGCTGGGATCAGTTTCTGACCTTGATAATGAAAACTAAACCACGACTGAAATGTTTTGATCCTCTAGGGTAACATCAGTTGCAGATATTGTTTGATTTTTTTTAATAGAAATAAACTGCTGTTTTTTTTTTTTTATCACTTTGAAAGGAATGTATGTCCATATAAACTCAAATGGTTCAAAAATATGTACAGTAGAAAGTAGAAATAGTGCATATTACCAGTGTCCAGAGCATCAATCTGTCCAGATCTGTAGAATCATCTGTGGACTCAAACACACACACACACACACACACACACACACACACACACACACACACACACATATAGGATATAGCTCTAAGTATATGGAGAAAAAGAGACAGAATGAGATTCAGGAGAGTAAAGGAAAGGAAGAGAGAGACACTAAAGAAGGATTGTCTTACACAGAAGTAGCTTTTACCAGTAACTGAATTGTGTACCTTTTTTTGGATGCCAATAGACATAGGCCTGCATATAAATTTTAACAGCTCTGTAAGTTACTACCATCCATGGCTTAATTCATTCAAACATTCTCCACCAACAGACATTTCTGTTGTTTCTACAGAGCCACTATTTCAACATTTGTTCTTCATGGTTTTTAGGTAGAAGTTGATTCACACTGAGTTCTTCTTGGAGGTAATGAATAGAAGTCAGATTTGAGTAGAATTCATGCTTAGCTCTTATCATCTTAGGCTGTAAGAATCATTCCCTTAATTTATTCTATCAAATCTCCTTAAGGGACAAAAGGATTGGCATGGAAAAGAAATGAACCTGATCTAAAAGAGAAGAGTAATGAGGTCAGGTTTGGAAAGCCCTCTAAAATCCTAACAGAAGTTGAATATATAAGTATGGTAAATATAGAATGTACATCTATAAATTGGTATATGTTGCTTGTGTTCATAATATTGTCAACCACCTTCTTCATTAAGGTCTCACATCCCTCAAAAGTGTTTCATTTTTTTAATAGCTCAGTTGGTAAAGAATCTGCCTGCAATGAGGGAGACCTGGGTTCAAGCCTGGGTTGAGAAGATCCCCTGCAGAAGGGAAAGGTGACCCACTCCAGTATTCTGGCCTGGAGAATTCCATGGACTGTATAATCCATGGGGTCACAGAGTCGGACAGGACTGAATGACTTTCACTTTCACTTCTTTCAAATCCAAATCAAGTAACAGTCAAGGAACACACAAGTAACATTAATTATTTTATGTAAATTTATACATTGTCATTTCTGTGTATTAATAGACTCATACAGAACATAACACCCATCAACTATTACATTGAGATTTGTGTCAGCATGGTTGCAATGTCTTGATGTTCTGTGCACGGAAATATGTGTATTTATTTATGCAGAGAAATACAAACACGTGTGCAGGCTCTTTTGCTTAAAAGGATGGATCGCTTAGCAATTAAGAGCATGCGCTTTAGGCTCAAAGAGACCTGGACTCAAAAATCTCCAATTGTCTCTATGGACAAATTGTTTCTTCATCTGAAAAGTAGAGATAATAACAGGGCTTAGCTGGCAGGGGTGTGGTGAGGAGTAAACTAATCCTATTCCTAAGCCACTTAGCAAGTGCCTGATAGAAAGCAAACATTCAATAAAAAATTCTATATTATCAGAATGGTGATGATGCAAACAATGAAGGCATAGTTTAAGTGGAAGTTAATGATAAATGTTGGACACACTGAGGGATTTTCAGGTGAGCAGTGACATAATCCATCTTGTATGACCTAAATGAACTAAATACTGGAATGACACACCATCATTCTTTCAGGTGGAAAGACTAAACTTTATAAAGATGTCAGTTTCCTCCAAATAAATACATCGGTTTCATACATCACCAATCACAGCAGGACTTTTCCTGGAGCTTAATGCTGGTAATAGTATCTTCACTAGTTATGACTGCTTTTTGATGGGAATTTAGGATCTACCAGATACGGTGCCAAACATTTGTCTAACTTATCTCATTTTATCTCCATAACAGCTTAATTGGGGTCCCCTATCATTTGCACATTTAAAGCGTAAAATTCAATGGCTTTTAGCATCTTCAGAGCTGTGAGGTCACCACAGTTTTAGAACATTTTCATTACCACCCCCCCAAAAGGAACCCTGTGTTCATTAACAGTCGCTCCTAATTTTACCTCGATCTACTGTCCTATGCAATAAATCATCTAATTTCTATCACTATAGATTCACATATTCTAAACACTCCTATACATAGAGTCCTATAATTTTTTGTTCTTTGTCTTCCTTCATTTAGCATCATGTTTTCAAGGTACACCCAAGAAAGTAGCGTGTGTCAGCACTTCATCCCTTATATTTCCAGATAATATTCATTGTATGGAGAGAACACATTTTGTTTATTCATGCATCGGTTGATGGATATTTGAGTTGTTTCCATGTTTTTAGTTTTGTAAATAATCCTGTTATAAGTATTCCCATCCACGTTTTTTGTGTGGGTATGTTCTAATTTCTCTTAGGTGTAAATCTAAGTGTAGAATTGCTTGGTCATGGGTACCTCCATGTTTAACCTATTGAAGGAATTTTAGACTATTTTCCAAAGCAGCTGCACCATTTACATTCCTGTCAGCAGAGTATGAGGCGACCTATTTCTTCACATCCTCCTGAACGCTTGTCTTTTTATTATAATTCCCCAGTGAGTGTGAAGTGGTATCTATCTCATGTGGATTTGATTTGAATTTTCTTGATGTCTAATAATATTGAGTATCTTTTTATACGCTTTTTGGTTCTTTCTAAATTTTCTTTCTCTGTGTCTTCTTTGTCCATTTCTAATAAGGCTATTTATCTTTTTATTATTGAGTTATAAGAGCTCTTAATATATTCTAGATACCATTCCCTAATCAAAAATATGATTTATACATATTTTACCTTGTTCTGTGATTTGTCTTTTCACACTTTCTTGATAATGTCCTTTGAAGCTCATTTTTTAAAAAATGATGAAGTTCAATTTACCTCTTTTAAATTGTGTTTTATTTTGAGTGTCACAGTTAAGAAACCATGGCTTACTCCAAAGTCAGGAAGATTTACTTCTGTGCTTTTTTCTGAGATTTTTATAGTTTTAGATCTTACATTTATATCTTTAGTCCATTTTGAGTTAATTTTTGTAAGCTATGTGAGATAGGGGTTTAATTTCATTCGTTTGCATGTGGATATTCATCTATCCTAACACCATTTGTTGAAGAGATATTCTTTCCTCATTGAATTACTGTGCCAAACTTCTGAAAAATTAGTTGACTATATAGGTAAGGGTTTATTGCTGAATTCTCAGTTCTATTTCACTGATCAATGTCTATCATAACACCAGTACCACAATATCTTGATGATTATAGCTTTGTAGTAAAATTCAAAATCAGAAATTATAAGTCCATCAACTTTGTTCCTCGATTTTCAAGATTGTTCTGCCTATTTGGGAGTCTCTTGTATTTTCATGTATGTTTAAGAACTATCTTGTCAACTTTTGCAAAGAAGCCAGTTGGAATTTTAGTAGGGATGGTATAAAATGTCTAGATCAGTCAGGGGTTATTTTCATCTTAACAACATAAGTCTTCTGAACCATGAACATTGCATACCATTCCTTTTCTTAGATCTTCTTTCAAATATGATAATACTTAATATTTTTAAGTAGTCAAAGTGAAAGTGAAACAAACTAGTGAAAATGTTACTCGGTGAGTTGTGTCCAACTCTTCATGACCCCACTGACTATAGCCCACCAGGCTCCTCTGTCCATGGGATTTCCCAGGCAAGAACACTGGAGGAGGTAACCATTCCCTTCTCCAGGGGATCTTCCCCACCAAGGGACTGAGCCTGGATCTCCTGCATTGCAAGCATATTCTTTACCATCTGAGTCACCAGGGAAGCCCTAAAGTATCTATTTTATACTTCTTTTGTTAGGTGATTCGTAATTATTTTATCCTTTTTGATGCTAGTGTAAACAGAATTGATTTTAACTTTATTTATGGTTTATTCATTGTTTGTGTATAGCAATATAATTAGTTTTTGTATACTGATATTGTATCCCATGCCTACACTGAACCTCTTTCTTAGTTCTAATAGTTTTTGCTGGGCTCCTTAGGATTTTCTATATACAAGTTTGCAGCATCTGCATATAGAGGAAGTCTTATTACTTTCTTTCCAATTTGAATGCCTTTTCCCCCAAATTTCTTGCCTAATTATCCTGACTAGAACTTCTAATACAATGTTGAATAGAAGTGGTAAGAGCAGACATTCCTTTCTTGTTCCTGATCCTAGGAGGAAAGCAGTCTTTTACTTTATATATATTAGCTGTGGTTTTTTTCATGGATTCCCTTTATCAGATTGAAGAAGGTCCTTTCCATTGCTAGTCTTCAAGTGTTCGTTCTATCATGAAAGAATGCTGAATTCTGTCAAATTCTTTTTCTGCATATATTAAAATGACCATGTGGTTTTGGTCCTTTAATCTATGGATATGGTATGTTACATTAATTGATTTGTGGATGTTAAATCTACCTTGCATCCCTGGGATAAATCCCACTTGGTCATGGTGTATAATCTTTTTTATATGCCCTGGATTCAGTTTGCTAGTATTGGGGATTTTTGTACCTACTTCATAAAGTATATTGGTCTGTATTTTTCTTGTGATAGCTCTGACTTATTTTGCTAGCTTTGTAAAAAACAAAAGAAAACAAAATCCCCAAAACTTTGGCAAATGTTCCTTCCTATTTTTTTCAAGTTTGTGAATAGTTTATATTAATTCTTCTTTAGGTATGTGGTTAAACTCACCAGTAAGGAAAATAAAGCAAGAGAGCAAAATGCTTCATCAGATATCAAAATACATTAAAAAAAATAACAGTTAAAACAGTTTAGCACCGACACAGTTTTATATATAGCTTATTAGAAGAGATTCAGTGATCTGGAATACACACATACACATATATATTCATATATGATTTTAGTGTTGGAATAGATATTGTTCCTGGCTTAACAAGCATCCAATACCCTCTTCTTACTGCCAAACAGAACCTGACTTTGTTCAACACTGTATGCACCTCCACACCTCCCCCATTCAGCTAGGGACATCAGGCTGGCCTGATCTTAGGGATACATTGCATTCTTGCTAATGATTGGTTCATAAAAGGAGGTGTCACACATTTCTGGCCAATGATATATGAAGAAAGTTGTCACTACCTCTGAGCCAATGGGTCTTCAAGGCTGCACAACCACAGTTGTCTCAAGACCTTCTCAAATTATCATCTTGGAATTTCCCTTAACTATTATTCTGTAACAGTTAAGGCACTTTCTCAGTTTATTCCTTTATTGATTTGGTGAAACACACTCTGCAGTTGCTTCCGGAGAAAAGGGAGTAAATGATTCATTCTCTGCATATCTCAAATATCTTCCTTTCACCCTTTGACTTGGTCAATGGAGAGAGTAAGCAGAACATTATAGGTTGGAAACCACTTTCCTTTGAGATGTTGAAGATACTCTTCCCTGACTTCTAGCTTTCAGTGTTGAGGTTGAATCGTCTGATGTTGTTTTAATAAGCAGTCCTGGAGACATGACTCTTTTCCTGCCTTATAGTTACTTTCCTTTTTGTCCCTGATGTTATTGACTTTTGCATCTTACTACTTGGGAGACTTAACATCTTAATGGCCATTTAATGCTCCTTTCTGAATGTTTATTCATATCCTTTTCTTGCTGTTCTAATGGATGAAGAGCTCTCCATATGTTATAGACGTGAACACTTTATCTGTCATCTATGGTCCAGGTTGTTGCTCCAAAACATCATCTGTTCTTGTATTTTATTCATGATACACTTTGCTGAACAAAAATCTTAGATCTTTAAATATATATATATATATATATATATATATACACACACACACACACACACACACATATACACTCTGTACATATATATAATATATATATATATATATTATATATATATATATAGTGCTGTGCTTAGTCACTCAGTGGTGTCCAACTCTTTGCGACCCCATGGACTGTAGCCCGCCAGCCTCTTCTGTCCATTGGGATTCTCCAGGCAAGAATACTAGAGTGGGTTGCCTTGCTCTGCTCCTGGGGAATCTTCCCAACCCAGGGACTGAACCCAGGTATCCCACATTGAAGGCAGATTCTTTACCGTCTGAGCCACCAGGAAAGCTCCTACGTAGGTGGAAAAGTAATTTTGATTTTGCATGGTTGAACTTTACTGTTTGATATTGGAATACATTCTTAGATAAATGTGGTTATGTTATACATCATTTTAATGCTCATTTCTTGCTTTTTTTTTGCTAATGACTTCTTACTTGTTGTTCATTTTATATTTATTTTAGACTAGGAAAATGATGTTAGGCAAAAGGCAAATTTGAGTGATTTTCTTATCTGAGTTGAAAATGGGTTGTAAAGCACTGGAGACAACTCACAATATCAACAACGCATTTGGCTCAGGAACTGCTAACAAACACACAGCACACTGGTGGTTCAAGAAGTTTTGCAAAGATGAGAACCTTGAAGATGAAGAGTCTAGTGGGAGGCCATCAGAGCTTGACAATGACCAATTGAGAGGATCAAAGCTGATCCTCTTATGACTACATAAGAAGTTGCCGAAGAACTCAACATGGACCATTCTCTGGTCATCTGGCATTGGAAACAAATTGGAAAAGTGAAAAAGATGATAAGTAGATGCCTCATGAGCTGACCACAAATCAAAAAAATCATCATTTTTAAGTGTTGTCTTTTCTTATTCTATGCAACAACAATGAACTATTTCTTGACTGAATTGTGACGTGCTATGAAAAGTGGATTTTATACGATGGTTGTCGACAACCAGCTCACTGATTGAACCAAGAAGAAGCTCCAAAGCACTTACCAAAGCCAAACCTGCACCAAAAAATGTCATGGTCACTGTTTGGTGGTCTGCTGTCAGTCTGATCCACTACACCCTTCTGGATCCTGTTCTCATCTGAGAAGAACACATGGCAAATTGATGACACGCACCAAAAACTGCAGTGCCTGCAGCCAGCATTGGTCAACAGAATGGGCCCAATTCTTCTCCATGACAAAGCCCGACCGCAAGTCATACAACCAACACTTCAAAAGTTGAACAAACTGGACTACAAAGCTTTGCCTCACCTGACTCTTACCAACTGATTCCCACTTCTTCAAACATCTTGACAATTTTTTGCAGGGAAAATGCTTCCATAACCAGCAAGAGGCAGAGAATGCTTTCCAAGCGTTTGTCAAATCCTCAAGCACGTATTTTTAACCTACATGAATAAACCAACTTATTTCTCATTGACAAAAATGTGTTGAATGTAATGGTTCCTATTTTGATTAATAAAGATATGTTTGGAGCCTAGTTATAATGATTTAAAATTCATGGTCCTAAACCACAATTACGTTTGCACCAACCTAATATTTCCTGGGTTTTCTAAGTTATAAAGACCTCCTCAACCCTTAGGCTGCAACTTAGAGTCGCCTAAATTTTCTTCGAATAGTTGTGTTTATTTTTTACATGTAAATCTTTAATTCATCAGGAATTTGAATTTGTATACATTGCAAGTTAAATATGCAATGAGCTATTACATTGATTGTGCCACTCATTTATTTAAAAATCTTCTTTCTTATTCAACTGAAAAATCACCTTTGCTCTATCAGATTTCATTTATACTGAGATCTATTTCTTATTGACCATGCTTCCCCAATGGTCTATTTGTCAATTCCAATGTCCATACCATATCGTTTGGAATCAAGTTTTCACACTTGGTAAGAAAAGCTAGTGTCTTGTTATTATTTTCCTTTCTTTAAGAGGGCTGTTCTAATTTATCCTCTGATATAAATAATATGATCATTTAAAAAATCTCCCCAATAAAAGATTTAATTGGAATACTTTCAATTCATGAATTGATTTAGAAGAAATGACATTTAAAATTATTGTTGGGATTTCCCTGCTGGTCCAGTGGTTAAGAATCCACCTTCCAATGCAGGGGACATGGGTTCTAACCCTAGTCCGGGCAGATCCCACATGTCACAGGGCAACTAAGCTCATGCTCCACAACTAGAAAAGTCCGAACTGCAACTAATGAACTTGTGCAATCTAGACCCCGTACTCTGCAACAAGAGAAACCTATGCTGCAACTAGAGAGAAGCCCGCACATGCCACAGCTAGAGAAAAAGCCCATGTGCTGCATAGGAGGAGCCCACACGCCACAATGAAGACCCAGTGCAGCCAAAACAGTCTCTCCATCCTAGAATGTGATATGGCCTTCCATTTCCTCAGGTCTTATTTTACGCCCTTCAATGTGATTTTACAGTTTGTGCGTGTAAGTCCTATGTGCCCAGTCCCCAGCTAGTCACTCAGTCATGCTGGATTCTTTGTGACCCCATGAACCGCAGCCGGTCAGGTTCCTCTGTCCATGGAATTCTCCAGGCAGGAAAACTGGAGTGGGTAGCCATTCTCTTCTCTAGGGGATTTTCCTGACCCAAGGACTGAACCTGGGTCTCCTGCATCGCAGGCAGATTCTTTATCATCTGAGCCACGAGGGAAGGCCCTACACTTTTTTGCTAAATGATAATACCCAGTGCTAGAGAGGATGCAGTGAAATTTACATCTACTTGGCTGGCAGCAACAGAAAGTAGCCCAATAAACACTTTATAAAGAGCAAGTTTACAATATACAAAGGGTCCTAAAAAGTGAACAGTTCCCTGGGAGACAATACATGCATTAGAGAATTTATCCCCAATACATTTCCAGGAGAAAGAAAAAGCTATAGGCGAGGTGTGGCATTGTTCACAATGTTGAAAACTTAGAATCAGTATAAAAATGAATTCAAAAGGAGACAGTTTTTCAACTTATGACAAACTCAATTAATAGCATAGGTCCTTAAAGTGGTATATTAAATGTATATAACACGATTGCTACATAATAAGAGGGAAAATGGGATAGAAAATTGAATGCATAGGGACTTCCCTGGCGGTCCAGTAATTAAGACTTTGCCTTCCAATGCAGGGGGTGGGGGTTTGATCCCTGGTTGGGGAACTAAGATGCCACATGCCTTGTAGACAAGGGACCAAAACATAAAACAGAAGCAACATTGTGACAAATTCAATAAAGACTTTAAAAATGGTCCACATCAAAAAAGATATCTTTAAAAAATTGAGTGTATAGGCTACAACTGAAAGAAATATGCTTAGTCACTTCAGTCGTGTCTGATTCTTTGCAACGCTATGGATCGTAGCCCGCCAGGCTCTTCTGTCTATGAGATTATCCAGGCAAGAATACTGGCATGGGTTACCATTCACTTCTCCAGGGGATCTTCCTGACCCAGAGATCGATATGTATATAAATGTAGGGGAAGGAACAGATGACAATACACCAAAATGTTACAAAGCAATATTGGTTTCTTGAGATGATAGATGAGCTCTATCTTCTATTTCCCAACTTTCAAAAATTTCATTATTTATTTTGACAAAGAGCTGGACATGACTGAGCAACTAACACAGCTATTTAAAAAAAAACATTAAATATTACTAATAAGGATTAGGGCTTCCCAGATGGCTCTGTGGTAAAGAACCCACCTGCCAGTGCAGGGGAAATGGGTTCGATCCCTGAGTCAGGAAGATCCCCTGGAGAAGAAAATGGCAACCCACTCCAGTATTCTTGCCTGGAGAATTCCACGGACAGAAGAGTCTGGCGGGCTACAGTCCATGGGGTCGCAGAAGAGTCAGACGTGACTTAGTGACTAAACAACAACAATAATCAGGATTAAATGGAAGAGCAATGGGCTTGATTTCGCAGGGATGAAGGAATTTTGGAATATTTTCTTTAAAAAGCAATTTGACAAATTTTAAATATATGTAGCAACAAGGATAAACTGCTAATGATGAGTTTACAAACAGAGGCTCACCTTAAACAGATAAGAGTAATGTACTATTAACAGTTTATATGCAATATATTATGCAGTTTGAGAACAGCTTTCTCTCTTAAGTAGGTTAAATCTGTCTCTGTAATCTTGCTTGCACCATTGCTTTACATCTGACCCCCTCCTTAAAGTACAAAGATAAGCTTAAACCCAATTAAGATTGCATTATCCCTGGTTCTTGTTAACAAAATTTAACATAGCAAAAATTTCTCATGCATCATCACTTATCAAATGATTAAGGTTTTGTGTTCATTAAAACAAAACCTAAGTAACTGTAACTTTGTCTACCTTCAACACAGGTTCACAGACCCCCATTCTCAGTCCTACACTAAGATTTATTGTGCACCTACTTCACTTTCACTTTTCACTTTCATGCATTGGAGAAGGAAATGGCGACCCACTCCAGTGTTCTTGCCTGGAGAATCCCAGGGACGGGGGAGCCTGGTGGGCTGCCGTCTACGGGGTCGCACAGAGTTGGACACGACTGAAGCGCCTTAGCAGCATCAGTAACCTATATGAGGAATAGTTTTAGGTATTTTATGTATTTCATTCAATTTTCTTGACAATCCTATGAGGCTGGAATTTTGAGTTCGAATATAATAATGAGACGTTGGGTATTAGAAATCTGTGACTTGCTCAAGGTCACTCACCCATAGATGTGTATTCCATCATTTACTCATTCGACAGATGTTAACTGAGCCACTGTTTTTGTTTTTTTTTAAAGTATAGTTGATTTACACTGTGTTAGTTTCAGCAAAGTTAGTTTCACACAGCAAAGTGATTCAGTTATGAGTGAATGTTGGTCACTCAGTCGTGTCTTTTGTGACCTCCATGGACTGCAGCCCACCAGGCTCCTCTGTCCATGGCAATTCTCTAGGCAAGAACATTGGAGTGGGCAGCCATTCCCTTCTCCAGGGGATCTTTCCAACCCAGGGATCGAACCCACATCTCCTGCATGTGTGTGTGTGTGTGTGTGTGTGTGTGTGTGGGGTCAGTACACGTTCTTTTTCAGATTAATCTCCATTATAGATTATTACAAATACCCAATTATTTCCCCATGCTATACAGTAGGTCCTTGTTTATCTATTTTATGTATACTAGTCTGTATCTGTTAATCCCAAACTCTTATTAATTTATCCCTCTCCCCTTTCCCTGTAGTAACCGTGCCTTTTTTTCTACGTCTGTGAGTCTACTTCTGTCTTGTAAATAAGTTAATTTGTATTATTGCTTTAGATTCCCTATAAAAGTGTTATTATATGATATTTGTCTTTCTCTGTCTAATGTATTTCACTTAGTCTGATAACCTCTAGGTCGATCCATGTTCCTGCAAATGACATTATTTCATTCTTTTTTATTGAGCAACTATTAATATTTTTGTGAGGTTCTAACAGTGGCAGCAAGAAGTGGGAGCATAAGAGGGCTTGCTGCTGCTGCTAAGTCGCTTCAGTCTTGTCTGACTCTGTGCGACCCCATAGATGGCAGCCCACCGAGTTCCCCTGTCCCTGGGATTCTCCAAGCAAGAATACTGGCAGTGGATTGCCATTTCCTTCTTCAATGCATGAAAGTGAAAAGTGAAAGTGAAGTCGCTCAGTCTTAGCTACCCCCATAATCTATCAGCTATGACTAGGTCAGTCCAAGTACATATAAGACTTAGTCACAGCTGGGTGCTTGCCATGCAAACAGGCTTCCAGACATGGACCCCAGGCCCCTTCCCCTCTTTGTGTTCCACCACCTCTTCTAAATAGAAATTCTATTGACATTACTGGTATAGATTAGTGCTTAAGCTGCAAAAATACCTAGTGTGGTCAGTCTAGTCCACAGCCAGAGTCTAGAATTCACTAGAGTCCAAAACATTCTGATAATGTATAGGAATTGCATGCACATTCATGTATATATACATATGTGTTTCTAAAACTGAGTCCACAACTTCTAGATTTCCAAAGGTTGTGAACTCCTGATCTCACACACTTACTCCATGGTCTGTCTAATGCTAAAGTCCAAACTCTTGCTCACCATACTGTACAAACTGTCTCAAAGTTACATTTTCAGAGTAATTCCTTGTGATCCTTTTGACTAATTTAGGAAGAAAATCCTCACCACGTACAGTTCTTTACAATAGACCAGTGAAACCTCATGTCATGTAGCTCAATCTAATTGATCCTGATTTTTGTAGCAAACAAAACAGCAAGTGTTTGGCTTTTGCTCTTTGAATTAAAGAACTGAAGTGAAATGGATGAAATTTTAAAGGTACCAATACATAAATAATTAATAGTACAGGTGGGGTTGGCCATTCATGACCCAACTCACTTCTGCTGCTGCTATGGGTCAATTCATATGTTTGACTAGTATTTATACTGGTTAAAAGCCCAGAGTAACTATATTATTAAACATAGGGGAAAAACTGAAGTTTATACCAACCAATTTAATTCTGTATATGTGATTTTATTACTGTCATTCAAAACAATCTGAACTGTTTTTTTGAATATTTTTTCAAAGTACAATACTCTATAATGTGTGGCTTCCATATACTACAGATGCTGAAATGTTGTGACAATTTTTACTAACGTACAAAATAACCTGGATATCAGTAGAGGTGGGGGTTCACCTCTGTTCAGAATAGAGGCTAATAAATGATGGGTAAATATAAGAAGAGCATATATTTTAGGGTACTTCTTTACCTTAAAATAGTTACCCTTGTAGTTTACCAAGGTAGTAGCATGTCTGTCAAAATGAGAGTTTCCCCAAGTAAATTGTGAATTTTATTTCTGCTTCAAAACTCACTCAAAATCATAACTTGGATCCTCAAATTCAATCTTTTCTACTAACATCAGAATCAATTAGAAAGCCTCCTAAAATTTGAGATCACTGTAATCTACAGGCAAAGTTCAAATCTATGGACTCTTGTTCAGGTTTGGAGCCAGGAGTCTGTACATGTAAGCTCCTCAGGAGGTTCTGACTCACATCCTGGGGTGGAAACATCTTGATTTAGTGTATCTTGGGCTGTAAGAACAACCTGAACTTCCTGATTCAACTGTCTTAAGCCCTGAAGAAGAGTTCCCCCGGGGTTACCTTGCTTAGAGTCACAGCAGGTCTGGACATCACCTACTTCAACGTCCCAAGGTAGGATAAATCGTCTCTTCATTTTTTCCCTTTATTTTAGTGACCCCAGCCAACAGCCTCTCGTGGGTATTTGGCCAAAATTGTCTCACATGCCAACATCTAGAAGCATCCACTGGCAAGGATTTTGGGGCCATCACAAATAGTTAAGACTAATTTAAAGTCAACCCTAAGTTCCTGGGGGAGAGGTTATGGGCTATGAGGGTGACAATGTGGGCCCTCGGGGTCCCTGAAGTGAAGTTGCTCAGTCATGTCTGACTCTTTGCGACCCCATGGACTGTAGCCCACCAGGCTCCTCCATCCATGAAATTTTCCAGGCAAGAGTACTGGAGTGGGTTGCCCTTTCCTTCTCCAGGGGATCTTCCCAACCCAGGGATCGAACCCAGGTCTCCTGCATTGCAGGCAGATGCTTTACTGTCTGAGCCACCAATTGCATTTCATCTAAGTCAGGAGCAACACAGCCAGTGGTTACTGCCACTTCCAAGCAAAACAGCAGTGTGCAAAACAAAAAATGCACAGCTATTAGCAAAAGACTGAAGAAAAAAAAAGTTCAGAGAGTAGGATCCACTATTTGAAGGAGAATTAAACACACACGTGAGAGAATGAAGTTGATCATAAGTGACTTACACTCTTCTCCTGATTTCTGAAAGGCACACAAGGATGGAAATGAGTGAACTGTTGTTTTTAATTTAAAAAGCTATTTGTTTATTTGGCTATGTTGGGTCTTAGCTGCAGCAGGCATTGATCTTTGTCCTGTGCATAAGTGTAAAGGCTCTGTAGTTGCCCTGCAGCATGTGGGATCTTAGTTCCCCCAACAGAGATAAAGCTGCATCCCCCATATTGCAGAGCAGATTCTTAACCACTGGGCCACCAGGGAAGTCCCTGAGTAAAGTGTTTGTGCTGCATACCAAGTTGCTTCAGTCATGTTCATCTCTTTGTTACCTCATGGACTACAGCCCACCAGGCTCCTCTGTCTAGGATTTTCCCAGCAAGAATACCGGAGTAGGTTGCCGTACCCTTCTCCAAGGGATCTTCCTGACCCAGGGATCGAAGCCACGTCTCGTGTCTCCCGCATTGGCAGGCAGGTTCTTTACCACTAGCGCCATCATAAGCTGAACACTGTCAGCTGGATTATTTATTCAAGAAACATAACCTGAGTTCCTACTCACATGAGAACTGTGAGATGTGAAGCTGAGTGAGATGGGGATTCTGTCCTCTGTGAGCTTTCAAAATAATGAAGGAAACTAACATCCATGCATTTCACTGATGGTAGTGAGTGTGATCCTGGATACACCACAGAGAGGAAGGGTTTTGAAAGGAGGATGCTAATCCACAGGGAGAAAAAATAGGGAAAGGAAACTCGGAGGGCTGCCTCAAAGCTGTTTTGAAGTTCATTGCTGCGGGAACTCAGGGTTGAGTTGTGGGAGACAAGTAGGGAGAGACAGAGCTGGACAAGCAGCAAAGGGTAGGCACTCTAGGTTGCAGACGTGGACCTCAACTTACCTCCCAGTAGCCTCCAAGCAATTTTGATCATGCACCCATAACAGCAAAATTTGGAACATGTATGTTCAATACATGTGCATTTATTTATAATATGCCATTATACATACAGTAAGTCTCCTACATATGAACGAGTTCTGTTCCGAGAGCACATCTACAAATCTACTTTGCTTGTAAGTCCAACAAAGTTAGCCTAGGTACCCAACTAACACAATTGGCAATATAGTACTGTACTGTAATAGGTCTATAATACTTTTCACAAAAATAATACATAAAAACAAACACAAAAAATAAACAGAACATTTTTAGTCTTACTGTACAGGACCTTGAAAAGTACATTAGTATAGTAGAACAGCTGGCATACAGAGGCTGGCATCCAGTGAACAAGTAAGAAGAGTTACTGACTGGAGGAGGGAGAGGAGGTGGGAGATGGTAGAGCTGAAGGATAGTCAACAACAGGAGATGGAGGGAAAGCAGCAATTTCACTCACTCATATCCTGGGCTAGAAATAAAGATACTGCACTACTGTACTCTATATGGAACTTGTACAGTAAAGTACACAAAAGCATAACCACTTATAGAAGATGCATGCATGTGACAATGTATGCCAGACACAGAACTTACTTAAGTGATTGGACCTGCGAATGCACGTGAGCATCTTTGAGAGCTCAAAACTTCAAAGTTCATGTATAGAGGACTTACTGTATTTACCATGTGCTGTGCTGTGCTTTTCTCATGATGTACTCTGCATATAAGTTAAATAAGCAGGGTGACAATATACAGCCTTGACGTACTCCTTTTCCTATTTGGAAACAGTGTGTTGTTTCATGTCCAGTTCTAACTATTGCTTCCTGACCTGCATACAGATTTCTCCAGAGGCAGTTAAGGTGGTCTGGTATTCCCATCTCTTGAAGAATTTTCCACAGTTTGTTGTGATCCACACAGTCAAAGGCTTTGGCATAGTCAATAAAGCAGAAATAGATGTTTTTCTGGAACTCTCTTGCTTTTTTGATGATCCAGCAGATGTTGGCAATTTGATCTCTGGTTCCTCTGCCTTCTCTAAAACCAGCTTGAATGTCTGGAAGTTCACAGTTCATGTACTGTTGAAGCCTGGCTTGGAGAATTTTGAGCATTACTTTACTAGCGTGTATGATGAGTGCAATTGTGCGGTAGTTTGAGCATTCTTTGGCATTGCCTTTCTTTGGGATTGGAATGAAAACTGCAGAGTACATCATGCATTATATGGAGAGTACATCATGAGAAACGTTGGGCTGGATGAAGCACAAGCTAGAATCAAGATTGCCAGGAGAAATATCAATAACCTCAGATATGCAGAGGACACCACCCTTATGGCAGAAAGTGAAGAAAAACTAAACAGCCTCTTGGTGAAAGTGAAAGAGGAGAGTGAGAAAGTTGGCTTAAAACTCAACATTTGGAAAAATAAGATCATAGCATCTGGTCCCATCACTTCATGGCAAATAGATGGGGAAGCAGTGAAACTTTATTTTGAGGGGCTCCAAAATCACTGCAGATGGTGACTGCAGCCATGAAATTAAAAGACGCTTACTCCTTGGAAGAAAAGTTGTGACCAACCTAGATAGCATAGTGAAAAGCAGAGACATTACTTTGCCAACAAAGATCCACCTAGTCAAGGCTATGGGTTTTCCAGTAGTCATGTATGCATGTGAGAACTGGACGATAAAGAAAGCTGAGTGCCGAAGAATTGATGCTTTTGAACTGTGGTGTTGGAGAAGACTCTTGAGAGTCCCTTGGACTGCAAGGAGATCAAACCAGTCCATCCTAAAGGAGATCAGTCCTGAATATTCATTGGAAGGACTGATGCTGAAGCTGAAACTCCAATACTTTGGCCACCTGATGCGAAGAGTTGACTCATTAGAAAAGACCCTGATGCTGGAAAAGATTGAAGGCGAGAGGAGAAGGGGGCAACGGAAGATGAGATGGTTGGATGGCATCACCGACTTAATGGACATGAGTTTGAGTAAACTCCAGGAGTTGGTGATGGACAGAGAGGCCTGGTGTGCTGCGGTCCATAGGGTCGCAAAGAATTGGACATGACTGAGCGACTGAACTGAACTAAACTGTGCTGTTCTTAGTTGCTCAGTCATGTCTGACTCCTTGCGACCCCATGGACTGTAGCCTGCCAGACTCCTCTGTCCATGGGGATTCTCCAGGCAAGAATACTGGAGCGAATTGCCATGCCCTCTTACAGAGGATCTTCCTAACCCAGAGATCAAACCCAGGTCTCCCACATCACAGGCAGATTCTTTACCATCTGAGCCACCAGGGAAGCCCAGGAATACTGGAGTGGGTAGCCTATCCCTTCTCCAGGGGATCTAACCAACCCAGGAATCAAACTGGGGTTTCCTGCATTGCAGGTGGATTCTTTACAAGCTGAGCTATCAGGGAAGCCCAGTATTTACCATATACCACTGTATTATGCACATGATAAAACACACTATATAATGAAAATTAAAAATAAAAATTTGGCCACGGTATATTCCAAAACGAAAATCTTTCATTTTAAACATGAAGTTTTTATCTACTAAAAGCTATTTATCCCTGAAATAATTATTAATAATAACAATATTTTTAGGAGAGCAATGTGACTGTCAGATCTAAATAACTCAGCATTTAGGACTGCAAAGAGCTTGCACCGTGAATAGAGATGTCAGCTCTATGACACTCTTGCTGTTTGCTTATGTTAGCATATTTCGTTGTTTTTTTTTTCTCTCCCACCCATAGTTTCTATAATCTTTTCAAGCTGCTTTTGCATCTCATGAGGTTTGGTTCAGAGAGAGTTAGATCTTGTTACACGAATCACTGCGCACTGGGCCACATGCAAGCTGCAGCCCATCACAATAGTCTGACAACAGGTGGGAGGTAGGACGTCCCTTACCCTCTGTACCTGGGTGTCTCACGTATAGACACAGACACCCCAGAAGGCACCCAGTGTCATCTACATCTTTAATATTATTAAAGGCTAATTTCTCTTATTTAAAAAAGAAATGAATTATGAGCAGAAGCTCTTTCCTTACCTCCTACAGCTGTCCTGTACATCTTGCTTACAAAACCACTGCCAAAGCAACTGAAGACAGGATTCGTTAGGGAGAGTACTGCTACAAGAAGCTACCAATACAGAGCTTGAGAGCCAAACATAAGCTCAACACAGACTTCAGGCCCTTTAAGCTGAAAAGACCATTTAACATCATGGTACCCCAAAAGATGGAGGAAGGTGGTAAGCTTAACATCTTAGCCCGGTGGTTAATACAATGCTTCTTACACTATCTGGTGAATTTGAATCAACTGGCAGTATGGTTAAACATAAATTTCTAGCCCCACTCCCAAAGTTCCTGATTCAATGGATCTAGAGTTAGAGCCAAGTAGTTGCATTCCCAATGGTTTTCCAGCGAAGCTGATGCTGCTGACCTGGAGACCACACTTTGAGAACCTTGATCCATTGACCTTTAGGAGATGGGCAGAAGAAACTCTCGTGAATCATATGTAGAAGGACCAACCAGCATAGAGGAAGAAAACACAGATCGTAGGAAGCAAGACAAGATGTTGTTGGGATGGACAGAACTAGCATCACTCTCAATAGGTACCGAGAAGACAGGTAGGTCTAACAGGTGTCCACAGGATTTGGAGACAAGGAAGGTTCTAGGCTCATGGAGGTTTCTTAGAGGAGCCGTTGCTAACCTTTTTAGCACCTGGGAATGGTTTTGTGGAAGACAATGTTTCCATGGACTGGCATGGTGCTGGTGGGTAGGATGGTTTCTGGATGATTCAAGGCCATTACATTTATTGTGCACTTTAGTCCATCTATTATTATTAATACATAATACTTTGGCCACCTCATGCGAAGAGTTGACTCATTGGAAAAGACCCTAATGCTGAGAAGGATTGGGGGCAGGAGGAGAAGGGGATGACAGAGGATGAGATGGTTGGATGGCATCACTGACTTGATGGACATGGGTTTGGGTAAACTCCGGGGGTTGGTGATGGACAGGGAGGCCTGGCGTGCTGCGATTCATGGGGTCGCAAAGAGTCGGGCACGACTGAGCAACTGAACTGAACTGAATATGGTCATGGGAGTGTTGAGGAGAAGCTGTAAACACAGATGAAGCTTCACTCACTTGCCCACTACTCACCTCCTGCTATGCAACCCAGTTCCTAACAAGCCACAGACCAGTATTGGTCCATGGTCAGCAGTTGGGGACCACTGTTTTACAGAATTAAAATCTCACTGTGGGAGGGTAAGAAGTAGATGGGAGGTGAGGGGGCAAAAGGAACAGTAACCTGTTCTTTCAAAGATATGCACTTGGAAGGGGAAAGGCAAAAGAGCAGTGATAATGATTTCTTTTGTTTTGCTTTGCTTTTTAAGATGAGGAAGACTAGACACTGTGGACATACCACATGCCAAGGAGAAAGCCCTGGTAGACAGGAAAGTGGAGGATAAAAGCAAGGGCTTACGATAGAGAGAAATCTTTGAGGAAGTGGGAAGAGGGGTCCAGAGCACAGGTGAAGGGGTTCAGCTGAATGAAGCTGATGGAAGTGTGGCCCGCAGACGTTCATGGCAATGACCTCACCTTCCTAGAGGCAGCAGAAAGGCCAGTTGGGTGAGGACTACACAGGGGTTGGTGGAAACTGTGAAGATTCAAGACAGCCTAGAGAGGTTAGGCAGGTGCAATTAACCAGGAGGAGGAGGCACGTGATGGGCAGAAATGGTGCCCAGCTGAAATCCCTGCTGTTGGCAGAAGGACCACAGAGTAGAGAAGCTGGAGACATGGAGGTAACGGGGGAGAAGTGATTGCCCCAGGGGCTGGCAAAAGTTGGAGCAAAGGGAGGGATTGTAGATTGAATCCATTAATTTGTTATTTAGTCAACGAAGTTTCTTACAAAGCTTGTTGAGCTCTAAGCACCATTGTGTAACGTGGGAATATCCATGTGGATGTTGGACTTCCCGGGTGGCTCAGATAGTAAAGAATCTGCTTGCAATGCCAGATACCCGAGATCTATCCCTGGGTCGGGAAGATCCCCTGGAGAAGGAAGTGGCGACCCACTCCAATATTCTTGCCTGGAGAATCCCATGAACAGAGGAGACTGGTGGGCTACATACAGTCCATGGGGTTGCAAAGAGTCAGACATGATCGAGCAGCTAATACTTTTGCTTTTTTCACATTTGGATGCAACACATTCCCTGACCTCATGGAGATTATATTCTATCAGGCTGGATGATAATAAATAAACTTGTAATGCCAGGTAACAGAAATGACCTTGATAACTGATAGAACGGGTGTAAGGTGTAAAATGTGTGCATGTGTGCTAAGTTACTTCAGTCGTGTCTGATTTTGTGCGACCCTATGGACAGTCGCCCACCAGGTTCCTCTGTCCATGGGATTCTCCAGGCAAGAATAGTGCAGTGGGTTGCTATGCCCTTTTCAAGGGGATCTTCCCAACCCAGGGATCAAACCGGTGTCTCTTACATCTCCTGCACTGGCAGGCAGACTTTTTTACCACTAGTGCCACCTGGAAAGGCCATAGAGGGTAGAATACTGTGCCCTAAAACTGCATGGCCACCAGGAACCTCAGATTGTGACTTTACTTGCAAATAAGATCTCTAATTAATTCATTAAGCACCTCGAGATTAAATCATCCTGAATTTAGGGTGAGCTCTAAATCCAGTGACCTGTGTCCTCATAACAAGAAAAGAGGACACAGGGAGACACCCAAGGAAGTCAAATGAAGATGAAGGCAGAGACTGAAGCAAGGCAGCCAGAAGCCAGGGAACGCCTGGAGCACCAGAGGCTGGCAGAGGCAAAGGTGGATTTCCCCTATGAGTTTTCAGAGAGCATGCCCCTTCTGACCTTGATTTCAGACTTAAGGCCTCCAGAATTGTGAACCAATAAATTTCTGTGGTTTTAAGCTACCAAGTCTGTAATAATTTGTTACAGAGCCCTAGGACCTATAAACCAGGGTAAGGATTGAGTGATAGGAGGTGGGTAGAGGGCTCTTTTAGATGGACTCCCAGGGAAAGGGCCCTGGGAGGAGGCTACAAGTGTATGGAAAGCAGTGATGGTCTAGTGGAAGAAGCTTGCAAATCGAGAAACAGGATGTACAAAGGCCCTTTGGTAGCAGATGATGGACTGGTCTGGGGAGTGACCATGTGGGGAGGGGAATCCTGTGGATAGGAGCCCAGGGAAGGGCCTTCTGAGGATGGGGCATGTAAACAAGACCTGGTTGGGAGAAGAAACCTGGAGGCAGGTGCCCTCATAGAGGGAAGAGCCAGGTTAGAGCCTCAAGCAGGACTGAGCTTGGAATATGTGTGACCTCAAAGACCAGTGTGGCAGGGGTGCCATTTGACTGCAGAGGTGGATGGTAGGGGGCTCCCTGTGGGCTGGAGGCTACTGGTACTGATTCTGACCAAGAAACTTGCTGGAGTTCAAAGCTTTTTTTTTTTTTTTTTTAACCATTCAGAGGAACTGAAAGCAAAGATGAGATCACCAAGGGGACAGTTTCAGCACCAACACTTCTCAGCCTTAAGTGGCACCAGAATCACATGGACAGAGTGTTAATGCAGAACCCTGTGCATTGCCCCAAGAGATCCGGGGTTTAGCGGGTCTGTGCGGGGCCTGAAAATGTGCATTTTGTACAAGCTCACAGGTGGGGCTGCTGCTGAGGGGCCTTCGATGGCACTGTGAGACGTGCTGGTCCAGATCAATGCCTCCTTTTCTAGAGAAGAGAAAACTCTGGAGAGCACAAGTGGTGACCATGGCCACTCCTTAGAACAGAATAGGACCAGTTTTGTAGACCCAAGTCAGTGCTCTCTTTCCCTCGCCCTCAAACATCCTGTCTGTGGCCAGACTGTGGTATTTGGAGCTCAATGAAAAATTTGTACTTAGGGGACTTCCCTGGTGGTCCAGTGCAGGTGATGCAGGTTCGATCCCAGGTTGGAGAGCTAAGATCCCACATGCCTCTGAGCAACTAAGCCCATGCATTGCAACTACTAAAGCCCGAGTGCCACAACTAGAGAGTCTGTGCACTGCAATGATTTGAATCAGTTCCAATGAGGTGGATGAAACTGGAGCCTATTATACAGAGTGAAGTAAGTCAGAAAGAAAAACACCAATACAGTATATTAATGCATATATATGGAATTTAGAAAGATGGTAATGATGACCCTATATGCGAGACAGCAAAAGAGATAGAGATATAAAGAACAGACTTTTGGACTCTGTGGGAGAAGGTGAGGGTGGGATGATATGAAAGAAAAGCATTGAAACATGTATATTACCATATGTGAAACAGATGATCAGTCCAAGTTCGAGGCATGAAACAGGGCACTCAAAGCTGGTGCCCTGGGACAACCCAGAGGGATGGGATGGAGAGGGAGGTGGGAGGGGGGCTCAGGATGGGGACATATGTAAACCCATGGCTGATTCATGTCAATGTATGGCAAAAACCACTACAATATTGAAAAGGAATTAACCTCCAATTAAAATAAATAAATTAATTTAAAAAAAGAGCCTGCATGTTGCAACTAAGACCCAACATGGATAAATAAATAATTCTTCAAAGTTGTGCTTAGATAAACTCGATCCTCACCCATCGCCCTTCCCTTTCAATAAACCTTCCCAGGTATTCACTGTGTGGGTGTGTGTGTCTATGTCTGTGTATATCTTGGGACACATCCACCTTTCCATTCTGTACCTCTGGTTAGATCAGGTATTTAAGGAGGTGGGGAGAAGCTGAATAGCTCTGTAGTAAAACATAAATAGAAAACAGAGGTAAATATGAAGCATGAGATAACTGATTTAGGAAATTACAGTTAAGGAATACATGGTAAATTACTCTGCATTTTTTTTTTCTTTTTCAAAGGCTTCATCCATCGCTTTACCTACAAAACCTGGATTAAGATTTTAAAGAGGTTTTGTAATCTTAGAATGAAAGGAACTAGGTCAAAATGTGCTATGATTATTTGGTTTTCAGCTTTAAAATTTTCAGAAGCTGATGGGATACAGAGTATGATCAAAACTCCTCCACAAGGGATTCCGAACTCTCGATGATTGGGCAACTTTCCTTTCCAGCCAGCAGCTCCTACCACCACCTACTAAGACCATGTTACCTAAACTAGTTTTAGGTTAGTTTTGTACTTAAACTAACTTGAGATTTTTTTTTCCTTCATTGTGTTTCTTTTCACTGGAAAGCTCTTCAGAGCAACTGTCATGAACTCAATGGCCATGGACTGAACAGAAATCCGCAAAGGTTCCTGTTTCTCTGTAAAAAACATTAGACTCATTCTTTAGTGGATGAACGGATAAAAAAAAAAAAAAAGGTGGTCTGTCTGTACCACAGACTACTATTCAGCCATTAAAAGGAAGTAAGCTCTGACATGTGCTACAACATGGATGAACCTTGAAAACGTGGTGCTGAGTGAAACAAGCCGGACACAAAGGACCACATATGATTCCATTTATATGGGATGAACTAACTAGATAAATCCATTGAGACGGAAAGTAGATTTGTGCAGGTCAGGGGTTGGGAAGGTAGAGGGGAGGAATGGGGAGTAATTGCTTAATAGGAACAGGACTTAATTTGGGGGTGATGAAAATGTTCCAGAACTAGATAAGAGGCGGTGGTTTCCCAGCATTGTGAATGTACAAAATGCCACTGAATTGTTTGCTGTGGAATGGTTAACTTTATGTGTATTTCCTTTCAGTGAAACAAAACAAGCAACCACAGTGAATCTGGGACCTCATTCCACTTGATAAGGACAGCCTGGGACCCAGAAGTCACTGACCTTTTCAGGTATGGTGTTTATGCTCTTGTTTGCCAAAGCATCAGCTTCCCTTCCTATTTGGTGATCGGCCCAGTTCACAGTCTAGCTGGCCTGGGCTTAGTATCAGCAATAAGAGGACAGAGTGTATTATATTCATAGCAGCTAGCAGGGTGCATTGAGCAGTGAGGATGTTCAGTTTTTATTGTCACTCAACGTCTAGAGCCTGGTCTGTCCCTTCAGTGTGATCACCTGTCACTCCCCTACATGTCCCATCACTCCTGCTGGGCTAACTGCAATTCCCTACCCAGGTCATGTCCATGTTTTGCCTAAGGTTCCCTGCAAACTCCATTCAAGGCTTTAACAGCATAATTCCCCTGAGGCATCTCCCAAACCACCCTCCCTCCAACACTCAGATCACTTTCCCCACTCTCTTCACTTTCAGTGTTGGTTTGCCCCTTTTTGACCCAGTTCCTGGGAGGAGAACGTACATTTACTCGGTTTCCAGTTTCCGGAGTCAGGTACATATATCATTGCTCCCCCAAACTGATGCCACTGGGGCCCTGATCCTGTGGTCAATACAGAAACTTAAAACAAAACAAAACAATGTTTCCTCGACCTCTCTCTCTTAGTAGCTTTTCTTTCCAAATTTCAGGTAAGATTTGTGAGATGTCATGTTTGAGACATCAGAAGAAAGACAGGCTTTGCCCCCATCCCACTGTATCACAACTTTTTGAGAAACTAATTACATTGCACATGCCAAGACGCTCGGTGATATTTCAGGCAAGCACTGTATCTTCAGAAGTTCCAAGGAGGGACTTCCCTGGTGGCGCAGTGGTTAAAAAAAACCCACCTTCCAATGCAGGGGATGTGAGTTCAGTCCTGGTCAGGGAACTAAGATTCCACATGCTGTGAGGCAACTAAGCCCATGGGCTGCAACTGCTAAAGCAAGCACCCTCTTGAATCCATGTGACACAACAAAGATCCCGTGTGCTGCAACTGTGACCCAGTGCAGCCAAATAAATATAAATAAATAAGAATAGTTTAAAAACTGTAAAAAAAAAAAAAGCAGAAGTTTCAAGGCATACCAGGCATATAGAGACTTATACCCTCTAATGTTAGTTTGTGGTATTTTTCTACTCTACCTTGAGTTGATGCTCTAAAAATAGATTTCTTGTTCTATTGCTCCATCTGCTGGCAAAACTTCACAGAACAGCTTTCTACTAACATTTTTAGTCTTTCCTGGGAAAGTTCAAGTTCATACTGTATTCCAAATTGAGCCATAAAAATAAATAAAAGTGAAAACCTTTAAAGGCTATTTTCCCCCAAACTACTTCTCACTTCAAGTGCCTTTCTCATGAATTCTTTAACTGTGGGAGATGGCAAGATCACAGATCTTGTTTCAAATTTTTCAAACTTCTCTGAGCATAAGAATCACCTGGTGTCACTTGTTGAAAGAAAATTCCTTGCTTCCAGCCCAGGAAGCAAGATTCCTGGGCTCTTGACTCTACAGAATCAAGATTACCTGGGAATGTGTGTTTTCAGAACCATCACCACCGCCCCCCAGAGAATTTTTACAATTAAGCTACCGTGAGAAACACTGAAATCTAGCCTGTCCCGTTTAGCTCACAGATGAAGCTACGGGACTGTGGACTTGGGGAGGTGGCCTAGGGAGACTGCAGCTCTCTCCAACCCCCACCCCGACTCTGACTGAAGTATACACCCTTAAGAAGGAATAAGAAAATGTTTGCTGTATAAACGTCCCATTAAAGCCAGCCCCTAGAATCACTCCCCTTTGTTGTTGTTCAGTCATTAAGTCATGTCCAACTCTTTGCAACCCCCTGGACTGCAACATGCCAGGCTTCCCTGTCCTTCAGTATCTCTCAGAGTTTGCTCAAACTTGTGTCCACTGAGTCAGGGATGCCATCCAACCATCTAATCCTCTGTTGCCTCCTTCTCTTCCTGCCCTCAATCTTTCTAGGGTCTTTTCCAATGAGTCAGCTCTTCGAATCAGGTGGCCAAAGTATTGGAGCTTCAGCATCAGTCCTTCCACTGAATATTCAGGGTTGATTTCCTTAAAGATGGACTGGTTTGATCTACTTGCTGTCCAAGGGACTCTCACGAGTCCTCCTACACCCCATTATAAGGAAGTTACTGAATTGTTACTGGACTTAACTAGTCACATGGTCACCATCTGTCCCACTTTCCAGCCTGACAAATAATTCTGTTCTATTTTACAATATTTAGTTTTAACTGTTTTGGTTTTGTCCAGTGAGGAAATGAACTTCTATTGAGGGCATGGAGCTCACTGCCTCTGCTATCAATGCAGACATTGGACCAGTTATACGAACATGTTCTGCAATTTGTCAGGCATGTAAATTAGTGGGTCCCACTTTTTGAACTGTGGTGTTGGAGAAGACTCTTGAGAGTCCGTTGAACTGCAAAGAGATCCAACCAGTCCATCCAAAAGGAGATCAGTCCTGGGTGTTCATTGAAAGGACTGATGCTGAAGCTGAAACTCCAATACTTTGGCCACCTCATGCAAAGAGTTGACTCACTGGAAAAGACCCTGATGCTGGGAAGGATTGGGGGCAGGAGGAGAAGGGGACAACAGAGGATGAGATGGCTGGATGGCATCACTGACTCGATGGACATGAGTTTGGGTAAACTCCGGGAGTTGGTGATGGACAGGGAGGCCTGGTGTGCTGTGATTTATGGGGTCGCAAAGAGTCAGACACCACTGAGCGACTGGACTGAACTGAACTGAACTGAACCTATGAACCTACAGATCCGGAAGTTCTAGTGGTGGGAGCAGTGCGATCTGTGGTTTAACCAGCCCTCCAGGTGACCCTGATGCAGGACAAGTTTGAGAACCACTCTCCTCCATGGGAACACGCATGCACTCAACACCCAATTTGTTGATCTGGAAAGTTATATGTGTAGGTACACAGCCAGCCACCTGGTGTTCCAGCTTGAGAATGCAGTTTTATCTCTTTGGAGGCAAAATTCAAATCTCATTTATTTGATAAATGAAATAGCTTATTTTAAGAGACCAGCCCAAGAGTAACTTTTTTTTTTTTTTAACAGCAGGGAACTCAAAACACCTGGTCACAATTTCAGTTTCTCAATGGCACGTTGAGTGCACAGCCCGGCTCCACGAGCAAGAACAAATCAAGACCACTGCAATCTTTGCCGACTGCTCATCACAGGTATTCCAGGTACAACTCAGGCAAGGTGTGGGCAGGGTCTGGGGGGAGGGGCTGGTCTGGCCCAGCCTCCTTCTGCACCCAGCCGAAACTGCCATTCCCCGGCAGCCAATCAACACCTAGCACGGGCCGCTGCCCGCCCTGCCGTTAGCTCGGTGCCACGTGCAGAGCAGTTTACTCCCTGAAGTCAGTGTCCATCCGCCCTGAAAAAAGAGGATCCTTCCCATTTCCACTGGCCCCAGGCCCTCGCTAGGTAAGAGCGAACCCAGCGGCTCTGCGGGGTCCAGAGGCACAGGAGCCCGTTTGGGCCGGCATCGTGGCTCAAAGTCCCAAGTCCCGGCGCGGAGGAATCTGGTGTGAGAAAACCGTTGGCTGCGCCGCGGTAACTGTTAGTGTGGCCCGGCCGTCCGCCAGCTCTGGGAGGTTGAGGGTGCGCGGACCAGCGCCGGCACGGTTGTTACCCTCGGGCTCCAGCCTGCGGGCCTGGTGAGGCTGCGGCCCTGCCGCGGGGCGTCTTCCACTGCTGTCCTTTAACCTGTGCTGAGTCCTGTATTGAGGTGTCCTCTGCCGTCAGTGGGTGCGGGTGGGGGCGAGGAAGCGAGCGGGATCGAGAGAAGGACTGGGGACCGTGGCGGGCAGCCTTGGGGCGTGGGAGCATCGGCTGCATGTTTGAGGTAGACACTAGTGTCTTTGCCCCTGCGGTGGATGTCCACTTGACCTGGATGTCCTTTGTAGCTGGTGTGGTGCCTTTGAGCACTAGCTCGGTTTCTCACCTCCAGGTGATGGGAGTGGCTTGTGGTCCAGCCTGGGGGATGTTGAAGTGGGGAGGACACAGCTGAGTCCAGCTCGTGTTCGGTGGGCCCGGGTATGGGGTCGACCCGCGGGGTCTGGCTTTGACGCTGTGGGTAGCGCGCTCCAGGGCCCTCGGGCTCAGCGATCATCAGAGTCACCTGCAGCCTGGTGAACAGGGCATCTCTGGGGGCTGGAAGTGGGACCCCCATTCCAATTTGCATTTCCGTCGGGTGCTAGCTGTTGCCACTCCAGGAGCACGCTCTGAGAACTGCTGCAGTAATTTTTTAAAAAAATTCCGTATTGGGGTGGCAGTTCAGCTTATTACTAGGTTTTTACGACATATGCATACAGACACTGCTAGGTTGCCAAGCTTTGGGCTTAGGTGCAAAGGGCTAGACTGATTAGCAGCCGTGTCTGGAGGAGCTCTTGAAATGTGTGTGTGAGAGGGAGGAGGAACTGCTTACCCATGAGGTGTGGTAGTTGCTGTAATACACATGCAAACAGCTTGGTACAGGAAGGTGGAAGAGATGGCCTTTGGGCTGATCCTTAAAGGATAAGCTGAATTCTTCCATTTCGGAGAGGAGAGTAAGGTGCTTTAGCAAAGGATGCGTGTGCCCTGGGACAGAGTGCATCAGGGAATTTATCATAGCTGGTGCGTGGAGGAAAGTAGTGTCTGCTGGAGTCTAAAGCAGAGATCTCCAGATTTGATTCAGTTGACCATCAGTAAGAGACTTGGGCGTATACACCTGTGTGCTCCGTGCGTGAGTTATGTGTGTATGTATGCGTGCATGCTTAGCTGCTCAGTCATGTTAGACTCTGCGACCCCATGGACTGTAGCCCACCAGGTTCTTCTGCCCTAGGGATTATTCCAGCTAGAATACTGAAGGGGGTTGCAATTTCCTCCTCCAGGGGATTTTCCTGACCCAGGGATCAAACCCGCGTCTCCTGGGGCTCCTGCATTGGCAGGCGAATTCTTCACTGCTGAGCCACTTCGGAAGGCCCAAGTTATGTATGTATAGCAATTGTCATAATATGCATATTGTAAATACAGAATACTTTATAATGGCATTAAAAATTAGTTCTAATATGCTGGTTTCTCAGCAGATTATATTGTGTAACCTGCTTTGGAAATTGCTGGTTAGATCGTTAAAGTTTTTACAGGTATGTGAGCTAATGTATTTTTAGTCCTTTAGTGTATGATAAAGAGGTCTTTAAAAGTGTAATGTCATTAGATTTGTCTTTCTAGGAAGATTACCATGGAACAAAAATGTTTAGAAGCTGAGAAAACTCAGAAAAGGCCTATCCTGACTTAAAGCAGAATGGTTTAATTGTAAATAGTGTCATAATCTACCCCTCTTTAGAACCTTAGGTAGTCTCTCTGTGAATTAAATGTCAAATCCAAGCTCATTACCCTTCAGTCACACTGGGCATATTTTAGTCCTGCAGACGAGCCAAGCTCTCAACACATAGTCACGAGCTGTTCCCTCTTGTCTGAAGAGTGGTCCCACCTAACCTTCCAGTTCCTAGTCCTGCATCTCAGTTTAAATGTTAGCTTTGTCGCAGACAGACCTCTTCAGTATGTAAATTAGTTTCTGCTTTCCTCTTTGTTCTTCTTTGTTCTTCGTTAAACTTAAATGTTTGTAGTTATAATTGTTTCTGCCATCAGGGTCATGTGTTGAATGCTCATGGGAAGCCAGGCACCTTGTGCTCTGTGTGTGTTTGCGCTAAGCTGTTCTCAGTTGACCTATGTGGTATAGGTTCTTATTGACTATTTTACAAATAAAGACGTGAGTCTCAGGTTATGTGATTTGCTCAAGGTCACTTAGGTGAAGCAGAGTTCAATTAGTCTGACTTTGATAATAACCTGATGATACTGCTTTCTACCTTATAGTTGGGGGTGGAGAACCTTTTATACATAGTAATATATTTGATGCCTGACAGATCCTGGCTTACATTAGGTACCCATTTACAGGGTGTTGAAAAAAATGTGGGGAATTGTTGATCATGTGTGGTAGGAGCAGTAAAGAAGCAGTTTGGAGATGAATGACTCTGTTTCCTTAGAGACAGAGTGGATGCCACTCATCAAGAATGAAATTATGGAACATAAATGATGTGGTAAAATAAGCTACATGCAATTGTGGGGTGATCCAGGAAGATACAGTAGTGTATGTATATGAATTACTTAAAGGGCCTGGCATAAAGCTTGCCATAAGAGCCCTCTTTCGTAGATTACATATCTAGATGTGAAAGAACTATTCACCAATATCTTAAGTCTTTTTATAATAAATAATTCAATTGAAAGATGACATTCTACATGAAAATAATTCTTCTACTTCAGTGCTGCCACCTAGCACAGGAGCACTCAAGTTTGCTGAGGGTGGGGATAGTGCCTTAAGAGGCAATACTGGATAGTGCCTTAAGAGGATAGGAAACTATGTGATTACCCAGGAGCTTATTTTAGAATCTTAACCAAATCAGTTTAAAGATAGCATTGTAGAAACACTCAAATATAATTGCAAACATTTAGTATTATCTTCATAATTATTTCCTCTTAAGAAAAAGGAAAATGACTGGGAGAGCCAGAGCGAGAGCAAGAGGAAGGGCTCGTGGTCAGGAGATGGTGCAGCATGTGGGCGCCTCTGCGGTGAGTGTGTCGCTCTTTTCTAACTGCAGGGAGAGTCCTTGAGAAACAAACTGGCTAAGGCTTCAGCTTAAGCTGTCAAATTAAATTTAAAAACTATGTCCTGTGAAGGAGGTAGGAACTGAACAAGGAAAATCATGTTCTATGTCCTGAGGGTGTTGGAAGCTGGTTCTTGACTTCACTTGGTAACCCTTCTTGAAGAAATTTCTTCATAAGAATAAGATATGTGATTACTAATTTAGATCAGTTTTGGTTGAATGCCTTAGATTTGTTTGACGAGTTATTTCCTCTGATGTCTGTGACCTCTTGACACAAAAAGAATGCTGTTCTTTATTTGCATATAACTGCAGAGTCAGCAGCCTGGTTACATTCAGCCTCGGCCTCAGCAGCCGCCAGCAGAGGGGGAGTTAGTTGGCCGTGGACGACAGAGAGGAACAGTAGGAGCAACAGCGAAGTCTCAAGGTGAAGGGAGAGGGAAAGGGCTTCTTGTGTGTATGTCTGTGCGCTTATAGCAATAGATGTGGAGCAGTTACCAAAACTCTGTTTAAAGAAAAAGGAGTCCCGGCATGTCCCTCAGGCTGTGCAGCCTGCCGTTGATGGCAGTGCCTCAGGATTTCTTTTCTTGGAAACAAAAAAGAGCAAACGCTAGAGCCCCACACGAGCTTTCACACAGCAGGTAAATTCTAAGCTGATTATAAATATGCTTCTTATGCATTAATCAATTTAGAACATTCTCTTGGCTTCTTTAGAGGTTTTATCAAAGCTGTACCAACTTTAGTGTTTGTAACTTTGACTTGTAAAATACATTTTCACAGTGTGTGGTATTGGTTCATCCTGTTTCTCAGAAGGAGAAACTGAGGTCAAAGTCTTGATAGCCAGTAGAGTCAGAACGCCAGTTCTGATTCCCAAAATTGTGCTTTTTCCCTGCATTGTTGCAAAAGCTAATTTTTTGGATGCTTGGTATAAGATTCTAATACAGTTACTAAGTTTGGTTTTAGAATTAGAAAAAAACAGACTCATATATATATGTAGAAAATTAATGTAGTAACAATGGCTTTTAAAACCCTGGGATTGGCATGGGAAATGGGCGATAAAAGTGTTGATACAAATGGAAAACTTGAGAACAAAGCTGGTTCCTTGCTTTATGCCTTGCACCACAATATGACCAAATATTTAGTCATCAAAGATGAAATCCATGAAATTTAGAAAACATGGATAAATCTAAGATGATCTTGAAGTATGAATTGAACTATGACAGATACTCTCAGTGTCAAGAGACAACTTGGAAACTTACTGAAATTAGAGAACAACTCATCTTTCTGATGCACAGAGCAGTCTTATGAATCTGTGATGGGAAAGTGGACAAAGGAAAGGGCAAATCATTGAAAAGTGCGAAGGGCAGTGAAAATGCTAAGCCTTACCATTAAGTTTAAATTAAACTAGAGCATTTTTTAATCGAGTTATTCTCCATTTTATTTTTTGCCGGTTTTGACAATTTTAAAACTGGAACTTGTGTTCCATGTAGGATTGTACTAACTTTTGGATGGCGTTTGTAATGTGTAGCAATATTACACTTTTAGTAGCAGTTTTGTTTGTGGTAATTTATCCAGACACTGAATAAGTACATGATTGTGTAAGACTGTTAACTACATTCAAGACTCCAAAACTGGAAAAACCTATCCAATAAGGGTAAAACCTGCTATACTTTAGTAACAATGGAGTACTATTTAGCCATTTTCAAGAATGTGAAAACTTGACTGAAATGAAAACAAGTTGTAAAACAGCTTTGTATTTTTAGTAAATATGTGTTGTTGTTGGTCAGTTGCTGAGTCGTGTCTGACTCTTTTTGACGCCATGGACTATAGCCCTCAGGCTTTTCTGTAGACAGGATTTTTCAGGCAAGAATACTGGAGTGGGTTGCTGTCTTGGGGATTGAACCCACTTTTCCTGCGTTTCCTGCATTGCAGGCAGATTCTTTATCGCTGAGCCATTGGGGAAGCCCCAGTGGCTTACATGATGTTTTAATTTTTAAGGTCTTTGATTACAATTCATTCATGGGAATTAATCTCCTTAATTTATATGATTTTATTCAATCACTTTCCCTGGATGTCTCAATCTCTTTTTTTAAATTACCCATTTAATCCAAAAAGTGAACAGGGAGATATAATCTATTAGAATAAATATATCACATTAAATTATAAATGTTTCTGATAATAGAAGACATAAGATTGCATGAGTTTCAAATATATAAGCCAAGTAAGAATTCTGTATCCAGCGTTATAGCAGGATATATATCCTCTAACTAAATACCTTTAATGTGCTATATTTTTAAAATACCTTTTAAAATTAGATTGCATGAGTTTCAAATATATAAGCCAAGTAAGAATTCTGTATCCAGCGTTATAGCAGGATATATATCCTCCAACTAAATACCTTTAATGTGCTATATTTTTAAAATACCTTTTAAAATTACCTGGTCTGGCAAGATAGTTGGAAAATCTTCAGAGGCCAAAAATGACAAGAATAAATCCAGAGCAGGAATCAAGTGCTGAAACCAGTGACTCCAAAAAACACCTCCAGGTCACTTGCTTTTATTATATTTTCCCTAAACATTCTCTGTATTTATCTTCACTAATACTTTTTTTTTTAACAATTACTCATGAATTTAAATTTAATTCTATGAAACTCAGTTCCCTACCTATATAAAGGTATATACTTTTAAAGATAAGGGCCATTGTGAGGACTCAGTGATACTCAGGGTAATGCAAAGCCCTGTTTTACCATCTTTCCCTGCTCTTGTAAGTATTACATCTGAGAAGTGCTTCTCACAGTAAGCGTTCAAGTATCCACTGTGTTTTAGAAATTAAAATGACAGCCTTAACAGATTTATCACTAATGAGACATTGTTTAAGACCTTGAGTTTTCACTCTGTAAAGTGGGATATGATGACAAGGGAGAACTCTTAAATAGAACAATAGCATGTCCTGATTTGTGTTTTTAATAAATCATTCTGTCAGCTGCAGGAAGGGGAGCAAAGTTTCCAGTTGTATCCCTTTTTTAAAAAATTTAATTAATTAGAGGCTAATTACAGTACTGTGGTGGTTTTTACCATACATTGACATGAATCAGCCATGGGTGTACATGTGTCCCCCCGTCCAAAACCCCTTCCCACCTCCCTCCCCATCCCACCCCTCTGGGTTTTCACGGTGCACCAAATTTGAGTGCCCTGTTTCATGCATCAAACTTGGACTGGTGATCTGTTTCACATATGGTAATATACATGTTTCAATGCTATTCTCTTAAATCATCCCACCCTCGCCTTCTCCCACAGAGTCCAAAAGTCTATTCTTTACATCTGTCTCTTGCTGTCTTGCATATAGGGTTGTTGTTACCATCGTTCTGAATTCCATATATATGCGTTAATATACTGTATTGGTGTATTGGTGTATACTGTAATATAATATAATATAATATACTGTATTAGTGTATACTGTATTTCTTTCTGACTTACTTCACTCTGTATAATAGACTCCAGTTTCATCCACCTCATTAGAACTTACTCAGATACGTTCTTTTTAATAGCTGAGTAATATTCCATTGTGTATATGTACCACAACTTTCTTATCCATTCGTCTGCTGATGGACATCTAGGTTGCTTCCATGTCCTGGCTATTGTAAACAGTGCTGCAGTGAACATTGAAATACACGTGTCTCTTTCAGTTCTGGTTTCCTCAGTGTGTATGCCCAGCAGTGGGATTGCTGGGTCATGTGGCAGTTCTTTTTCTAGTTTTTTAAGGAATCTCCACACTGTTCTCCACAGTGGCTCTACTAGTTTCCATTCCCACCAACAGTGTAAGAAGGTTCCCTTTTCTACACCCTCTCCCGCATTTATTGTTTGTAGACTTTTTGAAGGTAGCCATTCTGACTGGCGGGCGATGATGATACCTCATTGTGGTTTTGATTTGCATTTCTCTGATAATGAGTGATGTTGAGCATCTTTTCATGTGTTTGTTAGCCATCTGTCTTCTTTGGAGAAATGTCTGTTTAGTTCTTTGGCCCATTTTATGATTGGGTCGTTTAGTTTTCTGGTATTGAGCTGCATAAACTGGTTGTATATTTTGGAGATTAATTCTTTGTCAGTTGTTTCATTTCTTATTATTTTCTTCCATTCTGAAGCCTGCCTTTTCACCTTGATTATAGTTTCCATCATTGTGAAAAAGCTTTTAATTTAATTAGTTCCCATTTGTTTATTTTTGCTTTTATTTCCGTTACTTTGGGAGGTGGGTCATAGAGGATCTTGCTGTGATTTATGTCAAAGAGTGTTCTGCCTCTGTTTTCCTCTAGGAGTTTTATAGTTTCTGGTCTTACATTTAGATCTTTAATCCATTTTGAGTTTATTTTTGTGTATGGTGCTAGAAAGTGTTTCAGTTTCATTCTTTTATAGATGGTTGACCAGTTTTCCCAGTACTAGTTGTTAAAGAGATTGTCTTTTTCCCATTGTATATTTTTGCCTCCTTTGTCAAAGATACGGTGTCCATAGGTGTGTGGATTCATCTCTGGACTTTCTGTTTTGTTCCATTGATCTATATTTCGGTTGTTGTGCCAGTACCATACTATCTTGATGGCTGTAGCTTTGTAGTATAGTCCGAAGTCAGGTAGGTTAATTGCTCCAGTTCCATTCTTCTTTCTCCAGTTGTATCCCCTTTTAAAACATCTTTTAGACTGACAGTTAATCAAATTTTGACCAAAGTATTAATAGTAGCAGTACTATATGTGGAGAGGGGAGCAGACTTCGTTATTGTTTATTTTCAGAAACTTGCAGTTAGGTTTTCATATCTATAACTAATATTTTTTCAAGAGAAACTCAAATTTTTCAGGGAAGAATTCTAATTAAGCATTTATGACCAGTTGTTGCTATCAGATTAGATTCAGCATACCTGACCTTTGTTAGTGTGGACACCTTAAGCTGAAAGTCTTTAGTATAAAAAGTTCGTCAGGGGTTTATTCAGTGGCTGAGTATTTTTTTTTTTTTACTTTTTAATTGTCTGACTTTTTTTGCATGAAAGCCCCAGAACTGCTCCCTGTGTCATAAAGCCTGGGCCAGGTTGCCATACTGTCTGTATAATTTCCCCAGGTCTGACTTTTTTGCAACCCCAGGAACTGTAACCTGGATGCTATAATTTCCCAGGGGTTGCCAGTGGGTTGCCATTTCCTTTTCCAGGGAATCTTCCTGATCTGTCTCCTGCATTGGCAGGCGGATTCTTTACCACTGAATCACCAGGGAAGCCCCAAGATACTGAAAGATTTTAAAATGTAGAGACACAGACAGAACAAACAAACAGACACCCAGGGGGGTATAGGGGGGTGGGGCTGGGGATGGAATAAACTGTGAGATTGAGATAGACATATACACACTACTATGTATAAAATAGATAATGAGAAATGAGAACCTACTGTATAGCACTGGGAACTCAGTGCTCTGTGGTGACAAAGAGGGGATATATGTATATATATAGCTGATTCATTTTTCTGTACAGTGGAAATTAACAACATTGTAAAGCAACTAAATTCCAATAAAAAAAAAAAACTAAGATAAAAAAGACTTAAAAATAGAGCCCCTGAAAATCTTGAGGTACAAGAACCAACATATTTAGCAGTTCTTTTAAAGTGCTTTATAAATGAAGTTCTTACCTCAAACTTACCACATTCCAGTAAAAATTTGTTATAATCAATTTTTGAGGTATAGAAATTGAAGCTCATATTAAAATAACTTGTTTACAAGATATATCAGGAACCGATATATTTTGTTTAAGCTACATTACTTCTCTTTGAGAAGCTGGCAATTCTAAGCTAGCTTTAGCATTTGTGATTAGAAGAGAACTGGTCTCCCTTATCTTTTTGTTCTCTGAAGTCCATGACTTCTGTCACTAAGACTTATGTTTTGCTCAGAATGTCTGCTTGGACTCCCTCTTGCTATCACATCCAGATACCAGGCAAGACTGGCAGCTACAGGTGTGGAGAATATAAAAGCCAGTTATTAATGCTCTTAAGGTGTTTTCCCACAAGTTTCATCCAATAATTTCTGCAAAAGTCTCTTAGGCCATCCTTACGTGCAAGGAAGGTAGAAATTTTAGTCTATTAGGTATGTGTGTGCATGCAGTCACTCAGTTGTGTACAACTCTTCGTGACCACATGTACTGTAGCCTACCAGGCTCCTCTGTCCACAGAATTTCCCAGGCAAGAATACTGGAGAGGTTGCCATTTCCTACTTCAGGGGATCTTTGCAACTTAGGGATCAAACCCTTGCCTCCTGCATTGGCAGGCAGATTCTTTACCACTGTGCCACCTGGGAATCCCCTATTAGGTGTGTTACTTCGATAAAATAAAAATTGAAATATTAAAATAAGAATGAAATATTGTTTATTGTGTAGTCAGTAGTCTCTGGTACACAAGGGAACATGTGTATTAACTGAAAGCTAGAATTTAACACTTGTCTATATAGCTTGTATTCGTTCTTTGGTCCACATCATACTAGTTATATGACGTGTACTTCATTATATATTTTATACAAATTAAGACAATAATTTGGATATTTTAACCACAGTTTTTGCAAGTAACCATGTACTGATAGTTAACCTACCCCAGTAGATGTGTATCATGGTCACAGGATATGCACAGGCTCATCCCATCCATTATGCTGGTTTTTAAGGGAATTGGTGAGGAAATTACAATTTAAACTTTTCTAATTCACGTAGCACATTTAAATTTTATAAACTGGCAATTCTTACAGCTATAATTACATCATAAAAGTTGTGAAAAATACTGATATTAAGGCCCTTAGGTGGTATTATACCTATAGACAGAAAAATAATTACCCAATCAGCAAATGTATTTTCCTAAGTTCTTGAATCAGTCCGGTCGTCTTGATCTTATAAAGGTATATATGTCCTGTGAGGGAGCTGAGTTTGCCTAGGGTGGTGACAAGAAGGGCTTCATGGAAGAGGTTCTACCTGAGAAGTTACTCTTTTCTTTGGTTGGCAGATACCTAAAACATCCTGACAGGATTGTTACACACTGTCTTTAGCACCACAGGAGCCTTTGGATTTCATGCCATAGTGTACTTTGGGAATTGCATTTGTCATGTTGCATATTACTTAGATGAATTTTTTTCTTTTTTTAAAAAAGAACTCCAGATATCTGCTGGATTCCAGGAGTTATCATTAGCAGAGAGAGGGGGTCGTCGTAGAGACTTTCATGATCTTGGTGTGAATACAAGACAGAACCTAGATCATGTGAAAGAATCAAAAACAGGTAGGTTAATCATTAAGAATAAATTTCATGAGATTACTTTTCAAGTACACAGGACACTAAACTGAAGCACTTTCACTTAGGTATTTATTTGTATGATGACTTGCTCAGGTGTAAGAGCATGTTTGTTCAAAGATTTTGCATGGATACTTTTCCCATTTTCCTCTCCTTTTTGGTTTTGAAATAGGTCATAGATGTTTTCAGCTGCACTGAAGTGTTTTGACACATATCACATAGATCACTTTTCTCTTTTAAAGCTTTTTGCTCTAAAGATTTCATTGTTTCAGTTGTAAATTACTTTAGGGATCATTTTTCTCTAAATGATGCTTCCAGTAATTTATGTAAATAGAACAGTAGTCTCCAAAGTCAGATGTCTGAGAACTTGTGTTGTCTGCTGCTCTTCACCCTTGGCTTACGGAACTGCATCTGCCTTGCCATGACAGTGAAGATTTCAAGGAAGAGTGAACTTGATATATCATTAATTGAATGTGACTTACTTTTACAGGTTCTTCAGGTATTATCGTAAGGCTAAGCACTAACCATTTCCGATTGACATCCCGTCCCCAGTGGGCCTTATATCAGTATCACATTGACTATAATCCGTTGATGGAAGCCAGAAGACTCCGCTCAGCTCTTCTTTTTCAACATGAGGATTTAATTGGAAGGTGTCATGCTTTTGATGGAACGATATTATTTTTACCTAAAAGACTACAGCACAAGGTTATTTCAGTTGTTGGAATGGGGAGAGGGAAATGGGGATTTCCACCTCAAAGCCAAACTGCAGTATTCTAGGGTAGCTTTAGAGAAACCCCAGTGGCTCATTTATAATGCCCCCAAAGGCTGTTTTGGCATAATTGTATCATTCTCAGATCTACCTGAGTGACTTAATCATTACAATCAAGTAATAATAAGGCACTTAAAATCATTTTCTCATACCCATTCTGTCACTTCTCATAGCCATTATTTTTTTTTTTTAAGTAAATTTTCATGAGCTTGATCTTGATGTCTCAGATTGTTGCCTTATTCAACAGGCTTATGTGATTGGGCTTATTTTAACAAAAGTTTGGTTTTCCACCACTCTGGCTTCAGGTTACTGAAGTTTTTAGTCAGACTCGAAATGGAGAGCATGTGAGGATAACAATCACCCTGACAAATGAACTCCCACCTACGTCACCAACTTGTTTGCAGTTCTATAATATTATTTTCAGGAGGTATGTTAGTGTTTTTCTTTTAACATTTTAATAAGAAATTTTAAACATAATCAAAAGTTGAAAGGCATGTACAGTAAGTGCTTGTATACTTAGTATACCTAGATTTGACAGTGATTGGTTAAGATCATTGGGTTACTCTTGAGTTTGAATCATTTTTAGGTGTGATATACTGATATAAATCTCATTTATTTGCTTTAAGCAAGTGTCATGTCTTTCACTTCCTTATTTGTGCTGAGATTAGATCTTTTAAATCCTATTTGAGCTTATATTAAGAACACACAGTCTCTCAGAGGTCTATCACTAACCTTATATTCCTTCTCTCCCACAGTGGGTACCAGTTCAGAAAACAGGGCAGGATTTAGGTCTATTCAGATGTACTTCTTCCATCATAGGACATATACTGCATGCTCTATAATTTGCTTTCAGTGTGGATACTCTTTTTTTCCAAATCCAAAATTAGGACACATGTTTTGTGAAGACTGCCCTCTATCCCCCTGCTGAGTGGGAAGCAATCTGGATGAGACTGAAATTGGTATGAGAATAGTGAGACATAATACTGGGGTTTGTAATTTACCCTTTTAAGGTGGTCATAAGATACCTGCTAGTGATTCATCTTGGTAGATATTTACTTGAATTAATGTCATAGAAGATTTACATTTTTGTAAATGATGGGTTGGCACACTTTTTTTTTTTTTGCAAAGGGCCAGATAGTAAACATTTTAGGTTTTGCAGGCCATATCATCTGTATCTCAACCATGCTACTTTGCTGTTGAAGCAGAAAAGCAGTCATTGAACATGTATGATCATGGCTGTGTTCCAATACAGCTTTACTGATGGACACTGAAACTTGAATTTTGTATAATTCATGCATCTTTATGCATCATTATAGTTTTGATTTTTTTCTAGACCTTTAAAAGCTGTTTTAGAAAAATAGCTCTTAGGCCATACAAGCAGGTAGACTGGATTTGGCCAACCTACAAGCCATAGTTTGCCAACCTCTGCTATAAGAAATATGCCATTCTGATTGTAGTATGGGATACTTATCAGTAGTCATTATTCTGACTTTTCAAATTCTAGGCTTTTGAAGATCATGAATTTGCAACAAATTGGACGGAATTACTATAACCCAAGTGACCCAATTGATATTCCAAATCATAGGTTTGTATAAACTGGGAAGTTTCTATTTCTTAGGTTTAATCAGACTTTGAAAGTGATGCTCTATTTTGAAATGATCAGATTTACTATGGCCGTTAATGGTACCCATCACATTAAATGAACATTTAACTTGGCTTGAACAAAGTTCAAGCTTGAATAAAGGAGACATCCAAGAATACCTCGAGTTTTAAAGATCATATGATATTTACTTGTCACAGGGAAAAAGCATAGAGTTTTCCAACACAAGAGTTTATATTTGCTCTTCAGTTGCTCACTCGTGACCGACTCTTTGCAACCCCATAGACTGCAGCATACCAGGCTTCCTTGTCCATCACCAGCTCCTGGAGCTTGCTAAAACTCATGTCCCTTGAGTTGGTGATGCCATCCAACCATCTCATCCTCTGTTGTCCCCTTCTCCTCCTGGCTTCAGTCTTTCCCAGCATCATGATCTTTTCCAGTGAATCAGCTCTTCGCATCAGGTGGCCAAAGTATTGGAGCTTCAGTTTCAGCCTCAGTCCTTCCAATGAATATTTAGGACTGATTTCCTTTAGGATTGACTGGTTTGATCTCCTTGCTGTCCAAGAGACTCTGAAGAGTCTTCTCCAACACCACAATTCAAAAGCATCAGTTCTTCAGCACTCAGCTTTCTTTATGGCCCATCTCTCACATGCTTACACATCTGTACATACACATATTTGCTCTCAGGCAACAAAAACTCATCACCTAATGATGTTTGCTTCAAAAGTTACTGTAGTGTATCAGGATATACACTCAAATGGTTTAGGTTTATTTATAATAGTTGTAGATATTTTCAATCAGACTTTTCAAGTTTTTAGATCAATATAATAATTTAGTAAAGTTAATGTACTAATTTAAAATGAAAATTATAATGTTATAATAACATTTATTGTTGGAGATCTTAAAAAGATCAGTCTTTACCTGGAAAAGATAAAATATAAAAGATAAAAATAGGTAAATTTACTGAAAGACTTATCCCTTTGGCCTAGCTAATAAAGGTAATAAAACAACTTGTTGCATACAAAGCATATTAGGATATTCATAGGAGTTACTTCATGGCTTTCATTCTGTTGACAGATTGGTGATTTGGCCTGGCTTTACTACTTCTATTCTTCAGTATGAAAATAACATCATGCTTTGTACTGATGTCAGTCATAAAGTTCTTCGAAGTGAAACTGTTTTAGATTTCATGTTCAACTTGTTTCATCAAATTGAAGAACACAAATTTCAAGAACAAGTGTCTAAGGAACTGATCGGTTTAATTGTTCTTACCAAGTAAGACTTCTAGGAATGCAAAATAATTTTACAATCTTAAGATATTTCGGCTTTCTAGTCCTAAAATGTTAGCTGGAAGGTAGGGTTTAAGGTTGAGAGGTGAGACTAGCACAGAAATGGGAGGGAAACCTACAACCTCTCTTAAGAGTTAAAAGTTTTGGGGGAATATACTCATCTGAAAAGGAGAAATATACAATTATTTCTATCCTTTTTAGTTATATTTTCTGATATTAATTTAGTTACTTCCCCATTCATCTAGCATCAGTTCAGTTCAGTCGCTCAGTTGTGTCCAACTCTGCAGCCCAATGGACTGCAGCTCACCAGGCTTCACAGCTTTAAGAAGTTCTTTTCCCTGTTCTTTGTATACTATTGCACATTACCAAGTGATTTGAAATTTTATCTTTTAGAAAGTGTATGTTGTCTAGTTTTTTCTTTTTGATAACATTTCTACGTGTTTTAATCTAATATTGACAAATCTCAACTGGTCATAGGTATAACAACAAAACATACAGAGTAGATGATATTGACTGGGACCAGAATCCAAAGAGTACCTTTAAGAAAGCAGATGGCTCTGAAGTCAGTTTCTTAGAGTACTACAGGAAGGTAAGACATTAATATTGATTTTTATCTTTTTAATGTGAATTGCTTAGACCTTAAGAGAAATCTGAAATACCTTCAGTAGAATTTTCTAATAGCTGATGAATTTTCTAATACATACGGAACAAGTGCCTCTTAAAGCTGTATATAAATACATTTATCAAGCCAGTCACAGCATAGTTAGCTCATTAGCAAGCGAGATGTGCTCTTTCCTGGTTCTTTTTCTGAAGTGGATTCAGGATTACATTTGAACTTAACCATGTAGAGGACAAATAAGATAGTAGATGATAAAAAATACAAGTTGACAGCTTACTATACTGTCTCATTCTGTAACTAGCACTTGTTAAAAAACTTCATCTGGCAATGGCAGCTCAAGATCTTTGAACCCTTAGTGTCAGTTGTGATAAATCTGCAAATGGGTTAACTCTTAACTTTTGTCTTACATGTTGACAATTCATACAGACTTGTTTCGTGGAGGTTAGACAGTAAGTTCAGTGGTTGATCTTCTAGCACCAGTTTGTAAAAGATGATTCTAGCTTTTGGCACAGTGATCACTAAATTGAAAAAGACACCAGAGACAAGTAATATTGTTTGTACAAAAGTAATTGTGGCTTTGGACCGTGAATTTCAAGTCATCATCAGTTCAGTTGCTCAGTTGTGTCGGACTCTTTGCAACCCCATGGACTGCAACACTCCAGGCTTCCCTGTCCATCACCAATTCCTGGAGCTTGCTCAAACTCATGTCCATCAAGTTGGTGATGCCATTCAACCATCTCATCCTCGGTTGTCCCCTTCTCATCCTGCCTTCGATCTTTCCCAGCACCAGGGTCTTTTCCAGTGAGTCAATTCTTCGCATCAGGTGGCCAAAGTATTGGAACTTCAGCATCAGTCCTTCCAATGAATATTCAGGACGGATTTCCTTTAGGATTGGCTGGTTTGATCTACTTGCTGTCCAAGAGTCTTCTCCAACACCACAGTTCAAAAGCATTAATTCTTTGGCACTCAACTTTGTTTATGGTCCATCTCTCACATCCATACATGACTATTGGAAAAACCATAGCTTTGACTGGACAGACCTTTGTCAGTAATGTCTCTGCTTTTTAATATGCTGTCTAAGTTTGTCATAGTTTTTCTTCCAAGGAGCAAGCGCCTTTTAATTTCAAGGCTGCAGTCATCATCTACAGTGATTTTGGACCCCAAGAAAATAAAGTCTGTTACTGTTTCCATTGTTTCCCCCTCTCTTTGCCATGAAGTGATGGGACTGGATGCCATGATCTTTGTTTTTTGAATGTTGAGTTTTAAGCCAACTTTTTCACACTCCTCTTTCACTTTCATCAAGAGGCTTTTTAGTTCCTCTTCGCTTTCTGACATAAGGGTGGTGTCATCTGCATATCTGAGCTTATTGGTATTTCTCCTGGCAGTCTTGATTCTAGCTTATGCTTCATCTAGCCCAGCATTTCGCATGATGTACTCTGCGTATAAGTTAAATAAGCAAGGTGACAATATACAGCCTTGACATACTCCTTTCCCAATTTGGAACCAGTCTGTTGTTCCATGTCTAGTTCTAACCGTTGCTTCTTGACCTGCATATGGATTTCTCAGGAGGCAGGTCAGGTGGCCTGGTATTCCCATCTCTTGAAGAATTTTCCAGTTTGTTTGTGAGCCACATAGTCAAAGGCTTTAGTGTAGTCAATGAAGCAGAAGTAGATGTTTTTCTAGAATTCTCCTGCTTTTTCTATGATCCAACAGATGTTGGCAGTTTGATTTCTGGTTCCTATACCTTTTCTAAATCCAACTTGTACATCTGAAAGTTCTTGGTTCACATACTGTTGAAGCCTAACTTGGAGAATTTTGAGCATTACTTTGCTAGAATGGAAGATGTGCAATTTTGTGGTAGTTTGAACATTGTTTGGCATAGCCTTTCTTTGGGATTGAAATGAAAACTGACCTTTTCCAGTCCTGTGGCCACTTCTGAGTTTTCCAAATTTGCTGGCATATTGAGTGCAGCACTTTCACAGCATCATCTTTTAGGATTTGAAATAGCTCAACTGGAATTCCATCACCTCCACTAGCTTTGTTCAAAGTGATGCTTCCTCAGGCCCATTTATCTTTGCACTCCAGGATATCTTGCTCTCGGTGAGTGATCACACCATCGTGGTTATCTGGGTCATTTAAGATCTTTTTTATATAATTCTTCTGTGTATTCTTGCCACCTCTTTTTAATCTCTTCTGCTTCTGTTAGGTCCATACCGTTTCTGTCCTCTGTTGTGCCCATCTTTGCATGAAATGTTCCCTTGGTATCTACTAATTTTCTTGAAGAGATCTCTAGTCTTTCATAACTAGGCTCCAACACATCTTTATTATCCAAAATTGGGAGCATTCCAATCAACACATTTTTGCCAACAAGAAATAAGTTGGTTTATTCCTATAGTGTAAAAATATGTTCTTCGGGATTAGATGAACTCTTGGAAAGCATTTTCTGCCTTCTGCTGGTTGTGGAAGCATTTTGCCTATAGAAAGTTGTTGAGATGCTTGAAAAAGTGGTAGTCGGTTGGCACAAGGTCAGGTGAATATGATGGATGAGGCAAAACCTTGTAGCCCAATTGTTTCAACTTTTGAAGCATTGATTATGTGATGTGAGGTTAGGCATTGTCGTGGAGAAATGGGCCCGTTTTGTTGACTAACACTGGCTGCCGGCTTGCAGTTTTGGGTGCATCTCATCGATTTGCTGAGCATGCCTTTCATACGTAATGTTTTCACCATGATTCAGAAAACTGTAGTGGATCAAATGAGCAGCAGACGACCAGAAAAAGTTTTTTTTGGCCCAAGTTTGTCTTCGGGAAGTGCTTTGGAGCTGCTTCTCGGTCTAACCACTGAGATGGTTGTCGCCAGTTGTTGTACAAAATCCACTTTTGATATTGTTGCATAGAATAAGAGAAAGCGACAATTCAAAACGCTTTTTTTGGTTTGCAGTCAGCTTGTGAGGCACCCATTTATGGAACTTTTTCACCTTTCCAGTTTGCTTCAAATGCAGAATGACCATAGAATGGTTGATGTTGAGTTCTTCAGCAGCGTCGCTTTAACTAGAAGAGGATCAGGTTCAGTGATGCTTTCAGTTGGTCGTTGTCAATTTCTGATGACTGGCCACTGCTTTCCTCATCTTCAAGTCTCTTGTGTCTTTTGTAAAACTTCTGCACTGTACATTTGTTAGTAGTTCCTGGGCCAAATGCATTGTTAATATTGTAAATTGTCTCTGCTGCTTTATGACCCATTTTGAACTAAAAAAAAAATATTGCTTGAATTTGCTTTTTGTGTAACATTTCTATAGTCTAAAGTAAATATAAGCAGCAAGTAATAAGTCACTAGCAAAAAAACATAAAGCAATAAATGTACATTAAAATGATGTATAACCACATTTATTTAAGAATGTATTCCAATATCAAATGGCAAAGTTCAACAGTGTAAAACTACAATTACTTTTGTACCAACCTAATGGTAAGCTGAACTTGAACGGTTCTATGAAGACCTACAAGACCTTTTAGAACTAACACCCAAAAAAGATGTCCTTTTCATTATAGGGGACTGGAATGCAAAAGTAGGAAGTCAGGAAACACCTGGCGTAACAGGCAAATTTGACCTTGGAGTACAGAATGAAGCAGGCCAAAGGCTAATAGAGTTTTGCCAAGAGAACGCACTGGTCATAGCAAACACCCTCTTCCAACAACACAAGAGAAGACTCTACACATGGACATCACCAGATGGTCAACATCGAAATCAGATTGATTATATTCTTTGCAGCCAAAGATGGAGAAGCTCTATACAGTCAGCAAAAACAAGACTGGGAGCAGACTGTGGCTCAGATCATGAACTCCTTATTGCCAAATTCAGACTTAAATTGAAGAAAGTAGGGAAAACCACTAGTCCATTCAGGTATGACCTAAATCAAATCCCTTATGATTATACAGTGGAAGTGACGAATAGATTTAAGAGGCTAGATCTGATAGACAGAGTGCCTGATGAACAATGGACAGAGGTTCGTGACATTGTACAGGAGACAGGGATCAAGACCATCCCCATGGAAAAGCAAAAAAGCAAAATGGCTGTCTGAGGAGGCCTTACAAATAGCTGGGAAAAGAAGAGAAGCTAAAAGCAAAGGAGAAAAGGAAAGATATTCCCATCTGAATGTAGAGTTCCAAAGAATAGCAAGGAGAGATAAGAAAGCCTTCCTCAGCAATCAGTGCAAAGAAATAGAGGAAAACAACAGAATGGGAAAGACTAGAGATCTCTTCAATAAAATTAGAGATACCAAGGGAACATTTCATGCAAAGATGGGCTCGATAAAGGACAGAAATGGTATGGACCTAACAGAAGCAGAAGATATTAAAAAGAGGTGGCAGGAATACACAGAAGAACTGTACAAAAAAGATCTTCATGACCCAGATAATCATGATGATGTGATCATTCACCTCTAGCCAGACATCCTGGAATGTGAAGTCAAGTGGGCCTTAGAAAGCATCACTACAAACAAAGCTAATGGAGGTGATGGAATTCCAGTTGAGCTATTTCAAATCCTGAAAGATGATGCTGTGGAAGTGCTGTACTCGATACGCCAGCAAATCTGGAAAACTCAGCAGTGGCCACAGGACTGAAAAAGGTCAGTTTTCATTCCAATCCCAAAGAAAGGCAATGCCAAAGAATGCTCAAACTACCGCACAATTGCACTCATCTCACACGCTAGTAAAGTTATGCTCAAAATTCTCCAAGCCAGGCTTCAGCAATACAAGAACCGTGAACTTCCAGATGTTCAAGCTGGTTTTAGAAAAGGCAGAGGAACCAGAGATCAAATTGCCAATATCCGCTGGATCATCAAAAAAGCAAGAGAGTACCAGAAAAACATCTATTTCTGCTTTATTGACTATGCCAAAGCCTTTGACTGTGAGGATCACAATAAACTGGAAAATTCTGAAAGAGATGGGAATACCAGACCATCTGACCTGTCTCTTGAGAAACCTGTTTGCAGGTCAGGAAGCAACAGTTAGAACTGGACATGGAGCAACAGACTGGTTCCACATAGGAAAAGGAGTACGTCAAGGCTGTATGTTGTCACCCTGCTTATTTAACTTATATGCAGAGTACATCATGAAAAACACTGGGCTGGAAGAAACACAAGCTGGAATCAAGATTGCCAGGAGAAATATCAATAACCTCAGATATGCAGATGACACCACCCTTATGGCAGAAAGCGAAGAAGAACTGAAGAGCCTTTTGATGAAAGTGAAAGAGGAGAGTGAAAAAGTTGGCTTAAAGCTCAACGTTCAGAAAACTAAGATCATGGCATCTGGTCCCATCACTTCATGGGAAATAGATGGGGAAACAGTGGAAACAGTGTCAGACTTTATTTTTTTGGGCTCCCAAATCACTGCTGATGGTGATTGCAGCCATGAAATTAAAAGATGCTTACTCCTTGGAAGGAAGGAAGGACCAACCTAGATAGCATATTTAAAAGCAGAGACATTACTTTGCCAACAAAGGTCCGGCTAGTCAAGGCTATGGTTTTTCCAGTAGTCATGTATGGATGTGAGAGTTGGGCAGTGAAGAAAGCTGAGCGCCAAAGAATTGATGCTTTTGAACTGTGGTGTTGGAGAAGACTCTTGAGAGTCCCTTGGACTGCAAGAAGATCCAACCAGTCCATCCTAAAGGAGATCAGTCCTGGGTGTTCATTAAGGACTGATGTTGAAGCTGAAACTCCAATACTTTGGCCACCTCATGCGAAGAGTTGACTCATTGGAAAAGACCCTAATGCTGGGAAGGATTGGGGGCAGGAGGAGAAGGGGATGACAGAGGATGAGATGGTTGGATGGCATCACCGACTCGATGGACGTGGGTTTGGGTAAACTCCGGGGGTTGGTGATGGACAGGGAGGCCTGGCATGCTGCGATTCATGGGGTCGCAAAGAGTCGGACATGACTGAGCAACTGAACTGAACTGAATAGTAAGAAAGAACAGTTACTGACTAGAAGAAAATGTTTCTGTAGGAAGGCATCAAACATTGTTTTAGTGGTCAGAGATGAGCAGATCTGCCTCTTAAATCCTTAGAAGGCACTTCCCATTTGATACGCTCTGTCAGAAGTACAGGAAAACACATCAATTAAAATTTAAAGCTTGTCTTTGAAGTGCTAAAGTTTATATAACTTTTTTCTACTTTCTGTAGATTATTTCTTTTTTCTAAAAAGTAGAATAAATGAACTATTATGTATATATATATATATATATGTTTTATGTCAAATGTATTCATCTGACTGGTGATCTTTGAAATGTCTTTTTGCTGAAAAATCTGTTGCTTCCTGATCTTCAGCTGCTCTCCTGTGAATGAGAAGATCAGATGCCACTCTGTAGGGAAATGATGCCCTAAGAAGTTGCATTAAGAATTGGTCTTACTCTGGCAAAATGAAAACAGGCCAAGGGTCATCTCAGCTTGATTTCCCTACTGCTGTTTTTAACCTCTGAAAATTCCTTGTGGACTCGAATCATGTTTGACCTAGATTCTTCTGAGTGTCAGAGGTTACTATGACAAATGAGCTCTGGCATTTTTCTGTAGTTTGTTTGAATAATCACGATCAGGGATGGGAAGAGTTGGTATATATCAACAGCAAATACAGAGAGGACACAGTTACAAGTTGATTTAAACCTGAAGCAAAATCAAGGAAAATTCTCCCCTACTCTGACTAGTACCGAATCTTACATGCCTGCTTCTTCTTCCACAAGTGACCTTTTAAATGTTGACATACTTCAGGGTTTTGCGTCAGGTCCCCAGTTACTATATATTTACTCTGCAGGTGATCTCCAGTCTGTGCAAAGACTTCAGATATAATATGTTAACAGTTGGGTGGACTTGAAATATGTGAAAGAAATAAGGCATTCTTAAAACTTCTTAGTGGAAATTCAGTTTTAGTAATAAGTGATGGCTTAGATATTATGTGTTGAAGAGAATATCTAGGAAATAGAGTGGGAGAGAAGAGCCTTTGGATTGGAAGATCATGGTCAATAACTTAAAAAATCTAATATTAAACAGAAATGAAAGTGCTAGTTCTTCAGATGTAGGGGAAAGTGTTAAAAGAACTGACAGGCTTTGTTTTACACACTAAGAACATAGAAGAGGGAAATCCCACAGCTCTGTAATTAAGAATTATGCATTTTAAGGCCCTTTGGTGACATAGAGAAATAGGAATACTTCTGAAATCACTACCACCTTTCTACCTGTGTGTATACCCAAGTGAATGATGTGTAAGCAGGGTGACTGTTAATAGACCCCTAATAAAAATAGTATGGTAAAATAAATAGTACAGATAAATGAAGCAGAGGTCACATATGCATGTTCTACTTAGAATTTTTTTTTCCTGGATGATTGGTAAAGAGTTGAGTGTAGGACGGAGTCAATGCAAGCTAAAATTCATGGTCTCTCACTTCATCGTGGGAGGTGGCCAGTACCTCGATTGTATGAGAGGAAGAAAGAACAGGCAGGTGCTGTAGTCTTCTGGAGAGAGCAGCACTCATGAAATGGCTGTGATGGTGCTACTGTCTTGTATGCTTAATGCAGATGTGATTTTATTTGAGAATAAAGTTAGAGGTAAATTAACCCAGATAGAGATGCTAGGAGAGGATACAGGAAATGATAGAGAGGTCTTCAGGAGACAGGGCCAGAAGCTGTCTCTAGTAAAGGGAACGCAAGAGGTCTGCTGTGGTCTAGAATTGTAGGGCTGACCTGCAGGCCAGAGACCTGTCTCACACATGTTAGATCCTAGACATCAACATGTTTGGTCTCTTTACATATTGTAAATCTAACCTTAGACAGTGATGTGGGAAATCTTAAGATGGAGAACCTTAATACTGCTCAGTTGAAATTCAACTCCAAAGTAAACTTGCAACTTTCCCTAATTAACATTGTTCCATAGAGTGCACACATTTTCCCTCCACCCTTTATTCTTACAGTGAGACTTCTTTCATGAGCTCATCCTTACTGTGTAGTAGTTTTAGAGGAATTACGCTGTGGTGAAGACCTGGAGTTACACAGACTACTGTTTCTGAACCAAGAAGTCAAAAAATGAAGTAAATAGAAATGTGACAAAAAGTCAAAACCTAGAGCCTTACCATCCTTGACCATTTAAGTTTTTAGGAGAAAGGATGAGTCTATAAATCACAACCTATTTTAGTAGGACCAGAAAGACAGTATATTTTATTTGGAAACAGATACTAGCCTTGCTATTAGCATATATGCTTAGTTTTAAAAAGTGAAACTTTTTTGTCCATTAACATGTTACTAAAGGCATTTACTGTGAACAGCGATATCTTTCTTCCCTCAAATAGCAATATAACCAAGAAATCACTGACTTGAAACAGCCAGTTTTGGTCAGTCAGCCTAAGAGAAGGAGAGGCCCTGGCGGCACATTACCAGGCCCAGCCATGCTTATCCCTGAGCTCTGCTACCTCACAGGTATGCTGACTTGTATTCATTGGGTGAAGCCACTGCTTAGTTCCCCTTCAGTTCTGGAAGCCATTTAACATTCCTTTACCGCACCCATTCCCCCCCTCCCCAACCCTTAAAACTGGTTTGTCTCCTGGGAATTCTTGCACTCATCACCACCCTACATTCCATGTAGTTAGACACGATTCTTGTTTCTTTAACTGTATAGTTTTATTCTGTTTAAAGGTTTAACTGATAAAATGCGTAATGATTTTAATGTGATGAAAGACTTGGCCGTTCATACAAGACTAACTCCAGAGCAGAGGCAGCGTGAAGTAGGAAGACTGATTGATTATATTCATAAGTAAGTCATCTATGCTTTACTGGGGTATGTTTTCAGTTCTTTGTTTTATGTGGGTTTGGAGGAGTGACTTTCTTGGGGGAATGACAGAAAGTAGTTTTGTTTTTATTTGTATTTGCAGTATTTTGGGTGGGTTCTTTGTGTTTCTAAGTGAGGCTACTATTTGTCAGGGAATAATTAGCTCAGTTGGTGAAGAATCACCTGCAGTGCAGGAGATCTGGGTTCAATTCCTGGGTTGGGAAGATCTGCTGAAGAAGGAATAGGTTACCCACTCCAGTATTCTTGGGCTTCCCTTGTGGCTCAGCTGGTAAAGAATCTGCCTGCAATGCGAGAGATCTAGGTTCAGTCCCTGGGTTGGGAAGATCCCCTGGAGAAGGCTAAAGGCTATGCACTCCAGTATTCTGGCTTGGAGAATTCCATGGACTGTACATGGGGTTGCAAAGAGTCGGACATGACTGAGGGACTTTCACTTTAAGTTAAACCTTGTAGCCCATGGTATTTCTAATTCTGTTAGAAAAAGATAATAAAATAGAAAGTTACAGCATTGTGTTTACTTTGAGGAGGAGATAGTTTGGGCATCAGAATCTTAAAGGATATTGTGAAGGGGAAAATAGACATAATAAGAGAAAAACATTATATTTCTGTGTTTCCTACCATTCTCACCAGTATTTCAATTCTGAAAGAAACATTGGCATTTGTTATAGGTTGCAGTGGGTCTCTATTTGCTTGTGTATACTGGTTTTTGCTGTTTCCTTACATTTAGTGATAAGTAAATATGTTAAATTTACAGAGATGATAATGTGCAAAGGGAGCTTCGAGACTGGGGTTTGAGCTTTGACTCCAACTTACTGTCCTTCTCAGGAAGAATTTTGCAAGCAGAAAAGATTCATCAAGGTGGAAAAACAGTAAGGCAGTTCTTAAAAGTTGTCAGTGAAATCAGTGTTGGTTCAGATTCACAATAAACAAGCACGAATAACCTAATTCCATGCCAGTGTAGTCCTTTCCTCTTTTCCCTGACCCACATCCTCTGTCGACTGATATGAATACAGGAGGAGGAGATGTGGGAACATTCAAGAAGGCGAAGCCTGTAGCTTGTCTTCAAAACCATCTGTGAGACTGAGATAAAAGGTGGCTTAATTTTTTAAATAACCTGAATTTTTTAAATTGAGGTATAGTAGAAGTCTCTTAAGTATCTAATTGGGTTGATATTTTGTATGCCACTACAGTGAACTTTTACATGGAAAACTCCCAGTTTATTTAGCTTCATTTTTGCCTGGACCATTTGTTTCTTAGGCATATATATTCACACATACACACATATATGGATATATATATATATATATATATATATATATGAAATATTGTGATACCTTTTATCTCTAGAAAAGGAAAGCAAGTATTCTAAAATATGTTTTTGTGTAATTGAAACACTACAAGTACAAAAATTTTAAAAGTCCCTTTATAAAAAGCTGTGTTTTCTGTTTTTGAAATGTTCTATGGATGACAACCTAATCATGTAGCTTAATGTTTTAATTACTATTGATTTATTATCCTTTGTAGTAAATATATATTCTTGTATAAAAGTTGCTTGGGAGGTGGGTAGGACATGTAAAAAGCAGGCTTTTTCCTCTGTGATAGATATAGGGACTGTACTTTGAGTTATGTGTTAGCTTTCTGCATTACTGTCAGATGTTTTCATAGCTTGCCTTCAGTATCTGACACCTCAGTCATAAAGTCACTTAACTTTCAAGGCCTTGTTTTTTTATATCTTTATCATAAGGTAAATAGCACCTATCCTTGTAAGATTTTATAAAAGATTAAAAAAGGGCTACAGCTTAAGATACTGTTATAGGCAGGTGAGCACTTGAGTGGCAGCTGTTAATATGAATGTATTTTAAATAAAATTGCTGTAATCCTTTGAATACATTTTTCTTTTTCCTCACTTAGAGCATTTTGTCTGTGACTGCAGTTCAAATTTAAAAGTAGTACTTTGAGATTTAGACTATGCCGTGGTAGAATTATTGAAGAATTTTTGGCTTTATCCCTGAGAACTTACAATGGAATTTACAATGTCTCTGAACTTTCTTCTAGTTTGATTACAATCCACAATTTGCAGATTGGTCAAAAGAAACAAGAGGTGCACCATTAATTAGTGTTAAGCCACTAGATAACTGGTTGTTGATCTATACTCGAAGAAATTATGAAGCAGCCAATTCGTTGATACAAAATCTATTTAAAGTTACACCAGCCATGGGCATACAAATGAAAAAAGCAATAATGTAAGTTTATCAAGTCATTTCTGCTCTGAAAATTGACTCATAGTCGTTTGAAAGGTGGGAACTCAAACTGTTAAAAACTATTAAAAACATTAGATTATCTTAATTTAAAGATCTGATAAAGTTCCTTGTAGGGTGAATACAGAACTATGTTCGAGTCACTAAGAATGAGTGGGACAAAAAAGGGACTGTTTCTCAAACAATTGCTGTTGGGTGTGTTAGAAATCCTTTTGACTACATGGCTACTGCTGGTGTTCTATTTCATATTTTACCCAGAAGTGTTGCTTGTGTTATAATCTGTGGGAACCTTTTAACACATAGTACATTTTTTGGTTAATTTTTTCTGAATGTTGGATTACGTATTTCCATTCTAGGATTGAAGTGGATGATAGAACTGAAGCCTATTTAAGAGTCTTACAGCAAAAGGTTACGTCAGATACCCAGATAGTAAGTAGCTAGTTGATATGTAGGCAGTTGACCTGGAATCAGTTGTTGTAAATGGGGCATTGGTAAACCTTCGAACTTGAATTCAGTGTTAAAAATGTTATAATTAGGTTCCCAAACCAGTCACAAAATACATATTTTACCTTCCTAAGGTAGCTCAGTTAATGCTGCCTTTAGTTGTGTGCCTAGGAGCTTGTGCACTGCAAATGGTAAGGAAGGGATGGAAGAAAACAAAGCCATCCTAAATTTACCCAGACTCAAGTGCTCTAATTCTAAAAATTTCAGGGAGGGAGTGGGGAGGAGAAAAGGCGCAAGAGTAGAAATCCGTACTTAATCGGCACATGTGGTATAATTAGTATATTTGTAGTTACAGTTAACATAATTAATAAGGTGGCAAAGACAAATTTAATGACAAACGATGTACACCTGTATTGCTTTAAACCTAAGGAATGAGTTGGCCTCTTCTAATGGATTCCTTTTAGTCCTTTGTCTCATACTTAAATGCCACAGGCAGAGTACTATTAGGTTGTCTTAAATAATAGAGACACCAAGGGTAGGAAAATTATTTTATTTGGGGCTATGGCAAGAAAAATAAGAACCTGGGGATATAAATTGGGAAATACAGCAGTAAGTTAGAGTTGGATTCAGCTCCAAAACTTGAATCCTGAGAATTTGGGCAAATGTAGGTGGCTTAGTTGGTTAATTTTCCAGCTTTTTGATGATGTAATTGACATTTAACATTGTGTGGAGTTTAAAGTGCACAGTGTGATGATTTGATATATTGTGAAATGATGACCACAGCAGCATTAGTTAATATCTCCATCATCTCACTTAATTGCAATTCTTCTTTGTATATGTGGTGATAACCTTTAAGATCCACTCTGTTAGCAGCTTTCAAGTATATAATGTCTGTATAACTGTGATCACCCATGCTATACACTAAATTCTCAAAACTTACTTTTTAACTGGAAATGTGTGTCCTTTGACTAACCCCCATTTGGGACAGGAGTCTGTTTAGATCAGTCACTTCAGTGTCCCCAGAAGTGCCCATGAACTTCTAGGAAATTTCATAGTTTGATCATATTCCCAAGCCAGAGCTTTGAGAGTTTAAAAGCTGTGATTCTAGGTAGGGCATGAGTAAATCAAAACTGTAAGCATTTTAGAAACGCTTTTGTTTGTCCACCTATAAGTTATCACTAACTTATTTTGCCCTATTGCCGACTTCTAAATTATTCCAAGCTGGTAATAGACCATATTTAACTAACTTCTAAAGTTTTAATGATACTCGGTTTTGAATTGTTTGCTTAACTTGATTTTGTTCTTAGTATATATTACTTAGTTGAATGTAATGAGCATTATGGGCATCCCTGATGGCTCAGCGGTAAAGAACCTGCCTGCAGTGCAAGCAACACAGGAGGCACAGGAAGCTCCCCTGGAGGAGGAAATGGCAGCCCACTCCAGTGTGTTCTTGCCTGGAGAATCCCACCGACCACGGGCTGCAATCCAAAGGGTTGCAAAGAGTTGGACACGGCTGAGCACGCAGTTACTCTCAATGAGCATTATATAAATGTTAATGTCATACTTACTAGCTCCGTGGCAGAGATGGATAGTAAAGTATTAATATCAGTAAACAATTATGTGTTTATGAATCACAGGTGGGTTTAGTTTCCTCACTTCTTTGAATTTAATTATCAGTTTCCTAATTCTTTGTAATGAGGACATTTTGTTTGTTTTTAGGTTGTTTGTCTGTTATCAAGTAATCGGAAAGACAAATATGATGCTATTAAAAAATACTTATGTACAGATTGCCCTACTCCAAGTCAGTGTGTGGTGGCCCGAACCTTAGGCAAACAACAGACTGTCATGGCCATTGCTACAAAGATTGCACTGCAGATGAACTGCAAGATGGGAGGAGAGCTTTGGAGGGTTGATATGCCTGTAAGTTTGATTTAATTGGTAGATATGTTTTGTTATTTTAAAAAATGTGTTTTTATTGTATTGGCATTCCATTGTATCTAAAATTACGATGTTCTTGTTAAAGCTGAAGCTAGCGATGATAGTTGGCATTGATTGTTACCATGACACCACAGCTGGACGAAGGTCAATTGCAGGGTTTGTGGCAAGCATCAATGAAGGGATGACTCGGTGAGTGGGCTTTGACAGCCGTAGATGGAGGGCTGAACACAGGCAGACAGGACATGAGTGCAGGGGCCAGTGTCTGGGGAGTACCGAATTGTGTTAATTTTTTAACTTGGTTTCTTTTACATTAGATCCAATAAAATAGTTAGGAAAGAAACCAGTTATTAGCTACTCTAACCATTTTTAATGTCCTTCACTGGCCCTTAATCTGTAGTGGTCAGACTACATTCTAGGTTATTTTATTAATTGTATTTGGTGAGAGGATGCATCTCTTTAAATGTGACAATCTCTAAAAGCTTCTTTAATAAATTTATTACTTTGAATGTAATTCCAAGTTTCCATGTTAACTTTATTTTGGAAAACCCACTCAAGTTTACCCAGTCATTTGTATATCAACATACTGAAATTATTTTTCAGTGCTTTTCTTAGAACTAATATAATTGCCAAGAATAGGAAGAATGAAAATTGAAGCATTGATGTGTTGGCATTACTGATACTTGGGCATATTTCAAGGTATTTTATCTTTTAGAAGAGTGTCTTTTACCAGGAGTATAGTAGTAATAGTATGCTTCTGTGTATGTTGAGGTGTAAACCTAGGAGGCATATCTGGATATTACAACTTAAATTTTATTTCCTCCTCGGTGATGGAATTATGGGATTGATTTATAATGAAGAAAAAAAAAAACTTTGTCTATGAAGGATTTCCTGTATCATGTTACCTCTGTTTAAGATTTCATCAAGGAAGTTAAAGATAATAAATTGCATAGATATAGAAAAATTCAAAAGTGAAAAAGTTCTGTATGGTTGTATTCTCACCTCAGTCATTTTTTCTCTGAATAGCTGGTTCTCTCGCTGTGTGTTTCAAGATAGAGGACAAGAACTAGTAGATGGGCTTAAGGTCTGCTTGCAAGGTAAGTCACCTGTTGTGTTTCAGTCTGGCCTGCAAACTCCAGTCTTTAAGAAGTTATCTTAAGCTATGCTTCTGGGAAAAAAAAAAAAAATACCTGTGCCTGGAGTTTGGTAGAAGCACATATTTTTTGTTCTGTGTTAATGTATTTATAACTTTTCTGGCTTGCTTTCAGCTGCTCTAAGGGCTTGGAATAGCTGCAATGAATACATGCCTAGTCGAATTATTGTGTATCGGGATGGCGTAGGAGACGGTCAGCTTAAAACATTGGTGAACTATGAAGTACCACAGTTTTTGGATTGCCTGAAATCTGTTGGTAGAGGTTACAAGTAAGCATATGACATGTAAAGCATTTCCTTTTTATAAAATTGCATTTTGTATCTTTGAAAATAATGTCATAAGGTGGAAAGGTAAGTGAGAACCTAACCTTCTAGGTGCAACAGGACTTGAGGTAATGGCAGGAGTTGGGTGGTGGGTGTCTCATGGAGACTGTTTTGTAGAGGAGAGGCTAGAAATGTAGAGTGGAAGTTCCTTCAAGGAATGACACATGGAAACACCTTCACTGACCAGCCGCTGCCATTTTTCTCTCCTACAGCCTTGAAGTATGAGTGTCTGATTATCCCAATACAGCCACAGGTGTCCACAGCATTGGTTGAAATAAAACTTCCAGATAGTCTTAACATACTCTTTCTCTACCTCCTTGTACAACAAATACTTGTTTAATTTCTTTGAACTCAGCTGGACCGTTTTTTGATGGGTAGATGATGGGCGTATGTTTGGTGTCCTAGGAGGAGACCGTTACCCTCTGTCCTTTGAGGCGGTCTGTACAGCCAAGGGGAGCTGTACTCATAACTGAATGCTACTCGGGCTCTCCTTTGAGACCTACATTGGGTTTTGCTTTGCTCTCCTACCAAGGTCATTTGTTGGTTCTCTCCAGCAGTAAATTGCATGCCATCTCAAGATAGCTGTTCTAATAAGTTACATTGTTTAATTTTTTGCTGTTTTCTTTCTCATATTGTAAGCAAGTTGAGATCAGGGACTGTTGTATTAAGGGCTTAGTGCATAATATATTTTGTGGAGTTGATTTTTAAAGATGCTTAGAATATCCAGGAGGTATGTTTGTATGTGCTTGCACACGCATATTTGTTCAGTTGCTAGATCATGTCCGACGCTTCGTGACCCCATGGACTGCAGCACACCAGGCTTCCCTCTCTTTGACTATATCCTAGAGTTTACTCTGACTCATGTCTGTTGAGTTGATGATGCCATCCAACAATCTCATTCTCTGTCACCCCCTTCTCTTCTTGCTGTCAGTCTTTCCCAGCATCAGGGTCATTTCCAATAAGTTGGCTCTTCGAATCAGGTGACTGGTGTATTGGAGCTTCAAATTCAGCACCAGTCCTTCCAATGAATATTCAGGGTTGATTTCCTTTGGGATTGATTGATTTGATCTCCTTGCTGTCCATGGGACTCTCAAGAATCTTCTCTAGCACTACTGTTTGAAAACATCAATTCTTTGGCACTCAGCCTTTATGATCCAACTCTCACATCCGTACATGACTACTGGAAAAACCATAGCTTTGAATATATGGACCTTTGTCAGCAAAGTAATGTCTCTGCTTTTTAATATGCTTTCTAGGTTTGTCATAGCTTTTCTTCCAAGGAGCAAGCATCCACAGTGATTTTGGAGCCCAAGAAAACAAAATCTGACATTATTTCCACTTTTTCCCCATCTTTTTGCCATGAAGTGATGGGAGTGGATTCTCTGATCTTTATTTTTTGAATGTTGATTTTTAAGCCAGATTTTTCACTCTCCTCTTTCACCTTCACCTAAAGACTCTTAGTTCCTCTTCACTTTCTACCATTAAAGTGGTATCATCTACATATCTGAGGTTGTTTGTATTTCTCCCAGCAATCTAAATTCCAGCTTGGGAGTCATCCAGCCCAGCATTTCTCATGATGTACTCTGCATATAAGTTAAATAAGCAGGGTGAACAATACATAGCCTTGATGTACTCTTTCCCAATTTGGAACCAGTCTGTTGTTCCATGTCCAGTTCTAACTGTTGCTTCTTGACCTGCATACAGGTTTCTCAGGAGATAGGTAAGGTGGTCTGCTATTCCCATATCTTTAAGAATATTCCACAGTTTGTTTTGATCCACACAGTCAAAGGTTTTAGCATAGTCAATGAAGCAGAAGTAGATGTTTGTTTGTTTGTTTTTTAAATTCTCTTACTTTTTCTTTGAGCCAGAAGATCTCTGGATCCAGTTTGATCTCTGGTTCCTCTACCTTTTCTAAATCCAGCTTGTACATCTGGAATTTCTCAGTTCATGTACTGTTCAAGCCTGGCTTGAAGGATTTTGAGCATAATCTTGCTAGCATGTGAAATGAATGCAGTTGTATGATAATTTGAACATTCTTTGGCATTGCCTTTCTTTGGGATTGTAATGAAAACTGACCTTTTCCAGTCCCGTGGTCACTGCTGAGTTTTCCAAATTTGCTGGCATATTAAGTGGAGCACTTGCACAGCATCATCTTGTAGGGTTGAAATAGCTCTGGAATTCCATCACCTCTATGAGCTTTGTTCACACACAGTAATGCTTCCTAAGGCCCACTTGACTTCACACTCCAAGATGTCTGGCTCTAGGTGAGTGACTACACCATCATGGTTATCTGGGTCATTAAGAGGTTTTTGTACAGCTATTCTGTATATTCTTGTCACCTCTTCTTAATTTCTGCTTCTGCTTCATGCATATTTAAAGACTGGTTATTTTTGCCAAACCTTTTCAGCAGCATTTGTTAGCATTATAGAAAACGAGGGTCTTGAAAGTCGTTTGACAGTATCTGGGCTCCATGTGATTTATGTGGCCCATGGGATGAGCATTAAGGACTTATTTCTAGCTAAATTGAAGGGTGCTTCCAAGTCTTTTTTGGCCAAATTCTGAAAGAACCCCTCTGAGTGTTAAATGTTTCTTAAAATGTGATCATTATGCCAGTAAGTTCTCAGAGCAAGTCAGGGATGTTTTTATCTCTTTTGAAGTAATTGAATTTCAGATTAAAATGCCAATAGCATTTTAAAATATTTTATAAATGAACATTAATGTTCTTTCCTATCCTCTTAAAATTCTTAATGCTTATATTTTTCATTGGTATTTTGTTCTACTTTGTAAAGTTTTGTAAGTCTTAATTTTTTTTTTTTTTCCTTAGAAAAAGGAAAGTTGCAGGGAAGGAGGATTTAAATTGATTGCTTGTGCTGGTACATAACAGACCATTGCATGCAGTAGATTTCACATCATGAATTGTGCTGTTATTTGGGGGCTGCAGAAATTAGTGATCAAGACAATATGTCCTAAAATCAGTGAGGTTGATCCCAGCTTCGCCTTCATCTGTGAAACTGGATGCAACTCATCAAGGCTGCTGAAAGAAATGCCAGAATGTTCAGTGTACTTCATAAAATACCCAGTAGGCTCTCAATATGTAGTAGGTACTTCATCTAAAAAAAGTTTGGAGTTGCATATAAAGGAAAATAATACCCAAGAATTACCCCTTACTTTTAAGAAACACAGTTTGCACTTTAATATTTGCTGTTATCTTTAGAACCTCAATGTTTGTTTTTGAATTGAAATGTTGATAATAAGCTTTTTATAAAGATGTGTCATGGATTAACTGATTTAGGATGTTTGGTTAAGAACAAATCAAAAAGTCACTTCAACATACTTGTTACTTTCTTTCTATCACCGCATTTGCTAAATCATTTCTTGAGATGTCCCAGGACTAAAATCTACTTTGTCTTTTGGTTCCTGAGACTGTGGCTTTGTAATATGCAGATCTCTTGTTGCTGGGCAGCAGTGGCTCTATATGGGGAAATAGTAATATTTCTAAAAATGTCCTCTGTTTACTGAAGTAAAATCATTTTCCTATCCCTTGTATATTTGCTTACTGCTACCATGAAGCAGCACAGTTAGGTTTAGCAATGAGTGGAAGTTCCCAGTTTGGAATCTTCTGGACCATCAGTCTAGACAGTATACTGTGAACTACCCACCTGAGTCAAACATTACCAGGCAGGTCCATACTGCATGTGAGGTCCTCTGCTTTCCAGTTTTTAGAATCAAGTATATTTGTGCTTGTAAGGAACGAATGTTAGAGCTAGAAAAAGAGCAGAGGAAAGTTGAGGTATTGAAAATTGTAATTTTTATCAAATGCTTATTATATGATAGCACTAAGTGCTTAATATGTTCTAATGCGTTTATTCCCAAGTGCACATGTGTATACAGTGTAATTGTATCAGACAGTGAATTTGAAATGAACCTTTAAGAGATGGTTGGAAAGGGTATTCAAGCTCAGTATGACCTGACAGTTAAAGGGCTGTCCTCAGCAGAGCCAAGAAGCTTGTTAGAGGCAGTGAATCTAATGTGACACAGAGGGAGAGGAGTGTTTAGTCTTGACATAGGAAAGAAGCCACCTGAATGGGGTTGGGAAGGGAGAAGGTGACAGAGAATGTTCTTATATTGCTAAGGATAAGCTGAGGAGTGATTGAGTGTGAGACACAAACAGACACAGAGATCCTTGATACATTGTCAGCCAGTCATTTTGAAAAGCAGATTAGACTTTGAGACTACTCAAATTAGCTTACTTGTTAAAGATTTTACTTTCCATGGGCTTCCCAGGTGGTGCTTGCTAGTGGTAAAGAATCTGCCTGCTTCTGCAGGAGACGCAAGAGACATGGGTTTTATCCCTGGGTGGGGAAAGTCCCCTGGAGTAGGAAATGGCGCCCCATTCCAGCATTCTTGCCTGGAGAATCCCACGGACAGAGGAGCCTGGCAGGCTACAGTCCATGGGGCCTCGGAGTCAGACACGACTGAGCACACTTACTTTCCACGTAGTAGGAAATGTCCACTGAAAAGGGTCTCAGACTTTGAACTTTAAAGACCTGCTGGGTTTAACATTTTAGTGTGCTAGGTATGTTATATGCTCGGTTTAATAATTAAAAAACTACATGACCTTGCCATTTTATTTTCTACTCGCAGTTTATTCCTGGTCCTAACTCCAGGTCCTTACAAGTTGTGGAATCTTCCTTCACAACTTGGATAAATAATATACCCAAGAAGGAGATGCATTTCTTTTTTAATGGAGTGTATGAATGTATGAATGATTCAGTGCCCTGAAAATATGACTGACTAAATGTAGTTGCGTTCATCACCATCTTAAGCCCAAGACTAACGGTAATTGTGGTGAAGAAACGTGTCAATGCCAGATTTTTTGCTCAGTCTGGAGGAAGACTTCAGAATCCACTTCCTGGAACAGTTATTGATGTAGAGGTTACCAGACCAGAATGGTAAGTTCCGTATTAGATGAAGATTGTTTTCTGCTTTGTCTTTTAGCATAACCTCTATGCTTTATTACCTTTTATCGTATTTACTTTTTAGTTCTTATACTTTATTTCTTATAAATACTAATGCTTTTCATTAGTTTGACCTAATAATGCCTATGGTGTATGAACTTAGTGTCTGACATAGTGAGCAGAGGTTTCTGTGCAGTTTCTCTCTGAGGGAAGAGGGTTATCATTTATGGCCTTAGCTATACATACAGAGTTTAAGAACTGCTGCTGTAGATTCCTGTGGCATTTTTTTTTAAATTATGTAACCTCATCCATAGATTCTTGTTTTCCAATAAAAATTTTTAGATCCATAATGTACTTGGTTATCCACAGGTTAGAAAATTCCACCTAAAGACACAGTTGCAGATGAGAAAAGTGACTTCTGAGTAAACACTAGGGACTCTCAGGTGGCACAGTGGTAAAAATCCACCTGCCAATGCAGGATACGCAAGAGAGATGAGTTCGCTCTCTGGGTCGGGGAGATCACCTGGAGTAGAAAATGGCAACCCACTCCAGTGTTCTTGCCTGGAAAATTGCATGGGCAGAGGAGCCTGGCAGGCCACAGTCCATGGGGTCACAAAGAGTCAAACATGACTGAGCGACTAAGCATGCATGAGTCAACACTAAGTAACTGTGAGCTGCACTCTGCCATAAGAAAGCCAACTAGAACTTTCTGGGGCACATGGTCATGCTCTCACACACAACAGTTCAACTGCAAAGTCATGAAACTTGGTTCCTCAAGTTTCATTTTGTGGGGGATGGTGTACAGTGCACTAAGCCATGTTCCTGATGGCAAGTCATTGGTTAGTCCACAGTAACACCCTCCTCATGAGAGTGAATAGGACAGTTTCTGTTTTTATACATAAATTTGTGGAGCCTTTAAAAAAGGGCAGCTTTAATCAAGGTAAAGTGTCAGCCTAAGGGGCAAAGTTTAAATGTGTAACACTTCTCCTGTATGAAACTCAAGTAAATGAGGCATTACTATGCTAAATTTATGTAGACAAATGATAATACAGACTTTAGATCTACTTAGTCCTGTTACCTGACAGCATATAGAAATATTTATTTCAAGATTCATTATCTTAGATTGTGTCTTTTTCTCAGGCAGATAATAGTTGTCAGAAGGATTCTAACCTATTAGGGAAAATCACTGAGGGAGGACAAAACGGCTAAGATAATTGACAGTTTCATTTCCTGTAGGACTCTCTTTAATCATTCAGAATGACCTCATGATACTTTCTAACATTACTGCTACTCTGACAACCAAAGCTTAGGTATAACATTGACATGGAGACAACTTTTTAAAACAATTTGAGTAAAATCCAAGTTGGATTTTAAAGTGTCAAAAAACTTGATTACTTTTTACTCAATATTCTTTAAAACTTAATAGCTAGTAGTCTACTCAAATACTTGGAGAAGTCTACTTTGAATAAGGTGCTTAAGTTGGGAACTAAAGTTTTGATTCTAGCTCTGTTATGATTTCTCTGTTCTTTTGGGCACATCATTTAATGTTTCTGAAAGCCTCATTTTTCTAGATGACTATAATCTGTTGTAGATCAATTCTGATTTTATAATTTGTCTCATTTTAAGGGACATAATAAATTTCTTAATATCTTTATCAGGCTGGATTACAGCATCTCTGAATTGATACTTAATTGGTACCCCAAAAATGAAAAAAAAAAACCTACAAAACTGACATCTGTTCCTTTATGTTTGCACTATTTTGTTCTTGATTCTAGAGCCTGTTCCCACTCAGCTTTCTCCCTCAGATGAGGAGTGGAAACAATGGCCTGTTACAGCGTGCACTGTCATAATTAGCAGCTGGGTCAAACATTTGTTAATGCCCTTAGGCATCAATGATAGATATTTAAAATATAAAAAAAAGTAGTATCTTAAACCTGTTTCACACATAAGCATTCCAAAACGGTTCACGAATAGCAAGTTCTGAATTCAAGAAAACACATGTTTTGAGGAGATTAGGTTACATTAGTATATGGGATCTTTCCACTGTAAGAAACTTGAATCATCTTAACTTTAGCTTTGAAAAAGATAAGCCTCATACCCGTGTGGTTTTTTTCTTATGTAATTCCAGGTATGATTTTTTTATCGTGAGCCAGGCAGTGAGAAGTGGTAGTGTTTCTCCCACACATTATAATGTCATCTATGACAGCAGTGGCCTGAAGCCAGACCACATACAGAGGTTAACTTACAAGCTATGTCACGTCTATTATAACTGGCCAGTAAGTATTTTTTATTAATTGATATTTATCCACATCAGTGAGATTCACTTTTCAAAATGGAATTGCTGTGTTTTCAAAGGCTTTTACTGTTAATACTGAGATTTATAATTTAGAGAAGGTACTTTTAAAGTAATAGAACCTTTTTTTTTCTTCCACTAAAGGGTGTCATTCGTGTTCCTGCTCCTTGCCAGTATGCCCACAAACTGGCTTTCCTTGTTGGCCAGAGTATTCATAGAGAACCAAATCTGTCACTGTCAAATCGTCTTTATTACCTCTAACCTACAGAAGACAGCAAGATGTGGCTGCGTTTTTCTTTTTGAAATTATATCTTCAGGATTTTTTTTAAGCTCTTATTTTTTTAACTGTTATCTTTCTAGATGAAACTTGGGGAGGAAACTAGGAAATCTAGAGCCATTTCTAACTTTGCTATTAATTGACTTATTTTATAGGTAAAAATTAGGATTTACTCTTTTATCTTGTTCTCATAAATGTGAGGATTTTTGTTTTGAAAATGTGTGGAGAAGATGCTTTGTACCATAAGCAGAATCTCTTAAAGTATTTGAAAAGTAGGGATTTACTTGAAAATGTTCTCAGGAGTGAGCAAGTCCTACTTGTAAAGCTACAGTGGCCTTGTTTTTGAAATACTTAGTTTGAATTTAAAGGAGAGAAAAGGAATAAAGTGGAGGGCTCACTACAATCATAAAGTAGGATTTTACTTGAGTATCTGATGATCTCATTTTACAGGAAAAGCTGCCATTAAATAGCCTATACAAGGTATAGGAAAAGTGGGAGACTGTGGAGAAGTATGCTTATTTTTTATTTCATTTTGGGGGCTAGGTATTATGGTGGTTAAAAAAGATAGTTGAAAATTTTAAATTTATGTCCAAAGAAACATTTTAATACTGTTTAATAAAAGAGACCAGTAGTCTATATTAACATTACTATTTTTTTTTTGCAACTGGAGCATCATTCCATTTGTTATAAAATTACAATGATTGTCATTTTATTTAAATAACAGTTGAGTTTTTATTTTTACTGAAAGCGTATGCATTTTCGTTCCATGTATTATATTTTTTAAACTGCTGAAGAGTACACTCAAAGGGTATGATTCCATTATTAAAGTTCAATTAGTGTCACTTAATGAATCTGAAACTGAAAACTCAGTTTCAGAGTAAAACTCTGTCAGGAAATGCTGCAACCTCAAACTTAACAGTGTAAGACCAGAAATCCATAACTTGGAAGAAAATGTAGACTAAGAAGTCTGTGTATTGTGAAGTTGGTAATTGTAATTATTCACATCTATATATGTGTAGGAATTTTCAAGGAATTGTGCAAAGAGCAGGCTTGAAGTCAATGAGTAATTATATGCCATGAGAACACCTTTAAACATCGGTTACAAGTGTGATGAGTGTAACCGTTAGTGGCCATACACAGGCCATAGGAACTATGATTCAAACTAACGCCATTCAGTAAAGTTGCTTGTCTTAGCATTTTTGTACTTGTTATCAAATAACTACGTTTTGGATTTAGCCTTACATATTGTGAATGAAAACCATTTTATTTCCTTTTAGTTCTTTGAGCTAATAACTGTTGTCAACATTGTTCTTCTTAACCTATATGGTTTCTAAAATTCTAAGAAACACAGGAGATTGTGAAATTTCAGAAGAATGCTAAAGACAATAAAATCGATGAAAGTTGCCAAACGTTGTCACAGTATTAAGGAATAGAAGGAAGTCTAGTTATACAACTGTAAAAGACTTAATTTGAGGCATTTTTTTACATATGGATTTTTATGACTAATCAGTAACTTAAGTCATTAAAGTCTCATACTTGGCAGGTTTTAAACTGTCCTTTAAAGTTAAAAGGCTTTTTAATATCTTTAAAAAACATGAAAAATCAGTAAATGTGTTAATTCCAGAAAAGTTACAGTATTCAGAGGACCTTCACTTTACAAAGACTGTTTTTTGCAAGAGACCAAAAAAGTCTCAGTTTAAGCCAAAAAGGGTATTGATTGGCTTTCCCAGTCATCCTACACAGTGGTTCCCAAATGGAATGTTAAACATGACCTCATTCCCTTTGTAATAACACAGACTACTGGGCTCCAGACCAGACCTAGGAGTCAGAACTTGTAGTGGGGAGACTGGGTGAACTTTTAGATACATCTCAGATTGTTTGGGGATTTTGGCAAATGCCACTTGAGAAGGTATGTATAGAACCTAGTCGTTGAAATGCTATTAGGGATCTGTCTCTTGCTCTGTTTTTTCTGGTTCTAATCAAATGGGGTTACAAAGATGTTCACAAAGTCTAGATCTATGTCTCAGCCTCACTGCAGTGAAAGGAACATCTCTTCCACAGTAGTTGTAGCAGAACTCCAGCTGTTTACACATCCTCGAGTCCCTTGAACACACTACCCTGATAGACTTGGAGTTGTTATGTAAGATGAGGTTCATACAGAAGTAGATAGAGGAATGGTTCCTCAAAGGAAAATTCAGGTGCTACAACCAGGAGACGGAATGGACAAGTGAACATAGTGGATGCCTACTGGTTGTCTACTCTGCCTTTTCACCTGCAGGTTGGCTTGTGATGGAAGTAGCAGTTGCTCTGGTCCCTTGAGGGACAAGTACAACCAAGCACCTATAAGGGAATTGACTGCAACACTTCCAAAGAATAAAACCAAAAACTCTGAAATCCAGGTTTTTTCCTTAAAAGAGAAACGTGCACACGTGAGTTCTCCTAAGGGCTGTAGCGTTAAAGATGCTTCAGGCCCTGCCTTTTCAGTGTCTTGTCTGACCCATCAGACATGGTTCCTTTGGCTACCAAGCATTTTGGGGGATGCTTCTTCAGAAGTGCATTATAACAGGTAATCTGCCTGGTTTTTTCTGAGTACACGGGTTTTTTCCCTCAAAACTCAAAAAATTTGCCCCTGATTGAAGCTCTGTTTTACATGGTATTCCCTAGAGCTCATAGAAATCTTGTCTGTGTTCTGACATTTCTGTTGGTAAATACTGTCTCTGTTCTCTATGGGTCAAATAGTCTGTTTTCAACATCAGTTTTGGCCTGATGCTATGATACAAATCTTCAGAAATTTGTAGGTTTTTAAGGTTTAATTCATTTATATAGCTGTGATACTGTCATTCAGATACAATATTTCAAGGGCTGGATTTAGTTCTGTTTGCATTCATCGTTCCAACCCAGTTAAATCATTTAAAAGGTCAGGTGAAAAATACAGAAATTGCAAATTCTTCACATTATCAAGTCAGTGCTAAGTCCACATGCTCTGTAGTGAGATGGCTCTCAGCTGCATTGCTTATGCTGCGGTTTACATTTCCCTGCCCAGCACCCTGTCCTGGTCCTGCCATCAGAAATCCAGTGGGAACTCCAGACTTCCGCCTGTGAGACCTCCCATCCTTCCCCCGACTCTGCAGTCAGGGCCTCCCCACATACCTGACTGAGAACCATTAGGATGGATGGCGTGCACCTCATCCCTGAGGTTTTACCAGTCTTAAAGGAGCTCCTTAAGTTGGATTTTCTGACACCCTCCCAGGGAAACTCAGAGCTTTTCATTGTGTCCTCTGGGACTGATGTTCACATGTCAGCAGTCCCTCACTTGAGAAATTTCTCTGCTTTCACACACCTAGCCCTTCCCCAGGACAGATGATACTGCCTTTGAGTAGCACTGTCTCACACCTCTTGAGTCTAGAGGTGGGGTTGGTGTTTCTTAGCCCTCAGTCTTAGATTTCAGATCCCTCCCCATTGCAAACACACTTAGCTTTGAATGTCTTTTCATCAGGTATATCCATTCCCTCCTCACTCTTGTCCTGTAATATCCCCTGGGCTCAGTCAGACAACTCAGTTTTAGTCCCTGGCTTGCCCACATTGTCAATGGTACTTTCTTCTGAATCCTGGTTAAAACACCAGTTAAATCTAACCATTTGTCTACTTACCCATTCTCATAGAGATGAACGTGGCTGGGGACAGACACCATTATTTTAGTGCTGCTCCATATCCTGCGAGTCTAGCTCATTTTGTTCCTGGATCTCAGATGTCTTTCATACTTTCTCCCCTTCATGTCAACCTCCAGCACCATGTGAACCCTCACCCTAAAGTTAACCCTGGTTTTTAATGCACTGAAAACTCGAGCGGTCGTGAGAGCTTCACACACCCTCACATCACCCCAGCAGCTGCATCTCAGTACTGGGGAGCTCTCCGCTTCAGGCTGAAGCTAAGGCCACCCACTTGTGCACAGTATGCCTATTCAAGGACACTGCTCTCGAGTCACATCTCCTTGTTCTGCATCACTTTTTCTTTTCCTTATTCATGCCTAAAAGCCTGAAAAACTGGTATTGTTTTTTTCATCCTCATCCCTGCAAAGAAGCCCTCTTGGGCCCTCTATCCCCAGGAGCTCATTTCTCTCTCCCCCTTTAAAGCAAAAGTCCGCTATTGCCTTCAATGCCTTTCCTCCCCATCCTCTCTCAACCCAGTACTCTTGTCAAGACCCTCCATGATTTCCACGTTGCTCGTTGGTTAATTCCTGGCTCTCGTCAGCAGACCTACTGGCATATCTGACACTGATGTCCCTCCTCCTTGAAACCCCGTCTGCCTGGCTGCTGGGGTCCCATACACTGTTGGTTCCTTGCAGCTGCCTGTTACTTCTCAGTCTCTTGCTGGTTCTTTCTGGTCTCCCTGACTTTAAAATGCTGTAGTGCCTCCAGGCTTAAAAGTAGGATCTCTGAGAACTAAGAAAAGACTTTGTTTCTACTCTTCCTTCACGTGGTAATCCCATTCAGTTTGCTAACTCATTTCTGTGAAAATGCTTCCAGTTTACATCTCCAGCCCTGGTCTCCTATGATAACTGTCTCCAAGTGAGTGATAGAATGGTTCTCAGATTCTTTGGTCTTGGAACTGTCTTACCCTCTTAAATTGCCGAGGACCGGAGGGTTTTTATGTGGATTATATTTATTGAAAATAGTGCATTAGAAACTATGTTTTGAAAACAATGTGGAAACCCACATTCCATTAACTATTAGAATGATGATGTCATCATGTCCTGAAGTTATGGGAAATACTTTATGAGAGAATAAGAAAGAAAAAGGCAAATCACCTCTTAGTGTTACCAAAATTAGGTTCTGTTGACCCCAGCTCTGGTGCTAGTCCAGCCGAGACACTGCCTTGTCAGGAAAGTTCTTTTGCGTTAGGGTTCACACAGCCAGAAATGAAATTGACACTGAGATCAGTGCAGCACAAGCTTTATTTAATGGCCAAAGAATTGAGAAGGGGGAACCTAAGTTCACGGATAAATTTTCACCCACCTGGCAAGAGAGATGTGATGTTAAAGAATAAGGACAACATAGAGAGGAGCGAGGCTGATGGTAGGGAGGCATTTGCATTCTTCTTCTGGGGAAAGGGATGGGGTTTCCCCCACATAGGTTGCCATCTTTTTCTGTCCTTTTTTGGTCTGCAACTTCCAGTCATGGCTGCTGTCATTTAGTAGCTGATGTAGTAAAATCATCGTAGATGAGACTCTAGGGGTCAGTTGAAGGTCAGATTCATTGACATCTTGATTCCAGCTGGTTCTATCTGTTTTTTGTTTTTATATCACTTCTCTGTTTTGTCTCTGGATCCTGTGACTTAGATATTAGTTCCTATTCAAGGGAGGGGTTGATGGGTTTTGAGCAAGGATCTGTTGTCAGCTCTGGTAACAGTGGTAGTAAAAAAGTTTTGACCAAAGAACCCTGAGAGAGTCTTAGGGAACCACAGGGGTCCCCAGACTACACTTTGAGAACCTCTGGTTGCATAATATACCTGGAACTGAAATATGATTTCCTTCAGACCTGCTCCAGTTCAGTTAATTGGAATTCCATTTTTCCAGATGGTTCAGAACAAAACTATTGGCCTCCTCCTTGAGTCCTCTCATGTCACAATTTGGGTTCCTCAGTAAATCCTATAAGCTCTGCCTTCAAAATATGAATATTGAAGCACTGTTCCTCTCCTCTGTTTCAGCCACCATCTCTGAATTACTAAAGTAGCTTCCTAAACTGGTCTTTGTGCAACAAAGTGATCAAGTCAAACGTTTGCTCAAATCTTGCAAACGACTATCTCAGGGCATGGCATTGTGTTATCTTGCTCTTTATAGACTGCCCAGGTGCCCTCATCCTGCCCGAGGACCTTTGCTGGTGCTCCAAACCCAGATTTCCACATGCTTCTTCAGGTCAGCTAAGATGTTACCAGCAGAGGGACCACCTTCTAAATTTTTAGCATCTCACAAGCCTAGAGACATACCCTTCTTGTTCTCTCCAGCTTTGCTGGTATCAATAGCATATTATTATTGTCTTTTTATATTCTGTTCCCCCACTAGAGTGCAAACGATTCTAGGAATCCCGGAGGGCAGTCATCACTGTCTTGTCCACTGTGGTCTCTTCAGCGTCTTTATCAGTGTCTGACACATAGCAGTTTCTCAAATATTTATTGAAAGGATAAATCACTAATATAAACCTTAACTCGGGCTTCTGTGGTGCCTCAATGGTAAAGAATCTGCCTGCCAATGCAGGAGACGGGTTCAGTCCCTAAGTCCAGAAGATCCCCTGGAGAAGGAAATGGTAACCCACTCCAGTGTTTTTCCCTGGGAAATCCCACAGAGGAGCCTGGCAGGCTACAGTCCATAAGGTCACAAAAGACGTGGACACGACTTAGTGACTAAACAACTCAGTCAACCAGTCCCTGTATTTATGCATGTGAATGTCAAAGGACCCCTCTCTGCAGTCATTCTCGGCTCAGGCTGTATGTTCTGGTCATCAGAGGGCTTTGAAAACTCCTAATGGCAGTCCCCCATCCAGTTATCTTGGCTTGGGACCTGGACATAGGGACACTCAGAAATCTTAGCAACAGCTGGAATAAAATTGTACAAGGCAGAAAAGTGAAATCATCCATGTGGGCAACAATGAACTGGGCTCCCAAGAAACCTAGATCCTAAGTCCCAGCCTCTGGCCACACCTCAGCACCAGATGTTCTGCCATTCTTCATGGGTACCTAGAAAAGAAGGCCCTGCCCAATTCATCCTTGCCCATGCTCCCCACTCACCTGACCTAAGTCCAGTGCAAGGGTTGATTGGGTGTGACTTGAAGGAACCCTTTAGAGGGGGGCCATATGGTCTTAGCTTTGTAATGTGTCAGGGCTGCCTTAGCACAGGCAGGCACTTGGCTCCTGGCCCCAGTGATCAGAGGTTGCACTGCACAGGAAGCAGCCAGGCCATAAAAGGTTGTTTGCCACAAGACACCTGATACAGGAATTTGCATGCTTTCACCCTATTAGAGGCCAACCTCTTCCCATCTGACCTCAGGGGCCTGTGAGGTTAGGGGATAGGGCAGTATATATACCTCTGTTCTAGACAACACAAGAATCTTTGGGCACTCTAATCGTGTTCCCTCTTATCTAATTTATATGCCATTGTTTTAAATCAACTTCATTGTAATTTACATGTAAGTGTGTGCAACTTGATGAGTTTTAACAAATTTTTACTCTCCAGTATCTCTGCCTCCATCAAGATTTAGAGAACTGTCTGTTCCCTCCCACAGAAGGTTCCTTCTTTGCAAACAGTCTTTCCCACCTTGACCCCAAGCAACAATGATCTGCCTTTGACTTACTCTAGAATTTCATGTAAGTGGAATCATATAGTATGTACTCCTTTGTATCTGGCTTCTTTTGCTCAGAGTGCTTCAAAAATGAATCCATTTTATTGTCTAATTGATTTGTTTGTTAAGCAGTATTCCATTGTATGGTTATATTTCACATTGTCTATTCACCATTGACAGATTGATATTTTGGATGTTTCTTATTTAGGACTATTTTAAATTCTAAAAAAAATTCTGTTCAAGCCTCTCTGTGGAAATAGTTTTTACTTATTTTGGGTAAATACATAGGAGTAGAATAGCTGGATTTATATGCCAGGTGTTTCTGATTTTATAAGTTAGCAAGTGATTTTACCTTATTCTGTTCTCCCCTCTAGTGCATAAGAATTCCAGTTGCTCCACATCCTCACCTACTTTTGATTATGTCAGCCTTTTCATTCTAGTGGGTGTGTAATGTTATCTCATTTGTATTATTAATTGCATTTCCTTCCTGACTAATGATATCGAGCATTTTTTTGTGTGTGCACATTAGCCATTCTTATAGCTTCTATGAAGTATCTGTTCAAATCAGTTGCATATATATTTTAAATTGGTTGGCCTTATTGAATTATAAATTTTCTTTAGGTATTCTGGATAAAAATTTTTTGTCATATTCATATGTGCACTATGAATGTTTCCCCTCAGTGGCTTTCTGTTTTGCTTTCTTAAGTATCAAAGAGAAGATGTCTTTAAATTTGATGAAGTCCAATTATCAGGGTTTTTGTCTCTTATAATTTGTGCTTTTTGTGTCCTATACATCTTCCCAACCAAATTTCTATTGTGTTTTCTTCTAGAAGTTTTATAGTTTTAACTTTTTCATTTAATTCTATATTTTATTTTAAATTTTTTTGTATCATGTAAGATAAGGGTCACTTTTCTCCCCTATTAATCCCCCTTCTTTCTGCAGAATTTTCTGGAAGAGAGCATATTTCCCCCATTAAATTGTCCTGGCACCTTTGTTGAAAATGAACTTACTATATATTATGCGTTTATGTGTTCCATTGATTTGTATGTCTATATTTTACACAAAACAACACTGTCTTGATTACTGTAGCGTTATAATAAGTCTCAAAATTAGGCAGTGTCATCTTTGTAACTTTGTTCATCTTTTTCAAAATGGTTTTGACTATCCTTGGTCATTTGCTTTTCTGTATAACTTTTTAATCAGTGTATCAGTTTCTAGAATAACCCTGCTGGAACCTTGACCAGTATTTCACAGAATCAGTAGATCTACTTGGAGAGAAATTGGCAGTTTAACAATACTGAATCTTCCAAACCATAAACATATTATATACCTGTGTTTTTTCATAGTCTCTAGGCAGTGTTTTACAGTTTCAGTGTACAAGTCTTGTTTGTGTGCTGTGCTATCATTTCAGTCGTGTCTGACTCTTTGCCATTCTATGGACTGGGGCCCACCAGGCTGCTCTATTCAGGGGATTCTCCAGGCTAGAATGCTGGAGTGGGTTGCCATGCCCTCCTCCAGGAGATCTTTCTAACCCAGGGATCAAACCAGTGTCTCTTATGTCTCCTGCATTGGCAGGCAGGTTCTTTACCACTAGCACCACCTGGGAAGTCAAATCTTGTGTGTATTTTATTAAATTTGTCCCTAAAAATTCCATGTTGTGGTGCTACACAACTAATTTTATTTATTTCACATATCTATATTTTAATTTTTGTCTAATTGGTCCCTATTGGGGAAATTTATAGGGAATATGCAGCTTATTGTTGTTCAGTTGCTAAGTCGTGTCCGATTCTTTGCAACATCATGGACGGCAGCACGCCAGGCTTCCCTGTCCTCCACTATCTCCCAGAGTTTGCTCAAGGTCATGTCCATTGAGTCAGTAATGCTAACCGTTTCATCCTCTGCTGCCCTCTTCTCTTACAAAAATACAATTGATTTTTGTATGTTGACCTTGTACCCTGTCATCTTGCCAGATTCACTTTATTAGTACTCATGGCCTTTTGTAGATCCTTTAACATTTTCTGCATGAACAATCATGTCATCTGCAAATAAAGACCGTTTTACCTCTTTCTTTTAAAAGCATATAATTTTTTTCCTTTTCTTTCCTTATTGTTCTGGCTAGAAGCTCCGGTGCAGTGTTGTAGTCAACAACACACAAATACCCGTGTGTTGTTTTTGACAGAAAGGGGGAGTGGTTAGTCTTTCATCATTACGTATGTTGGCTGTTAACTTGATCAAGCTAAGGTAAATTCCTTTCTTTCCCTAGTTTCTTGAACGGGTGTTGATTTCTTCCAGTGCTTTCCTCACATCTATTGCAATGACTAAGTAGCTTTTCTCTTTTGTTCTGTTAATACAGTGAAACACATAGATTTTTCTTCAGCATGTGCAACCAACCTTCATTCCTGGGATGAACCACAGTTGAGTATATCATCTTTTTATATATTGTTGGATTCAATCCACTAATATTTTGTTAAGGAATTTTTTTAATCTATATTCATGATGCTATTGGTCTATAGTTTTATTACAGTGTCTTTGTCTAATTTTGGTAACAGGATAATGCTGGCCTTGTGAGTGTGGGCATTTTTCTTCTCTCTTCTCTGGAAGAAGTTGTATACAGTTTGCCTTGTGTATTCCTTAAATGTTTGGTAGTACTCATCAAAGCTGAGTCCAGCTCAGGATCACTTTGGGTTTGCCTACATTTTCATATTTTAGGAAATTTCTAAATGTGTTTAAGAGATTTAATCCTGGCTCTACTTTTACTTTTTTTTAGAAATTGTCATCGATTTCTTTTTATTGTGGTAAAATATTTATAACAAAGTTTACCATTTCAACCATTTTTAAGTGTATAGTTGCATTAAAGACATTCACACTATTGTATAGACTTTAATTTCTTATATTGGTACTTCTCAGACTGGAAAATTTTTTAAGACATTCCATTGAGTCTAGCATTTTAGCTTGTTTTTAAACATTAGATCTCCAGAAACCTCGTGCCCTTTGACCAACATCTTCCCGTTTCCCCCACTCTCAGCCTCTGGTGGCCGCCAGCCTGTCTTCCGCTTCTAAGTGTTTAACTCTTTTAGGTTCCACGTGTAAGTGAGATCATGCAGTATTTCTGTGTCATCAATTAGGCCAACATAGCCTTTTCTGTTAATGCAGTAGGTGAAAACATAATTTTATGTGAATGGCATTATGATAACTGTTACAATTTTACATATTCATACATAGTTTCATAAAGTTATGAATTTGAATTATGTCTTCATCTTGCATGTTGTTAGTGAGAATAGACCCTATTATTTGGAGGATTTTAAAATAAGGTTTCTAGAAAAATCCTTTGAAAAGTAGTATTTTATTGTATTTAGTTGGTGTAGCTCTTTATTCAGATCATTTGAATTCTAGAGTTGCCAAAGGGAGATGTTATGAATATGGTTTGAACTCACTCTCCACGTCTTTGCTGCTCATGAGTATTTCACGAGAAATACTGTCTCAGCGCTAATTACATTTTGTTTGCCACTGAGTGGACTGTCAGCAATAATGTGAGGGTGACAGCATTTTGTAAAGGACTCCACAAACATAGGTCAGAATTACTTTAGAAAAACAGTAGTGCCCAAAAGGTAATGTTACAGAGTTTTTCTTGTACATACAGGAGAAAAGAATTCAGTTATGCTGCTATGATTTTGAAAAGTGTTTAAAACAAACATACAGAATAAATGGCATTGTATAAAATAACAAATTTTATTTCTATAAAATATTTTACACTAGCTGTACACATGCACACACCCACGCAGAACTTAACCACACATAGAGTAATTTCCTTTTAATAAATCTACCACATACTATTATATTACAATTTACAATATAGTTTTTGAAGACACAATGGGGAAAGCTTTGTCATTCATTTATAAACCTTCCATAAGTTACAAAAGAAAGGCAGTCTGAAAAGTATGTATAAAGAGTAAAAACAATTTACAAGTGGACAAGAATTACAAAATAGTAACCATCAAATACATCTGCCAACAACTTTGTAAATCTTTTTTTGTTCAAGTGCCAGTGGTGAAGATTGGTGTGGAATAATTTTGAAGAGAAGTAAGTTTAGGATGTTTTTGGTGTGGCTTACGCATTATGTGGATTGCTTTACGTGTGTGCTGTTCGTTGTTGACTGTGTGTGGCATTTTGACAAGTAATAGGTAACGTAAATCCATATGCCTCAAAATGGAACACTGAAAGCAATGAATATCACCAGGTTTCCGGCAGGTCGGAGAAGCGGTACTTTACCAAAGCTACTTCCTCTCCTCTTTTTTGAATGATTTGAATAAGTAAACATTTTCTGTGTGTTGCCTGGCTTGCTTTAAAAGCTGAAAGGCCAGGATCTTAAATTGCACAGCCTGCACAACTTGGTTTCAAACCACTGTGTCTGTGAGGATGAGAGCACTGAATGCACAACACATACAAAGTGTACACTGTAGTTTTTATTAGACAGTACAAATCATTGTGCATTTATAAGGCAGAACATCAAGGCGATTAAACTAGGAATTTCAAGACCAGAGTTAAAGTGAGAGTTATGCATTATGAGGCAAGCATTTTGAAAAGGGAGAGAGGTTGAAATCATTCCTTTAAGGGCAGATGACAAATGCACAAAGACTGGAATCCCAGGTAGGGAGTGAGCTGCAAAGAGCTACTGGCTCCCTGCATGTTCACGAGACAGCCCAGCTCCCGCCAGAGCCCGGGCACTAATAAGAGCAATGGGCGGAGGCGGGTGGGAGCACCAGCAGCTCTTTGTCCTGGCGCTGGGCTTAAAGTGGATGGTAGTGCAAAGAGCATTTCTCTACTGGTGTCAGGGGAGAAGATATTTTTTTAGGAAGTACTTGAGTCATGAAAGCCCTAGTTTGGAATTAAAGAAAATTACGTAGATTTGGAAGTTGTCCGGAAGCACATGAATCATTTCACTGCACCCAGCTTTTTCAGCAGTTTCTTGCCTTTGGAAAGCAGCCCCTTTTTCTTTTTCGAGGACATTTCCCTGCCTCTCCCAGGACTACCAGTACCCATAGATGACGTAGGTGACCCCGAATGGAGATGTACTGTGGGGGATGGCGCTCTCCTTGCTGTACCTGAACCCTCAGGAGGAACCTAGTAGGTACATTGTTACAGTTTATTGAGTGTGCGAGCGCCAACAACATCCATCCGCTCACTCGGTAACATCAGAAACACCACACTGCCCCGTTTCCCACCAGGAAAGGTAAGAGTGGATCATTTCTTCTTTTAAGGGTTAAAGTATGCCATGAGAGGCTCACACCCCTCCCAGGGCATATCTCTGACAGGGGGTCTTAGCCATCAATGTTGGGTTTTCAGTTTCTTTGTCTCCAGGGAGGGGGTGGCCATTGCTTTGGCAAAACAAAGCTAGGTAATAATTTACTTTGTAAACTAAGACCAACAGCAGGAAAAAAAAAGAGTTATTTTGAATTAGGTTGAGAGTAGTATTGGCCAAGTACCCATCTTAAACACAGAAGTAATCTTAAACACAAAAGTTCTTAAAGAAAAAAGTTCTTAAAGAAAGTTTTGTTGTATATGAAAACTACTTGGGTATATAAAACCCTGACATTGCTGAGTGCACTCCTGGGTTACTTAGTATACTGTAGAAACACTGGAGATGGCACACCGGTTGAAAGAAAAAAAAAACTAAAATGAACCTTAATTAAAATCAAAGAAAGCTTAAAGGCCCTTATTATATGCTTTTGTTATTTCCAAGATATTAAAGATGTCTTTTTGTCAATATAGAGCACATGGTAGGACTTTTGTACACTTCAGTGCTTAATGCTGCTTCGCAAGAGCAGAACTATAATGGGAGGCATGACAACTGGCCTCACCCATGTTTCTGGTCCTGGGCATGCCTGAATTCCTCTCACTCCCTTACCTCACCAGAGCAAACCTCTCTCTAATATGAGTGTTCATTATTCAACAGGCAAATGATATGAGCCAAGGGGCTTCAAGCTTACTTGGATTTAAAATCAAGGTCTAATTCTAATGGAAAACACCTAGTAAAGCATCCCAAAGTACACCTGAAGATACCATCTATTCCATCTAATGCAATCGTTTGAGCTGCATGTTTCATTAAACTTAGTATTGCATTGGTATACCAACAGAGCAGTCTTCCACCAAATGCCTTTGTGTTCAGGACACTCACTTGTGCTTTGAGGAGAAGCATCAGCTCTCCTGTAAGGTAGAGGGGTGGTCACTTAAGAAAAAGCTGTCTGCTGCTCAAGCCAGCATGGGAAGTGTTCAGTGCCAACTCTAGATCACCTCTTGTTCACTACTCATCTGCTCGATCTCGAGTTGCATTTTTTTTTAAGTAAATTTCCATAGTAAACATTTATTAGGTTGTGCTTTTTCCAAGAGTGGCTAACAATGCAATATGCAGCTTTAATTATGAGTAGACATTGGAACACTCTGTGTAAACAAACAATTAGCCTGTTAAGAAATATGTTCCCAATGTTGGCCTTTTAAATATTCTTAATGTAAATCATAGGAAATAATTATTAAAGATGGTTTATTTCACTGCAAATTCAGTTGCTTTACAACTGAGACCAAGTAATACTTTAGGTCCAATGGGTTTTTGAGACATATTTCTTTTTTTTTTTTTAACCCCACAGTGAAGCCTTAAGTCTACCACATTGGTCCAGTTAAGGTAGCTTAAGTTGGTATCTTTATAGGTATCTTCAGTTGCTCACTTACGTGAAGGCTACATTGCCTGATTAAGGTGTGAAATGAACACTCTTCTTCTGTTTCCAAGCAGATGAGCAAAGAAATAAAAATATATATATATAAAAATATAATATATAAAAACTCGCAGTGATGAAATAAAATAAAAATGAGACACTAAACGTGAATGTAATCTAATAGTTATATATGGTTGAGAAGTTCTCTGACCTTTGTTCAGAGGATCTGTTAAAGTCCTAACAGGGCAAACAATCATCATTGCCCACTGAATCTATGGACTAGCCATCCCCTCCTCACTCTTGATCAAACTGGAATGTGCACCTAGGATGTAGGATGGGAAGTTCCTTTGTGAGTAAAGTAGACTGATTAGATTGAAAGGGTCATTTTTGTGGAACAAATAAACATGGTTAGAATCTTTAGGCACAGTCCCCATGGAAGGGCAGAGAAAAAACTCAGGGTCTATGCTTTTTGGCCTAAGATATAAAAAGAGCAATGCAGAGGCTGTATTAGACCATCTGCAGCAGAGCGGGAGGGAGTTAAACATGCTGAGTGCTTGTGCTTACCCTTTTCATCTTGGAGCGCATTGGCATGTCCTGCGAGTAGTGGGACGGCGCGTCGGAAAGGTAGACTTCTACATCATCAGGCACTTCTTCTAGGAAGTTGGAAGGTACAAGCCCTTTCTGCCCATTAAGCTCCCCCTAGAAACACAGAGATGAGAAAGAAGAATAACTGACCCTTGTTCCCAGAAACCCACTTCTTGCTTTCACTAAAGGAATATAGCTCAGAGTAGTGAGTTTGTCATGGTTCGAAAGTGGTAGAGCTCGGGATGCCGGTGTTTCCTAACTCCCCTGGTCATAAGAATGACCTTGGCCATGTGCTTGAAGTGCAGGGTCACACCCATCTCCCCCCTCCCCACCCCAAGTCTCCATTTGGTCTACGGTGGAGCTGAAGAGTCTGTTCCAGCCAAGGGGCCTGGATGAGTCTTAGGATCAGCCACGCTTAGAAACACTCCTCGAGAGCATCTCACTTCATAATTCTCAGCCCTGGCTGACCTCTGAGTCCCTAGGGAACTTGTAAAAATACCATTGCTCGGGCACACTGAGAGGGGAGCTGGGGGGTGTGGGGGCAGAGGCAGGATTGAAGGGACAGACCAGTTGCCCCTGGTATGGTTCATCCTGTGCTTTACTACAGTCTCACTGTAAAGAGCCACACAATAGAGGAAGATGAAACTGTCACTACCTCCTTAGAGGTGATCGCTTCAGTTGGTATATATTCTTCCAGACCTTTCTACTCAGTCACATGCCTGTGCATGTGTGGGGAGAGAGCAAATTAGCCACGATGGTGTGTTCAGGCTCTCTCACTCCACATAGTGTAAATAGTGACGATGTAAGCTGAGGTCATTTGTAGCACTGCGCATGGGCGTCATGAGGTACTCGCTTGGTCAAGGGCTACTTTGTACAGTACGCCTGTATGCTGCTGCTAAGTCGCTTCAGTCATGTCTGACTCTGTGTGACCCCACAGGCAGCAGCCCACCAGGCTTCCCCATCCCTGGGATTCTCCAGGCAAGAATACTGGAGTGGGTTGTCATTTCCTTCTCGCTCCACCTAAAGAAAGCAGGGGCATTACTGCTGCATCATGGCTATGTCAGCCATGAGAGAATATAGCGTGTCTACTGCTACGGCCGCTGTGTCAGCCAGGAGAGAATACTGTTGTGGCTGCTGCATCAGCCAGCAGAGAGGGTGTTTGTGTTAGGTTATGCTATGGTTGCTGCGTCAGCCAGGACAGAATAAACGTGTCTGCAGTTCCTACGGCTCCTCAAGTCTTCTTCCAGCTTTACCACTCACACCTTGTCTGCCATGGGTTCATCGAACGGCGCAGACAGTGTGAACAGCGAGACAACTGGCACTGTCAGCAGGATCAGCAATACAGCATGTAACCGAGACCAGCTGCTCACTGGATGTCAGTATCAAGAGGTTCACAGCCCACGTGTCAACCCCCCCAGTGCCAACCTGCCCCACAGAACCCAAAACCAAGTTCAAAACTGGCCCCAGATAACATGGGAGTCTGTTTCTTTGTTCAACAGGTCTAGGAAATGACAATTTGAAAGTGACAGCTCACAACATCAAAATTAAAAACTATGTATCTAAGGATATGACCAACAGAGTGTAAAAGAAACCTACACAATGGGAGAAAATACTTGCAAGTCATTATCTAATAAGAGTTATAAAGGATATACAATGAAATTCTACAGCTTTACAAATAATTCACCCAGTTAAAAAGTGGGCAAAGAACCTGAATAGATGTATCTCACAAAAAGACGTACAAAGGGTTAACAAGCACATAAAAGATGCTCAGCCTCACTATTAAGGAAATAAAAATAAAACCGCATTAGGATGGCAGTACTGGTGTAGATACGGAGAAATTGGAACACTTGCATGCTATTGGTGGGACTGTAAAACAGTACAGCTACTATGGAAAAAATAGTATGCTGGTTCCTCAAAAAATTAAAATTACTATATGATTCAACAATTCCACTTCTGGGTATTTACTTAAAAGAATTGAAAGCAGAGTCTTGGAAGAGATTCTGGTATGCCTATATTCACAGTACTCTTCACAACAGCCAGAAGATGGAGTCACCCTAACTGTGCATTGGTGGATGAATGGATAAACAATGTGTGGCTCAATGCAGTGTTACTCAGCCTTAAGAAAGGAAGGAAAATCTGAGCTATGCTACAACAGTGATGAATCTCAAGGATATCATGCTAGGTGAATGGTCAAAAGACTTACACTGAATGATTCCACTTACATGAGATTCCTAGAGTAGTCAGAGAGACAAGAATGGTGGGTGCTGGGGACAGTGTTGACTTTGCAAGATGAAAAGAGTTCTAGAGGTGGATGGTTGTGCAACAATATGAGTGTACTTAACACCAGTGAACTATAAACTAACGAGTGATTAAGGTTAAATTGTGTTTTATGTATTTTATCACAAAAATTAAAATGAATTTTTTAAAAAGAGGCAGGTCCAGGTACCTCCCATGTTTTCCTGTGCAGTAATCCCTCCTGAGCCTCAAATCCACCTGCCCAGTTCAGCCCATCACCTGCCTTTTGCTTTGACCTTGAAGATTCCACTCTCCTGTTCACCGGTGACAGCTTCAACCCTTCTTCCTCAGGCTCTCCTATTAGCTTCTTTTTCTCTGTTGGTATTACTTGGAGACTTTCTAGGACACCTTTGTTTTTTACTATGCATGTGTCCCTGGTGATTTCTTCCACATCAAGGGTTGCAGACAACATCAATACACAGACACTGGAATCTCTATACAGTCCATACCTCCCAGTAACTCTTAACAGCCAGCTTTTTTTTCCCTCCAGCATCAGAAAACAACTTTATTTGGGTGAGCACCAGATGGAGTAGTTGGCTCATGTTTGGGGACTATGTTCTGTGAAAACACAGCTTTACACACAAATCCCCATCAGTACCTTTCTCACATCACAAGAGGCACCTGTGTAACCAGAGATCTATACCCTCCTGCCTGTTCAGGCTTCCGGGCTGAACCCTGCCCTGGGCTCACTGAATGGAGTGTGGGGGTACTGTCTATACTCTCCAGTGTTTCCTCTCTGTTCTCCTGAGCCTCCCTCATACAGTTCTGTTAAACCACGTGTCAGAAGTGCACGTGATACCACTGTCAGATGTGATCACTGGAATATTCCAGGGGTGTGAGTACTCCCCCATCTTGGAGAGGCTCTGTAGCCTCAAGCTCAGTATTTTGTGTTTTCCTCTCAACCATGTCCTTATTCCTGTTTTATCCAGGGCACCCATCAGCTAGGGCACAACCTTGAGATCTTCCCGGAAGGTGTCCCAACTAACCACCTGAGCCCTCGGTGCCTGCCTGCCTCAGTTATCATCTCAGTTCAGGCCCTTGTTCCTCACCTGGGTCATTCCATAGCTTGTACCCGGACTCCCGCCTCCCTTCAACAGTCCATTTGCCAAACCTTGACTACAACTTTCTCTAAGAGAAACTTGACATTTCTCCCTCTTGCAGACCCTTCACACTCAGATCTCTGGTCCTCTTTGAGCCTCATTTCTACCACTTCTATGTTTGAGGCCAAATACAAACCATGTCAAAACCTCACATTCAAACAATTGGATTATGTTAGGCTAAATGGCAGTAAACATTACAACTGCCCCATTTTCTTCATGCACAGTCAGCACGGAGCCCAGTCATGCTTGCATAGTTCTCCTTCTTTGCTGGCTTTAATGCTTTTTAGACTGCTACTGTGCAGCCAATTTCCTTCTGACCTATCAAAGTACACGACTTAAGAGTCTGGGTGTAGAAACACCGTGCCGTGCAAGCATCTGGTTAACACAGCCTAAGGGCTGAAGCATTATGGGGTGCTGTAAATCTCAAATGATTGGAGACAGTCTCAAATGATTGACTTGACTGTGGATGCTATGGATTGTGGAGGGGAAGGCCCAGGTAGACAACAGAGGTCCCCCATCTACTGTCTGTTCATTACGGGATGTTTGGAACTGAGGAGAGACTGGGAAGAGATTATAGGAGTATATCCCAGAAAAAGTTAGCTCTTGTGAGAGCTTTCAAAATTGCATGCAATGTCAGACAACACAAGTTTGGTGAAGCCTGAGATTTTTGGTATCAAGTTAGATATCCCCTGTTCTCGTTTACTAAATAAGAAATAATTAAAAATAAGTGGACTGGGCAGTCTACTCAGCAAATTAGACCAACAAAATAATAGTAAAACCATTTTGTGGAGATATAAATAAAAAGTGTACATTTCATATCAATTTAGATCTGATTCCTACTATCATGAAAAATTTAGGTAGGCTAGTCAAGAAAACAAAGAGATATAACATAGCCATGGAAACATGCAGCTCATAGTAGAAAAATATTTTTAAATTACCAGATAATACTATGTCCAATTACAGACAACAAGGTACAAAAAGATCAAAAAAACCCAACCGCCACTTCTGAAGAGCCCAGAGTAAAAGCAGAGGTTTGAGAGAAAAAGCAGGGTACCTCGCATGCCCCCTGCACACACCACCACCTAAGGGGTGGGCAACCCACCTAAGCTACCTTCCGGTCTGACCCCTGGACATAACCCTACCCTCACCCCATGTAAGGAACAAGCTCATCCCCCTCATCTGAGAGCAAGCAAGTGAACCTGCTGTTTGTTCTGGCTCCCCACAGTGCACCAGGGGCCCCAGTAAAGCCTTACCTGAATTTTCTGTCTGACCTCTAGTCAATTTCTATTAATTGGGGAAGGCCAAGAACCCTGGTTGGTAACAGCATGAATAGTCTCACTAAAAATTATTCTCTTAAAAATCAGAAACTGCAGCAGAGGAGCTTTGAAATACCACATGTGCTTGATGTTATAAAATCCATTTGACCCCAACAGAAACCTGCCTTGTCAGGACTTGAGAGTTTCTTGACTATTTTTATTATTAAAAAAAAAAAAAAAAAAAAAACCAGGAGGAAAGTGGGATGCAAGATGATGACCCCATTCCTAAGGCAAGGGACAGCAGTAGGTGGCTGGCCGGGGAGGGGCCACTAAGATAACCACCCAACATGCCTGCCTTCTCTTCTTCAGGGATATCAGGAGATGAGCTCCGCTGGCCCAGGGCAGAGCCAGGACTTCCCCATCCTAGAGGCTGGGTCCACAGGGCTGTAAGAAGGAGGAGCTTGAGATTCTGTTGGTTTTAATTAATTTTGCTTCTTTGTATTTCTTCCTCTTACCATTTGAAAATGTATTACCTATGCACTAAATGGGGCTTCTAAGGTGACACTAGTGGTAAAGAACCCGCCAGCCAGTGCAGAGGATGTAAGAGACGCGGGTTCCATCCTTGGATTGGGGAAGATCCCCTGGAGGAGGAAATAGCAACTCACTCCAGTATTCTTGCCTGGAGAATCCCATGGACAGAGGAGCCTGGCAGGCTACAGTCCCTAGGGCTGCAAAGAGTTGGACTCGACTGAAGCGACTTAGCACGCATGCAGGCACTAAGTAATCCAGAAAATTAAACTGCTTGGTAAATGTTTGGATGAAAGAAATATTGAATGTAAGCATGTGAATACTCTTACTTTGTCAACAGCTCATATCCATTGAAAATGTCCCCTTTAAAGAGAAGTAACAGTGAAGATCACAGAACTGCCTTCCCATATTATGCTCAGCGAGGAGGACAAGCACATTAGCCATCCTTTCAGCAAGCCAGGTAGAGTTCATGCACAATTTTAGGGGAAAGAATAGACAAGCAAAAATATTTATATATTTGATGCTTCAAAAACTTACATAATAAAATCCATCTTCATCAATTTCACCAAAAACAGTAATAATATCTCCTGTGCAAAATGTAAGTTCAGCCTGTAGAGACAGAACATAAAGTTAATAGTATTTTCCTAGATACAGAAGTTGCCTTTAAAAAAAAATCTTCATGATTTCTGATATGATTTCTCTTTTTTTTCCTTATTGTTTTGGTATGAACCTACTCTTTCAGTCAGATAAGGAGGAGAGGTACATATCTAATGAATGAATGCCTGTGTTCCCGGCCTCTTAGAAAGTAAGGACAACTCAAAATGAGGCCAAGTCTCCAACAGAAGGACTGCCGTGCTCCGATCTCAGCCAGAATTAAAATGATCATCCCCAGGTTCTGCTGGTGGTCCGTCTTTACAGCTAGTTAAATAGTTAACTTAAAAACCACAGAGCCTTCAGATGCACTCTGCAGTGTAGGGACCATTGCACAAATATCTTTTCACTGAATGTAAAAAAAAAAATTGTATTTAAATGTCATTTAGTAAATGTCTACTACGTGCCACGCTCCAGGTTAGAGGTGGGTGCATTGACTCCAGCAGAGGATACCAGAAAAAAATTGCATTTTTATCTCTAGACATGAAAACAGGGGACTAAAGTTCATTTCTAAGAGCCATTAGGCATCATATATACATTAAGCCAGGCTTCCCAGGTGGCACTAATGGTAAAGAACCTGCCTTCCAATGCGGGACACACAGGAGATGCGAATTCAGTCTCTGGGTCTGGAAGATCTCCTGCAGGAGGGCATGGCAACCCACTCCAGTATACTTGCCTGGAGAATCCCACGGACAGAGAAGCCTGGTGGGCTACAGTTCATAGGGTCTCAAAGAGTCAGACATGACTGAAGCGACTTAGCATGCATGCACACATTCATCAAGCCAATACAGAAATTTGAATCCACCTAAGCTCTGAATCTGAACCACAAGCTAGTCACCCATCAGGTACAACAGAAATATCAAGGACCAGGGATTTGTATACATCTTGTCATCTAAAAAAACAGTTCCATAGGGTGGAAATCTAATCCCTCTGAAGGCAAATGCTTTTCAGTTTTCACAGTGTTCTAGGATACTAAGCCTATGTGCACAGAGAACATCAATCTTTTCTGCTCTATTTTCTTTGAATATGTGTGTGTATGTGTGTGTATGTGTGTGGTGGGGGAGGGGGGTCATTGGCCACATGTCAGAGGTTCTGCTTTCTCCAGTATGACCCATTACAGTTGGTATGGGTCACAGGGTGCTGGTCCAGGGAAACCCTATGTCAGTGGCTGCCCGTGCCCTGAGTGTGTCACCAGGCTTGCGACCTCTCTCCTGCCCTCCTAGCTCTCTCATTCCTGGTTGGGTAGCCTTCCCATGTAGGTTCCAGGGAAGGGAGGGAGGGAGGGTGTTGTGGGCAGAGGTACCTCAACATCAATGTTGGGCGAGCTCTCCCTCGGGTCATAGTCGTACAGGGCCACCATCCTTCGCGTCGACACCGAGTGCTGCCTGCCGCTTCTTCTGTTCCTCTCTGTTCACAGCACAAGGAGAAGAAGAACGCCATCATGAAGTGATTTCAAAGCCAGGCATCCCCTCTCCCTTTACTCGGTCGGTGGAGCCAGGTCGCGTGCAGCCAGTGTGGCTGAGATGACTGCTGGGCTCTAGTGCTGGCCAAGCTGGGGAAGCTCCCAGGCTCCCTGTGCTCACACTGAAGTCTAGTCTAGCCCCACTCCTTTCTCTCTGTGTATAGGAACAGGGGAGACTTAGAGCAGGGAATTCGCTCCAATAGTCGATCTAAAGGGCTTGGAGCGGCACAAGCTGCGTGTGGCGTGGGGGGGCCAAGCGGGCCACTTGGAGGTTGTGACCCAACTCAGAGGAACCCCATAAACACCAGGTAAAAATGCTGCCCATGTAGCTGCTATGAAGATTATTCTCACTCAGATTATTCTCGCTCAGACCAGAGGCACAGCCACCAGTCTGTCATCTGGAGAAGCAAGAGTCTATAGAAAGGGGTACCCTCTCTACCCATCTCAGAGGTTCCTTTCCCTCCACTTCCTCTAGTGCCCTCGCTGTACTTTTAACAGCTGTCCCTGAAATGATGCCACTTGTGGAGAAGGCTCTGGGGGAGGTCCCCTCCTGCTGCCCGGCTGTGATCTGCCCTAGATGGAGCCCTGGGCTTTATATCAGCATAAGAGGGGAGGAAAGAGGAAAACACCACACAGGGACATTTGCAAAAACTCCAAAAACAGCCATTTATAAGAAGGGCCAATGAAAAACCATGGGTTCTGGCCCAAATCATCGAACTCCCTGGCAAACCTCCGTTGCTGGGTTCCTAAATGACGTTTCTCCTGGAGAAAGTTGGCATTGAGGCCTTTCTCCCAAACACAGCCACCTTTTGCCTAAGATTGATTTTTGGAATTCAATGCCCAGAAATGAAAACTCCTAAAGACAAGTGTTTTGAAAGCATCTAAAGTGAGTTAAGCAGCTTTTCAGGGGTCTGCGGCAGGCATAGGGCTCGTGTGCATATGCAAAATTCAACCCTCAGCTCCTGGTCAAGAATCACTGCTTTTATTTAAAATAAGCAAGCACACCTTTGCAGGACCTACATGTATGTTTCCTGTATCAAATTACAGTGGTAACCAGAGGTTAATTACAGTGTTGCTAAACTGCTAATTTCACAGGGGAACCCTATGTCTGTGGCATTAAGGCTACACATGTACTGTATTGAGGTGTAATTTACATATAATATGATTCAGTCTAGTGTTCATTCACTTTAGTAAGTTTTGATAAACTCCACGGTCACATAACCACCACAACTATCAAGATATTGAACAGTTATGTCACTGTCCCCCAAATTCCTTCATGCCCATAGGTCACCTCTAACCTAGGTAACCACTGATCTGTTTTCTGTCCCAATAGTTCTGCCTGTTTTAGAATATTGTTTAAATGGCATCTCATGGATGTAGCTTTTGGGAACTGGCTTCTTTCCTTTGGACAGTGCATCTGAGATTCAGTCATGTGTATTGCATGGATCAATAATTTGTTCTACTCTTACTGGTGAGTAGTATCCCATTGTACTGATGCACCATAGTTATTTTATCCATTTACAAGCCAGAAAACATGTGAGTTCTTTCCGGTTATTAGTGATTTTTTAAAATTTATTTTTGGTTGTGCTGCGACTTTGTTGCTGCAGGCAGGCTTTCTCTAGTTGAGGTGAGTGGGGGCTACTCTTTTTGCAGTGCGAGGGCTTCTCATCGTGGTGGCTTTTCTTGTTTTGGAGCATGGGCTCTAGGGTGCACGGGCTCAGTAGTTCAGGTGCACAGGCTTAGTCGCCCTGTGACACATGGGATCTTAGTCCCTGGACCACAGATCAAATCCATGTCCCCTGCATTGGCAGGCAGATTCTTAACCACTGGATCACCAGGGAAGTCCCACTCAGAAATATTTAATTTTGATGACATCTAACACAATTTTTAAAATATATCATATCAAAACAATTGTTGCCTGATCATTACAAAGTTTTCTCCTTTGTTTTCTTCTATAAGCTTTATAGTCTTCATTTTTATATTAAAGACAGTGTCCATCTTGAGTTAAGTTTTTCTCTACAGTGAGAATATGGCTTGAGATTCATTTTTGGCCTGTGGATGTCCAGTAATTCCAGCCCCTATTATTGAAAAGACTACCTTTTCTCAATTGAATTGCATTTTTACCTCTGTCAAAAATCAGTTGATCAGTTGGGGGGGGGAGTCTGTTCTATCCTGTTCTCTATGTGCCTGTCCTTTCTCCAATACCACATGGTCTTGATCAATTTGCCTTTATAGTGAGTCTTAAAATCAAGTTACATGAGTCCTTCACATTTTTCTTTTAAAAACTGTTTCAGTGATTTTTAGTTTCTCTGACTTTTCATACACATGAAAGATTAAGCTTATTGATTCTATATAATGCTTTGCATGGACCTTGACTGCTATTTTGATGAATGTATAGGTCGGTTTGGGGATATCTGCCATCTTAATGTCTTAGCAATATTAAGTCTATGAACATTCCATCTCTATTTACTTACGAATTCTTTGATTTATTTCATCAATGTTTTATCATTTTCAACCTACAGATACTGCATGTATTTTGTTAGATTTAACCATATTTCACATCTTTGTTGTGTTATTGTACACAGTATTACTTTTTCAATTTAAATCTCAAATTTTTCATTGCTAACCTATGGAAATGCAATTGCTTTTGTATTCATTGACCTTACTAGTCTCACTTGTATTCTAGGAACTGTATTTATAGATTCTCTGAGATTTTCAAAGTAGGTTTCCATGTGATCTTTCCATTCTGTGTACCATTGCTCCCTGGCTCTCCTTGTACTGCACATTCTAGCGTGCAGCTGGAAAGGAGAGATGAGCGTGGACATTGTAGCCTTACTCCCAGTCTCAGGATGGAAGCTTCCAGTCTTTCATCATGAGAAATATTGCCTCAACATAAAAGGGCAAGCAGGCATCTCAGCTTGGTTCCCTCAACTAGTCTAGGGACTACTGAATAAAAAGACATTTAATCCAAGTGATCATGTAAATCAAGTTTCTCTTTTTAGCCGATTGCTCCTAGACTCTCTGGGTCTGTGGTGCAGGAGCCCATTCCCTCTTTGAAGAGGCACTGTCTACTTTAGGAAAGGAGGCAGCGCTGCAAGGGAATGGATGGTGTGAGGGCTCAGAGAGCTGTGGTCTCGGGGATTTAATCTGGGCAGATTATTCATATGAAACCTCGACTATGGATCTTGATTTCAGAAAATGAACTTATTAATACCAAAAAGGTTGAGATATTTGATTTTGTGTTTGTCCTTAAAATCATGCATATTACTTGAACCACTGAACCTTGTCTGGAGTGTGATTTAGAAGTGAATCTTGGGGAGGTAGTGGGGTGGACTGGGAGTTTGGGGTTAGCAGATGCAAACTATTACATATGGGCTTCCCTGGTGGCTCGGTGGTAAAGGATCCACCTGCCAATCCAGGAGACACAAGTTTGATCCCTGGGTTGAGAAGATGCCCTGGAGGAAGAAATGGCAACCCACTCCAGTATTCTTGCCGGGAAAGTCCCATGGACAGAGGAGAGCCTGGCAGGCTACAGTCCATGGAGTCGCAAAAGAGTCAGACATGACTGAGCATGCACACAATGCACAATAAACTATTACAAATAGGACAGATAAATAACAAGGTCCTACTGTATAGTTCAGGGAACTATAAACAATATCCTGTAATAAACCATAATGCAAAAGAATATAAAATGAATGTATATTTGTGTATAATTGATTCACTTTGCTATACAGAAGAGATTGGCACAACATTGTAAATCAACTATAAGTCAATAAAAATAAATTTAGAAAAAGGTTAAACAATAAAAAGGAAGTGAATGTAATGTTTTGAAGTATTAAAACTTTAAATATGGATGCCATGAGTCTTTCTGTCTATAGTTATTTAGAAGAAGGAGAGGCCTTTTGAATGAGTAGATTTTCCTTGCACGTGGAAAAATTAAAGATCATAAATGTAATGTTGCTGAAAATAGTTTTACTGTTTGCTCAGTGGTTCTAGATAAACAAAAGCATTTAGTATCCAAATTAAAGGGTAAAAATCTTTCATGTCTTTGGATAAGCAGAATTCACCTGAAGAATGCAAAGCATACCACTACCCAATCATCCTTTGAAATTTATCATAGATAATCCATGTGCAAAGTAGTACCAGTGTCCTGGTGGTCCAGTGGCTAAGACTGTGCTCCCAAAGCATGGGGCCCAGGTTCAGTCCCTGGCGGGCAAAGTAGATCCCACAGGCTGCAACTAAAGATCCCGCATGCTACAATTAAGACACGGAGCAGCCAAATAAATAAATATTAAAACAAACAAAAACTAAAGTATATTACCAGTATCAGTCCATTCATGCTGATATAACAAAGTGCCATGGACTGGGGGCTGAGACAACAAACATTCATTTCTCACAGTCCTGGGGTGGGGGAAGTCCAAGATCAAGGTGCTGGCTGACTTGGTGTCTGGTGAGGACCTGCTTCCTTCCTTCCTGGTTCACAGATGACTTCCTTCTCCTTGTGTCCTCACGTGATGGAAGGGGGAAGGGGCTCTCTGGGGTCCTCTTTTATAAGGGCACTAACCCCATCCATAAGGGCTCCACCCTCATGACCAGATCACTCCCAAAGGTCCCACCTCCTAATAAACCATCACATTGCAGATTAAAGTTTCAACAAATGAATTTTAGGGGGACACAAACATTCCATCCAAAACAACCCAAAAATATTTACTTTCTAAATGTGATAGACTTTTAGTAAGTAAGGCCATACTTCATCTTTCATGAGAAGATCTTCTGTGTTTTCATAAATATTTAGATGCCTATATGTCTGTATCTCAGGACTACTAAAACTTTGGTTTACAGAGTGGGTTTTGCCCAAGAAAATCTGATGGTTAACATTCAGATTTGGGGGACTTCCCTGGTGGTCCAGTGTTTAAAACTCTGCGCTTCCAATGCATGGGGCACAGATTCAGTCCCTGGTCGGGGAACTAAGATCCCACATGCCTGGTGTGGCCAAAAAAAATAAAATAAAATGGTTAAGTGACAAGGATTTACTGTGTAGCACAGGGAACTATATGAAATATCTTTAGGAAAAACCAAAACATTCATTCCTCTGCTCAGCGCTGCCTCCTGCCCTGAGTTGGTGGGTTGTTTTTTTATTCTGGGTAGTTAAAAAATTATTATTTTTTTCTTTTTGGCTGTGTTGGGTCTTTGTTGTTGCACTCAGGTTTTCTCTAGTTGCAGTGATCTGGGGCTAGTCTCTAGTTGCAGTACTCATGCTTCTCATTGCGATGGCTTCTCTCGTCGTGGAGCACAGGCTCTACGGTGCATGGGCTTCAGTAGTTGTGGCTCTGGGACTCCAGAGCACAAGCTCAAGAGTTGTGGTACATGAGCTCAGTTGCTCCAAGACATATGGGGTCTTCCCGGTAGAGGGATGGGACCTGTATCCCCTGAATTGGCAGGCGGACTCTCCACCATTGAGCCACCAGGGAAGCCCTGGGCTGGTGTTTTGTGCTACAAAACCCTCGAGAAGGCAGGTGCCACCTGGCTGGCCTGCAGGTTCACAGGTGAGCAGGGTGTGGCCTCTTACCTATTTTCTCCACAGGTGTGTTCAGAGGGAGGAAGCCTTGTCTGAGAAGCTGGTCCATCATCTCCTCATCGTCTGCCTGGATTTCAGAGACCATGTTACAGGGAATAAGGCCAAGCCGGGCACAGGTTTCCCCGCGGTAGAATCCATCAGCGTCTTTATCACCGTACACCTGGAGTCGTGGGAAGAAGGCAAGGCATTGGGGTGGCTGGTTCAGAAATAGATCACCTCTGTTCACCTAGAGTCACAGTTAGTCAGACACTGACTTGAAGAACACGGAAAATTGCTGCTTGTGGGCATAAGTGTGTACACATAGCCCTCACCCTAAAAATCTGTATGTCTAATACCCTGTTTCTCCTCCAGGGTTTGGACAGCCTCTGGAGCTCCCACTGATCAGGGGGCTGTCAGGCGAGGCCAGAGCTTTGCTAGCTGAGCGCATGTGTGTGAACGCACACAAGTTAAGAACCCTCCCACCCCACGTGGAAGTGCAGTGTAACAAATGATTCCTCCATAAGAAGACAGCACCACTGTCTGGCATTCTAGAAGTGAAAAACCTCAACTCACAAAGGGATTCTGTGCGTAACTATTCTGTGGGGTAAGCATCACCATCCTTTAGAGCCCGTTTTAGTTAGCAAACATTAGGACCTCTTTCAAAGGTTATTGTTAGTGCCCTTTCGGAAATTTGCAAACTTAGGGTTCAAGGCCCTTTCCCCTCTCCTAGGAAGCATCCCATGTCTTCCTTCTGACTCCAGACTCAGGCTCCTCCTCCACTACTCACAGGAGGTTGAATGTCAAATATAAGAGAAAGTAGTCTGTCGTTTTGACAGCTGTGTTAAAGCAGCTGTCCCTAAGTTTTGTGGTATCAGGAACTGGTTTTGTGGAAGACAATTTTTCCATGGATTGGGGGTGGTGGTGGTTTCCCTATGATTCAAGCACTGTAGGGTTTGTACTCCTATGAGAATCTAATGCTGCCACTGATCTGACAGGAGACGGAACTCAGGTGGTAATATGAGTGATGGGGAGTGGCTGTAAATACAGATGAAGCTTTGCTTGCTCACCCGCCACTCACCTCCTGCTGTGCAATCCAGTTCCTAACAGGCCACAGACCCATACCTGTCCATGGCCTGAGGGTTGGGGACCCCTGTGCTAAGGAACTTGGGTCTGGTGAGCACCCCCTCCCCATCCTCCCCCGCCACCTGTACCCCCCAGGCCATGCCCCTACCTTGATGATCTGCCCTTCTTTAAAGGGAAGCTCCTCTTCTGCAGCGTCTGGGTTCGGGGACATGGTAAGGGGGTCGTAGTCAAAAAGGGCCACAAAGATGCGGGCTGGGAGCTCTTCCGCCCCAGGGTCTGTCTCTGACTCTTCGTAGAAGTCCGGAGAAAGCCGGTCCCGCCCGTACTCATCTGGGAGTGCATGGGATAAAGCACAGGGTCTTAAGTGATTCCCACCAGCCATCCTCCCTGCTTTACCCAGAAATGTAAGCTGTTATACAAAGTGTGGTTTTGGAAAACGAAGAGGGAGGCACTTTAAGTATTGCTTTAAAAGAAAAAAAAAATGTGTATCTGGGCTTCCCTAGTGGTTCAGTGGTAAATGCAAGTGCCAATGCAGGAGATGCAGGTTCGATCCCTGATGTGGGAAGATCCGATGTGCCTCAGAGCAACTAAGCCCATGTAACAAGGCTATTCAGCCTGTGTCCTGGAGTCCAGGAGCCGCAACTACTGAGCCCACATATTGCAACTACTGAAGCCTGCAGCCTAGAACCTGTGCTCTGCAACAAGAGAAGCCACCATAATGAGCAGCCTGTGCACCACAGCTAGAGAGCAGCCCCCACTGGCCGCAATAGAGAAAGGCCCGTGCAGCAGCAAAGACCCAGCACAGCCAAAAACAAAACAATCTATAAAGTCATAAAAATAAATGCTTAAAAAAAATGTGTAGCTCAACATGCAGGCAGAAATGGATCACCTCGACAGAGATGGGTTTGGAAAGCTAATAACTAGTATGAAACATAGGCAGCAGGGTGAGTGTAGGTGTCCTGCTTGTGAAGACAGTGAGAGATAAAAGACAGTGTTTCAGTGACCTCCTGGCAGGACTGGTCTGAGCGCCAGTTGAGGGGGTGGGGGATGGGTGGCCAAGTCCTGGAGATTAGGAAGGACCTGTTCAGGAGTCAAGCACAGAGATCCAGAGACCCTCTAGGTTTCCATTAACAGACGAGCTGGAGCACAAGGACGTTAAAAGATGTATTTGCCTATTAGTCAAAGTTTGATACAGGTGACTGAGCTGCTCACTTGGCTCCAAACAGGTAAGTGGCAATGAATGCATTGTAGTGAATTAATGACTTCCTGGAAGAAGTTTCCTTGAGTTTCAAGTCCGCCTACCACTGAGCTTTTAAAGACTATTCTTTTTGAAATCTTAGTATATATGCATATGTATTACAAGGCTGAGCACCAAAGAATTGATGCTTTAGAATTGTGCTGGAGAAGATTCTTCAGAGTCCCTTGGACAGCAAACCAGTCAAGACTAAAGGACATCAACCCTGAATGTTCACTGGGAGGACTGATGCTAAAGCTGAAGCTCTTTGGCCACATGATGCAAAAGAACTGACTCAATGGAAAAGACTCTGATGCTGGGAAAGATTGAAGGCAAAAGGAGAAGGGGGCAGCAGAGGATGAGATGGTTGGATAGCATCACCATCTCAATGGACATGAATTTGAGCAGACTCCAGGAGATAGTGAAGGACAGGGCTGCCTGGCATGCTGCAGTCATGGGGTGACATGTTCAGAGCAACTGAACATCAACAACATTATTAAATATCATTATAGATATGCATATATCTCACTATATATGTATACATTTATTAATATGCATATAGAGAGACCAAACATCTGCTCGTGAATTATACTGTTTTGACTACATGAGAAGGCCTCAGAACATCACTGGGGAAGCAAATGAGAAAAACTCCAATCATGAGAAAGGAAGAGTAGGGGTGGGACAAACAGCCAGTCAAAGTTTGTGTCACCAGCACAAGGGGCACAGGAGGCAGGACAAGGGGCTGCCAAAGCTCTGTGGGTAACACGGGGAGTGTGGGCAGACCCAGAGTCTCGGCTTCTTTCACCAGCAGAAACATACAGCTGAAAAATAAAAAAGCACTGTAACTGCAGGAAAGGTTGGTCTTTAAAATGCAGTGAACTATTAACATCATTTGAATTCAGGATCCTTTTAGGATACCAAGATAATCTAGACAGTCAGTAGCTTGGCTTCTGCTAGGGAACAAAACTGAACAGCACGGCCTGACTAATTTCTTCACACCGGTTTTGATTTAGTTTATAGTCCGTGCAGATTCTTTAGCAGCTGAGACAACAGGGAAGCCCCTGAATACTGGAGTGGGTAGCCTATCCTTTCTCCAGAGGATCTTCCCGACCCAGGAATCGACCAGAGTCTCCTGCATTGCAGGCTGATTCTTTACCAACTGAACTACCAGGGAAGCTCAAAGGGAACAAAACTGAACAGCACGGCCTTCCTTTCTTCACACCAGTTTTGATTTTGTTTATAGTCAGTGAGAGGGCTTCCCAGGTGGTGCCAGTGGTAAAGAACCCACCTGCCAAAGCAGGTAGATGTAAGAGACACAGGTTGGATCCCCGGGTCAGGAAGATCCCCTGGAGGAGGGCACAACAACCCACTCCGGTATTCTTGTCTGGAGAATCCCCATGGACAGAGGAGCCTGGTGGGCTACAGTCCATGGGGTCGCAAAGAGTCGGACACAACTGAGTGACTAAGCACGATCAAGTATATACAGAAGTCTGCTAGTGGATCTGTAATATGTGAAACCAGTGTTTCCCAACTGATTTTACTTTTCAGCTTATTTTATTACTTTTTAGCCTAATTGAAAACAGTCTGTTGTTTTCAAGGTCCTTTAACATTCTATGCAATTTTTCACTGATAAAAATAAAAACATTCTAAAAACTGTAAAGATGGAACAAGAAACTTTTTTACCCTATTGTCTGGGTTCTACAGGAGAGAAACATCTAGAAGGAGGAGAAAACTTCAGGGGATCTGTATTGATTCATAAAGTTTTTAATTATTTTTGGCTGATGTGAACAAAGCCCAATTGTCTTTTAAACCTTAGCTATTTAAGCGTGATTGGGGCTGTGTTTCCAGGTGTCTGGACTGTCCACGGGTTGCTTTCCTTGAGCCCTGTCTCACCAGATCAATGTTTTCCTCTCGTCTACTCTGTTCCATGAATGGGTCTCTTGCTCTGTTTCACTTGTGTGTGTGTGTTTTCACAAAATGCTAGTTTATTTGTGCTGATTTCCGGATTCCATTATCTTGAGCATAATACTTTTTGGAACTGTTATGCTGGGGTTCATTCCAGTAATAGAAAGGTTCCCATCTGACCTTCGGCCACACTCCCCCTCTCAGTGGACTGATGAGAATGACTACAATGACAGCTTTCAGCACGGCTGGCTGAATTCCAAAAAGTAATTAAGAGAATGGAACTGGATGCCGGAGAATGACTCATGCAGGAGGAGGAGGCCAGACGGACAGGGTCAACACACAGTTCAGGGCACACATTCAGGTCTCCTGCTGTTTTTCATAACTTTCAACCCCAGTTGCCCAAGTGTTTCATGCATACAGATAACTTTCCACTGGCTTGGGGCTCGTTTAGGTATTTGCAGTTCAGCCACCCATCCCTGTCTCTGCTGCTCCGACCAGGAGCATTTCAGGAGAGCATGAACTAGGTGGGGAGATGGCCCATTATCATCTCTTCCATGCTTAGGATGGCAGCCTTTGCAGTTCAAAAACATAAAATAGAATTTGGTAGGGAGAAGATTGACGTCAAAAGTCAATATATTTTGAGAATACTTAAATTTAGGTTTCATTTATTTGGTTCTGTTTCTGCCTTCTTTTGCCATAAATAATCAAGAGTCTTCTGTATTTGGTTGAAAATGCTATTCCTAATATTTAAAGGAAAAAAAATGTTTAGATTGAGCCACGTGCTCTGTGGTTAAAAGAAAGATAGAGGCCTCCATCGGCTCACTAACCCGCAGAATGGACCATCATTGGCCGGGACCTATGGGAACCAGCACTGCCGTGGGAAAACCTCCGGCCCACGTGATCCGCCCGATCAGCCCGTCCTGCGGTCACCGGGTTTCCTAAAATCTAAAGACAAAACAATGACAAGGTTATCAGTCTTGCCAGCCGTGGGAAGTAAAGAATTAAGTCAGCCAAATCAATTCAACTTAGAAGCAGAAGCTCTAAAGGCAACTAAACTTAGCTTTTAACTGAAAGGTTAGCTGAATAACCTGGAAGAGAAAAAGAATGCTCACCCCAGGCACCCCGTCTTCTACAGCACAGTTGCTTTTCCAGGCGGGGGCGAGAGAGAACCCCTCGGGAGGCATCTTTTTGTTGCTGGTACTGCCGCTGAAGCCAAATACTTTGAGCCATAGCGAGAGTGGCTTAGACAAGACTCGTCACGCCTTTGGTACCTCTTTTTCTAGTCTCAGCACAGTCTGCCCTCATCCAGTGACCACAAAGGTGGGAAAAACACTGCATTTCCCAAATGTCCCGCTTGGGCAAAGTTGTGGGCGAGGTTACCGAAAACTCAAAGACAGAAGTTTCTGTGCATTATCAGCTCTGAAACTCATGGCGCCGTCTTGACGCTAATCCAAAGACTTCCAAAACAATCACATTTCAGGGCTAACTCGAACTATTCTCCTTTATGGGTAAGTTTTGCCTCTGACTCGTACTAAAGGTTCGCATCCTATGCGAGAATCAAAGCAAAACCTCCAGCTCACTGGTGACTTAACTCAGAAAGTTTTCAGGGACATGGAATGAATCAGGGCTGGGAGCTTCAGAAATGAGTTTGAACCGGAAGTGGGCTGCAGGTTGCTGGTGAGTCGGTAAACTGTGGGTCGGCGCCCTCTAGTGGACATGTCACAAACTGCACAGGCTCAAACCCAAGGCCTGGCGCCCTGGGACGTCTCACCTGTGTTTTCATGGAAAAGTTTAGCATGACAGGAGCAAATGTTCTGAAAAGAGGACACAATATAGAGATGAATGAAGCCTTGAAGGAATCCCTACTCTTGAAAACTACTCACAAGCCTGGAAGACAAGGCCCAGGAATGTGTCTAGAGCTGATGATGGAAAATTCATTCAGAAAACTGCTCTCAGGAAAGAAACATGGAAAAAAAAAAAAAACCTTTGGAAACAAATGCAAAAGTGGATCTCTTCAATAACTGTTCCCCATTTTTTTTTTCCAGTTATGGATGAACTGGGAAACCAACCACAACCCAAAACCAAAACCATCACCAGAGAAAAACCCTCAGTAAGTAACACCAGTCAGACATAAATACATCCCCACGGTTCATTTTGAAAAGTACGTGTTGCCAAACTTTGGGAGAATCAGAGTTCAGCTAACCCTTAATTAAAATTTAGATTCAGTTGTCCTTTAATTAAAGCAGCCATAATCATCACTGATTTGGAGGTCGGGAGGGGATCATTATTCCAAAGCAAAGAAAAGAAATCATCAGCATGGTGAAAAGATTGGGAAGCTTCGTAAATCAAAAATGCATGGAAAACGAGAGAGAGCCAGCAGAGAGAGTGCCCGGCACGGACACCAAAACAAAGAAAGAAGGTCAAAGAATGAAAACGGATTGGTTTGGCAAGCGGATGTGAGCGGGAGGTTTACTTCACACACCAAAGGGCCGTCTGCAACCCGGGGAGAAGGCTGGGCCTGTCGGGCAATGGCCCTACTGTCGGGCATTTTTATGCTTTTCTTCCAGGCATCTCGGAAATCCTCGCGGCCTGTGGGCTCATCCCAGCCGTACTTGCTGGGGGTGGACCTCTCTGGGCTCGGGTGGGGCTCATTGCTCCTGATGACGTCGCCGGGCTCCACTGGTTCCCCAAAATCCTCTTCGATGCTGCTCTGCCGGGTCAGCGTCCGGCGCCGGGCCAGCAGGGGCCTCAGGCTCCTCCTACAAGGACAGTGCCCGGGGCCGGGGCTGCACTGGGCAGTGGGGCTTCGGAAACTAAATCGCATCTCCTCCTCTTCACTGCCGCAGTCCAGGCCGCTGTCCGGGCTCCTGGTGGCCGAGCGGCTGAACCGACAGCCTCTGTCTTCGAATACGAAGTCCTCGGCCTGGGGGCCCCTGGGTTTCGCGGGGTGCCAGGAGCCGTGGAGGGCCTCGTGCCCCCGGCAGGGCCTGGCAGACCTGGGCTTTCTGGCCAGCCCGGTCCTGACTCTGGAGGAGGACCCTAAGCCCTGTTTGTGCAGGACCTCACAAGGCTCTCCGTCCTCCTCCGCTACTTCGGGGATACTGAAAAGTCTCTTACTGTGGTGGGTCTGTTGGGGATACTCGGGTAACTCCGAGAAAGCACGTTCAGTGGTCCTATTCTTAGAGCACTCCTTAAGGTGGTGGGGGCGGGGGAGGGTGTTAGCACAGGTGCCGGGAGTCAGTGTATGATCGCATATGAAGGGGGGCGGAGGGAAGGAAAGAAAATACAGACAGAATTAGTCTCCTAGGCCACGAGGGACAGAGAGCATGCTTGTACTCGTGGTGGGGCAGGGGTTCGGGAGTGGGGGTGAGGGCAGATGGCATGCTCTGGCTGGGGCTCTGGAATGAAAACAGAATGGGTTGGATGGGGCCGGAGCCGGGGGGCGGAGCGCACGCAGAGCGTCCCGACGCCGTCAGGACTAGCCATGCAGCCAAACCAAGGAAAGAGGGGCCGCTGGACCGCGGTGTAGGGAGGATGGAGGCAGGAGGCTTCACACTGACCGAGGCGCTAGGGTCTGTGACATGGCTGTGCCCAGAGGCCGGGGACGTCCGAGTTCACTGGCCGCTGGCTGCACCCTGAGAAACTCCCAAGGCAGCTGCCCCGGAAGGCCGGTGAGTGGAGACCATTCGCAACACAGGGGCCCCAACCCGGCCATGCCGCTCAACTCTGCTTGTCCCTGTAAGCACTCAGCATCCTGTGAAACCCGTCTGTGTTCTCTTACCTATGCCTCTCTGCCGGCTCAAGTGGAAGGGTGTGAAACCGGGGGACCTTGGCACTCTGCAACCCAAAGTCATTTGCTTGGCTCGTGTCTGCAAAGGCTTAGGGGCCTGTCTCTCCTCCAGACCCCAGACCTCAAGGCCGGGAGAGAGGAGCCGAGTCCCCAGCAGTGTGGGCAGCAGGGGCTCAGGGCTGGCCCACCCAGACGGAGGTGGAGGATGGACACCCCACGCTCCCTGTCCTGGCGTGTGGTTCTCTCCATAGAAATGGCCGGCACGCCCATCCTCTGCTCTCGCTGGGCCAGCCCGCTGGGCATATACCTCCTGGGACACCTCATTGACTCCAGGAAGCCTTGGCGCCCACCTTTCCTCCCATGGGCCTCCGGGCATGTGCATTAGTGTTGAGCTGCGGAGGACTATCCGGATTTGCTGCCCTGCCCCCATCCTCCGCCCCCACCAACGCCTTGCAGGTCCCAGGCACACGGGGACGTGGTGGGTTTACCCAGTGCAGCGTCTATAGCAGCTTAGAGCCCACGAGAAAGCCAAATGAGGAGCATGGCGCACGCTTCACTCGTTTGCTCTTGAGACCCTGAGGTTTGGGAACACTAGGGTGAAGGGCAGTGAGGAAGCAGGGATCCAGCTCTGGGAGCCGGGAGGGGATGCACGGGGTTCCGTGGGGCTCCCACAAGGGGAGATGAACCCGGGCGGCCCAGATCAGCCTGTAAAGTCTCTTGACTTTTAAAAAAATGTCAGAACCCTGTGGTTGAAGTGAGCCTCAGCCCCTCTGCCTGAAGGTCCGATTGTCCCTGCGGCTGCTCTAAGGGGAGCCGAGGTGGGGGCAGGACGTGGGTGATTTTACGAACTAGCCCTTTATCCTGGGAAAGACAAGGTGACCTTCGGTTTCTTTGCTAACAATTGGCAGGAAGTACCATCCCAGAAGCTTCCTCCATTAGGAGAAGTGGGGAGGCTGCCGGGGTGGTGGGGGGCGGGGGCAGACACCTGCCTCGTCACAGCGCCCAGCGGTAGAGAAGTGTGAGGAGGCAGGGGCTGTCAGGCTGGACCACGGGCAGCTTGGGGCCTTCCTTCGCCATGAAAGGTCACTGTGAATCCTGCTGGACGGTGGCTCAGGGGAGGAGGGAGGGGTCAGCCAGTGGGGGTAGCGGGGGCTGCAACCATGCGGGGTTTGCATAGGGATCTGGCATGTTCTTTGGTGACAGTGTCTCCAAGGCCCGCCGGGCACCTTTGCTGGGAGAACATAAGTCAGTCAGCTCTATGCAAGTGGGCACTGAGTTGGCAGCCAGATTTGGATGTTGCTTTCTGTCCACCATTCAAACTGCTAGGCTCTGTCTTCCCAGAGAAAGGCCGGGCTCGGACACTGTATCCCCCAGCTGGACTTTCCTCTCCAAGGCCCTATTCATTTGAAAAGCCCCACAAAGGCACAGCCTGCTGTCTCCCCCACTAGGCCTGCAGCTGCTGGAGCTCGGAGGCCACGTCTGTCCTCACCCCCAAGCCTGGTGGAGGGCCTGGTGCACAGGGTGACCGGTTTGTGTCGAGTGAACAGAAACCCAGCTGGAGTGGGCGGCAGCAGCAGCGGCAACACAGCTCCCCAGACAAGGAAGCGGGCACACCTCAGAGGTGGGGTCTATGGGGGCCTCAAGCTCGATCTCCATCAAGCTGACCCCCATCAAACCCCTCGCTGAAGGCCACATCAGAAGCAGAGGCAGAGGATCCTGGGATCCCTGGTGGGAGGTGTCTGAGAAGGGGCCTGTGTGTGGACCCCAGGAGGTCGACTGACCCTCCTCTGACCTCCTCTGAGGTCCCCTCTCCCTGGCCCTCCAGCCATCCAGCAGGGTCCACCTCAGTCGATGCCACTAAAGAACCTCTTCCCGACTCCCCAGCTGCCCAACTCCAGTCTGACTCAGAGACAGGCTCTTGCCCTCCTAGCGCCTGCTGCTCTGCAGATGGACACGCAGCCCGGGGTTTGGAGCCAGGGGGTGGAATTTTCTCCATTCTATTCTTTCTGATTGGGTTCTTAGTACAGAGCTGGGTGACCCAGTGATGCCCAGTGGATTCTCCCATACTCCTTCACCCAGACTTGTGGCCAAGAGGAGGGACGGGAGACCCCGAGCGCAGATTCAATAGCGAGAGAAGCCCATCCAAATCTGGGGACTGTGCCTGCCAGGCGAGGCCCCTCTGGAGCCAGCTGCACAGCCCCCCAAAGGAACAGGGATGGGGGACGGAGGGAACGACGGGGGGGACAGCGACCCCGCACTGACCTTGAGGGTATTGTGGGACGTGCCGCTCGGCCGCCTCCTGCCCCCGTCCTCCAGCTGCATTTCAGAGTACAGCTCCTCCTCGTCTTCCTCCATGATGTCCGAGAGGTCAGACCCCCGGCTGCTCTCCGTGTGGTACTCGTCTCCATGGCAACAGTGCGGCTGGGGCAGGAGAAGGGGATGTGAATGCAGGGGTGACTCCAACACACGGAGTCCCACACCCTCCCCTGCTCTGCCCACTCTCGAGCTCAGGGATGTGTCTGGGTGAGAACCGCTCACTCCGGAGGGGAGGGAATCACAGTCCCCGAGCTCATGGGGAGCCAAGATGGCAGAGAGAGGACCAGACAGGGCATTCCCACTCCAAGTCTGGATGGGGGCAGGCAGAGACCCCTCCTGGGCTCCAGGCAGGCCAGAATACACACAGGAAAACATCACTTTTCAAGTACTGGCAGCCTCTCCAACTTTGTGGCTGGACAAAGGCTCAAGTGAGAGGTTGTAAACGCAGGTGGCAAAAGGGCTCAGGGACATGCATGTATGTTGCATCTAGGGTTGTGCAGCAGACAGTGGTGGGTGGTGGGCAAGTAGGGGCATATGCACTAATAAGGGTGTCTAAGAGTTTTAAGAAAAACATGGAGTCTGAAATTCACACATGTGCACACTGGGTTGTTGGTGAACAGCCTCGTCTGGGTGGGGTGGGAGACTCTGTGTGGTGTGCCCACTCTGTGGCCAGTCTGGCCACCCACACTGGAGAAGACCTGCCACTGCAGCCGCTTGGCGAAAAGCCTGGGGACAGAGGAAAGGGTCAACAGAAGAGCAAGTAAAAGTAAACTTGCTAACTAATGCATAAACTGAACCACCAGACGGCCTGAAGGGGTTTCAGATGAGGGGCGGGTCCAACTCAGCATCCCCTTCCCATCCACAAAGCAAGTGCCTCCCTCAGCAGCTTGGAGCGTTTCCAGCAGCTCATATAGCACACCTTATGAGCTCTGATTTATGAGCCCCAAACACGCATAGGGGGCTTCCCCAGTGGCTCAGGCAGTAAAGAATCTGCCTGCAATGCGGGAGACTGGGATTCGATTCCTGGGCTAGGAAGATCCCCTGGAGGAGGGGATGGCAACCCTCTCCAGTATTCCTGCCTGGAGAACCCCATGGACAGAGGAGCCTGATGGGCTGCGGTCCGTGGGGTCTCAAAGAGTCGGACCCGACTTAACGATGAACACTCTGACTTTTGACTTTGAAACACACACAAAGCTATTTTGTTTCTGCTGGACAGTGTTGATGAAGATTGATTTCTTTATTCTCCCGGTGGGCGACAAGACAAGTGTATTTAATAGCATCTTGTGACATGTTTATTAAAAACATCCAGCTTAGGGACTGGCAGTCCGATGGTTAAGATGCTGCACTTCCATTGCAGAGGACATGGGTTTGAACCCTGGTTGGGGAACTAAGATCCCACATGCCATGTGGAATGGCCAAAAAATAGGGAAAAATAAATAAACCTGCTCATTTGGGAAACAAATAAAACAAAACTTTAAGAAATGGGTTTCAATTGCTCCTCCATATAAAGACATGGGGAGGCAGTGTGAGCGCCCAGGGAGGGGTTCCGCCCCAACTGAGCCCTCAGATTGGTGGCCTGGATGTTCTCAGTGTGAGAAGTCTGTGCAGCATCATTTGACCTGCTCCAGCCCTAATTCTTTCAATCAAGTGCCTTGGAGAAGACATAAAAGCAAATTGGTTTTAGATGAATAAACAAACATCAGGTTGGTTTGAATGAGGGCTTCCCAAAGCAAATGGGAAGGAACTCCCCTAGAGAACACAGTCTCATTTGATTCAAACCCAATGATGAGTTAGTAATAAACTCATGGGATGGAAGTAAGTGTCTATTGTTTGCCAAATTTATCATGGATAAGCCATTTGTAGGAATCTCTTTGTGGTGGGCACATGACCCTGGTCTACTCAGTGAGATGAGAAGTCTGATGGAGCTTCTGGAAAATATTTTTCTACCAGTTAAGAGAGATGTGCCTGAAGAGAAAACCCCCTCCCTCCTTCCTTCTTTCTGTCCTTCTTGGGATGCTGTCATATGAGTGTGACAATTAGAGCTACGGCATTCACTTCGTAACCATCAGAGAAAGGTTAAAAGAATGGAAGATTAAGAACCCAGAGCATGTTGAGGTTTGACAGAGAACAACAAAATTCTGTAAAGCAATTATCCTTCAATTAAAAAAAAAAAAAGAACCCAGAGCTGGGACACAATTGAACAACTGAATCAACTTCTCAGCCTCCTACTTGAGGCTTCCTGTGATATGGGAGAATGAAACGTCTTTGTTATCTTAGTCAATATTAGTTGGGCATTCTGTTTCTTGTGTTTACATGAATACAAGTAGAATTATTTTAATCTTTTAGATAAAGAAGCTGATGATTGGAGAAGCTTTGTCACTTGCCTGCTAGCAGTGGCAGAGCCAGGAAGTGATCCCAAGTGTATGAGATTCCAAGGCCCTCTTCTCATGGAGGTCGTGACACTTCCTTGCTGTAGAGCTATGTGTTGAGCGGACTGAAGGATCTGAAAACTGAGAGGACCTCACTCTCGGCTATCTCAAGATCTGAGGACTCTCCAGGCCCCACCTTTCCCTATTGCCCAGGACTGGGGCTTGACACCATTCAAAGACATTTTCATTAGAATATGCATGATCAGAAACTGGAGACAGAACCCATCTTGGATGGATTTGTCACTTGCGAGCCTTGTCTGGGAGGAGAAGCCCTGACATTTCTTCCCTCCAAGGGTGGGATATGGACCTTTCAATTTCTGAATCTCCCATGATGCTTAGCACTTAGCAGATGCACACCACACATCTGCCTGATGAACAAAAATAAAGAAACAAATGGTAGGTTTTGCCTACATTGAGACCAGGTGGTCACCTGGAGACTCACCTGATGCACAAAATCAGCCCATGAACGGATCCTCGGACGGGGCAGTTAGGAGGGCAAAAGGCTCACATACAGGCTTTTGAAATTGTCCCCCAGTGAGGTCACAAATGCACAGGCATCGTTCAGTCTAAACTCTCCAAATTGACGGTGATTGTTGTCACCCACAAGATAAAGGTCTGTATTCCTTTATCTTTCTCACAGACCCGAGCCCTGCAGGGACCTGAACGCCTTCCACAGGGAGCCACTATGGTGGCAGGGGGTGGGCCGCACTCACCGGCTTGCCCAGCTCGGAGCCTTTCAGGAACTCGTCCACAGAGGCGCCCCTCCTTTTGACGTCCGGGGACTCGTAGCCGTCCTCCTCGTCCGAGTTTGCATACTGCCCGCTGCTCCTCTCCAGGAAGATGCTCCTTTTCTCTAACTTGGGAGAGGAGAGGGGAGGCGTCAGGGCAGAGGTCACCTGACCCTGGGGCCCTGCCCGCCGGCTCGGAGCAGATGAACTGGGCACCCTGGTAGATAGGTTCACCCGAAGAAGAGAGCGATGGTTCGTCCCAGGCAGGAGGAGGGCGTGGCCTAGCTCAGCCCCACCTCTGCTCGCCTGCATCCCTTCACAGGTCGACAACTTCCCATCTCATTGTATATTTCACCTGGGACGTGGGCCCACTGTCATCCAAATACTCCCTCTCCCCAGGACCCAGGCAATTTTGAGTGACAGGCAGGCAAATATATGTATGTGCCTGCACTTCTACATGTAGGTGTGTATGTATACCTGTGTTAGTCACTCAGTCGTGTCTGACTCTTGGCGACCCCATGGACTGTATGTAGCCTCTGTCCATGGAATTCTCCAGCCAAGAATACTAGAGTGGGTTGCTACTCCTTTCTCCAGGGAAACTTCCTGACCCAGGGATCGAATCTGGGTCTCCCACATTGCAGGCAGATCCTTTACTATCCGAACCACCAGGGAAACTCGTATGTATGTATACACGTGTGTATATAAGTGTCTGTGTGTAGGTATGTATGTCTACATACACCTGTATGTAAGTATGTCTATCTGTGTGTGTGAATACACACACACACACACACACACACACACACACAGCTAGAACTCTGAAGTGAGCCAGAAGGTGACCCTTGTTTAGGAAGATGGGTCCCCAATCCGACTCCCAGAAGGCACCTCTCAGATCCCTGGACACAGACCACCCAGTTAGTTAGCCTGTTTGCTAAGCCATGCTGGTAGATAACCATTTCCTCTGGTTTTCCAGGTCCATATCTATGAAATGGATCCTGATTCCATCAGAATCAGACCTAGGATGCGGTCAGATAAACAGGGCATCCTTCTTCCCAAGTCAAGGCAGCCATTCGTGGGGGCTGGGTGTCTGGGGCATTTCTCCCCGCAGACTCGGGGTGCGGATGGGAGATTCCATTCCAGCTGGGCTGCGGGGATGATCCGCATTCCGCGGGCAGCTGAACCAGTGAGGAAAACACCCGGCCTTACCCTGCTGCTCTCCGCCACCCTCTGCGCGGCTTCCCGGGCCATGGCCTTGGCAACTGAGGTGGAGACTGGGGTGCCCTGCGGCTGCGGGAGGATGCGGCTGGGCGAGGGCGACCGCCGCCCGGGGCCAGAGCCCTGCAGGCCGGGCGGCTCCAGCAGGTGCCCATGGGCTGGGGCGGGTGCCCGGCCGTGTTCCCAGGCCTCGTCCACCGCGGCGTGGGGACCCGGGTGCTCATCTTTGGTTTCGGGGGCTCCGGCACTTGCTAATGGCTTCGGTGTGGGAGCAGTTCTCGGGTGTGGGGTTGGAGGCACCAGGAGGTCGGGGGGAATGGCAGCGACAGCAGAGTCCACGGACTCGCCCTGGGCAGAGAGGGTCCGCACGGTCACGCCCTTGGCTTCCAGGCTGCGCAGGCGTACCAGCTCCACAGCCGTGCAGTCCGCTGTGGGCGAGATGATCTCAGCGACCTGCGCACAGAGAAAGCCGGCTCGGCTTGGGGATTGCCCGCGCCCCAGGTCCCCCAGACGCCTCCCGGGCCTCCCGTGGACATCCAACTCAGACCATGCTGTGCAGCCTGAAAATCAGATCCATCTGGAGCCCCCGTTCCCTCCCAGATGTTGGCGGTTTAGAGGGACAGTTGAGCACACGCTTTTCTTCCACGTCTAGAACCAATCTAGAAACAGATGCGGGGGCCACAGAGGAATCAGAACACTAGGCTCATATCACTGCCAAAGCTTGACTCAAGGAAGATGCCATGGGGAGGCCACGACAGACGGGCTTCTGGCTGTGGTGGAGGCATGTCTGTGGACCCCTCTGGGGAGGGGAGCAGGGATCGGAGAGGGGGCCTTCAGCCTGCAGCAGCCACTCTCACAGAGCGAGCATCTGATATATCACCTCTTGGCCGTATGGGGAAACAGGGTGGGGAGGGTGGGGAAGAGACAGAAGCTTGCTCAGGCCCTGCTCCCCTAAAGCAGCCCTGTCTATTTCATGTGCCAGGACAGGGATGGGGGCTGAGATTAGAGGCTGCCCGATGGTGCGCATTAAGGATCCTGCAGAGTTTCTGAGGCGTTTGGACAAGACTACATCTTGCCAAGAATAGGTCTGGTGGAATCCGCAAGCCCATCATCTATTGAGGGGGCCCTGATGTCGTGGGACTCAAGAGAGGTGAATTTTTGGTACCCAGGGGAGCACAAGAAAGGGGACTACCACCAGAGTGGGGCAGGTAATCAGTGTGGGAGGGGTCAGAGAACATTCTGGAAAGAGGATGGAGCAGAAAAGGATGGAGGTTCTCTGTGTTCTGCAACTGGGCCCGGGGTGGCAGTTCAGGGGATGCCTAGTAACTGCTGGTGGGTCTTGGGGGTTGAGGAGAGAGGGAGGGTCCCCCTTGATGAGTGGTGGAATGGTGGCCGGGGGGCCTGGATGTGGGTGCTGCCCTGATAAAAACTCACCCTCTGCCCTTTTGCATACACGCCGTAGCCGGTGACGTTGGCTCCATTGGACAGCCCAGTGGCTGTCAGAGCGGGTGGCCTCCAGGAGACCTGGACAGTGGCTGGGGAGGCCCCAGCTTGGACAGCAACATCTTGTGGAGGTGCTGGAGGACCTGGGGGGACAGAGGCAGAGAAGCTTTCATGACATGGCCCTTTGGCAGGCAAGCTGCTACCATGCCTGACTAGTCAGTGGCACTTGGGAACGAGATCTTTCATTACAGCCTCCAGGAGACAAGGGGAGAATCTGAAGTGTGACAGCAGAGCAGGAGGGCCAGGAATTAGCAGCTCCCGGATGCACGCAGGGTCCTCTTTGAACCCACTCCCGGTGCTCGGTCCCCAGGCCAACCTGCAACTCTGGCCTGGCCAGTCGGTCACAAGGTCCCAGCGTTTGCAGAGGAAAGAGACCCCCACCACCTCTCTCTCTATGTCCCCTCCTCCCTCCAGTTCCCTCCATCCCTCCTTCTCTCTCTCCATCGGACTTGGGGGCAGTGAGCTGGACCACATAGCACCCATCTTGCCACCTTGAGAGAGAGGATGGAACCAGAAGCTGGAGAGAGGCGGTTCTGATGAAGCCACCAGGATGCCTACTCCACACACGCACTGCCCGGCTGACTAGCTGAGACGCTCACTTTGAAAGTCCTGAGCAGCTACTTCAAGCAACAAGGAGACAGGTGTCACATCACTGGTCCTTCCCAGTGGCTCCTGGTAATAGGAGGACTGCCCATCTGCCCTAAACCCTTGGGCAGCTCCCTTGCCTCCGGGTCTGGTGCAGAAGTCCTATGTTGTCGTTGTTGTTGAGTTGCTAAGTCATGTCTGACTCTTTGTGACCCCATAGACTGTAGCCCACCAGGCTCCTTGTCCATGGGATTTCCCAGGTAAGAATACTGGAGTGGGTTGCTATTTTCTTTTCCAGGGGATCTTTCCCACCCAGGGATCCAACTTGAGTCTTCTTTGTCTCCTGCATTGGTAGGCGGATTCTTTACCACTGAGCCACCTGAGAAGACCCAAAGGTCCTATAACTATAGCATTATATTTGGAAAGAAATGTGCAACTTCCAGGAAGGAGGCTATGAGCCTCCTCTTCCAAGACCTTGCTGCGGCCCCATGGATTTCTACATAAGAGAGAAAGGGCTCTTTGCTAAAGCTTTTCTACTTGCTGCTCATTCTGCTACTCACTTTGGACACCTGACATCACTTGATTCGCACAACAGTCCTGTGAGTTTAGCGCATCCTTGTTTGCAAATGAGAAAATTAAGGTTCAAGGGAAGCTGATCAGCTGTCATGTGTTGGAAGCTGGGCTGGCCTTGCAGTTCATGATGCGACTCCACCCTCAACGCGCTGTGATGTGAGGCTTCTGAACTGCCGAGCAACTGGGTTCAGAAGTTAGATCTTACCTGGATGGTCCACGCAAATGTGACGACGGCTCATTATTTTTAAGGGTGTAGGTCAAGAACTGAAACTGGTCTGGGGGTTTTCTGGACGCCTGCTTCTACTAGTACAGCAATGACAGTGGAGGGCCAGGGTTTTGTGAGTGGGAAAGACTTGAGTATCTGTGACCTGCCAGCTCCAGTCCATCCCTCCACTGGCCCAGAGGTGTCTCTCTGTCGTGTGGGGGCATTTGGTCCAACCACACACCTCATGCCTGTCACCTCATTTCCACGACCGAAACTCCCCTCCTTCTGGGCAGGCAAAGGAGCTAGTCTGCTGTGGACTGACTGGACATTTGTGTCCCCCCAAATCCTAACCCATGCCACCTTCTCCCCCTAGCTGCCCCACCAAAGTGTTGGCATTCACAGAAGGCGGCTGTGGGAGGTGATCAGGTCACGAGGCTGGAGGTCCCATGAACAGGATTCGTGCCCTTATTAACAAGGTGCCATCTACCAGGAGAGGATGCAGAGGAGACACCGTCTATGAACCAGTAAGTGGGTTCACCAGACACTGAGTCTGCCCAGGCCTTGATCTTGGACCTTCCATCCTCCCTGACTGTGAGAAATAAGGGTCTGTTGTTGATAAGCCACTCAGTTTATGGTACTTTGTTTTATCAGCCCAAGCTAACTAGGACACCCAGGAATTGGGTGTGGACTTATAGGATCCTGCCCTGGGCTCCGCATTTCCTCTGGGTCCTCATATCTCTCCATCCCAGTGAGCTTCTCCACGAAGCCTTTCCTGTCCTAATGGATGTGCTTCTCACCTTTCCTTGGAGCCCCTGGGGTCCCCAGATTTGGTGTTTCTCACTTCTTCACCCCCAGCACCGACAACAAGACTTCATGGCAGGAATCAATGAATAGTTCCAGTCTGCACAGTAAGTCCCCTACATACCAACGAGTTCTGTTCTGAGAGCGTGTTCACAAGTCCAGTTTGTTTGTAAGTTCAACAAAGTTAGCTTAGGTACCCAACTAACACAGTCAGCTATGTAGTACTGTACTAAGTTTATAATACTTTTCATACAAATAATACATAAAAATAACAAACACAAAAAATAAAGAAAGCATTTTAATCTTACAGTACAGTACCGTGAATAGTATAGTCGTACTGCATAGCAGCTGGCATCAGGTGGACAGACAAGAAGAGTTACTGACTGGAGGAGGGATAGGAGGTGGGAGATAGCAGAGCTGAAGGATCGTCAGCAATAGGAGATGGAGGGCAAGCTATCTTTTCACCTCAATTCACACTTTCAATTTTTCTCATTTTTGTTTCCATTGTTATCACTTAGCACTTCTTAGCAGTACCAGCTACGTCACCGCTGCTTTTAAGCTTGGTTCCAGATATCCTGGACTTGAAATAAAGATACTGTACTACTATCCTCTATGTAGTACTTGTAAAGTACACAAAAGTACAACTACTTGTAGAGGAAGCACGCATTTGACAATGTATGCCAGACACAGGTCTAACTTACATGACTGGACATTCAAACGCACTTTCACATCTTTGAACGTGCACAACTTGAAGGCTTGAATGTAGGGGACATACTGTATTTGCAGTTAGCATCCTTGTAGGCAGGAAATCAAACATCACCTTATAAGATGAATGAATGGATCCTTCATAAATCAGTTCCTGCTCAGACCCACTTTCTCCTTGAAACAGTGTCTGTCCCAACTGCCCCTGACCTTGCTGCTTTGGAGGTTATATTACTCTAGGCTTCCCAGGTGGTGCAGTGGTCAAGAATCCACCTGCCAGTGCAGGAGACACAAGAGATGCCTGTTCAATCCCTGGGTTGGGAAGATCCCCTGGAGGAGGAAATGGCAACCCACTCCACTATTCTTACCTGGAAAATTCCATGGACAGAGGAGCCTGGTGGGCTACAGTCTACGGTGTTACAAAAGAGTTGGACATGACTCAGTGACTGAGCATATATGCACAGGTCAGACTCTAGTTGATGATGGATTTCAAAAAGAGTGGAGAGCAACGTGCAATAAAAAGCAAATTCATTGCAAAATGAAGGGCCCATTTGCATTAGATGTTAGGCTTTCTGCAGCTGGTAGAAATGATCCTGGAGTACCAGGAGTACCAGAATTCTTTGTAAAACCAACCTGACAACTGAAGTTGGGCAGAGCTGGATTAATTAATCACAGAAGACAAATACAAGGAAAGTATACAGATAGATGTTTCGAGGGAATTCTGTGAACATCACAGGGCTAAGAAAGGTCATTCAGAAATCAAAATAGGCCCTCGAATGTTTTTGCAGACATGACCTTCTTTGCTCCAGGAAGGCTGCTCTTCCCAAGTGTTCAGGCTCCCACCCTGGGCCCAGTTGTCTTGTTCAGAAGGGCTGCCTGTTTTTGGGTGTGCCAGAATGTTCATTAAGATTATATGGAAATTCCCAAGTGAACTTTTTGGCCAACCGAATAGGTGCGTCCCAGCCAAGACGAGCCTGATGGAACTTTCTGGAGGTGCTCCTTAACAGCTGTAGGATCCGAATAAATCACAGGATGGGAAGACCCCACAGGCTCGTCCATTTCATCCTATCTCTTTATGGTTTCCCTGGAGGGAGTAGGTGGGGGACTGGAAGAGGGAGCACCCCTCCTCCTGTTACAGTTGGGAAGTCAGGGAGGAAGGTGGGGTTCCCCTAGCAGATAGAGGTGTCCGGAACCCCAAATCGTATCCACAGCGGAACTTCATGTCTTCTATAATCATATACATACCAAAAGAAAAAATAAGGGACTTCCCTGGTGATCCAGTGATTCCCATTGCGGGGGGCCAGGTTCCATACCTAGCCCAGGAACTAGATCCCACATGTTGCAACTAAGACGTGGCGCAGCCAAATAAATAATGTGTGTGCGTGTGTCCAAGATCAGTCGGGTCCTATTCTTTGTGACCCCATGGACTGTAGCCCGCCAGGCTCCTCTGTCCATGGGATATTTCCAGGCTAGAATACTGGAACAGGTTGCCATTTCCTTGTCCAGGGGGTCTTCCTGACCTATGGGGGTTCCATTTCTTACATCTCCTGCATTGGCAGGCAGATTCTTTACCACTAGTGCCACCTGGGAAGCCCATAAATAAATACATACATAAATAAATATTTTTAAAAAAAGAAGAAAAGAAAAAATGAGAGTGAGAGAACAATTGTGAGAGCGCTACAGGCGCCCCCCTGCTCTGTCCTCTCAGTGAGCACATGTCCAGGAGTCGGTGGCCCCAGGAAGACAGACCTTCCTGCCCCCTAGGATGCTCCCATTGCTTCCTGTCTGTAGGATGAGTCTCTTGCAGATGCAAGCATTAAATATGTCCAACATTCTGTCCCCACAGAATCAGAGTTCTCTCTCCCTCTCCCTCCATCTCTCTCCGTCTCCCACACACACACATGGCTCATGCGTGTTATTTCATGTTTCCCAGCTGACTCAAGGAGGCTCCAGGACAGTACTGGCTGTCTGCAGCTCCCCTCCCGCTCCCCCTCCCGCCCCTACACTAGCGCAGGGTGACATCCTGAGGGGACCCCTCCCAGAAAGACAGCTCACCCGCAGGCAGCGTGGAGAACTCCACGAAGGCCTCCTTCCTCTCCCTCTGCTCCAGGGGTAGCTGCCAGGGCATCTGATGGGGCTTCGCCAGGACCTTCACCTTGTAAGCCATGTTGGGCCTGAGGTTGCAGAACTGGTACTTGTATCTGGCGGCCCTGACGACATCCAACTCCTGCTCGTTGAGGAAGATGACATGGCTGTAGTTGCTGTTGGTGGGCAGCCAGGACAGCTGGGCAGAGATCTGGGTGATGTTGTCCACGCGCAGGTGGGAGGGAGCCACCACCACGTCCTTGCCCACCAGCAGCGTGCACTGCAGCTCGTCCGAGCTGCCCCGGCTGGTGACGCACTGCACGGAGATGCGGTAGGTGCAGGCTGCCATGTTCAGCTTCTCCACCAGGGCCTTGGTCCTGCCGCCCAGTGCCAGGCTCAGGCGCGTCTCTGCGTCCACCAGCACGTTGTAGCTGTTCACGGTCCCCCAGCCCGGAGGCACTGCCGGGGGATCCCAGCCCACAATGACACTTTTGGCGAGTTGTTTGATGAGGGTGATTTTCCGAGGGTAAGGCACGATGTCTTCTCCGATGTCGTCGATGTTCACGTCCAGCGTCCCCGCCCCGTGGTCAGTGAGGCCAGAGTCCGTGAGCGTTGGAGAGTGGAGGTCCAGAATGTTCTCCCCGTCTGAGCCCATGCCCGCGTGGTTGATGAAGTTCTGATCCTGGTCGTTCCCCAGCATGCTGGCCAGTCGAGACTCGTTGTCCTGGATGAAATCCACGAAGTTGGAGGGCACCAAGCCCCGCTGCCCGTCCAGAAGCTCGCCTGTGGGGCCAGGGACAGGGTTAACACCCGACCGTCCCGTGGGGGCCCCCCAAGGTCCTGCTGTGGAGTCTGCACCTCCCCCCAAGGGGACCATACGGAAAGCAATGGGGTTACAGTGGATTCCTCAGTTCTTTCCAGGAACCACTTCAACATCACCTCCTCAGGAACCCCCTACCCTGTGTCTGCACCTCACTGCCTGCCATCTGCTGCCCCCATCAGTCATGGTGTCTTTCCCGCATAATGCCTACCACACCACGATCATCCCCTACGTACAGGTGTCAACCACCTCTCCTAATCGGGATGAAGGTCTGGGAGGGCAGGGACCTGTTCTTTTTTTAATTGAAGTATAATCGCTTTACAGTGTTGTATTAGTTTCTGCTGTACAATAACATGAATCAACAGTATGTATACATATATCCCCTCCCTCTTGACCCTCTCTCCCACTCACCCCCTCCCCCACCCCTCTAGGTCATCACCGAGCATCGAACTGAGGTCCCGGTGCTGTGCAACGACGTCTAATGAATGAGCAAAGAATATGAGGCACAAATGTAAAATGGAATATCACTCGGCCATAAACAGGAACGAAGTTGGGTCATTTGTAGTGATGTGGATGGACCCAGAGTCTGTCATTCAGAGTGAAATAAGTCAGAAAGAGAAAAACAAATAATACCTCAGTGCATGTATGTGGAATCTAGGGAAATGGTACTGATGGAGCTATGTGCAGGGCAGGAACGGAGATGCAGACATAGAGAACAGACTGTGGACGCAGTGGGGGAAGGAGAGGATGGGACGAGTTGTGGCAGGACAGGGGCCTTTGTTCCCCGCTAGCCCCAGAGCAATACCTGGCACACAGCAGGCGTTCAGTAAGTGTTTATCAACAGAATGAACAGCACGTAAAATATGTGGGTTCGGAGGCTAAAAAAATTAACACATCTTACTCTGATTTTTGATTGAATGATGACACAAATGGCAATTAAAAGGTGACTTTCCCCCTCCTTGCAAAGCAGTATGTCCATTTTAGCAAAATTCCCCAAATGTGTCCACTTAGTAGGAAACAGAGACGATCTATCTGGTGCCAGAGCCACCCGTAGGCTGAGTGGCAAAAAAATGCCACCAAACTAGCTCTTGCGGCCACAGGCGATCCCAGCAGGGATCGCTTTTTGTTTCAGGAAATGGTCTCATTTCTGTGTGTTCTCTTTATTCGTGGGGCATGAGAGCCCGCTGAGAGCAGAGCCCTGGAAAATCGTGAAGTGTTTTGAAGAACTTCAAGGATGACACAGTTTGGATAATCTCACAATACCAGCAGGTATTTGTTTGTTTCCCTGATTTGTTGCAGAAAAGGCCTGACTAGGGGTCCAGGGGTCTGGGAGGCTGGGGGTATATGAAATGAACAGTGGGTTCTACTCCAACAGACCCTCCCCCACCACAGGGGATGTGCGATGGGCCCAGGAGAGGGAGGCTGACCACTGAATTGGCCCTGATTCTCCCAGAATCTACGAGGGTCTGAATCTGCTCCTGTCCCCAGCTGGGGGGGTGGGGGCGGCAGGCCTTGAGATGTCAATCTTTGCCTGGAGGATGCTCTGAAAACACAGCCTCATTCGACACAAAGGAAGAAGGAGGAGGGGGATGGGAGTGATGGCAAGTCCTATGTACCAGGCCCCCACTTCAGGCCCCACACTTTCTTCCTTATTTATCCTCACAGCCACCCCTCAAGTTGGGAACTGTGACCCTCTGTCTGCACAGTGAAGGGAGGTACTTCTCCCCTGTCACGTGGACAGAGCACTGAGCCTTGCCTCCTGCCTTTAACCCAGCCTCCGGAAAGTCTACATAGGCACGGTGCTGGGGCAAACATTCTAGAGAATTCCAGCGAGGGTTTTCTGGCAGCCACCCTGGGCACACAGTTCTCCCCCGGTGTGTATCTCGGTGATGGCAACGTGAACTTATGTTACGAGCTCAAACTGTTTTGTCGCTAGTCCTGGTGAAATTTCTCGGGTGGTCTACTCACAGCCATGCCTCTGCTCCCCTGGTAGCAAACGGAAAGCAAGAATTTCAAGGATCTCGGATTCTAGCATCTTCCCAGACAGAAAACCAGCTGAGGCTGGGCTGCTGACCTCAGTGGAGGCCACCAGACCTCAGGCCAAGACATCAACAGCAAGAGCCAAGAGTGTAGCCGAAAGCTCCAAGAAAACTCCATGAGTTCACAAAAGAGAAATCGGCTTAGAGAAATAGTTTTTTTCTGCTCAGAGGAAACCAAGACTCTTCTATTAGGGCAACAGAAAAGTTTAGGGAACCGAGAAATCTGGACTTATGAAGCTGCTGGGGATGTTACATGCTCATCCTCTAGCTACAAAAGTGACCAAGAGTATCAGTTTTGGGTGGAGGAATTCACGTTTCCTGATTTTACACTGTGGCAGGAGCCCATGAAGGAAGTGGTCAGGCAGGATGTGAGGCCAGACTGCCCAAGGTTAACAGTAGATCCTGAAGGTCAATGGGACCGCTGTTAACCAGGTGGGATCACCTGAAAGGAGCCCTGGCCCTGCTGTGGAGGAGGTGCTGTGCAGTAAGACGGGGACAGTGTGGAGACACCCTTGTCTGTCAGCTCCACGTGTCTGCAATAGCTCCTGGGAAGCTCCGTGGATGTGAACGTGAGATGGTGTCCACTCCATGTCAGAGGGTTGCTTGGGGTTAAAAATAGGAAACCCCACTCAGTCAACCCAAAGGGGAACAGACACCTCGTGATTCTGGAGGGCAGGAGGGTCAGAGAGGAGACTGGGGCGGCCAGAGTGATGGGGGCCCGGCCCTGACCTGGCTTGCATGTGCCCACTGCCCACCAGGCTCTCACTGACCTTCATAGAAGCCGTCCTCATCCATGTCTCCATAGACGTAGAGATACTTCCCTGCCGTGAGGGGCAGCTCAGCCTCCGGGTTCTCATTGGGCCCATCGAAGGGGTTATAACTACAGGGAGAGACAAACCCACTAGGTGAGGCTCTGGGTGGAGACTGACACCAGCCCATCCCTTCCAGAGCTCAGGGACCTCCTGTCTGCTCCTCCTGTCTGCTGGCACCTGGATATTTTCTTTTTCTTTCTTTTTTTTTTTTTTAAAATTTTTTTTTCTTTTGTATATTTTAGACCCATGCAATGGTTTGGTACCTGTGAGTTGTCTGTGCTCTGAAAACTCAAACCACTAATGTCTCAGCTCACACAGATTTAAAGCTAAATGGTAATTCTGCAACCAAGCTGTATACTCAGAGTCCTTCATTATCAGATGTCATTTGTGTGTGTGTACACATGTGCTCAGTGTGAAATCATGTAATTCCAAATTATATTCTGGTTCCTCCCCTAACTCTTCAGAGTAGTTCCTCAAAGCTACCAAGGGCTGTCTCCTAAGCCACAGTCCTTGTGATGCCCTGAATAAAATGTAACTAACAGCTTTTACATTGTGCATTTTTTTCTTCAGTCAGCAGTAGTCTTTTGCTATAACTAATCATGGTGATGTGATGATGGTTACACACCAGCAGTCCTGTGAGTTACCAGCACTTTCCTCTCCATGTTTTACTTGATCCCCATTAATGCCCAGTAAGGAACGCAGAGATGATATTAATATCATTATTCCCAATGTTCATGGCCAATTGTAATGACTTGTCCAAAGTCATAAGCTCATTAAGAGGTGGGTGTGGAACCAGAGGGCTTCCTAGGTGGCACTACTGGTAAAGAACCCACCTGCCAGTGCAGGAGACATAAGAGACACGTGTTCGATCCCTGGGTCAAGAAGATCCCCTGGAGGAGGGTATGGCAACCCATTCCAGTATTCTTGTGTGGAGAATCCCATGGACAGTGTAGCCTGGTGGGTTACAGTCCATAGGGTCGCAAAGAGTTGGACATGATCAAAGTGACTGAGGCGCAGGCAGCTGGAACCAGAATGAAGGCCTCCGATCCTCATCCTGTGAGGGCTTAACTACACCAAGCCACCCTTTCCCTCAGAACCCAGAGGTCCAGGAACATCATCCAACATTCTGAGGGTTTTCCTGTGTCAGTAACTTCCCTGGGGTGCTTGTATCAGGAAGACAATGTATCAGTTTACAATGTGGTCCACCTGGTTGGAGGTGGGGTGGGTTGGTAAACACAGTATCAGGAAAACACAGAAGATGGAGATGGACCTTGGTGAGCACCCTGGCTCTGGCTGGTGACCTCGTGTTGGAAGCACACTGGTTGACCACGTGTGCTTTCTCTTTGTCTGGTTTCACCCTGGCTGTGAATCCAGACTCTGGGTGCCTTGGCTCTTGGGCACCTTCCCTGGAATGAGGTCTTGTCTCCCCAGGAAAGTAGAGGAAGGGTGAGTCTGGTGGGCAGGTGGCCCCTGTATCCTTGAGGGACCAGGCTCATCACTGGGAAGAGAAACAAAACTGGCGAGGAAAACAAACCTGGAAGCCAGCTCAGCATCCCGGCCATGACTCCAGCTCACTGGCCCTAGAGGGTGTGTTGTGCTGAGCAGCTGTGCTCAGCCCGGCTCCACACACACACACAGGAAGAACCATCCTCCAATCAGACACGGGGTAGGCGTGAGCCCTCCTTCCCAGGTCCCCATACTGGTGTCCTCAAAGCTCTCCCCAGCACTGTGGCAATGTCCCCACAGACCATGTGAAGGATGCTCATGGATGCAGTTGGCATTCAGATGGGGGACCCTTCTCAGGGGCTGTCTGGCATCCTCACCCAAGACTCTCCAGCCCAGGGAGGCTTCTCCATAGGCTTCCATCATCTGAATGTCAGAAGTGGGTGTGCACTGGTAAGATTAATATCAGCAGGAAAAAATTCACTGATCAGCAGATCAGTTATCAGAGATGATTCTCACTGGAGGAAGCAAAAGGCTTTGAAGGTATATGGATAGCTCACCCCCTACCACCTCTGCATGAACAAAGTTTAAGCATCTCATGAGGGAGGCATCCACACCATTGGTGATGGCTCCTGAAGTCTGATTTCTAAGCAGTTCTGTGCACAGCCCTGAGGTGGGACTCTGCTGCCTGATGGCAGAGGGTCTGCCCTGCCTGCGCCGGCCAGCCCACCCTGCAGAGGGTCACTGGGCTGTCTAGGAAGACGAAAGCCCGGATCTTTACTGAGCATAAAGTACTGGAGGTCTGACTGTTCTGTATCTGCTTTTTGTGACTATGATTCATTCGTGTCTGTGCGCATGGCTGACTTTGGGTGGAGGCTTGTTGCATTATAATCAAGCAGGGAAATTGCAACCAGGTGGCTAACCCTCACGCATCTCAAAGTTTTTAGTGGTGACCACCAGGAATCTGAGAGTTATACATGACCAGACTGGCTCACGTTAGTGGACACGGACACACGGGTCCTCCAATGAGAGCTCAGCTCCTGGGCTGTGACGGCTGCGTGATGCAGCCCAGGCACTGGACAGACAGGGAAGATGCTGGAAAGGCACTGAGCAGGGTGTTCTGGGCAAGGGTAACACTTCTTGAGTTTCAGCTTGCTGCCTGTTATGGAGTGAATTGCATCCCCCAAAAAAGATGTTCGGATCCTAAGTCCTGGCCATTGTGGAGGTGAGGTTATTTGGAAATAGGGTTTTTGCAGGTGTGATCAAGTTGGGATGGGGTCGTACTGGAGCAGTGAGGGCCCTAAGCCAATGGCAGGGGTCCTTGTAAAAGGAGGAGGGAACATACGGAGGCAGAGGGAAAGACCGCATGTGAGGATGGAGGCAGAGTGGAGCGGGGCATCTGAGTTGAGGAACTTCAAGGAGAATGATAGCCAGCTGGGAGAGGCAGGACGGTCCTCCTCTGGGTGCTGCAGAGAGCACAGTCCCACCCACACCTCGGCTTCCCACCTCTGGCTTCCAGAACTGACAGAGAATGGATTTCTATGGTTTTTAAGCCATCCAATCGGTGATAGTTTTGAATGGCAGCCCTGGGAAACTAACCCACTATCCAAACTCTTTCTATCACAACAGAGAAACTCTTTGTTTTGTTCAGTCACTAAGTCACATCCGACTCTTTGTGACCCCATGGACTGCAGTACACCAGGCTTCCCTGTCCTTCACTATCTCATGGAGCTTGCTCAGACTCATGTCCATTGAGTAGATGATGCTATCCAACCACCTCATCCTCTGTCACCCCCTTCTCCTCTTGCCCTCAGTCTTTCCCAGCATCAAGGTCTTTTCCAGTGAGTTGGCTCTTCTCAACAGGTGGCCAAAGTATTGGAGCTTCAGTTTCAGCATCAGCCCTTCCAATAAATATTCAGGGTGATTTCCTTTAGGATTGACTGGTTTGATCTCCATGCTGTCCAAGGGACTCTCAAGAGTCTTCTCCAGCACCACAATTTGAAAGTATCAATTCTTCGGTGCTCAGCCTTCTTTGTGGACCAACTCTCATATCATACATGACTACTGGAAAAACCATAGCTTTGACTATGTGGACCTTTGTCAGCAAAGTGATGTCTCTGCTTTTTAATACCCTGTCTAGGTTTGTCATAACTTTTCTTCCAAGGACAATCTCTTGGCATTCTCCAAAGCCTGGCTGAACTGCCCGCCTCTTCTCAGTGCCTGGGAAGGGACCTATCAGCTCATAGAGTGTCCTACCCATCACCCCACCTGCCCCGAGGCCGCCCACCCTCACAGATGCTCAGAGGATGCAGAGAGGAGCATTGCTCTTACCTGTAGCGGGCGACACACAAGTGGACCTTCCCCGAGTACCTCTGCTTGGCAGTATTGGAATTCCGATCATTATCCATCTATTAAAGACAATGGATATGCGGGTTACTGACACCAAAGTCTTCACATTTCATGCTGGAAACACACAGGAAATCTCTTCCATGGTCCCCCCAGGGTTTTCAGCTTCACATGGTGGGGACCCTGCCCGCCATGAGATGCTGCCACACCCGGGTTCTCAGTTTTGGGCATGACCCAGAGACAGGCAGGCTCCTGGGTCACACAGAGGACATTTATAAAGGACTCATCTCCCCCAGTACTGTATGATGTCACTTCTACGTGGAATCTAAAAAATTACACAAGTGAAGGTATACACAGAACAGACAGACTCACAAACTTAGGTTACCAAAACAGGGGAGGGATAAATTAGGGGTGTGGGATTAACAGATACACCCTACTGTATACAAAATGGATGAGCAACAAGGATACACTGCATAGCACAGGGAATTAGAATCATTATCTTGAAATAATATATACTGGAGTATAATCTGCAACAATACTGAATCACTATGCTGTACACCTGAAACTAACATAATATTGTAAATAAACTATGTGTGGTGTATGCATGCTAAATCTTTGCAACTCTGTGGACTGTAGCCCACCAGGCTCCTCTGTCCATGGGATTCTCCAGGCAAGAATACTGGAGTGTGTTGCCACACTCTTCTCCAGGGGATCTTTCCAACCCAGCGATTGAACTCTCATCTCTTATGTCTCCTGCATTGGCAGGTGGGGTCTTTACCACTATTGCCACCAATATAATGTTGTAAATCAAATATATGTCAATATTAACAAACACAAAAAAACAAATAAAGAGCCACTTAAAAAAAGACCTTGTATCCTCTCACAGAGTGGTGAGCACTGTGATTTAAGGCCTGAGAGGGTCACTGCTCCAGCGCCTGCCAGGCTCCTAGGAGGACAAACCTAGCCCAAGCTCTGTGTCCTCAGCCCTCGAGGACTCCATACAGAGAGGGGAGCGCTCACACGTGGAGGGTGCCTGGTGTCTCCAGGAATCCTGCATGGAGGAGGCGACATGGAGCTCCTTTCTCCTGGTCCCCCCTCCCCCTGCCCTACTCCTCTCTGCCTATGGGGGCTACAACTGTCTTGGGGTTGGGGGAGGGTAGGACAGGGCCCCAGGCTGGAGGAGGGGGTGGATTTTCTCCCAGGGGAGGGTGGGAGTGACTGTGACTTGTCATGTGTAGCCCCTTCCCCTCCCCACCACCCCAGGAGAAAAAGGCCTGGAACTCCTGCCTGGTCCCTCCCCGCAACACACTCCCACCCCTTCCCCTCTGGAGTGGGCTCCCCAGGAGTTACCCCGTCACTCCGGCCTCAGGGCCTTTCAGTGGCCTCCCCCTGGACTGAGCCAACATTTGAGAGCTTGCTTGAGGTTTCAACTCGCCTCCCACCCCACCCCGCAGCTCCTCTCTGGCCCAGCGGGCTTCACCTGGGCTCCTGCTCATAGATGGACCACAAATGGTCCATGGCCAGTCTGAGAAGGGCCGCCCTGTCCTCTGCCTCGTCCCTGCTTGTTGGCTTCAGGACATTCACTATTAGCCGACTTTTAGACATTGACTTGCTTATGGTCATTCTGCCCATGAGAGCAGGGACTCCCTTGTCTGTAAACTGGGGACTCACACCCTGATACAGAGTAGGTGGTCAATGAAGATGAGTTAATGGGGGTGAAGGCAAGAGAAAGAGGAGAAGGAGGGAACTAGGGAGAGAGGGTGGGAGGGCCACCCACAGCCACAGCCCACATCATGGGTAGCAGGGCAGCTGGCCGAGGCCAGGACAGGACTCACGTCTGATTCAAATCTGCATCTTGGGCCACCAGATCTTGACAGGAAGGTGGGCTTGACAGACAGAGGTTCCGGCTTGTCACCCAGGAGCGGGAGGGGCCGGATATATTCACCGATCACAGTGCGGCTTCCAAGGGCGCTCTCCTGACCTGGACACCAACATTGGAATGATTTGAAAGAGGGCACAAAGAAAATAACCAAAGCACGCTGGTCATCTGCCTTCCCCGTTGGTCTTTCCTGTCTTTGGCATCAGCCTTTGAGTTTCATTTCAGAACCCACCCATCTCCCACTCTTCATCTACACCCTCTGCTCTAGGCCGTCCATCCGGCAGCGTCCATTCCTAGAGACACTGATTGTTTGGTGGAAATGGTGTTGTGCACAAGATGGAAAGTTTCCATCAAAGAGACCTTCGTGGGAGTCATGGGCAAAGAGGCTCTCCTTTTCCCCAGCTTAAAACAGAAAGGAAATGAGACTTAGTAGTACAGCAGCCACATTGTCCCCAAGAGGAGGAAATTCAATCTGAGAATGGAGCCTGCTCATAGAGGGAGGAACTGGAAGATGTAGAGGCAGGAATCAGGTCCAGATGGCATGGGTGGATCCCTTGAATCCAGCCGTGTGTTCATATGCTAGGTTGTGTCTGACTCTTTGCGACCCCATGGACTGCACCACTCCAGGCTTCCCTGTCTTTCACTATCTCTGGGAGTTTGCTCAAATTCATCTCCATTGAGTTGGTGATGCTATTTAACCATCGCAGCTGTAACTGAAGCTAAGCCATCTTCATCTACTCTACATGACAAATAAATTCCTTTTTGCTCACACTAGTGTATGTCATGGAGAAGGCAATGGTACCCCACTCCAGTACTCTTGCCTGGAAAATCCCATGGACGGAGGAGCCTGGTAGGCTGCAGTCCATGGGGTCTCGAAGAGTCGGACACGACTGAGCGACTTCACTTTCACTTTTCACTTTCATGCATTGGAGAAAGAAATGGCAACCCACTCCAGTGTTCTTGCCTGGAGAATCCCAGGGACGGCGGAGCCTGGTGGGCTGCCGTCTATGGGGTCGCACAGAGTCGGCCACGACTGAAGCGACTTAACAGCAGCAGCAGCAGTGTATGTCAGCTTTCCTGTCACTTATTATTAATAATACAACCTGAACAGTCCTGACATACACAAAGTGGCCAAATGGTCAGGTTTACGGCTGAAAAATACTTTTGATAAGAGATTCACTAGGACCAAGAAGATCTCTACCCATCCTGTCCTCATGGGGTTGCTGGGCCCTGTCCCAGGCACAGTGGAGGGGGAGATGGGGCGGGCAGGGGAGAATCGAATCCCTTGACCAGTGCTGGCCCAGGCTGTCGGATTAAAGTCAGGCATGTATTTTTAGGATCAGACGCGAATTACAGAAGCAACTTTTTTCCCCTCCCCGAGTTCTCGCTGCCCAGTGAGCTACAGACACCCTTGCCTGGCTTTGTCTAGCCTCTGGCTGTGGCTCTCCCATCGTGGGGACTGCTTCACAGAGGACGATGAGTCACTGAGCCCAAATCAGGAGAAACAAACACTGTTAGAAGTGTTCCCACAAAGGCTGCATGGAAGTCACCCCCTCAGTCCCAATCTGATTAACAAGAGTGGTGAAGCATCCCTGCAGCAGAGAATTGACACTGAAGTAGACCCTGGGCCCTGCGAGGAGGCCAGATCCCAGGGAGCAGCAGCCTGGCCCTGGTCACTGCCCAGGATCCCTAATGCCCACAGCAGCTCTTGGCATTCAGCAGTTGCAAAGTCCATATTTACTCAATGAATCAACTCTCAAATCCTACAGCCTCAGGAAGTCAGCTGGTGCTTCAGTGCCGCAGTGGAAGGGTGTCACTCTGACACAGGACGCATCCAGGTCAACGACCTGTGAGTGGAAGTGACGTGTCCTAATTTGGGGTAGAAGCCTTTCTGAGCCAGTGTCTAATTTGTACGCTTTCTTTCCCCTGGGATGGAACATTCCAGACAGAGAAGGCTCAGCACTCCCAAGTGAAGACAGTGTGGAACCCATTCCCTGATCCAGTCTGAGGTGGACGTGGAGGAGGATCAAAAGAGATAGAGACTTGTGCTGTTTTAAGCCCCTGAGATTTGAGGATGTTTGTTACTGCAGCTGAACCTAGCCTGTCCTGACTGATACACTGCTGCTGGGAGTAGCAAGGGTGACACCACCAGCAAAGGTGAAATGACTAGAGTTGCCTCCTATTTACATTTCACTTAAACAAATCCACTTCTCTAGAGAAAAATAATCTGATGCCTATGGCATGTTTTACCTTCCCTTCTGCTCTTTGAGTGAATGTGAGATTAGACACAAAATCATGTCGTGCCCTCAGCTGCACATTCCTTTGTGATCTGCATGCCTCAGGATACATATTTTTTGGAAAATATGGCCACTAAGCCCAAAACAATGACTTTATCTGGTGTTTCACCAAAACTCAGCTCCAGTACTGGAAGGAAACTGGCGATGGAGGGGTGGTCCTGGGAGACGACATGCCCCCTCCCTAGTAGATGCCCAGGGATAATTCTGTTCCTGTGTGGTTCCCGCCAGAGAACCTCTGCACAGAAGGTGAGCCCTGACCCCCCCAGGGGCTCACAGTCAAGTGGTCCTTGTCCTCCTCAACCTCAGGCTGACCCAGCCTCAGGCAGGAGGTCCCCAACAGGACGTGAAGCACACCTGCCTGGTCCTGCTCTGATTCTGTACTGGCCCTGCCCACTCCTTCCGTCCCCCATCCTCCCCTCCTGCATAAAGAGGATAGGCCAGCCCAGCAGGGAATTTTCTCATTACCCTCACTTTAAAGTGGCCCTTGCCTTCTGCCAACAAAGAATGACCTTGAGGAGGACTTCAGGGTTACACGAGGAAGCCCCCTTGCAGGCATTCCTTCCATGGCCAGTGATGCCAGCATAGCAAGGATGCTCTAAGGATGCTGCCAAGTATGCCCGGCTAAGGAGCAGTTCATTTAGCATGATGGCACTTCCAAATGGCTAAACAGAAGCCTTGGTGCAAACCTACTCTTATACCAGGATCTAGACCTCCCTTAATAACACAGCCCTGTTTTGGTTTTGTTTGTTTTGTTTTTAGTCAGCATCTGTTTTTCTCCATCACAAATCAGATTGGTTTTTCCAGATCAATCTGGATGCTGAATGACTCAGGTCAATCACTGCTCCCCCTCCAGGGACCCATGAGCTTGCCCTGGATCTTGCCCTGGACTTTCTCATGCTGTGCAGAAAGGAATTCACATGGAGGGAAGCCTGGGGCTGCTACTTTAAGAAGGGTCTGCTGACAAGTCAGGCTGCACTGTGACCAGGAATGCAGCTTCTAAACTTTTCTCTACACCAGTGGGACAGGCTCCCTAGGTGACAGGGGCATTTCCCTGTAACTAGACTGTGGGCATGACCTGGTTTGTGCCGAGCGCCTGTCTAGCTCGGGCAGTCTGGAATTCTGGCATGTGCTGGGCAGAGGTGCGCACCTGGCCAGTGCCCAACAGATGCTGTATGCTGTATCTACTCGGTGTCCTTGGACATCATCACTGCATGCATATAGCTGCATTTTTTTTTTTTTTTTGCTGCATAGTGGGCACTCCAGGTGGTCTTCCTGGAGGAGGAGGGCATAGGATGCCTGCACTTGGATTCTTCAGATGCCCCATCTCTTTTCCCTCAGGACCCACTCTGTGCTCGTCCTGTGTTTTCATAACAGGTCTGAGCCAAGAGGACAACTCTGTGCTGAGTCCTGGACTCATCAACCATGCTGGGAACCTGGGGACCCTGAAAATTGTGCATGGCTGAGCTCGTGTGAGCTCTGAGCCACAAACCTTCCCACCCAGTGGGGATTAGAGAAGTTGTTTCATCCTCAGGGCTCAGGGCTCAAACTTCATTTCCAGGAGGCAGTCTTCTCTAATCATCCTAAATGGCCCTGGGTCACTTGCACTCTTGTCACCTGATCACTCGTGTCTGTCTGAGCAAGTGGCTCCCTACTCACTCATCTGTGCCCCTGTGTCTTGTCTGTGTCTCCCTACCCAGAGGGGCTCCCCACAGGGCCTGCCATCTGCGCAGCATCACAGCCTCGGTACCTAAACATGGCCTGGAGAGTACCCTGTCCTCAGAACTTGGCGGGGGCGGGGGGCGGTGTCCAGGCCTCCCTCTCCTTGTCTTGTGTTTAATGGCCTCTTTGCATTCTCCCAATGCATGAGCAGGATGGAAAGGGAGCGGGAAGGAGGGATAAGCCAAGAAACATTGTTCATCAAGATACATGCTGCAGCACCTCATTTTAATAATAAAAAGCACCCAGAAGAACTTATCCTATGTTCTGACAAAAACTGAGAGAAATCTGGAAATTCCCTCCCTTTTGTGGAATTCTGAAGTGGGGTTCTGGCACTCATGTCCCCTAAAATAAAAAAAAAAATCAACTGCTTTACAGGAGAAAACTGGGCCTGTGTCCTGTTTAACCTTCAGTGGAGAGAAAGTTCCCTGACTCAGCAGGGTATTTCATTGTCGACACTGGGAACTTCCCCTGAGGTTATAGTAAATGCCTCCGTGATCAAGAAGTGATCCCTCAGAACCACGCAGAGTGAAGTCTCCCTGCTCTCCACTTTGCTTTCTGAACACAAATGTGATGGGAACGCATTAACATTCACCGCAGGTACTACTGTTGCCTTTGTTGGAACAGAAGTTCCAAGTACATCACAATGTCATCAAGAGGTTGCTGGATGAGAAGGGAAACCAGCGAAGTTGAGAAGCCCACCTGGAAGATTTCAATGCAGACCCCAGGGCCAGGTCCCTGGGTCCAAGTCCCAGCTTGCTGCTTGGCTGGGTGATCCTCCAGCCACCTTGGCCAGTGCCATGTGCAGAACAGGGCTCAGAGCAGGTGGCAGGGAGGTTACACGGATTCACACCCATCGAGGGTGGTGCATCAAGTATGCGTGGGAAACGCCGGCCGCCCTTGTACCATCCCAAGCCCTGCTATGCTGGTCACTCGCTCGGGTGTTGTGAGAGGCTCTGTCACACACCCCTGGCTGCGCCCACCTGTTCCCAGCTTGCTGGCTGCATCTTCTTCTCCATCATGGCCGAGGCAGGAGGGAGGGAGAGAGAAAGGGAGGCAGGGAGGCACTTACCTTTTCCGATGGAGGGAGCCAGTCCATTCATGAACCTTGGGAAAGACTTGCTGGGGGATGAGGGGATGTCCAGGGAGGCCACGGCGCTGCCGCCCAGCAGATCGATCTTGCCGGCGTGCTGGCGAAACTGCTCCAGATCCCGGGACAGCAGGCTGAACTGCTCACTCTGCGTCCGGCATTTCTCCTCCAGCTCCCGCACCTTGCACTGTGCGCGGAGACCCGGACATGCGGTTAGAGGGTGGCCTGGGCTTCTGGGGCCCCACGTGTCTGTGCACAAGTGTGTGTCTGTGCGTTGCATGTGTGTGCACAAGACTGAGTGTTGTGTGTGCATGTGTGGATGACTGTGTGTGTGTGCATGTGAAAGTGTATGGCCTGAGTATGTTTACACACGTGTGCATGTGTGTGGTGGTGGTGGGGGCGCCTGCCTCCTGACTCCACACGAGAACGGTGGCTGAGCAAATCAAGCTTCCTGTCAGTTGGAAGCTTGGCCATCGGCCAGGTTCTCTCACAGGGCAAACGTGGGAAAGCACAGGTGCCAAGAAACCCTGCAAACACTCAGATCCCAGCCAACCACGGATTGTTTTGGGCTCTGTGTGCAGCCCGGGCACTTCGTGGTTGGCAAGCCTCACTGTAGCTGCTTGAAATTTGGAGCAGGAGGTGGTGAGAGCCCAGGTTTGGGGATGGCTCAGCTGCTAACTCCACTGATGCAGTTTTCTGCTGGAGGCCTCTGCTCCTAAACTTCAGAACCCCAGGGCACCCTGCTTTAGCCTTAAAAGGAATTGCTACCTGCTGGCTTGGGTTAGCAACATCACTGCCATCTGCAGACACCGGGGATATTTAGGGAGGCGGGAGCTTCTCTGGGTACACATGGCAGGGAGGGTACCACGGGCAGCACCCCCACACACCCCCATCTTTGCCTGCTTCTGGTTCTCAGTTGGGTGGGCATGATCCCACCATGCTCCCCTTCCTGGGGAACCATGCTCTAGGCACGCCCACTTAGTATGGCCAATGTCAGAAGAAAATTGGTAAATGATGAGCTTTTACCTAGGCCTGAAGCAGGGGAGACGTGGACGTTCACTGGTGAAATGAAAGGTACTCAAAATATGGGGTGTGTTAGTGCTACCCCACCCTTGGATGATTAGTGCATAAGGCTAGTATACTTTGGGGGCTTCCCAGGTGGCGCCACGGTAAAGAATCTGCCTGCCAATGCAGGAGACGCAAGAGAAGCTGGTTCAATCCCTGTATCGGGAAGATCCCCTGGAGAAGGAAATGGCAGCCCACTCCAGTGTTCTTGGCTGGAAAATTCCATGGACAGAGGAGCCTGGTGGGCTACAGTCTATGAGGTTGCCAAGAGTTGGACATGACTGAGCAACATAAGCAAACACTGATATACTTTGGGAGATGGAACCCAAGGCTCAGTCAACAAATGGTCCTCTGTGTGGATACTAATTCAGAGGATTTCTGGTTGCCCGAGGCCGCCAGAACCAGGGTCTTCTCAGTTTCCTGGGCGCTGGTGGAGGAGGTTCCCAAGAGGGCAGAGAAGAAGGAAATGCTGCTTTGTGCCTGCTCGTCAACAAGTGCTTCGTAATACACGTCTGCACATGTGTGACAGTGTAGTCTGAGACTTGCTTCCATTGTGACCTGGCAATGAAGTTGTAGGGCTAATCCCCTCCCACCTCACATTTCTACCCCAAAGATTCTAAGAGTCCTGTGTGATCACACCTAATTGTTTGTCCCTCTTTTCAGTTCCTTGCTTTGTTTCTCCTCTGGGTATCTGAGGACATGGCTTCAAGGCAACAAGGATGCTGGTTCCTAGAAGTCAGGCAGCTGCCAGATGCCTTTTCTCACTGATTTCAGGGGGAGAAGGTCTGAATGGCTAGTGGATGGGACATAGGGACCCAGGAAACCCGAAGAACGTCTCATAAGCGAGCGCTCCCTCTGGAGATTTCCCCAGGCTTTCCTGCTCTTTCCCTCTTCCAGGAAGGAGGAAGGTTTTCCTCCAGAGCCTCCTCTGCGGACACACTCTCAGGGCCTGGCTGCAGCTGGCAGAGGCTGGGTCTCTGATGCTGAGCCCGGCAGCTGGGGCAGAGTCCCTCCCATGACACCCGAGCCACAACCAGAAGGAACCACTTCCAAGTAATGCAGAAAGAAAACAGCAACCCCACTGAACAGCCCTGGCTGGCTTGTTGGGATGTCAATATTGACCTCAGGATGCAGGGCATCATCCCTCCAGGTTGGGCAGCAAGGCTGGTGGGGCAGAACCGTGCCCACACGAGTTAATCCGACTGCTTGCATGTCCCCATCCCCGGCTCCACTCCTCCCACCCCAGAGACCCGCCACCTGCAGCATCAGGAGCGGAGGGCGGCTGCGTTTCTGACCGCAGCAGGAACAGATGGCACAGTCATTGGGCAAGTAAACTCTAATTGGGATAAACAGCGGAGACTTGCAAATTTGGCTGTGGGTATTTATAAAGATGAAGGAAAATACATCCAAAGACGTGCCTGCTAGCACTCCCAAGGTCCCCCGCTCTGGGTTTTTCATCTGAAAAACTTGTGGGCTTTGTAAAAGGCAGCGAGTGAGTAGGGGGTTGTGCCCTCTAACGTGTCCAAACCAGGACCATTTTGAGAATCCAGGGACACGGTGAACTCTCAATACTTAACACAGCAAAGCCAGGGGTCGGGGGCATCTCAGCAGGGCTGGGTCGCTGCGTAGCAGTGATTCGGGAATAAGCTGTCCTGTGCAGTATCTTTATGTGTAAACAAGTTTTGTGATGCTTTTTATTATTTACTGAAAACCTGCTATGTGCTGGGCCCTGCTGGGGGCTTTCTATGCATGATTGCTGATGGCCAGAGAGACTTTGGGGGTAAGTTGATGGAGCCCGTTGTATGAATGAGAAAAACAAGGCCAGATGGACTAAAGACCAAGGTCACATACCCAGGAAGTGGCAGGACAGATGCAAGCCTGTCTGACTCCAGGATCTGGGCTGTGTCTGGATCACTGACCTCCCTCTCACTCACTCAGGGGAACTGGAGGCAAGTCACATAAGCTCATTGGGCCTCAGTCTCTTCATCTGTAAAATGGGGGAGAAACTTGCCTTCTAGGACAATAACAAATTATTAAGTCCAGACTCTTGCAGGCACGTTAGGGGCTCCATAAGCAGAAGCTAAGATCTTTTGTCCTCTATGGGCAAAGGACACTACCAGAAGTCAGTTAACTAGTGACTCAATCACCCTTACTTCTCAGATGGCATCATGGTGTGCTGCTAAATCTCTTCAATTGTATCTGATTCTTTGAGACCTTCTGGACTGTAGCCCACCAGGCTCCTCTGTCCATGGGAATTCTCTAGGCAAGAATACTGGAGTGGGTACCCATGCCCTCCTCCAGGGGATTTTCCTGACCCAGGGATCAAACCCATGTCTCTTCTGTCTTATGCATTGGCAGATGAGTTCTTTACCACTAGAGCCACCTGGGAAGCCCTCTTTCATGGTGATGTCCAGTTAAGAAATACCCTCCACTGCCAGTTTCATACCTACATCTGCACCAACTCTTGTATGTAGCTACATATACACAGATAAACCCCATCAATTCATCTAAACTGGCTCTGAATTTCAGGACAAGTGACTGCTCTGAACTCTAGAATCTTTACAGGATGATGTCATCTTGATACTAAAATGTAACAAAGTAATAACCAAAGGGAGACTTTGGTGAAGATGACTCTTTAATGTTTTGCATCCTATAATGTGTATTGATTCAGCATTATTAAAACGCAAATGTCTTAAACATTTGTTTTAGTTCACATGATGAATGCCTTTATCCAATTCAACTAAAACGTAGTGAATTCTGCACTGGTGGGTCTGGATCATTGGAGTCTTTCACTTCTGTACAGACATGCATTCAGCACAGAGGTGCCCTGTGTGCAGATAAATACATTTCATGGGTGGGACCTCAGAACCCAGGGCTACCTGTTGACTGTAGCTTTTGCCCTCAAGGTACCAACTGTGGTGAGATGGGGAGCATTAGGGAGATGAAGCTGGAGTCAGAAGGTGAGCTCCCAAATACCTGAGCATTCCGGTTTCTTTGTTCCTAACAACCTCGTCCTCCAGCTAAGACTCATGGGTACAGGGTTGCCAAAGTTATTCCCAGGAGGCAGAGAACCCATGCCCACCAGAATTACTGGGGCAAAGAGAATTCTTAAGAGATTTAAATACAAATTGTAGCATTAAGTTTAAGCTTCTTTATCTGAGCACTTCTCAGATTCTCAACTTGGCTAATATTGTCACACTTTAGTAGCAAAATTGCACTGCCTTGTAAGGACTCCAGAATTCAGATGTTGCAGAGCTGTGCCACAGGGCTCCCACTCAGGGTGACTGCTCTTCCTAGCCTCTCCTGCAGGTAGCTCTGGCGACCCAGAAACAGAGGTGACACCTGTTGCCTCTATAGCTGAGACATAGAAGAGCTCTCCCTGCCACCACGGTGATCAGGAAGCCATACGCTCTGGCTAGCACAGCCTCAAGATACAGGGATCCTGGATCCCTGAGTTACCATGTGGAGGGGAGCTTCATGGAGGATTCCCATATCTGCAGTGGCAAGAAATGAACCCTTGTGCTGAGTGCAAGATTTTGGTGTTTGTTACTACAACACACCTGCGCCTAACCTGACTTACATCAAGAAGCCAAGAGATCAGAGACTAAGTTCATCTGTTTGATGGGACAAAACAGATTTATTTAACCACAAGGACACTCCTTTGCCAGATGATCACTGAGCATCTTAACACAAGACAGGCAGCAGCATGGTACCTGAGGCCTTGTTTAGAGACCCGTGGCAAAGTTTTCATTTTAATTTCCTTTAAAATCAGGGGGAAAATGAATATAATAATAATGAATCCAAGCTGGATTACATTCATATTTGTACCCAAGCAGATGTAAAATATAATTTTTAATATCTTAAGGGAGGAAGGGTCCCATGAAAGCAAAAGGAGCCCAGGACCCATAAAAGTCACTGGGCAGCCCAGATGCTGACCCCCACCTTGAGATTCAGGGCCCTATCTGCTCTTGGATGATACGCGGGGATGAATGGAACCTGTTCAGGTTCTTTCTGGCTTCACTTGCAGGTGGACGCCTTGGTCCAGGAAGTGGCCAACAAACCCTGGGAGCCCTGAATAATTAGCCACAAAGCACACAAAGCGCACACACAAAACCCTCAGTACTGACACACAGGTGGGTACCAGCTCATCACGGGCGAAGATGCCCCCTGTAATGGATCCCGGAGCTCACTGCCTCCCAACCCAATAGGTGTTATGATTTATCAGCCCTACAGTCATGGACCATTTCTTCTTTGCACTCGACTTTCTCAGCGACTTGATACAGTGTTACCTGGGGACCCTCAGGGCCCTTGCTCTGCTCGTAGGTGCTGTGTGTCCTTGGCAGGTGGCTCAGCATCTCTGTGCCTTGGTTGTCTCCTTAGTGAAATGAGGAGGATGCCATCAACCTCCCTGGGCTGTATTAAAAGGATTAAATTCCATCACACTTGTCACTTGTGACCACATGATGTGAGCTCCTATCTCTGCTGATGCCCAGAGGTCACGGTGAGCTGTTTGCTCAGTGTCTCTGAGTCTGGATGCTGCGGGAGCCGATCCACCTTTTGGTGGCAGGAGAGCCGACCCTGCTTGCAGGGAGGTCAGGATTCCAAGGTCAGAGGATGCTGCCATGCAGTGGTGGAGATTTTGGATTCTGGCGCCAAACTCCTGGGGTTGGCATCCAGGTTCTGCCCCTGGCTATCTGCCCCTGAGACTTTGGGAAGTCATTTCTCCTGACCATGCCTCAATTCCTCTGGTTGTCATGGATACAAGAGGGACAATATGTCTGTCATCTCCTAGGTAACCCACAGATGCATTCTGAACAACGCCCAGCTAAGAAGCATTCAATTAAACACTGCTTCTGGCACTGCTGTTGTTGTTACAGCTATTTTCTGTTGCTCCTTTGTCCTGAACTAACTTTATAAAGTGTCAAGGAAGCTACGTAACTAGCACCTGCTCTTAGGCTGTTAGGTTTGCAAGCAGAGCTCTCCATCCCAATTCTGAAAAGATGTTTTCAGTTGACTCTTGATCCTTGTCTTTGCTCAGCCCGCCAAGCCAGCCCGGATCAGTCCTCGGGTGTCCTGACCAGGAATAAAGACACCTCCTCTCACCCGCAAACATCCTGGCTGCTCACTCATCAGAAAACAGGACTGAGACGTCTACAGAACCAGATGTGTGCACGTGAGTGTTCCGAGGGGTTTTAACCTAACACTAATTCCAGGGCAGCCCTTCTCTATCAGTCTGTGTTCTCCCTAGCTGTGCCAGGAAGTGGGTCTTTCTGCTCAGTAGAGGATCTCACTAAAGTTAGGCATGGAGAACATGAACTTCCAAACAAAAAGTACACTGCCTGCTAAGGATGCTCCTGAGGACCCAGTGGGTGGGGACTCACTCAGGTTGTTCTTGGTCAACAGTTCCAGTTACTAAGGCGCTGAGCCAGGATTGGCCAAGATTCCCAGGTGCCCTACTCCTTCAGCTACTTCTCCTTCCTGTAACCAGCCTAGCAGACTCTCTACACAACGCTTCTTAAACTGCCCGGGAGGGTTGGTTAAAACACGGATATCTGTGCCCCACCCTGAATTTCTGCTCCAGCAGGTCACAGGCAGAAGCTGAGGATCTGTGTTCTAACAAGCTCCCGGGTGATGCCAATACTGAGGGTCTGGAAAGCCCACACTGGGTCTGGGAAGCCCACGTTGAGAACAACCCACGAGTGAGGAAAGTCATTATCAGTTCTACAAATTCACGGCCAAACTCAGAGTTTTGGAAAAGGCTCAAAACCCTGTTTGGAGAGACAGTTCATCTCCCTGCTTCCCCAGGTGGGTGCCTGTGAGAAGAACAAGGAAGGGCCCCTCTCCTGCTGGAGAAGCTACTGCCCACCCATGACACAGGATAGCAAGGGGACCACTCAGGTGCAAGGCGTGAATACTGATGACCCACCGAATTCTGGTCTCTCAGACTGGCTTGAAAGCAAGTGGCCGGCCTGAGGGCAAAATCATCCTAACAATTCTCCTCCCTGTGGTCATCTGAATTCACAGAACATCCTTCCAGCCTGAGAATGGAAGCCGGCTTCGCTGGGCTCGCTCATCACTCACAGTGGATAGAACCCTGGGCCCCAAGGCCTGGATTAAAGCATCTCCCTGGGGCAGAACTCCCACGAGCAGCTTCTCAGCTCCCCTCACCCCAGGGAGACCCGGGCACCCACGACTGCATCAGAAGCTGCCCATGTTCAGAAGAAGAGGGAGATGGAGCTAGCCCAGGGGTGCACGGCTGGTCCACTCATGGGAAAAACTTCACCAAGCACATGAGGGGGAGGACATCACTCGCTAAAATACCTGCATGCTGTCCAGCGTGTTCTGGGTAAAGAGCAAAGCAAAACACAATGACAGGAAGACATTGTGAATAAAAGAAAAACCCAGGTTCTCAGCCCATCTGCGTGGTCTTGTCCGTTTTCCCAACCAAAGCACGTTGCACCCGTCCCCCACGTGTCGGGGCCTGCACCCTGCACCAGCACCGGGTGACATGACCTCCGCGGGGCTGTCACAGAGCTGCAGCTCAGAAGGCGGATTAAAACAACACAGACCATCAAATCGATGGGCTTGGGGTGAGGGGAAGAAAAGAAACTGGACTTCCAGCCAGGAGACTATGCAAATCAAAATGCGGTGGGCCATCCTGCGAGGGGAATGAAATGATGGTTCAGGGAGATGTATGGCCATTGGGAGGTCTGTTTCCACTCTCCCGGGTGATATATTTTCCCACCTGCTATTTATCACTCCCAGCCCTCCAGATATTCATTAGCTAATGGACGCTTTCAAAAAAATCAATTTTAATATATATGATGATAATGATGAAACCGTTTCCTGGGGGAGGAATAGATTTTAAAAGGCAATGTAAGAGATGCACGTATTCTGTTTTAAGTGGTCGCGTGGCTGCCCGGGGGACAAGAGACAAGGTCATCTTAAAGAGGACAGGCGCTTCCCATATACAGAGACGCAGGCCCAGGGGAGAGGCCCTCCTGGCCTTTCTGGATGGAACAGAACTAGGGGAGGAGGGCTAGGGGCCACCCCACACTGTGCAGGCACCCCTCCTGCTGTTGTGTCTTGAGTGAGGGGTCAGTAATTGGGGGACCTCTCTCTTCAACAGGGAGATTCCTTATGTCCATTTATTATGCATGAGGCATGCAGACTGCAAAGGCCCCCCGGGGGACCCCAGGAGTTTCCTCCACTCCCGAGGACATGGGAGGCCACCAACTGGGGGCAGAAGAGTGATTCTGACACGTCACCCGCCTCCTGCCAAGCCCCCACCATCAAAGCCACTGTGCTCACAAGGACAGTGCCCGTGGCAGCTCCTCGATCGTGTTCACTGCTGTGATTCCCTTAGCCGTCCATTCTCTAAATCTGCAAATGCCTCCCCAGATGCCAGGTACTTCCTCAGGCTTAGCACTATCCCTTAAAATACCCTCATTCACCTGACACCGGTAGGAATGATCCACTTCCCTTTCTCCTGCGAGGAAGCAGGCTCACCCTCCCTGCTTCCCATCCAATCAAAGGAGAGCAGACCACTTCTGAGACCCACAGTTCTGATGCTGGCTGTGTGGCCACAGGAAAATTGCTTAACCTCTCTGGGCCCCACTTCCTCACATGTAAAAATGGAACCATAATGATACCGATCTGATAGGGTGCTTGCATGGATGACATGGGAGGATGTGTAAACAGCAGGAGTAGTGGGTACCCAGTGGGCACTCAGTAAAGGTCAGTTACTACTTCTACAAAGCATTAACACAGCATGCCCTGAGAACACCCACCCCCGGGAAGAAAGCCAGCAGGGCTGACTCACTTACCTCTAGCAGCTGCACTGCACCTTCATGTTCTTTCTTAGCTTCAACCTGAGCCTTTTGGATGATGAAAAAAGACAGAAGAGTGAACGTTTATAGGGGGAAAAAGACAGCAGAATTAGAGATTAATGTCTAAGTTATCAGAGCGTGTGGGTCATTGATGTTTATTCTTTTAACAAGCCCCAACATTCACAAGGTCTAAATCAGTTCTTATTTTTTTTCCTTCCTTTGGGCAAGATGGAATGGATTGGGTTGGGTTTGATGCTCTTTGTAGAAAGTGAAAAGCACCCCCTCATCCGGCAGAGAATGGAGAGGCTGGTGAGACTGGGCTGCTGCATGAGGGTAGCACTAGTGGTAAAGAGCCTGCCTGCCAATGCAGGAGATGTAAGAAAAGTGGATTCGATCCCTGCATTGGGAAGATCCCCTGGAGGAGGGCATGGCAACCCACTCCAGTATTCTTGCCTGGAGAATCCCATGGACAGAGGAGCCTGGCAGGTTACAGTCCATGCGGTCGCAAAAGTCAGACACAACTAAGCACATGCCACACTAGAAAGAAGCCACCTGTTAAACCGAGATTTACATTTAGGAGTCTCAGTTCTGGAGGAATGTTTTCTCCAGGTGGTTGGAGAATAATAAAGAGAAGAGTTGGATATCATAAATAAGCCAGTGAGAGCTGTCTTAACAGCTTCTACTTCTCACTTGAAAACTTCCATTAGTTGGAATGAAGGAAAGGCTTGGCTTCCCCAGCACGGACTAAAAGCGAGAAGTAGCCTGATATTTCCACAGTGTTCATTCATATGCATTTCATTCTCACATATTTCCAATGAGGCTTTTAAGAGCTGGGGAAGTGAATAGAACCCAGCAAATTAACTAGACCATTCTTGAATCCAGCTCAGTCTTCAAAGGCTCAAAATTGTTCCTTTCAAAGCAAAAACAAGAGCGACAATAAATCATGAAATGGGGTTGGGGGGCGGGGGAGACAAAACAGCTAGAGAACATACAGGGATTATATAAATAACACCACCATTGAGCCACTTGAGTCAAAGATAGTTTTCAACTGGCAGAATGAAAAACAACCAAAAACTCCATCACAGGCTGTTAAAACACAGCCAAGCTGGCAGCAACAACTTCTTTTCTGGCTTCAAACGCAAATCAGGAGTTCGTTTTCGTAGGCTACTTGCAAGCTGGGCCATTTGGGCAATCAGAATAGATGGCTAAAATTAACAGTTAAAATTGGCAGCGCTGAATTCTTGCAGAATCTAAGCGACAGCTTCAGCGAGGCTCATTTTGGGGACCACTGCCAACACATGGGGAAGCTGAGACCTTCACGGTTTCCTACAGAATACATTAAACTTGAGAGGGACTCTAACTCCTAGGGAGACCCACAGTCCTACGGTCAGAAGAAGGGGCCTGTCATCCAGGGATGAAATGTCCAGGGGGTGACATTTAACATGGCAGCAAACACATCTATTTCAGGGGAGGGGTAGCTGTTCAAAAGGGACGGAGATTTCCTGCTGCCAAAGCTTTGGACGTTTGACTGGGACAGACCGGGCATGTAACTAACACTAAGAGTAACAAGCTCCCAGGCACCCTGGTGATGGGGTTGGGAGTATGGATCCTGGGTGGGATGAGATGAGAGTAGGTGGGGGTCATTTACAGGTGCTGTTAATATCAACTCCACAGAAAAGACAGTGAGATTCATGGAACTAAACTACGGCACGTACAGATCCTCAAATCAGGTCCCTGGGCTCCACAGAGCCGAGGAAGCAGTGAGTGTCAATCAATATCCCAGGCATGCATCGAAGGAGAAATCAAGATACCGAATGAACTCAGAAGGTGAGCTTGAGATGTCCCTGCTATCCACACACAACAACTAAATCCAAAACATGCAAGGGAAGCATTTGACATGGAGGCAAAGCAGTTTTATGAGCTGCAGGGTAAGTGTGGCTTCTATAAGCAGTGCGCGTGTCAGTAATGGCCTAAAGCCTGGGAGCCTTCGTTTCCGGCACAGGAGGAATTTAAAACAACAGTAGCATTTGCAGATGAATTTCAGATGTGGACAAACCCTTTTGCTGAGGCACTGGGATTATAACTGCTACTTGTAATAAGATGAGGATGTAACCCACACAGGAAAAGGAAGCAGTTAGAGCGGCTGGACTCTGCTCTCCGGTTCCCTAGAGAGATACTGGTGTTCTGGAGTCAGGCCTCCAGGGGACCTGGACCATGCTGTCTAACCTCAGGTCCTGCATCCGTAAGGGGACCTGCATCCCATAGGTTACAGTGAGAGCTGATTGTTGTCACCACTCACACATTCAGTAGACCCTTACCAAGGATGGCCTAGAACTTACCATCAGTTATCCTGGTAATGTTATAAGACCAATTGATGGAGTCTTACTAGGTCTTTCCTGCATTTATTCATTCATTCATTCGAAGTTCCTGAGCATCTCTGTTCATTTATTCATTCATTCAAAGTTTCTGAGCATCACTTGTTAAGTACCTCCTCTGTGTCAGGCAATGTCCTGGGAGTGCAGACACTCCACTTTGGATGCAGACAACAGGCAAAAGGGTACAACAACGAGCAAGTGGCATCACTCCAGCGGGTGAGTGGCAGAGAACGCCAGAGCAGGGGTGATGGAGTCCATTCAGGCAGGGCAGCCAGGAGAGACTCCCATGACAACAATAAGCCAGCTCTGTCATTATTCAGGGGCCAAGCATTCTCAGGGAAGAGCAGAGAGGGGGAAGTTTGGGTCACAGAGAGGAGGCCAGTGTGGCTGCAGGAAGGGCAATAGGGCAGGAGGAGTCAGAGGTGGGGAGGGGTTTAAATAAGATGACAGATACCTGCCAGGTACTGGGCCCAGAATATGCTACACTGAGAGCAAATGTTCATGGTGTAGCTTTTATTATCACTGTCATTGTCAATAGCCTATATTCACAGCCTGGCTCACCCTGTGTTCTTAGCTGTCAAACAGCCAACGTGCGATGCTCAAGGACTGTTTGCTGAATGAATGAAAGTGAGGATTCTCGGCCAAGCTCCTGGTTCGCTGATCTCCACGAAGCACGTGTCCCGTGGAAAAGTCCTTGTAGACAGGACTCTATCTGCTTGGACTTCTATTTTTTTAAGCTTACTTCTCCACCAGATACCAGAAATAAGGGTTGGCCAATGGTCTTACCTTACCTTGATTCCCATTAGAACAGCCTTGGGCAGCTTGATCATTCATCCATTCTTCAATTCAACAAGTGTTCTCACTTGCCCACTATTTCCCTCACTTCTCCCAATCACCATATCGAGCAGAGGGAAGAGCTGAACTTCCAGGGAGGAGGGAGAGGTTCCCTGGAGAAAGTTCTGGGTCCCTGACATCAGCTGGGTCCCTGAAAGCCAGGACCTTCCTTAGGGTGGCCAAGTCCAGAGGTGAAGCTGAAACCACAAAGTGATCTCCAAGGACTACACAGTATCAGATAATCCACTTACATTGCATGAGAAGATAAACCCCTGGCTTCCTTACACAGATGCTGTACATCAAGAAAAAGATTTCAGGATCTGGGAAGAAGCAAATCCTACAAAGTACAGAGTGGTGTCAAGGGAATTCCTAAAATGATGGTGAAGGCGTTTCTAGACCCAGTTTAGCATCTGACCTCTGGGGCAACCAGCCTGGACTGGAAGACAAGGCTGGGCTCCAGGCAGGATGTCTCGGAGGAAAAAGGAATGAAAACATCCCCCGAGGAGTCTGGTGGTCTTGAGAGAAATTTTAACGCTCCGGCAGAAAGTTTGGGAATAAGAGAGTGATGAGCACATAGAAGACAGAAAACACATAGAAAGAGGCAATTCACTCCAGGGGAAAAGGAAAGGCTGTACCAAAAAGGAAACACTGCCCTTTGCAGAGCTTGGCAGGATGTGCGGAGCATGCCTCGCTGAAGCATGGACTTCAGCTTGGGACAGGACGGTTGAGATCATCCAAGCTGGACATCCAGTTGGACAAAAGAAGTGAGGTTCAGTGGAACCCAACTTGGAGATCCACACGTGGGAGTCGGCACACAGATGACATTCACACCAGACAAGGAACCAGACAAGGTCATGGAGGGAGCAGTGGAGGTCAAGAAGAGATGTGGGGGATTCCCGGGTGGCTCAGTGGTAAAGAATCTGCCTGCCAATGCAGAAGACATGAATTCCATTCCTGATCCAGGAAGATCCCACATTGCCACGGAGCAACTAAGCCTGAGCACCACAATTATTGAGCCCGTGCTCTAGAGCCTGGGAGCCACAGCTTCTGAAGCCCATGCACCCTAGAGCTCATGCTCCACAGCAAGGGAAGCCACCACAATGAGAAGCCCAAGCACCACAGCCAGAGTAGCCTCCGCTCACGGCAACTAGAGAAGCCCTCGTGCAGCAAGGAAGACCCCGTACAACCAAATAAATAAAATTTAAAAAAAGAAGAGACGCGGATTGCAGGCTGAGCCTTGAGGATGCTTAGAGGGCATCTGTGAGGAAGGAGAAAACTGGAAGAGGATCCTGGAATCCTAGGGGTTGGGGAGTCAGACCCTCTCAAAATGTGCCTCTGGGTCAGAGGAGGAGAGCAGGACACTAACCGCTGAGCGGGACGTCCGCACACGGGTGACTTAACAAGAGCCATGCCATTGGTGAGATGAAGCTGTGTCTCACAGGAGTGGGTTCAAGAAATCTTGTAATGGGATTTGCAGCAATACGGATGCAACATAGAGATGATCATACTAAGTGAACTAAGTTAGACAGAGAAAGACAAACACCATATGATATCACTTATATGAGAAATCTAGACTGTGACACAAATGAACCTACCTATGAGCAGAAGGAGAAGGCAATGGCAACCCACTCCAGTACTCTTGCCTGGAAAATCCCATGGATGGAGGAGCCCGGTGGGCTGCAGTCCATGGGGTCGTTACGAGTTGGACAGGACTAAGCAACTTCACTTTCACTTTTCACTTTCATGCACTATGAACCTACCTATGAGCAGAAGGAGAAGGAAATGACAACCTACTCCAGTATTCTTGCCTGGAGAATCCCAGGGACAGAGGAGCCTGGTGGGCTGCCGTCTATGGGGTCGCAGAGTTGGACACGACTGAAGCGCCTTAGCAGCAGCAGCAGCAGCAGCATGAAACAGAAACAGACTCAAGGATGTAGAGAACGGAAGGTGGTTGCCAAGGGAGAGGAGGATTAGGGGAGGGATGGATTGGGAATTTGGGGTGAGCAGATGCAAACTATTATGTATAGAATGGATAAACAACAAGGTCCTACTGTAGAGCACAGAAAACTATAACAATCTCCTGGGATAAACCAAAATGGAAAAGAATATTATAAAAAGAATATATATATATATATGTGTGTATATATATATATATATTCTTTTTATACTGAATCACTTTTCTGCCCAACATAAATTAACACATTATAAATCAACTATGTGTGTGTGTACTAAGTCACTTCGGTTGTGTCTCTTTGTGACCCCATGGACTGTAGCCCACCAGGCTCCTCTGTCCAAGGGATTTTCCAGACGTGAGTACTGGAGTGGGTTGCCATGCTCTTCTCCAGGGTATCTTCCTGATCCAGGGGTCAAACTTGCATCTCTTAAGTCTCCTGCATTGGTAAACAGGTTCATTACCACAATGCCACCTGGAAAGCCACAAATCAACAATACTCCAATAAAAATAAATAACTGGACTTGTAGTCAGTGGGACTGTAGACAGCTTCTAGGAACTATCTCACATTGCTGTCTCATGATAATCAAACTGGAACTCAGAGCGCTCTGGTTACTTTTATTATGGTAGAGGGACAAGGGCTAGAATTTGGCCTTCCATGGAATATGAGCATTTCTATAACAGGCGTCTGCCACTCATTTCAACTTCAACCCATATAAAGTCATTGTCCTCATCAATCTTCATTTTGTGTGTTTCCTTTATGGCATATCCCTGATCTGAACTTCTTTAGTTCTTCATGACTCTGTAAGCCAGAGGTCTTGTTCAACTCTGCACTGCATTCCTAGTTTCCAGAACAACGGCTGAGCAGCCCACACATAGGTGGCAGCCAGCAAACATGTGCCGATGAGTGAACGAATGAGTGAGTGATCCGGACAGCAAATGTAGCACAAGGGCTGTCTGTGCTGGAAATCGAACACAGACGTGAACTCTGGAAAGAACTCACCAATCTCGTTCCACTCAAGTCTCAACCTTTCTCTTCTAATACTTTTTTTTTATTTTAAAAATCAGAGCTCTAAGACATTGCAAGGGTTGTACATTCATCCTTCATTAGATTTTCTTCCTCTGCTCCCCCCCCCATCTCCCGATGAAGCATCACTGTGTCCAAAATAGAGGCAAGGATGAATTCAGGGGGAAAAAAAAGCAAAGGAAGTTGGATGACGCTCAAGAGAGACACTGGGAGCTGAATAATGGACTTGGCTCTAGTGCACTTTCCTTGGCATCAAGTGCTTCGTAGATAAAACTCCAGGCTAGAAGAGAAGGACACTCTGGTAACAAAAGCCAACCTGTCACCCTTGCTGGACAATATTTGTATTTCTGTCTTGGATGCTCCCAGCCTGGGGACGTGCCTCCCAGGGATGCAGTGAAGGAGTGCATGTATCAGGCCCCGGAAGGTCCCTCACGCACGGAAAGAGGGAGAAGGCAGGAGTAATATCGCTGTCTGCATCCCAGAAATATCCTTCCTGGATAGCATCTAATGAAATCTTGCTTCTCGACGTGCCAGCCAACTTATTATGACAGGTAATAAGGACTGTGACAGTCTCTATCGCGCCAGCCTAATGAAATCTATCCTTAGCACGAGGTCTCCATAAATGATTAGGAAAACAGCATCAGAAGTTATCTGCTTGATGCTACACGCTCTGCTAATAAACTCAGCAGGAGAAAAACACTCCAACAGATAGGGATCTCCAGCCAGATAAGGTGAGCCACTGGGTCCTTTATTTGAGATCAAAGACCTGGAGGGGCTGGCTGGGGTTGGGGGCGCCAGCCGATGGAGGAGGAGGAGATGTCGACTGCTCATCCCAGTGAGGTGAGGGGGGTGTCTGGGACCAGCACCTGCATCAGTGGTCAAGCTGGGTTCTGGCTGGAAGGGCTGGGCTGCCCTCCCATGGATGGGGGACACAGGGCTTCAGGAATGAAACGCAATGAGAAATATAAACAGGGACCCCAAGCCCCATGGTTATGAAGGAGGGGTCCCCAGATTCATTTGGACAGAGACAGGAAGACCAAGGCTGCTGATTAAGGATGCTAACTTTCTTGGTCCCCAAACCACTCCAGGTGCCATGGGGATACACCTTCTGAACTGCTTGGTCCCCTCCTCCCGTCCCCTTCTCCCTCCCTCTGGTTTCTGTCCTTTGTTCTTCCTACCATCTTTTCTGTCCTTACTCCTCTCCTTTGCTTTCTTCTTTTTGTGTTCCCTGTCTCTCTCTTTCTCCCTCTCTTGTCCTTGGTTCATGAGATCATGCTACATATATTGCCCCAAAACTTGATTTGCTCACTTAATAACACATCATGTAAATCCGATGAGATGGCATCTATAAACCAAATTTCTTCCTCCCAGTGTGGTCCCACTGCTCTGTGGTATGGATGCCCCACAGTTCACACAGCCTCGTCCTCAGATGGGCATTCAATTTAATCCTGTTACCTATGCCCACACAGCAGGACTACAATCCAAGTCAAACCAAACCAACCATCCTTCAGAACTGGTTCCTGTATTTCTTACAGGCCTATTCCCAGAGCAGAAGGTTGCACGGTCAAAAGAGACCTGTGTTTTTAGTTTTCAAGGATGCTGTCAGGTCGCTTGCCCCCAGAGATAAAGCAATTCACACCCTATTTTAATAACCCACAGGCGTGTCGTTTTCCCTACAATCTCGCCAGCATCAACTGTTAGAGCTTTTCCTTTGATTTTTGCAGCTTAGAACATAATCACAAGTTAACTGAGGAGAAACTAGAGAACACGGGGAATCTTTCCACACCAAGAAGAAGTCATTCCCGAGCGTGTGAGAAAAGGCTCGGGAGAGCAGCCAGCCACCCAGGTTCCAGGTCTCCAGCGCATTGCCTGTCTCCTCCCAGGCCCCCAGCCCCAGCCCAGCTCACCTTCTGCAGGAGGTCAATTTCCTGCTGCTTGGCGTTGAGGATGGCCAGGGCTTGTTCATGCTCCAACTCCAGCTGCTGCCGCCGTTCTGCGGCCTCTCGCATGTGCTGGGGAGGCAGGGGGAGACACACAGGTCAGGTCAGCCCAGCACCCTGCAGGGAGCCGTGTCCTGGGTTCCCCCACCGCCAGCCAGCTCCCCGGTCTGACTCACCGCCTGCATCCCCGGCCTCTCCTCAGGGCTGCAGGATCAGCCAGGGAAACCCTCACACCCACAACCCTTCCTCCCCTGTTTGCACGTTTTCTGTTTTATGTGTCAGGAACACGTGAGCAGAGCAGCAGGTTCCTGTGCGGAGGTGAATCTCTCTTCTCCCTGTTTGGAAAAATCCTCTCTTTCTCTGTCCTCCCCGCCACCCCCAGGTCTTCTGTAAATACCAGCCAAGATGTATGGCTCTTTCTCTAGATAGGGCTACTGTTTCAAGCTTCTTACTACCATGTAACCAATGTCACCCACAGTAACCATAGGAGTGAGGTAATATAACTGGCCCCATTCTACAGATGGGAAAACTAACACACCGTTTTCCTCGCTTGTCACACATGGTAAGTGGCCATCGGGCATTCAAATCTGACACTTCTATGGAGCCTCCAGATCTCAAGGTTTGGTCCTGTCTGATCACTCTGGCGAAGTGGGGTGCTCAGCCCCCCATGAGTCCAAATGTCCCTCCATTGGTCCCTCTGCAAACACCCTGCTGAGGCCGGGGGTCCCAGGGCTGGACCCTTCCTCTAACCAGAGCCTCTTCTCCCCGCTCTGATGACCTCTTGTCACCCAAGGTCATCCCCCAGGAGAACACATCAGCGGGCATCAGAGGACATGAGGACCTCCTTGCCCCAAACAGTGACCGCCTGTGAACCCTGGTGGGGAGGAACCATGAGAAATGACACCAAGCAGAAAAAAGGCACAGGTGGGACCAACTTTCACATAGGCAGAATCTCGTGGAAGATTTCATGGCAAACCATTTGAATTTAGCTTCTTTCTTTCCCTTCCTTCCTGCCCCTCTCCTCCCCTCTCCTTCATTTCTCCCACCTTTCCTTCCTTCTTACCTCTTTCTTTTTTTATAATGAGATCTATGTGGCTCAGCAGTAAAGAATCCGCCTCCCAAGGCAGGAGACGCGGGTTAGATCCCGGGGTCCCTCCTCCAGGGGATCTTCCCAACCCAGAGATGGAACCCAGGTCTCCTGCGTTGCAGGCAGAGTCCTTACCATCTGAGTCACCAGGGAAGACCGATACCATGGGGACGAGATCCTAATGTACCTTCCTCCTTGACTTGAATTTGTTGGCTATTGTTGTTATTTATTACTTTAAAGTTTTACTGTTTTAATTCTTTTACTTATTTTTATCCCCTAGGCTGGGGAAGGGGGCACAGGAAGATAAGGGCAGAGAGGAAATTCTATGCTTTTCACCATTTTCCCCAAGTTCACTCTGCTTGCTGCCACCAAAAGCTCTTTTCTTCCGGGAACGATCTTATCACTCAACCAGTTTAAACTGTGAATGGGGACGTTTGGGGGGCTCATGTCCCAAAGTTTTGTGGTTCATTTGTATTAAAGAGTGAAGTCTTCCTGCCTTCCATGTTGCACGCATCACACGTGTGATGACGTCACATACTGGCTTTGTCTCCCATTTTGGGCTAAACAACCTTACAGCCCCTCTGCCATCTAGAAAGTTGCAATTACAGTAAGTCCCCTGAAATTTCAAAGATGCGAACATGCCCCTGTGTGCTGGCTGTTGTACTGCATGACTGTACTTTTCAAGGTATTGTACTGTAAGATTAAAAATGTTTTCTTTAATCTTTGTTCGCTTTTTAAATGTATTATTGTATGTTAAGTATTATAAACCTATTACAGTACAGTACTATATAGCCAATGGTGTTAGTTGGGTACCTAGACTAACTCTGTTGGACTTACGAACAAACTGGACTTACAAACGTGCTCTCAGAACAGAACTTGTTCGTATATATAAGGGACTTACTCTAGTCAACCCCTCAGCGGAGGAGCGGTGGTTTCACTGTTGCTATGGAAACTCAGGATCCTAGGAAGATAGAACCCCGCCAAATATGAACAAAATTCCCTGAAATGTGGAAATGGGCATGTCTGTCGATGACCATAACCTGCCCAAGTTGGAGCTGGAATGCGTCATTAGTGTCTATTTTTGGACAGGAGGAGAATCAGCACACATCCATCTTCTTGCATCCACTCCAGTCTCCAGCGTTCCTGGTCTGACCAAGTCTCACCTTCCTGAGCGGGAGAGAGGTTATTTGCCTTGTACACCCCCAAGAGCCAAACTTGACTATGGTTCTCCTGGCCCTGCAGAGTTCTCTGATTACCAATTTGGGTCCAGAAATTTCTAATAATCTCTAATGACATGCTTGAACCCCACTGTCCACTATCAAGCCACTGATTCCCAAACCAGCAGTACAAGGCACCAGGCATTTTCAGAACACCGAGAAAGACGAACCACCAGAGCCTCTAAAGACGTCAGGAATTCTCTGAGCTTCCAAGAAGCTTTGGAAATTCTTCCACAAACACTGCTCACTGACTCAGAGGGATATTACTTTTGTCTGGTATTGGGTTTCTTCTTAAAAGCATCAGAGTTCATTAACATTTATTCTCTACCAACATTCATGGGATTGTCAAGAGGGTCGATGGGACTATGTGTGTTAGGCTTCTCATTACAGAGAGGAACATTTCTTTCCATCCCTTCATTAACTTTCTTCTTCTATGTATTTGTTCACTCAACCAACATTTATTGGGCAATTATATGTGCCAAGAAACTAGGCCTACAGTACAACGGGATTCTGCCTTCGTGAATGGACATTTGAATTGGGAGAGTGGATAAGAAAGGGCTTATGCAAGCCAATAAACAAAGACATGTCAATTGTAACAAGAAGTGTTAGGCTGAACCACTTAAGTTGACATTGAAGTATCTTTGACTTATAAGACTTTCTATTCACACAGCCTAATCCTATGATGAAATGTCAGTCCAATACTGTAAAGAAAATTCACTCACTCATTCATTCAACAATTACCAAGTATCTGTCATGTGCCAGTTGCCACTCTAAGTTCTGAAGGTGATAACAATGAAAACAAACACAAAACCATCTCTCTTGGAGCTTACACTCTGGAGGGAGAGACAGACTCTATTCACATGCATTAAACAATATGAAGTGTGTCAGGTGGTCCTAAGTGTTACAGAGAAAAATATGGCATGAGATGGGAGGGTGGGTATGGAGTTGCAGGCATTGCAGAGGCTGGCAGCATTCAGTGAATTGGCTGGAGCCTCACGGAGAAGCAGCAGAGACCGGAGGCAGGTGATGGAGCTCCGCCCTCGTGGGGGCTGTGGTTGGACGTGCCCACGTGCAGGAACATCATGGCACGAGAACATCGCCCATTCAACACCCATTCCCATTGAGACGAGGCACTGAGCCAAGCTGCCAACAGGACTGTGGGGCCGTAAGGACTGCACTGAGCCCCCAGGAAGCTTCCAGAATGTTCCTTGCTCCATCACTACTCACTGGTTTGGACAACGGCCCACAGCAAGGAAAGGGAGACTCTCTTCTCCATCACTTCAAGGAGGAATGTCTTTCCAGAGAGTAACTGATGACTTTCTATTTGGTCTTGTCAGCCTAAACTGAGCAGATGCCCACAAGGAGGCCAACCCCTGGCAGCCCACAGCCTGAGGGGTCTCTGCACCCAGGAGGTGAGTCATGCGCCTTTTCTTCTCAGAACCCCTCAGTGGTCCTCATCGCCCAGAGTAAAACTGTGGTGCTGCCATGGTGGGGAGACTGCAAGACCTGCTCCTTCCTCTCTGATGTCACTGTTGTCCATCTCTCCTGCTCTGCTCCACATGCCTTGATTTTCTTCCTCTTTCCAAGGACCAGGCACCTCAGAGCCTTTGCACATGCTGTTTTCTCTGTCAGTCATATGCTTCCCCCACCTCTGATATTGAAAGAGCTTGTTCTCTCAAAGTCCAGTCTTTGCCCAAATGCCACCTTCTCAGAGAAGCCATATTTAAAATGGTAACCACCCCAGAGCATCCTTATTCTCCTCCCTGCTTAATTTCACTCCAGGCACTTATACCATCCAATATATTTCACACTGTATGAGCCCACTGTCTGCTTCTCCTTCCTAGGATGTCTCAGGCTGTGGTCCCTGCCCCTGGATGGATACTCAGTAAATAAGCCGTCCTTTGTGATCTGCCCCTGTGACTCCTCGGAGCTCAGCTCTGCCCACTCACCCATCCTGCTCCTGTCACACTGGCCTCCACCAAGTTCCTGGAATTTTCCAAACATTTCCCAGCATGTGCTTGCAGAGACAGTGATGATGGAGGTGTGCTTCCGGTACTTCAGGTCAGAAGAAGGGCAGGGTGCAATGATCAAGAAGCAGACTGCCTGGGCTCAAATCCCAGCTCTGTTGCCTTCAGCTAGTGACTTATCCTCCCTGGGCTTCATTTTCTTTTTCTGGATTATCTATTTATTAGCATTTGGATCAATTTTTAGATGGTTGTGCTGTGCTTAGTCCCTCAGTTGTGTCTGACACTTTGTGACTGACCCCATGGACTGTAGCCCATCAGGCTCCTCTGTCCATGGGGATTCTTCAGGCAAGAATACTGGAGTGGGTTGCCATGCCCTCCTCCAGGGGATCTTCCCAACCCAGGGATCAAATCCAGGTCTCCCACACTGCAGGCAGATTCTTTACATCTGAGCCACCAGGGAAGCCCAAGAATACTAGAGTGGTAGCTTATCCCTTCTCCAGGGGAAATTCCTGACCTAGGAATCAAATCAGGGTCTCCTGCATTGCAGTTCTTTACAAGCTGAGCTACCAGGGAAACCCTTTTAGATGGTTAATTAACAATTAAATAACTAATGCTGATTAGTTAATTATGAATGACCACCTGTTTCAAAGAGGGGTTTTGAATATTACATGAGTTAGGATAGTACCTGGAATCTATTAAGCCTATTACCTTTTACTCTGAATATAAGAAAACCCCTTCTCATCGACCTTGTGGTTATCATGACACAGGATACTACAATACAGTATTATGTAACAAAGTGTCATGTAAAGCATCATGTGATAGAGTATTGTGTCATGCTGCTGCTGCTGCTTCTAAGTCACTTCAGTCGTGTCCGACTCTGTGCGACCCCGTAGACGGCAGCCCACCAGGCTCCCCCGTCCCTGCGATTCTCCAGGCAAGAACACTGGAGTGGGTTGCCGTTTCCTTCTCCAGTGCATGAAAGTGAAAAGTGAAAGTTATAGAGCATCATGTAATGTGGTTTGCTATAATACATCATCGTTACATATTACAGTATCATGTAATTTAACATCATGTCATTTACCATAATGTGATGCTGCTTTAATATAAAACTCAAGGTGCAATGGTGAATGGGATTGTTAAATTTCTCTTTCTGATGTTTCATTGTTAGTGTATAGGAATGCAAGGGATTTCTGTGTATTAATTTGGTATCCTGCAACTTTACTGCATTGACTGATTAGCTCTGGTAATTTTCCAGTGGCAACTTCAGGGGTTTTCTACGTACAGTCTCATGTCATCTGCAAATAGTGAGAGTTTTACTTCTTCTTTTCCAATCTGGATTCCTTTTATTTCTTTTTCATCTCTGATTGCTGTGGCTAGGACTTCCAAAAGCTGTGTTGAATAATAGTAGAGAGAGTGGGCACCCTTGTCTAAAAATGGTACTGATGAACCTATTTGTACGGCAGGAATAGAGATGCAGACAGAGAGAACAGACTGTGGACACAGTGGAGGGAGAAGAGGGTGGGACAAAAAGAGTAGCATTGAAACATATATGCTACCATGTTTTAAATAGATAGCTAATGGGAAGTTGCTATATAACCCAGGGAGCTCAATGGGGTCCTCTGTGACAACCTAGAGAGGTGGGATGGGATGAGACTGGGGGGAGGTTCAAGAGGGAGGGGACATATGTACACTTATGGCTGATTCATGTTGTTGTATGGCAGAAGCCAATACAATATTGTAAAGCAATTATCCTCCAATTAAAAATAAATTAAAAAAAAACAAACTCAAGGTTGGGGTGGGGGCGTAGAATATATTCCAAGACCAAGGACTCTACCAGCAAGGCAATGAGTGATAAAGATGATGGTATTGGTAAGATGATGGTGTTAAAGAAAATGCGTACCATTTAGTAAGCACTTATCAATACTGTGTACCACGCACTCTCTCAACCAACACTGAGAGATGGGCATTGTGGTTATGTTTACAACAGGCCACAGACTCACGATGCTAGTGCTAAACAATCTGCCTGCCAATGGAGGCAACACAAGAGACACGGGTTCGATGCCTGGATTGGGAAGATCCCCTAGAGGAGGAAATGGCAGCCCACTCCAGTATTCTTGCTCAGAAAATCCCACGGAGAGAGGAGCCTGGTGGGCTGCCTATGGGGCCTGCAGTTCGTGGGGCCACAAAGAATCTGACCCGACTGAGCCTCTGAGCACACACACAGCACAGACTCAGGGAAGCTGAGTGCCTCGCTGAAGGCCACACCAGAGGCTGGAAGCCATCCCCAAACGACAAACCTCAGAGCCAGAATCTGCCTAACCACTGACCCTTTGCTGGCCTGAGGCCACTTCACCATGGCCATCTTCAGTGCGACACTCTACCAGGGGCAGATCCGCATTTTCAGACTCCAGAACAAGCCGACCTGGTTCGGATGAACAATTACGCAGCTGTTTAATGACACTATTGTTCCAGCTAATTTCTGCGCTTCTGTTTATTTTGGATGTGGGCACTGCCAAATACAGCCTGCGTAATCTTTATTTAGCTTCGGGAAGGAAGTTATTAGTGGAAGGAGGAAACCATTTTCTTTAAAGGCTTCATTAGAAACATTAACAATATAAAGTCTCTCCAGGCGAGCTGCCGCAGGCAAGGGGGTCACTGGAGGATAGGGGGGCCACAGACCCCTTAGTGGGCTCCTTGCATAGAGGCAAAAGAGGAACAGGAGTGTGTAGGTCAGATGGATGGGAACAGCTGAGGTGGAAATAACTGTTGATGGGCCAAGTCAATATTAAGCTGTTGTCAGGAAAGAAAAATGTGTAAAAATATATGTCCTTTTGGGTGTTACTGATCAGAGTTCTTGGCCTTCCTTAATCAGTAGAAATTGACAAGAGGCCAGACAAGAAATTCAGGCAGGGCTTTATTGGGGCCCCTGCTGCAGCAAGCAGGGAGCGAAAACAAGTAACAGGTTCCCTGTCTTGCTTGCTCCCTGAGGGCATGAGAGCTGGTTCTTTATGTGAGGGTAGAGATGTGTCCAGGGGGTCAGGCTGGTGGGGGGGGTGGTGACAGGTGGTCTGCCCACCCCTCTAGTGGTGTTGAGGGCAGCGGGCATGCACAGTACCCTGCTTTTGCTCCCAACACCCTGTTTTTACTCCCAGCTCTTCAGCAGTGGCAATTGGAGTTTTGGTCTTTTTGTATCTTTTTGTCCATAATTTGCCCCGACTGCACATGCAATTATTTTTAGTCCCTTACAATTTCTTTGTGTTTTATTGTCCGAGGAAATATTTGTCCAGGTGCAAGCACTGCAGCAAAGGGTCCCAGGTCCCAGCCTGTCTCAGGGAACATCATGTTTGAGGTTAACTATAATAAGCCTCACTGCTGGGAGAACAAGATTAGCCGAGAAATTTTTTAGCTTCCTGTGCATCTTCCCAAACTACCTGTCCCTTCAAAGCCACGTTCCCCTCCAGCTGCTGCCCACATATCTGTTTCCTTTCCCAGCAAACTGCTTGGTGTTGTCTTCACTCACTGTCTCCACAACCTCACTCCCCACTCACCCTTCAAGCTTCTTTACCCCAGTTAGCCTCCTACCGCTCAGCTAGCAAGCAGCCTCCTGCCAAGATGACCAACGAGATCCCTGCTGTCCAAGCCAAAGGTCACTTCTCTGCCTGATGGAATCATCTCTCAGCAGCACGTGACACCAGGGGCCACCTCCTCATGAAACACCCCCTCTGCTGCTGGCCCAGGAACCCCCACATTGGCCCAGTGTCCCCTCTTCCTCTCTGCTCTTCCTCTCCGATTCTGTCTGATCTCTGAAAACTGGAGCGGCCACTGCGCTATGGATGTTCTTTCTTTATGGGGTCTTATCTCACATTACGATTTTAACTTCCAATTATACACTCACCTTCCCAGATGAAATCTTTCTTTCTACACTCATATCCAACTGCCTATTTCTCATCTCCATGTGGATGCACAGGAGGAAATTCAACCTGTCCAAAAACAGAGTTCTTGACTTTCTTTCTCCAACCACTTCCATCCCCCACTTGCCCCATCTCAGCAATGATCCCACCAGCCACTCAGATCCTGCAGCCAAAAAGCCGGGAGTCATTTTTGCTCCCCTATCCTCCTTGCTCCACATCCAAGTCTTTACAAAATCTTTCATTTGCACCAAAACTTCCTGGGTTGGCTCTTTTCTCCATCTCCACTTTCATCATCACCCGGCTGGACACTATCATGATTCTGCCAGACAATAACCAGACTTTGGAGTTGGTCTTCTTGCCATCAGTCCTGCTCCCTGAAAGGTCCCCCAGAGCAGCCAGGGTGCTCCCTCCAAAACACAGGCATCTGTGATGGCTAATTTTGTGTCAACTCACCTGAGCTAAGGGATGCTCAGAGACCTGGGAAAGCATGACTTCTGGGTGAGTCTGGGAGGGTGTTTCTGGAAGAGATTAGCATTGGAACTGGGGAACTGAGTACAGCAGATGGTCCTCCCTGGTGTGAGAGGGTACCATCCCTTCTTCTGAGGACTGGATAGAACGAGAAGGCAGAGGAAGGAGGAATCATTCTCCATCTGCTTGAGCTAGGGCGTCTATCTTCTGCCCTTGGACATCAGCTTCCTGCTTCTTGGGCTTTGGGGCTAAGGTCAGGACTTACATCATCAGCCCCCAAACACTCAGGCCTTTGGACTTGGACTGAATGACACCACTGGCTTTCCCAGTTCTCCAGCTTGCAGGTGGCAGGGAGATCATGGGATTTCTTGGCCTCCACAATTGCCTGAGCCAATTCCTAGAATAAATCTCCTCTTGTACCTACATCGCTCTCTCTCTATCTGTACATCCAACTGGTTTTGCTTTTCTGGAAAACCCTGACTAATACCCTGACTTCTGCTTAAATTATTCAATGGTTGCAATTGCACTTGGAGCAAAATTCAAACTCTTTGCCACTGCTGAAGGGTTCCTCTGTGATGGGGTCCGCTTGTCTCCTAATCTCTTCCTTCCCTCCTTCACTGTTTAGCTATGCTGGCCTCTGATCAGCTCCACTCTTAAGTCAAGATCATCCCCACCTCCACATGGGGATCATATGCCATTCCACTGCCTGGAATGCTGGTCCTTGTAATCTTCACATGGCTGACCCATCACAGCATTTATATCCACCAGAGGTTATCTTGTCTATTTTTATGTTTATTTCTTCTCGTCCCTCGTCCCTGCTTATCTGTGAGATCCACATGATTACAGAACTCATCTCCATCTGCTGATACAGCCCATAGTCTAGAACAGTCTCCAGCACATAGTGGATTGGAATAAATGAAGCCCTTTATCCAGAACACCTTCCCCATGGCTCCAACCCAATCTCAACTGTCATTTATGGTTGTTGTTGTTGTTTAGTCTCTAAGTTGTGCTTGACTTTTTGCAACTGTATGGACTGTAGTCCACCAGGCTCCTCTGTCCATGGGATTTCCCAGACAAGAATACTGGAGCCATTTCCTTCTCCAAGGGATCTTCCCAACCCAGGGACAGAACACGTGTCTCCTACATTGGCAGGTGGATTCTTTGCCACTGAGTCACCTGGGAAGCTCTTCACTTATGGTATCTCTCATTATTCTGCATATAGAAGATGCACTGTCATTATTATTATTATTCTGCATATAATATATGCATTATTACTATCCTTATTCTGCATATAGTATCGTAGACTTTGTACTGTTTTGATTAATTTTGTGCAATTACCACCTTCTCAACTGGACTCTAAATGTCTCTCCATACTCATACTCCATAGGCAGTAGAAGCTTAATTCACATTTGCCAAATGGAATTCAACAAATGTTTATGGATGGAATATTCACCCTTTGGCTGTCAGGAAACTAAATTTCTGCCTTTAGGGAGACTAGAGGAAAGAGAATTCTCACCACCAGGGATCCCACATTTTAACCAAACTGTGAACCAGACACATGGACTAATTCTCCCAGAGGAAAGCCATGCCGGTAGGGTTAGTGTCTTCCATTTATCAAATGTTCTCTAGGAGATGAGCGTTGAAGATTGATAAAGAGTAGAGATAAATGGATGGTGAGAAAATGTTTAAACCAACAATAGGAGAGTGATTGGTTTTGAAGTTTGAAATCTGTGGAGTTAAGTGGATGGTGGGAGAAAAAATTAACTCAGAGGATGGATGGGATTTGGAGCTGTGAGTTGAACATTAGTAATATCTATGAACCAGTCAAAGCAGAGAAACAGACAAGACTCAAGACCATACAAATATATTAAACATACTCATATGTCTTGACATAAGGATATACTATTGATTCACCCCACACAGCATTGATTTTCCAAATAGAGCCAGCAGATATGTCTATGTTGAAACACACACAGAAAACCACAGTGTTTCGAGGTTAATATTTTTGAGCTATTGATCAGTATTTCTTTCTGTTACTCTCTTCTATTTCTCCTCCACTCCTCCCCCACCTCCCATCCAGATGGCAGATCCATTCTCTGTTTGGCAGATCCATTCTCTGTTTTCCGTCTCAGGGAGAATGGACAGGGTTAGGGGCAGATAAAGGAATCTCCTGGGCTTTGGGGCAGGATGAAAGGAAATCACACCCACCAGCTATGTGTGGCAACTACCTAAGACTACAGCTTCCCTCCTCATCTGCAAAAACATTGCTTCATCAGAGGTCAAGAGATAAACTCACGTGTGTATAGACCACTAGTGCATTCTGGAGAGAAGGGCTTTGGTTCTTCTTTCTGGAATGTTCCAGAGAGGTGAGACCCAAGAGAGCTTACAGCTAGCAAGTGATTCCAGAAAATGAAGCTTTGAACTGCCTATCAGAGATATCTGCACTACACTGGGCTAATCCAGAGTTCATATGAGTTCATACAACTCAACTATCAAATTCTTTAGTCCTCTAGTTAATTACACTGTCAGGTATATTTGAAAGGTACCAAGAGAGTAGATTTTAAAAGTTTGCATCACACACACAAAAACTGTAATTATGTATAGTGACAGATGTTAACTAGACTTATGGTGGTGAGCATTTTGCAACTTAGACAAATATCAAATCATAATGCTGTACATTTGAAACTGACATACTGTTATGTGTCAATTATACTTCAAAAAATTCTTTGGTCTTATATTTTACAATGATGTCATGTAACTTTTAGCCTTGTGTCCAAAATGATGGAAACAACTGTTAGACTGTGGCTTGTGGATTTTTAAAGCCTAAATGTAAATAATAAGAATTGGACAGAAGGGTGGGAATCTCAGCATATGCATGCAAGGGTGGGGACAAGATGGAATCCTCCAACCACTGATATTATGTAATCCCCAACCACAACTTAGGTGTAACCCTGGTGTGCTGGTCAACTGTCTTATTGCTGTTAGATCTATTTCTCCCCTGTCCCTGCTTTGCTCACAGAGAACTACATTTCCCAGACTGCTTTGCCCATGCTTCTCAGAAACTGGCCAATCAGAGGCACCAGAAGGTGGGAAAAAGAGAGAGAACCTCTCTCTGCTTCCTGTGTTGTCTCTGCAGCCGTTTCTTTCTCCCTAGGGGTCTAGCTCCTACTGGGTGGCCCTCACCCCCGGTCGTTGGGAACACCATCACCCCTACTGTCTCTGTAGCCTTAGAGGTAGTATCTCCTAGTGCGTGTTTGACTTCTCACCTCTTCTGAAAGTAAGTAATCGCTCAGTCGTCTCCAACTCTTTGCGACCCCATGGACTGTAGTCTCCAGGCTCCTCTGCTTATGGAATTGTCCAGGCAAGAATACTGGAGTGGGTAACCATTCCCTTCTCCGAGAGATCTTCCCAACCGAGGGATTGAACCTAGGTCTCCTGCAGTGCAGGCAGATTTTATAACACTGAGCCACCAGGGAAGCTCTTCTACTGCTTCTGTAACCAATTCCCTCAAATAAAGTCCCTCTACCTAAAGACACCTAGATTGGGACTTCCCTGGTGGTCCAGTGATTAAAAATCCACCTTGCAATGCAGAAGATGCAGGTTTGATCCCTGGTTGGGGAACTAAGATCCCATATGCCATGGAGCAACTAAGCCCATGAGTTACAACTACTGAACCCATGTGCTCTGGAGCTGATGTGCTACAACTGGCGAGTCCAGTGAGCCTCATTAAAAGATTCCACATGATACAATAAAGATCCCACATGCTGCAACTAAGATCTGATGCAGCAAATAAATATCAAAATACATTCATACTAAAAAAAAAAAAAAGAAAAAGACACCTAGATTGGTGTCTGCCAACTGAAATCTGGCTGAGAGACTGAAGGAAAAGGATGAAGCCAACTCCAAATTGACATCACAATTTTCTAACATTCTTTCAAAATGAGCATCTTAAGGGACTTAAGTACTTTGGGGGGAAAATGCTCTATTTCTTTCATTTGAGCTTTGACAATTAGATTAAAATCTGTGTATGGATATCTGTTTATGTGACAACTGGAAGGAAAAAAAAACCCATTGAAATCTGAACTTTGCTGACACCCTGCTAAGCAGCTATGAATCTGTCCAGGAACATTTATAGCCTGAGAATGGCTTCATTTACTTTATCCACAATTTCACTGGTTTTAATATGGCTTAGTTAGTTTGCTTGAAACATTTCTACTGAAAAAAAAATGGTTTTGATGCTTCTCCCCAACCAAGAAAATCGCTCCTTTCATTCTCAGTGTAGCTTACCTAGGAATGAGCACTTTAATGGGTCTGTATTGTCTCCTCTCCCGGAGGGTGGGGCACAGACATGCAATTCAGGGAGCTCTGAAGCCTGTGGCTTATGCATAGTGGGTGGAGAAGTTCAAGGGTGACACTCCCTGGGCCCAGACCCCAGTCTTTTGTCTAAGGAAATCTTGCCCAAACACCAAAAGCTGAAAAATCCAGTGGGTTGAGAAATTACTAGGAACAAGACAAGCCACAAACACCTTTTCATTTTATTTCTGACACACACCCATCAGCTGAATACTCAAAACTTCAGAAATAATGTAAAATGGGAGCAAATGCATCCTTCTATCCCATTATTCACCCTCCCTTCACAGTTACCATAAAGATGTCCAATGGACGGATGGACGGATGGAAGGAAGAGTGGAGATGGACAGATGGATGGATGGATGACTTAGACAACCATAGTCTGGCCCTTTCCTCTCATTGTCCAGGCTTGCCGATCAGTGCCTTGGCAAGCCACCGCGTGCCCTGGTGTTAGACTAACTTTCACGTCCCAAGAAATGTTTTAGGTCATTTCTGCCTTCCTGATTTGGATTATGAGGTTCTGTCTTCACTTAATAGTCTGATTTCCTCCTAAATGTTCACTAATCCCCTTGTGCCCCAAACCCAACTCAAATTTCACTTTCTCTAATTTGTCCCCAATTACTCTCATCCTTGGGGCTTTCCTCGTAGCTCAGTCAGTAAAGAATCTGCTGGCAGTGCAGAAGTCTGCCTGCAATCCAGGAGACCTGGGTTCAATTTCTGGGTCAGGAAGATCCCCTGGAGAAGGAAATGGCAACCACTCCAGTATTCTTGCCTGGGAAATCCCAGGACAGAAGAAACTGGCAGGCTACAGTCCATGGGGTCACCAGGGTCGAACACGACTTAGCAACTAAACCACCAACCACCACCACACTCATCTTACTGATTTCCTTTTCTGCAATGGACTCAGCCCAGATTGTATTACCTGTTCAAATGATAGCAGCATCCTGAATTATCCCAAGGACATCATCTTTTCCCTACTCTCAGTCTCACATTTTGTGGGGAGCAACCTCAACCCCTGACTCCAAGGTTTGCATGTTGTCTACACTCTTCTAGGTACACAAGCCCAAAGGTTGACCAACTGAACAAATTCTGAGACATTTACAGGAAATATTGGGAAAGATGGAAATATTGTCTTCTGTGGGGTCAAACTGGTAGAATGTAAATCAGGAAATGTTGGGTACCATCTATGACATGACTTGGTGAGAGCCTGTCTGTGCCTGACTGACAGAGAAAAAATCAGTTACAAAAGATGAACAGAGACTCTTTTCTTGATGATATCACATGGATACCTTGATTCAACCTTGCCTGAAGCCTAACCTCTCTCATATTTCCCACTTTATAAACCAATGATTTTTCTCTCTTAAAACCATTTGACATAGGTTTTCATGAACCTTATCCCAAATTATCTTCACTAAGACATTTTCAACAGCACTTATGAGTACCACAAAGCTTACTTAATTCTATAACGCCTCATGCACTGAACCTTCATGACTTTTTAGTCCTGTTTCTCAAAATAAAGAGACAGCTGGTGAATCATGACAGTTTTGGAGTTCTTTCAATTGCCTGTTTTGGGAAGAAGCAGCCAGAGAGTTAAAGTAGCTTTCCAGAATTAAAATGACACCTTTTCAGCAACAGAGAGAGTATACACTGGGGTGGAGGGACATGGGGGTGGAAAGGGGTGGAGTGAGGTGGGGTGGGGACAGGGTGCTTGGTGCCACCTCTCTCCCAGGGCCAGGAAACAAAGTCCTAAGATCAAGGTCAGTGGCAGCAAATTTCATTATTCAAGGAAATTAACCTTATTTTAATAAGGTTGAGACCCATGAGTCCAGCATCAGAACCAGACAAGGGGTTTTCTGTGAAACTCTGGGCCAGATGACTAGTTCAGAGGATTGAAACAGAGGCCACATTTAAACACACACTGGAACTTAGCCACCCTGGGAAAAGGTTCGGTTGGAGGGAGGGAGAGAACTCAGCAACTGAGAGTTTTCATGGGCGCTCCTGATCCCGCACATGGGGCCACTACAATTAAACCCTCCTAGGCTTCCCTGGGGCTTTCCTGACAGCTCAGTTGGTAAAGAATCCGCTTGCAATGCAGGAGACCCCAGTTCGATTTCTGGGTTGGGAAGATCCGCGGGAGAAGGGATAGGCTACCCACTCTGGTATTCTTGGGCTTCCCTGGTGGCTCAGCTGGTAAAGAATCTACCTGTAATGCAGGAGACCTGGGTTCCATCCCTGGGTTGGGAAGGTCCCCTGGAGAAGGGAATGGCAACCCACTCCAGTATTCTTGCCTGGAGAATCCCCATGAACAGAGAAGCCTGGTGGGCTACAATCTATGCGGTCGCAAAGAGTTGGATACAACTGAATGACTAACACTTAACACTGGTGTTTATTGTAGACAGTACAACTGGTGGACATCTACGTCCTTCTTGTTCCTATAAGCAGATTCCTGGCACACTTTCCCCAGAGAGCCCTGCCCAAGCTACCTGATCCCAGGCATCAGTGTCCTCATCGTCATCTAAGGACATGACATTTTTCTAGACGTGCTAAGTACTGAGCTACTGAGCACAGTATTTAACACACAGGGTCCACTGAATCTTCACAACAACCTTGGAAGCAGGAAACACTTTACTCTCATTTACAAAGAAAGAAACTGAGGCCCAGAGAGGTTAAGTAACTTGCCCAAGGTGGCCCACCTAGTAAATGATGCAGCTCTATTGGAACACGTCTTGCTCCCATTCTCTCCACTCATCTGTCTGCTCTACAGGAGATTTTCCGCGGGTCCCTGCCCCTATCTGTGGGATGCGCTGACATCCAGAGGACTGTGCAAGAAAGTCAATGCAAGAACCTCTCCTGCAGTGCCCTGGAGTTATTGCTGGCCTCTCTGGAGTTCTCAGGCCACTGAACACACACAGGGCTTGGACACATCACCAGTGCAAAGAGTATTTCTCCCTGAATTTGTCCAGCGAGGCAACTGATATTAATACTATCATCACCTGTATAAATTCCATAAGTCTTCATGATCCTGACTATTCCTGGGAGCATAAGGGGTCCGTGGGTCCTCACGGAGAGTCTGAAAATCTCTGGTTTTCACGCCAAGACAAACCCACACCAAATTCCTAATATTTGGCTTCCATTTCCTTTTACAAATGTTTTCCCAATTCCAAGGGCACATGCCATGTTCTGTAAGAATATTTCACATCTGAAAAGTCTGAAGATCATGCACCCCAGCAAGAAGCGCCTGTTTGAAATGCTCTGCCTGTGGCAGGATTTATTTTTAAAGCAGTGATATTTATAGCCTGATGTTGGCATTAACACGAGCACTTAAGTAGCCTACAAATGTCAAGATACTGCTTTCCCAGGAAAGCTCGGATGTGACATGGAGTGAACGAGTGTGGAGCAAATTGAATCATCTCCTCCACATTAGATCAAAGGGGGATCTGTCTTCTGCTTTGGCTCCTGCCCTGCCTGGGCAAAGAAATTAAGGAAAAAGTCATTTCCCTTAACAGGAGTTAACAGCGATGCTTTTAATGTCACGTTCATGAGATCCGGTGTGCCTGGTGGAAATAATGAAGCATTTCTGTGCCCACAATTTCCTTTTACGAGACACCTGGTGAGAAGAACACAGCATTTACTGAGTTCAGGTCTTCAAAAACAAGAAAAGAGGCTTTTAAAGCTGTTTGTTTTCCGTGCCATATGACTTCCTGTCCTGTCGGTGGAAAGCAGAGTCATTCATAATGAGAATTAGCATGAAAAAGAGCCATGGAAGCTGACATATATTTTAGCCAAAGTATCTTTGTTTCCTAATGGTTATTTAAAAATTTTATTTATTTTTGGCTGAGCTGGGTCTTCGTAGAGGCGAGCCTGGACTACTCTTTAAGGTGCGGTGCATGGGTTTCTAGTAGTGGCTTCTCTTGTTGCGGCTTACGGACTCTAGAGCACAGGCTTAGTAGCTGTGGTGCATGGGCTCAGCTGCCCTGAGGCATGTGGGATCTTAGATCCTGCACCAGGATCGAACCCATGTCCCCTGCATTGTCAGGCAGATTCTTAACCACTGAGCCACGAGGGAAGTCCCTCTTAGTTTTTTAAACTGGAAAAATTTAGGAAGTCAGGAGCCCCTTTAACAAACAATGGAGCTCTCCTGATTCCTGATTTGTCCTTAAGCCACTGGACAAGCTTCTCTCTTGCTCATTTGACCCTGATGGATTCTGAAAACACGAGGACAGTAACATTCAGATCTATTAATATTAAAATCATCTTCCTGAAACACAATTTTCATCATGCCGCAGTGGTCCCAGACTGCCCAGCCTGGGGATTAAGACCAGCCAGGTACAGGATATATGTTCACCCAGACCTGCATTTAACTGTCATTTTAAAACTGCAAGCTGTGTGCTCTGGGGCGAGGTGTGTACCTCTCTGAGCCTCAGTTTTCTTATTTATCAACTGAAGGAAAACAACCCCAACCTTCCCAAGGTCATTGCAAGAATCAGATGAAATATGAGATTCAAAGTGAACTGTACAGTAATTACCTTTAATGCAATTATGGGTATTTGCCATTTTATTTGTTTTCTATTTGTTCCCTCTCCTTTTCATCATTCTATTTCATGTTTCTGCCTTCTTTTCAATAATTTGAATGTAATTTAGTATTCCATGTCATATATTTCTTGGGTGTTTGACTATATATATTTTTATGCCTTTTAGTGGTTGTTCCAGGTGTCTCAATATATGTATTTAAATTAAAATAATCTCTCCAGAATCAAATTTTGCCACACCAAGTGAAATGTAGAAACATTACCACCATCTTAGTATCTCCTTTCAGTGTCATGGTTGTCCTATGGATTATTACATCCACATACATTGAAAACCTTCAGGATTATTGATATAATCCTTCTTGAACTGTCATACATATTTTAAAGAACCTAAGAGGAGAAAAACAGCCTATTCTATCTATCTAGCTCCTTACCATTTCTGTTTCTCTCATCCACCCAATATTTATTAAACACCAACTATGTGACAATTGCTAGCAATATAATATAGACAACAGAAGTGGTCCTGGCTTGTGTGGAGCTCACCTTCTAGTGGGAATGATTAGTGTTTATCAAATAAGGATATAAAAATGAAAACTTGTGACAAGTGCCATGAAGGAGATATGCTGAATGCTGAGATTTTTCCATCACTAACAGATGAGCCCTGGGGATGTCAGCTTCCCTGGGGAGGGAAAAGATGAGTGGATTTTTTTGAGGATGCATAGGAGTTGGTTAGAAGAAGGAAGCATTCTATGCAGAGGAAGGGGTATGTGCAAAGGCCCTGTGGCAGAAGGGATCAAGTGAGGTCAAGGGTGAAGGAGGGCTGGTGTGACTGGCCTGGGGAGAGTGAGATGCAAAATACTGAAGTGGAATCAAGGGGGTCAGCAAGGACCAGACCACCTTGAAGGAATGCCATCCTCATTTTCAGAGCCATGGGCAGCCATGGAAGGATGCAAGGATCTGCATCAGAGAAGAGCATGACTGGATTTGTGTTTGGAAAGACTGTGGTGTGGAGGAAAGATCAGAGGGGAGCCAGAACACGCAGGAGGAGGCAGGAAGTTTGTACATGCTATTATAACCTGAGCAAGAGACTGGCTGTGCAGTCTCAGGCAGTGGTAGTAGACATGAAGAGAGGTAAGTTGGCTTAGGGGTGGTATTTGGATGACTTGCTTGAAATCAACTGGATTTTTCATGAATTGCCTGACCAGAATGAAGGAAAAGGAACTGCACACCTCCAGATGGAGCAGCTGGATCAATGGTGAAACCAGGAAACAGAACCCGATTGGTTTTCTTATTTCAGGATCTGTGGATTTGTGTTGAAATGGAGTTTACTCCTAGACACGTGCTTTCATTCATCCCAAAACAACTACCTTACACTTACTCTGTGCATGCATACATGCTAAGTCACTTCAGTCATGTCCGACTCTTTGTGAGCCTATGGACTGTAGCCCGCCAGGCTCTTCTGTCCACGGGGTTCTCCAGGCAAAATACTGGAGTGCGTTGCTGTGCCCTCCTCCAGGGGGTCTTCCCAACTCAAGGATCAAAACATGTCTCTTATGTCCCCTGCGTTGGCAGGCAGGTTCTTTACCACTAGTGTCCCCTGGGAAGTCTCCACTTACTCTGTGCCTGATGCTTAATGCTTGGAATAGAATAACAAGCAAGTCAAAGATCATCTCTGTTCTTATGAAGTTTACATTCTGCTGGGGAGGGGTATGCAGAAAATAAACAGGGAATCTGGCAAATAAATAAGAATTTCAGAGAAGGATAGAAGAGGATGAGGAAGCAAGGTGGTGTGTAGGGGAGACTGCCGGGAGCCGGCCCACGAGATCCCACCCGTGACAGTCATGAGGAAGAGGACTGATTTGAGCATGGCTTCTCAGGCCTTAGGGATTCTCAGAAGGCTGCCTCAGTGCTCACCTTAAAGATAATATCTGTCTTTCTGATGTTTGCTATAATAAACCTCTTCTTATTTTCTGTGACTTAGGCAAAAGGCTTTTCCTGATTCTCTTCTAAAATAGATCATTCTGAAACCTCAATCAACAAGGCTCCTGAACGATAGCACCCTAATAAAATTATCTAGGATATAGAGTATGCTAATATAAATTCCTCTTGCTAGCATATTGGTTTGCTTAATAAATATACCTGTGCCTTTGGAGTTAATGTGCATGGCTGCTCCTTAACAACAAAACAGCATTGAGAGCTTCCACACAGAAAGCCCCAATTGGCACAGAGCCCTTTGTAGAAAAAAAGGCTTATTAGAAAATATAAGAAATATTGCTTTATGAAACTGTTTCTTAGTCTATATTTACTCACTATGTTTTTGCTCTTAATGTATTTAGCCTATATAATGAAAGCATAATAGTTAGAGATTTATATAAATAGAAGTTTAGCTTTAATACAAATAATAAGACGATTGTTAATTCAGCTGGTGATTTTGCTAAGCACTGACCTTGGCGCTTTCAGCTGCTGTGCCATGACTTTATGGGACCACATTCTTCTCTGTTAGGCTCAAGGCATAAGATAGAGTACAGAAAACAGGTTTTACCTTGAAACTCTGAGTTTGTGAATCCTTTCTTTGTCATAATCTGCTGTGCCTGTTTTCTTTAAAAAATATAACCCTGGTACTTTCTGTGCCTGATGCAAAAGTGTCCTGGCTGATCTACCCTTATCAATAAAAGAGTCACCAGATGTTAGCAGGCCTCAAGGCCAGAAGATGATGTAAACAACTTTAAACTTTTTGTAACTGAAAAACACACAGTGTCCTGGTTCCGATAAGGGTTAAAAACGGCTGACCCATTGATTTGATTTGGCGTGACTCTACATTTGTCTCTATGTACAACTAAAAATATAAAAGCTGCCCTGAAAACAATAAAGTCGGAAGACATCTGGAAACACCACGACTCGCTGTGTCTTCTCATTCCTATCGCCGACGCCGTCCATCCTGAGGGAACCCTGTCCAGCTGGAGCAGGTCTCCGGCAGGAGACAGGCAACAGTGGAAACTCTATTCGAGTCAGACAGGGAGATGACATTTTAGCTGAGCTCTGTATGATGACCAGAAGCTGGTCAAGCAGCATTTTGGGGAAAGCTCATAGAAGCAGAAACCAGCTCGGTGTGTGTCCACTGGCTGCACCAACCCCTGGGGCAGGGTTGGTGAGACGTGAGGGAAAGGGCAGATATGCAACAAATGAGGTGGTGGCCCTGTTGTGGGTTCAGTTCTGTCCCCCAAATGGACGTGTTGAAGCCCTCACTTGACTACACGTCTTGGTCACTAGATACAGATGTGACTCATTTTTAAATGATCACATGAATGATCCACTTCTGGTCAACATTATGGTTTTTTATCCCAGTATGGCTAATGCTACAATAAAGATCATGGGGCACATAATGGGGGCTTTATGTCTTATCTGGACTCCCAGAAGGGAGACTGTAAGAGAAGATGATGCACAAGCTAGGGCTTTCATGGTGGTCCAGTGGTTAAGAATCCACCTGCCAATGCAAGGAACACAGGTTCGATCCCAGCTCTAGAAAGATTTCACATTCTAGTGAGGCAATTAAGCCCAAGTGCCACAACTACTGAGCCCACGAGTTGCAACTACTGAAACCTACACACCTAGACCCCGTGCACGGCAACAAGAAAAGCCAGTGCAATGAGAAGCCCACACACTGCAAATAAGAGTAGCCCCTGCTCGCCACAATTAGAGAAAGCCTGCATGCAGCAACGAAGATCCAGTGTAGAAAAAAAAAAAAGTATGCATAAGCTAAAAGAGTATGCATAAACTGCCCACGGACTTCCCTGGTTGCTCAGATGGTACAGAATCTGCCTGCAATGCAGGAGACCCGGGTTCAATCCCTGGGTCGCAGAGATCCCCTGGAGAAGGGAATGGCAACCCACTCCAGTATTCTTGCTGGGAAATTCCATGGACAGACCATGGGGTCGCAAAGAGTCGGACACCACTGGGCAACTAACACTTTCAACAACTTTCATAAACTAAATGGGCTTCCCTGGTGGCTCAGATGGTAAAGAATCTGCCTGCAATGCGGGAGACCTGGTTCCATCCCTGGGTTGGGAAGGTCCCCTGGAGAAGAGAATGGCAACCCACTCCAGTATTCTTGCCTGGAGAATCCCCATGGACAGAGGAGCCTGGCAGGCTATGGTCCATGGGGTCGCAAAGAGTTGGACACAACTGGGAGACTAACTACAAGCCAGAAAGGCTGCAGCAATTCACCTCTGGCCGGCATCATGCAAGTGCACTTGCTCCCTGCTCCATGCGGGCCCTGGGCACTGTCTCTCCTAAAAGTTTATTAATCTGATGGAGGTATTGGCATCTCGCTGTCATTTTAATGTGCATTTTCCTGATGATCAGTGACACTGAACACCTTACATGTTTAGCAGCTCAGAATTCTGATGGGCTAGCTGGGGCTCCCTGCAGAGAACAAAGAACTAGGCTGCCTGCTACACAGAGAAAGTCATTAACTCCATGGTGGGGGCAGAGAAGGTCCAAGTCTCAGAAAGAGACTGGGTCCCATCCTTTTGCTGGATGCAAAGAAGACACGAACGTGTGTGTGTGTGTGTGTGTGTGTGTGTGTGTGTGTGTGTGTGTCCCACAGCACCAGCCAATGCTCTGGTAGTGCCTCTTACCTAAATCATCCCCCACGGAGATAGGAATGAGAACAAAGCCCCCAAAGCAATATATTTCCTGTTTCTGCTTGTCTCTGAACATCTAGATAAAGCTATCAGCTATTCGGATCAAGGGTTTTGCTGGAGATGGAGCCCTAAACATTATTCTCATGTTCAGAGAACCCTGGAGGGTTTTATTGGCGTTTGAATATCAGCACATAGAAAATGAACTCCAAAACCTTAATTAAACCTGACAATGAATGCAAGCAGGTTTGTATTCCTAGGTATAAGGAGGAATCTTTCTGCACAGATATGAGGTAAGGGGAGGGGCAGAAAGGAAGGGGCTGGAGATAAGGGAAGATTAATAGTCACTGCTAGAGTTACTTATGCATCCCAGATAATCGGGTGTTCATTAACACACAATAAGCCTCTGGTTATCTGCAATGAAATTGACTAATCTGTTGATTGTGAGAACAAATCCTGGTCCTGGATACTTTTTCCTTTCTCTTTGAACATAAACTCTAATGGGTTAATTTTAATTAATGAAAAATGTTTTTACAGACTTGGGTCAGATTTCTAGAATTGCACTGTGTGCTGGTCATTTGACAGGAAAGGGGGCTACAAAGGTTCCCTTGTGAACCTGCTGCCAGCACTGCAGAGTCGACAAAGTGCTCAGGGATCCTTGAAGTCAAGGAAAAGAATAGTCCTGATGAAGTCACGATTTTTAAAAATTAAATCAAAGTCAATGTTGAAATGCCTCTCTCCACGGTCTTAGCAGGAGATGTCTGAATACTTAACTGATTTGGGGCTTCCCAGTGCCACAAGTGGTAAAGAATCTGCCTGCCAATGCAGGGGATGCAAGAGATGCAGGTTAGTTCCCTGGGTCTGGAAGATCCCCTGGAGGAGGGCATGGCTACCCACTCCAGTATTCTTGCCTGGGAAATCCCATGGACAGAGGAGTCTGGTGGGCTACAGTCCATGGAGTCACCAAGAGTCGGACACAACTGAGCATGCAAATTTTGAGTTTTGAGTTTTTGAGTGTGTTAGTGGGGGTGGGAGGGAAAAACACCCTGGCAGGAGTCTCTCTCTCTCTTTCTCTATCTCACTCTCCAGGAACCTTTTTCCAAAAGATGGGACACTCACAGCTTCTGGATGGATGTGAACTTAGAGGATACTGTTCACCCTCCCATCACAGCTGTCCAGCATCTTCTCCTAGGCTGTGGTTCCCACTGGGCTCCAGGACCTGCTCTCAGGCCCTGGGGGTAGACAGCTGCCTGTTCCGCTGGTCTCCTGTTTCACCAGCCCCCATGCTTCCCCGTCTCCTGGCCCATGCCTCTTGAAATGACCTCAGTGTTGAGGTCTCTTAGCTTAAACACTTGGAGCATGCCATCTTCCCTGCCAGGATGCTAACACTGTCCTAAAATAAAGACACATCTCTGCTCCATCTAACAAATGGAGCCATCTTTCGGGTCCTGAGAAAGAAGATACAGGGAAGAGAGGCAGGATGAGCTCTGGTCATACACAGAAACTGAACAAGTTCTTTTGCTGTTTCACCAGAGCTGGTAAGATGCCAAGGACCTAGACTATCCCACATATCCAGCAACAAGAAATTTGCATGAAAAACACTAGGCTTTTTTTTTTTCCAGTATCTTTGAGTCAGAGAAGTTGAAGAAAAAAATTGTTTGGTATACTCCCTTTTATCACAAGGTTAGACACTTGTGCCAAGACCTAACCAGAAGACTGTTGAACTTGGAGGTGGGGAGCTCCATGGTGGGGGACATCCTTGTTTGACAATTACCCAGCTTGGGCAAAGCAGAGGTTGGTAATCATAAACTCTCCAGCAGTTTGTCCTCTTGTGGAATCTCAGTCTTTGCCAGAAAGAGGCTGCACTTGACTTGTGGCTGAAGTTTTACAAAAGCGCTTGTAAGCCCCAAAGAAGCAATCTTTCTAGACAAGCTTCCTCGACCACAAGCCTTCAGCTGCTCCATTATTCTTCACAATGACAGAAGGTGTCTATGGTAACAAGCCATGTCAGTATCACATCGTCTCTTGCTCATGCATTCACTTGTGTACTCATTAATTCTGCGGTTAATGCATGCTTGTATTCATTAATTCATTTATGCATTCATTACTTCATGCATTCACTCATTCGCTCATTCACTAATTTACTCAATCAACATTTACTGAGTGCCTTCCAGATGCCAGATCTTGTCCTGCAAGCTGAAAGTCCCTCTCAAGAAGGTTACATTTTGGCAGGAGAAAACAAACTATATACAAGTGAACAATTAAAACAAGCGAGGTAGGTTTTCTCAGAAGAAACTTAAATCAGACGATATGATAGCAACCTCTTATCACAGACAAGATGGCCAAGAGAGGCATCAACAAGTAAGTGACATGAAACCAAGACCTGATTAACTGACCCAGAGTCAGAAACACAAAGTGTGGAGAGGAACAGCACCAGAAAGTGGAAGAAGCAGTAAGTGCAAAGGCCCTGGGGCACAGACAAGTGCAGTAAGTTCCAGAAAGACAGGAATGGCCAGTGTAGCTGGGTCCAGGCTGTAAATGGGATGTGGTAGGATTAAGTCATGAGGGCTGAAGGATTACCTGGGGGCCAAAGAGCACAGGGTACTGCAGGAAAAAGTTTAGACTTTCATCTTTGTGCAATAAGAGGAAATGGGTGGGGGTAAGAAGTGGGGATGTGACTCAATTTCTATTTTATTAAGGTGACTGTGTCTCCACTCCAGGGGATAATCCATCTTAGGAAGGACATATATGCCTGAAGGCTTTGCAAAGCTGAGGATGTACCTCTTGGCTACTGTACACAGGGCAGACTTGAGAATGTCCTGCCTCTATCTCTCATTCATTCAGTCCATGAGTATTTATTGTGTGGTTTCTCTATGCCAGACTGGGCAGTGGTGATACATTGATAGGGAAAAAAAGATACAGAACCTGCTCACACTGTGCTTTCTGGGAGGGTGACAAGACCAAAAATGATCCAGAAAGCGGAACACAGCAAGTGCAAAGGCCCTGGGGTGGCTGGAGCATGCCCACTAGAAGAGCCCAAAAGAAGCAGTGTGTCTGATTGTGAGGAGGAGGCTTGGCCTTCCAGACCTCAAGTTATCTGACTCCTCAGGGTCTTGTTGGCCTTGTCGTCTTTGTATTCCCATTTTCATTCTATTTCTGCAATTCTGGCCTCTGCCCTGTTCCTCAAACATGTCAGGCACCTAGACTTCTGTCTCAAGCCTTTGTACTTTCTGTTCCCTCTGCTGGAACATTCTTTCCCCAGATTTCTGCACAACTCCCTTTCTCCCTTCATCCAGCTCTCTAGTCACATGTCACACTATCAGTGAGACCTTCCCAACCCCTGAATATAAAGTAGTACTTTTATCTTTATCATGCTTTAAGCCCTTGAGAAGGTTGAGACCTTCCCAACCACTGAATATAAAGTAGTATTTTTATCTTTATCATGCTTTAAGCCCTTGTAGTTGTCATTCCCTGACATATACATCATCTGGTAATTAATTCACTGCCAGAATCAAGGGCAGCACCCAGGAAGTATTGGCACATACTAGGTGCTCAATAAATATCAGTTGAGTGCATGCGTGTGTCCGCAGGTGTGAGTTTTCATCAGGGTGATTACACTGGAATATCTGCAGGAAACTAGGATCCAAGGCATCTGGGGTCCATTTTCTCTGAAAAGCAGCATATGCTGTCTTACTTTTCCAGCTATTCAAGTGCAAAGCTACTTGGCACCCCCTGATAGAACGAAAGAGGCCTCTGAAACACACTGTCACCAACTCAGTGTGCTGGTGGACTCCTGATTTGCATAACATCACACACCATTGGCTTCCCTGATAGCTCAGTTGGTAAAGAATCTGCCTGCAATGCAGGAGACCCTGATTCGATTTCTTGGTTGGGAAGATCCCCTGGAGAAGGGATAGGCTACCCACTCCAGTATTCTTAGGCTTCCTTTGTGGCTCAGCTGGTAAAGAATCTGCCTGCAAAGCAGAAGACCTGGGTTCGATCCCTGGGCTGGGAAGATCCCCTGGAGAAGGGAAAGTCTACCCACTCCAGTATTCTGGCCTGGAGAATTCCACGGACTGTATAGCCAATAGGGTCGCAAAGAGTCAGACACAACTGAGCGACTTTCATTTCACTTCACTTCACACACCTTAGGGAGAAAGCACACATTGTCTGTTGCAACAGAGACATTACTTTACGGACAAAGGTCTGTCTAGTCAAAGCTATGGTTTTTCCAGTAGTCATGTATGGGTGTGAGAGTTGGACCATAAAGAAAACTGAGTTCCAAAGAATTGATGCTTTCGAGCTGTGGTGTTGGAGAAGACTCTTGAGAATCCCTTGGACAGCAAGGAGATCCAACCAGCCAATCCTAAAGGAAATCAATCCTGAATATTCATTGGAAGGACTGATGTTGAAGCTGAAGCTCTAATACTTTGGTCACCTGATGTGAAGAACTGACTCACTGGAAAAGCTTCTGATGCTGGGAAAAATTGAGGGCAGGAGGAGAAGGGGATGACAGAGGATAAGATGGTTGGATGGCATCACTGACTCTATGGACATGAGTTTAAACAATCTCCGGGAGTTGATGATGGACAGGGAAGCCTGGTGTGCTGCAGTCCATGGGGTCACAAAGAGTTGGACATGACTGGGTGACTTAATTGAACTGAACTGAAACTGAATTATCCGTATGAAGACACAGGGCCCATCAGTGATATTTGGAAACAAAAGAGCCAACACACGAACATGACCAATGGAGTAATTATCAGTTCAGACAGACTCTGAATGCATGTTGGCCCACCTCCAGAGCTGTAATTACACCACATTGCAGCCACTGTGGTGACCGATGACAAATGAAAAGCAGAAGCAATTCATCACATCAGCTATCTAACTCCCTGAGGAGTATCGATCCCTCCCTAGATCCCAGACTTGGTAAGGGGACATCACAGCTCCTGCAAGCTGATGGGAGGGAGGGTGCTGGGAGGGACATGCACTTCTGGCCTGGTCCTCACGGTCTTCCAGGGTGTCACTCTCTTTCATGGCCTGTTATACCCTGATTAGAAGCTTTAATTAGCCTGCTGGAACATCAGGGAACAACGCCAGTCAACCCGACCCAAACCATCTGACATCAACCAATAGCTGGCCAACTTTGTGTCCAGCCAAGTCCAGCCAAGATGACAGGACCGTTGAGCCAAGCCACAGGCTCTCGAGCAGTATGAGATATTCTTGTTTTGAGCCATGGGTTTTGGGGAGGCTTGTTATGCAGCAATATTATGACAAAGGTGTGTCTCATGACACTTAGAACAAAAAAACTCTTGGAATTCGACTTGGGCCCGTAAGACGCTACCAGACCGACCTCGCTCCAATCTAAGCTTCATTTCCAACTCCCACCCTTCCCTCCCTGTTCACCAGCCATCTGGCTGATCCTTGGACCTGTCTGGAATCCTCCCATCTCTCCACCTGCCTGGTGCTCCGCCCCTGAATGTTGACAGCCCTTCCCCCCACTTCACTGAGAAGCTCTGCTCAGGGGGCGTGTCTGAGATAGGACACCTCCCAGGCACTCATTCTTGGGCAATTGGTTTACAGTGCTGTGTTAATTTCTGCTTTACAGCAAAGTGATTCAGTTATACATATATTTACATTCTTTTTCATATTCTTTTCCATGATGGTTTATCATAGGATGTTGAATATTAGTTCCATGTGCTGTACACTAGAACCTTGTCATTTCTAGCTGCATTTCTGAAGGGTCACTACGTCACTTCCTACTGCCTGGCTCTAATTTATTTTTCTTCTAAGCATGTATTACTGCCTGACATCACGTTACAAATGCTTGTCTTTTTCTGCATGAACTGTTCCCACTGACTCGGTTTTGTAACTACAGCAATCCCTGCTGTGGGGAACCGGGCCTGGAATACAAGCAGTGCTCAAGTGACAAGTGTGAATGAACGAACGAATGAATGACTGAATGGTCATGCAATAAACACTCACAGGCCAGGGAGACCACGCTTTGTTCCAACTGTGTAGACCTCTGTTGAGATGTTCAGGTGCATCTTTTCCCCTGATAAGGATGCTGAGGGTGTGGCAATTCCCAACCAGACAAGATGGATAGGCACAGGGGAGCCTTCTCATCTCACCTTTGTTCAGACTCTGATGTTTTCCATCTCACAGTATTTTTTTTTAATATTTTTATTTATTTATTTGGCTGTGTCGGGTCCTAGTTGTGGCACATGTGGGATCTTTAGTTGCAGTATGTGGGATCTAGCTCCTGACCAGGCATTGAACCCGGGCCCCCAGGTTTGGGAACTTGGGTCTTAACTTAACACTGGACCACCACAGAAGTCTCATCTCTTGGCATTTTTAATTCCATAGACCAGAAATGGCTCCAGGAACATTAATTTTCCTCTTCTTCAATTCCCACCACAAATAACACTTCTTGGGTTCTTCCTAAGTGTAGGAAATCTGGCTTTAATGATTCTCCCCAGTTTTCCTTGCAAACAGCTCAAGACAATGGCCTGAGGAATCCATATGTCTTTAGAAATAATAGGGACTGAAACTGTCTAGAACCCCCTGCACTAACCAAATGGATAATATTTTACCAGATTTGAATTTGTTCTGATTTTTATACTTTGAAAAATAATAGGGACTTCGCTGGATGGTGCAGTGGCTAAGACTCTGTGCTCCCAAGGCAGGGGGCCCAGGTTACTTCCTGGATGGGGAACTAGATCCCACATGCCGCAACTAAGAGTTCACATACTGCAAACCCAACACAGTCAAATAAATCAATAAAAATTTTAAAATAAAAAGTAAAAATAATAATTGATGAATTCACTGTTTACAAATATATTGTTTAATCATGCTTATTTCCAAAACCCCAAAAGAAAGGCATGTGGGAAAATTGCCCCTCAGTTGCTATGAAGATGCTTCAGAAGATATTTTCTACTCTATTGTTCTGCATCCTTCTCTGACATAACATTCTAAGTAAGACCATCACGTTTCATTCCATTCTAAGTAAGACCATCACGTTTCGTTCTCCATGCTTTGTTTTCCTGCGGAAACAGTAGGTTCCTTTCTCTAAGGAATGCGAATTACATAATTGTTTCTATTTCCCTTTATATCCAGGCTGCATGGAGACGCAGTCCAAATTAGATTTAAGAGTAACTATGTCTAACTTCCAAGCTGGTGAATTTGAATTCTCCTTTCTCTTTATCTCAATTTTCTCCTTCCATTCATATTATCTGCGCATGTTCTATTACACGTGATGGTTTTTTGTGATCTGATGATATTCTGGGAAATAAGCATGATAAAAAATATATAGACAGTGAATTCATCAATTATTATTTTTACTTTTTATTTTAAAAATTTTATTGATTTATTTGACTGTGTTGGGTTTGCACTATGTGAACTCTTAGTTGCGGCATGTGGGATCTAGTTCCCCAACCAGGGATTGAACCTGGGCCCCCTGCATTGGGGGCACAGAGTCTTAGCCACTGCACCATCCAGCGAAGTCCCTATTATTTTTCAAAGTATAAAAATCAGAACAAATTCAAATCTGGTAAAATATTATCCATTTGGTTAGTGCAGGGGGCTCTAGACAGTTTCAGTATTATTCTAATTGGACTGTCTTAGAAAACAGCCACATATTCAATCTTATCTTAGATTCACTAATAGCTTTTGTATTTTGAAGGAAAAGGTAGGTTTCATTCACAATTCAGAGAAGGAAATGGCAACCCACTCCAGTATTCTTGCCTGGAGAATCCCATGGACAGGGGAACCTGGCAGGGTATAGTCCCTGGGATCGCAAAGAGTTGGACACGACTTAGCAACTACATATCCACAATTTTGTAAAAAAACAGGGACGAAGTGATTCTGTGAGCTGGTCACCAGTTCCTATCCCAAACCAGCGGCACAGTATCTTTGCTTCTCTCAGATGAGGGTCAGGGGTCAGCCATGTGGTCCAGGTTCTGCAGCAGGTATGCTGAGGTTGGAATACTGCACCACCCAAATTCCCCCTCACTGGGCAAGTTCTCTTTATGTCTGAATGTTAAATCGCTTCAGTAATGTCTGACAAGGGTATGGCAACTCATGCCAGTATTCCTGCCTGGAGAATCCCATGGACAGAGTTCTCTCTGGTTTTCAGCAAATTAGGTTGACCAACACCACTCTGGGGATTCAATTTAATTCAAATCAATGACAACCTCAGACTGTACATCACACTCCAGGAGTTGTGGGGATGTCCAGGAACTTCTGGAAATGCAAGGTCATCATTTTAACCGAGTTAACAGAAATGATAGCATTTTCTAAGCTAAGTCAGCTGCATCTCAGCTCAGCATGGCAATCACCTCCTCCCTTCTCCATCGGCCACTGATGGGCTTTGCTGCTCAAGGGGAAAAAAAAAGGCTAAAGGTGGGGGTTGGGTGTGTGGAATGGATTGAGAGTTTGAGGTTAGCAGATGCAAACTAGTATATAGAGAATGAATAAACAACAATGTCCTACTGTATAGCACAGGGCACTCTATTCAATATCCTGTTATAAACCATAATGGAAAAGAATACATATGTATAACTGAATCACTTTGCTGTACAGCAGAATTTAGCACAATATTGTAAATCAACTATACGTCAATTACATAAATTTTTTTTAAAAAATGGGCTTCTCTGGTAGCTCAGATGGTAAAGAATCTGCCTGCAATGCAGGAGACCTGGGTTCAATCCCTGGGTCGGGAAGATCCCCTGGAGAAGGATTGGCTACCCCCTCCAGTATTCTTGCCTTGGAAATCCCACAGACAGAAGAGCCTGGCAGGCTACAGTCCATGGGGTCGCAAAGAGTCGGACATGACTGAGCCTTAAACAGTTTCATTTTCACCAAATTGGAAAAAAGGCTAATTTTGAATAGCCCTTTTACTACCATGACCAAATTATCAGGAGAAGAACATGGTGTGTTTTCAACTGGTCCAAGCTGAAGCGATGTTGACAAAACATGGAGTTTCCTGGCTTGAGAGTGGTTCTTTGAAAGCAGCAAAGTTTAGCAGGTTCTGTCCAAGAGCCCAGGGACCTGTGATGACACTCGGTCCGCTTGGACAATCTCCCCATCTCAACATCCTTAATTTAATCCCAGTGAAAAGTCCCTTTGTCCTGTAAGGTGACATAGTCCCAGGCCTCCCAGGGCTTGAGGGGTGGACCTCTTTGGGGAACAATATTCAGCCTGCTCCACCCTAGAGTATTTGGGGGAGGTGACCAATAACACCGATGCTACCTGTGAGCAAAGGATGCCCCGTTTATAATTTTGGGGTGTGAAATTCCCTTCTATGTCTCCTGCTTGCCTGCTGGGTTTCAGGCCAGTCTTTCCTCTCATCCAGATTGGGTGAAGGGCTGTGCATTCCCAGCTCTAGGGGTCCCACCACCCTTCTGTCTTACCTGGGGTTTGAGCCTCATCACCAGGGCCTTGCACACATGGAGACACCTGAGTTCACATTCAGGTTCTGTCTGCGGTGCCCTGCAAACTGCCCTCTCCTTGGCTGCCCTCCAGTCCAGGGGGTACACTCCAGGGGTGTCATCGGCGTTTGGTCCTGGGGAGGAGGACTGTGCAGGAGCTGAGGGTGAGCTTGGGGGACTTTGGAGTGTGGAATCCCAGGGTCTGGGGAGCTGGAGTGTGGTCCAGAAGCAGAGAGTGTGGGGTCTGGTTGGGCTCCTCCCTTTGGCTCCATTTCTAAGGGTGGAATTGGCTGATGAGACTTTAGCTGATGAGCAGGCCATGGACAGCCATCAGTGGACATGGTCGTCTTTGACACCAGGAAGGCAGCAAGAGCAGAAGAGGTTAGAGGCTGTGAGGGGTCCATGGGGACAAATGACAGTGTCATGGGCCTGGGATTCTGGTCACCGCCTCCCCTTGGTTGCCAGCTCCCACTACTGTTTTGTCCTATTCTTCACTTGGCGGCCAGAGCAGTACTGTAAAAATAGAAATAAGATCCTGGCACCATCCTCATGATCCTTCCTCCCGCCCCAGCTCACTTACCCAAAGCCTGGAGCCTTTACTGGCCTCAGCCCAGGCCATGCAGTCACCCTCACCTCTTCGGACCCCTGTCTTTCACTCTCTGCCCTGATGCCATCCACTCCTAGCTCTATTTCTGGAACAAATCCAGGCACTGAGTTTTTTTTTTTTTACTTTTTATTTTATATTGGAATGTAGCCAATTAACAATATTGTGATAGCTTCAGGTGGACAGCAAAGAGATTCAGACCTCCATATACATGTATCCATTCTCCCCCCAACTGTCCTCCCATCCAGGCTGCCACAAAACATTGAGCAGAGTTTTTGGCGCTATACAGGAGATCCTTGTTGGTTATCCATTTTTAATATAGCAGTGTGTACATGCCCACGAGATGCCAATAGCCCCTTCCCCAGTCATATACATCAAAAATGTCTCCAGATTGTCAAATGCCTCCTGCAGGCATAGTCACCCAGGAGGCACAGTCATCCAGAACCTCTACCCTACACTGTCCTTCATGGTGACTTTACTCCAACAGACCCTCAGCAAAGCCCCTGGGTACACTCTGCTTTCCCAGCCCATCCTCCGCTGACTCTACCAAACACCAAACACCATCTTTTCCAACCTCTATGGGTAGAGAGTTGAATGAAGCACAGTTTGTGCCCTCAGAGAACTCACAGTGGTCCAGGTAGCTCCTGAAATGAATAATTATATGGCATCTCACTCCATTAGGGCTATGTTCTAAGTTCAGAGCGAAGGGTAAAAAGAAACATGGTCAGGGTTAGCCTTGGTCCTTCCTCCACAGAGAGCCAGGTAGACACTCAGTGGTGTCTCAGACACCACCAGCATGGGGCATGGCTCTGCCCCTCCGGAATCACACAAGGGTGTGGTTCCCCTTTAGGGCCAGCAGAAAGAATAGGGCATCTTTACTCTTAAACTGGGGACTTCACCGATGGCTGAGAGGTAAAGAATCTGCTTGCAATGCAGGAGATGTGGGTTCAATCCCTGGGTCAGGAAGATCTCCTGGAGGAGGGAATGGCAACCGACTCTAGTATTCTTGCCTGAAAAAATCCCATGGACAGAGGAGCCTGGTGGGCTACAGTCCAAAGTGTTGAAAAGAGTTGGACACGACTAAGCATGAGCACGCACATGCACTCTTAAATTGAGATGTAATTCACATACCATAGAATTCACCCCTTGAAGCATACAATTCAGAGGTGCTGGTACATTCACAATGTTTGCTAATCGTCACACTAATTCCAGAACATTTTCATCACCCCCAAAAGAAACCCTGTATCCATTTCGCACCTCACCCTAGTCCTCACCAATCATGGATCTGAGTCCCCTCAGAGTTCTAGCAGTTCCCCCAAATAAGCTAAAGGTGGAGTTAAAATCACTTCCTCATGCAGGACAGTGGGTGGGCACACCATAACTCTGTTCTGTGCTTGTGCAATACAAATGCTTAATCTATGTACTAGATTGTAGAACTGCAGGTGATTATTTTATTCTTTTATGTTAAAAATTTTTTTTCCCACTATGAGAAACCAATAAAATTTTAACACTTAAAAAAAAGGCAACGAATTCATTCAGCTTAACTCAGTAATATCAAAAGCAAATCAACCCACCCATTAAATATTGAAGGAGATCCCAGCTCATCAGGAATGCATGAGGCTATCCAATTACCTGCAGCTTGATAAAGCAATTTCTGACTTAGCTATTCTTTTTATGACAAAGGTCGTTAACCATCTGAAGAACAGCTTAAAATTCATGAAATATGAAAAACCAACGTAGACACCGCTGGTCTTCAACTTAAGCTCAATTTCCATTCCGGAGTGCCGCCTAGCATATCTTGCTCAGCTGTGTTTAACATTCTAAGAAATGGAAATGCATAATTGGTTTTACGGGATCACTTTCAGAAACATTCAAATTTTGTTATTTATTGCTTTGTATACCACAGAAAGGGTAAAAACAGCCCCATAGAGCCCTGAATTTTTATGATTTGAAACTCAAAAGGAGTTTCAACCACTCTCTGCTTTGGGATTCTGCAGCCCCTCCTTCCTCACGTTGACCCCTGGGGAAAGCGGAAGTGGAAGTGCGTCCTACCTTTAGGACCTGTTCTAGGTTCTCCAGCTTGGCTTGGAGCTGGTGTTTCTCCTTCACGGCCAAATCACGTTCTCTGGTCACTATGGTGAGCGTGTGTTTAAGCCGAGCATACTCTGCTTTCACCTAAAGTAGCAAGGATGGAGAGAAGGGGCGTTTACAATATGCACAGGAGCTGCAGTGGGTATTTGTCCCCAGCTGTCATCTGTCACTTCCCCTTTAAGTTCTTTTTGGACACTTCCCCTCCCTCATCCTTAGTCCTGGACTTCGCAGTGGGTCCAGTCCTGCTGGGGTGAATGCGTGTGACCAAGGGCTGGCCAATCAGCACACAGCCTCCCTCTTCATCCCACCCATCCTCACCACATCCACAGTGATTGGATCAGGTCCGGGGATGTGACCAAGGCCTAGCCAATCAGTATAATCCCATTCCCTGGATGTGAGGATTAGGAGAGGAGGGGCATAGGACCCAGTAGCATCCATGGAGGATAAGATATTAGACTGTGTAGGAATCTGGGAAGAGATTCCCTGGGAAGAGATTCACCCACTGGACTTGGAAAGTTAAAGACAAAGGTTGGCACTACACTGCCATTTGCATTCATGAGGGAAGAACTCACCTAAGAATAGATTCTAGAGATGTAGAGGGAGAAGCAGGGCCCTGATGATATTGTGTGAGCAACTAGATCAAGCTGTACCTGAAGTTAATGCTTTCCTTTCTAGTTACTTAGGCCAATAGATTCCCTTGGTTTACTTGTGTCAATTTGAATTGCCTTCTGTCCCTTTGAACTGAAAGTCCTAACAGACACAAAATGTTACTCAAATTGTGTAGCCAGACTAAATTCTTTTGCCTAAAATTTTACCTCTGTTGTAAAAGTGGACAAAAATGGCAACAAAGCGCATGTGGATTTGGATGATGGATGCTCCAGTAACCTCAGAAACCATGTCCATTTTCAGCCCAGAACCCCCAGGACTCCCATGTTTAAAACTTATCTGGCAGGCTCTACTAATCCTCAATCTCTCCTCTAGCTTCTTTGAAACAGACAAGGGCATGACCTTGATGAGAGAAGTTACCTGATTTCTTCCCCATTATTTTTTCATTGCACAGCATGCTTTGTTCCAGCCACGAAATTTTAATTTCTTCCCCTCCTCCCCAAACATTACAACATGAATTATGGCTTCAATAACAGACTGTCACAAAGTCATGGGTTTTTTGCCTTTTTTTTTTTTTAGCTACGTAAGTCCTTTCTGATTCAAATGCTTTATGTACGATCTTCGTGTAACCTGACAGTTTCTGTTGCACAGAAAGAAAAGAAGGCGCCCACTTGGCATTCCTAAATGGAGCAGGGTTACAGGGAAGCTGTTATTAAGAGGTCGTGGAGAGGTCTGATTCACAGAAGTATTTTCGTGCCATTTTGCTACAGTGTGATGCATCAAGCAATGAACTCAGGGGAAAATTCAAATGCTACCTGGTGAAAATGTCATGACCTATTGGAACTAAGCAGAACCTGCATTTGAACCTCAACTCCAGGTTTGCTGAAAGCCTTCGCTTCTCATGTCCTGGCTAATCAAGGATATTAGACTTGGGAACAGTATTCAAAAGCCCCAAGTTCAGTCTTGCACCATAGTCAGCAGAAGCCTTCTTTACAATAGAAGTCAGATCTTACTGCTCCCTGATTAAAACCTCCCAGGGCTGCCATGGAAATTGGAATCAAGTCCAAATTCCTGATGAGGCCTCAAAGTCCTGCAGCATCTGGCCTACCCACCTCTCTGATCTGACCTGTTACCATTCACCATGCTCAGTCACTTTGGCCTCTTTTAATCCCTTGAACAAGCCAAGCTTATTGCCCCAGGGCCTTTGCACATGCTGTTCCCATTGTGGCACATACCTGCCCACCTCCCACTTCACCCCCACTCTCTGCTCATCAATTATGTCACTCCTCAGGCAAGCCCTTGGGGTGCTGATATCCTCCCTACTTGTCTGTCTTTGCTGCCCTTGCCATTTTCCCCTGCTTTATTTTCCATGGGCATTTATCACTATCTGAAATGATCATATAAGCAATTTACACTTTTTCTCAGGGTCGCTCCTCAGAATGTAAGCTCCGATGGGACCAGAATTTTCTTTAGTGATCCAATTCTCTGTTGTCAGAGTAGAGAAGTAGAATGAATAGCCAAAGCCCATGTAAGTCAGGTATTTCCAAGAAACTCAAACTCATACTTTGTAGGGAAGCTGACTTGGGTTTCAGGCTCCATTTGCTGGCCTCATTTATTTCTGTATATTTAGTTATTATCCAGCCCCTTATAAGAGCACAGGGCAGTCAGGAATCATCCTGCCAAGGGCACTGCCCAGAGTTTTGGTCAAGAATAGCCAATCCCCTTTATGTTTTATCATAGGATATATATATAGTTTTAAATTGGAGGATAATTGCTTTACAGTGTTGTGTTAGTTTCTACTGTACAACAATCATCAATCAGCTATAGGTATACATATATCCCCTCCCTGTTGAGCCTCCCTCCCATCTGCCCATCCCACCCCTCTAGGTCATCATAGAACAACGAGCTGAGCTCCCTATGATAAACCATAATGGAAAAGACTATTAAAAACAGAATACATAAACATAACCTAATCACTTTGCTGTATAACAGGAATTAAAAACATTGCAAATTAACTATACTTCAATAAAAATAAAAAGATTCTTAAAAACATTAAAATAATAATATATATGCAGAGTACATCATGAGAAACACTGGGCTGGAAGAAGCACAAGCTCGAATCAAGATTGCCGGGAGAAATATCAGGAACCTCAGATATGCAAATGACACCACCCTTATGGCAGAAGGTGAGGAAGAACTAAAGAGCCTCTTGATGAAAAGTGAAATAGGAGAATGAAAAAGTTGGCTTAAAGCTCAACGTTCAGAAAACTAAGATCATGGCATCTGGTCCCATCACTTCATGGGAAATAGATGGGGAAACAGTGGAAACAGTGTCAGACTTTATTTTTTGGGGCTCCAAAATCACTGCAGATGGTGATTGCAGCCATGAAACTAAAAGATGCTTACTCTTTGGAAGGAAAGTTATGACCAACCTAGACAGCATATTAAAAAGCAGAGACATTACTTTATCCACAAAGGTCCATCTAGTCAAGGCTATGGTTTTTCCAGTGGTCATGTATGGATGTGAGAGTTGGACTATAAAGAAAGCTAAGTGCCGCAGAATTGATGCTTTTGAACTGTGGTGTTGGAGAAGACTCTTGAGAGTCCCTTGGACTGCAAGGAAATCCAACCAGTCCATCATAAAGGAAGTCAGTCCTGAATATTCATTGGAAGGACTGATGTTGAAGCTGAAGCTCCAATACCTGGCCACCTGATGTGAAGAGCTGACTCATTTGAAAAGACCCTAATGCTGGGAAAGATTGAGGACACGAGGAGAAGGGGACGACAGAGGATGAGATGGTTGGATGGCATCACCGACTCAATGAACATGGGTTTGGGTGGACTCCGGGAATTGGTGATGGACAGGGAGGCCTGGCGTGCTGCGGTTCATGGGGTCACAAAGAGTCAGACACAACTGAGTGACTGAATTGAACTGAACTGAACCTGCAGACAAACCACAACCTAGAAGTGAATCTGCAAACTGACTGGCAGACGCCAAACCTGTGCTTCTGCAGGGACATTGCCAACAGTGGACAGAACAGATGGATGTTAGAAGGTCAGGCCCACCCACAAATCCCATTTACCCCACATGGAGCTAAAATGTTGTGCTTTTGTCATACCTTATACTGTGTTCATTGTAGTAACAACAGAAAGCAATTGTTGGTGGGGGAAAAAAAGCCAAGTTTTATTTGTCTTGAAGCAATGCTTTACAGGATAGCTGAGGATGAACAAGAATCTGCAGAGGACTTCTGGGCCACTAGAAGGCTCTGCAAATTGTTGGTGCTTGTGCTTTAATACATCAAGTACACTTCATCTCATGCCACGATTGTGGTTTTGCATTTCTTTGACTTAAAGTTTCTCCATCGTGTCCCCTTTATGGTCACAATTATGGAATGATTAAGGTCACTTCCCTGGTTTGCAACAACAGAAAGAAAGTTTGTTTGTTGGTTAGGAGGGATAGGGTAGACAAAGTGATTGATGGGGGGGGTTGGACTGAGATAGGCTAAATTAAGATCCATAAAGAAGTCCACATCCTAATCCTGAAGCCTGTGAATGTTGCCTCATATGCAAAAAAGACTTGGAAGGAGTGATTAAGGATCTTGAGATTGTCCTGGATCATCTTAGTGGCTCCAGTGTAGTAATGACAAGGATCCTGATGAGAGGAATGCAATATGAAGATGCTACCCTGCTGGCTTTGGAGATGGAGGAAGGGCCCAGGGGCCAAGAAATGAGGGTGCCTCTAGAAGCTGGAAGATGTGAGAACGTGACTCTTTCCTGGATCCTGCAGAAGGGGTGCAGCCCTGCTGACACCTTGATTCTAGGACTTCTGACACTAACCACTCTGGTTCCAGTGTTTCCACAATATAGAAAGGAGATGAAAAAGAAAGTGTTGAAAACATGAGCTTAAATTGGTCTTGGAAATCTCAAAAATTAACCTCTCCCATGAAAAAATGCTGTTTGTGGTAATCTCCACTCTTTCCCAGACTTCCCTGATGGCTCAGATGGTAAAGAATCTGCCTGTAATGTAGGAGACCTGGGTCCCATTCCTGAGTCAGGAAGATCCCCTGGAGGAGGGCATAGCAACCCACTTCAGTATCCTTGGAGAATCTCATAGGCAGAGGAGCCTGGTGGGCTACAATCCATAGGGTCACAAAGAGTTGGACACTACTGAAGCGACTTAGCACACATGCCCCCACACACTCAATGAGAAAGTAGGCTGAACCTCCAACTGGCTATAAGAATGGCTACCCAGTTTGGGGAGAATTTAATGGGCTCCTTTGAACCCAGGTGAGTAAAAAATTTGGAATCAATTTTTTTTTTTTAAAGTTGGGTTTGCAGGCATCAGGGGCACTGACCCATCCTTTGCACTGTGTCCTGGATTCCTGGTTCATTTGTTTCATTCCATAGGGAGGCCTCCCCAGCAAAATTCAACTCAATATTCTAAACAGTTCAATAACCAATTTTGCACCTAAGAGGCAATCCCTTCTGGGCAGGCTTCAGGGAAGACACCGACTCTGCATCCCAGTACATTAATAATTAAGAGCTCTGATCATTAATTTTGTGTACTTAATCAAGGCTACTAAAAAGCAGATTGAAAATCCAGCCTGAGTCAGCTGTGGGAATTGGGAATTCCCAGACTTCTTCCAGAGAACCAGATGAAACACTTCCTCATGTTTCTGTAGGTCTTGGGGGTGCCCCCCTCGACAATGGATCTCGTGCTGTGGTTGAATTCTTTCACCATCAGCATGAACCACCCCGCCCCTTGTACCTCCCCAAGTTACTCTGGGACACAGACACTGGTCTCCCAAGGCAGTCTTTCAGAACTTGCTGTTTCCCACGGTGACTCCCCTGAAGATACCCTGCTCAGGCACCCTGAGGGAATGCCCAGCCCTGTAAACCTGGGAAGGGGCAGGACAAATATGATGTCTATGGCACCACCAGGCTCCCCACCTCCTCTCTGCAAGCTCTGCTATTCCAGTCTGTGCCTGTGAGTCACTCTGTGCCTTCACACCCCCCTGCAGTGCTGAAGGGAGCTCATTTTCTGGGCCTTGAAGCTTTGTTTAAAAGGTCAAGATGTGAAGGCAGCAGGGGAAGGAGTTTCAAACCTTAATGAAAAAAATTATGTCGGTTTTGGTGAGAGTTCTATGGGAGCAGGGGGGCCCATCAGGGCGCCAGGAGAGCCAGGTTTGGGAATGAGATGCTGGTGTTGCTTGACCCTGGGACTCCACCCCGCCACCACTGACCAGCATAGGTGACATCACCACTGAGCTCCTCTGGCTCTGCCCTCACCAAGGAGGACTCACACTTCGGGTGCAGGAGCCCAGCTGAGGAGCAGACAGATGCCCACATGGAGTGAACTTAATGCAAGCGAGGAAGTCATTCTAGGATTGACCCTCCCTCCAGCCAACTCCCCCCAACCCTGTGGTTAGCTTGCTTCTGATGCCCAAAACATCACCATTATTTTTCACTTTTGTTCTTGTTTAAGTAAAAAGATGCTGGGGCTGAGAAGGTCACCAAGCCTCATTATGGATTCACACCTCAGGGTGCGTGAGTTTATCCGAGCCTTTCCTGAGAGCAGGTTTGGAAAGGAAAGAGGACAGAAGGCACAGGGGCTGGCAGGAATATGGGGAAGGGACTTAAAGGGAGGGTTGAAGTCGTACTGAAAGCACATCTTTTTGATAAAATTGCAGTAAAATACACATAATGTGGGTCTTTCGGGTGGCTCAGATGGTAAAGAATTTGCCTGCAATGCAGGAGACCTGGGTTAGGAAGATCCCCTGGAGAAGGAAATAGCTACCCACTCCAGTATTCTTGCCCGGAGAATCCCATGGACAGAGGAGCCTGGTGGGCTGCAGTCCGTGGGGTCACAAAGAGTCGGACACGACTGAGTGACTAACACACACATGACATCAAATTTACTGTCTTAATGTTTTCGAGTGAACAGCTCAGTGGCATGAAGTATGCTCACACTGTTGTGGAACCATCACTAACACCCATCTCCAAAACTTTTCATCTTCCCAAACTGAAACTCTGTCCCCCTTAGACACTAACTCCCCTTCCCCCTACCCTAAGCCCCTGCCTCCCACTATCCTACTTTTCTGTCCCTATGAATCTGACTCCTCTAGGGACTTTATATGAGTAGAATCACACGGTATTTGTCCTTCTGTGACCAGCTTATTTCACTGAACATAATGTCTTCAAGGTTCATCCATGTTGCAGTAGTAGGTGTCCGAACTCCCTTCATTTTAAATGGTGCAACAGACTGGTTCCAAATAGGAAAAGGAGTACGTCAAGGCTGTATATTGTCACCCTGCTTATTTAACTTATATGCAGAGTACATCATGAGAAACGCTGGGCTGGAGGAAGCACAAGCTGGAATCAAGATTGCCGGGAGAAATATCAATAACCTCAGATATGCAGATGACACCACCCTTATGGCAGAAAGCGAAGAAGAACTAAAGAGCCTTTTGATGAAAGTGAAAGAGGAGAGTGAAAAAGTTGGCTTAAAGCTCAACGTTCAGAAAACTAAGATCATGGCATCTGGTCCCATCACTTCATGGGAAATAGATGGGGAAACAGAGGAAACAGTGTCAGACTTTATTTTTGGGGGCTCCAAAATCACTGCAGATGGTGATTGCAGCCATGAAATTAAAAGACGCTTACTCCTTGGAAGCAAGGTTATGACCAACCTAGATAGCATATTTAAAAGCAGAGACATTACTTTGCCAACAAAAGTCCGTCTAGTCAAGGCTATGGTTTTTCCAGTGGTCATGTATGGATGTGAGAGTTGGACGATGAAGAAAGTTGAGTGCCAAAGAATTGATGCTTTTGAACTGTGGTGTTGGAGAAGACTCTTGAGAGTCCCTTGGACTGCAAGAAGATCCAACCAGTCCATCCTAAAGGAGATCAGTCCTGAGTGTTCATTGGAAGGACTGGTGTTGAAGCTGAAACTCCAATACTTTGGCCACCTGATGCGAAGAGTTGACTCATTGGAAAAGACCCTGATGCTGGGAAGGATTGGGGGCAGGAGGAGAAGGGGACGACAGAGGATGAGATGGCTGGATGGCATCACTGACTCGATGGACATGGGTTTGGATAAGCTCCGGGAGTTGGTGATGGACAGGGAGGCCTGGCTTGCCGCGATTCATGGGGTTGCACAGAGTCGGACACAACTGAGTGACTGAACTGAACTGAATCCTGTTTTTAATCCTTTGGGGTATATCTCCAGGAATGAAATTGCTGGATCATGGAGTAATTCTATTCTCAATTTGTTAAGGATCTGCCATCCTGTTTTCCGTAGTCACTGCCCCATTTTATATTCCCACCAACAGGGCACAAGGGCTCCAATTTCTTCACATCCTCTCCAACATTTCTTATTTCCTGAAAAGCAGGTCTTTTTTTTTTTTTAAAGGGGCAAACAGGAAGGCAGGAAAAGAAGTATACAATCAAAAAAGTTCTATGTTTTGTAGTAAATTGTTAGGACTCAGTTATTCTTTGAAATAAACATTCTGTAATTATGGAAAGTTAAGCAATTAGCAACTCCAAACCACCAGCTGATCATTAACTAACATTCACCGAGCACCTACGATGTGTCCTGAGATAGGTACTGGGGATACTGTGATGAATAAGATGGCAAAGACCTCTGCTACCCAGGAGCTGACATTATTGCAGGGTGGAAGACAGTGAAGTGAAGATGTGATCAACCAACAAAGTGATGAGACACACAAGAAGATCAAACCCGAGTGAAGCCACATAATTAAACGAAGGGGACGGGTAGCTGGAGGCAGGGAAGGTCTAGCTGAGGAGGCAACTCTTAAGCTGATCCATGAAGAGCAAGAGGCTGGTGGCTATCTGAAAAGGAGGGAGTAGAGTTCTAAGCAGAGAAAGTCATGGCACACTGAGACCAGCTTGGTGGTCTGAGGAGCAAAAAGGTCAGCATGAACAGAACTTCAGGAATCAAAGATGGAGAGGCAGATGACAAGGCTGAGCAAGACGGCAGCCACAGGGAGGAGTTTTGTTCTTATTTGGGGAGAAGGTTTTTACTCTGAGGAGCAACATAGTCTGGTTTGAGTCACAAGATCACTCTAGATCATGCTGGAAACTGACTGTAGGACATCAAGTAGGGAGGTAGGTAGGCCAGTTAGGAGATTGTTTCACACCATTCAGGCAGGAGAAAATGGCAGCCTGTGCTTGTGGGACACAGTGGGATTGGAAATGGGAGGGCTGGGGGCTGTCGGAGAGTGAGGTGTAAAGGGAGCATAAAGGACCACCCAGAGCATCTTGGCCTGAGCAGTTGGAGGGATGGCCGTTTACTGGGATAAGAAAAACTAGGAGAGGCAATGGTTTGTGGAGAGGACATGGGAAGTTTTGCTCTGGTCCCTGTGTGACTGAATAGACCACTACGTGGGGATGCCTAGCAGACAGCAAATGAGACATTTCTCTAGGGCTTTGTGCAGTGGCCACATGACGAAATAGAAGAGGTGTGACCAGGGTCCCAGCCACTCTTGTTTGGGTGGAGTTCAGTGCGTCATCCCCTTCCACCTTCCCTGGGCTCCTCCCTGACACCCCAGCTCCCAGGGGCCTGTCGATGGTGGTGGCCAGTTACCTTGTCGAGCTGGCGGGCCCTTGCGGGAAGGCCTGCATAATGGGGCCTCAGGCGATGGTCTCCTTGGGCAGCTTCCTTAAGTGCATTTTCCTAGAACAAAAGGAAAGGGCACTGTGAGATGACATCCTAACACGCAGATGGGGGTGAAGGGTTCTGATTTGAAATCAGATTGGGGTTGGGTGTGATTCTGTGATTCACAAGCCTTGTGGCATGGGATGCGTTTCTTTTCCTCTTTCCAAGCCATGAGTTTCCTACTCTATAAAATGGGAGGAGTGATACTTTACGATGATGTTACGAGTGGATAATAAAATAATATCTATAAAGCCTGTAGTGAAGTGTCCAGAAGATAAACCACATCTGTTACATTGTGTGCTGATCTGCACTCCACCCTTGTGTCCTAAAGAGGCAACAGAACTGCTCTTTATCTGGAATTTATGTCAAGCTCTGACCTGCCCCCTTTCCTCACAAGCACTGCTCCAAATATATTGCCATAATAAACAATACAGAAAACACTTAGAGGTTTGTCTTGCTCAAAAAGAAGGCAAAAAAATATATGAGGACTATGAAAGGCTGGAGCACATGTCATGGGTGGAACTCCTGGGACTCGCCAGATTCTGAGTCCAGAAATGGGCAGAGAAAATTAGAAGTCCAATTATTTTAGGCTATAAAGAAATGGAAGTGTCCCATCTGAGGCTAGAGACCAAGGTACTGCCTGAACCAAGGCTGAGATCAAGTCCCCAGCTCCCAAAGAAGGCTGCCCAGAGCTCTGGCACAGATAAAGTAGTGCAGCGGAGAGGCAGGGAGACCAGACCCACTGGCTCAGTGGTATCACTGTGCAGGAACTCTGAGCTACCAATAATAGAACCCAGTTCAAGACCAGGAGCACTCATGGGATGGTACAGAATGACAAAGAAGTAAGACAAGAGCAGAGAGTGAGCACAGACAAGGAAAGAGAGATAGCGGGTAAAAATCTCCCAAAAAAGATGAGTCTGAAAACAGAAATTACAAAACAGAGAAAGAAAACTCACACTGCTAAAGAGATTTAACAAAATCAGTAACCAGGATGAATTGACTCCAGAAGAAATAAAAATAATGAAGTGACCTGAGAATGACACATCAGTGAGCAAGTTGAGGGTTCTCACAAAGATAAAGAATGACACCCATTAAAAAGCACAAGGAAGAAGCAACAGGTACAGTTAGTGTCCCACAGTGGAAGGTGACAGCAATAGCCACCTGCAGTCAGGTCTGCAGGTTTCTTTGCTTGATTCTTAAGTGTGTTCTCTGTTCGTCTCCTAAGTGAGCTCCTCTCTGGGGATCACCCACATCTGAATTGACTTGGGAATCTCCTCTGTAATACTTCAAGAGGTCTGAACTTGGGCTCATTCACACTCATGATAAGAAAGGAACAAGAACCATAGGGTCGCAGATGCCTCCCACAAGGAGAAAGGGTCCTCCCGCTATTTTCAGGTCCTATATTTCAGTCAAGCCCCTTACCCTAGGCCACAGTCATTACAGTCTCTTCCCCTCTGTGGCATCTTCTGTGTTTGGTTCTGGAGAACAATGATCCCCAGCCTGTGAGAAACTGCTTCCCTCCTCTGAGATGTTCCCGAAGGCATAAATTCATTTCCCCCTTTCTTACGTAAAGCAAACACAATGCAATCCCCTGCCGGCTCCTTGGGGGACCTGAAGACATTCTGGGATATCCCACATGAGAACCACTGCCAATCACAAGGGATAGGTACACTCACCCAAACCCCTCCCTCTTGACCTTGGAAGTCTTGGATACCCCAAGGTGGAATAAAGGCAGCCATGTCTCATAGAATTACAGGAGAAACTTTTTCTTTTTAAAAAGCAGGAGTTGATATTTCTACATTTTTTTAAATTTTTTAAATTAATTTATTTATCTATTTTTTTTTACTTTACAATATTGTATTGGTTTTGCATACATTGACATGAATCCACCATGGGTGTACATGTTTTCTCCTTCTAGAACCCCCCTCCCACCTCCCTCCCCAACCCATCCTTCTGGGTCATCCCAGTGCACCAGCCCCGAGCACCCTGTATCATGCATTGAACCTGGACTGACGATTCGTTTCACATATGATAATTTACATGCTTCAGTACCATTCTCCCATACCATCCCACCCTCGCCCTCTCCCATAGAGTCCAAAATACTGTTCTATACATCTGTGTCTCTTTTGCTATCTCGCATACAGGCTTATCTTGACTGATTTACTAAATTCCATATATATGTGTTAGTATACTGTATTGGTGTTTTTCTTTCTGGCTTACTTCACTCTGTATAATAGGCTCTGGTTTCATCCACCTCATTAGAACTGATTCGAATGTATTCTTTTTAATGGCTGAGTAATATTCCATTGTGTATATGTACCACAGCTTCCTTATCCATTCGTCTGCCGATGGACATCTAGGTTGCTTCCATGTTCTGGCTATTGTAAACAGTGCTGCAATGAACATTGGGGTACACGTGTCTCTTTCAATTCTGGTTTCCTCAGTGTGTATGCCCAGCAGTGGGATTGCTGGGTCATATGGCAGTTATATTCCCAGTTTTTTAAGGAATCTCCACACTGTTCTCCATAGTGGCTGTACTAGTTTGCATTCCCACCAACAGTGTAAGAGGGTTCCCTTTTCTCCACACCCTCTCCAGCATTTATTGCTTGCAGACTTTTGGATAGCAGCCATTCTGATGGGTGTGAAATGGTACCTCATTGTGGTTTTGATTTGCATTTCTCTGATAATGAGTGATGTTGAGCATCTTTTCATGTGTTTGTTAGCCATCTGGATGTCTTCTTTGGAGAAATGTCTGTTTAGTTCTTTGGACCACTTTTTGATTGGCTCATTTATTTTTCTGGAATTGAGCTGCAGGAGTTGCTTATATATTTTTGAGATTAATTCTTTGTCCATTGCTTCATTTGCTATTATTTTCTCCCATTAAAGTTTTTTTTTTAATGTGGGCCATTTTTAGTCTTTATTGAATTTGTTACAATATTGCTTCTATTTTATGTCTTGGGTTTTTGGCCATGAGTCATGT